>OX326964.1:12189230-14589230 GCA_946800305.1 Medicago arabica
TTTTTTATCTTTTATTTTCTGTGAAAAAATAATTCAAAAAATTTAAAACAAATATTTAAAAGCGATTTGAATCGTCATAAAAATATGGCTAGTGTTAGAATGTTTTTATTTGTCATGTTTTACACTTTATATTTGATCAAGAAAATAAAAATAACATATGGACACCTAAAAACCCATTCTAAATCTTGAGAGGGAAAAAATGGGAAAAAGATATGTAGACCACTCTTAATGTGTATACCCCTTTGTATCACTGCTTGTGCGGCAGGGATAGTATGAAATTGCACGCGATAGGGGTAGTATGGTAGTTTCACTCACAACCACACAATATTCTCTTCTTCCTCTTCTCTCTGTTGGCCCCACCGCCGCCATCGATGTCGTTCTGTCACCACCAACATCGGCCACACCGAATTGCAACCCCATCTCCATTGCCATCGTTCTGCCACCTCCATCAACTCCCACAACCGAATCACAACTCCTTTGTCCATCACCACCTCCATGCGTTTTGGTTTACATTCTATATCTGATGTTCTTGATTTCCTTCTTGGCTTGGCGGCGGTGAGATCTACACCGAGGAAGAGCAAAATAGAAGAAAAAAAGACACGGCGAGGATGAGATGTACGCCGGCGACCACGATCTGAAACTGAGATGAGAGAGAGATGAAAACAGTGGGGATTTTTGGTAGCCGCCGCTGCCACCGGAAACGGAAGAGGGCTGGTGGTAGTGGAGGAGAGGATGGAGGAAAAGAGAGGAATGTTTCACTATTTTGTTTTTGTTTTATATATTCACACAGTAAAAGGAGGTCACGTGTCGCATTTTGGTGTGGAGGTCAATGTGTGTACGCCACCTATGGTGGTTCACCTATAAGAGCTGGAAAAAAGTGATGTGATAGATTTCATATGTTGGTGGGATGGAAAGAAAGAATAAACAACAAAAAAATGTTGAAAGAATGTTAGAAAAATAAAGTTGTTCAAATATCATTACCCTAAGATTGTTTGAGATTTGGAGGGGAGGGAAGGAGTTTGGAAAAAAGAAGGAAAATGAAAGAAATAGAAGACATTGATAGGAGAGGAATGTGGATGCTAATTTTTTGATCATAATACAAAATCTCTTTTATTTGGGAGAACTAAATTTATGAATTGGAGGAGGGTTTTGGAAGTTTTATATGAATTTTTTAAATTCAATCTTTATTGTTATAATATTCTTAAAATTAAAAATATGTTAATCATAAGCACTGGTTTATCATTATAAAAAAAATTGCTCTTTCAAAAAATGTGAAAGATTTATCCGTTTCTCTATATAATTCTCACCCTTCAAAATCTTCCCTCCTACCTCACCCTCCTCAAAACTCTTGAACAAAGCCTAAGAAAATAGAGGAGGAGACAATAGGGAGAAAATCAAAATTTACTTAAAGGGTGAAAAATGCGTTTAAATGACAAACACAAAGAGCTTGAAGAGTAAAAAGTGCGTTTAAATGATAAAACACAAAGAGCAATAAAAATGAGAGCTTGATCTGCTACAGTCGTCAAGTCACATAATCACTCATTCACGAGTTTTTGTCCATTATTAAAATCAGATTGTACAAATTTAAACTCAATATTTTATGGATAAAAATTTTCTAAAAAATTATTGTTTCAAGACGGCTACATCATGATTGAATGGCCAATATTGTAATGATTGATATGAAAAAAGTGATCACGTATAAGAAAAATATTTATTTGATCACATACACAAATATATCTTTTTTAAAATAAAAGTTTTTTAACGCACGTAAATGAAAAAAAAAAGGAAAAAAATGATGTGACTAAATTTATCTCATTTATATGCATATATGCCTACATATTTTTCATTTGAATTTGTGCTTCAAATAAAACTTGTGATTGGATTTCTAAAAGACTATTAGGGACGGAAGAACTAATACACACCTTACAGAATCATACAATCCACCTAGACACTAGGTCGAATGTGAATATGGTCCATTATCATCATCAAATCTAACAGCTCATGGTTGTATTAAATTAAAATTGAATGATAATGAGACAAGTGTCACTAATAATAGAGCAATGTGCCATGCATCATTTAATTCAAATTACAGTTCCCACCTCATTTTTTTTCTATATAAACCACCACCCTCTTCCACTCATCACTCACCAAACAAACAAACCAAGAAAAACAAAGGCACATTTCTCTTTACAAATTTTATTTTAAGAAAAACAATGGCAAACATGAAGATAGCATGTGTTGTTTTGATGATGTGCATGATTGTTGCACCTATGGCTGAGGCTGCAATCTCATGTGGAACAGTAACTGGTGCTCTTGCTCCATGCATTGGATACCTTAAAGGTGGTGCTGGTCCATCTCCAGCATGCTGTGGTGGAGTCAAGAGACTTAACGGTGCCGCCGCCACCACGCCGGACCGTCAGGCTGCTTGCAACTGCTTGAAACAAGCAGCTGGTGCTATTTCTGGTTTGAATACAGGAGCAGCTTCTTCTCTTCCTGGCAAATGTGGTGTTAACATTCCATACAAGATCAGTACCTCCACCAACTGTGCTACGTATGTTCTTCTAACCTCAAATTTATAATTTTTTATTCTCATTTTTCAAGGGGTCTTGTATTCATAACATATTGAGAAAGAGAAATGCTAGCAACGCACATTCCAACATACAATTTTCATATTGAGAAATGATATTTGAATATCTCGTTTACAACAACTATTAGGGTATTTTTGTAAAAACAAAAGGAAAAAAACTTGAAAACATTTAGCCAATGACTGTGATTGAGAACAAAATTATAAATAAAAATTAATACTTTTATTTTTGAGCTGTTTGATCTAGATCAGACGGTTAATAATATAATGAATGTGTGATTGTGTGATAAAGTTTACTGTAGTAAATCATAATTAGCCAATATGTCATAGGGTTGTGTATCTCTAAGTTGATGGAAAAGTTGTCACGAAATATATGTCAGTATATCATAACTAACATATTAACAAATTTAATATTTTGATTTTTCAAGAGGTCTAGTATTCATCTAATACTTTCCTCAAAAAATAAAATCTAATGCTTCTTTACTTGTTTATTTCGAAGAGTGACAACAATAGTTGCTGACTATTTCTTTTGTTGGTCATATTTACAGCATTAGGGCTTGAAGATGATATTGCAGCTCCAAAGCTATGGAAACTTTTCACTAGTATATGAGAGTGTCTTTAATGTTATTAAGAATAAAAATGAGAGTGGTAGAGGATCATGTTATCTATCCTCTTACCAGACTTGTTGGATAGTCCCTTACTGTGTCGATGTCTGAATTACAATTACGTAGTGAAATATTTTAATCTGGTTTTTATATGAGTTTATCTCATTGCTCTTATTTGAATTGATTTTCTGAATTTTCATCATGTTATCAGAATAATTATTTATTTCATTTTTTGATGAACAAAAAAACGGTTCAAATCCCAAACTAAACAGAAAACTAAAACCTTCTAAGAAATTAACCTACGTGAATTGGTTTCATGATATTGACTTGAAAACTAGAAGTGTGCTTCTCTTTTAAGGTCTCATATTTGAATCTCTATGATGTCAAATTGAATGTGTAATTTAATTTCTCCAATTCACTTAGTTTTTTTTGTTACAAAGCTAAACAAAAAAGACAACCAAACGTAAAAAAAAAAAAAAGGAAAAGAATATAGCTAAACTTACTTTCTATCATTTAAAATTATAATAACTAAAGAAATTAAATTACTAAGAATAATTTGAATAAGATTTGTTCAAGGTTGTGATTAATTCATACCGAAACGACTTCAATTCATAACACAACATCCCTACCAAACGAAATTGTGAAATCCTTACCGCAACCGTTATTTGAAACTTGACCTCTAGCAATACTGGTAATGTGT
This sequence comes from Medicago arabica, assembly GCA_946800305.1. Lineage (NCBI taxonomy): Eukaryota > Viridiplantae > Streptophyta > Magnoliopsida > Fabales > Fabaceae > Medicago > Medicago arabica. The sequence goes on from OX326964.1 coordinate 12,193,120, forward strand.
CTCGTCTTCTCAAGGGCAAAAATTACAACACTTGGCGCGGTTCCATGCTTGTTGCGCTCAAATCCAAAAACTCATTGATGGATATCTCCTTTCTCCTAAAGAAAAAGATTCGGAATTCTCATTTTGGTCTCAATACAACAATGTTGTGCCTTCTTGCAAATATTTGAAGTATGGCGATTTGGCAAGATTTTTTCTGTTTAGATTATCACCGTTTACGAAAATTTCCATTTCTTCTATTTAGAAAGAAAAATACACATAAAAATTTGAAGAAAAAAAATTGAGTTAAGATTCTCCATTTAAGATTCTCTAAATTTCTTCTATTTGGAGAGATATAGATACAAAGAAGTTTGAAAAAAAAATATAAAATTAATAATTATAGTGGGGTCTATTTAATGGTAGGATCCACTATCTTGTGTCTATCTCTCTCTCTCTCTCTCTCTAAATGACATCCTCCACTTATTTTGGAAACAAAAATGGAAAGGACCCTTACTCAATATAATTGATGGAGGTAAGACCAATCTAGTGGAGAAAGGATCCTCTCCATTTATCAAAATAAATGGAGTTTGCAATTTTGAAGGAAATAGACACAAAAAATATATAGTGGGTCCTACCATTAAGTGAGTCTCACCATCATTAATTATTTTATACTTTTTTCAAAATAAAATTGTGTTTTTGTCTCTCCAAATGGAACAAATGGAGATGATAATAAATGGAGAGGATCTTAACTCGTTGAAAAGGTGTTAAAAAAATTATAACATGAGCAATTCGAAGATTGTGATTACTCTAATGACAAATCATTTTAAACACTCATTGGATCAGTATTCGAAGTATGATTTAGAAGCTTGGTATATTTCAAAGGTTGATTATGCCATTGTTGTTGCTTGTTTAATGTATGTTATGGTTTGCACTAGACTAGATTTGGTAAAAGCTGTAAGTCAAGTTTGTAAGTTTATGTGCAAACCGAAAAAGCATCATTGGGAAGTAGTCAAATGGAGCTTTATGAACTTGAAGGGTACAATGGGTCATGGTATCATGCTTATCAATGGACAGGGTAATCCTTTCAGTTGTAGGAAATATTGATACAAATTATGTTGGTGATATGGATGATAGAAGGTCTACAACACGGTATATATTTACCATAGCAGGAGGTCCTATTCGATGGAAATGATCGGTTCATTCCATATTGGGAATGTCGATAGTTGAAGTCGAGTACATGGAAGCAACTGAAGTTGCCAAAGACGCCTTATGGCTTACCAAATTTGTGAGAGAATTGGATGTTGAACAAGGTGGAGTTTGTTCGCATTGTGATAGTCATAGTTTCATTTATTTGGCAAATAATCAAGTGTATCATGTCATGACCAAACATATTGATGTGAACTTTCACAAGATCATGGAGTTACTTGCATCTGGACAGATATTACTTGAAAAGGTTCATACTTTAAAGAATGTAGCCGATATGTTGACCAAGTCAGACATCAGTGACAAGTTCAAGCATTGCTTGGACTTGTTACATGTTTGTCAGTGTTAAGCAGGAGAAGTACGTTCCAAGTTGTCGGATGTGATCATCATGCATGAAGTCTTTATAGGGGTTTGATATTCGTAGTGGTGGTGATTGGTAAAGTTTGGCTCATATATATAAGATAATGAAGAAGGCAAGGGGCAGAGGCGATTAGAGTTATCATTTCTCAAATAGTTGTATTTTGATAGTTGTTATAAGTTCCATTACTATTAATTGAAAGTTAGTTAGAAACTCTAGTTAGTTACTTTAGCTATTAGATAGAGTATAGATACACAATATGTATTCACTTCAACTCATTAAGAGAAATGATATTTGTACAACTATTTTGTCATAATTTTGGGACAACTCTCTCCAATACTATCATTGTGTTCTTACTCTCTCTCTCTCTCTCTCTCTCTCTCTCTCTCTCTCTCTTCTTTGTCTCTCTCTATTGATTTGATTTTCATGTCAATATGTATATTTCTCTGTATATATTTGGTTCTCCCATAAGTTGTTTCAAGACTGATAGTTCAAATAACACACCTCTATCAATACGAAGGCCACAACCAACAACGAAGGAGTTTAGGTACCTTCAAGTCTGATATATTATGAAGAATAAACTTGAAGAATCTTAAATCATGGACCCAAAGGTCATGTAGGATTAACGAGTTGTGAAAGGGTGATCATATTCAGACATCTATAAAACCACAACACTCACTCAACACCTCATTTTTTTTCTCTATCTTATTTATCTTCCTATCACATTACCGGCATATCACTTCTATCAAACCACTATTCCTCAAGGTGTAAAATGTTAGTCTGCAAGCAACAAAGTCTAGAAGGTTGTGAGGCAAATAGGTATTGTGGGTTAAAAAGGTAAATAGATGCACAACTAGGTAGGTGGGGCTAGGTAGATCAACCGGTTTGAGTTAAGAGGGTAGATCAACCGGTTTGAGTTAGGAGTTAAGGAGTTAGTCAGTTAGAGGTCCAAGGTTCAAGTCCCAACAAAGATAATAAAAAAAAAAACTATCATGTCAATTAACATACTAAAAATGATTAACATGGAAAACTCCCCAAGAGATTGAGAAATAATAAGGATGTTCGAGACTTCAAAAACACATTTTGCCTTCTTGTTTACTAATATTTTGTATTATCAATACTATAAGAATATAGACATTGTCATGGTTGAAAAAAGGTTCTAAGTAAACACCTATGGGATATCAACATCACCATATCAGCAGCAGCAATGAAAACAGCATTTGCTACCACGATATGGATCAAGTAATAGCAGCCAACTAAACAGATTAAGTTTCCTATTCAACTCAGTTTACCAAACTGCAAAATGATTTTCACATTACCCACAAGGGAAGATTAAAATCTAGTCTACTACAACATTGATGGTGAATGCCAGTTTCTTCATTGGTTGGTTGGTCTTGAGATCATTCTTGCGCCTTCCAAAACTCTATATCGAAACCAGCATAAGGGATATGAAAGAAAGAAAAAAAAACAGTGATGTTGAATTCAGTAATTAAGCAATGAGTATTTCAATCGCAAAACGATTTTCCCTTTTTCGACACCAAGCTTTCCGCCGGTAACTAACCAATGACCAGGAGGATCTTCAGGTCCTTTACTCATTTCTGACAAGTCAACATACTTCAACAACTTGTTTGTTATGTTGTTTTCTCTCGAACCCAAGTTTGTTGTGTTATTTGTGTTCGAAGTGTTTCCGGAAGTTGAAGATTTAGGTGAAGTATTTGGTATGTGATCCCAAAGTGATCTTCGGATTGTGCATCCGGGTAACCTTGAATACAAGAGCTTCATGTAAAGTACATTACGTGATCCGAAATCCCATACTCCAAGCTGTGCTCCAGTGACTATGTAAACACCAGAGAAGTCTCCTATGAAGGTTTCGGGATTCTCAATGGGTGCAGTGCTCACATGAGAAAAATTCTTCCATTTAACCGGCTCAAACCATCGGCTATCTTGTTCCTCGGGTCCCTGCCACTTCGGAGCACCAATCGCTACATGACTGTCCCAATATGGTTGGAGGATCTTTGGAAGAGATACCAAGTGTTGAAGATGAACACTCAGCCGATTCTGCTTGTTTCCTTCAAGACAAAGACGTATGCCAGTTACAGGTCTACGTCCAACTGTTATCTGCAATCAATGAGAACCATCATATTGACAAAACAATAGTTAATGTTGCATTGAGCTTTGAAAACGATAAATAAATAAGAACAAATTATTTTACAAGCAAGGGAGTAACTCCTTTTATTGTGTACACTACATAAATACTAATAAATCATTTGTTTCCTAAAACTTCATAGGAGTTTGCTAGAGGCGCCATCTTGTAAAGCAACTCACAGTAAGCAAGAAACGTCACAGTAAAAAAAGGAGGGAACCCCAATGTACTTAGAAACTGCAAATACATTAAATATCTTCGAAAAAATTGTGACATAAAAAGTTTCAAAAGAAAAGCTAGCAAATGATCATTTACCTGTTCTTGACTGACATAAAGCTTTTGGCCCATTATGCTGAATTGTAAAGATGGACAAACAGGTTCCTTCCTTTGTTGACCAGGAACCCTGTCATGTAAAGGAGCCCAAACACGAGGAATCTGAAACTCTAGGAAGTATCTAAGTTCTTCAATAGGAGGTTTATCTGAGCACAAAATGCAAAATAATGAAATGTGCAATTTGATATTAGATCACACTCCTAGAAGAACCAATAGAAAAAGTAAAAAAACATGCCCCTATTTGGATAACGACCCAATTAAGGGATCTCTATAACAAAAGATAAATTAATAAAGACAAACTATTTTCATATAAGCTATAAGATGTTTTCATACGCTATCCTGGAGAACTTGTGAAAATAAGCTGAAAAACAGCTTATGGACATGTCATATGTTGTTTCCATATGTCATAAGCGGTCGATACACTCAAATAAGTTAATCAAACAGGCCCTAAATCGTCTAATATAAAGGATAAGTTGACTTACATTCTAGATAAAGACCAATGGCGCGGGTCAAATGCTCCTTAATAGGTATTTCCTCAAGGAGATCTGTTATTGGAGAGAAAGTCATATCTATGATATCGGGCGAGGACTTGACAGTTTCTAACCATACACTGTGGTTTTGTTCCAAATCATCCCCTCCTCTTCTTCTGAAAATGACTGTGACATCCTGAACAATAAGTATTTGTTGGTGTTAAGAGGAAAGCAAACTTGATTTTGTTTTGTTTTTCAGAAGATAAAATAGATGGAGAAACCGCTTATGGTGCCGCCATGGCAGACATCCTTTCATGAATTTACTTTGGAAGTTGTCAAATAAACCTCCATGCTATTCCACCATGGCGACGCCTTTTAACAACATTGTCTCCACTAGACCAGCCAGCAACTAACAATCGATGATCATAAAACATGTAAGCACACTCTCAAACGATAAACGCAAATGCTTCACAGTACAGCTGTGTGCATTGATCCTTATATACACATTACTTTGCACTTATATTCCCAAATGTCAAATAATGTGGAAGCGAAAAGGGGAAGAAACACCACTAGCAGACTTATATAGGACCAGATTCCAATTAAATATACAAAACAAAATCCATTATAGAAAATCACAAGAAAAAAAAAAAAATCAACTAACAGATTTGACATTCATGTCTAAGAGAAAATCCATAAACCCTAAATAGGTTTGGGGAAGAAGATGCCACATCGGCAAGAGTTAAAGGCATCTATGTCAGTTTTTATAGAAAGGAAAAACTAGCATCAACAGACATTACTTAAGGGATCAAACTGACTCATTAAAAAATGAGGCACCAAACATAACTTAAAAAACAAGTTAAGCGACCAAAAAGATATTTAAGCCTATTTTTATTAGGTAAATGTCATGTGTTCTTCCATAATCTATCTTTCACTGTCAACATATTCAGCTCAGATTCCAAAAGGACTCAAGTTCAAATCCTGCTGCCGATATGAGGACCTAGTTGGAGGGTAATATGTAATGTAAGTATCTTTGTATGCGCTCTATAAGCCTTGCGGTTTTCTCTAGCCCTAGTGAGCCCCAGGCACCCAACTTGCCTAAACTTTATGTAACCAAGAAACAATATATGCTTCAGTGCTTACAGAAATTGCGGTATACACGTGTCGTAAAGGTGTCATATCTATTCATTCAGCGCTTTCTAGCTAGATTCTTTTTGTTTTTTACATTACAGTCTATGCATTCACAAAGGGATGGGGAAATTGAAACAAGGTTCTCTAAGGTGAGTCCTGAACGGGTCATAACATTGGTAATTGTATGTTATCATACCTAAATGTCTACTAGATTATCATAAGACTCTATATACCAAGAGTGTACTTGTTTCAAATAATAAAAAGATTCATCAGAACATAGTTAAATCACCAAAATTTCGGATGTCAGTGCAAATAAATTCTTATAAATAGTATGTTACAACATAAATTACATACTTCTTTCCCGCTAGGATATGTTGCAGTCGTAGGTTGAGGGTAAATCCCTTGACTATTGAATGAAAATGGTTCAACGCCCTGCAAATTATAAAATTAATATAACCAAGTGTTATATTTCATGATATATTTAACCTAAATATATCAATTAATGCAAGAAAAGTGGAATTCTGGTGAACTAGCCTTGTCCTTGGATTTTGTTTGACCTGAACTTGTGTGGCTATTGATGTCAGAGAACCTATGATTTCCAATATCTTGAATATAGTTTTTTATCTCCAACTTTGACAAAGGTGAAGTATGATGTTGCTTGACATAAATAACATCTTTACCACCGATGGTTATTGATGTAATGACATGCGTCCCAAAAATTTCGATGAAGCTGTCAAAATGTAATTAAAAGTCAGAGGCCATCCAAAGATAACCTTGTTACAGCATTATGAACCTGTTTGAATTCACTTATTTCTGCTTATCTACCAATAATCACTTGTGAGAGACTGTTTGGAAGAGATTAAGAAAACACTTAATCACATATCCATAAGTTGTTTTCAGCTTATTTCAACAAGCTCTCCATAATCACTTATAAAAACATATTTTAACGTATATGAAAATAGTTTGACATTATTTAATCTTTATTATAGAAATAGCTTGAGCATACTGCTCATCTTCATTGGAAAAGTCTGAAATATATATCAAACAAGGTTTTATGGCTAAAATGGTATCTCTCAGAGATGTCATTACTTTCATCTCTGCTTGCAGAAGAACACGGTGCTGCATGTGATTATCGATGTTCACAGACTCACCATACGAAGCCATGCTTGTTCATTTGTAACAAGTGCTGTGCAACATGTTTGTGTGTCCCATCCGGGACTTATGGTAACAAGGAAGAGTGTTCGTGCTATAACAACCGGAAACTCAAAAAGGAAATCCGAAGTGCCCCTAATTGATGATGTTATTTTAATATTTGATAACTCTTGTTAATGTAAAAAATATTATAGAAATAGCTTATACATAAGCAGTTATATGATAAGCACTTATTTAAGTTGTTTATTCAAACAGGACATAATGATAACTTGTATAAATATAAATACCTTGCCAAGGACGGTGGATCCCAATTGACTGGGATAGCCCTTTTAACATTTTCTTGCAACATTAAGTTCGACTTTTGTAGCTGAACCTTTGCAAGGGGAATGTAAAATCCATCTGAAGATAACGTTTTTGTAGCTGCGGCATCAACATGTTTTGAACCAGTAAAGCTAAATGCAGAGTTGAAGCTTCCAAGAGGAAAGCTCCCTGGTATATTTGCCTTATGATTAAAATAATCTACCATCTGCAGTCAAGTAAATGAACAATCAAAGATCTGAGAAAATAAGAAACGAAAAAGGTTATAACTATGGTTAACAAATCGAGATTCAAATTGTGAATCAGACGACAAATTTTCAGAATCGTGAATCGAATCTTATTATGAATCATAAAACACATCACCAATAAAAATGACATTTTTAGATAAATAACTAGTGACACAGCAAAAATTATAAGTTACAATATCATAGCAGAACTCAAAATGATTGATGATGCAAAGTTGACAAAAACTGGCTGGCTACACTTAGTTTAGGTAGTGATTATCAGAATGAATCTAACTTCATCACTGTGAATCGGTATTAAAGATGGGATTCATGTCCAAAATAGATGCACGTTAGGAATTTGTATCGGTTGAGCTCAGTTTTGTATCATATGTATGGTAAGATACTAAAAACCATGGTTACAACATAAGGCTTCCATTATTACGTGACAACTAATAGATATGGCATTTAGTTTTAGAAGTTGCAGCTAGGATTTCTAGCCAATTTGGATAAACTCTTCAACAACAACTTAAAGCAAAATAAAATTGCAATTATCCTGCAATGATTATGAGTTCAAATGAGCTTCTTCAATACAAAATTTTCAGAACCTCTTCCATAAAACTTCTCCATAACCAGTGGTTAAGAATTAAACACTTATCTCAATTAAAAAAAAAACTCCCATAAACTCGATGCTAACAAAACTAGGCCATAAAAAAGGAAAAAATTTGACTCTAGTTCTATAGTACAGAGAATTATTATACTTTGGTTGCCACAAAAAAACTTAATGCACACAAAATATCAGGGAATCATCCTGCACGGCACACTATCAGAGCAATTTACAAAGACAAAGTACAGCATAAGATATAAATTTCACTATTAAACATAATTTGGAAATTCCTAGCAAACAAGGGAATCATCTAAGTCATGGTATGGAATTGCAGTCTGCAGCTGCAATATAAGAGCCCATTTGGTGCGCAGGATAGGATTAGAAAATGGATAAAGATAGGAGAATATGATAGGATAGCCACTTATCCTCTTATGCGTTTGGTGCACACATGATAGGTTTCCCCACAAAGGCATCAAAACTGCCATTTATCCGCATCGGCTGCAATATAAAGATTCACCCTATAACCAGCTAATCGCTACCGCAGTTGAAAACCATGATCTTTGTGTCCATGCTAAAAAGGACAGGCTATATCTAGCTAAAGGTAGAGCCTAAAATGACTTTAGTTTAGGCCATACCTATATAATTGACAAATACTAAACCACCACTTTCTAACTCACTACCCATACAAAACCATATTATACATAAGCAACAAACAAAATCATCCTTAATAATATCACTCAAGGCCGGCTAACAAAGTTCAAGGTGAATCATTGCACAGGGCATCAAATTTTTGAGGGATCAAAATTAAACAGAGCCTCCAAAATGTTTAAGATGGTCCTGATATCACTTTGGGTTTGGGGGTTTCAACATATCCATTGTTAGCAACTTTTTCTCCACAATCAAGAATGGAAATCTAAAATCACACTCAAATTCGCCAAATAAAAAGAGACCAACGCTAATACAAATAACTAAACACAATTAATCAACAAACATTCAACATTTAGAAAAACAGAGAAAAACAACATTCAGCAAGTCAACATGCAACATTTTATGACAAAACCAAAGAAAAACAAAAATTGTATCCTCAACTTTACCTCTTGAAAACTGCAGACACCAGAACTCAAACGCCCCATAGGTTCAGGAAAGCTTCTAATATCCCTTGAAACATTAGGAACAACAACATCATCATACAAAAACAAATCCCTTTGATACTGTTCATCAATCTCAACTACCCTAGAACCTGAACCTCCTTTACAATAAAGCAACCTAGTATCAAAATTAACATCAAAACCCCTTCCTAATGCTTGCAAAGCGTTAATAGCAGTATGCAAAGCTGCTACATGCTCCTCCATATCTCATCAAAAAACTCTCCCAACCCAGATTCTAAATTAAACCAAAAACCAAATTATCTCAACAATCAAAGAAAATTACAATCACCCAGATGAATAAATCCTACAAAAACATCAAAAAGACACGATTTTTAACTATGTGAGTTTATAACTCATTGAACAAAGTTGACCCAGATGATAAATCCTACAAAATCATAACTTTTGAGGACAACCCATTTTTGTCTTGCTATAAAACAATTGATTGAAGATGAAATAAATGGATCTCGGAGAAATTAAGGATTAATTGATTTTCTCTCTCTAAATGTTTTTTTTCCCTCTCTGTAAAACAAAAACAAAACCTCTTTGTTTTTTTTTCTAACTTAACATCATCGTACAGTGTTGGAAATTCTAACCATAGGAGACTCTGTGTGGTTAGTTTGTCAAAAGAGACATTGACTTCAGTTTCAGTTTACTTTTCTTTTCATCTAAATAACGTTTGCGTGTTGTTTTGTCTAATATATCTTGACCTTTCATTCTTGCTTGTGTGTCCAACGTATAAAGAAATGGAAACATTTCCGTTTTTTATGAAATTAAACTTTCATTTATGTTTGATTCCACTTTCTACAAGTTTCATAATCAATTCCTATGTAAAACTGATTTTGATATGTTTGATTCCCGTCAAATTGAATTGAATTTTATTTTTGTAGTGATCGGAGTTTGAACTTCGATAAGCTAAGTTTAAGAGAATAGTTGAATTAATTCTATTTACACTATTATTTTACTTAAATTAACATTTTAAATTTTTAGTGTAGAATTGATTTTCATATAAATTTATAATTTAATTCAATTTTATATAGATGTATTTAAATACAAATTATTTTTAACCAAAATCATTTTATGAAATCAATTCTTCTCGACAACCAAACACACTCGTTTTAATATTTTGGTCCTTGCAAATATGCTTCGTTTTGCTTTTAGTCTCTGTAAAAAAATTGTAGAAAAAAGTCTATGCAAAATATTTTTAAAAAATAAAATATTTTGCAAGGACTTTTTTGAAAAACAAAATATTTTACAGGGACCTTTTCCTACAAAAATAGGTTCAATCATCATGTGACATGTATGCAAATCATCACAAAAGTGGGGTCAAGGACTATTTTAAAAAACAAAATATTTTGCAGGGACCAAAAACTACAACAACAAAAAAATTATAGGGACTAAAACCAAAACGAGACATATTTGCAAGGATTAAAACCATATTTTAGCCTTTTTTTTAACATGATTATTTATTGGGTTAATTAAGTTTTTTATCCCTATAAATATCTGCAGTTTCGTTTTTAGCCCTTATAAAATAAAATCACACTTTTTAGTCCCTGTAAAATTTTCCGTCAGCATTTTTAGTCCCTATAAAATTTTTCATCAACATTTTTAATCCCTGTAAAAATTTTACGTCAGCATTTTTGTCTCTAAAATACTAAAGGAAAATGTCACAATGACTAAAAAGTGTAATTTTATTTTATAGGGACAAAAATGAAACTGCAAATATTTATAGGGACCAAAAACTTAATTAACCCTTATTTATTTTTGTTATTATGCTATAAGTACAAAAAAATTCACTACAGTTTAGCGGTCGAGGATTTGTTTACAGAGTTTGAATCTCTTCCTATTTGAATCAATTCATTATTAGTTACTTTATCTTTCTTTAATGTTGATTTTTTTGGGTCAAGTTATTTTTGTTTTTTAATAAACATCAAGAGCAATGCTATATCTCTAGAAAAATAACATCAAGAATTCTTCAAGAATAAAGAGCAACCAATCACAATGCATTATTTGGCATTTGCCACAATTCAAGGAGGTGTGGCTGAAAAATAGGAAGTGAATAAATAAATCATGCAATTAAAACTTGCCAACTGTTTTTTGAAAAATTCTTGATGCTAATTTCCTAGATAAATAGCATTTTCCAAACATTAATTAAATTAACCATTACTAGAAGTACCTTAAATAAGGTTTATTAAAAAGGTATATTAAAATTTTTACCAAAATAAAAGTATATTAAATTGTTGTAAAAAAATGGTATATTAAATCAATAAGACTCATCCCGTGAGTTTAGCTCAATTGACAGAGACAATGCATAATATATGGAATCAATAAGACTCATCTTGTGAGTTTGAATATCGGACATCCTACTTATTCATCTTAAAAATGTGAGCCACTAGCCTAATTGACCAAAAAAAATCAAATCAATAAAACCCAAAATCACTTGGATGATACAACAAGATATCTATTCCAACTTTAAGAGAGGTCATAAGTTCAAATCCAGACCTAAGAATATGTTAATGTTTAAAATATTGAGGAACAATTTTGTCACTCATGACAGTCATATCCAGCTCGTGGGATTAGCATATACAATTTCACGTAAAGGTTATCTCGTGTAACACCTAAACCTTAAATATTGTATATTTAAAGTAACACCTAAACCTTAAATATTGTATATTTAAAGTTTATAGATAAATAAAATAGTTTAAGGAAGTCAATAGTATCTAGACTATACTTCCCATTGTATAATTTCACGTTAAGGTACTTTGTTAGGAGGTTGATAGTACTATGCCACCACCTAGATGAACGGGAAATAATCACAATCGACTTTTTCCCTATAGATACGTCAAAATGGTCTTGCCTTTACAGATATGTCAAAATGGTCTTCTCCTTATGAACACTTCAAAATAGCATATCCTTACAAACGCATCAAATTTCATATTTACATGCCAGAGTATTATGTTGTTATAAACACATCAAAATTAATTTGTCCTCATAGACCTTCTCTTACACAAGACACTTACGTGACTCATTATAATTATTTCTCCAACATCACTTAAGCTTGTCAAATTCTACATGGATGATGGCAAAATAATCTCCACTACAAAACCCCTAACATTTAATTTCTCTCCTCGTTGGCCTAGATACTTATTGGGAATATCATCTTCAACAAGGTTTTAAACCATCATTATTTCATCATCTAATGAGTAACATCAATGTATATTGATGTCAAATATGACAAGTGTACCAATCACATAAAGTAATTAAGTTGTAAGTAAAATATTGTAGCAACTTACCAAAGGTATTTATAATAGTCACCATCTCTTTTATGAATAGAAAAACCGATGAGATTTTTAGTTAAATATTTCCAACTCTACTATATTTATTTTTATTATGAGTGTTCCATATGAATGTTATCATTATTCGAATATGCGACCGTTCTTTACTGACGATCGGTCATATATATTACACACGTGGCAAAAAAAAATTGGTACCTTAAGCCTTTCAAGCCACCCTTTTATATTCTAAGTATCCTTTGTGAAACCCTTTTGGGCCTCCAACAATAATTTCTTTTGTTGTTATTAAGTGATGAATCATGTCAGAGTTTTGAACCTTAATGTCACAGTTTCTTCGGAGTTAGATAGAAATTTTTCCATCTTGGTATGCTTTGAAGCTATGTTTGCGGTTGTTCTTTGGAATTATAAACATTTTAAGTTGGGGTGGGATACCAATAAAACTTAATTATCAAAATGAAAAAAAAAAATGTAGATTACCAAGAGTCTAAAAAAAAAAATAGAAAGAAAAAAAAATCAAGAGGCAAAAACATAAAAAAAATTTGGTATCTTCAATAAAATATATATTTATTTATGATTGAAAAGATAAATAGTTCTACTTAGTACCATCTTGTTTGATTCAATGAAGGAAGGTTGGCAGTATGTCAATGATAAGTATGAATCCCTAGGTTGATAATCTAACTCCAAGTTTCTTTGTTAGCCTACTTTCTGAAATATATCCACCTTTAACCTAAGCCATGTTACAACCCTGAAAGTCCTCAAAATGTGTATATAATCTGATATTGACTGTCTATTTAGAATTGTTTCAAATTTATAGCAAGGTACATTCATATGACGACTAGAGTGGTCAGTTGTCGTGACCAGCCCTACTGGTTTTAGGAGATACATATGTGTATTATGGAAAAAAGTGTAGTTGAGTATATGAGCTATCTTCTACAAGTCTGTCCCGCTTGAGTGTACGAGGTAGCTAAGTCAATGATGTGAATGTGATGAATGATGATTTGAGCACAACTCCAGAAATGTATGTTTTTCCTGGAAAAAGTGAAAAGAATAAAATTTGTTTATCTTTCGTTACTTTCGGACAAGTGATGACAAGTCATCTTATGTTATTCTTATCATGTTGTGACCAGCCCTACTGGTTTTAGGAGATACATATGTGTATTATGGAAAAAAATGTAGTTGAGTATATGAGCTATCTTCTACAAGTCTGTCCCGCTTGAGTGTACGAGGTAGCTAAGTCAATGATGTGAATGTGATGAATGATGATCTGAGCACAACTCCAGAAATGTATGTTTTTCCTGGAAAAAGTGAAAAGAATAAAATTTGTTTATCTTTCGTTACTTTCGGACAAGTGATGACAAGTCATCTTATGTTATTCTTATCATGTTTTTCAGTCTTTTTCAGTAGGTTTTACCAGCAAAATAGAGGAGTATTAGAGTAATAGTTTATGATTTCGGGACATTTGTAATGTTTTCTATATTTGAGTTTGTAACCAAAGTTTTACCGAAACATAGCAATGTTAGGATGTTCTTGATGTAATTCACCAAGAAATCATGCAAATCGGTAAAGCAAGACATCCAAGGATTTATGTGGTCCTTGGGAAGACGAAGGTTCAAGGTTCAAGAGGCCTCAAAAGACGTTGCAGAGGGAGGAATTTTGTTCTCAAGTTCCAAGACATCTTACATTGAAGAAAACACCAAAACGGACGATTCATCACTGAATTTACACTAAAGCGCATGGGCGCTTTGGAAAAGCGCCTAGGCGCATAGAGGCGGTCTAAAAAGCGCACGGTGCATTTAAAAAGCGCCTGGCAAATGATTGGCTAAGCCTAAAGCACCTAGGCACATGAAAAATGCGCTAGGCGCATGTGACCTTCGAAAAAAGTCACTTTTTGTGACTTTTTTGCCCTTGGAAAACCTATAATTTTAGCCCAAGTCAGGTGGAAACTTTTTCTATAAATACCACATTCCTCATTCATAATTTCTCATTCAGAGCTGGAGCAGCTCAAGAGGAAGGCGATTCTAGTAGTCAAGGAGGAGTTATATTTTCTCATATCTTTTATAGGGTATGATTTTATCTTTTTGTATCTTGTCTTTAGTTACCATGTGTAACTAAGTAGTTATAGGTTAGAGTTCTAAGATGATCTCATATTTATTTTGTTGGATAATTATTTAATTATATGTCGTTTATTTAGTTATTTTCTGTTATCTGCTTAGTTTTATTAGTCTAGGTTTATTTATGTAGTAGGCGCAACTCTAAATTTGATACTTAGGTTGTGACAGGACCTAACGTTGTTATTACTATCTGGATGTTTATATCTTGATATTTATGTCTTTATACTAATAACTATATGTTTATGAAGTAATTAGTTAATAACAAACGAAAGATACCGAAAGCGAGTTGACCCTAGTAGTAAGTACTTATAAGGTGACATTACTAAGATTAAATAATCTACCGAACCTAGGAGATAACTAGTTAAAGATTAAGGAAACAAGTGGTTTCTTGAAGGAAATATGTTGAAACCTAATAAAACCATTCTCCTCGACCCTTGGTAAGGTAGACGCTGATAGGGCTGTCCGTTTTTAGAACTACCGAGAGGGAGAGTGTGCGTTGAGATACCTAAGATTCATGGATGGACTAACCTAATGGAACTTTGGCACTTCATAGCCTTAGGAAAAACTGGAAGG
Source organism: Medicago arabica (assembly GCA_946800305.1). Taxonomy (NCBI): domain Eukaryota; kingdom Viridiplantae; phylum Streptophyta; class Magnoliopsida; order Fabales; family Fabaceae; genus Medicago; species Medicago arabica. The sequence goes on from OX326964.1 coordinate 12,208,151, forward strand.
CCAATTTAAGTTCATGCTTTAATTGCCTTTGAATTAACAAGACCCCACACGTAAAGATCACCGTGTGACCAGCAGGTGTAGTTAGTCATCGGAGGGATAAACCTTTAATCAACTTAGAGAGTAAGACTCCACACGTAAGGATCATCGTGCGATCAACAGGTACAACTTGGTTGCCGATTAGTGTAGGAAGATCCCATGGCCTCATCACATAGATAGTTCACTTAGAATAACTAGATGCCACATGTATGCTAATTTAATATCCAACAAATAAATAGGGGGATTCAAAGAATCCTCTAATCGTTGTTATGTTTATGCAACCAAAAACAGGTAAGTTGCTCTGTTGCAAACATGTAAAAATTGCAAATCTCTTAACCCTTATCTCTTTATTTTATCATCAACTTAAAATAAGTAACACGAATTGTTTGGACAAAACGACAATCTCTGTGGATACGATACTCACTTTATTACTTGTAAACGATTTGGTACACTTGTCTAATATGACCATCAACAAGAAACAATTTAAGTTTGGGGTTGTGATGACAGGTCAACTTACTTATTCTTAGCATGTTTTTCAGTCAATTTCAGTAGGTTTTACAAGCAGAGGAGAGAAGTATTAGAACAACTGCTTATGCTTTCGGGACATTTATGATGTTTTCTATATTTGAGTATGCAAATATTTTCTTCCTGAAACATAGCAATTTTAGGATGTTTTTTAGTTTTGTTGTAAATTCACGAAGAAATCATGCATATCGGCAAAGCAAGACAACTGAAGATTCATGCATACCTTGGGAAGATGAAGAATGAAGATTCAAGAGGCATCAAAATATGTTACAAAGGGAGAAATTCTATTCCTAAGTTCCAAGGAATCATAAAAAGAAGCAAACACTCGAAAAAGCAAAAAACAAACGATTTCATCACCGAATGGCACTCACATGCGCCCAGGCGCACAAAATGGGGGCGCCAGGCGCCTAAGAGTTTAGACTGGGGCGTATGGCGCATGAAAGTGGGCGCCTATTCCTTGCGGCCTAAGGCGCTATTTTGTGACTTTTTTGTGAAGAAAGCCCGTGTTTTTAGCCCAAGTTTAGGTGGAAACTCTCCCTATAAATACTGAATTCCTCATTCATAATTTCTCATTCAGAACGAATCGGTTCAAGAGGAAGGCAAGAACCAGGAGCTTTAAGGGAGGAGTCTTTCTCCTCACTCAAGGTTTTTCTAGGGTATGTTTTATTTCTTTTGTAATTTGTTTTTAGTTACCATTAGTAAGTAAATCTTTTTAGGGTAGGGTTCTAAGATGAACCTCTAACTTGTTTGTTGGATAATTATTTAATTTAAAGTCTTTTATTTAGTTATTTTTTGTTCGCTCTTTAGTTTTACTGTCGTGCGTAAGATTTTTCTCCTATGAAGCATAACCATGATTTAGGCACTTAGGTAGTCATAAGGCCTAATGCTGATATTCACATATTGATATTTATATATGTCAAACCATGAAGTAATTAGTAAATAACTAGCTAAACAAACCGAAAGCAAGTGTACCCTGTTAGGAAGTACTTAGGGAGGTGACATACCTAATATTGATGAACATTGGTTCAAATCAGGTAGTAACTACTTAGTAATTAAAAATACATGTGACTTCACGACTTAAATCAACCCAGTAATTCCATTCTCCTTGCACCTTGGTAAGGTAGACGTTGATATGGTTGCTTGTTTGTAGAACTATCGAGAGGGGGAGTGTGTTATGTTCTTCAAAGACTCATAGATGAGAAAACCTTTAGGAACACTGGCCACCATACCTTTGGAATTTAGGAACTCTAATTTAAGTTTATGTTTCAATAACCCCTGAGGGATTAAGACCCCACATGTAAGGATCACTGTGTGTCTAACAGGTGCACCTAAACAGGTGGAGGGATAGAACGAAATCGACCGAGAGAGTAAGACCATGCACATAAAGATCATCGTGCGACAAACATGTGCAACTTGACAAACTGATTAGGTTATCACGTCCCGACAAACTCATTACTTTGATAGTCTACTCAGAAAAATTGAACTTGACTTGACTGTTAATTAATTCCAACAAATGAATATAGGAGATTCAAAGAATCCTAACCACCGCTAGCATTATGCAATCAAACAGGTAACTTTGCTATGTAGGAAGCAGATTAAATTGCAAAACTCAAAACTCTTATCTCTTTATTATTATTATTATTATATTCTCAAATAAGTAATGTGAATTGTTTAGACGAAACGACAATCCTTATGGATACGATACTCTACATATCACTTTATTACTTGGTAAACGATTTGGTACACTTGTCTAAGCCGACCATCAGATGATATTAAGGTTTTCTCGTATCCTTTTTTATCTCTTTGTTCATTTATACAAGTTCATTGTTCAATTAGAGTTTGAGGACGACACACAATAAAGTAGACATACCCAAGTTACGGGTTAATGTTCCGTTTATCTAATATAGAACCATAATATCTTAGAGGAACACATAGTATCAAAAGCATGAAAGTACTTTAGACTATGTCGTAATAATTAATCTCCTATGTCTAGGTGAATTACCTTAGCAAATAATATATCTAGATCTGGTTAGAAAGCCTACAGTTAGTTGTGAGTTATAACCTTGATTCAATTTAAGCTGGATCAGTAATTGAAAAACATTAAGAACCAGATATATTAAGTAATCATAATTCAAATTGCATCAAAAGAGGATAATTAGATTACATGGTTCAAATATTTCGATGGAGATTCATCATTCAACCTTAATCTAAAAGTGTTTAGTTACTGATGGTAACAAAATACATCACCAAAGATTACAGAAGTTAAAAATATATGAAGCGAAAAAAATTGGCTTCAATCTTATTTCCAAGGTTGAAAAACGCCACCTCTGTTTGCTTTAGTCGCACCTTTATGTGTTTGAGATGTTAATACTTTGAACGAATAATTACGAGTAAAAAAGACACTCAAATAGGCAATTTTGTGCATTGCGCGAGCGCGGGACACAATCTCATGCAAGAGGCGCACAACTGGAAAACAACAAAAGTTGTTTTCTCATGGTCAGGGTGAGCGGGGCGCACCATTATGTCGGTGGAGCGTACAACCTTGACAACTTCTTATTTTCTTCACTCTCTAGTTTGACCGGGGTGAGTAGTGTTGTGCGTGGGGCGCACGAGTCAAGGATATTTGCTCCTTTCTTCTTCATTCTTCATGTTTTTTCATCCATGATATGAGTTTGGGACTTTGGACAAAATTTCCCAAGGCTTTTTGGACTTCAAAGTTTTCATTGTACCTTGATTCCATAAATTTTAGGCTTAAATGCACTTTTCACCCCCTATGTTTCAAAAAGTTGCGATTTTGGCCCCCTTATAAAAAAAATGGATATTTTGACCCCTTAACTTTTGGCCCTCTTTTGAATGGTTGATTTTATGCAAATTTCTCAGTCTCTGATGGTGTAAACCGGCATGGGGATAGAAGGATGTTGATAAGTGGAGTCCAAACTTGCATGGTGTCCAAACTGGCATGATAAATGGAGTCCAAACTGATAAGTGGATCCTTCTTTAGGGGGACCAAAAGTTACACCATGCCAGTTTGGAATCCATTTATCAACATCCTTCTATCCTCATACCATTTTACACCATCAGAGACTATGAAATTGTCATAAAGGGCCAAAAGTTAAGGGGTCAAAATATCCATTTTTTTTATAAGGGGGCCAAAATCGCAACTTTTTGAAACATAGGGGGTGAAAAGTGCATTTAAGCCTAAATTTTATGAGATGCCTTTCATTGGATTAACCCCTGGTTTGTACCAAAAAAGACTAAAATTACCTACAGAGTTGTCTAACTAGAGAATAAAAAGACATACAACGACTCAATACAAAATATTACAAATCATTTCGCAAACTATGAGAAGCTCACTCTAAACTCCTAGAAAGTCAAAGAATAAACAATAAAAGACTCGATAAATCTCCAACAAAATATCATATGATGAGCAGTCTTCATAACTCGGAACTTAAATTATTTCTTGTCCTCAAGTAAAAAAAAACCATAGATTCAATTTGCAATCAGTAGAGTATCATACATTTCCATCTTGAGTTAATTTCGGTGTTCATATCCTCATCATGTATCACTTTTGACTACCTAGTAACTTACCACTTCCATTCTCCAGAAATTCAATCGGGAAAGCGTAAAAAATATAGTCCATACTTTAAACCACACTAAATTTTGTATTAACTCACTCACAATTTATCTCTTATTAAGTGTTCTAGGTAACCATTCAGTCAACATGTTAATGTCATTTTACCATAGGCTTTGAAGAAATTCTAAATAGTCATTACAAACATATACACTTTAGAGGTATTTAATGGTTATAACTTGTCTTAGGCTAAGGTCAAATTTATTTAGAAAAAAAGTAAGCCAAAGAGCGGAGTTAGATATCTTCCAATAAATATACAGGACCAAAATTTGTGACTAATAAATTGAAAAAAAAAACATGTGACCAAGATTTTGACTTATAAATATATAAAAAAACATGGGATCAAGATTTGTGAAAGGTAAATATAAAAAACACGGGACCAGGATTTATGAATGATAGATATAAAAAAATTCGTGACTAATAAATTTTAAAAAAAAACACGGAATCAAGATTTGTGAATGATAAATATAAAATTTGGGACCATGATTTGTGAATGATAAATATAAATAAAAAACATGGGACAAAAATCTATGAATGATAAATATAAAAAAACACGAGAATAAAATTTGTGACTGATAAATTTAAAAAAGTACAGGACCAAGATTTGTGAATGATAAATATAAAAACACGGGAAGATATGTGAATGATAAATGTAAAAAAACACTAGACTGAAATTTGTGATTGATAAATTTTTTAAATAAAAACACGGGACAAGATCTGTGAATGATAAACATAAAAAACATGGAACCAAAATTTGTAGATGATAAATATAAAAAATACGAGATCGGGATTTGTGAATGAAAAATATGAAGAAAAAAAAACATGAGCAAAATTTTGACTGATAAATTTAAAAAAACAAAGAACCAAATTTTGTGACTAATAAATTATAAAAAAAACTTGGGACTATAATTTGTGACTGATAAATGTAACAAACAATAAGACCATGATTTATGAATGATAAATATATATATAAAAAAAAAAAGCAAAATGTGTGAATAAATTTAAAATACTAATACCGGAACAAAAGTAATAATTCTTTTAAAGTTTTTTAAATCAATCAAACATATTTAAAATTTATATAAGTTTGATGATATTAGTTTCCAAATGTTTTTCATAACTCAACTTAGACACCACCCCTACTTCCTAAATTCAATTTAAAAAAATAATAATTTGAAGTTAGAGATATATTTCGTTATTTTAGAGTTATAACATATTTGCTAATGCATAATTTGAAGTTAAGAATTGAAAATAAATTTATTTTCTTGTTTTTTTATTTATTTATTCCTTTTAAATATATTATTGCGATTTCTTTTTTCTATTTAAACAAAATTGTTTTGGTTTTTGTTCCTTTTACGTGGCAACTATCCATTAGATGTTGGTGTGACATGTTAGTAAAATTTCTTAATAGATGTCACGTGACATTGTGTATGCCCCATTAGTGCCACATGTCAATATCATTTAATATGGTTTTGACACGTTCTACTTTTAATGTACATCAATAGAATGACATATATATGTATGTGTCACATCAACTATTTTAACTAGAAGTTGACGATATAGAAAGAAAAAAAAAACATGTAATTTTGAAGGAATGTAAGAAGAAGAAGAAATATTACAAAGTTGAAACTCTTTAATTTGCGATTTTTAAACTTTCACAAATGTTAATTATTTACTAAAGATCTTTTTTGTGTTGTTTTACTAGTATCTTGGGATCGCTATCCATCTTTGACTAAGAATATGTAGTTCAACACCAATGGTTAAAACTTTGGTTGGAGGAGGATTCTATTGTTGAACAAAAATGAATTTTAGAACAATATCTCCAAGGTTTTGATGAGAAGAATGTTTGAAAGAACAATTGGATACTCTAATGTTTGTTTTAAAATGTGCAAAATCATATAATTAAATCCCTTGAAAATGCTATGAGACTTGACTAGCTTTGGATTATGGGATGAATCAAGATACTTTATTGTGTTGCTCCCTTCTCCCTTATATGTATATATTTGCATACTCTACTTTGTTTTATAATCTAGAAAATGATTTTCAAAAAGAAAAAAAAACCAACACAATTCAATCTTCCTTCTTGTGTTTTTATCCCCTTCAGTTGGTACAAGAGCACATGATTTGTTGATTCAACACTTAGTCGTGTAACAACTATAATATCATGAGGAAAACATGTCCACTTTCACTTCTAACAATGTTGTCCCTCCTTCAGGTCATTATAACAACTCCACCTCAGATTATAATATAAAAAACTCTTATTTGTCTAGACCTCCAACCTTCAGTGGAGATGCTGAGTAATTTTCTTTGTGGAAAAAAAAAGTTGTATGTCATATCATCGACATTGATGAAGAACTATGAGATATAATTGAAGATGACATCAAAAGGAAAAAAAAGGGTTGATAGAGGAACAAAAAAAGGTTTACAAGAAACATCATAAAGCTCATGGCATCATGGTGAAAACTCTTCCTTTTTCAGGATATACTAAAATTGTTGACAAATCTACTGCTATGAGTATATTTAAATCCATATGTTTAACTTATGAGGGAAATCAACAATCGAAGGAAACCAAAACAAATCTTCTTGTCCAACAATATGAACTATTCAAAATGAAAGATGATGAAAATATTGAAACCATGTATCAAAGTGAAAGGCCAAAATGGAACGAACAAAAATTGGAGGCTCTTCTTCAACAAGTCAAATAAGTAGGAAACAAAAGTTCAGTTTTTTTTTTAAGATTGGTGGCAACTCCACTTTATTGTCTTTAACGCGTTTGATTTTACCTCGATGCAATGGAAGATGTCGAAGATTTGTGATGCTTCATTGATGGATCTTTGGACATTAAGGTGATTTTCTCATTATAAATAATTGGTTTTATATTACAGGGGGCTGGTTTGTCCTGGAATATTCTTAGTAATTATTTTTAAAGTCACTGTTGTGGGAGGTAAACTTTTTTTTAGGCAAAATAGAAAATATATAAAATAAAAAAGAAAGAGATACAAAGACTGGGGGCATTAGATCTGACCCACGAATAACCCAAACAAGAATACATCGTTATAAAATAGTCCAAGTGGATCAACTCTAATATATTATATAAAAAAAAACTAATCACATAGGCAACCTAGCGAACCCGCGTACCGACGTGAAACCAGGTTACAACAAAGTATAAAAAGTGAAAATACGCAGAGAATAGTTAGAGTTTAATTATGGCAAATGGATCAAACGCCAACACGGTAACAAATCCAAGTGCAAATAGCTCCCTGATCAACAACAAGCGAAAAATGCCCTTTTGAGAAAAACAACGTGTAAGAAATCATATCGAGGGGGTGAGTCTAATACGTCAACAACTAGACCCTTCGAGATTAAATGAACTTGTCCATTTCAGATTTCTGCATCACACAATAGACCCTTTCAGGTTTACGAAAGAACCCACTGCAAGAAGTCAAATTCGATCCCTCTCAATCTAGGAATAACAACAAGACACAACACCAACAACAAAAACTAACACAACACAAAACAAAAACAACAAACAAAAGCAGCCTCTAAGAGCACCAACACGGTGGCAGCGAAACAAAAACTAGGAAATCTGCAGATCTCAACAAATTTGAACCAGAAATCAGAGGTCGTGCAAGGTGAAGATGAGAGAAGCCAAAACAGAACAGCTGAAAGCACCACCTGTATTCAGCGACGCCCCACGACTGAGAAATCTGTGAACCACCACCTGGAGACAGCTTGAAGGCAAGGCAGTATGGTGGCACTGCCACCGACCACGTAAACCAGCCATGACACACCTACGAACACATAACCGCATGAGGGAATATGTCACCACCAACAAAACACTGAGATCCAAGCCTGAATCAAACAACCACCTGACTGTGAACTACCACCGTTGACCGGAAAAAACACCCACTAGGACCCTTGGGAGAGCAGATCCAAAAGACAGATCCAAAAAATTGAGCCAATCACCATCTTGCATACCCAAAAGATGGCAGAACGACGGACGAAAGAGGAGATCTTACGCAAAAACCAGCCACGAGAGGAAGAAAGGTAAGAAAAACCAGAAATCGACCAAAGGGACGACAATCCCCTAATGGTGCAGCCCTAGAAACGGGGAGCACACCACTGTCCTTCAAGATCTACATCTTGAAAAGAAGGATTTGCATTATGGTAGAAAGAGGGGCGCCAGTGGTGTTTGACTATTTTTTGTAGAGAGAAGCGAGAGTGTTTAGTTAGGGAGAGAATGCCTCTTCTCTTGTGGGAGGCAATGTGTGTATTTTAAATATATGTTTTATTTGGAGTTGCTTTGCACTTCTTGTGCTAGTTTACTCAATATCAACAAGAAATTTCTTATAAAAAATAATTAGGATAAAAAAATTGCTTATAAAAAATAATTATGAATGTATTAGAAAAAGAAAAACTGGTCACTTGAAAATGACAAGAAATGAAGAAGGGCCTAATAACTTATGAAGTTCCAAACCATATCTCATGCCAAGCCATTATGATATACTTAATCCATTGCCTACATACGAGGAATTATAAGAGAAAACCAACGTGGTTATTAAACTAATTGCTTCTCAAAAGAAAACCATATATATTTCCATTTAAAAAAAGATTTGAGCAAATCCTTAAAGATATCTTATAAAAAAATTCCCAAACTACTAGATGTTCTAACGCTTCTTTCAAATGCGAAAATTTTGCAAGTTTAGAAGAAGAAATTAAATTTTGAAAAATACACTACCAAAATGTTTTAAAGAAAAAATTGGTTTTTCTTTGAATGGAAAAACTTTCAAAACTTTCTTTAATAAATCTGGCGAACATTGGATGCGATTGTTTCAAGTTATATTCCAATATTTTGCTGGGAATAGAAAAATTTTTCCAAAGAGAATGGTGGAATTAAAGTTCCCATGAAGATGAGAATAAGTTCATTTCTAATTACCTATTATAATCCCTATTTTTATAGTTCCATGAAATATTATAATGTTAACCAAAACATCTTTTTTCTAATTACCTTAAAATAAAATTTCAATCTTTATATTCCAACGAATGTTATTCCTAGAAATAATATACCTTTGTTTACATGCTTCTGTTGTTGTAATAGTAAGATTACACCTTCTCTAAACTCACATTATCAAATACTATGTTGCAAGAGGATAAATCATGTAGTTACTATAGGGACAAATTCCCAACACTAAACATCGAGGGGACTTGGCATATGAGGATTAATGAGCAATCCTTTTTAATCTTTACCCCTATTTAGTCAATTTTCTGTCTCTTACCATTGATTGAACACAAATGAATAAACATTCCATATATATATATATAAATATTCATTCAACACAAACTGAAATACTACCATGGAAATAGTATTTATACAACCAAACTTAAATGAATCCTCTAAACAACTAAATGTTAGTCCATAACAAACTAATACTAATTCCAATTCCATCTACACTTCAACAATATTGATAATTAAAGCTTGATTGTGAACGAGTTGTTCACAATGCAGCTAGCTTTTCCTTTGCACACAATAGTGAATATGTATCATGCAAAAAAATTAATCACTAGCAAGTTTACAAATTGAATTGCCTATTACAATTAATGAATGAACAATGAATAAAATTACTCAAAAAGGAAAAAACTTACACTCAAAAAGACTACCATCACTTAACAAAAATTGAATTATAAAAATCTCATTGACTAAATGAAAGATCAATGTTAAAAAGCAAACTCTTCAAAATTAACACTTTATCATAGGGGGTATTCCATGAATTTCACTAAAATTAGAATGGATTTGAGTATTCTTTTATATCAATGAAATTTGAACAAAATCCACCTATTAATAAAGTGAAATTTGAATGGGAAACAAAATGCTTCTAATAGCATTAAAAGCCGTATAGCATGTTTGGAACCGCGGCAGCAAAAAGTTGTAACTTCCACAGTTATATGCATTGGAATGCGATTTTGCAATTTTCAACCGCAAATCCAAACATGCACTTAAAGAGAATCAAGCAACACACTTTCCTCATCGATTACGCATTCTTGCTCTGTTGCTTTTTGAGCCAACTCCAATGCCCTTCTAGTTTGTTGCTCCCAATCAGTTTGAATCAATGTATACACCATCATACAAAAACAAGAAACTTGTGCTGCCAACATTCCACACCACAAACCAACCAATTCAAATTTGTACACAAATGAAGCAAAAATTGAAACCGGTAACCCAATTAAATAAAATGCACACAAATTAATTCTAGCACCAACATAAGGACGTGCGGTGCCAGCTAAAATCCCACACGATACCGTTTGTGCCCAATTGCTAATTTCACATAACCCTAAAATCGGAAGTATTTTTCTTATCATATCAATAATTTGCACCTCATCGGTAAATAATTTCCCCCAATTTTTCCTCACTAAGGTCAATCCAATAAAAGCCGAAACACCAAATAAAAACGCCATCAAAATTCCAATTATAGCCGTTCCATGTGCTCGAGAGGCCTGTCCTGACCCTAACGAATGACCGATTCTTATTGTCAAAGATGCACTAAGTGAATATGGAAACACATAAAGAAAACCAAGTGTTTGAATAAGTATTCCCATTGTAGAAACCGAAGTTTGAGGGTTACTTAATAAACCACAAAGAAATAGCATTATCTCATACCACCACCATTCTAAACAAATTGAAAGGCAACTAGGAATTGCAAGGCTAAGCAATGGTTTCCAACCATGAAAAATTGAGTCAAATATATTAACACCTTGCCATGGCTTAAGTGGTTTATTTGAGAAAACAATATAAACCAACAATCCTAATGTTATGTTAATTGAATTCATTCCAGTGGCTAATGCAATACCCTTTACACCTAATTTTAAGTATGTAGCTAGGAAATAATTTATTGGTAGGTGTAATAGTGCTGCAATTGATGCAACCATAGTAATTGGTGTTGTTAAGCCTTGAGTTCTTAAGAAAGTTCTTATTGGATTGAGAAAAGATTGAGCTAATAGTTCAGGAATTGAGTAGAGCATGTAAATTTGTGCAACTTTTGTGACACTAGGGTCTTGACCTAGTAATTGAAGGAGTGGTTCCATGTTTAGCCATAAAAGTGAAATTGGGATTGTAACTAGTAAGAGGAGACAAAGTGTTCTGAAAAGTGTTTGGTTTAGAACTGACCATCTTTTGGCTCCATAAGCTTGACAACAAAGTGGATCCATTCCCATTGTTAGGCCTTTGAGAATGGAATTTCCTGTGATGTTGGCAAAACCAAGTGCTAGGCAACCGCCAGCTAGCTCTGCTTTTCCTTGTCGACCAAGGAAAAGCATTGAGATAGCTGACCGAGAATACATCATTAGGCTTGTCATTGTTATGGGACATGCAATCTTTGAGAGCGATTGCAACTCTTCTTTCACCTGCATGCAAATTTTTTGCATTGTTATTTCATATATTTCAACAAAAAGTATTGTAATTTACTAATTTTACTAATCACTATTATGCTGTTCATCAAAATTTACTAATTAAATCCTTCAAAAAAATAAAAAAAAAATAATTACTATTGTGTGTATTATGAAAAAATAATCCATGCCGAACTTTCAAGTAAAACTGCAAGAAAAAGGTCCATGGAATGAGCAACTCTAATGGAGAATATGTACTATACATTAATTTTTTTTTTGAATAAATGTACTATACATTAATTAAATAATAAAAAATTACACATGTATCTAATCATCATATCTTACTATGTTCTCAGTATGAGATCACTTTCTAAACATCTCTGTAAATATTATCGACATTCTATGATTTATTTTTGTTGGCTTTTTTAAATAGAATTCAAACCTTGACTCTCACATTAATTATGGGAATCTAGCAAGATGTATTATTCTTTTAAAACAAACTAAAATTCTAGCAAGATGTATTATTATTAACAAAGTAGCTAATTAAGAGGAAGAAATAGACACAATAAGTGAAAATGAATAAAAGGACATAACAATAATAATGTAAAGTTGCTCCCATAATATATTAGTAGCATCCTAGACAATTAGTGTTTAGACTAGCTAGGATATGGTTCTACATTTTTTTTTTAAGGGAAGATGATCCATGTCATGACGTCATCATAAATTTATTGTAGGAAAAAACGGGGGTCATATAAAACAAGAATAATTTGAATCTAAAACTTAATATTAAAGAAATGATGGAAGCTTTAAAAGCATAGTATTGAACACCATAATCATAGTCATAATTCATTTATAAGACAAAAATAAAATATTCAAGAATTATGGACAAACCCTATGAAGAACAAGACATGATTTATTATGATGAACTGTATTAAACACACGCACGCGCAGAATATATAATATTATAGTTGTAAAAAATAGTAGTATTATAATAGTTACATATACTAGTATATTAAATAATATGAAATAGTACACTGCTGACTCATTCACAACAGAGAATATGGAAACCCAAAATCTGATTCATGGGCATGTCTTCCATTTGTGTTTTTTTGTGTTTATAATTTTCTATTGATGTTCCTTTGTATTATCATTGTACAATAGAAGAGATTAATTATTTGATCTTTAAGGTTGTAGATCCAACTCATGACAAAGTGCATAAAATTATCGTAAAAATATCATTTGTCATATACTATATGCTACGGTAGTTTCAATGAAATATACTTCATTAACTTGAGTTTCCTACATTCAAGCTATTAAAGCTTCATGTCTGTCTGGTTGAGATCAAATTATCCACAATGATCTTGGGCTCGGTAAATTTATTTTTTACAAAAAACATCTACGTTCTTAGACAATCAAATGATCACAAATCTTCTTATAATGTGAGCGTGTGTGGAGTAACCGACTGCAACAATATGAGATTATATTTACTTTTTGTGTTAACCTTTGATTCATATGGTAAGGGGTCTCTAGTAATCCGAAATCTAGTGCGAGATAAGTAATGTATAATCATGAATTGTTCCACCTAAAAATTGAACTTTACTTTTTTTTTTTCCGACTTTTGATCAACCTCATTAACATTTGAGTTCAATCACTTAAATATATGAGATTATATTTTTTTTACTCTTGTCAGTGTTGAATAAATAGAGTTTGTCTGTATACAATAAAACGAGTCAATCTTAAATATAACAATTAATAATACTTTGTATTTCACTAAATTGAAAATTGAAGTCTTAGTTTATTAATAATAGTTTGTTTTTTTTCTTCTATTAATATTATAATATATATATTTTTTTAAAATATTCGATCTATTTTGAAATGTATTTAAAAAAATCATAGTAATTATCTCATGTTTAATTTGTCGCTAAAAATAAAAATTGAAATCACTAGAAGTAGACTGCATGCTTTTATATTTTATATTTCCTATGAAAAAGAATTTTACTCATGAAAACTGTCTTTTTCTTCATAATTATCATATATCCCAAATTTTCAACATTTTCTAGTTTATCCTACTGATACTACACGTCACCATGAAATGACAAATTGGCCGGAAAAGAAAAATTATCTATTTTTTCAGAGCAACTAACTTTATTAATTAATGGAAATGTACAATATATAATCCAGTAGCATTAAATTTTTTAGGGAGAGTTTGCCGTCTATTGATTAGTTTCCGCAGTTGTGTACGGAGGATACCCGATATACACCAAAAAGAATTCCCGATGTAATTCTATTCTCACCTTGATAGATTGTAAGTATTACTCATGTGTTTAGTTTTTTTATAACATAGAGATTGAAAGTCGGAGAAAAACAAAGGTGCAAAACGTGGGACATTGAATCCCTTAACATCAACGTCAACCAAAAGAGATAAATGAATTGTACAAGTCTCGTAATAAACAATATTAACATTCAAACATCTTAAGTTTGTCAAGGCACTAGTATACTTACTGGCTTCACGGTAAGAGTGATGTATCACTACCTCCCAATCCAACTCAAGCAATCGACGATCCTTCACAACCAATGATCTACCAACTGGGCTTCCATTCTCATTATTAAAATGGACATTAGAAACCACTAGAGAATCCACATTCACTTCTCTGATTACTAACCTTTTCGCATACTTTAAACACTCCCTAAAGTTTTGCTATATGACACTACACATACCAACACCTTTAGCAAAGTCATCCAACCATTAACCAAGACTTCCACGGATAATGCCTCTTAAAAATTGTGATTTGACCTAACACAGCTCCACAAAACCGGCTTGTGAGGTGATGATTGTCTCGACTTATAAACACATTGGCAGGCTATCTCATATTCGATGTGAGACTCTTAATACACCTCCTCACGACCAACACTGATGGGCTTGGTTCGTGGACATAAATGGTAGGTGGCCTGATAGCGGAAACCTTATAGTAGGTGGATCAATGGATCTTGAAGAGACTCTAATATCATCTTAGAAATCGTGGTTGAGTGTAGCACAACCCCAGAAAACCAGCTTATGAGGTGAAAATTATCCTCACTTATAAACATATTGTCAGATCATCTCATATCCGATGTGAAACTCTTAACAACGCCACTACAACCTGTTAACCCATTACCTCTACAAGAGTCATCCGGATTCAGCTTAACCCATCCCTCTAAAGGTGGCTTCCTACGAATTTGAACAATTTCACGAGGTGACTCCATAACATGCTTTTTTTACTAAGCCAAGTATTACTCATGCTTTTTTTGGTACATTATTACTCATGTTTGTTAAGCCTGATGTCGGTTGGTTATAAAAATTATAGTGAAACATAGAATATTTTTCACGAGAATATCATTATCATTTTGCTATAAATGAATATGTTCTTCTAGTTACCTTACAAACAATAAATTCATTATGTGCCCCTTTTGTTGTTGAAGTGCAGTGGTTGATACTGGGACATAGTGTAGGTGTGTGGGTTGGACATGGATCCCATGACACCTATATTCTGTTTTCGTTTATATGTGTATGTGTCAACAAAAAAGGTTAGTTTATTATATGATATCATGTTAGGTTTTCTTTTTTTGAGCAATGTCTTAAATGCATCTTTTAAACCCAGCAAACAAGTTTAGAAAACATGAGAAAAACTTTTCTCAGTCCACATAACAAAAACACGAAGAGACAGACAGATAGATAGATAGATAGATCGATCGACAGAGGTTACTAACCTCAGATACTGAAATGGTAGGAAGAAGAGTACTAAGATGATGATATATACGTTGAAGAAGACCAGTGCCACAGTTACAAGCTCTTTCACTACCTTCTGTATTTCGCATTCTTTCTTCATGGCAATTCTCAACCTTTGATATCACAACCTCACCATTTATATTTCCTCGAGATTCAGCACCATTGCACATGCTTCTCCCAAACCTTTTGTAAAACAAGATAGAAAAAATAAACCTTAAAAAGTACAATACAACACAATAATTTCATAGATATGAAATTTATATTGCATGTCAACATTATAAAAGCCACTATAAGAATGCAAGGATAACAAGGGCAAAACATTGATCCTTCCCCATCCCCCCAAAAGACCAAAGAATAATTAAAATGTCTTAAAAGTGATGAAATGTAAAGTAAATTAAAAAAATTATCAACTTGGTTTTGAAATGATTGAATGGTTAAACTAAGGAGTTTTCATGTAGCCAATGAAACATCAAATAAAAGCTTATAACCTAATTAAATAAAATAATAATAAACCTATGCATAGTATCTTAAGAAAAAATGTGTACGGACACTGCAGAATGTCGTTAAGCTTTGCAAGTCTTGTTGGTTATTTATAGAATAAGTATAACTGCAAAAGAATATATGAAGTTTTGGGACTCAAAAACAGTTGTAGAACTAAACACTTTCTACTTAATTAAACATTTACAATTATCCCCTGAACCTTTTTTGTTAACTTTATACTTATCCCCAATATCAAAGTTCATTGAATTAAAATTTTAATTAGTATAACTGACAATGTAAAAAGAATTTCCCCTAAAAAAAAAAAGTAAAAAGAATTTACATGGTGTTCCAGTCACATAATTAATTATTTGAATATTGGTGAATATATATTATGAAATAATATCACAACTTATCATGAAATTGTTATGTGATTGAATATTTTCTTATAATCTGTAAATAAAATTATACAATTTTAAGATAAAACCACTACAAATTATGCGATTTCGCTAGCGGTGAGACATCATGGGAGCGGAAGGGTTCCACTAAGGGTGAAATATAATGGGGGATAGGGGAGGATGATCGAGGACATGCCAAGTTTCATAGTTTCTCGCAGCAAGGGGAAAAATTGGTAGTCATCAAAGGGTTGAAGACTTCAACAAGGTTCAAAGGTTAGAGTTTTGTGGTTACGGGGTCAAGGAGTGGGCGCTCATGGGTACATTCGCAACAGATTGGTCGATTTGGTGTGCCTTTAGTAGCGTTCGCAGTGGTAACTGAATCACACCGTCTATATGAGGCTAGACAAATATGAGTCAATCATCATATTTACAGTGCACCGCAAAATCATGTTCAAAGAGAGGCTGGTGTCGCTTCTTTATATTTCACCAATGTGCCAGAGCAAATTTCGTATGTTGAATTAAGGAAAGGGTTTGATGTGTGTGGTATATTGTTCAATGTGTACTTGTCTCAAAAAAGAAATGCTTGCGTCCATGTTTTTGGGTTTGTTTGTTATAGTCATGTTTGAGATGAAAAGAAACTTTCTCAAGCCTTTAACAATCTTTGGTTTGGCCAGTATAGAGTAGGGGCGAATACTGCCCATTTTGATGGCTTTGAAGGTTCGAACGAAGTGTTAAAGAAGGAAGTGGTTTGGGTGACGGAGGAGGGTGTGAAAGGAATGAGGAAGAAGGGAGAAAAAAAATAAAGGGAGAATAGTAGGGGTCCGTGTACGTGTGGTGGAGATGGGGAGGGGTGGTGAAGAATAGGGGTCATGCAAGGGAGATATGGGGAGAGAGGAATTAAGATAAAAGGATTGAGATAGCCTTGGGTAAGAGGGAGGAGCAACAACATCCGAGAGAGGGGAAGAATGGGGGGTCGTACGGGTGGCGCACGACAAGGATATGAAAATGTATGTTACAATGTTGAAGTCAAGTATGAAGGTTTGTTTATCGAAGGAAGGGTGAAATGGGGATATTACTTTGTTAAAGGTTATGTATGGAAGTATAACTCTGTTAAGGAAGGTGTGATGTGGGCTAGCAAAGGAGTGGTCGGTACGGTGTTTGAGGGGGAAAATATACTGCTCATTGAACAACAGATAGTTGATGCGGGTTCATGTGATTTTTATGTTGTATCTTTGGGTGGATGCAAGGTTGTTTTTGTTATTTTTAGGCTCACAAGGGGTTTTAGGTGTTTTAATGATGTTGCTGATATGTTTACCCAGTTCTTTAATAATCTCAGTGCTTGAACTAAAAAGACACTTGTTTATGAGCGAGGGGGTGCAATTACGAATTTATTTAAGAGTGGTAGTGGGAATGAGGATCAAGAAGTTTGTGTCTGTTCATTCATTTTACCCATGGAGAAGGATCATCGGGGGAATACAACAAGTAAGAAGGGACAAGTGCTCACAATTTGGGGGAGGGGTGTCGAGATTGTTTTTACCCCTTGTGGGTAGAAAATAAGTTGGACGAACAATCTTAAAGGAAAGAAAAGTTCCGAATAAAAATCCAGTTGGAAAATTTAAACAACCATCTATTTTGGCAATGCGAAAGATTATGAGGCTTTCTAGTAAGATTAGGAAAACTATGCTCAAGAATATGAAAAGAAATAAAATAAATAGGTTGAGAAGCATGCGGAGTGTATCAATCATTGATAAAGGTAATGGAGTTTCTTCGACAAATGTACATTCTTCTTCTATTAATAGTGATTGGAGTAATTGGATGATTTTACAAGCAAATTCTGAAGTAGCGGTAGAGGATTTGTGGGGGATTGAGAAAACAATAGGGTTGAAGTATATATGTGATAAAATTAATATGTTCAATGTCTTTTCCAAGGTGGATGATAAAGGAAAAGGTAGTGGTAGGGGTTGAAGGTAGTAGGAGGGATAAATGATTGGGAGGGAAATATGTTGAGAAGGGAATAGGTGATGAAGGTGAAGATAAGAGTAGGGGGTCAAAATGAAAATTATCTCTTATAATATTAGAGGGTTGGTGAAGAGGAATGAGGTGCAAAAGCTGGTCTTGGAAAAGAGGTCATCAGTTTTGTGTATTTACGATATGAAGATGGAAGTAATGGATGTGTTTATATATTGGATTTTAATTCATTTGATTTTTCTTATTAGCCGTCAGTCGGAGCCTCGGGTGGGGTTTTGACATTGTGGGATAATTCAGAGGTGGAAGTGTGGTTGACTATGAGTTTGGATCATGTTCTCATTATTCAAGGTAGATTCCTAAGAAGTGACAAAATATATTTTATTTGCTAATGTCCATGCACCTTGTGTTTTGGGTCGTAAATAGGCTATGTAGGCACTTTTAATAGGCCTAGTTGATAATCATTTAAGTGCTAATTTGTGTGGAAAAAAGTTTGTACTGTAATTTCAAGCAATGTTAACAATGATCAAGTTGAGGGAGTGGCTAATGTTCTAGGTACAATGTATGACTCTTAGAGACCTGGATGGATAATTTTTATGAAAATAAATGGTGACACATGGGATGGATAATTTTAATTTTTAAGACTCTTAGAGCTCGTTTGGTGCGAAAGATAAGATGATAGGATATGATTAGAATATCCTATTGATGACATCTCGTCATTACGTAATTTTATATGTAATTTTATCATATTTTGGAGTTTACAAGGCAACTTAAGCAGCCAAGAAAAACATAAAAACTGAAGAAAGTGCAAAGAAGCAAAACGTGTCATGATTGGCAGAAAACGTGCCACGATTTGACAAGACCAAAACATGCTCTCGACATTGAAGAAAACGTGTCACGAGGGCAACGACGTGACACAATTTGAGGAAACCTTAATTCAGTTGTTTGTTACACAAGGCAGAAACGTGTCACGATTTACTTAAAATGTGACACGATTCGGGCGAATTTCTGAGCCTATTTAAGCTGAAGACTATTCTGAAAACAAGGGTGACGAATTAAGAAGAGCAAAGTGCAATTTTGAGACCTAAAGATGCCTAGGAGGGAGATTTCATCAACCTTCTATCAGTTCATGTATGTTTTGATTCCTATATTGATTATGTTATTTGTAAACTCGATTATGAGTAGCTAAATCTCTTAGAGATTAGGTCTGAGATGATTCTTTGTAACCCTAATTGAAACATGTTGCTGTGAAACTCTATTTATTGTGAATGACAATCTAGTCTTTATTCAATTCAATTGATCTTAATGCTTTTTATATCCTGATCAAATATAAACATGATTTAGTGAGAATAAATGACTACTGACCATAGCTTTCTACTTAGACCTAATTGAATTGTTCCAATAAAAATGGTTAGTCTAGGAATGGATAATCGTTTGTTAGTGATATTAGGTTAACGTTCTTAAAACCTTCAACGATTATTAGACCACCTTTGTAGTTTGAGAAGAGGGTCATAGCTCAAGGGATTGATTAGGACTATTTTTTTAACTATCGTGGGACTAGAAAATCATTCATAAGAATAGGTGCAGTATACCAATTAGAGGAACTTAGATGATTTTAAAGACCTGATCTCATCTCTCTCTTATTCTTCTTAACCAATCTTTATTTTTTGTTATTTACTTTCATGCAATTAAACCACTCAACTGCCTAGTGGCAAAACAAAATAACCTTTATACATCCTATTTTATAATTCAATCGAATTATTGAGATTAAAAACAGTCCTTGTGGAAACGATATTTTACTACTTCGATAGTTTTTGGTACACTTACCAAATATAAATCACCTATCCTACCTCAATGCGTTATTTGGTACACCGATAGAAAATGATAAGCTTAACTTATTTCTAATCCTATCCCACTCCTCCTTTGTTATTTCAATCCTTTTTTTTGGTTCGTTACAAATCTAATTGGATTAGAAACCTATATTGTGTATCAATATTCTTTCACGTTTTACGTTTCATAATTTCTCACGTCTCTCCTCTCTCTCTCTCTCTCTCTCTCTCTCTCTCTCTCTCTCTCTCTCTCTCTCTCTCTCTCTCTCTATTTTGCTTAACAATTGAATGTTTGATTGAAAAGTTGTAACAATTGATAAGAAAATGAATTTTTTAATTGGAGGGAAAAAACACGTCGATTGAAATATTACATGTAATAGGTTCTGCTACTATCGTTTCGATTGAAAATTTTTGTGAAAATGTTGTTATCGAGATGTCGTTTGTTCATAGGAGTTTCTATATTTTCTGTTTTCATATGGGACAGTTTTGGTGTATTATTTTCCTTATGCTAGTTATGTTTTTTCTGGTGGTTTAGAGCCCTCGTTTTTCATCTTTTTTTGTTTTGGTGCTTTTTTTGTTTTCACGTGGGATAGTTAGCATATTATCATTTTAATTTCTTTGAAGAAATATTTTTGTGTTGTTTTTTTTTAATATTGCCTGAATGGTTATGTGAGTGCTCTCAGACTACTTGGTGCATTTTTTTATAGTCGGTTGTGCTTTTGTGATTGATAATTCGGTAATATCATAGGAAAGGAATCTTAGTACAATATGAAACAAACCAACTAGCAAAAGAGAGATCGTAGACAATGGTCTGAATTGGAGGACGAAGGTTACTTGATATATTAATTGAATCTGTGAACAAAGGTCAAAGATGTGACAACGGACAATTCAAATCACATATCCTAAAAATTGATGAGACAAAGTTGAAAGAGATGTTTCCTAGACGTGGAATTAAAGTAAAACCGCATATTGAATCGGCTATGAAGAGGCTAAGACACTTTGTTGAATAATTTATGATATGTTAAATCAAAGTGGATTTGATTGGAATGAAGAGAAACAAATGATTAAGGTGGACAGTGATGATGTTTGGAAGGAGTATGTAAAGGTTAGTGTTTACGAATATATTCTTTTTAATGTTTTAGTTTTCTCATTTTGATTACTTTTAAACATATATTTTTTTATTCTTGTGTAGTTTCGCCCAAATGCAAAAGATTATAAGTATGTCTCGACCTCACTTTTTGACAAACTTGGTCATGCTTTTGGAAAAGATCTTGCTACTGGTACATGTGCTGCTTCTTCTGCTGACAATGTTGAGGAGACTGATAAATAAGAACAACAACAAATTAATGGAGAGGAGAATGAAGAAGAAATCTTCCAGTCGTCTTCTATTAATCAATCTAAAAGAAAAATTGACCAAATGGAAAGCCAATCCAGAAAAAGAAACAAAGTTGCAAATATAATTCCTCAGAGTATATCTGAGTTAGGACAAAGTTTCAGGAGTTTAAATGAAAAAAGTTCAAAATGATTGTGTGAAGATGCAACATCTAGGTTTCGGCAAAGACGTGATTGATGATTCTATAATATTATTGCGGAATTGGAGAAAACAGAGCAAAATTGTTTGTTGCCGCTGATAAAATTTTATTAATTATTACTTGTTATTTATTTTTTTGCAAATATATGAAATTATTTCATTACTTATTGTTTTTTACTAACAATGAAAAATATGAAAATAGTTTTTTTTCATAAAAAACATGTATTTGTTTTATAAGGATAACTTTGTAATTTAAATATAATATGTTTTTTATCATGCGAATAGCAAATCTGCACCAAACACAAGATGAAATAAAATAATGCTATCATATCACTATCTTGTGTGCACCAAACGTATGATAAGATAATGTTTATCATGTCCCATTCAAATTATATCCTTATCCATCTTCTTATCCTATCATGTCTCTATCATATCTTTTGCACCAAACGGGATTTTAGTGTTTTAAATTAATATGAGAAATTTCATTAAATTGTTTCGTGAGAAGGAGGTTAGATAGGTTGTCCAATATTGTGATAGCTTTAAAAGTCTTGGACTATAAAGTATTATTGGATTTATCAAGTTCTTTTTTAGTTAAGATTAAATATGAAGTGTTGCATTTTTTTTTATCAAAGTTTCATCGGTATGGTAAATTGGCGAGAAGGCTAAATTGTAGATTTTAATTCAAAAGATTGATAGTTTGAAATATTTTAGACCCATTTTTAATGTTGGGTGCAAGTATAAAGTCTTGGCTAAGGTTCTATTTAATCACCTTAGGAAGACCATTGGTGAAGGTGAGAAAAACACAAAAAAAGGATGTTTGAATTGTGTTGGTCTCTTTTTTAATTTCTTTTTGATTGAAGGTAAAAGCTGAAAGTAAAGAGATAAGGGAGAACAGAAGGCACATGAAATTTATTTATGTTCACTCCACAATACTTAGCTAATCCAGCCCCCTCGCACTTACGATATATTTTAAGCCTATATTTTACTATAATCAACAAATTACAATAATTCCAATAAGACAAACTAGTCCTAAATTTCCTTTCCTTAATCTATAAGACTTCATAATCTCAATCTAAAGATTTCAAACAACTGGTGTCAAAAAAGATTTGTTTACACAAACTCTAGGAGTAGTAAACAAATTTAAGCTTAATACACTTTAAGTGTATCTCTAATGAATTTGTATGATTGTTTCGATACAAGGTATACAATTTTAACAAATATGAACATATTGTATTCACATGTACGATGTATATCTATCTATTTGTACATATGTAACCTTCTTTAGTCAAATCTTGGTCCTTTATATTGAGCTAAAGCTTGATGACCATTGCTTAAGATTAACCTTGTAATTGAATTTCTGATTGAATGTTGAAATATTCTTTAGTAAATGTTGTGAAGTTCAATCCATTCATTTCAATCAATGATTCTCTAAATAAATTTTACTTTTTTGCATAAATCAGAAAAACATTTCCTTTCTTAAGAAAGAGTCGTTACATGCATCATTAATGAATTATTGAGTCAATGCTGGTATAGACGATCTCAGTCTAGAGGCTTGAGCCACAAAGTTGACTTCCACATTTTTTACCTTAATCTTGATATTGAGCATTGTCTTTATCTATGACACAAAGTTTCATCAAGGTCTTGAGATTTGAATAGAGTTCAGAGTATTAACATATGTCCAGAGCTTTAATTTGGTTTATAGGCATAACTTCTCTTACACTTATAATTTGTTGCACACTTAAAGACACATTTTAACATATCAACAATAAATTTCACTAACTATAAACGAACCCAAGATATACGAAGTAATTTTTTGAAGTTAATTTTCAACTTTGATTGTGAGAAAATTGAATCTGTAAAATCTCAATTAAGGAGATTGAGATTTGGTTTTAGTACAAAGTAAACTTACAAGCAATTAATAATCAATTCACACAATGAATTCATATACACAAAAATATAATGCTGAAATTAAAAAGATGAGGGGGAGTAGAAAACCGAGATTTATAGAGGTTCCCTTTTTTCTTCATCTCTACGGGTGCATATCTCTCCGTGATAAACGTCTCTATCACGGTCTTCCACTATGATGAAAATGTTTACAAGTGTATGATTACAAAGATTAATTTGTTTCCCAATCTTCTATGCTAAGAAATCACACAAGATCTAATCTTCAAGACCTCTTGTAATTGGACAGCCACAAGGTTTTTGAATCACGAGCTTTCATGCAATTTTTTGAACTTCTACTACGAGAATTTGTCTTTTCTATGTCCGAAGCTTTGGTCCCCTTGAACCTTGAGTAGTTAAGAAACAACCCCCAAAACCCTTTGGAGGTGAAAATTGCCTTCTTTTCTTTAGGTCCTTGATCCACCACCAAGATCCTTGAGAGATACAAATCTTACAAGTCATATAACTTCCTAACAATATATATCTCACATTCTACAATGATCTTAGAAAAAATGTTTAATCCGAAGAATATATATATATATATATATATATATATATATATATATATAGAGAGAGAGAGAGAGAGAGAGTTTGGAGATTTTAGAGCCTACTTTCAAATTGTTTCATTAATTTGGAAAGTATGTGAGTACATGTATACATACGTGAGAGTGAAAAGAGATGATTTTAGTCTCAAAACAACGAGCTTGAATCGAATCATATAAAATATGATATGATTTAAATAGTGTGAAATGAGAGAATCGAGATATAATGAAAACTGATACGAATCACAAGAACAATGAATTGTATCAGCCAATTTTCATATGAATCTTATCATGAAACCGAGACGAAGTTTGATATGATACAAAGAACACTGATACATATCAACTAGGCCAAAATAAAGTTAGAGAGGGCTCAATTGAATCGATTCAAAAACTTCAGGGAAAACTCTAAATCATATTAAATATCGTTAAAAGATCAATGCAACTCGATATACGGAATGATACGATTCAGAAATGGTTTGTATCACTCTAAATCGACAAGGGTACTTCACAATTGAACTAATTAAACGAGGCAAACAAAACATAAAACATAATATAAATATAAACATCATCAAAACCTAATCTAAATGATTGAAGGAGCAATTACATCATTGTTGATGGTGCATGTCATCTCTTTTACAAGTCTATTTTTCCTTTCTACAATCCTATTTAGTTGTGGAGTCCTAAGAGACAAAAAATCATGGAGAATTCCATAACTTTCACAAAAAATTAAAAAGGCTCGTTTTTTAATTCATCACCATGATCACTTCTGATTTTCAAAATTAATGTTGCAGAAAACACTAAACACGTCATAAGACTCATCCTTGCTTCATAGGAACTTCACTTAAGTCCATCTACTAAAGAGGCCAAAAAGATTCATATGAAAAGATTTTACTATTTTGTTCAATTGTGAAGGCAGTATCAACTGACCAATCCAACAATGACCAATCCATATTTCTTTTGATTGATATAGGCAGTATCAACTGACCCAAAAAGATCAACGTGCAGAAGCTCTAGTGGCCTTAAGGTATAAACAATGTTTTTAACTTTAAAAGAATTTTTAACTAATTTTCCTTTTTGACATGCCTCACGGAGAGTATCTGACTTAAATTTCAGATTAGGTAGGCCTCTAACTAGTTTTAGCTTGAAAGGATTAGAGATTAACCTACAGTTAACATGGCTTGAACGTTTGTGTCATATTCATTTCTCTTCGCTCTTTGACAATAGGCATTTCACCTCCAGTTATATTAGATCATTAAAATTAATTTTGTAAACATTTTTTTCCTCTTAAAGCTGAAGAATATGAATCCATCAACTTGAGTGATTACTTTATATAGTGTCTTGTTAAACACCACATCATAACCACTATCACATAATTAACTTATGTTCAGTAGGTTATGTTTTTTATAAATACAAAGATGAGGAAACATATAATCTATGAAGCAGAGTTTAAAAAATTATATTTTGGCTTGATTCAGAATTCATATCATTAACAATGAAGAAACTGATAAGAACATTAATGGAGAAGAAGCTGAGACGGATGGAGATGAGGATGACACTAAAACTAGTCAAATAAAGATCAAATGTAATTAAATTTTAAAACATCTATTTATTCTAACCGAATTAATTTGGTAGATTTAAAAACCGGCTTCAAAGAGATTTGAAATTCGACTTTAAATCTAGTTACTACAATAGTGTTGCGTCAAGGGGGCACAATGAAGAAAAGGAACACTTTAATGAAAAATGTGTTGGTAACATTGGTTTTAATGATCTAGTAAATTCAGTAAAACTAAAGTACAATAATTTCAAAGACACAATGTTTCAATTTTATCCCTATGACACATAACAAGTGTGGTTGCAAATGTGGAGTGTTACATATGCATTTAACTATCTCCCCCATGTGGTGTTAGAATACGACGTAACGATAAAACTAAACTTATTGATGTCTTAAAATATTGATGATATTTGATTTTGTCTATTCTTAAATTCCAGGGTTGAAATGATAGACCCATTCAATTTAAATAACGACTGATTTTATACTTACTCATTTATTGGGTTAAATTATGTTTTAAATTAACTGTGAAGACTTTGGTCTGCTCTATGATATTCTTTCCGCTCTTGTCGCTAAGAATTTAAATGGAAATAGATTAACTCTTTTTAAATCGACTTTTGTTGAAATAACTTTTAAAAGTAATGTAAAAGACTTTTAAATCGGATGATAACAACAACCAGTTAAAAGTATACCTTTTAAGTCCATTTAATTTAAAAATAACGCTTAAAATGTGGCTAACAATATGTTTCGAAACAACATTATAAATCCGTTATAAAATATATTTTTCTTGACTGATTTATTTTCCCCAATTTTTAAGTCCAAACTATTTAAATAACATGAAAAACCAACTTAAAAAAGGTTTTTAAAATCGACTTCAAAAGTCCGTTTTGGCACACTTTATGTGTTTATCATTTTTAATATCTTTTTGGCACACTTTATGAATTAATATAAAATTTAAAAGGAAGTACAAAACTTCTACATTTTTATATTCTGAAACTTAAACTTTTCAATGTTGAAGAACCTTTTGGTCTTCATCAATTATTATCAAGACTTTGTCATCTTTCCACCTTGAAGCCATAATCAAATTTAAAAATAGTTCCGGAGGAGACATAAAAGTTGATTTATTAGAATATCACTTCCATTTTTATTTTATTTTATTGACAAATATCACTCACATTTTAATTAGTTGGAACTTGCAATGGCTTTAGTTGAGTGATTCTCGAAGCCCATTCCTAAAGTTATTGGCGCTAAGAATTCATCATGATTTCATAAAGTTGACAAAACTATAAACGAAATTATATATTTATTTTGATATTATTCCCTCCGTTTCATAATATTTATCAATTTTGAAGAATCATTTTGTTTCGCAATACTTGTCATTTTTAAGTTTCAAAGCAACATTGATTATTATTTTTTGAGAGAAATGCAACATTAATTATTGTCTTGTCAATAATACCCTAACATATTTATTGTAGATAGGGAAAAAATAGAATAAAATAACAAATTGTTAAGGGTATAATAGAAAACACACACATAATTTTATCAAAAATAATAAAATTTATTTGGTTTCTTGATTACTGCATTTTCTCCGAAATGAACATGTATTTTGAAACGGAGTGAGTATTAATTTAGTCTTGATGTTAGTTTTTATTATAATTAAAAAATGCTATATACAACGAATATTAGTCTCACGAAATTATAGCAAAGGACGTGGCACAATTTCTTTGCTCACTCACCCTTGTTGTTTAAGGAAATGCTTGTTATAGCGAAAAACAAGCTTCCTCGATCCTTCAAGACCCATTTTAAAAGTCAATTCCTTAATTTATGGTCGTTGACATTTATGATACATGCACTACTAGGAAAAGCAAAGTTAGGGACGAAAATTAGGGACTGAGAAAATAAAATTGTTCATAAGTTCTTTGGTCGTAAAATTTAGTGACGAAATTAGAGAGGGATTTCATGTTTTCCTTCACTAAATTTCCCTCACTGAAGTTTGCCATTAGGATAAATTCGCAGAAAATTTCTCACGAGGCATAGCACCTCCCTTTTTTTGGTCAAGAATTGATTGATTTTTTTTCTTTCTTTTTCCTTCAAGTGATTTGAAACTTTGAACTTGTTGTGATTTTTGCGAGTAAATTTATTCACTACATATAACACTACTGTAACAAATATTCAAAATATTATTGTTTTGGGATAGACTACTTAAACTTAAACGAGATCCCCTGAAAAATATATTTAAGTAGCTCATAAAGATTACCGTAAATGTCAAGGACTGGTTATGTCTAAATGGAAAGGGATTCAAAGGAATGGAGAGGAAAAATATTTATTATACCTATTTTTTTTTTTTGTGTTTTTGCTCTTTTAAAGAAGACTTCTATATGTTTCTTTTGAGAAATAATATAGAAGTTCTCAACTCTATGAGACAACCCAAACCATAAACTCACTTAAATATATCATCCAAAAACTCAGATTAGTTTATAACTAATAGTTCATATTATAAAATTATTACATTTATTTATTGTTTTTGTTGAAATATGTGAAACAAACAACACTTAATTATTTTGAATTTAGGTAGTAATAGTTTATCATGCTAAATTCGTAAAACCAAAATTATTAAATGAATTTCATCTCTTTGTATTATGAGCCAAATATAGGAGAAAATGTAGAAATGGATTTTGGTTATTATAAAATTTATTTATTTACAGTTTACAAACTAATCAGCACTAAATAAAGTGGTTGATTTCAACTGGTTAATAAATTTTATATTATGATATATTGTTCGAAAGAATTTAAATTTAAATTTTAGATGAAACAATTATTGATCAAAATATTATTTATTTTTGTCGAACGATCTTCATATTATTTAAATCTCTTTTTCTTTGGATCTGGAAGGTTGACAGCATAATAGACTAACTCTCTGTATGCCGACAGTGCTTTTGGTTCCATATACTTGATTACATGCAAATTAATAAATATATACTTTTTTCTCTCTTCACTAAATAATTGAATTTTCCGGACTTCATTCAATGGATAACTTAGAACTTTTTGACAAATTAGGTAGAGACATCAAGAAATTATGCCACAGCTTCAGCAAGCAGAGGTTATATTATTCATAAACTTATATTTCCTCCAATAAGCAATTGATGATCTTAAACTATGTCTGTGACTTCATAATTATTGTGTAACCCTGGATCCCCTCGTGTACATTTTATTGGTTGAATTATTATTGAACAATAAAACTGAGTGGGGAACCCATAATTGGTTCAAGCACGTTTACATTCTAATGTCAAGAACTTTTTCATACAAGTCATATCAAGAACTTCACATATAATTGGGAACCGCTAGCAATAGATAAATAATTAATAGAGGCAAGCATAATTATTAGAGAAGTATAGTGTAGACCATATGTTTATTTATAGGTTGGGTTAGAATTTGAAATATAACCGACTCAAACAATATAAAACTAGCTTATAAGTAACCACCTTACTTATAAACTTTCGCTCACATCTTATCACATAAAAAAATAGATGGTAAAAAGGGTTGGACCTGTCAAGTTGACCTCTTTAACCTACCATTTTTAGCGAAGTGGGTTGAGATTTTAAACCCGCTACAAGTAGGGTATCTGCTCCGTCTAACCCACTAAAAAGCGGGACGGTGACGGGTGGATGGGTTGGCCCGTTGGGTTGATATGTTAAAAAGAAACTTTTATTTTTTGAAAAAAAACTCTTTTTCACTTGTTTTTATTTATAAGTCACAATCAATTTTCCAATTTTCACCTTCATATATATTGGGGAAAAAGTTCAATTAATTTTATCATGCCTTATTTGATTTATTATAGAATTTTAGAAGATATAATTTATATGTTTGAATAATTATTTTTATATTTTTAGTGGAGTCATTAGTTATATATTTAGATTTCTTTAAATTGGCTTGAAATTTATATATTTTTACATTGTCTTTGTAAAGATTATAATTAATTATTTTTTTTAAAAAACATTGACCGATCAACCCGCCAGTCCGTCATAAAACGGGGCGGACGTGATTTTCAACCCTATTCTCTAGTTGGCCCGTCCAGCTCCGTCCCTTTTTAGACGGGTTATTGACGGGGTGGGGCGGGGTGGAGAGGGTTAGTTCAGTTTGCCATCCCTAATAAAAAGTGAAACTGTTAACAACCTATGTCTATGATGGAAAATCTGAAGTGTTGTCTGAATGGTCTGTCGAAGATATTTTGGATATGCTCAAATATTTGGTAAGAATTTTGATTAAATCTAACTTAGCCGTTACAAAATCTAATTTTAAGGTGATAATTGTCCCACTTATAAACTTATATTAAGTTCTTATCTCATCTAATATAAGACTCTTAAAGTCTTTTCTATTTGAAAGTTGACACTAAATGTGGGGTCCTTCTCAATTGGAATTCAAATTTTTATTCTTTTCATATTTTAAAACTACTATTCATTTCTTTCTAATTACAGTCATTTTTTAATATATGTGAAATGATCAAAACTAACATTCATTGCAAAACGGAGGGATCGGTGACTAATGTATAATTTTCATTTCAGATATTATTTTAAGGACTAAATTAGTTAACACTTAAATTAAACTCAAGAGACTAATTAACAAAGGATTAATTCAAATGATAAAAGATGTTAATCCTTTAAACAAATTGTCATGATTAATCCGCCTTGTGTGTTTATAAGTTCTCCGAGAAAGATTAGTTATAGCTGGTTATCAATGGTGGATATTTCATAACTAAAAATAAAATTAAAGAGACTCAATTTTAAATTCAGTCTTTATTGGCACCAAGATATTAGAAGCTTTTAGCACTGTTGTCATAATTATTGTAAAATCTAGTGGGAGTACTTTTTTTTTAAATGTCATAATTATGCATGCATTTATAAGAGTGGTGTTCTTCTTGTGTAACTACTGCTGACTCAGAGTGTGAGACCACAAAATCCTTTTACTAGTTTAATCACAAACCAGATGCTAATAAGTCTTCTTATGTGTACTTTCTCCAATGGCCTCTTAGCCGTACTTGAAGTTTGCATGCGTATAGCTGAAAATTAGCATTTTTGTTGGGACCAGAAATAAAATTGGACAGCAATTAACTTGTACTGTCTAAGATACCAATTACCAAAGGACATCTTTCATCCAATACTCTATTGATACTTTAACGTGAGTTCTACATATCCATCTCATTACAATTGTTCTTTAGGTCCCTAGCAATTGCTCACAGATACCCGCTAAACGATAGTTAACTACCATCGACACTTTTTAAATCAATGAAGCCAATTTAGAAAGTGTTTAAAGAGCAATCTTCCCACATCATTCATTGCAAACTTTTCAAATATATGAGTCACTGTTAAATAGATTGGAAATGGGTTGTCGACATTCTTTTGGCGCGACACGTGGGTGGACGACGGTCTATTGTGTGGTCAATAAAGGTGAGAAAAACACACAATAGGGGATGATAGATATCTAGCAAGTGTATTAAAAACTATCAAAGTAATATAATAAAGTTCGTATGCACGAGGACAATGTTATTCTCAATGAAACAATATTGTTATGATATAAGATGTGTAAATTATTTTGATTGCCCTAGGCAGTAGATTTGATTGCATAAAATTAAATGATAGGATATATATATATATATATATATATATAGAGAGAGAGAGAGAGAGAGAGAGAGAGAGAGAGAGAGAGAGATGAGACCAGGTCTTTCAAATCCCCTGAGTTCCCCTAATTAGTACACTGCACCTATTTCTTATGAATATATCTCTAGTTTCACGATGGGTAACTAAAATAGCCCTAATCAATCCCTTAACTTATGACTCTCTTCTCATATTACAGTCCATAATTCCTTCGGTGATCTAATATTCTTTGAAGGTTTTAAGAACGTTAACCTAATATCACAAATAAACGATTATCTATTCCTAGACTAACCCTGTTTATTCAAACAATTTAATTAGGTCTAAGCTGAAAGCTATGGTTAGTAGTCGTTCATTCTCACAAATTCATGTTTATATGTGATCAGGATATACAAAACATTAAGAATAATTGAATTGAATAAAACTAGATTGATATTCACAATAAATAGAGTTTCACAGCAACATGTTTAAATTAGGGTTACATCAGAGTAATCTCAGACCTAATCTCTAAGAGATTTAGCTACTCATAATTGAGTTTACGAATAGTATAATCAATGGAAGAATTAAACATACATTAACTGGTAAAATAATGGAGGAAATCGCCTCTTTCTTCAGTCTCCAGTTCTGCAAATCGCACTTTCTCTCTCCAGAATTCGTAACCTTTGTTTCTGAGACATAAATTTGCTTAAATAGGCAAAATCACACGCCCAATCGTGACACGATAATGCCATTGTGTCCCGATTTGAGTATGTTGAACCTACCACTTTCATAGTCATGCAATCGTGACGCAGTCTGTTCCAATCGTGTCCCGATTTGCCTCTTTCTTCAAAACTTCACCTTTTCTAGCTTTTCTTGTTGTTTAAGCTTGCTTGTGAACTCAAAATATCAGGAATTTACAATAAAAATTACGTAATGACAAGGTGTCATCACAATCCCAAACTTGAACCATTCCTTGTCCTCAAGGAATTTACTTGCTACATTGACAATCGACAGTAAAATAACAATTACCTAACCAAGCGATAGTACCAAATGTTCATCGCCCTACTAGCCATATAATGGGCCAGTTTGACTTGCTTGCATCCACCATTCATAACTCCACTCAACAGTGTGATAAGGGTTCACACACAGTCGACGTGCAAGTCTACATATTACCATACGCTTGAAAAGCTTCTAAACGTCAATCAAAATCAATGTCAATACACACTTTGATGTCTTTTAGGGTTATAACGGGGCTTAAGTAAAGGAGGGATAATATTTGGATAAGTAGGCTACACAAAATTTGAGATAGGCACTCTTACGGATTTGAAACACAAATTGTTCCTTCACTTACCCTTGAAACAACAATTGTAAAGGTACTCAGAATTTTCATTGTTTGTCCCTTTGTTTTTCATACTCTTTTTCTCTTCTTTTTTTTTTAGGCTTAAATGCACTTTTCACCCCCTATGTTTCAAAAAGTTGCGATTTTGGCCCCCTTATAAAAAAAATGAATATTTTGACCCCCTAACTTTTGGCCATCTTTTGAATGGTTGATTTTATGCAAATTTTTCAGTCTCTGATGGTGTAAACTGGCATGAGGATAGAAGGATGTTGATAAGTGGAGTCCAAACTTGCATGGTGTCCAAACTAGCATGATAAATGGAGTCCAAACTAATAAGTGGATCCTTCTTTAGGGGGACCAAAAGTTACACCATGCCAATTTGGAATCCATTTATCAATATCCTTCTATCCTCATGCCATTTTACACCATCAGAGACTATGAAATTGTCATAATCTCCATCAAAATCAGCTAATCAAAAGAGGGCCAAAAGTTAGGGGGTCAAAATATCCATTTTTTTTATAAGGGGGCCAAAATCGCAACTTTTTGAAACATAGGGGGTGAAAAGTGCATTTAAGCCTTTTTTTTTAATACACCATTTTTGTGTGTATTTTTCATGAATTTTTCTTTGTTCTCTAGTACCCCACCCCAAACTTAGTTGTTTGCAAATTCCAATAGCAACCCCAAACTTATTGTTTAACATCACCTTACTTAGCCTAACTCAAGAATTAAATATTTGGGTCAATCACTACGAGTCTCTGGGCTTCATATGTAACTTGTCACCAAACAAAAAATCTAAACCTACCGGCTTAATATGGCTTCCAAAAAGGATAATTTTCAATTAAAATCAAGGTAGGCTTCAAAGGCTCACATGATCAAGCACTTTCGCCTCAGTGTGTAACTGACAAAGACCAATCAACAGTAAAGAAACAATGCAAGTTCTAGAAATGTAGTCGCATGGAACACTCTATATAAGTAATCTGAAAAAGAAAATTTGGCTATGAACCTTGCAGTGTTAGATTTCTGGGAGTTGTGACTACCTATCACATGTGACCTCCTTATGAACTTTTGGAATACCGTTTGACCACACGATTACTACTAAACTAGAAAAAGTCAATAAACAAGCAAATTCATCAATAATAAACAAGTTCAGATTCAATTACATAACAGGGGGTACAACTGAGTTACTTCAAAATAAAACTAAAGATAAATTGTTCGAATGATAAAATAACAAAAATACAAAATAAAAGTGCTGAAACAAATAAAACAGGAAAATAATCATGAGTGAACCATTAGGTGTTCACTCATTCCATTTGATCACGGGGTATCCATGTACTGGGGTTGCCAGTATCCACCTGCTCAGCATCCTGGTACACCTCCTCCAAGAAATAGGACCTAGAGCTACTGTCACCAGCATCAAAATCATCATGGATCTCCTGCTCCCTCACAACAGCCCTATCTCTAGTCACCAATGAAGATAAGGATGTTGATGGCAATACAAATGATGGAAATAATGATCAGGAGGATGGGTCTGAAGTTGAGGCTTAATTTTTATTTTCTCCTCATTATGTTCATGTATTTTCCTTTTGTGGGCTAAGCCTTGGATTTATTAGCATTTTCTGTGCCTGGAACTTATACTATGCACTCTGTTATTTTGCTACCTCTGTACTTTACTTCTACTTCTTTTGCTTGAAGTTTGTCAAAATTTATGGCTAAAAGGGGAGCAGAATGATGCTCATGTTATGATGTTATGCATGTTGTTATGACATGTTATGTATACATGAGTTCTGGAACTGAGGGGGAGTAGCTCTTATG
Source organism: Medicago arabica (assembly GCA_946800305.1). Classification (NCBI taxonomy): domain Eukaryota; kingdom Viridiplantae; phylum Streptophyta; class Magnoliopsida; order Fabales; family Fabaceae; genus Medicago; species Medicago arabica. The sequence goes on from OX326964.1 coordinate 12,242,496, forward strand.
GTATGGTAGATTTTCTCTATGCATGATTATTAAAGAAGTATTACCTGAGCGGGATCATACTTTTTTTTCTTTTTCTGATCTACCATTGAGGGGGAGCTTTATCTGTTACTAGCATGATGATTGCATGATTATATACTGCTAGTATGTGTCGGATGATGTCTCAACATGTTCATATGTGCATTATTTTAAAAGTTGTTATTTTTAAATAATGTTGAAGTACTTCTGTTATCTTCTTCCATGCTGAATTCCTATGTTAAAGAATGTTAAAGAGAAAGAAGGTATGACCAAATGATCTCTCTCTCTCTCTCTCTCTCTCTCTCTCTCTCTCTCTCTCTCTTGTCCTATCTATGTAAGTTACTTGGTATTATGAAAATTCATGCAAAGATTGTTTTAGCCAAAAATTTGTCAAAGGGAGAGATTGTTGGGTTTGTAGACATTTGTTGGCTACATTTTGTTAAAACAATAGTTCTAGCAAGATGTCAGACACGGTGTCTTAAACATGTTGGTATGACATCATAGTGTGCCTTGATTCCGCTTACTTGGAGATTTATTTTAAACGTGAAGATTCTTGAATATTCTCTGAAGATTTAATTCACATGGATTGCTGCCCAAGAAGCGTGTTTCTAGAAACAAAGAAAATCAGTTTATACTTAGCTTAGTCCTTAAGAATGTTGTTGCGACATTTAAGGAAATAATATGTTTGCTCCTAGAAAATTGTGAAGACTGAATATATGATATGGTCTGTTGATTCTTTAGCCTATGACGAAAATGCCATTGCTGCTAAATGGCTATATAAAGGAAGACTCAAACCCTTGTGAACCACCAAAGCCGACATATCAAAGAAATAATCTTTTAGGGTTTCGTGTCTTTGTAAGCCTTGTGATTTATTGTATACCTCTCTGGTTGCTGCTATTGAATATCAAAAGCACTGAGTTGGTTTGTTGTAGTAGAGTTGTATTGGATCAAAACCATCGCTTGGTAAAAGAATATTATTAGGGTTTTTGAGTCCTTGATGTGACCCACTCTTGGATCATGTTGATGCAAAGAGTTAGATTGTAATTGAGTTGTAAACTATGACACTACTAGAAAAAACAAAATTAAAGAGGGAAATTAGTGACGGAAAAAATAAAATTCCTCACAAATTCCTTGGTCACAAAATTTAGTGACGGAATTAGAGAGGGATTTCATGTTTTCCCTCTCTAAAATTCCCTCACTAATTTTTGCTTTTTTAGTAGTGTGAATCATTCAAATCTTGTAAGAAAGAGTTGATTATTTTTCTAGGAGAGTGTCTCCATTTATGTAACTTTAAGGACGGCCTCTGGATTTGTGACTAAGAGGAAGTGGGAGGGGGATCTCTCATATCTAGGACTAGTGAGAGTTTTAGGTAGAAATTGCTTAGGTAGTGATTAAGTGAGAAGCTAGTAGACCTAAGTTTTTATGGATGCTTTGAATTGATACTACTATAGTGAATTCCTTTCTGACTTGGTAGCCCCCAGATGTAAGTGAGGTTGCATCGAACTAGGTCAACAAATACTTTGTGTCATTTCACGATCCAACAAATTTTGTGAGTAAAAGTAAGGTTGCAATAATGGTGCATAAAATTGATTTTGGTCTTCGTTGATTTTTGTGTGTAAACCAGGTATCTTTCACGCATAACTACGAAGATTAATCTCTCAGGCTTTGTGGGACTCAAGGACATGAAATTCTCTTTAAAAGATTTAACGTTGCTGCATGCCCAAAGTTGCATTCGAACTTAGGATCGCGGTAAACTAGAAAATTTTTGTATCATCTGATCTCATTGATGGAGGCAATAATTCTTAACTTATAAAATCAATAATAGATAAGACCCACAAAATTCTCTATTTTTTTTTTCGGTTTGCACAAAATTCTTTTTATTTACACATCAAAAGTGATTACAGGTTCTACTTTTGATAACTTATTTTACGATTCATCGTGTGTTTGTCCAACTTTGTTCTTTATACCCTTTTGAGCAATTAACTTACCCGAAGCAAACTTTGTGCTCGTGGGATATATATTTGTAGTTCTTTGTTCATCAGAAAGGTGTGGTGAACACGTTCAAAAGGTAGAAGTACTTGCAAAAGATTCATCACGGTTAATTTAATTACTCTTCTTTAATATTATTTTCTTGCACAATGTCTAAAAGGAAGATATGTTATAATAGATGGCATCTAGTACTTTACATTATCTCCTGATCACTTAGAAAATTCAAACATATATAAAACCTTTTAAGTAGCCCGAATAAGTACAATTTCTGTCTCTCATAAACCTTTTTTCACATGTCCGAGGAATGATGGCATGGTTAGGTTTATTGAAAATAACATGGTTTTAGAATTTGTTTATTTTTTAATATTTGTTGAGAAAACATTTTTTATTTGAAAAGACATATACGTTGAGAAAAGGAAATTTACATAATTGAGTATATGCGATATTCCTTGTAACATCCGACGTTGACGAGGCTGGGGAGTAGTATTTGGTGCACAAGACATGACAATGAGTTGTTCCTGATAGTTTTTAGACAAACCAAATCCACGTCAAAATGAGAGAGATCATGAGACTGTGCAATGAGATAACATGGTTGAAGAAAGGCTTATAAGCATTTTTTTTGAGACTACCTATACCAATAAAATACATCTTCTATTTGGTAACCCATTCCGTAAGAACTTTAGAGTTAAGCATGCTTAATTTGGAGTAATTTTGAGATGGGTAACCTTCTGAGAAGTTTCTAGAAAAGCATGCAAATTAGGACAAAACATACTGAAAAGACTTGAGTTGGTTGGTAGGATCAGCGGCAATACTTAAAATCGTCTGAAATATTACAAGTAGTATCCGGATAGACCTCTCCCAGTACGATGTGGTTCGGGGAAGAACCAAGCGAAAGTTGGTGGGCATGTATCGCCCAAGGCTAACGAGGGCGGACAATAGTTGTTGAACCAAAGTGAGTTTTAAAACAATGTCTCTAAGGTTTTTATGATAACAATGTATGAAAAAACAATTGAGTACTCTAATGTGTGTTTAAGTGTGCATGACCATAAAATTAAATTATGAATTCAAAGTCATGTTTATGGTTATAATACATCATGCTCTAAAGGCAATGTAAGTATTTTGGTACTCAAGAGAAGTTAGGAAGACATTTGAAGACTTATAAGATGATATGGAGGAAGGTCAATAAAATTCAAAGCTCTGATCAGAAGTTGCATTTACCCTTGAAGACTCCGATGAAAGCAAGTGATGAAGGAAACAAGTTCTGATGGACACATCAGTAGTCAACACTCTAAAGAGACTCACCAATTTTGGAACGTCGTTTTCAATATCTGATCATATTGTTTGTCTTCTTCTGACCACACGCAGAAACATACAAAGAATTTTAATGACAAAGAGAATGTAACAAATCATTCCCAATGAAACAAAGGATTCCTTTAATACAATTCAACAACATTATCCATTAGAGGCAAATTTTTCAAAACTGATTCTCAAGGACGAATTTGATGCGTTGTCACTCTTCAAATAATGATTCTCTCGTTTCTCTCCTATTAAATAACCTTGGCAGTTTGAAGAGCATAAGACACTACACATTTTCTACAAATGATAAAACTCTGTCAAATTCAAAAGCGCATAAGCACTTAGAAATTTTTTACAAACTTCATATCATAGAATTTATTAGTGTTAGAAGTTACCTGAACTTTAAGTTTAGTTTACCACTCTATGAGTACAAATTGTAAACAATTAAACTTTGTTGTAAATCCTGATTGTATAAGTCATTTTGAGTGAGGCAAGGTAGTCTTAAACTTGTGTGTTTAAGTAGTTGTAATCTTGTGTGATTATAGTAAAAAATCCCTTGGAAGTGCAACATGAATGGACTAACCTAGGATTGTACGGTTAACTAAGATAATTTGCTTGTGTTCTCTCCTCTCTCTGATTATCTTGCTTGCTCTGTTTTGTTTAAACACTTAAAAGATTCTCAGAAAAATCCGACACAATTCAACCCATCTTTTTGTGTTTTTCATACCTTCAGAGGTTGTCGGTGCACAAGGCTTGACAATGATCGGCTTCTAGCATCTTTTAGGCAAACTGAATCCACGTCTGAATGAGAGGGATCCTGAGACTGTGCAAGTATGAGACTTCATGGTTGAAGGAAGTCTTATAAGAATTGTTTGATATTATCTATAACAACTAGATTCATCTTCTTTTTGATTGATCATTCTATAAAAACTTCACAGTTAAGCGTGCTTGAGTTGAGCAATTTAGGGATGGGCGGCTTTCTGAGAAGTTTCACAGAAAGTGTGCGAGCGAAAACAAAACATGTTGTAAAGACTTGCATTGGTTTATAAACTATGAAAAAGTCATCAGTTTAATTCTTAAACTATCATAAAAAATAATCAATTTTATTAATTAAGAGACTAAATAGTTGGATGAGTTAATAGCTTATGAGCCTTTTGGTTAGTTTTAATAGTTTAAAGACTAAATGGATGAGAGAATGATAATTTATGGATTAAATTGACTCTATATTCTCTAATTTATTCAGTAAAAAAAACAATACACACTACAGTGTCAAAATGTCAAACTAATGAGTGTTGACATTTATTAAATGATTAACTGGTAAAGAAGATTTTAGGATAAAGAAAAATAACTGAGAGGATTCAATTGAAACCCTTAACGGTACAAAATTTGAGATTTTATATAGATAATAATTTATATATAATTAGAAAAATGAAAAATTCTCTTTCAAAAAAGACAGAATTGATATAAAATTTGATTTATAAATTAGTATAAAATTTATATATATATATATATATATATATATATTATAATATCAATCCTCTTTAAATATATGAAACTTATCATTCTCAAAAGGCCACTAACCCATGAACACGGCTCTGCCAGACAACCACTGACAGGCTACCCTCGTATTATTTTATAAGTTTTTTATGTCCTCTAAGATGATCACATAGGAGAAAAAAGCAAGGTTAATTTGAATAGTATATTATATTTAGGGGTCATAAAGATGACAATTGAGGTGGGGAGTGTCAAGACACATAATTCTGTGTCAAGAGATCATACAACAACACCTGTCGATGTCAACATTTGGGTGGCAAATTAATGGTAAATGATCACAACAATATTTTTGTTTTCAAAGACATCATTTATGGTTTGGTTTAACTGTGTGTTTAGTCTCTGCATTTTTATTTAATTTTGCAATTGATCTCTGCAATTTTTTTTTTTGGTTTGGCATTGGTCTATGTATTTTATAAAATTTTTGACTTTAGTCCTCATGTTAGCTCTTAGTTAAAAAAAAAACTAAAACTAACGGTGTATCACGTAGGTCAATCATGACACACCACGTGGTATTAGTCCATGCACTTTCAACATTTTTTAATTTGTGTTTTGTTAAAAAACTCTTTTTTTTTGAGGAATTTTTACAATATTCTACACATTTATCTCTGCACAATTTTTTTTATAAAGGCCAATAGAAAGGTTAGACATTGGGGCGAATATGCGACAACCCAACTAGGTTGGCACCCATAGAAACTCTCATCCTTTACCACCTTCCTAATACGTAATATTGTTAAAAAAAAGGGGGGCAAATATGTACAAAAGAGGGGCAATTAGGCCAAAACCCTCTGAAATGGAAAAGGTAAAACAAAGTAAAAAAAAAAAAAACTAGAAATGGCTACGGAAATAAAAAATTAGAAAGACCATGTCTGTCTCTAGCAAAATCAACCGACAGTGAAGCGGGCATAATATGGAACCAAGTAGTGGCAGTCTCGTCATGTCCCAAAGCAGCAAAAGCGTCTGCACAACAATTTTCTTCCCTGTAAATAAGAGAACAAATCACCATTAAACCAAGTTGCATGCAATTGTGCCAGCGATTTTGTAAGCGCAAAGGAATGGTAGAGTTATTTTTGAAAGCATTGACCGCACTAGAAGAGTCACTCTCTAACCACAACCGAGACCGATTGTGAGCAGCAATATACTCCATGGCAACTATAAGACCAGTAAGCTCCGCTTCATAAACAGTACCATGTCCGAGGTTACTAGCAAAACCACCCAGATAAGTACTGTGAACTACACCGCTGCAGGATTCACTCAAGAATGGCGGAAAAGGACAACAGAGAAATATTGCACCGTAATTTAATACTCAACCATCTCCAAAAAAAATATATTGCACAATTTTATTGAAAAAAAATACAAAATTAACTTAAAATTAGGGACCAAAAGTAGTGATTGAAGAAAATTTTTAGAGGGACTAAAACGAAAAGTTGATATGTTTATAGGGAAAAAAATTAAAATAAAATAAAATAATAAAAAATTAAGCTTTAATTTTATCTTATAAAAAAAAAATTCCTAAGTGTGATTGATGTTTAATGAATAATATTTCCTAGGCATTTTTAAAAATATTTTTTTGATTTTCTTTTTTTGATTAATCTCAATAAAAATAAGGAACAAAATAATAATTAAAACATAATAATTTCACTGAAAGTTTTTTAAAAAAAGATTAGGGACCAATACCAAAGTGCAGAGACTAATATAAAAAAATGTTGAAAATGCAGGGACTAATGATATTTTCAAGTTAAAAAATAATAGAATAAAATAATAATTAAAAAGTTGATTGTTTTTGTCTTGTAGTGTGACACATGGCGTCTCATGATTGGCCCACGTGACACACGATTAGTTTTGGTTTTCTTTTTTAACTGAGAGTTAACAGAAGGACTAAAGTCAAAAGTTTCGCAAAGTGCAGTGATCAATGCCAAACAAAAAACGCAGAGATCAATATCAAAATTGGGTGAAAGTGTAGGGATTAAACACACATTTAAGTCTTATTGTTTTAAGGATAGAGTTATAAGGGACCATCGGATGACATGATTCTTTCAAACAATTTTTTTTTTATATAATAGTATGCTATATTGCTATTATAATTTTTATTTTTATAATGTTTTTCAACTTTAGATGGTATTATATGATGGGTTTTTTACTTAATATATGTTGAACATAAAACAAAGCTTAAATGTAAAATTTCTTAAGTGAATCCCGAATAATGATAAAGAAAGAATAGAGGTACTATTGAATCCTTACTGAGGGACAAGTTACCATTGAAAAAAGCTTTAAATTATAAAGCTATTATTGTAAACACCCAAGACTGGTTTGTTTATTTTTTGTGAAAATAATGTTGAAAACAACAATCATTTCTATTCTCATTAACTTTGGTTTTTATATTCTATTTGGTCTTCAATAATTAAATGGTTAAGTTTCAATGGGGTAAATCATGGTCATGGTGTGAACCATTTTGCAAAATTTTGGTTATCAACGGTATGGCTAGAGAGAGCGAGAGGGCGTCGATTCTAGGTTTTATTGGGAACCACCACATCCACGTTCTTTTACTTCGAAAGTGAGGTACTATGGGCGAGGAGGGGTTTCAGCCATGGTGGCACTCTGGGGGGGGGGGGGGGATTAAGGGTAGTGGATCGATGTGAGACCTAAACGTCATAAAGAGTTTAGATCAAAGGCACATGGACATGACATGTCAAGGGACATCAACAGGCACAAAGGAGTACAATTAGGTTAGAGTTTCCATGGAGGTTATCGTTGTTTCAACAATTACTATGGTTCTGAGCGAGAATTAGGGTTTTGATACAGAGCATATCATCAACAATGACTAATCCATATTTGCTTCCATTGATTGATGTTGTACTGACTAGTTCAAACAAATCAATGTAAAGTAGTTCTAAGGGTCTAGAAGTAGAAACAATGTCCATAGAGTGCACCACAGAGTGCTTATGAGTGATAGTTAATGTCTGGTAAGCCTCTGACTAGATGTAACTTACGAATCTTAGAGATTAACCTCCAGTTAGCATGTCCCAACCTTCTATGTCACGGCCATTTCTTACCACTCACTAATAGAAGACAAACTACCTTCTGACCAGTCAAATTTGAAAAATTGATTTTATAAACATTGTTCTTTCTTTTACCTTTGAACACTATGTATTTGTCACTTTTGTTGATTACTGTGCAAATTTTCTTATCAAACATCACATCATAACCACTATTACAAAATTGACTTATACTAAGTAGGTTATATCTTAGTCCATCAACAAACCACACATTATTAATAGAGATAGAAGAGTTACCAATAGTTCACATACCAATGATCTTGCATGTCTGGTTTTCTCCAAATCTCACAGTTCCTCCCTCTTTCACGGTCAGGGTTAGGAACATAGATTTTTTTCCTCGCGGACAACCACTGTTCAGGTACCATGATCTCTGTTTTTCCTTTCCTCTTAAGCATATTTGCAACATAGACAATTTCAAACTTAGGTACGTATATCTTTATGGGTCCTTTTGGGTTATTCTGAAGGGTTTAAACTTCTTTTGTGCCTTATGCCTGAAGTTATGTGGCTTATGTTCATTCAAGACTTTAGCTTTAACACCATTTGACCTTAAATCGCATGTAGCAACATTGATTTTCCTCCTCTAATCCTTAGGCTATAAGACTCCAGACTCTGAGTTCATCAGAACCTGAGACTTAGGTTCTAGTCTCTTCAAAATCTGAATCTTTGAAGTATTAGATTCAGAGTTATTCACAACCTTAGACTTAGAAACCTTTGACTTTGATTTATTCAGAATCTTAGGTTCAGAAGCTTCAGGTTCTGATTGGGTCACAACTTTAGTTTTGTCAGCTTCTAGCACAAAATAGGCATTTAAACCTCTCTTAATACAATCAGAACAAGATTTCAGATTAGCTTCATTAGGTTTTCCTTCTGTAAAGCTAATTCCTTCACCATTGGTTCTGTGTATGCCATAAATCATGGAAGCTACCTTGCTTCTGTCAATTCGAGTCGTAATAAAATCTTCAAGAACCATTTCTTGTTTACTTAAAGATTTTCTACACTAATCATTCCGTTTTTGAAGAAGATGATTGGGTTTCTTCTCATAGTTTGGAACACTGAAATCATAACTCACATTTTCTTCTTCTAACTACTTCATATCCAAAAGAGTTTTTTCATGTTGTCTCATTAGACTAACATATTTTTCTTTTAAATCTTTTAACTCTTTAGATCTGATTTAAAAAACATATGTTTTTATTCCTTTTTTTTAATAATATATTATGAGCAGGCGGTATAGGATAGGGGTATATGTCCTTCAGACACACTTTGATGTCTCATCTATCTCTTGAGCTATAAAAAGAAATCATTGTAAAATAGAATTAGATAGTAATTTTTTTGAAAGTAACATGATCTACTTATTAAATTTTCAATTGATTACGATTATTTTATTTTCAAATTTTGGAGATATATTAGTTGTGTGAGCTTTAAAATATTAAAATATCTTTTTGAAAATAAAATAAAAATTAAGTAATATTGTCTTAAATATATAAGAAATCAACAAACTCATGACCATCCTTTAAAAAAAAAAAAAAAAACTCATGACCACACGAATGGACACTTAGGCAGATGACACTGTAAGCAAAATTATCTCCGGTTTATTGAAAAAATTGTTTATACATTTGACAAGCTCATAAAATCCATTTTTTTTAGGGGATGACTGGCTTACCCCTACTCAAGAATTTTTTTTGTTTTTTTTGGAAATAATGTTATAATATACAAATTTAAATAAAATATTTTAGAAATTAATTTTTGTCTACCATAAAACCATTTTAGGTATGAATTAAATCAAATCACACTATGATGTCATTTTGTAAATATAATTCTTAAAACATCTCTACGACCATCTGTACGATAAGATTATCATACATAAAAGTATAGATGATTCTTAGTTGATTGAAGCGTCACTAGCTATGAATTGTAAAAATGGTTGTCTTCCATTTTATACTTGGGGCTGTCTATAGATGGCAATTCGCGCAAACTGAATTTATGGTCTCCTTTAATTAATGATTCCAAAAGTAGACCGTCGAGGGTTGGAAGAGTTGCAATCTTTTTTTGGGGAGTTGTTTGGTACTTTTGAAGTCAGCTATGTCCTCCATACTGGTCTATTTTCTTTCCTTCTTCAAGACTCTCTTTGGGTATAATTTCTTCTCTTGAATATATTATTAATGCAAAAAAAAAAATGTGGAGGGGGAGAATGAAATTAGGAAAATAGATGGTACGTGGGTTAGGAGATTGGAGGAGTTTAATATAGGTTTGCTTGGAAGGTGGTGATTGAGGGTGTTGGAGGAGAAGGATAATTTATGGTATCAAATGTTAATTGCTCTGTATGGTGACTAGGGGGTGCATTTTCTATAAGGAAGGAAGGGGTCGGTTTGGTGCCATAATATTAATAGTATTAGAGAGGGTGTCATTGTGGGAATGGGGAAATGGTTGATGGATAATATCATGTGTGAGGTAGGAAATGTGCATGGTGAGGAATGGAAGTGGGGGAAGATTAGTGAATTGGTTATTTATTTTGTTTTGCAGAATATTGACGAGGATATGTGGGTTTGTCTATTAAATTCAACCAAGCGTTAATAGTGAATAATGCTTACTTGACTTTCATGGATATTATCATTAATTTTGTTAAGGGTTAAATATGTTTTTGGTCCCTATAAAATTGGAAATTTCTAAGTTTAGTCCTTATTTAATTTTAATAGTTTTTTTAGTCCCTACAAAAAAATTACTTATAATTTTAGTCCCTGCTAAAACAAAGTTTGTTTAATTATCATTAAACTCTTAAAGTTTTGATTGATTTTTTTAAGACAAGTTTAGAATACTATAAAAAGTTCATTTATTAAAGAGGCCGTTTTTTCTCTAAATGGAGATGGGGCTCCTGGTCCGGATGGGTTTGACGGTCATTTTTACCAAACCTTTTGGGACATTGTTGGGGCTGATTTGGTTAACTCGGTTCAAGAATTTTTCTTAGAAGGTAGGCTGCCTGATAATATCAATTCTAATATGATTGTGCTTATTCTGAAGGCTCCAGGTGCTAAGACTATGGGCGATTACAGGCCTATAGCACTTGCCAATTTTCAGTTTAAAATAGTGACCAAAATTATGGCGGATAGGTTGGCCACCATTACATCGCGGATCATTTCTATTGAGCAAAGAGGCTTCGTTAGGGACCGTAACATTGCGGATTATGTGATTCTTGCTTCAGAGGAAATAAACTCTCTGGATAAGAAACAATTTGGCGGTGATATTGCTCTTAAAGTTGACATCTCCAGGGCGTTTGACACTTTAGATTGGAATTTTCTGGTTATGGTTTTGAGCAACTTTGGCTTCTCAAATGTTTTTATTAACTGGATTCTGGTAATTCTAAAATCTACGCGCCTGTCTATACTGGTTAATGGTAAAGCAATTGGTTTTTTCAGCTGTTCTCGTGGGGTTCGACAGGGGGACCCCCTTTCACCTCTTTTATTTTGTTTAGCAGAGGAGGTTCTCAGCAGGGCTCTTTGTGATTCTACAGCAAGGGGGCGTCTCATCCCTTTGTCCTTCTACCGCGGGACTATTTTTCCGACTCATGTTCTGTATGCAGATGATATCATGATTTTTTGTACAGGGTTAAAGAGTAACGCTCGTGAACTTTTTTGCATTTTAAACGGATACTCTGAGGTTTCTGGTCAGATTGTTAGTGTCATACCCCAATTTTTGACCCAAGATCCCACCGACACGCGTCATTCGATCCTGACTTTTCAGTGAAAATTTCGACAGAGAGGTATTTTAAAATACCTCATTTTTTTTTGGTTCCGAGTCGGGCCCTCATCTCACTTTATTTTTATTTTTATCTTTACTCATTAATTTTAATTTTTTTTGTTATTAGTCATTGTTCCATTTTTGATAGGTCCAGGTCTGCATAAATCTTTTTATTACTATCATTTATTTATTCATTTAATGTCATTTATTATTATTCATTTTTTGTATTTATTGATAAAATCTTAAAAAAATCGAAAATCTGATAGGTCCAAAATTAGTCCAAATATCCAAAAATGTCCGGTTCCAGTCCAAAAAACAGTTGTTCTGCGCCACCATCCTAGTCTCAAATTCAGGAACAGATAAAGCCTTTTTCTCCTCAAACCACTGATTTTTCTACTCCTTCTAACAAACCCTAGGTATCAATCCTGTTGATATAAATACTACATGCACACACACAGAAGGGGCGGAAAAAGAATCCATCAAAAAACAACTTACGGCTGCAAATTTCCCAACACAATTCACAAATTCATTATACCATTGAAACCTTTCACCACAAGAACCCAGTAACACACAAACGACAAATTCATCAGGATCGAAATTCACAGAGACAAAAATAATTGACGGCCGATTCTCACATAACCTGCAAAATACAACATCACGGTTCGCACAGCACAATTCTAAACATACAATTCTCACAAAATCAACGGACATCCGATCCCAACACAGCAGAATCGAACCCACCAAAAAAGGTAGTAATTTTCTTTCCTTTTCATGGATCTAGAATCATAGTATTTCGGTTTTAAAATTTTGAACCTTAGAATCAGAAAGAGAAAAGGGAGTAGGAGAAAAGAGAAAACCAAAAATATGTTTTTTCCTAAACTTAGATCTAGGGCTTATTATTTGTGGTATGGAAATTTTGAGTGAAGATTTAGAATAAGAAGAAAGAGTAGAAAAGAACGAGCAGAAAAAAACAAAAAAAGGAACCACCTTTATTTCCGACGCGGCGGCGCGGCCATCCTGGCCGGCCGGCCACCGCGCCGACCACCTCACCACCGCCCCTAATCTCACCGGAGAAGAAGAACAAGAGAGGAGAGAGAACAGAGGAAAGGGGGGAGAGAGTTACTGAAGAGAGAGAAAAGAAGCAAGAAAATGAGAGGAAAGAGGGTTACACCCCTTATATACTCTCCCGAACCGGTTCGGTTCTCCTGGCCCGACCCAGGATTGAACCGAACCAACTTCCCAACCCGATCCGTGAGCCCAACGCCCAACATGTCTGAAGCCCAGTTTCAACCCTTTTTCTTAATTCTACACCCTCGATTTTATTACCTGCACCCCCTTTCTCTGCATTTTGTTCATTCCAATTACTCTTGCATGCATATGTTTTTTTTTCTTTTATTTACTTTCCCATGCATTTTATTTCATGGCATTTTATTTTCTTTTCCATTTCTTATTTCGTTTAACATATTTATTTTATGGCATTCATTTTTATTCATATTGATTTAGAATGTATGTTAGGTTTAATGTAAATTATTTATGCACATTTATTTTTCGCAGACCGTAGAATGTATTATTAGGCTTTTTGTAATAGTTTAGGTGCATGTGTGCGTGTGTGGATTATGCGTTGTCTTTTATGCTTCGTAGCTTAGGTTAAGGGTCCTTATGTGGTCCAACGCCACTGTAAGTTCTCCGCGCTTTTATTCTTTTCCGCTCCGTTAGTTTACTTTATTTTAGTTCAATTTTCAAAAACAACAAAAACATTCAAAAATAACAAAACACAAAAACATTTTCATAATAAACCTTGGTTGTTTAAATCAAGTGATCCTTTATTTTATCATTTCATAAATAAAATTGCAATCAATCTAAATTCTATTTTCAGTCATTTTCTTTAATATAAAAAAACACAAACAAATTTATTTTGCCACTTGGCTTTTTATTTCAAAACATTTTCGAAAACTAAAAAATACACAACCAATCAAACGTCAATTTTTACCCCGAACTACGAGGTTTTGATCCCTCACGGGTACGTAGGCAAAGGACACTCGTCCTCTCAAATCAATAAAAATGTAGATAATTAGGTTTTCCTTCTTAATCATTTTAAATTTCTTTTTTCATATTAAGTAAATTATAGCACAATAAATTAAAGTCAAGAGGTTCCCGTAGAATACTACGGACATGAAGGGTGCTAATACCTTCCTTTCATGTAACTAACCCCCGAACCCTAAATCTCTTTAAATACGGGGTCTTTGAACTTTTTTCCCTATTTTCTTTCAAAAATTAAATGTTCAGTCGTGAAATAAATGGTGAGTCAAAAGCTAATCAAATAGCCTTGATCTCCGAAAAATGACGCGACAGAAATGGCGACTTCACTGGGGAAATTCCTAAGAGGTTTAAGCCTAACTTGGCTTTATTTAAATTTTGTGCTATAACTTGCTTAAAAACAAAAAACAAAAGATGGAAATACGCGTATATATGTTCTCCCTTCTTCTTTCTCCTTTCTTAACGTGTGTGGTGAGATAAGTCCCCCACCCGGACTTGAGGGAAATATAAGATAGGAGTGGTAGAATCATAGTGACATACCGAGAGTATTCTTGTGTTTTGGAACATGTGATATAACCACACTTAGCGGAGGATCTTGAGGTGATGTATGTCGGCGTGTGTTGTCACGTTTAGACGTTATTACTTTTAAGTATCCGTCGAAGCTAAGGACCTTTAGCTACCTTTAACCCATCTTGGCCTTTAGGACATAGTGCGGTGGCTAACCAAGTGTTGTCTTGGAATTAGTCGACACGCGATACTACACTCAAACGAGACTTTCCTACGAATGCTGTTGGACCGGGTGTTGTCTCGGGCATCCGGCAAAGTTCGGAGGGGGTTGGACTTTGGGAACTTGGTAGAACCCGTGATACAGGTACAAATAAAACCATTGTCCCTACCAAATGGCGCACTCACCCTTGACTCCAACCTCATGGACTTAACCTCGCTATGTTTACTCCGTTCTTTTAGCATAATCATGCATACATGCATTCATTCATAAAAAAAATTTCTCATTAAATATCGAAAGACAAGATAAGTTCTTGTAAACATCAAAGGTATGGACCTTGCAAGAAAGAACAACATAAAGTAACACCTCAAAAATCTAAACTAAGCTTTTGCTTTCGCAATATCTTTACAAATAAAACCACGGTCCTTACGATGTTTACAATTACTTTGACATGTCCTTCGATGAATAAAAAATGTCTATTTTTGCATAAATATCATGCATCATCTTGCATTTCATGGTCTCAAATCCCAAGTCTCACACAAATCTTTTCCTCCATAAAAGGTCAGCCTGTTTGAAAAGTGGCCCGACGCACACTCTACTTGTACTCACTACACTCAGGCATTCGTAAAGAAAGAGGATGGACTTTCTCGAACAAGAAAACCAAGTACTCCGGGAGGAAAATGAAACCATGCAGACTAGGATGAACGAAATGACCGAACTGGTAAAGACACTAACGGCAGTACAAAATCAGCTGCCACCACCACCTCCTCCCCCTGGCAGCAATCAGGCTGGGGCAGTTCCCTCTACTACTCTTGGTTGGACAGTGTCTACCAATACTTCACAGCAAATTACACCAGAAGGACATCCTGGGGGCGTACCTTTTAGCCTTGGTGAAGTATTCCGTCCTTGTGTCTCAGAAGCTCCAGTGTCTACTGTCCAAAATGTGATTCCTGTTCCAACTGCAACCTACTCAGTACCTCTGGTTCATACTATTCCACAAAGAGAAGACCATATCATTCCTTCAGGAAGTACAGAGGCCCATGACAAAGTAATCGACTTACAGAAGAAGTATGATGAGATGTACCGTGAAATGAAGGCTCTCCGTGGAAAAGAAATATTCGGGAAAGACGCTTATGATCTCTGCTTGGTACCAAATGTCCAGATACCCTACAAGTTCAAGCTCCCGGACTTCGAGAAATACAAGGGGACTTCCTGTCCTAAAGAGCATCTAAGGATGTATATGAGAAAGATGTCCACATATGTCGGTGATCATCAAGTCCTTATCCATTACTTCCAAGACAGCTTAACCGGTGCCGCACTGAAGTGGTACATAAATCTGGACCGTACAGAAGTCCGAACTTTCAATGATCTGTGTGAAGCCTTTGTGCAACAATACAAATTCAATGTGGACATGGCTCCAGATCGAAGCGATCTCCAGGCTATGACCCAAAGAGACAAAGAAACATTCAAAGAGTATGCCCAACGATGGAGGGATGTTGCTGCCCAAGTCAGCCCGAGTATAGAAGAGAAAGAGATGACCAGACTCTTCTTAAAAACTCTCAGTCAATTCTACTATGAGAAGATGGTCGGAAGTGTGCCCAGGGACTTCGCAGAGATGGTTGACGCGGGTGTACAGTTAGAAGAAGGAGTCCGGGAAGGACGATTAGTAAGAGAAAGTGTACCTACCAGCAATGCAAAGAAATTCGGAAACAACTTTCCGAGAAAGAACGAACAAGAAGCAAGTATGACGGTCCATGAGAGTCCTCAACGAGATTATCCGGCTTATCAACATGTTGCTGCAATCACTCCCGCTCCCAATGCCATTCAACAACCAAGTTATCAGCCACAATTCCAACAGTACCCTCAACAACAGTATCCTCAGCAACAATATCCTCAACAACAGTATCCTCAGCAACAGTATCCTCAGCAGCATTATCAGCAACAACAAGTCTCAAGAAAACAACTTATCCCAATCCCTGTGAAATACGGAGATTTGCTTCCACAGTTGCTAGAAAAGAATCTGGTCGAGACCAAAGCGCCTCCTCCGGTACCAGCAAGATTGCCAGCATGGTATAGACCTGACCTCTTCTGTACTTTCCATCAAGGGGCACCTGGACATGATGTCGAACATTGTAACGCACTGAAGAAGGCAGTCCAGAACTTGATCCGGACCAACCGCTTGACCTTCTAAGACTCTAAACGTGCAAGTCAATCCGCTATCAGATCATAATATGTAGTGTTTGTGACACACGGGACGGCTAGTCGCAATCGGGTCTTTGCTGATGTTTTTCTTCCGCTACTCATCTGTTCAAATAATGTTTGTTTGTTGCTTTCCGCTTTTCAAAAATATCCTTTTGTTCCGCCCGAGACAAAAGCGAACTTGTGTAGGGCTTTTTGCTTTAAGTATTGTCATCATTAATAAAAATGTCGTTTTGATCCCGACTTTGTTTTTATTTTTTGCTTGTTCTGGAAAAATGGTAACACAAAAAACCAAAACTCTTTAATCATTTTCAAATGTCTGCATACAATCATTCACTCTCTAAAATCAAACATAAATGTAGATTAAACATAAATAAGCCCGTTGAACACGTTAACTCTATACTCTTTCTTGACTTTGAATTCACTGTGTCCAAAGATGAAGGAGAATGGAGTGATTCCCGACAAAACCTCTCACATACTGGGGCATCTTAGCCGTCAAAGCTGCAAACAAAATCAAGAAGATTGCCAAGAGAATGACAGTCACTTACAAAGACCAACATGAGATGGCACCGTTGCCTCACATGGGCATCGTGTTTCAATAAACATTTCAACAGGGGCAACCCCCCCTCCTTCTATCAGTATACGACATGAAGGGCGGACTCCTCATGGAGATCAAAATCTCGTCAACAGGAGTTCTGCTAAAATCTCAAGTTTTGATTGAACTTACAATACATGACGATCCTGTACAACTACATCAAAAGAGGTTGAAACAAACTTCTAACAAGAAGGTTTGTCCCTGTAAAACCCAAGAAGAAGACTTTGTGCAAAAAACACTCTTTCCAACCTTACTCCAGGGGCAAGTGGACGCCTAACTATGAAGGCTCGTGTGCAATGACTTCTTACAACTACGAATGGTGACAAACTCACACGTCCTACGAATGTCGATGCAGTCAAGAAATACTCTGTCAAAAACAAAAGCTCGATAAGTCGCAAACCTGAAAAAGGGACTTAGGCAAAAATGAGCGTCTCGGTGGACTGAAAACCCGAAAGGGCGGTCCAGGCAAAAATTAGAGACATAAACAGAATGATCGTCCTGATAGATTGAAAACCCGAAAGGGCAATCTATGCAAAAGTTAAGGATCATGACAAAGTAACTGCATCAAATCGAGCACAATCCACTTGGGGCATCCAATTATCAAAAGATCTCGGATTCAAAGCATCTGCAAATCAAAGACTCGGAACAGGGGCATTCAAAGTTGTTAGGGAGAATAGCGGTTATCGTGTTCAAGGTATCCTTCCCATTACATTTACCATTTTCCAAAATATTTCAAAGATCCGTGGAGCCGTGCCATTGGCGTGTCACCACTCAATTCATCAAAATTTGAGCATGTGCCCATTTATTTGGAACTCTCATGTATTCGATTCACAAAATTTCTTCTATTTTTATGACAATACTTGAAGCAAAAAATTTCAAAATACAAAACTTTTTTACATCTTTTGAAAAACGTGAACAACGAACACACTCTCTTTGAGCTCGTGAGTAAGGTGAAACATGCATCAGCAGCCGCCTCGAGAACGGTTACGCTCTGGAAAGGAAACATGACTAAGCGCTATGGAAAGGACCTCTGCTTTGAGCAAGATGCAGTCACAATCCAAAAATACAAAAAAAACAAGAATAAAAGCTCGCTAAGTTGAAAACCTGAAAAGGCGACTTAGGCAATAGAGAGCGTCCCGGTGGACTGAAAACCCGAAAGGGCGGTCCAGGCAAAAATTAGGGGCACAAAAAAGGAATATACTCCCGGTGGACTGAAAACCCGAAAGGGCGGTCCAGGCAAAAGTTAGGGATTTCAAAACAAACAAAAAGACAAAAAACAAAAGGAACGTGACTGCTGGGGCATACCAATGGATTAACACTCTACACAAATGGCGACTTCTACTAGACGTCTGGTCAACGACGGACTTTATCCCCAAGAAACATCAGTTGCTATCTTGTGCCAGGTTTCACCATGTAAATTGTTCGATTAGTTCACAATAATGATATCATATCCAAGGAAGATTGCCGAGTGTCGGTACGGTGATGTCGGTCCACCTCCCATCTTAACTGTCTTGTCTCGCTTCTTCGAGTCACCTGTCATATCTAGTTTACACAGCCGTACAAGTTACATTCATACATTCATACATCATTACTTTCATACATTCATACGTTCACGCCTACACAACATATACACACTATCATTCATACATAATTGCGTTGGTCACCCAGAATCTTGTTCGGTCATGACCTTCAGTTTGATCCTCATCCATCATTAGTCAAATGGCAAGTTCCAGCAAACGACCAACTTGCATCTACCTTCAAACATTTTATCCACACATTTTATCAAACGCCGAGTGGATTCTCGCAAACATTTTATCAAATGCCGAGTGGATTCTCGCATACATTTCATCAAACATTTTATCAAACGCCGAGTGGATTCTCGCAAACATTTTATCAAAAACATTTTATCAAATGCCGAGTGGATTCTCGCACACATTTTATCAAATGCCGAGTGGATTCTCGCATACATTTTCTCGAATGCCGAGTGGATTCTCGCATACATTTTATCGAAACATTTTATCAAATGCCGAGTGGATTCTCGCACACATTTTATCAAATGCCGAGTGGATTCTCGCATACATTTTCTCGAATGCCGAGTGGATTCTCGCAAACATTTTATCAAACATTTTATCAAATGCCGAGTGGATTCTCGCAAACATTTTCATCAAATGCCGAGTGGATTCTCGCAAACCTTTTATCAAAGCCGAGTGTATTCTCACAAACTTCTATAAATCCCGGTGGGTTCTGACAAACCTTCACAAATCGAGCAGAGGACTTGGAAACTTCTTCTCTTATCACAAGTGTCATCCCCAGTGTGTCTGGTCAAAAGGTGTCACCCATCAGTGTCAAGCTGACAGTCCTAACAATGAACCACCTACATTTTTACTGCTTTCAAGCTGACAGTCCTAAACAACGGACCGCTTACACTTTACTGCTTTCAAGCCGACAGTCCTACACAACGGACCGCTTACACTTTATCTGCTTTCAAGCCGACAGTCCTACACAACGGACCGCTTACACTTTATCTGCTTTCAAGCCGACAGTCCTACACAACGGACCGCTTACACTTTACTGCTTTCAAGCCGACAGTCCTAAACAACGGACCGCTTACACTTTACTGCTTTCAAACCGACAGTCCTACACAACGGACCGCTTACACTTTATTTGCTTTCAAGCCGACAGTCCTACACAACGGACCGCTTACACTTTATCTGCTTTCAAGCCGACAGTCCTACACAACGGACCGCTTACACTCTTATCTGCTTTCAAACTAATGGTCCTACAAAACAAACCATTTACATTTTTACTGTTTTCAAGCCAACGGTCCCAAACAACAGACCACTTAAGTTTATCTTTTGCCTTGTTTCAAGCTGTTAGTCCTAAACAACAGACACTCCACGTCTATCTGTCATTCCCTTGAGTGTCATCCCTAGCGCGTCTAGCTCAGAGATGTCATCCAAAGTCTTGTTTTCGTTAAACCATTGCTCCAAATTAATACAACAATAGACAATTATTGCCCTAGTGAAACTACATTCCCTTAACAGAGTCGGATCCCTTTCTATAAAGAGTTCGGGCATCCCGCCATTATTAGTCGTCCCAGTCGAGTCATCCATGCCGTCTCGCATTCATAACAGTGTCACATGCATTCATTACTCGTCCCAGTCGAGTCATTCATACTGTCTTGCATTCATATATGCGTCACACGCATCCACACGGTATCTTAGGGTCAAAAATAGGTGTACTTTGTATTTAAGTCTCTTCGGCCCGTCAAATCAAAGATTCCATCTTCAAATCTCCGGACGAAGAAACTTAAATAGGGGCATCTGTCATACCCCAATTTTTGACCCAAGATCCCACCGACACGCGTCATTCGATCCTGACTTTTCAGTGAAAATTTCGACAAAGAGGTATTTTAAAATACCTCATTTTTTTTTGGTTCCGAGTCGGGCCCTCATCTCACTTTATTTTTATTTTTATCTTTACTCATTAATTTTAATTTTTTTTGTTATTAGTCATTGTTCCATTTTTGATAGGTCCAGGTCTGCATAAATCTTTTTATTACTATCATTTATTTATTCATTTAATGTCATTTATTATTATTCATTTTTTGTATTTATTGATAAAATCTTAAAAAAATCGAAAATCTGATAGGTCCAAAATTAGTCCAAATATCCAAAAATGTAAGGTTCCAGTCCAAAAAACAGTTGTTCTGCGCCACCATCCTAGTCTCAAATTCAGGAACAGATAAAGCCTTTTTCT
Source organism: Medicago arabica (assembly GCA_946800305.1). Taxonomy (NCBI): domain Eukaryota; kingdom Viridiplantae; phylum Streptophyta; class Magnoliopsida; order Fabales; family Fabaceae; genus Medicago; species Medicago arabica. Next base: position 12,263,449 of record OX326964.1, read on the forward strand.
CCTCAAACCACTGATTTTTCTACTCCTTCTAACAAACCCTAGGTATCAATCCTGTTGATATAAATACTACATGCACACACACAGAAGGGGCGGAAAAAGAATCCATCAAAAAACAACTTACGGCTGCAAATTTCCCAACACAATTCACAAATTCATTATACCATTGAAACCTTTCACCACAAGAACCCAGTAACACACAAACGACAAATTCATCAGGATCGAAATTCACAGAGACAAAAATAATTGACGGCCGATTCTCACATAACCTGCAAAATACAACATCACGGTTCGCACAGCACAATTCTAAACATACAATTCTCACAAAATCAACGGACATCCGATCCCAACACAGCAGAATCGAACCCACCAAAAAAGGTAGTAATTTTCTTTCCTTTTCATGGATCTAGAATCATAGTATTTCGGTTTTAAAATTTTGAACCTTAGAATCAGAAAGAGAAAAGGGAGTAGGAGAAAAGAGAAAACCAAAAATATGTTTTTTCCTAAACTTAGATCTAGGGCTTATTATTTGTGGTATGGAAATTTTGAGTGAAGATTTAGAATAAGAAGAAAGAGTAGAAAAGAACGAGCAGAAAAAAACAAAAAAAGGAACCACCTTTATTTCCGACGCGGCGGCGCGGCCATCCTGGCCGGCCGGCCACCGCGCCGACCACCTCACCACCGCCCCTAATCTCACCGGAGAAGAAGAACAAGAGAGGAGAGAGAACAGAGGAAAGGGGGGAGAGAGTTACTGAAGAGAGAGAAAAGAAGCAAGAAAATGAGAGGAAAGAGGGTTACACCCCTTATATACTCTCCCGAACCGGTTCGGTTCTCCTGGCCCGACCCAGGATTGAACCGAACCAACTTCCCAACCCGATCCGTGAGCCCAACGCCCAACATGTCTGAAGCCCAGTTTCAACCCTTTTTCTTAATTCTACACCCTCGATTTTATTACCTGCACCCCCTTTCTCTGCATTTTGTTCATTCCAATTACTCTTGCATGCATATGTTTTTTTTTCTTTTATTTACTTTCCCATGCATTTTATTTCATGGCATTTTATTTTCTTTTCCATTTCTTATTTCGTTTAACATATTTATTTTATGGCATTCATTTTTATTCATATTGATTTAGAATGTACGTTAGGTTTAATGTAAATTATTTATGCACATTTATTTTTCGCAGACCGTAGAATGTATTATTAGGCTTTTTGTAATAGTTTAGGTGCATGTGTGCGTGTGTGGATTATGCGTTGTCTTTTATGCTTCGTAGCTTAGGTTAAGGGTCCTTATGTGGTCCAACGCCACTGTAAGTTCTCCGCGCTTTTATTCTTTTCCGCTCCGTTAGTTTACTTTATTTTAGTTCAATTTTCAAAAACAACAAAAACATTCAAAAATAAAAAAACACAAAAACATTTTCATAATAAACCTTGGTTGTTTAAATCAAGTGATCCTTTATTTTATCATTTCATAAATAAAATTGCAATCAATCTAAATTCTATTTTCAGTCATTTTCTTTAATATAAAAAAACACAAACAAATTTATTTTGCCACTTGGCTTTTTATTTCAAAACATTTTCGAAAACTAAAAAATACACAACCAATCAAACGTCAATTTTTACCCCGAACTACGAGGTTTTGATCCCTCACGGGTACGTAGGCAAAGGACACTCGTCCTCTCAAATCAATAAAAATGTAGATAATTAGGTTTTCCTTCTTAATCATTTTAAATTTCTTTTTTCATATTAAGTAAATTATAGCACAATAAATTAAAGCCAAGAGGTTCCCGTAGAATACTACGGACATGAAGGGTGCTAATACCTTCCTTTCATGTAACTAACCCCCGAACCCTAAATCTCTTTAAATACGGGGTCTTTGAACTTTTTTCCCTATTTTCTTTCAAAAATTAAATGTTCAGTCGTGAAATAAATGGTGAGTCAAAAGCTAATCAAATAGCCTTGATCTCCGAAAAATGACGCGACAGTTAGTAAGGCAAAAAGTCGCCTCTTCACAGGAAATATGTCAGTGACTCGGAAAAATATGATTGCTAATTTTTTGGGCTTCAGTGTTGGGTCTGTTCCTTTTTTATATCTTGGCTGCCCTATTTTTCAAGGAAAACCCAAAGTTATGCTTTTCAGGATGATTACAGACAAGATCAAAAACAAATTAGCTACTTGGAAAGGAAACACTCTCTCAATCATGGGCATGGTTCAACTGGTTAAATCTATCATTCATGGGATGCTTGTTTACTCTTTCCATGTTTATCTTTGGCCCCGTCGTCTAATGCATTCACTTGACACTTGGATCACGAATTTTATATGGAGCGGGAATGTCCTTACTAAGAAGCTGTGCACAGTCTCGTGGAGTGTGATGTGCCGTCCATGGGAGGAAGGAGGGCTGAATATTAAGCCTACGCGGTTGATTAATGAAGCTTTAATTCTTAAATTGTCGTGGAATTTATTGGCAAAGGACTCACAATGGTCGGTTCTCTTCAAGAAGCGATATTTCTCAAACAATGTTCCGCTCACGTATTATTTTAAATCTTCGATTTGGTCGGGAATTAAAATGAATATTGGTACCGTTATGGCTAACTCTATTTGGATTGTAGGCCCGAGAGATCGTATTCATTTCTGGACGGACAATTGGCTCGGTGAGCCTCTGGTAGATTTATTACACATTGACGCTGAATTTCATGGCCATCTTAGAGGTTTGGTTTCTGAGGTGATTGTGAATGGGGCGCTGGTCTTACCTCCATCTATCACAGATTTTGGTGACATTAAAAGCCGTCTAGAAGCCATTGAGTTACCTAAAGGACAGCTTGACGATGCGTTAGTTTGGCCCCATCTCTTTGATGGACGTTTATCATCGAAACATGCTTTCTCCTTTCTTCGTCCAAGGGCCCACCTGCTGCCTTGGGCGGATACTATATGGAACTCCTCTATTCCGCCTTCTCAGGCTTATTTCGTGACCAATTAGGTACGTTCCTTGGTGCTTTTTCTTGCAACATTGGCATACAGTCTGTTTATTACGTGGAGGTTCTAGGTATTATTATAGCAATTGAGTATGCTGCCAAAAAAGGGTGGAGAAATATTTGGATTGAGAGTGACTCCACCAGTGCTCTAATGATTTTTTCAAATCATAGCTTGGTCCCTATGATGTTACGTAACAGATGGCATAATGCTAACGCCCTGGGGTTACAAGTTATTTCTTCCCACATCTTCCATGAAGGAAACAGCTGCGCAGACAAATTAGCTAACATGGGGCACTCCTTGACTGGAGAGATTTGGCTAGACACCCTTCCTGATGAGATGAAGGCTGATTTTTTCCGGGACAGATGCGGTCTTCTTAATTACAGATTCCCATAATCTGTTTACTGTGTTTTATTTTTATCATCGGTTTTTTCCGTTTCTCCTCGTTTCGCTGTTTCTTTGGAGGGTCTTGGTCTAGTCCCCCCTCCTTTTTGTAATTATTTTCCCCCTTTTTTTAATAAAATTTTCTGAGTGTGGCAGCTGTAGATGGAGGTCTCTCGGGGTGCCAACATAGTTGGGATGTCGATGATGCTTCTTGATGCTTGTTCTCACTCCTGGTTTATCAAAAAAAAAATATATTAAATTTTAGAATTTTCTAACATGAAACGAATTAAATATGAATTTTTTAAAACGGCAAAAGATAAAAATAAAAGCAACAAAATTTAGATGTTTGAAATCAAATTTTGCAATAAATTTTTGCGGACGAACTTTTAGTAATGTTCATAACACGCCTGCAAAATAATTGTTCAAAAACTTAAGAGTTTAAGCATAAATTAAACAAATTTGAATTGAATAGGGACTAATACTGAGTGCAGGAAAAAAAATTAGGGACAAAAGAGAACTATTAAAATTAAGTATGGACTAAACTTAAAAGGTTCAAATTTTATAGGGACTAAAAACATATTTAACTCTTTTGTAAATAGTAATAATGTTTGGTTAAAAGAGGTGCCACTAAAAGTTTCTCCGGTTCTTTGGTGTCTCCTTCCTAATTGAATTTCGTCTAAAGCTCACTTTCTTAGAAGGGAAGTATTAATAACAATGAAGTCCTTTTCATAGGAGGATGCGATATGATGAGCATTAGATGCAATTTGGTGCTTTAGGCGGTTCTGTGCATGGAGATCGAATGTTGTTGAATATTGTTTGAATTTGTACTGTATGGACGATTTGGAAAAAGCACAATCATCGTATTTTTCAGCATAATGGGGGAACTTTGCAAGCATAATAAGCTTCGGATTTATTAGTGGTTGAAATCAAACTATGCTACTATTGATTTTGAATACCATTTTTAAGGCTTCATCCTCGTCATTGCATTTTTTCTATCATTCAGTTGTATGTGCTTTTCTTGTTTTTGTTGTTACAGAATAATTACTGACACATCTTATACTGAAAAGATTACTGTTATCGATATTTCATTTTGGTTTTTCAAGAAAATATAATCTAAACTCAAATTTAAATATATTTGCGGTGATTGCAACCATTATATTTTATTTAGGGTTAATATGTCTTTACCACCCTGTAATTTGGACGAGTTCCGGTTTACCCCCTATAAAAAAAAGTTTGGATTCCAACCTTGTAATATAAGATTTTTTCGTTTTAGACCCTGAGACCATATGACTGGAGAAAATGCTGACTGTGCATATCTGATTATGTGGCACGTTAACTGTATAATTAATTTTTTTTTAATTTATTTAAAAAATAAATAAAAAAAATCAGAAAAAACAATATATTTTCGAAAAAAACCGAATTTTCTAAAAAAAATAAATATTCTGGAATTTAAATTTTAAAATAAAAAAACAAAATTTAGAAAAACAAATTTGAAATTAAAAAAAAAATGTAAAAATCAGAAATTTTGATTTTACGAAAAATATTTTTTTTACTACGAAAAATATTTTCCAAATTTTTTTTTCTATAAAAATTAAAATTTTTAATTTCGAATTATATTTTCTGATTATTTTGATATACATTAAGTTCCATAATTTTTCATTTTCGTAAAATATAATTATATTTTTTCTAATATTTTAATTTCGAAAAAGATTTTATAAAAATTCTGGAATAAATTTTTCGGAAAAAAAATTCTGAATTTTTTTTATTTTTTGAAAAAAATCTGAATTTGTTTATGATTTTTTGAATTTTTTAAATTTCTAAAAAAAATCTGATTTTTTTCTTTATTTTTTCAATTTTGAAAAAAATAATCTTCATTTTTTTCTATTTTTAAAATTCATTTTCAGTTTTTTATTTATAAATTAAAATAAAAAAATTAAAAAGAAAATTAATTATACCGTTAGCGCGCCAGATCATCCAAAAATGCTAACTCAGCGTGCCACATCATCATGTTTGCACAGTCATATGGCATCATGGTTTAAAACGAAAGAATCTTCAAATTACAGGGTCTATTTTAAAATAATCTTCATATTTCAAAGACGAAATCTAAACTTTTTTTTACAGAGATAAATCAGAACTCGCCTAAATTACAAGGGTAAAGACATATTAACCCTTTTATTTATTAATAAAAGATTACAACCTTTTTCTTAAATAAATAAAGGGTGGAAGTATGGAAGTGTTGTATATAGTCCACGTGTTTAGTTTTTTATTTTATTTTAGTCCATGTGTTTAGTTAAAGGGTAGCGTCGTACCGAAAATATATTTTCTTAAGGGAAAAATTAAAGTTAAGATGCCACGTTTCTCTATTACAGGGATAATCCATCGCAATCAATTTAGACAATTCAAAAAACTTCTTGGACTTTGAGGAGCATGCATAAATATGGTTATAAAAGAATAAAAATTGTTGATAAGTGTTTCTTTGAATATATAGCTCAGTTAATATAGATATGTATTATTATATGTAATAGTCGAAGTTCGAACATTAAACATCCTATTTATTCACCTTACATAAATTAATTCTAGACACGATCCTAATTGACTAAATTTTTTTTTATTGATAAGTGAAGCGCATATATTAAAAAAGATCAGTTAACTAAAATAACATTTTTAATAAAAAAAAATTGTACAAAACAGTAAAAAAAATCTTACATGAGCCTTATACAGAGGGGGAGAGAAAGGGGTCAAAGAGAGATGTACAAAGTTATTAAATTCACCAGCATCACCGTCATTATTCAAAATCGAATATTACAAGAAATTCAATTCAATTCAGTTTATTAACTCCATTAAATATTATTATATTAGTAGATTACACTACTTCAGGTCTTTTTTTTAAGCAGACAAGATGACAAAACCATCATAAACTCACACACAAAGTAGTTATACTGGGATTCGAACTCTGATCATGATGTTCAACCTAACAATTTTGATATTTTTATCAGTTAAGTTAAGACTTATGGGACACTACTTGAAGCCTTCTACTAGCGAATATACGAATATAATAATAAGATATTTAATTACTAATAATGGGAAACTACTTGAAGCCTTCTACTATCTCAATTCGTAAAAAGCCAACCTTAAATTTTTAGTGTGAGAAACTCTAACTTCTCTCTAAGTTCTCTTTCTCTTTCACTCATCAAGGGGGTTGGATTTAGGTCATTATTGTTACATTAAATTATCCCTCTGCATCTTTTTTCTCCTTTCTTTCGATTAAATAAGTGATTTTCACACATCAGATTTTTTCTTGTGTTTTTTCTTCTTCGTGATTTCGTCGTCTGAGTGCAGCGTTGTGTTGTTCGTCGTCTTTTGCGGCTTGTTTGATTTATCGTCTTGTCTTGGTGTTCGTTTGTTTATCGGCTTCTGACCCTTTTAAAATTTAATCATGTATTCAAAAAATTATTCTCAAGTTGAAACTTGGAATGGTTAAGTTAAAACTGACTTCAGAATGTTATGAAGTGTTAGTGTAAAAAAATACATTTAAGGTTTAATTACACTTTTGGTCTTCGTATTTTGACCAGCTCACGAAAATTGTCCTGCCTATTTCAAATCGAACAAAACCGTCCCTAAACTATCTTGTTTTTTTGCAGTTTTAGTCCTACCCCCTATTTTCACGTCAAGAAGCGCACATAAATGACAGTTTTAGTCATACTCCCTATGCTCAACCATGAAATAAACAAGGAATAAAGTATGTGGGTACAAGGAATCTATTTTATTCAACCGACTAACCAAAAAACCCTAATTTCTAAGACATGTTTCAGGTATGTAACATGTCTTAGAAATAAGGGTTTTTTTGGTTAGTGTGTTGAATAAAGTAGATTCATTGTACTCACATGCTTTATTCCTCGTTTATTTCATGGTTGACCATAGGTGGTAGAACTAAAACTGTCATTTCTGTGCGTTTCTAGAGTTGAAAATAGGAGATAGGACTAAAACTGCAAAAAACATGAAAGTTTAGGGACGGTTTTGTTCGATATGAAAGAGGCATGACCATTTTCGTGAGCAGATCAAAATGCGAGGACCAAAAGTGTAATTAAGCCTATATTTAAATGTAAGTGATTGTTTGTGTGTTGTGTTTACTGAAAGTAAGAATACAAGAAAGAGAAGAAGAACACGCCGAATTTATAGTGGTGCACCCAATGTGGGCTAATCCACTCCTCACAATCTTGTGAGAATTTCTATTATGATACTTGAGATAACCTCTCAACTCTCGCATCGTACAACTTTGTTCCCTTGGAACAATTACAACCTGTATTCTCTAAGTCTCAGTCGGCTCACAACTTTTTTTGCTAAGTCACTCAAGACTTTACAACGTTCTACTCAACCTACACTTTAATACCCTTAAATCTAGATGAGATTTTCTATTACAATTGATTTAAGTTTGAATGAAATTGAAAAAGAGGAAGAAGAAGAGAAGAGGAAGATTCATTAAAAAGATAAGACAATCTTGAATCAAATTGCTATGAAGCTTTAAACACTTTTAATAAGTTTTTTAAGTATGCTTGCTAGTTGTGTGCTTCAATGCAAAGCCTTCCTCTCCTTTTATAGAGTTTATTGACCTCTTGTAGATGTTATGGCGTGTCCAATAGCCTTATACCACATGTCATAGGACTTAGCAACTTTTGCTTGAAAGTCTTGATCAACATTATGAACTTTAGAATATTTATGGGTTCATTAGAATACTTCATAATGTCATTGTGTTCTTCATAATACTTCAGAATGTTGTTGTGTTTATGAGAGTATTGTTCCTGGGTTTATATGGATGAATGTTAGATATGTTTATGGGTTCATCATATGCATCAATTTATAGTTCTCTAGTTTTGTTCATTTATACTTTTTGGTTGGATATGCTACACTATATCAAACTAGTACAGATTGCTATATTTATTTTTATAAACCTATTTTTTCAAAAACATCTCATATTTTACCTAAGTCATGTTATAACCCTAGAAGTCCTTAAAAGTGTGTGTTATAATGTTGACTTTGATTGACAATTTAATTTTTTTTAAAGTGTATGGTAATATGGCTGACCTGCATGTCCATTGTAGGTAAACTTTACAAATCATTTGTGAGAAGTTATGGATAAGTTTGTTTAGTCAAGCAAGTTGGCTCATCAAAATTCCAGTCAGAAGATGAACTTTTGTACTACCATTGATAGGGTACGTTGTTATTTTATTGTTAATTTTCACTAATAAGTTCGTTCATTGAGAACAAGTAGCTATGAAAGTTGGAGGTTGCAATGACATTCTGTCATATAATATTATTTCAATCATTTTGCTATTTTTAGTAGAGTTTTTAAGGAGTTTTAGACTATTTAGATACCAGGATAGTTCAACACAAGGCAAAATTGAAGTGTTATTATTGTACTATTATTTATTGTCCTTTTGACAAAATTTGGTCCATTCCATCATCAATTCATCTTTGGAAATATCGGGCCACGATCTAAGGGCATTGTAGCACGATGAGAAGAGCGCCAAAAGAGGAATATTAAATTGCAGGTAAATCGTGTCATTATTTTTCAGCAACATGGCACAATTTTACTATATAACGCTAGACACGTAGAGTTAATGAGAAATCGTTGCATGATTTCTCACGTGGCACAATTTTGCAATAACAAAACCAGATCTATAACAACCAAACTTCATTTCTGAAGCAAGGGTTCAATTTATTGGAGATTCAAAGGCATATTTGGAGCATAAGATCAAGGATTTTCGTAGTGGCTTTCCATCAATCTCATTTAAATAGTCCTTTTTACATGTAATGTTTCTTTTTTATTTAGTTATTTATGAATTGGCCATCAGTAGCTAATTTCCTTGCGATTAGGTCTGGGATGAATCTAGATGTTTGAAACATGTAATATGTGAAACTCTATTCAATATAATTGCAATTATAGTCTTTATTCAATATAACTTATGTTTAATGCTTTTTTATATCCCGCTTAAATATGAAATGAACTACTAGCACTAAGGGTTGAATTGGATCTAGTTATATTTTTCAATCAAACAGGTCACTTCAGAGATATTGAAGTGTTATGCTGTGATTAGAAAGTAACGTATAGTAAAATCTTCGGTGATTACGCAATCACCTAAGAGATTAAGGGGTTGTAATCTTAGAAGAGGACTCTGAGTCAAGAGATTTATCAATGCTATTTTGTTAATTATCATGTGACTAGAAGAACAATTATAGGGAATAGATGCATTTTATCAAACAGAGACGAATAAATGATTCAAAATACCTGATCATTTCTCGCTAAGAATTTTTACCAGTTTATAACTATTTCGCAAATTTTATTAATTATTGTCAAAACCAATCTCATTGCCTTGTGAATCCACTCATTTTTATGCATCCAACATGATAATGTCATTTCCTAGTACGAGATAAAACGATCTCTGTAGATACATATTAATTTATTATTTCATTAATTTTTTGGTACACTTGCTAAAATTCTATCATGAAGGATGGTTGCTGGAAATATAATGTTTGACACAAACTTTGAAGTTTGAGAATAGTCTAATACTTTTTGGGATATAAAAATGGATATTCGTGCTTAATCGGTCAAACTAACATGCATTCTTATAAGAGTGAGATTTTGTGTTGGTGAGACACTTGTTTATTATTAAAGATAGTGTAAAAAATATCATAGAGCACACCACTTCTTTAAGCATGGATTTTTGAGGCAAAAGAAATGAACATGATTTGTTCGTTATAATGATTAACTCTAATGATTTCGAGGATCTTTTACCATTGAATACCTTCAAAACTAAAATCAAATCGTCTTTCAATCATCATGCATCTTCTATTTATAACAACAAAAACATTTATGTATTTGTTTACATATTTAGGATAAAAAGGTTACCTTGATGATCACAATTGTATGTGAGATTGATATTTTATTATGATGATAAAACTGTACACTTGCGATGATATCACAAAGATTTGAATATATGCGGGTAGTAGGTTTGTTAGACCGCGGTACGAGTATGCAAATCATATTTTGTCTATACTTATTTTCAAAGATGTAAGCGTCGACAAGTGTGCTTGGAAATTTAAATCCAATGGTGATTATAGCATAAAATCAAAATACCGTTACATTCTGGAGCATCTAGCAAACAATAGAGAGCTATGGGCGGAAGAAAATTGGATGAAACTTTTGAGCTTAGATTCCACAAAAATTAGAAATGTTTCATTGGAGAGCGTCTAGGGTTTATATTCCCACACAAAAGACTCTGATATCTACGAGTGCATTGTACGAATAGTTTTGTTCATTGTCAAGGCTCGGTTTGAAAACGTATGACACATATTTTTTGATTGTAATAAGGACGAAGAGATATGGGATGAAAAAGGTTTGTTGGATTTTAATCGAGATAAGTTGAAAGTCACGAATGATTTTATTTCTCTTTTCTTTCAAACGTTAGATATGTTGTCACAACACAACTTATGTATTTTGCAATGACATTGCGCTGCACAAGGAAGAGAAGAAAAGCCAAGTTATGTTGAAGTGTACCCTTCCGTAGCGGTACATCTTGCGCGTGATTCACTATTCCAATGATAAAATGTTCATGCGAATAAAGTCACATGCTCCAACTGTAGGTGCAGCGGACATCAACCCATTGGCCTATCGTTATGGCAACAATTTGGTCTATTGGTATAAGCCGACATTGGGTGAGTTCAAGTGCAATGTGGATGCAGAAATTTTCACCGAACATATATGGTTGTTATTGCATATGTATGTGTCTTAAAAGCGATATACATGAGTTCATAGCAGAAAAAATATTAATTGTTTCAAATTTTACAACAACCTCATAAAACAAAAGCTAGCTTGAGGCTCAACGTAGGCGATAGTTTGACTTGGTAATATGAGCTTTGTCGTGGTGTCTATTGAAGTTGATTGTAAGCAAATGTTTTGTTTTTTAAACGGTTGTGAGTGGTTGACAACATCTTTAAAAAAATTGATACGATTTTCGAATTTGAAGCTATTCAGCATATTCCATATATTTGTAAAGCTTCATTTCGTTTATTGCAAAACTATAAGATAAGTTTCGTACTGAGATAAACAAACAATGTGGTTCACTTATTATCAAGGGTGTTGTTGTGTATGCTAGTTCTCAAATTCTTAATCATATGACATCTTGTATTGAGAATGTTGTTATTAAATATATGACTTGATATTTTTTTAGGAGAAAAAGCTCAACTCATTTCATTAGATACAAATTGTTAATACAAGTTGATACATCAATAAATAATTGAGAGCTAATTTCTAACAAGGTTGTCTATGCTAACTAATTCATAAGTGACCATATTTGTTTGCCTCCGATTAAACTCTATCATAGAGTTGGAAATCATATTACTTGATTTTATTCATGTAACAAAAAAGTGGTAAATGAATGTGTTTAATTTAGGCGATGTGACAAGTGTTAAATCCAGATAATAACTTCTCCAATTACATACTCACATCATTTTTCCGATAGCGTTGACAAATTCATACGAGTATACATCTAGTTTTGGCTGAGAAAGACTGAATTATTGTTTTTACAATACTAAAAAAATTACCTGAGCAAGTTGTCATGTTTATGAAACTAAAAAAATAAGTGACATAATCAAGATTGAGAATTTTCAACTCTACCATTGTTTTACTAAATTTAATATGAAAACACCAATTAAATAATATAATTGACTTGTGCTCTAGATTAAGTGAATTCCAAACTTATATATATTTTTCTCTATTTTTGTGGAGTAACTTATATACGTATTTCTTAATCAATGGCATGGACACATTATTGTTATAATTAATTATTATGACATGAACGTTAACTATGCAATGTAAAATATATTTATATAATTCCCTACTTAGACTATTCTATATTACACCCCAACCACAACTCTTCAATTTCCACAATCCACAAAATTAACCAAATCCTTAAACCTATTAAGATTTCTTCTTTGTTCTTTCAACTCCAAAATTCAAATAACTCATACCCTATTATCCTTAGTTTCTCGTTTCCACTAATCCTAAACGATTTGATTTATCTTCTCACATCCACAAATGTTTCTATCAAAGCATGGACCAAAATTCTTCAAGTTTAGAAGTCCGGTTTCTTTTCTATGTCATATCTTTGGTCTATTCAATTTCTAAGATACCCTTTTAATTCTTTTCAAAATCTCTTCTACCACAAATATTTTCAACCAAAAAACTCATCACCCTTTTGGCTCATAACACACAATTAGTGGTGTGTGACTTTTTTGTGGGACAACACAAGCATCGTTAAATAGTTTCATTTCCTTACTATATAACTTCTTCTAAAATATCTTAATTTCTTGTTTTCTTTTTAAGATATTTTTTGACACCAATGATTCCCAAAAAATTCTACGAAATTTCATTTGGTTTTGTTGAAATGGCTTGGATTATGCTAAGTGTTGACTACTCAAGACTTTTATGGCAATTATTTGGTGTTTTCTCATATGAAAATCATTGGAAGCCTCGGATCATCTAACACCTAGCTACCTTGACTTGAATCTTATAAGCTATAGTTGAAATTTCATAAATATAATTTTCAGTACTTATATATAAAAATTAAGTCAGAATATAGTTGTTAGAGCCATGTATAAGGGAAGAATAGGAGGCAAAGCTCAGCTTGGATATGTTGAATCGGACCCTACAGGTCGATATGGTCGTGTAAGTATTTCTAAATGATTCTCATATTCATATGGTTATGTTTTTCTTGATAAAATTATATGGTTAAGTTCTAGGGATGTGAAATGATAAATTCATGAAGTGAATTAATGAAAGTATGATTTTTTTTTTAGACCAACGAATTTGAGTTTATATGAAATTGGTATGAGTTAATATCTTAACAATGTTGTTTTTTATCTCCGAGATTTCACTACTAGAAACTCTCGATTTTCTTGTGGATTTTAGTGAATTTTTCATAGGAAACACGTTCATGCAGATTTTGCCTAGGATTTAGGGTTTTAGGTAATATCTTTGTGAGTAATTGTTTCCTTAAGATTTTAGGATCCGTAGGAAAGAAAAATCTGCAGGAAAAGTGAAAAAATTCGCAGGAAAAATTTGGTCAGTGATAGAGGAAATTTTCAACGATCACAAACACTGCACACTAATTACTTGCCTGAGTTGCATAATTATGCTGCTTAATTTGCACAAAATTAGTCTGCCTTGAAAATTGATTTTACTTTGTGTCTAGGTTTTGTAATTTAGAGTAATTTTGTAATTTTTTAATGATTATAAATGGGGTAGATTTTGTTATCTTAATTATTTTTCAGTTGCCATCTATGATTGAGTCAATTTAATATAAACAAATTTTCTTATCTTAATTATTTTGTCTTCTTACCAAGTCTTGGCTTCCCTTAAAAAAAAAAGTCGTGGCTTGTTACCACCTTAATCACACATGGTTAGCTCTTTAATACACCTAAGGGTCAGTCATATAAAGTATATATCAAATTGAATTATTGAAACTCACTATTGATGTATTATTGCACCACACACATGAGTTTGACTTTTAATTAAATAAAATAGTTAAACTAGTATACATAAGCTAATCTGAGTTTTATTCTAGACATCTAATTAACCTATACATAACTAACAACAAAGGCTACACGACAATGATTTTAACACATCGATATTGATAATAATTAGAGAAAAGAAATTAATTGAATATAATCATATATGTCAGACACCGCCAAAGACACTTCAGACACCTTCTAAAATTGCATTAAAGATTATAACTAAATTATGATTATTGGTGTGTATAGTTCAGGGATATCCTTGGCAAAGGAGCTACGAAGGTAGTGTATAGGGCCTTTGATGAAGTCCTAGGAATAGAAGTGGCTTGGAACCAAATCAAGCTTGATGATGTTTTTCATTCACCAGATCAACTTCAACGTCTCTATTCAGAGGTTCATCTCCTAAAAAACTTGGATCATGACTCTATCATGACTTTCCATGGTACTTGGATTGATGCCAATTGTAGAACCTTCAACTTCATCACTGAATTGTTCACCTCCGGCACTCTAAGAGAGTAATTTTTCAACCATCTCTTACTATAATTACTTTTATATGTTTTAGAATCATTTATCAATGTTTTAGATCACAGTAAAATTGTAGCTGTAGTTGTCTTGTGATCCTGAATTTTAAAAGAAAACGATGACATATGTAGTTGATGCAATCATAATAGTAGTTGTAGATTGCAATTTAAAACCATAGACGTTGTGGAGAATCACAGTCATATTATAGTCGCCTAGACATAAAAAAAAAACTAGGGTGTAACAACTATGATTTTAAATTGCAGTCCACGACCACAATTGTGGACGGAATATAATAAAGGTTTGAAGCATAACCGTAAATGCGACCTCAATTTAAAACCATGGCGTGCTAAATTGTAGTTGTTGACATCTTAAAACCCTACCCATAGAAAAATCTTAAAACCCTACCCTTTACCTTATTATACCATTTTATTAATTCATACATGTTTTTGATAATTTTATGACATTTTTCCATGTATATACATTAATTTTAGGTATAGAAAGAAGTATCCTCGTGTAGATATCAGAGCAATAAAGAATTGGGCTCGCCAGATTCTAAGTGGTTTGGAGTATTTGCATAGCCATGATCCTCCTGTGATACATAGAGACCTAAAGTGTGATAACATCTTTGTCAATGGCCATATGGGTAAGGTCAAGATTGGTGATTTAGGGCTTGCAGCAATTCTTCGTGGCTCCCAACATGCACACAGTGTCATAGGTAAATTCACTTATGTCATGTTTGGATAAACATATCGTGGGGTGTTTGGGGTTCAAATCTCGGCCCCTACATATATTATGCAATGTTCCTGTCAATTGAGCTAAACTCATGGGGACGAAATATTTATATTTATATCATAAACTATTTTCACAAGTTATCCTAAAGAGTTTATAAAAATAAGGTGAAAATAATTCATGGACACATCATAAACTATTTCCATAAACTCTTGTAAATAGTTTAATAAGTGTTTATATTGATACATAAACTCAAATATTAAACAATACCTTACTCTTCTATTGTTGGTACACCATAATTATGTCTATCAAATTGATAATTTTTGTGTGTTTGTTATGATTTTTTAGGTACACCAGAATTTATGGCACCAGAATTGTACGAAGAGGAATATAATGAGCTGGTAGACATATACTCTTTTGGCATGTGTATGATAGAGTTGTTCACTTCTGAGTTTCCATATAGCGAATGCTCCAACCCTGCTCAAATATACAAGAAAGTTACTTCTGTAAGTTTTATTAGAAAAAAGAACAAAAAAATTTAATTCATTTAGGATTGAAATTCATCCTATCATATAAAATTAGTGGATGGTTCTCAAATATAAGAAAGCCGATTTGAGTGGGCTAGTTTAGTTTCTTCGAAAAAAATTCTCAATGCAGGGGATAATTGCACTTATTGAAACCAACTCTCTTAGGATCGAAATTTATCCCATCATACAAACCGAACCTTAAACTTTTCGAACATACTATTTGTGACTCTAGCAACCAACTCTTATATTAAAACACTCATAACATCTTATTTTCTCATTATCTTTCTCTTATTATTACGTGAACAACATATCAGATCTATAAGATCATTTTCTTTATCTTTCTCAAGGTGTATATTTCGACCGACTTTAATCAAAGCAATATCAAAAATATTGTTTCCGATGTAATTAATAAAAAATGTGTTTGCTATTAATAGTTTAAACCTATGAAGCACGGATACGAACATAGACATCAGACACGACACGGACACTGACACGCCGACACAACTAATAATTTGAAAAAAATCTCATAATTAGCATAATTACATTTTGAATTATTCACTCATATACACCATTTAACTTCAATACTAAATAATTCAATTTTTTCAACAGGGGAAGCTACCAAAGGCATTTGATAAGATCCATGATGTAGAAACCCAAAAGTTTATTGGAAAATGTTTGGCAAATGTGTCAGAGAGGTTGTCAGCAAAAGAGCTCTTGATGGACCCTTTTTTAGCTACGGCCCATCATGACTCACCATTGCCTAGTCCAACTTTAGTTAGCAAACATACTCAACAAATCAATTTTAATACAACAATTGCCAAAGAAAAACCTCCATTGAATGACCAAACAAAGAGCACACACATGACAATCACAGGGACTATCAATGAAGAGGATGGCACTGTTTTCCTTAAAGTCAAAATTTCTAACAAAAATGGTATTGCATAGTTTCATTATCGGATACTATTCCCTTCGATTATTATTATAAATGATGATTTACTTTTTAGATTTATTGAATAACTGATAAATCTGTTATATGTTATAGACTAGATACATTAGATATTTAATGAAACTCTCAATTTTGTCCATCTTTTTGTAAATAGAGTTATTCATTCCATTTTAAAATTGGAAATGATATCAACTTATTTTTCAAGGCCTAATTTGACCATTTATGACCTTTTTGTTGTTCTTGTTTTGTTGCATAGACTTTGGGGTTGCTAAACAAATGTACTTTTAACAGTTTCATAAGATACTGCTTCCTCCGATTAGTATTATAAATCAATATTTATTTTTCAGATTTATTGGATGATATATCATAGACCAGATACATTAGATATTCAATGAATCTGAAAAACGGGTTTTTGTTGCATATAATTTGGGTTTGCTAAACAAATGTACTTTGAATATAGGGCACACAAGAAATATATACTTCCCATTTGACACCAAAAAGGACACTGCCATTGAGGTTGCAAATGAGATGGTGAAAGAACTTGAAATTAGTGACTTGGAACCAATAGAGATTGCTGAGATGATTGAAGAGGAAATCTCAACTATAGTTCCAACATGGAGTTGCAGTTCTAAGTATCAAAGACAACATAGTTTTATCTATGGTGAAGAGGATGATCATGATATTAGTAACCACCATCCTTTCTTGTCACCATCTTCTCGCTCTTCCTCTCATGGTTCTCTCCCAATATTTTGTGCTTCCTATAACAACAATAGCAGCCATTGTGGGAACCATTATTCTCTTGCTCAAGATTGGTCACAAGGTACTTTTCTCTTTTAAACTTATCATGCAAGTAACAACAATTTCACTTTGATCACTAAATAATTTCAAATGATCATTAAAATCAAAAGTACTTGACCACATTAGTCTCCGTCACATAATTTCAAATATTAAATTGATCGACCCGAAACAGATTTGCACATACATCTCACATATGACCATTTAAATATATGTGACGATATTTTCGAAAGTAAAATCATAAGTTCTACAAGGATCATTTTGGCAATTGTTAGGTATCGCACATAGTTTATGTATAAGTATGGTGAGGTGAGGTCGTTTGAATATTCACCAAAGTGGGGACTATTAGGTATGACTCGTAGTTATTGATAAATGGGAAAGTTGCTCGGGTGGAAATTGTTGAGTATGGCTCAAAGAAAAACTTTTAAACATGATCGTCGTATTTATTCACATGTTTACCGAATACTAAACTCTTTGATTGAACATCATGTGTTCTTTGTTTGCGTTTTTGTATCTTTTTTATTTTTAACCTAAATTGTTGTTCCAATAGTAATCTACTCGATTTAAAAGTGATTGTTACCATTAATTTTAGTATTACTTAAGACTTAGAACTATTTGCAGATGATCTTCAATATATGAATGATGATGCAAGCTCTCAAAGCTCAATGAATTCATTCAATTACCATTGCAATGATTCATGCAATGAAGATGAACAATGTTCAAATCTAGTAGTAGGAGAAGAACCCCTTTGTTGCAATCCAAAGAGTCACAACAAATCGACAAGATTTTGTCCTCCAGAAGAGATGGTGGAGGCTGGTTTCACCCAACAGTTTTGTAACAAAAGAATTGATTCTCACGCTCACACTCATATGAATCATCATGGTCAAAGACATGGATGTCAAAGGCTTACAAGGATTAATTCATGTGTTGATGTGAGGAAACAACAACTACAACGATCATTGATGGAGGAGATGCAAAAGATAAGGATGTTCAACACAGTTGGTGCCATTGAGAATGTTGGGTTTCAAAATCCAGATGAAGGTGGATGGTTTTCTTCTTGAATTCAAGCTCCATGGATTTAGATTATACTACTTTCTTATTTTACTGCGTGTAGAGTGTTTATTGATTTGATGTCATGCATTATATTGTAATATAATTTGATGTTTGTACCAAAAAAATTATTGTTATAATGTATTTCAATATTGTAAATAACATTATCGTTAGGGTTTCCTAGCATGAGTGTCGCTACTCAAAAAAAAAAAAAAATCTTTCTGATCAGCATCAATTACTTTCAGTGTACCATTCATTATGTGATTTGCTTTTCATTTCTTATGATTTTTCGGGATTCACTTGTGTTACTTTCACTACTTCAACTTCGTGATTCACTTTTCAAATTTAAACAACAACAAGTTGTGTTTCACTATTTGAAATGTGAACACTGCATAACCTAATTAGGGTAGATGAAATAACAATAGAGTGTACAATAGTTTTGACTTATGTTCTGGACTGGCTGAAGCCCTGAAACCCAATTACTTAGACCCAATACAATTACAACCTAAATTTCACATTTGACAATATTACTAGCAAAATACCCATCTCCGTGAAGGGATGCTTGGAGCAACTGAGACCAGTTCAAACGAGCTGTACCATCTCCTTTCACGTTTCCGCAAATCCCCCCTCAGCGGTCACACTTCCTACGAATTCGTAACCGCAGAGCACATGTGTGCCTAACAACTGCTCTGCAAACACTCACCTCTATATAAAGGGGACTCTTCGCAGACACTCTAAACCCTCATTCTGATCTCTTACTGACTTGAGCATCGGAGTGTCTGCAGGTACACATCCCCCGTCGTTCCAGTTCACCAACTGACGCATTCCACCACCGTATCACCACTGTACAAAAAATCACTGACAGTTACCTTCTGATAAGGTACGGTCAGTGGCGCTGTCTGTGGGAAATAACAAGATATCCCCGTTTTTTACATACAAAAAATCAAAGCTTTACAAACAATTAACTACCATGACTTCCAATGGTTCCAACCCACGCATCAAGAGCAAAATTTGTCGTGCCAATCGTGAGAGACATACCACCACTCCATCTCTTGCAACCAGCCCCGGACGAGGAAGCTCGCAACCGAGTCCCCAACAAGAGGCGCACATGCAGGAACCACTTCTCTACATTCATCCACGACATGACGAGGTGGTGGAAAATTCCACTTTAATGAATACTCTAATCGGCTATCTACTCCGCTCGGTTCAACGACAAACATCGATAAACGAGGAGCAGAATCGACGCCTTGCTGACTTAGAGCGGTAAAAAAGATATATAACCACCCCCCCCCCCCCCCCGTCAGGCTTCTTCCCCAACCCCTAACAGAAGAGGAAGGAGCCCCCGCCCATCCAGATCTATATCTCCTCGACATTTGATCAACGTGAGATCTCCAAGTCATGGTCGGCGTTCGCCCAAAAGGAGATCTCCTCGCACCACCTAGGCGCATCAGACACTCCTGGTCCTCATCTAACTCTGAAGACAATCGCGATGCTCGAAGCGATCATGCAGCTTACTGTCCTTTCATGTGACGCATCTGCGATGCCCATATCCCCCACAAACTATGGATGGTGCATAATAAGATTTGACGCAGAGGTGGCCCTGAGCATAGGCCGAGGGGGTGGCAGACCAGGGCACCATAATTTTAGGGGCACTACCTATATATGTATGTATGCATATATACTTCTGTTAAAAAAATGTAAAATGCTAATTGCTGACAAAATTATAGGGGCACTACAAAGTCAAAACTAATAAATGAAGTTACTTAATAAAATATAAAATAAAATCAGTCAACTACATGTACCAAAAAATATCAATTACGTCCATAATTTTAGCAACTAAATCGATGAATCATGAGTGAAAAGCAAGTGAATAATATAATTGAGGCACTAAAATTAAAATAATGATATGGAGTGTTAAGAATAATAAAGAGTCGATTTTTTTGTATTTGCCTATTAAAAGTTGAAATATTTTACCTAGTTTATAAGTCTCTTTTCTTTCTAATTCTTATTCTCTATGATTAACCTCTCCATCTCAATTTGTAAACAAAAAACATCTCTTAATCTCAATTATGAGTCTCTTTTGAATTATGATCCATGTGTGTTGTTTTGATAAATATGTTGTTTTTACTTAATTAAACTTGTCAAGTGAAACCTAGACTTTGGAACATTGATAAAGTTTTACCATTTTAGGTGTTTAAAGAGTGACTCAAATGCACTCGTTAACATTTCTCTTTTGAATTATTTGATTAAATTGTCATGCTAACAAGTGGTCTGAGAACATTGTTTAAGGAGTTCATAAATAAATGTTGTCTTGAAAATATAAGTTAAATACTCCATCCGTTCATAATACTTATTCATTTTGGAGAATAATTTTGTTTCACAATACTTGTCACTTTCAAGTTTCGTGTTTTCCCTTCGATTATTTGGTGATTGGTGCTTCCTTTCATGTTCTTGCAACATTTTTTGAATTTTTTCAAGTTTTGGGCGGTGGTTTGTTCCTTTAGTTTTGGTGTTCTTCTCCGTTGAACTTTCCGGTGTTCCTGGTTTGTTCTGGTGCTCTTGATAGTATTCCTCACTATGGTCTGTACATGGCCATTTCTTGCTAATGTGGATGTGGCGGTCAACACGGCGGTGAAGCCGCCGAAATCTAGAAAATCCTTTGCACAAGCTTTATCGAATTATGGTGAAATTCAACTCCCTGAGATGCCTACGAAAGTTGTTATGGGTAACTCTGTGCGTGTTAAGATCTCCCAAGATGAGTATGAGTTTGGAATTGCTGATTGCAATTGTAATCTCCATGGAAGGTTAACCTTGAACAAGGGTGATTCTCCATTGACTACTCATGCTTTGAAGGATAAGCTTAACAATTTGTGGCCAAATTTGCACAGTTGGAATCTCACTACTTTGGGAAAGGGTTTCTTTGAGTTCAATTTCAGCTCCATTGAAGATATGCGCAAAATTTGGGCTTTAAGTGCGGTGCATTTGAAACCTAGACTTCTACGTTTGTATTGTTGGACATGAGATTTCAAGCCTCAGGCACAGGCACAAACTCATGCGCATATATGGGTGGGATTGATGCATTTGCCTCAAGAATATTGGAGGAAGAAGACACTCTATGAGATTGCTTCAGGCTTAGGTACTGCTTTTTCCATTGATGAAGTAACTCAAAATAGATGTTTTGGGCTCTTTGCCAGGGTTCTCATTGATGTGGATTTGTCCGAAAAATTATTTGAAACTATTGTTGTTTAAAGAGAGGGACATGCCTTGTTCATTGAAGTTCAATATGAGAAGCAACCCTCTTATTCTGCTCATTGCAAGATTTTGGGACATAGCCTTCACAATTGCATGAAATTGGGCTCCACCAACAAAAATGATGGTCCTGTTAAGGCTCCCAAGAAGGTTTCTCATGTTCTTCAACTTGATAAGAATCAAGTTAAGAATAATTTGGCTGGCAAGAAAAATGATGTTAATATCCTTACTAAAAATTCTACTGTTTAAATTGTAAATGTTGAGAACCTTCAAAATGCTAATTCCACTGCAATGCATGAAATTGCTGGAAATTTTGAAAATTCATCTGCTCATGACATTTCAGGGAAGGAAGGAACTAGTGGTGATATAACTGTTTCACCAGTAATCATGAAGGAGAATGATCCTTCAACACTAGTTTTTCACAATGCTTTTGAATTACTAGAGGCAGATAGTGCACTTCCTTCTAGTAAGGTTAGGTTACCTGATATGGATATTGCTATCAGTTCAAAGGATTTGCATTTGACTAGTACTGAACTTGATATGTCTGTATCTAAAGATAGTGGTTGTTTTGAGAAAATTTCAAATTCTGAGGTTTCTAGTGAAAAAAGGCCCACTCAATTTGTTGCTTCTTCATCAAGCAACCAATTGTTGAAGGATGTGTCTGGGTTGCAGTTTTGCACCATGCCTGCTTCTGTGTCACCTGGCCAGACTTTGGCCCCTATGTTTGTTGAGAAGGTTCAAGTGTTATCCCCTGTGAAATTGGAGGCCCCTATTTACTATTTACAATGAGAATTTAGGGCCAGATAAGGAAAAAAATACAAATTTCAAATAATTCTAATCAACTCACCGCTGCTGGTTTGAAGAGTGTTCAAATTCTTAGCAAGTTTTGGGAAGATGTGGTGGATTCTGGTACTGATACTGAAAAGCTTGATAATGTTGAACCTGCTAGCACTATTAAACCTGGTAGAAAAAGCAAAAGTCCCAAAAATTTAGAAGTAACCGATTCAATTAGAATCACAACAAGATCTAATGATGATAAGGACAATAAGTCATTTACTCCATATGTTTCAAATAGACAGAAGAAGAAAAACAAACTGCAAAGTCCTAGAGGATCGAAAAATGAGTGCATTCAAACCCGTGCTAAGAGTGGCATATCTAAGCTTATAAATCATGATATGTATGCCTTGGTTTAGGCTTTAGTTTTGTTCTCTGTTGCTTTGCTTCTTTATGTTTGTGTCATTTTAATGTAACATGTTACTATCCTTAGTAGCAGGGTGTGTTTTTCATTTTTATCCCTCCTTGGAAGTGGTTTATGGCTAATTAGGAAGTGACTTTGTTTTACTGTCCTTATTGTCTAATTGGGTTTTGGCTTAGTCCCCTCAATATTGTACTTTTCCCTTTATTCTTTTATTGCATTTTTCTAGCTTTATCAAAAAAAAAAATCTAAAAAAGAAAATCGATAACTTTAATCACATCAACACGGCATAGTAATCAATGTTAATATTTTTTTTATCAAGTAATCTAGTGATAGAAATTCAGGTGAATAAGTGAATGTTTGGAGTTCAAACTTGGATCTTTGTATATTAATGTTAAGGCTTTTCTCCATTAAAACAGGATGTTATAGGTTGCAACAAATATCTTACAAATTTCCTCAAAAATAAGAAAAATCTCAGTGTTGATTTGTGTATCCAACAAATTACTCGACAAAGATAAATCATTGTTAAGTGTGGTAGATATTGGAGATTTTTTCTGACCCTGACGCAAAAATATGGTGTATATGACCCACTTAAGTATTTATTTTCTCAATTACCCTAATTTGGGTTTTTTTTTTTTTGCCGTTTAAGGGATGTCACGCCATTCCATTTAACAATATATAAAAATTAAAAAACATGTGTCAGGTGAGGACACATTGGTAGGTAAAAAAAATAATAAAAAAACATGTCACGTTAAATGGAATGGCATGACATTCCTTAAAACGAGAGAAAAAAAGCTTAACTAAGCCAATTCGAAAAATAAAATCTCAAGTAGGTTATATGCATCATTTTTTTTTGGTGTCAGATTAATAAAAAAAAAACTCCAGTATTTACATGGTTAGAAAAAGAAAAATATCTAAAACAAATTAACTAATGTCTTTTATGTTATATTCCAGAATCCAGAGTATAGTTTCACCTTTCACGTAAGATGTAATATTTTTCTACTTTATCTTACACGTGAAATCTGACATGATGGTCCTCATGTGTTTGCTTGAAAGAGTATGAAGAGAATCATAGATCATCACAGACTCACAGTTTAGGCTAGGCTGTGCAGGTAAGCTAAGTTATTGAACTATGATGATATGCGATGGTACAAAAAATTGACAGTGATTTTGGTAACTGAAATCAGCAAGGGATGAATGAGATACTTTTGAGGTACGAGACATTGACAGACTCATTTTAGTTTAGAGAGACAAAACACTTTAACCTAAAATCTTAAAACAATTGGTTTTTATTCTAACCAATGTGAGACTTATAACTCATATATATTTGCTACACAACAATTTCCTCCTTATGTGTGAGTCCATAAATTGATCATGTTCACCCTTAAGTGGAAGTTCTTTTATTCATGAACAATTGCTTGTACTTGTACCATCGTTAATACCACCCACATCAACGGCCTCTGCCGCCTGAACACCTTATTAGGAAAACTTTCGATAAGGAGTCGGTCGAATCCTTTGTCGAACTACTACTCTAATACCATTGTTGAGTCATGAAGGAAGCTTGAAGAACCAACCACATTGAGCTAGCAGCAACTAACAAGTGAGAGATGTTGAAATTGCCTTTGATTTTGTGATTGTGAGAAAATCACAATCGTGACACGATTTGGGAAGCGTGTCACAATTTTCTAGGTCGTGAGCATGTTTTTTTTGTTCAATCGTGATACGAATTTTGGTATGTTTGGCACGTTTTTCAGGATAAGGTTGTTGTACCTTGAGTCGTACGCATTAATTGTGACACAATTTTTGCAATCATGACACAATTTTGACAGTTGCAGAGTATTATTTAAGTGTTTCTGCTCAAATTTTGAAGTAGAGCTTGAAGTGAGAGAAACTTGGGACTACAAAGGAGGGAACTTTAGGGTTGAGGGTCTTTGTAGTGAGGTTCTCTTGTGTTGGAAAACATTGTAAACACCTTGGATAGTGAGATTTCACTATTGGAAGGATAAAAAAGATTCCTTTTGTGTTTTCTCTTAGGATCCATTGAGAGTGTGGGTGACATGAAAAATGGATAGAAAGTAGGTTTTGTTCTTTGTGAGCTCTTGTGCTAATTTCTTGTAATCCATTTGTATCACTTTCATCTTAGTGGATTGAAGATGTACTCTCTCCCCTATAGTAGGTCATATTTGACCGAACTGGGTTACCAATCTTTGGTGTGTTTGTTGTTTTCTTTCTTGCTTTCTTATGTTTGTGGTTTTGAGCTTTTCACTTTGATTTCTAGATTAGATTTAGGTGTTGTTATTATTGTTGTTGCTTGTTGTTACTTTGATATTGATGTGAGTTTTGAGTCCGAATTCACAACAAGAGACATCACACTTTGACCCAAAATCTTATGTCAATAGGTTTATAAATCTTCTTACTTATAAAGTGTCCAACCTCCATTTTTCTGATCGTTATAAGACTTTCAACTCATACTTGCTACACCACAAATTATTTTTTACCTTAACTCATTTGATTATATTTATTTATAAATAAATAAAAAAAAGTTTCTTTTGTTTATATTTGACTTGTGGAGAGACAATATCTTTTTCCAGCAGACAGTAGTATTCACACTCATACTATACTTACGAGCAAACCTACAATCTTATCTCATACTCGTTTTCAGTGTGTGCTGGACTGATCATAATTTTATTCAAATGGTGTAGAAATTGATGACTTTGTGCAGCATGAAACATTCAATTTTGTCCTTTCTTTTAGCCATATGTAAATGATAGAGAAATTAAGATTGAATATTGTTCATTAAACCAGATAGAGACACAAAATGCTTGAGAGTCAGCCTATACTTTTAATTACAGATACGCCGGGATGTATAGAACGATCGACCCATTTCAGATTTCACAAGATTTTTGTCTCCTGCACGTGCATGTAGCCTTCAATTTATTTCATCTCCTTATTGTTTTGTCTTTGACACGTAGTACCATTTTTTTGACAAATGTTACATTTTATTTATCCTCGTATTTTTTCAATGTAAGTACTCTTACGTACGCATAGATGTTTTCTTTTTAATTTTCACAGGGAAAATGTTAATAATATAAAAAGAAGTCCCCGTGATTTATCTCGGAACATTGCATTATATATGCAGTGATTAGGGTTGAACTCTAGACTACTCAATATTTACTTTTAAAGGGCGTTATTTGTGGAACAGATTTGCTCATTTGGCATGGTATTTGATGTTATGTTGTATACAGTTGATTTCGGGTTTTTACTACTATACTAAGAAATGCATGTAATTAAAGATAAAGGTAGAATGATAAATGGTTGACATAGTAAAACTAAATTGTGCTTGTTTGATTTTGTGTAATACATTATGCATAGTAGGTTTTTAAAGGCAAAACTATTTCTACTTGTTAAAAGAACATGCTCTATAACGTCTAGTCTTCGTCGGCTATTTCCGCCGATAGTGGTGCAATGCTACAACATGAAGTGTGCATTTCATGCTTCATTGTCTTCTATTTTATTTGAAGAAGTTAAATTAGACTACCGGAATTGAGACTTTAAAAAGGAACATATTTTAAAGACTCAAGTTAATATCACTAGACTAACGTAAGTGGGTTGCTTCATTGTCTGTCTTTACCGAGCTTTCGTTCAGTTAGATGTCTTCAAGATACATGTACTAGCTAATAGACTTAGTTGGCCCTTGTTTGACTAAATAATATTTGCATAACATTCCAATTATTGGAGTGTGTGATTTTCTATTCTGTTAAATAGGTTTGGTTCTCATTCTAAAAGTTAGCTCAAAAAATAAGGGTACTCAAACATATTTATAGACTCAAGAGCCCGAGAAATAAAGCAATTTGAGACAAATAACAAACTACAAACAACTTCAACATTCACCCTCACGCCTAGTGTGGGTCTGGATCTAATTCTCACATTGCAAACTTTAACCCAACTCTGATACCTTATTAAATAAGTTTAGATCTTATCTCAAAAGCTGCTTTGCTTTAAATGATAAGGATACTCAAATATATTTATTCATTCAACATCCCGAGCACCTAAACAATATGTATTATGTAATAAATAATAAACTACGAACAACTTTTAAAACCAACTTCAACATCATCCAGTATAAGGACAATTTAACTTAGGGTAGTTTGTGATTTTCACTCACAATTAGTATAGACTCAAATATTTTAGTCATTTCACTTACGTAGGGACAAAGTATTTAATTTGTGTACAACTAACCCAACAAATTTATATACTAAATTTATTTCGGTCAAAATAAAACACGCACACAGACAGGAAAGTAAAAAGAAAATCTTAATTTTTGTCTTTATGCAATGCAGCCAAGTCTTGAATTTTCAAGCGTGCAATGTAGGAACCACACACATACGTGCAAGATTTTAGTGGTGGCATGTACTGCATACTACTCCAATAATTGAATTGATGAAAAACATTCATATTATTATGAAGAAAAATGTTAACCGATGCTTCTGAACACTAAGAACCAAAATATTATACGCAAAATTTATATTGTCAATTCATTAAAAGCCAACAAAATATATTATTTAATTTAAATTTGTATTTTTTTGTTTCCCTAACCGGTGTCCAGGAGTATCGGTAACATGACCCCTATTATAAATACTGGCTACCAAACACTTATGTTGTAGGTATAGCTACATGCACCTATATTCATTTCTTTCCTTCACCTTCCTCTTTTCGATTTTGGCTTCTTATGTATGTTTTTCATTCACCGTCACAGCCACAAACAACAAGATTTGGACTGAATAAGAGACATCATTATGATGATATGATATATTGATATGGTCACTAGTCACAGCCAAACAAAAACAGAACCCTGAATCTCCGCATAAATTGTATAATTATTAGGAGAATTATTTGTATGATAATAGTATAATAGTAGTGTTTTATTTAGCTTTTATGATTGGAAAAAGTTCTCCTATCTTCTACCGTTCACAATAGACATGAGTCTCAATGTGTCTTTTAACTGTATATGTTTGGATGATGACTTAGAGAATTTTAGAAAGTCATGATGGCACTTTTATTTTCGGCAAAGTTAGTAAAATGTAAATCTGCCAAAATTGTGATGATCATATATATAATATGAGAAAGTTTGGTAAACAAAAATTGATTTAACTTCACTCAAATTTGAATCAATTCATCAACTTTTACATTATGTTATCTAACTTTCTTTTTTGTATATATGTTGGAACAACAATTAAAAAATTGTTCAAAAATATTTTTGGTCATCAAAAAGATTATTAGGTTGAGACGCGAACAATGTTGCTCTCTTAAAATATTTCGTGACACTATCTAGAACTGTGCAAGTAGACTATCTACCATGACACTCCTATGATAAAAACAACCTAGTTAAAATTGTATCATACTCCTGCTGCATTCTAAGATCCGTTCTAGAAATACAGCTTGAAATATGGTGTTAAGACAACTCCAACATGGTATTGAGATCACTCTAACACGATATCAGAACCATTTTAATAAGGTATTCAGACCACTCTAATATGGTGTTTCCATCGTTCTAACTCCTAATTTCTCAAGGGCATAAAACATTGAAAGAGACTATATATAGTCTTAATTTTATTCTGGGACAATTTATCTCCGAAGAGACTATGATCTTTAAAATACTTTTAATTTCCAAAGGACAAAAACTATCGAAGGAACTATGCCCTTAAAACCATTATTAATTCTAAAAGGACATTAAAACTCTAAAGAAATCCTTAAACTTTACCCTCTTTTATACCAAAAAAATATAATCTAAGAAATCTCATTTATGAAAGACAGAAAATGCATTATGCCAACAAAAAACGAACCGATAAAAGCATATGTTCCTTGCAGCTTCATAGTCTCCCCTTGCGGCTTGAAGAATGTACTCACCCCCAACATTAATATCTTTTGGATTGTATATGTCTCTGCAAAATCACTAGTAATTTGCATTTGAACTAGTGGACCATTAGTTTTTTTTTTTTAACATATAGCAAAATTTTCAATTAGTTGAATTGAATAAGTTAGAACATTTTTTTTTAAGGATAAGTTAGAACAATTTATTTTCTAGAATTTTAAATAGTGATATTAATATTAATAACATATCATTCTATAAATAAAAGAAGACTTGTTGAATGCTACATTTTACATTTTGTTTTCTAAATTAAATTTGATTTGACTCCATGCTTTCTGAAGTGATGGAAAGCACATTTTGGTGGGTGGTGAAGATGTTTTTTCTTACAATTATTGATATTAATAACATATCATTTTATAAATAAAATAAGACCTATTAAATGTTAAATTTTACGTATTTTTTCTAAATTAATTTTGACTCCATGCTGGTGAAGTGATTTGAAGTGATGGAATTTGGTGGGTAGTGAAGATTTTTTTCTTACAATTTTTAATGGTAATAGTCTAATCGATTCGTGTATATATACCGTACCACAACTTTTAAGATTATAAAAATCATTTGCAAAAAAAAATGAATATAAAATAAATGAAAAAGTGTGAATGGGATAAATCTCATAATAATTAAAACTTATTGTTTTTTGGCAAAAAAAAAAATGCAAGCGAACTTAACAACAAATTCAACATTCCAAACTAATAATTTTTCAACCTAATCAATTCAAACCAAAGACAAAAGGTAAAAGAGCTTAAAGAGACAAACACCAAGATTGTTATCTAGTTCAATCCAAATTAACATATGTTTGATTTGACGGAGAGTAGCTCTTTTATTCATTATCAACGAAACTTTACAAGAGATATAAAAGAATCATGAGAAATCAAGTTTCAATGTTCAACAAGAACTAACCCTAATAATTTTTACAATTTCCCTTTCTCTCAAGAGGGTAAAAGTTACCAAGAAATTATTCTTAATCGCTCACCAAGACCAATCCATAATTTCATCTCCTTTCTTATCATAACCCCTGGATAATTATTTAGAATGTGTTTTCCAATCCTAGAACTTCACTCGAGACACTCAATTTAGATTAGTTGAAATACAACTCAAGTAACTCTCGAAAAAGATATATTTGTACAAGACATTACGAATGTTGAATCTATCAATTTGGGGTCCTGTTTTATGAAGATTTGTACGGGGCAGAAAATTAGCGATGCAACAACCGCAGTCTAGGACACTCAAGATTTATCACCAAATTTTACACTCGGAAGAGGGTAGGAAAGGAGAAGGGCGATGAAGACCATACGTTAATGAGGCCAATGACGTTAGCCTGGTTCAATACTTTGCTAGAGGATCCAATTGACGACAAGTAATCGTCATAAAAAAATGGTCAATAACATAACTTTTTTTTTGGTTTTCACACCGGTTTCCGACCCACCAATAATGGGTGACTAATCCGGCATGTGCGTAGAGGCATGCATATTGACCAAGAGTTGTTCCTCCTGAGAATCGAACCCGATATTCCCCATATGCATCCTATGAAAGAGCTCCTTGCCACTGGAGCCCAAGCAACTTGGTTTAATTCCATATAACTTTTATGTCATCATTTTAATAATAGAATCATGTTTAAATTAAGAGTTCAATTATTGTGTATTTGTGTTTGTTAACTCATTCTGAATTGATTTAAGCACAATTGTTTGGTAATTATGGAAATGATGAATAGATCGGAAACAAGTAGTAGAAACCTAACTCCAATTCAATACTACTTTCCAAAATTATCCACCTCTTACTTAAGCTAAGTAATGGCATGTTAAAATCCTCTAAAATTGTGTGTATTGTATGCACTTTGATTCGAGTTTAGAAAGCTCTTAAATTCAGTTGTCAAGTGACATGTTCATGTCTATAGAGATATGATATTTATCCAATGATCATTGTGGTAATCCCTTTGGACCTATTGACTTGAGGTTTGGTGAACCACACAATTATGAGCAGGAAAATGAAAAAATAAACCAGTAATCACATCGCCAGAAAAGGTAAATCAATTTTCTAGTATTATTTTATCATTCATAGATGTGTGTTATTTTTTTGTGAATTTTATTGTTTAAGTATGATTGCTTAAGAACAAGAAAAAGTTCAAGTGTGGGGTTGTGATGACATGAAATCATATAGGGTTTTTAGCTCATTTTAAAGTCGTTTTAGAGTTAAAGTAGATAGTTTGAAAATATTTTAGTTGAGTTTTTCTAAAGGTTTCAATAAAAAGTCTTGAAACCATTGAAATCTACCCAAACCAGATAATTGTGTGACAGTGCTATGCTTTTTACGAGTTTATTATTAGTGATTCTCAGGACATAGTTGTTACAAATGTGTTGGTTGGAATAAATGGATCAAGGATTGAAGGGCATAGTTGCGCATCGTGGTCTCATAAAGGAATTAGCCATATTCAGTCTTGCATCAACTCGCGTCGCGAACTACAAGCTATGTATCATGAGTTTTGAAGGAAATGAAAAGTGATTTCCCTCATCACGACTGATGTCGCGAGATGAATACCCCGCATCACGGGCCAACTATTCCAAAAAAATGAGGAAAACACTCACCTATATAAGGTAGGCACAAATGTCGATACATAGACAACTTTTGACGAGCAGAGGAAGGCAGCAAAACGATGCTGGAAAATTAGGAGCAACCGGAGCCACTTAGGAGTCAATGAATCATCAACCGATGATCCTTATTTATTTATTTTTCCTTTTCATATTCAATGGTTTAGGTTTATGAAGCATGAGTAGCTAATTCTCTAAGTTAAGTCATAAAGGAGGAATTTTGTTTGATCATGTAACTTATTATCCTTTGAATACAGTTGAATGCTTTGATTTTATTCTGTTAAATCTATCATTAATATTTTTACGCGTATATGAATGCTCATAAATCGATCTATGTCTCATGACTACTAACCATATCTTTAAGGCTCAACTTAATTTAATTGTTAAACCATTCTTAGCTTTAGGAATATTTTATTAATGCTTTGTGATGATAATTTGGTGTTCTTTAAAATCTTCAATGGTTATAGACTCACCTTACACATTAGGGTGCCATAATCGGTGATTAGTGTTCAAAGATATTATTGGTCTAACCAAATAATTCAAAGAAGGAAATCTAACATGACCTAGTCGTTTGAACCTATTTTCTTAAGCCAAATCAACCAAACTATTTTCAAGTGCGACCATTCATGTCGTGGTCTTACAAGATATGTAATTTATGAGAGAATCATTGGTTAATATATCTGACAATGAATGATTTGAAGGTTGTAAATCCAATTGATTATGATAGAAACACAAACCATCGGTTTCAGTTAGTGGTCCCAAAACAACAAGCAAAGTTGCACACGATGAAGCTAATAAAGGGAATTTACACAACCAAGTTTAAGGTAATTAAGTACTTCTAAAGGTTTGTCTCTCTAGTCGTTTGGTGGCATTTTAGACAAATCGTTATGATTTTCTCTTTCTTATTTTCATTTTTTTTTTCCAAAGTAGTCAAGTAGCTAGAATTCAGCTTTTTCAAGATGAATAAGTGGGATGTCCGGGGTTCGAATTCCAACTCCTATATATAATAATGCATGTTCCTGTCAACTGAGCTATGCTCATAGGAATATTTTCACTTTTGCTTTACTCAAGAGTTTTGGTTTATGTCAACCCTCTCTTTATATTTTTCTTTTCCTTTCTTTTAATATATGTTTAGAGTGCAGCAACAGACCCCTCGAAATTTAGCCCAAAATATTGATTTATTTGGCATGCATGTTGGCAAATTTAATGTAAAACAAATACTGTATAATGGATGAGGGTAGTATTATTTAGTTTAGTCAAGATGGTTATATATTTGCTCAAAAAAAAATGGTCTTAATAATAAATAAATGTAGTATTGTTAATGTGCGGAAATTAGAATTCCTCAAATGCAATTAAATAAGATTAATGTCTAGTTCCGTCCAAAAGTAAATTAATGTCTAATTAGTACGAAACACAAATGCATGTCTTAGGGATGACAATTCGACCCAAGCCCATCGGGGCGAGTAAATACCCGCACTTACGGGTATGGGGACGGGCTCGGGTAATTACCCGCAAACTTGAACGGGCATGGGCGCGGGTACGGGCACTCTAATGCCCAGCCCGCCCCGCAGCCCGCATATATATAAATATAATATTATATATATATATATATATAAATTTATATACCACTAAAATTAATTAGTTAATTGTAACATTTTTACAAGTATTTAAACCAAAACATTTTTTTAGAAGTGTCTAAACCTAAACTTAAAAAGTGTTTTCTTAGTCCCCAAGTCTTGCTAAAATATTTTAGAACACAATTTAGAATATTTTAGAACACAATCTGAAATATTCTGGTAAGCAATCTGATATATTTTAGTGTTTGATCTGAAATATTATTTTGATACTCAATAATATATATTTATGTACTGAATAAACATATTTATGTACTGAATAATATATTTTTGTACTCAATATAATATTTTGGTACTCAATTGAGATATTTTTGTACTAGATCTGATTACTTGTACCCAAATTCACAGTGCATTCTCTATAAATAGAGAGCTCATATAGTGCATTCTGGGACACCGAAATTCACAGTTGATGCTTCCTGTGTTTTTTCCTCTCTTCTCCCTCTTTCGACTTGTGTTGACGATTTTTTCTTCTTTTTCTACTCCATTTTGTCCCTTCGGTTTCAAGTGGTCTTCGTACCATATAGAGTAAGTTATTTTCTTTTTGTTTTGCATTTTTTATTTATTTTTTAGTTTAACTTTATCATTCTACATTTTATTTATTTTTCTGCTTTTATATATTCAAAAAGAACAAAAACATTGCAAATAACCAAAAATTCACAAAAAATATTTTCATAATAAACCTTGATTTTCAATCAATGCATAGGAAATGACTGCATTTCCATACTTTTAAGTTAAGTGAAATACAGAAGACATAATTCAGATTATCTCACATTACTTACTTATATTACTGGATATTATGGAGCATATTCATGCAGGATATGATAGAGTCTGATCATAGAAAAGATTCTCTTCAAGCGAACCGGCCTATCCTCCGTAGAGGACTAGCGCGGTGGTTGGAAAAAGACACATTTAATTGGAAGTAATCAGATCTAGTACAAAAATATCTCAATTGATACCAAAATATTATATTGAGTATAAAAATATATTATTCAGTACATAAATATGTTTATTGAGTACATAAATATATATTATTGAGTATCAAAATAATATTTCAGATCAAACACTAAAATATATCAGACCAGAATATTTCAGACTGTGTTCTAAAATATTTTAGCAAGACTTGGGGACAAAGAAAACACTTTTTAAGTTTAAGTTTAGACACTTCTAAAAAAATGTTTTGGTTTAAATACTTGTAAAAATGTTACAATTAACTAATTAATTTTAGTGGTATATAATTTTAAATATATATATATATATATATATATATATATATATATATATATATGCGGGCTGCGGGGCGGGCTGGGCATTAGAGTGCTCGTACCCGCGCCCATGCCCGTTCAAGTTTGCGGATAATTACCCGAGCCCGTCCCCATACCTGTAAGTGCGGGTATTTACCCGCCCATTATAGGTATTTTTTGCGGGTGCCCGATGGGCTTGGGTCAAATTGCCATCCCTAAGTCACTATATACATACAACGTCGGAGATGTTAAATTAGCCATGGTTGTTGATTTAAAATTTATTCTATCATTTGTTGACCTCACACTCTAAAACATATATTTTACTAAAGAGAAGTTAAGTTACAATGCAAAGACATTTTTTTTTTTAATGATTAGAATTGAGCTTGATACAATTGATCTAAAGCAAAACTCATGTTGATTTCAACAAAAATAGTCTTATTAATGTTAATCATATAACTTTGTTCAAATGTGTAGGATCATAGAATATATCCATCAAGAACTGAACAAGTATGAAAGCATCAGAAGCACGAGAGAAACTCAAAGACTTTGGTAGAAGATCTGAAGAAAAGTCAACCTGAAGTCAACACATTGGATCAGAAGAATAGGACGCCTCCCAGAAGTTGAAGAGATCATCAAATTCTATAGAGATCACCTGACTCTGAAGTTCTAGCAGGACACATAAGATCCTATCAGACTTGGAAGACCTTCAGACTCCATTAGCATCTGAGGGATCCAGATTCCACGTCAGTTTTGTCGTCTTCTGTAGATGTCGACATCAAAGAATATGTTCACAATTTTGTCTTCTCCTGATCACGTGTAGAAACAGACAAAGGATTTTAAAGGCAATAAGAATGAATAGATACTTCATGTTTCAGCAAAGGATTTTCGAATGACTATTCAACAAAATTATCCATATATGACAATGGCTCAACATCCTTGATCTGAAGCTTCTCAACGACTCTTTATAAGCTGACACTTTTCTCCAACATCTCTCAAATCCATGCCAATATAAGGAGTTGAAGACCATGAAGAAGATTAACAAGACTCTGTTATTTTAACTGCACTATTACTCTGCCAAATCTTATTGCGCATAAACACTTAAGATTTTCGTTTCAACTTGTGTAAACTTAGAAATCCTAGAAATTTTAAAGAGTTTGTTCAAATTATGCAATTTACACCATAGATTGTTAAATGCGGTGTAAGAACAAGTTTGTTTATATTTGTTGTAAACAAACATAAGTCTCTTGGTGAAACCTTAAGCATCAAAGTTTAAGTCAGTTGTGATTGAGTATCAGAAGTCTCAATCAGTTATGATTGAGCATATAAGTCTCTTAGGGGAGCCCTTTGAGCAAATGAACTCTCTTGCCTACATGCTTGAGCAATATGAGTCTCTAGGTGAAACCTTGAGTACTAGAAGTTTCTTGGAAGTGTCCTTGAGTAAAGGAAGTCCCTTGGATTTTTCCTTGAGCAGTGGAAGTCCCTTGGTAGTAAACTTGGGCAAAGAAGTCTCTTGCAAGGGTGTTTGAGCATTGAGAAGTCTCTTGGAAGAGTTCTTGAGCAATTGTAATCAAAGTAATTATAGTAAAACCCCTTGGAAGTATATGAGGATTGGACTACTCCTGTGTTGTGGGAGGAACAGGATAAAATTGGTTGTTTTTGCTCTCTCTCTCTCTCTCTCTCTCTCTCTCTCTCTCTGTGTGTGTTTTTTTTTTTATCTTGATGTTCTGTATTCCGTTGCAATCAGATTTTGTATCAAAATATGTACTCATTAGATTCTGAATAGCTTTTAACACTTAGAAAAGGAATCCAAAAAAAGCCAACGCAATTCAACCTCCCCTTCTTGTGTTTTTCTCACATTCAATTACGTGTTTACTTACGATTTTTCCCTCACGTCTATATTGAACACAAGATATACACAGTGTGTCACCATTGTCCAGCTCAATATTAGGCCTTTTGAAATTTCTACTAATATGTAGGAGAGGAAAATTTCATCTAGGTCACTCATTTCCCTCAGCACGATTTATGGAGTGCTCATCAACTGACTTTATAGTCATCCTTTTAAGAACAACGTTTGAACGACAACAAAGTACTCAACTCTTACATATAGGTACATAGGTTTTCAGATCAAAGGGTAGAATACACCACTATCACTATAAGAATATTTTATGACACTTTTCCTAACTCTTACTATGTAGTATTTTCATGACAGTCAATCTAATATAAATAAATATTACTCCTAATATTTATACTTATGCGAAAACTTAACAACTCTTTATTAATGACTCGTGCGATGTGATCATCATTCTAACAACATAATAATCTATATGCTTTGATGTTATCCCACTTCATAGTAAAAACTTTTTTGTTTGTTGAAAGAATAGTAAAACCTAACTACATATAATTTCCTTATGTTTAATGGAGTCTTATGATTACTTCGTACTTAATGCTCAATTAAATGAATTATTTATTTTAGAGACTTTATTATTTTGAAAGTAAACAAAAATCAATAAAAAATGTATCCTTGTTGTTTTTAGATTTCCAAACTATTGTATTTAGGTTGAGTCACGACCAGATCGCTCTCTTTAAGACGTTTCGTGGCAATGTTCAAAATTGTGCAAGATAGACTATCTACCACACCGCCTCCAGGATAAAACAAGTCCAGCTACAACTGTACGGTTAACTACTGCACTATAGAAAACTGTTCGAGAATTACACCTTCAATATGGTACTAAGACCACTCTTTTAAAACTAAACCCACTTTAATATAGTATTGTTACCGTTCTATTATGGTGATGAGATCACTCAAATATGGTGATTCTACCATTTCGATCATTTTATTTCTCCTAAAAAAATATTAAAATAATATTTATATACCGCTAAGATCATTCTTAATTTCGACGGGACATTGTTATTCCAAATAGGGACTATGATCTTAAAAGTACTATTTATTCCGAAGGGACATATATTATCGAGGGACTATGTTTTTAAGACCTTTCTTAATTTCGAAGGGACATTGTACCGAATAGAGACTAAGGTCTTAAGAACAACACTCTTAATTCCGAAGGGACAGAAATAAGAGATAAGGAGAAGAATAGCTCGTCAACACAAGCCGGAGGGAAAAGAGAGAAAGAGTTCTCGAAACTCAATATAAACTCTTTGATGTGATTTTTGAACTGAGTGGAGTTCTCTATTTATATAGAGATTTTGTAACTGTTTTAGCAAAAATTGCAGCAACAGTTACTCTAATGGATAAGACCAAAAGGGAACTTATCCATCAATCCGTTCAACACACTTGTGGATAAGATCAAAATGAAACAAATCCACAAAAGTGGAGGAAACAAACTCATTGGATTTAAACGAAGGAAATATAAGAATTCACGAATAAAAATAATAATTACTGTTATTTTTATCATTAGTAAGTATTTAAAATAAATACCGTAATTTAAATACTACTAATGTGTGTGTCTATTTTATGTGAGATCATCACACTCTATTTTTTCAATTCACACAACATTATATCAAAGTATATTACTTGGTGTGTAATGTTCCAATATTTCTTCCAACATCACATCAATGTTCTAACAATCCTTCATGTTATTGTTGTTATTATTATTGTTACTAGGATTATTATTATACATATAAAGATCATGATACAAAAAGTCAAATCTAATCAATATATAAATTAATTATTAGGGCTTACTCAAAAAACGTGATTTCAAAGTCATTACTATTAATGCATGACTTGTTTTATATCATAGCAAGAAATTAAAATACCGACCATTTGTTTATACCATAGTTGGTGATGAGTTGTATAAACAATTGTCATATGAAACTTATCAAGATACTTAGGTGAAGATGCTTACGAGCCCTAGCGGAAGTACATGAAAGTAATTGGGGTGTCCACTAAACTGGTGATAAAATGAATTGAGTATTGAAAAGACAAAACCTACTTTGGCCTATGATGGTTAAAGATTGTTTCAAGTTTGCTAAACTTTCAAAGATTTTTTTTTTTGTACTTTTGAATATTTGGAAAAACCTAAGTTCCACGTTAGATAGATACAACTTTTAATAAGAGTTTATAAATGTGAGACATTTCTCACCTTATAAACCGGTTTTATAAGGATAAGTTAAATCCAAAATTTCAACATGGTATCAGAGCTTGTCGAATTCAAGGGCCACCTAACCCAAGTCTCATATTGGATTTATTTTTTTTAAAGTAATGCAAAGTGCATTACCAAAATATATTAAACAAAAGAAACAATATACACCAAAAAAGAGGGGAACTAGGTCAATACCTCTTTTAAAAATATGTGAATCTAAAGTTAGGTAAACCTAACATATTCCTTATAAAATCTTGCCTAATAGAAGAGAAGGGAACCAAACATTAAAAGATAGAGCTAAACCCATGTTAGCAAAGCCATCTGCACAAGTGTTCTCTTCTCTATATATATGCTTTACAAAAAAATTCATTTGCTTCACCATTTCTAAACGATTAATCCACCTATTTCTTAATTCCCAAGATATCATAGTTTTTGATTTGAAAGCAAGCAATACCAGTTGAGAATTTGTTTCCAACCATAAGTTATGCCACCCTTTTGAATACGAATATTGGATAAATAAGACTCTTATAAAAGTTTATAAATGTAAGACACACCTCACCATATAAGCTAGATTTGTAAAGATAAGTTAAAGTTAATTTCGTAAGGATGAGTTAAGCCTTAAATTTCAATTTTAAATATGATTTCCCGAAACCATAGGTTAAGAATACGACCACATTGTAACATTTTTTCATTATCAATAATATGGTTGTTTTGTTCAATATCTCAAACTTGATAAACTCTGCAATTAATGAGATCATTTAAAAATTACATAAAGAAAATTGGACCTACCATTAGGCTAAAGCTAATTGGGTGAATTATTCATCCCTTAAAACTAGAAACAATATATGTAAATATATAAGCCAAAGGACAGGGTACATGAGAAAGTCCTAACAAACAAGAAGAACCTCTATGTCTTTATGGTTAAAGTCTGTACCCCCTTTTTGAAACAAACGAAATAACTTTTTTTTCTTTAAATTTGAAAGTTAACCCCCCCTCAAACAAGCTTCAAAAAATTAACGAAACCTCATATAAATTTGAATCTAGATACTCATTTTTATGAACTCGGGTAATTTCAAAATGTTTCTACTAATCAAGCAATTGAATTCATGTAGTTGATTTTTTTTAAGAAGAACTCAAGTGGTTGATAAAATGCATCAAAGACGAATTATTCAAGAAAATTTGAGTTTGAATATTAGGTGAAACAATTTTTTGTCAACTTTACTTACTTTGAGTTATTGATATCTCTTTGTAAAGTTACTTATCATTATAGTGGAATGGAGAGCTGCTCTCTCCCCCAGACTAGGTCAGTATGGACCGAACTGGGTAAACAAATTTCGTGTGTTATCTCTTTCTTTCTCTTGCTGTTTTTCTACTTTCGCTTGTGTTTATAATTGTTACCCACGTTGATATTGATTTCTTGATTAATTTGCTCCACACATCAAGTTTTATTGATGTGATTTTTTCAACAAATTGCTCCACACAAAAATTGGTGCTCACCGTGGGGCAAGGAACAAATCGATAATCAGGTACCATGGGATTAAAGTGGGATATTGAGAAATTTACCGAATATAATGACTTTGGATTATGGAAGGTAAAGATAGACGAGGTGTTAATACATCAAAAGTGCGAGAAAGTGTTGAAGGGTGAAGGTGCATTAATGGTCACCATGTCACAAGCGAAGACGACTAAGATGGTGGACAAAGTCAGGAGTGTCATTGTCTTGTGCCTCAGGGATAAAGTTTTGAGAGATGTAGCGAAGGAACCAACCGCGGCGTCGATGTGGTCAAAGTTGGAGTCTTTGTATACGACAATGTCTTTGGCTCATAGGAAATTCCAAAAACAACAAATCTACTCATTCAAGATGGTGAAGTCAAAGAACTTCATGGAGCAACTTACAGAGTTCAACAAAACCCTTGATGACTTGGAGAACATTGAGGTGCATCTTGAGGATGAAGATAAAGTTATACTCTTGTTGTGTGCTCTACCGAGATCTTTTGAATCCTTTAAGGATACCACGCTCTATGGCAAAGAATGCACTATCATCTTGGAAGAATTTCAAGCAGCTTTGAGAACCAAGAAGTTGACCAAGTTCAAGGACTCGAGAACTGATGAAAACGGGGAAGGCCTAAGTGTTTCAAGAGGGAATGGTGGAGGTAGAGGTAACCCGATAAAGAGTGGTAACAAGTTAAATTTTAAGTGCTTTAATTGTCACAAGAAAGATCACTTCAAGAAGGATTGTCCGGAGAACAATGGTAACTCCGCAAAAATTGTCTCCGAGGGTTATGAGGATGTGGGTGATTTGGTGGTGTCTTGTTTGGGTGATGAAGAATGTGATGTTTCTCACCTTAGAAGTGATGCCTTATAGAGCGGTGGTCATCTAGAGAGACGTTAAACACTCAATATCTGCCTGAAGGGGCGGTGGGAAGAATACTCATGATCAGTCTGAAGAGACGGAGGTAAGAATACTCGTGATCAACCTTTGAGGTAGAGTTTCAAGGTAAAATGCATTGTGAGTACGCATTTGAAAGTTAAGGTAAAGAAAGCTAAGCTTAAGGCGGAGTTGATGACACCGTAAATGGTACAATTATGGAGACCTTGGATGCTAGCCTCTAGTTGTGAGCGAGGAAATTCTTCAAGAAGACGGAAGATGTTCTGGAGTTTGAAGAATGTGTGACATGACTTGTGTGATTACCTAAAATACCAAGGGTGACTGAATGCAAGGAGATCTTCAAGGAAGCGGGAGACGTTATGTGGTTGAAGAGGGTTTGGTGTAGACTTGTGGAACTAGAAAAACAAATTCCTAGTGTAGTTGGATGAAATGATCTTCAAAAGGGCAGGAGGCATTCTGAGAGTTGAAGAGGCAAAGGGTGGAATCTTGTGGGGCTATTTGGTGTAGTTGGAAGCAAGGGAATACGAAACAAGGAGAGAGCAACAAATTGATTGATGGTTATGTTGGCATTATCACTAATCTAGAGTCAAGGTGGATAAATGTTGAAATAGACTCAAATATTGATGGATGAAGAATATTGTTGCTAAAAATATAAAAGATTTGTTTCAAATATATTTTTAGTTGAAAATATATTTATGGACAATAAATATATTTTTGTACCGTATGAAGGAAGATTTGATGCAAATATATTTTTAAAGGGAATATTTGATGCAAATATATTTTGCACTGAAAGAAGAAAAAAAAGAAACGTATTTTGAGCGTGATATCCGTTCCAAAATTATGAGTTATATTTATCTATAAATATAGACTTTGTATCAGATGTAAACCTTGAGAGATAGGTGTGTAGAGAGCCAGAAAACAAGGGTTTATAAGCCAACATCAAAACTAAGGTTTGTAGAGATTCTCTTGGAAACAAACACTAAGGTAGGGATTGATTCACCTTGGAGAAACACTATTAGGATTGAGTCTCTAGGTCACAGGAAGAGATTGAGACTTTGGGTAGAATTAGGTTTGAAGACTAATTCCTGTAACCTCTTTTTGATATCTCTTTGTAAAATTATTCATCACTATAGTGGAACGGAGAGTTGCTATCTCCTCCAGACTAAGCCAGTATTGGACCGAACTGGGTAAACAAATTTTGTGTGTTCTCTCGTTGTTTTTCTACTTTTGCTTGTGTTTAAAATTGTTACTCATGTTGATATTGGTTGCTTGATTAATTTGCTTCACACATCAAGATTTATTGGTGTGATTTTTTCAACGAATTCGCAACACACTTGGCCTTTTTTTAACTATTCTTACTAGCGAAAAGACGAACACTCACGTGTCCGTCTTTCCGCTCTTTTTAATGCGCTAACGTTTGAAAACTATGAACGGTGTTTTTTTATGAAATTTTAATTTTGATTAAAACTAAAATTTAAATGTTTGTTGCTTTCAAATTTTAACAAATCAAATTAACTATGTTATTTATTTTAATGATACCAACAATATAACAAAAAAAGTATAATTTAAATTCTTTTTTTTTATGACACCAACACCAATCTTTATTATAGAAAAAAGTTGTTTAAGGGTATAATAATTGGGATAATGAAAAAGTAAGTATAATATACTTATCTAGTTTATTACACTTTTTAAGTGATAAAAGGAAAAAAAAATCAAACATATATCTATTTATATCGTGTTTGCTACATTTTTTTAATATATAAATTTATTCTTAATAAATTTGTTACATGTGTTATTTGTATTGAAAATTGAGTAGACATGGCAACGGGGCGGGTGCGGGTTTAAGCATCTCCGTTCCCGCCCCTGCTTGCATGCACCCGCCTCGCTCCCGTCCTCAAATCATATTGGGTGTCAAAATTGAACACCCAACCCCACCCCTCAGTGGGGACGAATCTCCCGGCACCGACCCACCCCCACCCACGAAAAAACCTTTTTTTTATAAAATATTTTAAAAAATGCATATTTTTTCATTTTTTTCATAGCAATAAAAAACAATAATTATATTAATAATTAAAGATCTAATAAACTTTTTTCAAAGAGCAAAATAATTATAATAATTATGTTTCTAAATAGTAATAATATATTAAAATAGGTTGTTGTTTATGGAAATAAGATTATAAAATTTAATAAAGTAAATTTAAAAAAGCTGGTGCGGGGCGGGTGTAAGCATCACTCGCCCCCGACCCCGCCTCCTACTAAAATCTCATATTTTCCCCTCACACGCATTTGCACCCAGTTTAATCGGTTTTTTCCGGGTAAATTCGGGGCAGAGGCGGATTTTGTTGTCATGTCTAAAATTGAGGGTGTTTTTGAAAAGAAAAATCTAATCCAAAAAAGTTGAAATGAGCAGTTGTTTTCATATATAGTATAGATATGTATCTTTTTATAAAGCCACTTAAACTTGTTACATATGGCATTATCGTATATTTAACTTAAAAAATGTAAGCAAGTATTTTTTTTCTTTCTTTCTGTGTATTATGTATGCTTATATTATAGTATATAAATATCATGGAAATATAATAATATTTGTGAATTTGGATCGGATGTAGTATGACTCTACACAGTTAGATGTACTTTAGTCGTATTAAATATTGAATGGCCTACATTTTAAAGCTGATTTTATTTTTAAAAAAAATTAAAATACTAAGTTTGAAGTTTGAAAATCTACAGAAAAATGGGCCAAATTTGATGATAGAAACAACTATTTCTTTCATGCTCAAACCATCATTAGAAGAAGACTATTACCTTTCATATTCTATGTGTTACTCGTACGCTTTATTTTATTCTCAAAATATCCTTCATATTTTATAATCCGAAAGCAGTTTAAATTTTAAAATCTAAACTGACACAGTATAGACAGAATTGCATGTCTTTTGTAGATTCATCATTTTTTTAAGGTATAAAATCATACCAAAAAATCATTGTATATATATACACCAAAAAAATTGAATTTATATCATTATGCATTTTACCTAATGATATACATTTAATCTAAAATGTCCCAAGATCTATATCAATATCATCAAGATTAAAGCTATCTTCATTTTCATTCTTCGCACCATCTCCAGCCTTCTTCCCAGCAACAACCTTTTCTTCTGGATCAAGATTTTTAATAATGTACAAATCTTGGTCATCTCCTATGACTTCAACACCCGCCACCTGACATAGTTCATTATAGTCCGCTATTCGACTGATATATCTATCAGACCAGCTTAAAGCATCATCACGAGCATGTTGTCTCCATAGCAGGCAAGTATGCGACTGATATATCTATCAGACCAACTTAAAGCATCATCACGAGCATGTTGTCTCCATAGCAGGCAAGTG
Source organism: Medicago arabica (assembly GCA_946800305.1). Taxonomy (NCBI): domain Eukaryota; kingdom Viridiplantae; phylum Streptophyta; class Magnoliopsida; order Fabales; family Fabaceae; genus Medicago; species Medicago arabica. The sequence goes on from OX326964.1 coordinate 12,307,640, forward strand.
GGAGGAATAGGACAACCATCCTTCAAATGTATTATCATGACATGGTTATCATTCACATGTGACATACACATCAATCGCTCAATACGTGGCGGTTAACCCCATAGAGGAAAAAAATGTTTCAGATCGCCCCTTCTCAGTGAACAGTAGAACAACGACATTGTTGTATTTCTGTGCAATGAGGAAACCCTTATCCGGCATGCTCATCCATTTATCCTGTGTTGCAGGACCAATACTGGAAAAGGTTAGAGCGCCCAAGACCTCTTTATACTGCCTATCACCATTAATCATCCGTCAATGTCGAGCATTTCCTTCATTGATTAGCTCTTTGTGCAGTTCGTAACAGATCATTTGGTGATCGTCAACATTCAAGTTATGTAAACAGGCAACTGAGCAGAATCCATAATGACCATCACCAACTACATCCACCACCTTTTCAATAAAGTTATGCATCCTAAGTGGGATTTGGTCTTTGTGTGGTATGTGGACTTTGACCGAAATTGGATTAGGAGGATTAGGAAACATGTTGCTTTTTTGTGCACTCTTTCTACTTGCCCATGTTGAATTTGTTTGTGAAGCCTGTATTTGTTGTTCCTGGGAATCAACAATCTCCCATAGCGAAGGTGATCGCTTTGTCGACCGAATGAAATGTTTATTTTTCTTTGGAGCTCATTTTGTGGTGACCATTTTTGGGGGTGCACGCATAGAGTTAGTCTGTGGCAAAACAAACTGTTTAAATTGTTCTTTGGTATGCAACTTCATGTCGTAATCAGCTTTCTTGAACCGGGCCTACACCGTGTTTAAAAAATCTGTTATACAGAATGTTGTTGAAAAGACCAGTGACCAAAAATGCATTCTGATTTGTGCCCTGTGACCGTTCAGATTATATAATCCGAATTTTTTTACGTCATTTCGAATTATATAATCCGAAACTTTACGATACACCCCAAGAACTTGTTACTAGTTTACGTTGCATGGGGCGTAAATGCGATATTTTTGGATTATATAATACGAAACCATGTTATACTGGTTAGGATTATATAATCCGAATCTACTCAATACAAAGGCAAAGTTTAAAATCCTGGGCAGAACCTAAACATGGTTTTGATAGAAAATGCCTGAAGCAAATCCCATTCCGGTAACAAATAGATGTCTTCCTTCCTATCCTTTTTATCACCCTCATACTCGAGCATAACGGCTTGCCTTTGAATCTATGTTTAAGCACGATAATACTTGTTTGGAAGGAAGCGTGTATCTGAGTATGTTGTGACTCTAGCATGCTGTGAATGGATTTCCAGTTTATACTTAAATCACACATACTACTAGTCATGTACTTTTTCAACCGAGTGTATGCAGATTCCTCTCTGTTTGTTGTAGTATTCCTCATATGCATGACTTTATTTACCCAAAACATCACAACCTTATCCTTCACCAGACCCAAAATTGTACTTTCCATATAGTTCAAAAACTTGGGAAATTTTTCGTACACAACTTTGAACCGGTTGCAATTATCAACATATGTTTTTTTCGTATCGGAATTCACGATATTCTCCCATGCGAGCATGATTGTCTTCACCATTGAATTTGGCTTCACCTCTTTCCCATCCTTGCCTTTGAGATCTTTAACTTTACAATCCATCTTACACTTTACTCTTACATTTCTTTCAATGTGATATCACACAACAAAGCAGTAGCCTCGGGGAAAATGGTATCCACAACATTCATCAAAGCATTGTCCCGATCCGTGACAACTACTTTGGGGTAAAGATATTTGGAATGCAAAAGTTCACGACACCTCTCAAGAGCCCAAGTAACGTTATCTTCCTTCTCATACATCATATAAGCATATCCAATGGAGAACATCAGCTGAGTAGAAGTGTTACCGACAAACTTAAGCAACGGAAGACGGTACTTATTGGTCTTATATGTGGAATCCAACACAAGCACTGTATAGAATGTGTTAAACAACTTGATACCATCTGGATGCGCCCAAAATATATCACTGACATCATCGGAATCACAATAGTTCCTACAATGATACACATACTCATTCTCAACCAACGATTTCAAGAGATGTTGCATGTCCGTTCTCGTACCCCTGATGAACTGCCTAAACCTGTGACAAGCATTATAATAATGTTTGATAGTAGTTGAAGTGTTTCTATTCCTCTTCCTTAAGTTGGTAAGCATTTTCCTCGGAGGAATGTTTGACTCAGCCATCTCATGAAGGTGTATGCGTTCGTTTGGGTTTAGACGTCTGGCGGTTTTATGACCTTTCAACACATTATCCATGTCATGGCTATGCCTACCGCCACCAACTTTGAGGCTCCAATCACCAGCAATCAACAAATAACCTCTCAGCCGAATCAGACACTCACATTTAACCGAACCAACAATTTTGAGCCGAGTCATCCTCTCATACTCCGTGTATGAACCTCATCTTTCACATATCACGGTAAAAAATGCACTTCTTCCATTTCTACCATTATAGGATTTACCAATGACAGTTGTAAATCCAAGCTTATTTGCTTTCTCTCGAACCCACTCCAACAAATCATTCCATGTAGCAAACCTTTGTGTGGTGGTAAAATTATCGCAATGTAATATAAATAACAGGTTTACTAGGAGGAAGTGTATCCTCTCCATTTGCATTTACGAGATCATCTACAACTTGAAGTGAAAAAACCGGCAATACTTTAGGAGGTTCAATATCAGGTGGCAATTCAATGGATGCATCAAAGGAACATCCACTACTGAAACACTGTGAAACTAGGGTCAGAAAATGATAACAGTTTTTGTACTAGTGTTGTTCGAATTATATAATTCGAACTACATTGTTCGAGTTCGGATTTTATAATCTGAAACAATCCAATCGATTTTTTGACGTAATCAAAAGGAAAACGCCTAGAAATCGAATGAGGGAAGTTTTATATACATGTTACCTTTGCATTCAGTCGAAAATAATGATGTTAAATCATCTTGATGACCAGATTGCTACTCCAAATCACATTTTCACCCAAAATGGTGTGTCTCTAGGGGTGTAGGGAGTGTTTGCTGACTAGGGTAGTGAACTTCAGGGAATTTTTGGGTTCAGTTTATATATTCAAGATTTTCGGATTGTATAATCCGAAAACTTCCGCAGATTTTCCCGCTCATTTAATATGCATGGTGTTCAAAATATATACCTTGAAAAGCGTAATAAATTTTTTAATTATATATTCTGAATCAGCCTACACCCTACTTTTGACATTGATGCAAAGCTGGCCTATGAGCAATCAGTTTATCGAAGATTTTGGATCTCATAATCCAAAACATGTTCGGATTATAAAATCCAAACCAGGGGTAAATTTTTAAAAAATGCAGGGAGCATGAGAATGACATAGGGTGAGAAAAGTAATAGTCTTAAAAGAAAGAGAAACAAAACCCACAAGCTTCAACTCCCTAATGGTATTTGGTTAGATGATAGTTCTACTCTTCAAGAAGAAGCCCAAAAATATTTTAAAAACCTTTTCTGTAGTAACCACTCCAATCATGATCAACCTTTCCTTACTGGTGACCATCCAACCATAGATGAAAATAGTAAAAATATCCTAACTGACCCCATTACCAAGGTTGAGGTGTTTACAACTTTGAATTCTATGAAACCTTATAAGGCTCCTTGCCCGGATGGATTCCAATGCATTTTCTTCAAACAATATTGGCATGTAGGTTGAGAAGACATTTTGATTCTGCAATTTCTGAAATTTTAATTTCTCTCATGCCGAAAATTGAACCACCAAATTCTTACAAAGATTTCAGACGTATCAGCTTATGTAACAGAGTGTACAAGATTATAACAAAAGTCTTGGTACATCACCTTCGTTCCATTTTGAACTCTATTATTGGCTCGTATCAAAGCAGCTTCTTGTCGGGTATGGGTACTTCTGACAATGCTGTTATTTTGCAGGAAATCATTAACTTCATGAGAAGAACAAAAACGGAAAAAGGTTTTAGAGCTTTTAAACTTGATCTTGAAAAAGTTTTTGATAATGTTAATTGGGATTTTCTTAATTCTTGCCTCCAAGACTTTGGCTTTCAAGAAATCACTATCAAGCTCATTATGCATTGTGTTACCTCATCAAATTTCTCTATTCTTTGGAACATTATTAAAATGTCTCATTTCAAGACGTCTCATGGTCTAAGACAAAGAGACCCAATATCTCCCTATTTATTCATCCTTTGTATGGATAAGCTATATGTTGCAATCAACACAACTGTTCTTCAAGGCAATTGGTACCCATTTCAGCTTTCCAACAACTAGCCTCATTTGTCTCACCTCCTCTTCGCATATGATGTTCTACTCTTCACTAAGGCAGAGAATTCTCAACTCAAATTCATCACTGATTTATTTGATCGTTTCAGTCTGGCATCCGGTTTAAAAATTAATTTATCCAAGTCTCGTGCTTTCTACTCAGCAGGTATTCCTTAAGCCAAAATTAACAGACTCACCTCTATTTCTGACATAAGAAGTACTACCTCTCTGGATAAATATTTGGGCTTTTATATTCTTAAAGGAAGAGCCAAAAGAAGTGTTTTCTTTTTTATCATTGAAAAAAATGCAAACAAGGCTAGCTTCTTGGAAAAACAAGTTACTTAATAAACCAGGAAGATTAACTCTTACTGCATCAGTTCTTTCCTAAATTCCATCTTACTATATGCATATTATTTGGTTTCCTCAAAACATTTGTGATAGCATTGATCAAACCACCCGTAATTTCATTTGGAGAAATAATAATAATAGAGGTATTCACTTGGTTGGAACAAAGTTGCTCGACCAAAGCACCATGGCGGCCTAGGGATCCAAACCGCAAGGGAAGAAAATATTTGCCTTCTAGGTAAGCTTGTTTGGGACTTAATTTAATCTTCTCCAAAACTTTGGGTAGACCTTCTATTCAACAGGTACATTTCGGGTCCCAAAATTCTCTATGCTACTACACACCTGAAAGACTCATCCACATGGTCTTCCATCATTCATGCTAATAATGCTCTAAAAGAAGGTTACTTTTGGTGTGCGGGTTCAGGTAGTTCTTCTTTTTGATTTTGTCCTTTGAGCTCATTGGGAAACATAGGTTTGATCGTTCCATATATTGATATCCATGATTTGCACTTGACTGTTAATGATGTTCTCTCTTCAAGTGATCTACATTATCAGGTTTTGTACTCTCATCTTCCCCAAAAGCTTCATATTTATCGACAACATGAACATCATAACCCCACATTGGAAGATGCTTTCATTTGGGCATCAAATAAAAATGGTGCCTACACTACTAAAAGTGGCTATGCCTGGCTGTTGTCCCATGGTAACGCGGTTACAAATGTTCAACTCTCCACCACTTGGTCTTGGATTTGGAAATTAAAATTACCAGAAAAGCTAAAATTTCTTTTTTGGTTGGTGTGCATAATTTTGTACCCAGTCTATTTTTGCTCAACAAGAGGAATATGGCCTCTTTGGCTATTTGCTCTCGTTGTGGTCTTGAATACGAGACTTTTCTTCATTGTGTCTGTGACTGCAATTTCTCTAAATCTATTTTGTACCATGTGGGTTTTCATGATGAGAATTTCTTTTTGGATATGGAGGTGATCCACTGGTTAAAGAAAGGTTCCTTAGGTCATCTTTCTTTCATTTTTGCGGCCACTGTGTGGTGGAATTGGCATCATAGAAATTTCATGTGTCTCAACAACAAGACCTGGACTCTCAGTCGCCTCTCCTACAACACCCACAACATGGTAGATTCTTTCAATCTTTGTTTCAAAAATAATTCTCATATTGATCAGGTTGACAAATTCATTAGATGGAATAATGATTATAATTCTTGTGCCATTATGAATGTCGATGGTAGTTGCATGGGTACACCCGTGCGAGTTGGTTTTGGTGGAATTATCCGAAATAGTGCAGGATACTATTTATCAGGTTTTTCTGGTTGCATCAATGTTTCTTCTAACATCATGAATATAATTGAGCTTGTTTCCTATACTGACTCCTTGTATTGTATCAACCTCCTTAAGGGACCACCAATGAGATATCATGTGTATGATGTTTTGATTCAAGATGTTAAGGATTTAATTGGGCAAAATAATGTAATTGTTTGTCATACTCTCAGAGAGAGAAATCAATGTGCAGACCACTTTGCTAAACTTGAAGCTATTCGGATTTTGAGCTGATCTACCATGTCTCTCCTTCGGTTGATCTCTTGCATCTTCTTAAGATGGACGCAATTGGAACGCTCTACTCTAAAGAGTAGTTTTTTTTTCTTTTTGTTGTTGTTTCCTTTTGTCTTTTGCCTTGTAACCAAAAAAAATTGTACACTCTTAATTGAACAATCAAGATACATGTAACTGCATAAAGTCTCATGATTATGAATGTACATAATTCGTATACAATGTTGACATACTTTATTATTTTTTGCCCCGATACGATGGATTTCTGGATACGTTCCTGGATGTACCCACAGACCACATTATATGATGACAATATATGAAATCAGAAAACAAAAAAAGTAGATGTCGTGACTCAAATTGTAGCCATAGATTTTTCTTTATAATAAAAAACAACCATGTTCAAAATGTGTGTATGTTTGAGGTGGAAAATTGGCATGCATATTAAAAGCTGCATGGTTTGGCCTTTGGGATAAGCATAAAGCCCTTTAAATTAAAATCCAGATATTGTACTTAAAGGAGAAGTTCTTTTCATCATAAAAAATAAAATCAAAATTATTTATAATGGAAGAAGGTACCAGTTATTACAGATTGTTAGTAGGGTCCCTTATGGTTGCTAACTATTTATACAATTTTGTGTAGTTCTATGTCTTGTTCCCAAACCACTTTAGGTCCATGAGGGTACTGAAAATTCAGAGGCAAATTTAGTGCTAAGTTTCTTAAGATGACAGAAAGCCAACATGCCCAAATTATTTATTGCTTTTTCATTCACACAAGTAAAGAAAGAGACAATCTCTTTGTTGAAAAAATTTCCACACGTATACCATACCATGGCCCTACACACCTACACTCTTTATGATGTTCTGAAACAGAAAAATATTCACTATGCTTATTTTAATTTCCCACCAAAAGAGAGAAAAATTAATTTCACCTTACACTGTCAAATTTGTTGGTCTTGGCATATTTAGTATATTTTGCATTTTGAGTTGAAAATTAATCATGATTTCAGAAACTAAATAAATAGTCATCATCAATTATATGATATAGTAAATTTAATGCATAGTTTACCAACAATGTGTGAGATGGGTGACTTGTAAATTAGACTCTTAAAATATATGTACAAAAATTGAAATTTGTTAATGGAAATAGAGGTACATATTGGTTGAGAGAATAATTGTCTCTAAACAAGTACTCTACATCTGAGGATTATTTATTACTTTTTTTTGGTACAACATCTGGGGTTTATTTCTACATTTACTAAATATGAAATAGGAGTACTTTTTTTGGGAAAAAAAAAACTATGATATACTCTTAGTTCAATATTCTTCAATAAAAGTAAAATAGGTTACTAGCACTTTTGATTTCTATAATATATATAATTTATTCTCTGTAAATCCTTTTTTATATTTTGACATAAGGTTTTCGGTGATATCTCTTTGTTCAAAAATGATGTGACACAAATGATTTAGTCTTTTTAAAAAACTAAAAAATAATGAAAGATAAATAATCAATTTATTACCTAAAATTAAGTTAAGGGACTAAAATGAGCAAAAAATACTATAAAAAAAATGAAAGCATACATTATAAAAAACAGTTGCGGCTACAATATAAATGTTTTTTTTTAATGAGTGCAAAACCAAGCAAATTCATTATCTGTCAAAAAAAAATTATTTAATATACAATATAAGTTTTGTAGACTTTATATTATTTTTTTGATTACATTTGTTTTGACTGCGTTTATCCATAACTTGTATAATATTAAATAATAACAACCTTGATACAATTGAAAACCTTGATTAAAGGTACAAGATATATTATTATCATCATAATTATTTTTACATACATAGATAAATAATAATAATAACAATAATACACATAAAGAAACAAAATTAATGTAAAAAATAGAAACTAGGTTTTTACTATTTCCCTACCCTGTTTCAGTTAAATCAAACCATATTTGCTTGAATACCTTGATAATAAGATCATGATACTCATCTGAATTCAAAGAAAGATAACAAGCTAGAAGATCTTCCAAATCCTTTGATGCTCTTATGTTATTCTCCACAATCATCTCCACCATTGACTCTCTAAAATCCTTCTGAGGATTAAATGATGACTTCACTATTGCTAGGCTACCGGAGAAGCTTCTCCGGTAGCCGGAAGTCACCTTCGATGACACGCTTTTCCGGCCATGATGAAACTGAACAATTCTTGGAGATTTTATACGAAGTTTGACTCCTGGAGAATTTGCAGCACCATTTTTCTTGTTCTTGTTCTTGTTCTTCTTCTGTTGTTCTTGTTGATTGATAATTTTAATCTTGAGAGAGTCTTCTTTGATGGGTTTGTGCTCATTTTTCATGGTTGGTTTTGTAATGATAGGAGGAAGTTCAAGCTTTGAAAAAGAATCATATGAATAATCATACCCTTCAAGTTTATCATCTTTTCTTGCTAGAGAATTTTTATCAACATCAATAACAATATCTATATTGTTGTTATTGTTGGAGATTTTGTTGCAAGAACAAGAAGAAGTGGTTAACGAAACCATTTCATCGAACGATGGTTCAGTTGGTATCAGAACACGGTCGGTCCTGAATTCAGGGTCGGGGGACTCTGATTCAGTTAAACTATCAAGTGGAGAAGAAGAATAAGAGTTTTCGTGAAGAGAGTCTGATTTTGTCCACACTGATTCAAGTGTCGTTCGACAACTACAACCGGCGGAAACGGAAGAGGTAACATTTTTTGATTTTAATGTTGTTCTTTTTCTTGTTCTGTTTTTGGAAGGTGTTTGTGGTGTTTTTGTTTTTGTTTTATTTGATGTTGGTGAAGTGGAAAATTTGGTGTTGTTTTGGTCAAGTTCTCTAGTGAAATAGTATGATTTTCTAGGATTATTACATTGGTTGGGTTGGTTTGGTTTTGAGGAATGTGTTGAACTTGAAGTTGTTGAGGATAATGAAAAAGGTTGTTTTTTCTTCTTGGAAGGTGTTGTTTGGTTTTTTGTTTTACCTATTTCTTTTAGTTTGTAAAACCAAGCATTGGGAATCATATCTGATAGCTTAAACTTGTTATTCCTCATGCTTTGAACTCACTCTGTATTTAGTTTTGTGAAAGTGTGTTTGGCTTTGTGTTTTTGTGTGTGGATGAAAGGTTTTTGTAGTTCAAGTTCTCTATGCAAATTGTGGGGAATGAGAGTGAGAGAGTAAGACATTACATAAACCCATCAGTGTCTACTTTTTGCACTCTTTAGTAGCAATGCTCGCGGGTTTTATGGGTTGAACCGGCAACATATCTATTCATAGATTTTTTTATGAAAAAATAATAAAATAAAATTGATATCGGACTTAAGGTCCGAGTAATGCTGGAGACCAATCTCACCGTCCATTGGTGTGAGCCTAATATTGAAGTTAAAGGAAGATCGTGTATAGATTGACCCAACATAAAAATTGGAGACATATGGAAGATTTAAATATAAGATTTGGAGACAAGCATGCTCTTAATTCGAAGCATATACCATCACGTTAACCTCAGAGGGTTTATTCATATATTATTTTGATCCCGATTATATTATATTTTGAGTGAATGGAGATTGAATCACTTTGAACCGGTTCAATTTAGGTTGGTTCGATCGGTTTTCACTATTTACTTATTTATATATTTTATTTTGTGAGTACTTCTTTACATATTTATTTTTATAAATAAGTAATAGTGACTAATCCTCATATCAGTCAAAAAATAAAAATTCACAACATCGCAAAGAATTAAACTTCAGACTTCGAGGATGTGCATACTTTAAGGTCCCAAACTAACATCATCATATCGATTCAAGTGGGTTAATTTTCAAAACATGTTTAATACCATAATTTTTTAAAAATTATGGATGAGCGTAACACAACTCTACAAAATCGGTTTATAATGTGAGAATTTTCTCCTTATATAAATACTTATTTAGATCATCTCTCAATAATGTGAGACTTTAACTCACTCCCTCTCACTATCACTATTGGACTTAATAATATCATACTACTCATTATTTATATCCATGCACCAAACACAATAATGTTGTAAGAGAGTGTATTGAAGAGTAAAACATCGATTGAAAGATAACCTGAATAAATTTTTGTAAATTAGAGTAATCTTCATCTCATAAGCCGCCAATTTTATCGATTTGTGTTGATCAAACACCAGATTATAAGATAAATAGAAAGAAAGAGAGAAAGGGTATTCAGAATTGGTAGTAGGAAATTGGGTCCACAAGAAGGGCAAAAGGTTGGCACAAAGCAAAATGTGTGGGGTCAATGGGTGATGGTGAATAACAATTGGGAGATTGTGACACTAATAATCAACACCTAACCCAAATAAATAAATAAACATCTAACCACATAGAGTACTATATGTTATGTCAAATAATTAACTTAATCAATGTTTTGTTTTGCTTCTTTTAAATAATTTTCCACGTATAGTGATTCCAAGGCAGAAATTTTATGCCTTCTGGGATTTAAGGCATAGCTTCTTTCTCCACGTGGATTACATGCTGATATAATGTTTCAAGATGAAACAACAATTAATCCATATCGAACGTGACCCATTGAAGATTATTCACTTCTAGTGCAAAGTACATCAAACATGGGAGCATAAAAAATATTCTTGCATCAACACTAATAACAAAATATAATCAATACGTGTGGTCAATGTTCATAAAATAATTTGTCATTGTGATTTTGATTGCGACAAGAGTTTTTTATGTTTTTTTTGACTCTATTGAAGCTGCATTAGTGGTATATAATGAACTACATTTATCAATGAAGATTGCTACTATGACTGTAATTTAAAATCTTACATGTGATTATTTATGAAAGAATGAGTCACTCTTACAAAAAGGAAGAAGTTCTAAGAGGATAGCATGGTTTTGAGATCCGTGTAGATGAGGATCTTTTACGGCGGAAAAAGTCCTCCGAGTGGTAGAGGTTGTTCGTCGATGGAGAAGAGAAAACTTGTAAAAATAGGTTAGCCCTCTGATCGCTCAAGTTAGTGTTTATTCTGGAGAGAAAAGTGTGAAAAATGTATGTGATAATGATCGTGTCTTATTTGGAGTTAGTGAGAGATTGATATAATGGTCGAAAGTTGATTAGGTGGTGTTCCTATGTGGCGAGGCGTGCATGTGACCCTACGTGTTTCCTCGACTTAAGGTAAGTTGGATTAGTGGGCAATTGCTTTTGGGGCCGAGGGCAAGTCTGGTACGATTATGTGCAAGAAAATTGCTCTTCTCCTAACAAAAAACACTCACTCCCATACAAACTGACAAAAATACCCCTGCGTAAGTTAACTTACATTGGGGTTATTACCTACATGAGTTAACTTACGACATGGTTATAACCTACATAAGTTAACTCACGATGGGTTATAACCTACGTAAATTAACTTATGTTCACTTAAGTCAAGTAACGAGTGTGACTTAAGTCACACTACATGTAACATCTACGTGAGTTAACTCATGCAGAGAATTTTGAGTAGTTTAGTTAGGAATAAACGAAACTTGATAAGAGAGCAATTTTCTAGGTACAATGTGCACTTGCTCATAGGTTTTTTTCAAGAAAAATGTTAGATGCTGCAAAAGAAACCTTCACGAATAAATGTTTTAGCTACCCATGTATGGTCACAATGAATTTTTTTAACTACTTATGTATATGGTAACAAATAAATGTTGATTATTACGAAAAATGGAAGAACATAATGTGACAAAATAATTTGATTTTGATTTATCAATTGCAACATGTACACACCATGATATCAATCAAATCCCAATAGCAAGAGTACATTATTCCACTTGTGAAAAAATATTAAATAGTACATTATTCCATATCACATCGTACTTATAGTTGGACAAAATCTTTGTAAACTTTAGCATATTGCTCATAATACAAAATCTCGTGATTGATATGATTCATTTCTTTTCGTATTTATTTTTGCAATAAAAGTATTTGTAATAAATAGAATTGGTCAAAAAATAATTATTTTGTCTTATAAAGAGAAAAGCCTAGTAAAGAATTTGTAAGGCTTGGAAAAAGAAAGAAGCTTTAGGGTTTTCAACTTTAATTTTGCAATAAAAGTATTTGTAATAAATTGAATTGGTCAAAAAATAAAAAAATTTGTCTTATAAAGAGAAAAACCTAGTAAAGAATTTTTAAGGCTTGGAAAAAGAAAGAAGCTTTAGGCTTTTCATCTTTAATTTTGCAATAAAAGTATTTGTAATAAATAGAATTGGTCAAAAAATAATTATTTTTTTGTCTTATAAAGAGTGAAACCTCAAAAAGAATTTGTAAGGGTTGAAAAAAGAAGGAAGCTTTAGGTAGTGAAAGTTTTGTTTGTTGGTGAAGATATAACATGGGATCCAAATGTGGAAGATCATAGTGGCCCATTAAATTGATAGATTTTAAAAAAAATTGGATTACTCTACAATTTTGCCATGTTCTCGTTATTATTGTCTTTTATTTCATGCTTATAGAAACTAGACCATGGGTTAGTTAACATAGTCTAGACCTTTGTTTCGTCCCATGTGTATCCATCGTTTTCTTGGCAAGTCTTTCATGTACCATGTCTAAGATAAAAAAAAAAAAACTAATCAATTTTCAAAACAAGAAAAATATCATGAATGTGCACTCTTCAAAGGGTTAAAGAAAAAGTACAATTTTTCATGAATTCACCTATTGCAAAAGGGAAAGATAGTTCAGGTGTAGATTGAATTGCTTACCTGGATTTGCTAGATCTGAAGTTCACATTGATGTCAAAATCATATAACCAAAAATATTTCAATCATATTTGTACATCATGGTGAAACATACTTTCAATGTTATTTGTACCATAGTGAAAAATGACTCATATTGCCCTAATAAATATTCTTGGCTAGTTGGCTCACCAAAGTAGATAAATTTTGTACTTTTTTTAAAAAGCCAATGTAGATGAATTATATTGGGGATTTCATTTTTTACATGATTATACAATTTGGGACTGAAATAAAAACAGCAACAAAGACAACATTAGGTTTAAAGAGTAGAGAACAATGACTTACACATAGACAACAAACACGATACAGACATAAACACCTCAACATTGCGTATGTCAAAATCATAGGACACAGCTACACATGCATATATTCTAGTACTAGTATTTCTTCTTCATCTATCAACTTATCATTGAAAAGTTAAAACCGATGAAATCAAATTTAATATCTACTGTCAACTTTAAAGAGAGGATAAGATGAACTCTTCCAATGTGGGAGCATTTCAGATGTCTAAATAAAATAATACTATATTACGTATAACAAAGTGGCCATTTTCATCGTGGTTATGCCATAGGTTATTCTAAAAAGTATTTGAAATGTATCAAATTGAAGAATTTTTTTATAGATTCTTGTCTAAAGCGATCAACACATATTGTATGAGTGTTGAATACTGACGCATGTTAAACAGGGACATGCGTAATCGTAAGAGTGTTATGCTTCATAGGTATGGATTATATCCATTTTTTTCAAAACAAATGGACACCTCGATTACTTTAGTCTTGGATGGGTGTATAAAATAATAAAAAACACATATTTCTAAAATTATTGACATATATATTCACAAATAAATATGTACTAATCAAGTTTTTTACATTTTAAAGAAAATGACAGAATTCCAAGCAGTGATGTACAAAAACCATAAACTCTTTCCTCTAAGCACATGTACAAAAAACCTAGATAGACATAGATTCTTTCCTCTCAGAAACTTATGTAGAAATAGATTGGTGTATGCTTATATTTGCAAATAAATAATAAATTTGGTCAATTGGTCCCCATCCTTCCCTATTGTATGGAAAGGTACAAGACTAGAAAACCATGTTAACGGTCTAGGTGGTGTTTTCGTGGCGTAACTATAATCTAAACATGATCAAGAAAGATAAGAATTGATTAAAGAGGGGACCAAAGAGTGTAAGTGTCATAATTATTATTATGTATATTAATTTTGTTTGTATTTTAAACAAGGACAAAGGATGTCTCAAGTGGCAATATTATCCTTTTTGTTTGTTGCTTTTTTGTATTATTAGACATCTTTGTTTTACAATGCCATGTCACTGTATTGATATAATTTCTTGGTTTTGGAGTACTATATCTAGCTAGGTCCTATCATAGGTATCCTATCCAAGTGTTAAAATTTTTCCTAAAATTCATAATAAGTAAATTTTTCAATCAAAGAGAGTTAGGTTCACAAAAATGTTATATTGATTTATGATTGATGGATAATGTTTCTCTCCTTTTGTTTTTGTTTGGTTTTTGCAGGGGCTACCCATGTCCATTGGGTGAGCAATGGAAAGAAAATTCCTACTTATGAAATTGTTCATTCTTTTAAATTCAGCGTGAGTTCAACATTTTTCAACAGTAGTTAACTCACGCTAACGTTTTTAGACAGATTCAACCACTTTTTAAGTCAAGTCAACCGATCTTAAAAATGTTAGCGTAAGTTAACTTACCTTAAAAATTATCGAGCGTGTGTTAACTCACGCTGAATTAAGGGAATTAGCAAAAAAACGAAATCGAGAATAACAAATTTCTTCCAATTTTGATTAAGTGATGGTCTAGGCCCATAAAGTTAAAAGATATTGGGCAATGAAATTTCTTGGGCTTTATTCTTTATCTTTGTTAGGTCAGTATCAGCCTAATATACAGACAAGAATAATATAGATCAGTTGACTTCAAGATAGCTGCAGCAGTTAATGTTTTGGTTGGCATTGTCCATAAATCATGGATCTTGTGACATGAAATGACACCACAGAACGTGCGTTGAACTGCTGAAAATGTAAAAAGAATGTTTCTAAAGCATCATCGTATTCCTAGTTCAATGCAGGAATATGTTATGCAAACATGGAAGACCAAAAACCTTGATGCATTATTAGTGAGTGTGTATGTTTCTCTTTTTAACTTTCACATATATATAAAAGGATGTATGTAATATGTTTTATTTAACTTTTATAAGAGGGAGACTATTATCAAAAAGAAAAAGATAAAACGAAAAGACTATATTAGGTTAAGAGGAATATAGAAACACTTCCTTTTTAACACGAACTTTCTTATTGAGTAAAATCAATGAATCGTATACTTGTTGTGAGTACGATTGTTACTATCCAGCTGGCTGCAATTGATCAAGTAAAGAGTAGTAATATTTATGTTCTAGGAAAGTGATCATCGTTTCTCAAGTCTAGTCTCCAAGCCAGGAACCGTCTAGAGGTTACCTCGCCACGTGTTCTCCTAACTCCTTGCTCTGATAGCCGTGAACCTAAACCACGTAGCCGGGATGTTTGAACTTCCTGCTTCTGCTCTCATCCTCGCCCATGTGTCGAGCACATGGTAAACTTTGGTCATCTCAGAATAAGGAGACGCTTGCTTTCTATGTATGTATACGACGTCGGTTCAACCTATTATGGTAGGGCGTAGGGGGTACTTTGCTATATTTCCTATGATGGTCCACGACCCCCCAAACACGAGTCATATAATGGCGAAGTGCTTAATTATTTTGCTTCTACATGTAAGACATTGGGTAAGCTCATCATAGCCATGCTATATAGTACTATATTTCATACGATGGTCCAAGTCCCACGCTTTCGAATTTTGTTTCACATAAAACGGAGAAACTCATATTGATTTCACTCAATAAGAGAATAAATGTTATAAAAAGAGTGTTTCTAACACTTCTCATTAAATCAAACTATAAACGCGAACAATGATTAAAATTAACACTAAGAAGATCTTGTTATGAGAGGTTAACACAATCTGCCAGAGGTAGATATGGGACATATCACGCAAGCCAAACATCCAATCTTGTTTTTCATTGAATTTCTATTCAGCCAAATGAACCACACAACGACACCAGATGACATATCTATAGTGAAGCCACGAGCCAATTGACAATTTTATGTCACAATGAACCCAACTTTGCAAGTCATTATAAAAGGTATAATGGGAGAAGATGAAATTGAACAGTTACCACTTACCACACCGGTTGAACCTCGTAACAATCTTGCAAAAGATTAAGAGATGTTTCAACACGATCCAATTAGAGATAAAAAGTTAAATTTTAATTACCACATTACTAGAAATAAGTCAAAGAAACATTTATTCTTTTGAGGACCCTCCAACCATTTCCACACATTCATCCAATGAGAGTTACTTGTCGTACTACAATGAAGACGAAAATCATGAAACTTTATTGAAAAATATCTTGTTTGAAGACTACAACCAAAATTATCTTCTCTGAAACTAGAAGAAGTTGAAGTGCACCTAAAAAAATCTGATTTAAAATATATAACTAGAATATGTTTTCTACGTGATTCAGCAACCAATTTCCTTGCCTATCAGAAAAGTGTGAGACCATCAAAATCACTTGAGAATGAGAAATGTTTTGAGCTACAATATCCTTTATGTTTTGAATTGATGACATGATCTTTTACATTATTTTAGCTATGTTTTTGAGTCGTTTTAGTATAGTCCGGGGTCATTTTAGAGATATTTTAGAAGAGTTGCTTTCGTTTAAGAACATTTTGTATTGTTTTCATTTGAATCTATATCATTCCATTTCTTCTCAAAATTGAAAATTTCATAGGTGTTTTAAGTCATTTTAGGGAGAAATCATGTAAATCGGAAAATTAAGAAATCACATGGAGTTCCGGAGACACGAGAATTATATACTTGCCTATATATAAATAGAGATTTTTGTAAACATTTTTCTTCATTCATAAACTTGGTGGTGCAAGGTGTAGGAAAAGAGCAAGTCAAACATCAATTAGGAGCAGCTAGGCAAGGACAGAACCTAATTATTTTGTTAAGGGTGGCAAAAATTATGCTTAGTTCTTTGTTTTGTTTAAAATCATAAAGTAACATTGAAATAAGCACATATTATGTATTGGAGATGCATAAATATTTGTATTTAATTCATATACACCATCATTGTAAAAGAAAGTTACACTATCGTTCAATCATAATCATCAAATAAATAAAAATGTTAGACTTTAGTCATAATTATTTCTAAAATTACACATATGACTAGTTGCAATTTTTAGACAATGTATCAAAATTAAAATCTAAATAGTTATATATACGAAAAATAATAAATTTATTTCAATAGATATTTTTAATGGTTAAGGTGTTGTATTTTTGTTTTGTCCCTTAGATATTAAATGGTAAATAATGTAGAGATATTTAATACGTTGAAGTGTGTGATTTCATCAATAGAGTCTTAAAGAAATGCTTAAAGTAGCAATAAACGTCGCAAGAAATGGAGGTTTGAATTGTGACCATTTTTAATTTTAATCCTGAAATCTTAAATGAGTTTATATACTCAAGAGTATAATTCTTGGTAGTGGTGAGATAAACAATTTATAGTACACAATTATTTTTTCAGATTTAAATAGTCTTAGATTAATTGAAGTTATTATGATTTAACCAAAAATTATTTTGAAATAGCCAAATTAACTTTACAACAATTGTTCTTCCGACGAAATAATTAATATCATTTTGAAAATATATATGAACTGACATTGGAAAGAGCTTGTAAATATCTAAGGTTGTGTGGAAAGGATACTACTTTCTCAAAGATGTTGTTTGATTTATCTCGATAAATATATTCAAAATATTAAATTTTTATAAAAAAATTTACTGTAGATAATTAAAGATATTAACGGTTAAAGTTGTGCATTGGCATGTGTGAAGTGATTGATTGTGACATGTATTTCAAAATGGAGGGAGTATAAATCAATGCAACCATTTTGTATTGGGGTAATATGAGAATTTCTTGTAGTCATCGATGTATACTCATACAATTTTAGACTTCGGGGTGATGGTAGCCCCTAATGCCCAACAGGGTAGCACTTAGTTTCGTCTTTGCAGCTAGGTTTTCCCCACCTCCTTTCTTGAGTATGTTTTGTAGTTTATTCTTGTTTATATCTTATGTTGCCATAAGAAACTAAACTCCTTGTGATTATTGTTCTAAGTTGAATCTTTATTTATTGGTTAGAATCAATCAATGCAGTTTTTTTATTCAATTGTAATTTAAGTCTTATTTAACTTTTAAATTCTTCGCATGTGTTGCTTTTAGACCCCTCAACATAAATAAGACCTAATTGTATTTAATAGACCTTAGGTGTACGAAGTCTGATGACTTATCTATGTATGTTCTCTAGATTAGAACATATGGTTAACTTACCTTGCTTTAATTCGAACAAGAACATAGGTTGAAAGTTACTTATTTATCTTAATCGAATTAGGGCTTTTAAGTATGATGTTAGATTATGAGTCATCCATTGAGAATTTACTTCACGTACCGCTCTAGTTAAGTACAGTTACCGTGAGTAATTCTACTGATCAATAACAATTTATAATCAACTAAAGTACTTAGACATAACCGTTGTTGAATATTACATTAATCAAACAAAGAAGACAAAGAGAATTGAAAGAATCATAATCATCGCCGCCTAACATCTGAAGCAAACTTTTACTTTTCTGCAAACAACTACAACTTGCATTGAGCACACAATTCAAAAGTGCAACCCCTAATACCCTTTATTTCTTTCTAGTTTAAACAAGTTAAGTGAATTGCTAAGTTGACGACAATCAATGTGCCGGCGATAAACACACTGCTTTATTACTTGTTACAATTTGGTGCATATGCAAAATTTGACCTCATGAATTCAACAAGATAAATGAAACAAATAACAATAGCAACAAAAACTAGATAGTCTAATAGATAAAGATTCAACCTAGAACGAATATATAACTAATGTGCATAAATAATCCAAAAAATTAAACCAAAGATAAAATTTACTTACATTTGCGGGAGATAACAATTCTCCAATTTACAATTAATAAGAAATGCATAAAAGTTACAAGAAATTAACCCAACTATTTAAGCTCAACAAACCCTAATTTTTTTCCTTTAACCCTTTCTCTAAGTAAACCCGTGATTAGTTTCACCCCAGGATTCAATAATAGAGAAATCTTGAATTTTTCACCTAATCATTCCTAATAACCCTAGATGTTTACAATGTGTTTTCCAACCCAAATTACTTATCAAAAAGCTCTCACCATGAAAACTTTAGAATAACTTCATGTTCCCTTGTTTCTAGCTTGCTTGAAATGCCATATTTATATAGAAAAACATGCACGAATTGAATCATCCTTTCTTCCTTTTTACTCTGATTCTAATCCAGCATGATAACAAATATAGTATAAAGAACTCATTTCACAAGGTTTTTGAAAATAATTGCATGACAAATCAAACCAAAGAATCACAGGCAAATGCCCAGTTTGAATGAATGAGTCACTCACATGGTAAGAGAATCGAAATTTCTGTTAACTGCAACTATTCATAAATTCATTTACAAACACAAAGACGACCAAGTTTCATTTATTAGTAACTCAAATTAAAATGGAAAAATAAATAAATACAAACAATGAAAGAATGTCGCTATATTTTTCATTAAATGAAGAAAAAAACATTGCTTCATAGATTACATTTTACAGAATGGCAAAATCAATGAATTAAGAAAAAACAATGGTACAACAACACATAAGAAATTTACAAATTAACGTGTGTTACTGTGCTAATGAAGTTGTAGTTGGAACAACCATTGTAGTTGACGTACTAACAAAAGTGTTTGTTGATGTAAATCCCTCCGTTTCACCACCATCCAAACCCGCGGCCCACCGACGCAAAATCCTCAACAACGTCGCCGCCTTCCTCCTCCCTCTCACACTCCCCACCGCCATTAACTCCCAAATCACCCTTTCCACACCATGAATCGCCGCGAGCTCCGCCACAATCTCTGATCCACCTTTCCTACACATTGTCACAAGCGTCGCGGCCGCGCTCTCCCTCGCTCTCTCTGATCCCTCCCTTAAAACCGTCCCCAATTTTTTTATCCCCACAAAAGCCGCTGCAACCGCCACTAATCCACCACGCTTAACCACCGCTTCAAGTATCGTCACCGCCTCCTCCGGCATTACCGCCATAATCCCTGCCGTCATCTCCACAACCCCACTCTCTACCAACCTTGCCACTGTCTCCCTATCTGCAGCAAGATGCAAAATGGCCGCCAATGCATCCCTCTTCGCTCCCTCGGGCCCATTTTTCGCCAACTCAACCAATCCACTAACGATACGTGTCTTCTTACCTAACCGCTTTCTAAAAGCAACCACTCCAGTTAAACTAAACATTGTAGCCGCCGCATTCGCTTTCGCCTCCCACGTGGCACCCGATCGTAAAACCTCTGCTACACCGTTTAATACACCTTCAGTCTCCATTATCCTTCTCTTATTTGCTTCAAGTATCGAAAGATTTAATATCGTTGTCACTGCATTAACCTGTAGGCTCGAGTTTTGCGAACCAACTTCATAGCTTAAAAACCGAACCAAAATCTCTATAGCTCCAGCTTCAGCTATACAAGCTCGACTCTCTGAATCTGATTTCGCCAAAACCCGAAGCTCATAAACAACACCATTTGTCTCTTCCATCGACGTTGAAGAACCGTTAGTCAACGTCAACTTGTTGACTAAAAACGCCGCCGTCATTCTTGTTGCTTCCAAAGCTGTCTTATTTGTAACACCACCGTTAACTTTAACGGCGACTGCTTCACCTTCAAATGGAATTTTCTGTTCTTTGCACCAAATTGCTATCATATTTCTCAAAGCATGGTTAGGTATTAACTCCGTGTGGGCCAGGGTTTGACCTGTTTTAGGACACGTGTTGTGTCCAGAATCCATCCATAATTTGATCGAGCAACGATCGTACGTCTGTCCTGTTGCCACGACGACAGGCTCCCGCATCAGTTCAAGACTTATCGGACACCGGTAATCCGCCGGAACCACCACCTCCAACGACTGATTCCGCCGTAAACGGCCATCATTTCCCGACGACGGCGTTGACGCACCGAAAAGAACGCACTTCGCATAACGAACAAGTCCGATCAACGCAACAATCTCCGATTTCGATTGTTCTTCGTTTCGATTCTGAATTTCTTCCTGAAGATTTTCAATCTCACTTCTACAACTCGAAGAATCTTGAATCTCCAATTTCTCAAAAATTGAAGATAATTCTTCCTCTTTTGGAACAATTTCTCTCTTGATTCCTTCTAGAACAGAAACAACGTCGTTTCGGAGATGAATTTGTTCTTCACCTAACAAACTCTTCGTTTCTGAACACTGTTTTCTGATCAGAACAACAAGCTCAAATACATCATCGTTTAACTTCATTTCTTGAACTGGAAAAACATCAAGAAGCGTTGATAATTCACCTGTTAATTTGTTGAAATTATCAGCAACAGTTTCAATCTGCATGAGAATCGAAAATTTGCTTCCATTAGAACAATCTTCGATCAGAGTTTTAATCCTATGAAGCACAATATACATTTCTTCAAGACATAGAACGTAAGAATTTTGACGAGTTGAATTCGAAGCTGAAACTGACATAGAAACTGAATTGCGAATTAGGTCATCGAAAACGACACCGAGGAGATGCGTTTTACGTATAGTGGAAGAAGAAATTTTGTTTAAAAGAAAACGACACCATGGAACTGCGTTTAAAGAACATATTTGGTTTGTGAGGTGTAAAAGAGAATGGAGGAGGTTAAAGTTAGTGATATTTGGGGTGATAAACGACGCCGTTTCTGATGAAGGTGGTTTTGTAGTTGGAAATGTTTGAGGTGATATTGCCATATTTTTTGGTAATTGATGATTGGAGTTTAAGGGTATGATATAATTATTAGAAGAAAATGAAGCATGAAGAAGATGATGGTGATGACTTTTCATTGAAGATAAAAAAGATAGAAGATAGATGAAGGAACTTAAAAAAATTTAAAATATGAAATTATTATTTAAGTTATTAAAGAAACTATAGTCTTATACAAATTGGGTTGGGTTGTTGTTGTTGTTTTTTCTATGTGTAAAACACAAACTTGTTCAATGAATGAGATATGGGTCTGCTTTGCTGGCTTGGTTTGGCTAGCAATGAAAAATAATCATACTATTATATTTTATTACAACTTGTGATTGGTTGGTTTTATACTTTGAGTATTTGATTTTTGATTTGTTTTGGTTTTACTTTTTTGATGAAAATTATTGATGTTATATATGCACACGGTTTTCTTTTGGTGATGAGTTAGTTGACAATAATATTTTTTTTGTACAAAGTTGACAATAGTTTAATATGACAATTATGTGGTCAAATTCATTCATATTGATAATGTGTGTGTGAAAGGAAAATATATAGCGGCTATTTATTGAAAGTCCGCCGCAAGTTTTATTTGACAGCGTTGGGTTGTATGGTCAAACAAGAAAGAGGTAAAAGGGCAATAGTCAACATAGATCAAATACATCAAATTTACATATTAATTCATCGAGCATTATGAGACTCAAATAGACCGTAAACTCTCTTTAAAAGTTTTAATAATGTTGTATACCTAAGGTTGAATTCGAACTCATAATCTTCGCTAAGCTAGAAAAGAGTCTCTTCAAAAGATTTGTGTCATCTCATTTAAGTGTTAAACCTATTTGAGTTGCTCTGCTAATGTTAACTTGAAATTTGAAAGCATACTCTTCAAGGTTTCAGATTCGGTTATCTCTGGTGTTAATTTGAATAAATTAATTTAACATCTTCAAATAAAAAACTAATCTAATCTTTTATTAAGATCACATTGAACATAAAATTTTCTATCAAGAATTTTAATATCGTCAAGGTTTTAAGGTTGTATTCGAACCCAAAAATGTTTTTAATTATCAGAGGACATTTTTTTTTTTTTACTTAACTCTTTGCTTCTATAAACAAAATTTGAAAAAATTGTTTTTGATACTCTAAAGTTTAGTTGAAAAATAAATAAAGTTTGATTAATGATTGTTTCTACCAAAATTTAAACTTGAGTTTTTTTTAACGATTCATACATTAACCACTTATGTTCAACAATTTAATTAATTAAATATTTACCATTATGATCTTCTTATAATAATGATTAGCATTTTCTTGACTTTGTATGCGTTGCTTTGCAGTGGTTTGATCAAGCTAGTGAGGCTGCAAATTGGTAAGGGTTGTTGTAGACTTAGTTGTATATATAATGATTCATGGTCATCCATGATTGTATTAAAATATATTCGCTGAACCAATCAATTATTTGTGGAGTACTCTTTGGTTTGGTATATTTCCACTTTAGATTTTTATAGTAAAGAAAATTCCTTTCATTATTTTTTACTTTTTTTTTTGTTCTCTTTTGTTATTAAAGTTTTCCTTTTACTACTTTATCACTATAAAAGAAAAAAGTACATAGAGAATACGCGTATTAATCATCATAATGATTAGCTATGGTTTTATCTTAGGTCTTTCCTATTAATTTTTGATGAAATAGTTTAGTGATTAAAATTTCATCCTTTGATTTGAATAAATGAGAAATTTAAGATTCAAACCATGAATTCTACGTATTATTATGTTATGAGTCTTGTTAACAAGTGATCATAAATTATCACGATGAAATACTTTATGGCAATAAGCTTGAAGAAAGTTGTTTAAAGGATTTTCATTTGATGTTTTGGATCGAAGTAAATGTGCATTTTTTTTCTAAAGGAATGCCATATTGACTTAATTGATGTGTAACAAGTGTGAGGTGGAAGTCCGACATTGATTGAAAATGTGGAGGTTGAAAAACATATATGCAAGAGGATACATAAACTCAAGTCTTAAGGTTAAAGTTCAACTCACTTGTGTGGTTGCTCTTGATCTAACATGGATAACTCTTCATATTTCCCTCACGATCCAACAGTGGTATTAGAGTTGATGGTTCGACCAAGATTCGATCAGCTCCCTGTGTCGAGAGTCTTCCTAACAATGGTGGTCAGATGACATGTTTTGTTGATGTAGAGGTAACAATGGTGTATGTACGAACATATATTGAAGAAAAAGTCTATGCTTTGGGGGAGTATAATGAAATAATGTGTTGAACTAAAATGAGTTTTGTATGATGCATCTGAAGTTTTGATGATGACAAAGTATAAAAGAACAATTGAATATGCTAATATGTGTTTAAGTGTGTAGGACCGTAGAGTTAAATTCATTTTGTCAAAACAAGTTTTGGTTCTGAAAGAACAAGATTATTAACACATATAAGAGCATCTGAAGCAAGTGAGAAGTTGGGGACTTGGAACATACTCTGAAGATGTCAACCGTCTAAAGATGTCAAGACTCTAATGATGACAAGCCTTTGAAGGATTGAAGAATCTGAAGGACATGTCAGCATCAGAAGAATGACTAGTTTTGTCGTCTTCTTCTGAAGGAAAGTCACTATCTAACTCTAAATAGTACAATTTTTTGCCTTCTGGCTATGTGCAGATACAAACAAGAATTTAAAGAACAAAGAGAATGTAACAAATATTCTAAAAGAAGCAAAGAAATTACGAATGACTAATCAATGACTTTAACCAAATCAAGCAATATTCCTACGTCTTTAATCAAGCTTCTTAAGAACTCAATTTGTTGTGCTGACACTCTCCAACGCCTCTTAGAATTTCTCCTATATAAGGACTTGAAGACTTGAAGAAAAAGTATACAAAACTCTGAATTTTACAAGTGCCTTACTCTATCAAAATCAATATCGCACAAACACTTAAAGAATTTCTTAATAACTTTCATATCTTAGAAATTCTGAAGTCTCATAGTTCATTTGAACTTCGTTGTATTGCACCTCTGATTGTATATCAAGTGTAAAACCAAACAATATTTTATCTAATTAAGTTAGATTGTAGAAGTCTCTCAGTTGTGATTGAGCATTAAAAGTTTCTTTTTTATGTGATTGAGCAAATGAAGTTTCTTGTTTGTGTACTTGAGAAACTTGTAATCTGTGTGATTATAGTGAAATCCTTTGAAAGTGTAAAGAGACTGAACTACTCTCGATTTATAAGAGGAGACAATATAATTGCTTTGTTTATTCTCTTTCTTTCTCCTTCTTTGTGTTTGATTTTATACCGCTGCAATTTAACTTTGCTTCAGACTCCGAACAACCTCTGTTTTGCTTTAGACTACGAACATAAACACTTAGAAAAAGTTTTGAAAAAGCCAACACAATTCGACCCTCTTTCTTGTGCTTTTCTCAACTTCGTGACGAACTCACACTTGATGGAGAGATTGCTGTGCATCAAGTGTGAGTTGGAACTTGCACATTGGTTGAAAAAGTGGAGGTTTATCAGTAAATAAATGAGATGCCCCAATAAACCCAATGCGTGAAAGTTTTACGTTAAGTTGTGGTATCCAACTAACTTGTATGATTGTTTTTGGTTCAATATGGATGACCCTCGAGACTCCCCTCATGACTCAACAAGCTCAACACATTATCAATATTAAGTTAGCTAGTAATATCATAATGCATTTGAAGCTACTGTTAAATGACTAGTACGATAGAATTTGGTGTTACCCTCCTATTTCTAGGAATGATCTTAGTAACATGGAGTTCGATCGGAAGATAAGTAAAGTAAGAATTATTTCATCCAAAAATCTAACTTGAATTTTCTAGACCAATTCATTTCATTAACGATTTAAATCTAATCACATGATTAATATTAAGGATGTGTTTGATAAAATATCAAAACAACACCTCAATTTTGCAGAAATCATTTTAAAATATTGATAAATAAAGAAGATTAGATTTATAAAATTCTATGGCGTACTAACAAAATTAAGCATTATTCTTTTTGATTGACATGAATGTTTGGTTCGTGTCTCCCTTGTAAGTTTCATCATCCTCTTTGATTGAAAATTTGCGTGGCATATAAAAAAAGTCCCTTTGACGTTATAAAAAATTAAACAACTACTGATCTATTAACTTAACCTAACCCAAAAAAAAATATAGTAAGTTGAAAAACATGAATCTTAATTGAAAAGTATGATAACACAACTACTAATATTGTTTTACATTAAAACCACTAATACTATTGCTATGAAGATTTTGTTTTATCTCTACTAATTAATTGATTAATATTTGGTTAGTACTTAGAAGTGTTTAGCCGTCAAAAGAGTATATAACTTCCAATGGATTAAGTAATTTTTGACTTTGCTGCAAGTAGCTTTGACAAGCACGCAATTAGCATGATCAAATAAAAATATCAACCCAACCAATTTCTTAATTAAATATAAGATAAGATATCTAATATTTCGTTTTTACAAATTTCATTTCTATCCCCACCCCCTTCTATTTTAGTTTCTTCAATTACACTTTACACTATTTTGTGGCCCCATATATGTAGAGTACAATCCCAATTTCGTAACTGTATTATTAGGCGTGGGAATCTGGAAATGTCTATGAATATTGACATGGTTGGTATGGCTTTTCTGTTGGCACATTTAACCAGCTAAGCTAAGGGGTCTGTATTTGACTCACTTTGCTTCAAGCCTAGCTGTGTCAAAGTGTAACACTTTGTTGTACTAAAGAAACAAAAAATGCCACACTTGTATGTTGCTTCCTTCTACTTTTGTTTTACATAAATAGAGTAAAACATAATGTTAATAAAATGGGATTAGAGATTTAATAGACAAGACCTTTGAACTATATTTCATATTATTTATGGTCCATTTGTTACAAGTTATTTTTGGGTGAAAATGTCACTTTTTTTTTTAAATAAATAAAATGGTTTCTTTTAGAAGTTTTCATTTCTAAATAAAATGGTTTCTTTATGTTGTGGATTCAGAAATCAAATCATACTTAGAGAGCAAGAGTAAGTGTTTGTTTGTTTGGTACATCGTTTGCAAAGCGGTGTTTGATGGAAATCACAGTAAAAAACCACATTAGCGAAGAAACTAATATTTGGAATTTCTAAAAATCACGGCAAAAACACATTGAGAAACGTGTAAACGTGCTTTTGCATGTTGTAAATAGGAAACCAAACACACGCTAAGTAGCAACCAAAGCAAATTAGCTTCAATCAACAACAACTTTAATAGACCTAGTAACTAAGCGTAACCTAAACATGAGAATATGAGAGAAGAGAAACAACATACCATTATTTATTTATCAAGTTCGACCCAAATTGACTATGTACGAGGAAGAAAGCAGCTCTCCAATCCATTATGAAATGAGTGATACAAAGATGTTACAAGAAATTAACTTCACAAGTTCTGAAAGAACAAACCCTAATTTCTGTACATTTTTGAGTCACCAAGGAGAGAAAAAATTTCTATCCTTCCTCTAATGAGTTCTCGTTTGATTTGATAAGTTTACATAAAAAAAAGTGAGAAAAAGCTTAAATAGAGGTTCAGAAAATGGTAACATGCGCCCCACGCAGGTAAGTGCGTGTGCCACACTTGCAACAACTAGCAAATAGATGGAGAAATGTGCCTCACACGTGATGCGCGAAGACAAATGTGTCAAAGACGATAGTGAAGAAACACCACTTTTACAATATTTTCTTCCTACTCTTGATGCATGATGCGATTTCAAGTCACATTCAACAGGTTAAATAAGTTTTTTGTTCCTCATAAATAAATCAAATTTTGTTTTTAGAACACACTGAAAATTTCTTTCAAACAACGGTCCTTTAAATATTTTTATCTGCCTTTTTTGTCACTATTTTTAAGTTGACTCGTTTGTACCGTTTGAAATTTTGAATTAATTTTTGTTGTCAAGTTTGATATATTATAGAAATCTTCCTACTTGGTCAATTAAGTATGATTTTTTTTTTTTTTTTTTTATGATTTTGATGCTTGGAAAATCATATTCAAAATATTCTAAATTTATGTGAGAGAAATTCTTATAATATTCTAAAACTTGACTCCAAAAGTAAATACAAAAATTTGAAACAAGTGAGTTAACTTAAAATCAGGGACAAATATGGTAATAGAAAATATTTGAAGGATCATTGTTTAAAGAATTAATTTTGATGGATTTTTAAAATGAAATTTCATGTTGATATATCTATAGAGACTAAAAACTTATTCAACTTAAAAGATTAGAATGGAAAAGAAAAATTTATAAACTGCTTCAAATAAAAAGTTGTTTTGAATAGCTTCCCTTGAAATCTTTTTCAATAATTAATCACTAAATTATTAAATATCAAAATTAATTTTTTACAACTTTTAATCTTGTTAAACATAGTCTGCACCAAGCTCAAATAAAAAAGAGGATTGTGTTAGACTTTGACAACCACGTAAAACATTGTTGAATCTATTTAACATGAACTAATTTTTACAAGTCTTAACAAATTATTAAGCCCTTATTTGATTCAACCACGATTAAATCCGATGATTAATTATTAATAAGAAAGTATTAAAAAATAAAGTTTGGTAAAAAATGAACTAGTTGAGCTTAGTTTGATTCGATTCTGAAAGATTAAGAACCGACCACAGTTGAACAAATCTGCAAATTGATTGGTTCTTCAATTCAACTTGTGAACAGACAAATCTTGTCTGATTCTTCAGGTAAAACATAAAGCAATTATTTTTCTCTACATGCATAAAAGATGAAGCACTCTTTTATTATATAGTACAACCATACTTGCGTGCATGAAAAAGTTGAAAACAACGTAGACCAAACTTTTTTCTTTGTACTACCAGTAAAAAATAAAAATTATTGACTAAATTTAACTATATATATAAAAAAAAAAGTGACTAAAGCTCCTCTTTTTTACTATCAAAGGTTGATTTCCACACCATCTTGAAATAAAGTTATTTTTTTTACGAGATATTGAAATAAAATTTGAATTGCGATGAAAGATACACTCACATTTTTTTTAGGGAAAGATATACTCACATTTAGTACTCGACATGTTTTGAACAAAATTTCAGATGGAAGAAACCAAGGGGGAAATAATTCTTGTTTTTTTATTTTTTCTTGAGAGGAAAAATCATTGATTGGCAATATTAATTTTTTTTTTTTGGTTAAGTAGTCGGCCAAAATTTCACTCTTAAAGCTAATAAGTGAGAAATTTCAACGTCCCTATAAATTGAGTTAAACTCACCGTACAAGATGAGTGATGAACTTCATATTTGGTTTCTTTAAATTTTCCTCCGCATATATTTCATCTACAAGATCTTGGAAACCGCCTTCACTACTAGAAAAAGCAAAATTAGAGAGGGAAATTAGTGACGGAAAAAATAAAATTCCTCACAAATTTCTTGGTCGCAAAATTTAGTGACGGAATTAGAGAGGGATTCCACGTTTTCCCTCTCTAAAATTCCCTCACTAATTTTTGCTTTTTTAGTAGTGCTTCTCAAGTACAATAGGTTTTTATCACACCTTCGTAAAATCATATACATAACCTGAAATTAAACGACATTGGTCTTTAACACTGATTAAATTATAAAATATTAATTCTCCTTAATAAAGAACTATATTTTTATGATTCTATAAGAATTTTAAAATGAATTTCACAATATAAACGTTGTTTTGAAATATCATATTTGAATTTTTACTATTTCAATTCAATTAGTACATGTTTACATGCTCATTTCTTTTATTCAGCATGGGCATCATTAATTTTAGGAAGTTTCTATTTTGGAATTATTTTATGTACTCAACATGGGCATCATTAATTTCATTAAAAAAAACTCAAGACGGGCGTTATCATTATTATTATTATTATTATTATTTTATTTTATGTACCCCATTATCATTA
Source organism: Medicago arabica (assembly GCA_946800305.1). Classification (NCBI taxonomy): domain Eukaryota; kingdom Viridiplantae; phylum Streptophyta; class Magnoliopsida; order Fabales; family Fabaceae; genus Medicago; species Medicago arabica. The sequence continues at coordinate 12,337,491 of OX326964.1, forward strand.
TTATTATTGTTATATATTTTGACGGATTGGGCATAATTAATTTTAGGAAATAGAATGATGTGAGATGAATGAAATACTACAACTTTCTGGCTTGTAGAAGTGGGCAATTGATTGAATGAAATACTACAACTTTCTAGGTAACTTTAATTATTGTTAGTTGTAACAAACTCGAATTATTGAAGAGATGCCAAGCCGGCCATGCTATTAGAATATAAATTTTATTGGTGGTCTCTCCAAGAAGTTAAACAACATGACAATTTTGTAGCTTAGGTATAGACTGATATTGAATGATGAAATGAATAATATTATACCAAATTGTTATAAAGGAAGGAAAGCAAAATGATTCTTAGTTGCACAATATGTTGAGACAATATGTAGGGTAGAAGACATTTGTGCTTCACTTGGTGAAAATTTTTAAATTCCTCTTTTAGAAATGGTTTTTAGAAAAACGTCATGGTCACACATACGTACATGTTCTTTCTACGAATGGGGTCACAAACTCATTATATATGAACATTGATTGTGTCATGTGGCGGATTTGTCTTGAAGTTGATTGACTGTGGGGTTTTATTCTTAATCTTTCTCCTGTTCATATGGGGTTGGGTGTTTAAGATAAGTGGTTAGATGGTTTTCTTAGTTTTAGTTTTTCGCTCGTTCCAGTGTGAAGAGATTCTTTCATTTTGTTATCGCTTTACTACTTGAGCTTGAGTACTTTTTGTATTCAATTTTTGTTATATCTATAATCTTTTAGGAGATTTCTCATATATATATATATATATATATATATATGCTAATACGCATCCACTTTAATTTTAGAATGTGTGCATTAGCATTCTACACCGTTTATTTTGGACAAAAAATAACCCATCTCTTTCTTTTAACAATAATTAAATGTATACCCTTTAAACTAATTTCTCATACACATTAATCGTTTCTCTCTCTCTTTCTCTCAAAAAAATTTCCCCACGCGCCCACTCCTTTGTTGTGGTAACGCTATCAGCACATGAAGGAGTCCCAATTCTCCAGCTAAGCACCGTTGTATATCATTTGATAGCGGTGCTGAAACAAAGGAGGGGAGGGACGGCCAGCAGAACAACGTGTTTTGGTTATGGTTATGTATCTTAGTCGGTTTACTTGAAGAATTTTTGGATTTGGTTTTTAGTTATATTCTAGGCCAGTTGGTTTGCATCCATGTTTAATTGAAAAGTATCGGATAATTTATTTTTTTTTTTAAAAATTAATCTTCGAATACTCTTCTGTTACGTATCGGGAAGTATCAGACAGGTATCGGTGCAGGATACACAGGGGATACGGTAGGTCATCCATTTTGAAGTATTGAGCTTCAAGATTCTGGTTCTAACAAATCAGTCAACAACGTGAAGGTGTATATATATATATATACCTTGAAGGATTTTTTGAGAGAAAGAGATAAACAATTAATGTGTATGAGAAATTACTTTAAAGGGTATACATTTATTACGGTTAAAAGAAAGAGAAATGGTGTAAGATGCTAATGCACACATTCTAAAATTAAAGTGGGTGCGTATTAGCATTCCCATATATATATATATATATATATGTTAGCCATTAAAACATAAATGTTGAGACACATAATTCTCTGCATGAGAGTGATATATATCAACACTCTCTTTTCAACACTCACTCAAACACTTATCCAATTAAAGAGTGTTTTAGTGAGTGTTAAAAAGAGAGTGTCGCTAGCACTAGTTTTTTTTCTTTCAATAATGATTCATAAATTTTTTTTTGATAAAAATAAACAATATTCATTAAAATTGATAGAATACATCGATACAATACATATCCAAAGTTGCTAAAAACAAAAATGATGAATCTGCGAACAAACTCACAACATCCATGTTAATAGCATAAAACGACAAAGTACATATGCCTACAAATACGACTATATTCAAGTCTCCGGAATATTCATGTCTCCGGATCTACAACGTTAATGACGCAAAAGTTATTGTTCGGATTTGCACTTGCTCAAGCGAATCTTTCAACCTGAATTAAATAAACACCGTACTAAGACGGAAAATCAAAAACACACCGCACAAAGGCAGGAAATCAAAACAAACATTGTCGTACAAAGACGACAAAATCACAAAAACAAACGAAAGAAAAAATAAAAATATGTGAAAATCACTTATTTAATTAGAATAGAAAGAAAAACAACTCGAAGGGATGATTTTGGGTCATAATTGACCCTAAATCACCCCTCTTTGGTAGACAAGAAGAAGAAAGGGCCGACGACTATGGTTTGATTCGCAACAGTTACTAGAGACAAATTATATCGGCACCGCTTAGAAAATCAATATGCATGGTAATATTGGCCCTTTATCTACTAACAATATATGAAAGTTGAAGTACAACAAAATTACATAATCGTCCTCTTCAAAACTTATGATCTCCTTAATTTCATGTGCAGAATGGTCATTTTGCAAAATTTAATTTAATTGTTTTAAAAAAAATTAATTATGGATAATGGTCATCACAAATGTAACAAATTTCCACGAGTAACTATGAAATTAATTAATTTGTTAAAACAATTACGGGTAATGGTCATCACAACTCTAACAAATTTTTAGAGATAACTATGAAATCAATTTATTTGTTTTTTAAAAAATTACTTAAAAATAAATATTATGGAACTATCCATCGATATAAAAAACATTCACATATATTTGTTTTTCATATGCAAAATTAATATATATTTTTTGAAGAATGGAGGCAAAATTAATAAATATTTGGAATACTTTTAAAACATTATTAATAATGATTTTGGAGAAACAATACAGTGATGTTGATATTTTGAAAATAGTCACGAATTTTCCAAATTTTATCATATCGACTATCACATATCGTTAAATAAAAAACTTCTTCTGCATTATAAGCTTATAAAATCCTCGACGAGTGCGATGCAAATATTTATCGGTGTTATAAATATAAAATAAAAAGTTATTTAATAGAAACACTACATTGACGTTGATATTCTGAAAATAGTCATGAGTTTCCAAATTTTTATCATATCAATTTTCTCATATATGTACATAAAATGTTATGGGTTAATTATGTTTTTGGTCCCTATAAATATGTAAACTTTTCGTTTTAGTCCCTCTAAAATTTTCCTTCAACTTTTAGTCTCTGTAAAATTTTCAACCACAACTTTTGGTCCCTATTTTCTACTAAATTTTTGTATTTTTTAATGAAACTATGCAGAAATGTATAGAATAATATAAAAATTATTCCCATAAAAAATTAGAATTTTTTAACTAAACATGACTTAAATATGAATTTTATACCGCAAAACATAAAAAAAATTATATTTAATTCATGTTTTGGTAAAAAGTTCTAAATTTTTTGGGAGAGATCCTTATAATATTATACATTTTTCTGCAAAATTTTATTTAAAAATATGAATTCTACATATAAGTTTACTTTAAAGTAGGGACCAAAAGTAATTATTGAAAGTTTTATAGGGACTAAAAGTTGAAGGAAAATTTTAGAGGGACCAAAATGAAAAGTTGTATATTTATAGGGACCAAAAACATATTTAACCCAAAAGTTATTTATGCATATATAAGCACAAAAAATTTGCAACGGATGTGGTGCAAATATTGAACGTTGTTTTGCATATAAAATAAAAAGTTATTCAATAGAAACACTATATTAATCAATGTTTAAATTTTGAAATTATTAATGAGTTTCCACGATTTTATCATATCAACTTTCTCTTATATTTCCATAAAAAAAAAATTCTACAGATAAAACACATAAAATTTGCAAAAGATTTGGTGCAAACATTGAACGGTTTTTGCATATAAAAATTTATTTAATAGAAACTACATTGATGTTGATATTTTGAAAATAGTCATGAGTTTTCAAAATTTTATCATATCAATTTTCTCATATATCTACATAAAAATCATTTATGCATAAATAAGCTCATAAAATCTGCAACGGGGGCGTGAGCGGTGTTTTGCATATAAAACAAAAACTTATTCAATGGAAAAACTATATTAATGTTCATATTTTGAGAATATTACTGAGTTTTACGATTTGATCACATCTTTCTCATATATTTACATAAAAACTTGTTTTTGTACATAAAATCTGCAACGGATGTGATGGAAATATTGAACAATGTTTTGCATATAAAATAAAAGTTATTTAATAGAAACTACATTGATGTTGATATTTTGAAAATAGTCATGAGTTTTAAAAAATTTATTTTATTGACTTTCTCATATATATATATATATATATATAAATTTATTTTCGCGCACATACGAAAATAAAATACACAACATACACGATTCAAACATTTAACATATTTTTCTATATATAAGAAAAAAATTAATAAAAATGTTATATTATTGTTGATAATTTCCATTTAATATTTTTAACATTTACAATATATCATCACGATATTACGTGACCCGTGCTCCGCACGGGTCTATTACTAGTTTTTAATTAAAATCAACAAGAAAAAAAATTATAAGTTGAGTTTGAATTTTGAACATTAATTTTTCTTTTCTTTATTTTTGTTAGCCAAGCGTTACTTGATTTTTATCCTTCAAAGTATGACCGGTGGGATGCTGGTGATGGTGACACTAATAAAGGGAAGTACTATCTTCCTTTATCTTGCCTTGTTTTATCTTATTTTTATCAACTTGCAACTTTTGTTTTTGTTTTATCCCAGTAAATTTTCTCCACAATGATAAATAAAAGAGTAAAAATAGGATTGTGACATTTTTATTCGACTGTTCTTAAGATATCAATGATTGGGAACCCAATTTTCTGTTTACATGCTGTTTAACAATAGCCTGTTAGAACTGGTGTTGAAAGTCTGCTGCAATAACTTGCTCAAGAAAATGATGAAGATGAATATGATAAAGTGTGCACATAAATTTCAAAGCACGTGTTGGACACACTAACCTTTAGGGTTGATTCGTCCCTATCAGTTATGTGAACCGGGTGCAAAATGGTTATATTGGCGAATCCCCTTCAGAATACGATGAGATCCTTGACATGGCTTGCTCATTCACACCAAACGTATCGACAATAGTAGTTTACAGAATAAAGTTATGTCAATTTTCCTCGTGCACTAGAAAAAAGAAAAAATGATTTAGTATAATTTTCGGTAGAATTTGATGTTCTATCTCTTTTTCTTTAGAGAATATGATGTTCTATCTCTTTTTCTTTATTATTTTCTGCCTCAAAAGTATCTCTATTTATAAAGAAATTTATGTCCTTTGACGAAGAGAAACAACTATTTAGAATAGTTTGTTCATGAATGGTTGTATTGCATCAATATTGCAACTTTTCTCTAAAAGCCCCCATTTAACCCTTGCAACTTTTCAAATTTATTTTGGAAATTATAAAAATATGATCTTTGGCAAGTTGACAATTAACATATTCATTGATCTCATGTTTGTAGTGATTTATAAACCTCTAGATTTGAGTTTTGAACCATCGTAAGGGTTTGTATACATCATACAAATTTATGTTGTCTTTCTTGTGTTTGAGTGATAAATCATCATTAACGTTGATTCTCCAGCACTTACTTTAAGTGCGTTTGTTTCAACTTTTAAAAAAAACATAAAGCTATTTATGTTTGTTTACTAACATAAAAATCATTTTTTAAGAATAGAATCTCTTACGCTTGAGTTCCTTGTATTTAGGAAAAAGAATAGATTTTTGAAAAACTACTTGAAATAGTTTTTTCATTTTGAGACTAAAAATAATTTTTTTAACACAATAAAATTTTTAAAAACTTGAAACAAACATTACAAAAATTAAAACGTTATTTTTTAGTTAAAATATATTTTTTTTCAAAAAAAGCCCAAACAAACGGGCCCTCTGCAACGATAAAACAAGGTGATTTATATTTATGAAGAATCTTATGATTATTTTTTGACAAAAATAAACGATATTCATTCATTCAAATTATTGATAGACTATATTGATACAATGAAAATTCGCTAAAAACAAAAAGGATGAATCTGTGAACAAACTCACATCATCAATGTTAATAGCATAAAACGACAAAGTACTAAAGCCTACACATATGACTAGATTTAAGTCTTCGGAATACTCATGTCTCCGGATCTGCAACGTTGAAGACTCCAAAGTCATTGATTTGATCTGCACTGGATCGAAGCTGATCTGACAATCGGAATCAAACAAATACCTAAACGAAATAAGAAAGACAAAGAACGTCGCACAAAGACGACGAACAAAACAACGTCCCACTAAGACGATGAAATCACAAAAGAAAAAACGAAATAGATGCGAAAATCACTTATTTCAACAAAAAAAATAATATAGAAAAACGAGTAGAGGGATAGAAGAAAATAGGGTTTTGGTGGATGAAGGAGAAGAAAATCTTATGATGAAAATTGAAGCACTATAGAACTTTTCCCTGCTAGTTTCCCATATTGATCCTTAAAATGAAAAAAAAAAAAAAAAAAGTCCCTTATTTTTTGCATGAAATTTGATCAATTCTATGTACTTTTTAAAGTATGAATGAGACAACCGAGCATAAAATAAAAAGAGAGACACTTCTCTTGAGTTCAAGAATAAAAGAAGTAAAGGGCAACAATTCGGAGTATGTAGGGTGACTCTCACCAGTCATTCTTTCCAAAAGTTGGTTTTATCCCTAATGCTTGAAAAAGAACGAGACACAAGCTCAAGTGGAATACGCATGACAAGTAAAAAAAAAATATAAAAGTTGTTTGGTTCATGTTTTAGATGGTCATTAAATTTGGTTGAAAATGAAAGAAAAATATTTATATTTCAGTCCTTTTGAAAAATCATGATTTGTTTGTATAGTCTTACCTTGAAATCTTTTTCACAATGGACCGGTTACAACTCTTTAAATAGTGTATTTTGTTTCATGCTTACCTTTTATAACACGATTATTTACTTATTATATAGCACAATTATCCAAGTACAACCCCCATACCTTTTTACGCTCTTCTCGTTTGTCCAACAATTAAGATGAATGAACAAATTTGGTGGAGAAATGAAGAATAATTGCGACCAAATCATCACCTTTAACCACAACTTTAAAATAATGTCACATTGTAGGAATATATTAATCAATGTTTCCTCCTCGCGTTCACAAAAACAACATCTCGTTGAGGTATTCAAATCCAACAAGTTTCTCTTTGCAAGATATGATTTAGTTGGAATACGGTCAAGAAGCAAATTCCAAGAAGTCAATACCTTTAAAAGGGCTGGACTCTTCTAAAGATAGAGAAACACCAATTTCTTCTCATACTAACTCGCTCCTCTAATCCTAAACTTCTCAAGTACCATATAACAAGATTTTCCCAAAGAAACTCCCCATTCCTCCGACTTCCACATTCAAGAATCATCTCCTTCTCCCACCACTACCCCTATCAATCTCTCTTTAAGTTGTGGAACAAGATCCATCTCCCACACAAATAAACCTCCACACCACAAAAAACATCATTCTCCCTCCTCCCTCCCAACTGGCCACAATTCCCCCAACATGACATTATTATCATTGGTAAAAGTATTAGGAAAATAGAGAAATGATTCTTATTATTGAATGAAGTGTTTACATCACATATATATATATATATATATATATATACACACACACACACACAAGAATGAAGGTCCATGATAAGAAAAACAATACTAGCAACTAGCTAATCTAAAGTAAACTAAGGTGGCTTGGCATGCAAGTAATCTATATTTGCAGCATTCTTCTCTTCTTCCTTTGTACTCTGTAATAAAAAAGAAAAAAGACGAGGGAAGCAATTGCCAAGAGACTCATTTGACAACCAAGTATCTTTCCAAAAGCTAGTTCACATACCATTCCCCAACTTCCTCTCCAATTCCCAATTAGACCACCTTACTCCTCTTGCAACCTCGAAAGTCATCAAATCTCTCCACCATCTAGATGCAAAAGGAGGCCACTCCCCACCACCACTCTCCACCTGTCCAGTCACCCTTGTACCATATTTATCCACTAGTACCCTCTTCCAGAAAGAAGAATCCTCATGAAGGAGGAGCCACCTCCACTTCGTACAGAAGACTTAAATTCATCAATTTAATATCTCTAACACCTAAACCTCTCTTACATCTTGGTAGGCATACAGTTCTCCACTTTAGCCAACAAATTTTCCTTCCTTCCGTCACTCCCCCCAAATAAATTTAATTTGAAGCCTCGCTACATTCTTAGCTACCCTTGCTGGTATTTTCAAAAAAGAGAGATAAAAAATAGGGACCAAATTCAACACCATGTGTAAGAGAAATATCTCTCCTTTTAAACTAATATATATATATATATATATATATATATATATATATATATATATATTTCCCCAAGCATTTAACCTTCGACTAATTTGATCCAACATTAGTTTCCACGTAGACATCTTCCCTGGATTTGCACCAACCGGTAGGCCTAAATACTCAAAAGAGATTGAATCCTCACTACAATTAAGGAAGTTTAAAGGCATGGGCATAAATTCTTGAGCAACGTTAACTCCTATAAACAACTTTTGGGAAAATTCATCTTCAAGCCCGACATCATCTCAAATCCTTGTAACATCGCATTTAACGTCTAAAGATTAACAACCATTGTCTCACCAATACATAATGTAATCTTCTGTATATTGAAGATGAGAAATTATATTCCCTCCTCCCGACACCTCAACACCTTTGAACAAGTTCTGAGATACTGCATTGTCCGATAAGCCACTAAAACCTTTAGGAGCAATGCTATATCTCAAGAAAAATAACATCAGGAATTCTTCAAGAATAAAGAGCAACCAATCACAATACACTATTTGCCACAATTCAAGGAGGTGTGACAGAAAAATAGGAAGTGAACAAATAAATCATGCAATTAAAACTTACCAACTGTTTCTTGAAAAATTCTTGATGATATTTTTCTAGATAAATAGCATTTTCCAACCTTTAGTAACCAAGAGAAAGGAACTTAAACCTCAAAAAACTAAAGAATCCATGTCCCACATGAGTGCAAACACAAAGTTAAACATATTTCAGTCATTCAATCACAATTAAACACTAGACGAAATGTTTGTTAGTTTTCAATACTTCTCTCTTTACATCTATCAAAAGTAAATGTGCCGAAGAGAACTTATCAATGTTGTCTACGTACAATCAATCCACATCATCATATTATCTACATATAGGTAATAAGAATGAGGACTTCTACGGTACACCTGCAAATTAAGGTGTATCGGTACTCTTCTTTAAAAAAATTATAAATTAACTATAATTTTTTATGAAGAAAATAGTTGTTTGTTGACATTTATATTTTAGAAAATATTTTTTTATAAGAAAAAACATCATTTCATTTTTTATAAAAATCATACTAAATTTTTTTACATTTTATTGTAAAAAATAATTAAAATTCTCTATTATAAGTAATAAAAATTCAGAAAAATTAAATTTTATTACGTTGACGTTTTTGGTAAATAAGATTTAGTTACTATAATTATAGGTGACAAAAAATAATTTTTTCCTACAAAAAATAATTCATTTAACTATTAATTTAAAGATTTTGTGTACCAATACACTTAAATTGTTGAGTGTACCATAGAATTTGCCAATAAGAATGATGCTTATAAAAAAACTTACTACAGCTACCGATCACATCTCGGCATGCTAGCATGCACAAGATTTATTTTCTGAAGTCCAAAATAATCTTAAAAGAACAGAATCACCAAAGTTAAAATATCGAATACATGTGCCAGAAACATGTGGAAATTAGATATTTATATAAGATAAATTCTTACGTAAAATCTTACCCAACACATAATTTTTACACCCAACCAATTAAAATCTAACATATCATTAAAATAATAAAAAGAATTAATATCAGAATTTTTTCTCATTATTTTGAATATTTCTCTCTTTTTTCCACTTTCTTTAACCGATAAGAACTACCCACCATCATTTATGTTTCCATTTCCTTAATTAAAATCACACTTTTTTTAAAATTAATAACATTTATCATTTTTTATTGGTTGGGTGTAAGAATGATATGTTAGGTAAGAGTTCATGTAAGAATATCTCTTTATATAAACGTTGGACAAAGTGTCAATAACGAGGTAAGGCCAGTGATAGGTTTCAAATTAAAACCTAATTTTCTAAGCGAAAAAAAAAAACGGTTAGGGCCACAAGAGTCAGTATCAATGTCTTATGTCTCTTAATAAAATGCATTGGAATCAAGATGTACCATGTACTACTTGTAGATTGGATCTTCAGAGAGAAAAATACTTAAGCAGAAAAGTAAACATATTTTCTAGAGATTTTTTATTTTTTTGAAGGATATTTTCTAGAGATCTATTACTTTTATATTTTGCTACTCTTTTGTACACCACAAACACTGAAATCATGGCAAATATTTTCGCACGATTCTAACAAATGAAGATGATAATCAATAATTCAATTTGTAGAATAAAATCACTACAAAATCATGGCAAATATTCACAGATTTCAAGTGAATCAAAATCAAAATTAAGCTTGAATACTATACTAAATTGTTATCTTTCCAATTCCAACCAGAGAAGACGACCATATCCACATATATCTACGTAATCCAATGGTCAATTAACTAGTTTAATTCAAACAATAATGTTTGGTACTTCAAATCACATGCTTGTCCCCACTACCGTTGATTCTCTTACACATATTAGATTTCTCATAAAACAACATTGAACAAGACCACATAAAAAAATGTGTAAAAAAAATGTGTAAAAAAATGTGTAAATAAAGCCCTAGGGTTCTAGTTTAAAGCAGAATATGTATTCCAAATATTGTATCAATATATGACAAGGAAAAAACATAAACTAGAAGTGTAGAGGTTAATGTTTGAAAGTTTTGATAGAACACGAGGAAAAAAGAAAGAAAAGTGTGCAACCGCAAGTATGCAAAACCCATGTATCCAATGGGGGCATTAATACTACATACAGTATAACACTCAAGTGCTTCTTTATATATTGTGTATTATAGAAACAATTTGTTAGAATAATGCCATTTTTCAGTCATAAATACTATTTTACATGCTGTTGTTAGAATACTGCCAAGGCCGATTCAATGCCTAGGTAAAAAGAGAGGTTGTGTTAGGTCTTGATCATAGCCAAGGTAAAACTTTGTCGAATTTATATGACATGGATCAAATACAAAATAGTATGAACGGTAGGTTGTTGCCCAGAAACAACGCGTTGTATAGCTGAGTATATTGTCAAATGAGCAACGGTCGTTAAATCTAAGCTTGGATGCAGTGAAAAATAATCTAAATATGGTTTAATAGGATAAGATTTGGTTGTTATTGTTATTACTTTTATGATGATTTACTATAGATTTTAGTTTAGCAAGCAAGCTTACAACTTTTCTCTATATATTTGTATTGTATCATTCATTTCATATTATCCAAGTATAAGGACTTTGTACTCCAAAATTTTATTGTCTTTTCAGTTTTTTGGTTCTTCTTCAATTCTTTTCCACCATTTTACATTTGGTTATGTTTTTCTTAAACAATCTTATACAATTATCATGCATAGACCGATGAGAAAGTACAAATTTGCAATTTGACATTATTAAAAAAGAAAAGTAATTCCTCAAATAAGTATATATGAAAACAAAAAACATTTTAGAGTTCAAACCTCATCAAAGCCGTTTCAGAATACTAATAAACATGGCATCCTTGACTCGAGAAGAGTTTCATCTCTTTATCGCTGAAACAATAAAGAGGTGGAGCTAGTATCTTTTCTCAAAGATGGTCTTGAAAATACCATTATAGCAATAACATCACCATGTACTTTAAGATAACACCTCAAATTAATCTCTTTCAATTGTGTGCAACTTTCTATCACATGCTTAACTCCCTTCTTTGTGATATAATTACAATCTTCAACAAACAATTTCAAAAGTCCGTGACATCTCTTTGAGATCATATAGAGTGTTTCATCATCAACACTTGTATGTGTCAAGTTCAAAACCTCTAGTTTAAAAACTTCAAAGTTCAGTCCACATAGCTTCACTCTTGAACAACGGGTTAAGTTCAGATATCCGATGTTACAACATCTCCTTAAAATTTGACCAATACCTTCTTCTAAGTAGTCTCTACCGCGTTATTGTAACCGTAACCATTGAAATACCCGAGGTCACTAAGGTCGAATTCTTCAAGCAAAGGGAGGCAGTCAACAATGTGAAACAAGTCAGTACTATCGATAGAATTGATGTCAGAACAAATGAGTGAGGTTAAACTTGTAATTTTTTGAAAGAAAGCTTGCAAGCCATAAATTTGGCATTTTTGGAGAGATTGAGCGATTAGAGGTTCAATGGAAAATGAGAGATTCAGGATGTTTGTTGAGGTCACCATAGTAGTTGTTCCAGACATATAAGAAGAAAACTAACCCTACATTGAAAAATATCTATGAAAATGCCCTACTTTTTAGGAACCTAGGAGCACCTAATATCATCCATTGTTTTCCTGGAAATCAATCCGCAGGAGATTGTAATATTTTTATGTAAAATAAAATTGTGATTAATGTATTAAAATCCTCAGAGAAATATGCATGAAATTGGAAATATTAAATTGAAATGTCTTGAAAGCCGCCGAAAATTTGCAGGAAATTATAAATTCCATGCAAAAAAAAAAAGTTTCATGCAGATTTTTTGCAGGAAAAAAGTCTAAATAAAATGTAGGGTAGTTTTGTATGTATTTTTCAAAAGTCGATGTTGAAATTTGGGGCCTAATTCCGGATTACCCCCACTTATAAACACATTGTCAGGTCATCACATATCTGATGTGGGACCAGCACTATTGAGCTTGGTTCGTGGACATAAATGGTGGGTGGCTCGATAGGAAAAACCTGATAGCAGGTGACCCAATAAATCTTGGAGAGTCTCTGATACAATCTTAATATTTGGGGCCTAACACAACCTCACTTATAAAGACATTGTCAGGTCATCACCTATCGGACGTGGGACTCTTAACAGTCGATTATTTTAGGGAAAAAAAATCATTTGACACTAAAAATGGATAGCAAAGAACAATACAAAATACAAATGAATGATTCAAAATCAAATAGTTGATGTGGAGAAGCTTCTATAGTAATTTATCTTTAACAAACTGAAATTTATTACACAATAATTTTATTCTATACGGGCTCTAAGCGTTAACTATCGTGTCTTTTGTGTTTACTCCAACCATTGTGTTTTTTTTAATGAGCACCAAACACTATTAGAAAAAGCAAAATTATGGAGGGAAATTAGTGACGGAAAAAATGAAATCTCTCACTAATTTTTGTATTTTTAGTAGTGAAGACCAACCATTGCAACTTTATGAAATGTTATTACTATATATGTAAGTAAAATTAAAACGACACTACACTTAAGGTGTCTACATATATAGGTGTTTGCATTAGAATCTTTCACACATTTTCGAATTAATTGTCACTTTTATTTTTTTGTCACATAATTTTGTCACTACTACAATGGTTTCATTGATCACTCCACTTTGTCCAATGGAACTAGAAGAAGACAAACCATTAAGTGAAAAACTTGAAAGAAATTGTCCCATTCATTTTCAACCTAATGTACTGGATATCCTTGAAGATGTGAAGAATACAAGCAATCTCGATGTCAAGGCCAATCTTTCAAGCAGTGTTTCAAACACAAATAATGGTAATGGTAATTATCACTTTTTTATTTTATTTGAGTAACTTGTAAGAAATTTAGGGAGACGTATAAAGTCCTCTTGAAATATAAAACATCACTTTAGTTGTCTAAATTTTCAAACATAAGTAAAAATAAATTTAAATGGAATTTTGTTTGTTCCTTATTGATATACCCTTTTCTTTAAAATGATTTTGTTTTAAGTACATTCTGTTTTCTTCTTTTTGACGGAATTTTTAGGAGATTCTTATATGAGATTAATGAGTATACAGTGTAAATTTATTTCATACCGTCATCAATTTTTATTTTATTTTTTAAAAATTCGGTATCCAATTCAAGAATCGGCTAATCCGTGTGGACTAATCCCACCACCCTCTCATATTATATTGGTCAATATATATATAAACAATTTTACATAAGAGAGCGTGTATGTTCCATTTTCTCCTTATATGTCTTTCTAACAATTTGTCGCTACTTTTTATCAGGTACGAAAATTCCTATTTTGTTTAAATTTAGGGTTCCTTCAAAGAAACGAACACCAGTGATTTATAGGAGGAAGATGACACCAATGCAAAAGTTTCACAGACAACTTCTTCATGAGTGGATAAAACAGGGAAAGCTAAATGAATCATCGCCAGAAGAGGTTTTATTGTTTCATGATATGAACAACTTCATACCTAGAAATGAAATTGGCCTTGGAGGCATTCTTCTTAAACCAGATTTTAACTATACATAGAAAGGCGCATTGATATATAGAAATTACAGCATGTACCGTTAGTGTAAATTAATTTTACACCGACGAACAATAAAAATCCAACATTTTATGGTTATTTTATATTTTTTATCATAAAGGGAATTTATTTGGCAATATTACGAGTGATCATAATTAATATTTGTGTGAAATTATTTTACACCAAAAGTGTATCAATTAAACTCTTAATATACATATTATTCATTAATATCTTATAAATGTATTTTGTCAATCTTCATGGTGATCTCTAAGTATGTGGCCTGAATTGTTTTTAGACTTAATTTATATAACTCATGTAGAATTAATATATATGATATGATTCAAATTGCATGTATGAACTAAACCACGGTTATTTAAGAAACTATGAAGTAGTGTGATATTGTTAAAAATGATCTATGCATTATACATAAGGATTAGAGAAGAAATTGAGTGTGATATTGTTGATAAGATTGAATACTTTGATATCACGCTTTCAAGGAATGACACCAATTAGGTCGGAGAAGTTCATATTTTGACTCATCAAGAAACGAAAAAATTGAGGTGATCACATAGTCTTTTTGTCATGGGATGTGGGAGAGCAAAGTAAAGGCATCTGTTATCTTTAGTTTCAGCGGGAAGCTTTTGTCGAAGTTTGTATTGATTTTATTTTTCTATGGTTACATATTAATTGGGATTAAGATAACTAATTTTGTATAATGAAAAAATTTTGGTTTCCTCCTCCAATGTGTTTCGGAGTTGGACTTGGATATAATCAATTCACCGCCCGGGCTTCGACCCAGCTTTTTTGTAATTTCTTATGCAAATTCCTCTGAATTTCTTATATAATATAAACCTCTATAAATTGATAAATTTCTTTAGATATTTTTTGATTATTTGTTCCCATTTCTTATGTAAAAATCCTATAAATGTGTTGTAAATTATTTTTGTCCAGGCTTTATAGTAATCATAGCTCCGCCAGTGGATATAATTGTCAAGATGCTATGGCAATATGCAAGAGGTTCGGTTATCCTGATTTATTCATAACAGTTACATGTAATTCTAATTGGAGTGAGATACAAGAGTTTGTTGAACCAAGAGGCCTAAATGCATCTGATAGACCGAATATCGTTTGTAGAGTATTCAAAATTAAACTTGACGAAATGATGGTAGATTAAAAAAAATGGAAAGGCCATTGCAGGCATGTGTTTATTGTATAATTAAAGTTGTTTTAATCTACTATCTATTATACAATAACAATATTTGTATACTAACTTCTACTAATGTTTTTTTATCCAATGTAGGGATGTATACTGTTGAATTTTAAAAAAGAGGACTTCCACATGCACACATATTACTTTGGTTGGATGGTGAAAGCAGGTTAACTAAAACCCGAGATATGGACAAGGTAATTTCAGCAGAGATACCGCGTCATAAGTTATTCCCAAGGTTGCATACAACTGTTGGTATGTACATGATGCATGGTCCTTGTGGAATTGCTAACCGTAATTCTCCTTGCATGAAAGGACATAAATGTTCTAAATTCTTTCCAAAAAAATCTCAGGCAAGAACCATTATTGATGACGATGGTTATCCATGTTAGAACAAGAATGGTTCATATAAGTTCTCTTAGGTTTTGATGATAAGTAACAAAGTATTGAAGAATAAATGATATACTAACATATGTTCAAGTGTGTAGGATCTCCTTATAATAAAGAAGTAATATATGAAGAGCATCAAAAAGGGATTGGGAAGCTTATTAGAAGACTATGGTGGAAGATCTACTGAAAGGTCAACCAGAAGTCAACGTCCTTAGTAGAAGGAAGTCTCACAGATGCTGAGGAGTGATCTCCACAGACTCTATGAAGGACATCTGACCCGAAATCTGACTAGGATACTTGGATCTGAGGGACCCAGAATCCACGTAAGCTTTTGTCATATTCTATGAGGTTTCTCTATCACAACATTTGGTATAGCAGTTATTTTGTCTTCTTCCGTCTATGTGTACAACCAGACAAAGGACATCAGGAACGACAAAAGCAACAGATAATTCTCCTTTCAGCAAAGGAAATTCAAAGTACTTTCCAACGGGATTATCCATTTTAGGCAAAGGGTCAACTTTCGTGATCAAAGCTTCTCAACGAGTCTATTTTCTTTGGCACTCTTATCCAATGTCTCTCAAATCACTGCCTATAAAAGGAGTTGAGGACCTAAAGAAGAAGCAACAAGACTCTGCTATTCAATTGTGCCATTATTCTGTCAAATTTCATAGCGCAAAAACACTTAAGATTTATGTCAAGTCCAATCTTAGAAATCATAGGGAGTATGTTCATTTGTTTAGTTTACACTTACTTTTTATAAAAAGTGTAAGAAAAAATTAACTTGTTTTTAGTTGGGGCAAACATTTTAGAAAGTCTATCACCTGCGTGCTTGAGCATATAAGTCTCTTGGTGAAACCTTGAGCCCTTAGGAGTCTCAATCAGTGGGGATTGAGCAAAGGGAAGTCTTAAGCATTTCAGCTTAATCAAGGGAACATTTTTAGGTAGAGTCTTAAAAGAAGTATTTAGGTAGAGAGTCCAAGAGCATAGAAGTCTCTAGCAGTTGTGCTTGAGCAATTAGAAGTCTCTTGCAATTGTGTTGAGCATAGAGAAATCTCTTGGAAGTGTCCTTGAGCAATTTGTAATCAGTTGTGATTATAGTGAAATCCCTTGGAAGTGCAAGGGGACTGGACTACTCCTGGATTGTAGGAAGAACTAATATAAAGTTGATGTGTGTCTACTGTCTACTTTCTCTATCTCTATATATTTATCTTTGTGTTTTGTACTAATCCGCTGCATTCAGACTCTGCATCAGAATTTATGTATCTTAGATTCTGATAAGGTTGTCTCAACCAAAGAAAAATAAATCCACAAAAAGCGGACATAATTCAACCCCCCCTACTTGTGTGTTTTTCTCACCTTCAACCCATCTTACAATAGATGTGATACTAGTGTATTTGTTGAAAAGAAGGGCATCAAGTTGGATAATTGATATGCCGTCCCTTACAATTCATATCTTCTATGAGGTATCAAGGACATGTAAACGCTGAGTATTGCAAGAAGTCAAATGCAATCAAGTATCTGTTTAAATATGTCAGTAAAGATCATGGTAGAGTTAATCTTCATATTACCAACAGTCCAGGGAATAAGCATCATGAACCTCCAATTGATGAAATCAAGTGTTACTATGATTGTAGATATTTATCCCCTTTCGAAGCTATTTGGAGAATTTATATGTTTGAAATCCATCAAAAATGGCCATTAATCTTAAGGTTGGTAATTCATGAAGAAAGACAACATTCAGTCGGGGTTAAGGATAGCCAAAGAATCGATAAAGTTGTCAAGTACCATGAATCAATTAGAACAATGTTTCTAGCTTGTTTTGATGTGAATCAAGAATATCCTGATGGTTGGCATCAGACTTATGCTAAATTTCCATCTAAATTTGTATACAATAACCAGAAGAGGTTGTGGCATCCATGGAAACTTGGATATCAAACTGGTAGACTACAATATATTCTTGTTGGAGATAGTGAGTTGTATTACATGAGGATTCTCTTAACCATGCAAAGAGGTTGGGTTGGGTACAAAAGTCTAAAAACAGTTGATTGTGTGATTTACGAAACCTTTCAAGAAGCATGTGGTGCAATGGGTTTATTGATCGATCAAAGAGAGTTTACTGACGGCATAATTGAGGCTGGATGCACTTGAAGTGTCACACAGTTAAAAAAGCTATTTGTTAGGCTGTTAAACTTGGCCACAACGACGAAGCTTGACCATGTTTGGAATTCCACGTAGAGACTTTTATCAGATGGTATTGTTTATCAATGACAAAGAGCCTTGAACAATCTAGGTGCTTTGTTTGTTTGTTTTATACTTTTCGTTATAAAATTTAAGGTTCTTTAGATGGAGTTATGTTCATGCATAAGATGTATGCATTTATATCTGTCTTAATAAATAACTCAAACTTTATAGAAAAAATGTCATAAATATAATTTAGCCTTTCATTAGAATTGGTGTGCGTTTTTTTTTGTTAACACATTCTTAACCAAATTTATTTTGTTTGTTGTAGAAGCTTGATTGAAATAGAGAATCTTCTTATGGAAAATGGGAAAACTCTCAAGGAATTCAAAACTTTGCAATATCCCACATTTGATGAACTGATTGATCAAGTTAAAAACAAGCTCATAGCTAATGAGCTTAACTATAACAAAATTGAAATGAGTAATTTATATGAATCACAATTACAACAATTAACTGATGAACAACACTTTGTCCATAGTACCATCATGAATTCAGTTTGCCTTCAAGATGGACAGATTTACTTTTTACATAGCTATGGTGGTACTGGAAAGACTTTTTTAATGAAAACATTGCCTGCTGCCATAAGATTGCAAGGTAAAATTGTCATCAATGTTGCTTCAAGTGAAATTGCATCCTTGCTTCTACCTTGTGGGAAAACAACACACTCAACCTTTTGTATACCATTTATTATCAATGAACAAACTACATGCAACATTAAACAATAAAGTTTAAGAGCAAAACTTCTTAGAGCTGCAAGTTTGATCATATGGGATGATGCTCCAATGATGAATTAGCTATGTTTTTGTGCTTTTGATCGAATAATTAGAGATTTTATGAGAATTAAAACTGAAGACAATTTAAATAGACCATTTGGAGGAAAAGTGGTAGTTTTGGATGGAGATTTTAGACAAATTCTCCCAGTGGTCAAAAAAGGTTCAAGAAATGATATCATGAAGGCACCAGTCAATTCCTCACCCCTATGAAAATTCTACAAGGTGTTAAAGCTCACAAAAAATATGAGGTTCAATGGTAAAGGTTCAACCCAATCTTCTAATGAAATCAAAGAATTTGTTGATTGGATGTTGAAGATTGGATATGGTGATATCAAATCAGATGAATATGGTCAAGGTGAGATCGTTATACCAGAAGAAGTATGTATTCTACAATGTGATAACTTTTTTTTTTCATTAGAGTATTTCGTTTATCCAAACATTTTGGATAATTTTCATAGTCACAACATGTTTAAAGAGAAGACAATTTTAGCTCCAACTTTAGAGTCAGTAGAACAAATAAATGATTTTGTTCTGAACATGATTCCTAGAGATACAAAAGATTACTTAAGTTATGACACTCCTTGCAAATCTGATAAAGATTGTGAAGTTCAAGGAGACTATTTCACCTCTAAATTTTTGAATGACATTAAATGCTCTGGTATACCAAATCACCGTTTGACACTCAAGGTTGGGGTTCCAATCATGTTGTTGAGAAATATTGATCAAGCAAGTGGGTTGTTCAATGGAACAAGGTTGCAAGTTAATAACCTTGGTAAAAATATCATAACAGCAACAGTTATTACTGGGAAGAATGTTGGTGAAAAAGTTCTCATTCCCAAAATGGATTTGTTTTACTAACTTAGGATTACCATTTAAATTTAAGAGAAGACAATTCCCAATATGTCTTTGTTTTGCCATGACCATAAACAAGAGCAAAGGTCAATCTTTAACTAAGATATGATTATATCTACCAAAGTCAATGTTTACACACGGTCAATTATATGTTGTGGTATCTAAATCATCTCTTCATGTTTCATCGCTTCATTTTCTGCATCAGAATACTAATAGTTGTCTTATTTTATATTTTCAATTTTTTATTTCATCAAGTGCCAAGTATGTTTGTTGAAATATGCTTTATGCGCCTAAGATTGGTATTGTATATGGTTGTTTAATGGTTATAAACCACATTAGTACTAGTTAGAGTGTAACGTTGTAATTTCAGAGTTTTATTGTCAACATTTGATTTTGATTTACCTATTTGTTGATGATTAAACTCATATAATTTATGTATACAACTCTATTGATTGTTGGTTAATTTTTTATTTTTTTTATGATGTTCATTCAATTTTATTATTAAAATTATGGTTTAATTACTCTGAGCAATGATTAAATTACCTAAATGTATTTTCTCCCCATTCGTTGCATGGGTGCTAATACTAGTATAAGAAATTTGTGAGTCATGATGGACCATAGAGTCTTCCTTTAAATATTTCAAAATGAATCACAATTACAACCAAAGCTGAAGTGTTACTCACTTCACTGATTTTAGGGAAAGGAAATAGTATTACTTAGTTTAAGTTACTATCACTAAAACCAACAACATACAAAGTAGATGTATCAACTTTGTCCTTTTAGAAAACATGAACTTCAAGAACTAAATATTCCTTGTTTATCAGTTCAAAGACACAAACATCTTCAAGTTGCAGTCCACTTTCACTTGCAACAAGAACCAACCAGCCGAAAGGCGACGACTCGTATCACGCTCATAAGAAGGGAGCAATTTCACACTCCACGATCTTTCTCCAATCTGAAGCACCAAATTCTTCTCCTTGTTCTCAATAACCCTCGTTAAATGCAAATTTAGTACACGTTGCATAGTATAATAGTATTATCAATCAAACTAATGAATAATAAAAACATAATATAAATAAATTTATATGTCTATATACATAGCACTCTATGGATGAATAAATGTAGTAAATGTTGTGTTTGACCATACCGCCGACTTGCTATCAGATGATTATGATGTATGAGAATTGTGAAAAAAAAGGATTGTTTGAGATGAATTTTGCAGCTACTTCATGAGCTCTTGTTTTATTTGACCAATTCAAGCTTTTAGTAGACTTCTTAATCTCACCTGCATATAGAACTACTCACATGTTGAGAATTTGAACATTCATGATGCTTGGTGTTTATAGGTTTACGCATATCCAAACTCAAGCAATTTTGACTAGTCGCAATTAATCAATTACATTTAAAGGTGTTTTAAGTATGAAGTTTAACTACACTTAAGATGGTAGCTCAATGGTAAAAGTTTAATGCTTAATACAACTTTAATTAATAAAAATTTATCTTTTCCCTATTTTGTAAAAAAGTATGGATCTTAATAGATGAATTAAGAAACACATAATTTTTATCAGGAAACTCAAATTTCAAACTCTAGAAACTAATCTAATCACTAATTTGCTATCAACTAGCATTTATCAATAAAAAATTACTTCATATTTTGGGTGGAGTTCAAACATAACCCATCAACTCATGTATGTGAGTTTGTACATGAATATTAATATTTCGTCTAGCATAAAAACTATAGTTTTTTTTACCGAAAATAAATAAATTAGAATTCGTCATATTACATGAATTAAAACTGTTGTACTTGACCCTTCAGTTTAAATGGAAAGTTTAATAGAAAATCGTATCAACCCAAATATAAATAACAAATATAAAATGAAATCGAAACATACCGCTAACTTTCTTATATGGTCGAAGATAAAATAATGGTGACCTTTTTCTAATCTTCTGATTTGGCCAGTCATCTAAAATCTCAAGTGATTCATGATCACTATGACCAACATTATCATTTTAATCATCAATGTCACTTGAAGAATCGTAGTTAATTTTAAGTAAAAAATTTCCAACCTTTTTCGAACCAAATCTCACTATTGACTTTTTTCCATTAAAATTTTCATTTTGAGCCATCAGGAGGCTTGATCAACATTGGATTTGATAGACTAACTTCATGTCTCCTTATAAACTTATTGGTATTTTATGTAAAAATTAAAAAACCTCTTTTGGTCAATATCAAACAAAAGGTATCAAATTAATGTCTTTTAGGAATAAAACATGACATTTAAGTGTGTGTGTGTGTGTACGGTAATCAAATTTCTAGTGCTATATATTTTTATTGTAATACAAAAAGTTCTAGTGCTAATACTCTAAACAAAAAAAAGTGTCAAATTTAACTCTAAATAATACTAATCAGAATGCATTATGCTTACAACCTTTTGAAGATTAGTTTGGAGGATAATCTTGAAAAAACGGATGGGAAATGTCGCGGTGATTTATCAGGTTTTTGTTATCACCAGATACTAGATAGAACGATTTCAAACCAATATTCGAACCGATACTGAGCAAGCAAAATGTGAAATTCATGGATCTTGTTTCTTGGCGTTTCACACTCATGACCCGAATTTAGCACAAACATGTTATCACCATAGTATGAGAAACGAATCTCATGATAATCGTATTGCATCCCAAAGAAATATCATATCTTTGTCCATCCACTTACGACAAACGGGTGATTAATTGATCGATTCCACGTGACAATGTTCTCATGATTTTTGGTGTACAACTTCCATTGTTCAGTGAGTTCATCATACTAGTGGTGCATGTCTTGAAATTAGCAACTTGATGTCACTTAATTGTCTCTTAAAAGATTTCTACTATAAGTAACTTATCAGGTATTGTATGTGGTTATGTGTTTGACAATCAGTTCACTTCTTTAAGAAACGTATGTATGCATTAATTTTAAAGAGTTTATTTGATAAACAAGACAAGGGGTTAAACCAAATAATGACAACTTATTTAGAGTAATAATAGTGAGTTAGAAGTGTGATTTAAACCATCATTTATGTAAAAGATAAGAGAAGACATAATTATATTAAAGACGCCATTCATTTTTACATATTCGAAAAGTACTTCAAAAAACATAGTTGTACTAAGACAAACATCATACACTAGTGACAATGTACATGTGGTTGCAACATCACAACAAAATTAGATCATGGAATTTTTTAAGTACCATAAGTACTCAAAATGTGACATATTTAGCAAGGGCATGGAATTTTCTAAAAAGAAATCATCATCGAAGATCATCGCCGTGAACTATTTGTACAAACAAATCATTTGATGGAACATCAAGTCCAAACTTCGAGGAGTCACCAGGTCTTAGCATGTTGTCTTTCACGAACTTCTATCAACCCATTCCCAAATACTTCTCGTTTGGACTCTTATTAGAATCTAAGATCTCACAAACATACTCGGCACCGTTGTCCTCCATGTATAGTTTAATTGAGTTCTTCTCTTATTCTATGGCATACTTTGTTCTGATGGATAAAATATACTACACATCAAGTAAGAATGTAATATCAGTTTCATGCATATTTTAACTGATGTAATCAATTAAATGAATTAACAAATGCAAGACAAACATAGAATTTATAAGAAAAAACTCTTTATATTCGTGACATGAAAGTAATGGAGCAATGACAAATTGAAAGGGTCTATACACACTTATTTATTCATTTATTTAAACAATTTTGAGTGGATGAACTTTTGAAAATGTGCGGTTAGATTGAGTCGGGTTTAAGTTACCATATGTATTTTCCAATATACACCACGAAAGTATCTTCATACATGTCTCATATTAAAATATAATGTTTGTTACATTTACCAGACCCTGAAGGTACTTCCGACATAATACAAATTTTGTAACTGGAACCACCTAGCTGTAAGTAGCCCATTTCTTTGGTTAAAGATCACGGTGTAGCCAATCACCATCGTCATCAGTAGGATCATAGTCATCATCAAAGTCTTCATCACTATTGTAGAGCTCACCATCATTAGCATCACCATTTTTGCCTAAATTTACAACCTCATCACCTTCGACATCAGGAGGACATTAGACAATAACACAATCGTCATCAGAAATATATTCAAAAAGGTTTTTGTCGTCCTCGTATTCATTATAGTCTATTAGATAGGGATTTTTTGAAGAAGAACCTAACATCTTGTCCTCATCATTAACAACGTCCAACTTAGTCCTTTATGTTTTAAGTTGGACCCTTATGTTTTAAAAGTTTCAAGTTGGTCCAAAACTTTACTCACATTTGAATAAGTTAGTCTCTTCTATCACTTGACTGTTTAAATATTCGGGGTGACAATATGGATGATGAAATTAGTTTTAAGACATTTTTTAAATTTTGTTTTATTAGTGAATCATATTTCCATGGTCACAATCATAAATGAACAATGTTTAGTCAAAAACACATAAAATACCTTTATTCAAAATACTAAATCATTTTATTATCAATTAATTTTGAATTAGTAGAGAAAGTCTTTTAACATGTGTGTCAAACAGTAATAAAAAAAAATTTGTGTAAACCGGGTATCTTGCACGTGTAACTACGGGGACTAATCCCTCAAGCATTGTCAAGCAGTAATAATTTATGCTTATGACCATAATAGCATTCCTCTTTAAAAAAGATTGTTATAAAACAAAAGCAGATGATAAATAACTAAACTAATAGAAGAAAAAAATAGCTATCAAGAAAAGTAGAAGAAAGAGAACATAAAAAGGTAAGAAAGCCACCGAGAAGCTTCCATCGTTGGTTATTCCCACTCATCTTTTGTGTTTGCTGCACATTGCAATCAAGGCCAACCAACATCATCCCAACATCAACAATACATAGAGCAACTTTATTTCGCCAGAAACATCTTTCTGTCAAACCACAATCTCAGCTCCGATAGCTTATACATTAAAAGGAAAGAGAGTTCAAGGAAGGAAAGGAATTGTAATTCGAATCGACGGCGATACAGTTGGATACGAAAAATTGAAATTTAATGTGGATGGTGAAGGAATTGAACTATGGGTGTGGTGAAGGAATTGAACTGTGTGTGGGGGTGATGTGATAACTGCAACATTTGGATATGGATTAGGAGCTTCATGTGTGTGGGGGTGGTGAAGCATGTTGTGACATTCAATGTGTCTCCACTGTTAATTTTTAATTAAAAAACAGTCTTAAACTCATGAATACATTTCAAAACACATAATGCCTACGTAGTATATTACGTAGTACCTCGTGTCTTTTAGCCTAATTGCCAACATATCCACTATACCATATTGAGTTCTTCTTTGCTCAATAGGATTGACATCGACCATGACTCCAATTATATCTGATAGTCAAGAAAATGATTAAAACAACGCTTGATACACAATAACATGATATTTAATATTGTAAGATGATAAATCAACATGTGTATATATCTTTGCCAATTCTAGCCTCCAAATGGTCATAACCGATAAATTCAAAAATATGGAGAGTGATCTTGCCATCATCATAGTCTTCTTCGTTGAATTTGATGTCAGTATGAAACTGTAACATCGAAGAGTTGCTTTCAACCACAACATGCTTTTTTTTTGTTTGACACTGCAAATTTTGTAATGATATATATTTTTCCCTCTTGCAATGATTTTTTTTCGTAATGAATCTGCAAACCTCTTGGGTACAGTAGCATGGATGTAATTGAACTGCATGGGAAAATATTTTTCTATTGTAAGAGATTTTATTCAGTATTAGATTTTGCATGAATATAATACACACATTGATACCTCTTCATCAATCAACATCATATCTATACTATGCAATTCATTTTTCTTATTGATATGGAAATTGTCCTATAGTCTAGCAATGCACAATTTTACACTACTCTCCTCTGTGGTGTTGGCGAGGTTGTTCAAAAATCTATGTGTGGTGTCCATTGTCCTGTAAAAACAGAGAATAAACATTTCAAACAGAAACAATAGTATGGAAACAAAGTTTTACGCATGACTGTGAGCAATGGAATTACATATGATGCTATTCACTTACTTGTTGGTATTTCCCTAAACAACAAACATGATTGCCTACAAAGAATTTTGTAACCCAAGAATGAGTAAACAAAAGTAGTGCAAACATGGAAAGGTGAAGAAGTGCATTGGATATGTTGCATATTTATATAGAATAGAATGCACTCCAAAATGTTGATCAGTTTTTTTTTTGTGTGTTTAATTGTAGGTAGTGAATTAAGAATGGCAAGAGATGATATTTAAAAGGTTGTGTACATTGAAGCCAAATCAAGTCTTCTAAATTGTTTTTTTAATCAGATTACGGTAGGCAGTGAGTGCCACAAAGCATAACATGCATTTGGTAGGGATTGAATAACGGTTGTTAATGTTATATTTTTTTCAACTTCCATGATGCGTTACATGGTATTTGAAAGGTGGTAATTCTTAAAGTTTAATTTTTTTCACTTCCATGACAAACCAATGATCAGTAACAGACCAAAGGATAATTGGGTTTTTGGTTTTAATTGGTTTATAGTTGAATGTGCGCAATTTTTTGAGTTGTTCAAACGTTGATTTCTCAATTAAGAAAAAACTTGACTATAATGTTGATTATGCAATCCTATGTATTTTACGTACAAATGAAGGAGATTAACCCGTGCATTATCAGGCATTATCAGGCGAATCAAAAATATTTTTAAAACTGTTAATTTCCAAAACAAATGATTGATATACCTAAGTTCCACAATAATTTTTTGTGTATATTATAACGTTTTTGGGTTGCAAATGTTGATTTATGTTCAACTTAAGTGGAGAATTAAGAAAAATACATGAGAAAATGACAGTTACTTATTTGGAGTCTTCTAATGGGCAATTTACTTTTTTTCTTCCTCAAGTTTTTTTACTTAAATATTGGATCATTTACGTTCACACATTAAATTGATACAATGGAGATAAATATTGAATTTTAGAATAAAAAAAGAGTGGAGAATAAGAGTGAGAATAAGCTCTTTTAGAAGTTCCACATAGACATAATGTTTGCATATGGTTAACTCAAGTTTCCTTTACAAAGATATATATATATATATATATATATATATATATATATATATATATATATATATATGAGAATGGATCCATTGACTCCAAGAATAAGTCTAAAGACTTACTCCAAATCTTGACCCTTCATTCTAATAATAATTGCTACGGTGGGGTGTTTTTGACTCCTTTCAAGTCCACAACAATCAAGGCAATAAACATTATTTATTCTTCTCTCTCATCCCTTTTGATTTCTTTCATTTTTCAAAAGCTTCCATGCTTCTGTATTCATTTCTTCATTAGGGTTCTTCACAGTGAAAATTATGGGTTTTTTCCTTCCTCCAAAAATTTCATTAGGGTTTATATGATACAATATCTTTGATTGTTAATTTATAAGAAATTGATTCTATGTTGTGGTGTCTCGCAGCTTTTGGATGATGACAGACAACACTTTCTTTTCAATTGATTAATACAACTTTATTCACTAAAAATATAAAAGGCATCAATTCATCAAAAACAAGTAAATTAGAAAAGCTTCTATCAAAAAATATGGTAGAAAGGCATCGGCAAAGAAAAAGAAAACGAAGGGTATCAGAATATTTTTTTTTACATCAAACCCTAATTATCTTTATGTTGAAATGAAGGGCATGTTCTTAGCACAGGATGTGATAGGTAGAGGTGATATATTACATGGATAATTGATGTGTATTGTCAAAAAGATAATTGTGAATTGTTGTGTATGGTTGAAAGAAAGATGCGTGGAGAGAGGAAAACACCCCACCTTAACAATTATTCTCTCTCTCTCTCTCTCTCTCTCTATATATATATATATATATATATATATATATATATATGTGTGTGTGTGTTAGCATCGTTGCTCTTGTTTTTGAGAATTATATCATTAAATAATAATCGAATTCACTAACTGTGATAATTATTCAAAGAATTTGTATATCACAATCTTAATTATTCCAAAGAACTTAAACAATGAAAAGGGGTTTTTATATTTTGGTTTCAACTAACAAATATTAGGGTTTAAACAATTCAGCTTTTTTCAATAAACAATTTAATAACAACACATGCATCAAAGACTGAGTATGTACCATTTTTCACGGATTCTTGGTGTGAGGATCATAACTTCATTCAAGTTGACGATGTTGTCGTGGTCGTTGTTGTTGGGGTTGCTTTTGTTGGGGTTTGAGTCTGTCATTGTCGCACTCGTCACACAAACTTGTTGGCTGCTGTTACTAAAGTGTGTGGTTTAGGTTGGTAGGTGAATGAAGGAAGATGATGTTGCCTTTTTAATTTTACTGAAAATTATTATGATATGGTTCAGTTGCAACAGTGTGTGTGGAATGGGTACCGTTTTAATGGTGGGCCGGTCAAACATAGCCTAAAGATAGCAAAACAATATAGCCCAATAATTACTATAAAAAAATGGGTCCAATTTTTACTTTTGTTCTTTTGTTGACTTATTGACCATGTGAAAGTTGACATGACAAAGTTCAATTAAAGTCAATCCGACCGTTTAATATGAGTTAAGACTGTGACTATGCTAAATTGATGTACTTAAAGACCCGAGAACCCCAATTGAAGTAGTTAGTCGTGAGTTAACAATGTGATTCTGACAAAGGGCTTGTTTGGTTGCACCTTGAAGTGCAAAAAATGCGAGTTTATTGCTATCAAAATCAATTAGTGCAAAAACAAGTGTTTGGTTATATATTGATAAACATGATTTATGGAGCTAGAATTGATTCATATTAAAGCTACCCATATTTACGCCGACAAAAATCGATTTCACATCATTTATTATAGTAGTTAAATTTACATATATTTTATCACATTTTTGTCCTTTAATAACTTTATCAATTAATTCTTCAATAACATAATTTCATAACCATAACAATCATTTTTATGTGTCGCACCCAGGCAATCGTATGACACTATAAATTATGTCGTTAATTTTTTTATATATATATAAATATATCGCTATTTGATTTTAAATTTAGATAATTTTGGTAAATGAAATTTAATTTTTTAGACACTTGTAATAATATGCATTTTTTATATCTCTAAGAAAAAGCATTTTTCACAATAAATTTTAGGATTAAATATGATAATCGTCCCTGTAATTTGGTCCAGTTTTGATTTTCGTCCCTGCAAAAAGAAAAATTTGAAAAACATCCATGCAAAATTTTATTTGTTTTAAAAAGGTCCATGACCCCACTATTCAGCTGAAGTTGCATGGCTTTGACCATGTGGCAGTTGATGATTGTGCAACTTTTGCCACGTAATTTAAATTTTAAAAAATATTTTTAAAATTCTGAAAATTGTTTTTTGAAATTAAAAAATCTGAAAATATTTTAAAAAAATTCCGATTATATATTTTTTTTAAAAATAAGATTTTGAAATATGAAAAAAATGGAAAAATATTTAATTAAATAAAATCTGAATATAAATTTAATAATAAAATTGTCAATATTTTAAAAAAAATTGAACATATAATTTTCAGATTTTTTCCAAGAACTTTTTTTTATTTTTTGAAAAGTTACTTTCTTGTTCTTTTGCAAAAAATTTAATTTTTTTTAAAAGAAAAAACTTCAAAAATTAAACTTTCGAAAACTTATTTTTTTGACAAAAAAAACTGTTAAAAGTAAATATTTTGAAAAAAATGTTAAAATTAAATTTTCGAAAAATACATTTTTTTAATTTGAAAATTTTATTTTCATATTTTACTTTCCAAAATTTTATTTCCAGATTTAAAAAATAAAACTAATTTTCAATTATTTTCATATTTAAAAATTATATGATCGAATAAAATATTTGGAATTTTTTTCAAAGATTTTTTTGTGTTTTTAAAATTTATTTTCAGTTTTTTTATTTTTAAAAACTATTTTAAAAATTTAAATATTTTTTATGTTTTTTATTATGTGGCATGTCACGTCATCACCACGCGACAAAAATTGCACAGTCAGCGACTGCCACGTGGGCAAAATCATGTCAACTCAATGATGAAGTGGGGTTAGAGACCTTTTTAAAACAAAAAAAAATTTGCAGGAATTTTTTTTAATTTTTTTTTTGCAGGGACGAAAATCAAAACTGGAAGAAATTACAAAGAAGATTATCATATTTAAGCCTAAATTTTAATATTAAACTTTTTACAATTATATAAAAAAACTGTTATTTGAATGTATTTCTTCTTACATTTTTTGTTGTAAGATATTATTAATTCATAATCAAAATTCTCTAAAAAAATATTTTCAATTTGTTGTTATCAAATAAAATGAGTCAAATAGTGTGGTGCATTCAAATTTTTCCAACACTATTTACTTGCATGATAAAGGTGCATTCAAATTTTTCCAACACTATTTACTTGCACGATAAAGCCATACTTTTGAAATTTTCACACTCATTTTATTTCTCCAAAAACCGAAACATCAAAAAAATAAAAATAAGGAAAAAAAATCCGACCTACCGGATTCGAACCAGTGACCTAAGGATATCTGTTGAACAACTACAGTCCTCCGCTCTACCAACTGAGCTAAGGTCGGATGTTGTTTTAAGTCGGATGCTTTACGTATTTATTATCTTTTTCAATGATTTCAATTATTTCATGTTCATAGGATCAACCAATTGTGTGAAAAACAAGGGTTGCTAACAATCTCTGACTCAATTTATTTTTCTTTATGAATAATAAATAAGGGAAAAGATGTATAAATATTTTTTTAATCTGTTATATATTTCTATATGCGATTTGTGTTGACTTATTTGCTCTTCTTTTTGCGATTTTGTGTTGACTTTTTTACTCTTCTTTGTGAGTAGATTGATGATAATTTTTAGACGGTCGAAACTATAAATCCAATTTATTTAGACACACAAAATTATATACTAATTAATGTTTTTTATAATAACAATAATTATTTTTTTCCTATTTTATTTTTTTCATATGAGAGTTTCCCTAATTTATTTTTTTCTTTTATCTAGTAGTCAAGTGACTGACACTCAAACATTTTAATTTTAAAAAGTAGGAAGTCTATTGTTCGAACTTTGGTCTGTGCAAAATATTGTTCTTGCATCTATCATTTGAGTTGTGCTTACAAGACGCCTAAGCCTTCTTTTTTGACAAAAGAGGCTGTAGTTATGTCAGCACAAACATTATTTTTTTGATAGATAACTTGATGTTAATTTAATAGTATGACCCAATTATTTTCATAAATAATTTTAAAGATATGGCATGAGAGTGGCGTGACAATGAAAGAAACAATGATACATCACTTCTTAAATTTATTGCATTATAATTATCAACCTCCAACCAATTCAAAATCCTCAATTTAATCCATCCAAGTTATTATCACCCAAATATTGACAATTTTTCAATTTCATAAACTTCCATTTTTATATTATCTTTTCATGATTCAATCAACACCAACTGAACCCCACCAAGAAACAATCTCAAACTCCATTGGATTTCATATAACTCGAGTTTGATAATATTTTACTAGATGATAAAGAACAACGATAAACTCGAAAAGCAATAAGCAAGATTCACACGATATTTGGCCCAAAATCTTGGATTGGGAGATGTTATTATGAATGTAATTAACAATCCTTTGTATGATGTAACTGATGTATCGGCAGGTTCTGACATTTAGGCCTGTCGGGAAAATGAGTATAGTTAGTTGAAACTGCTGAGGTTTAGGTAGCCTGAGTGTAGTTTATGTTTTAAAATACCTCGTCCGACACTTCATCCGGACCTCCTCTATTTAAGTAAGACCCTAGTCTCCTGAAATAAAATTGAAGAATTACGTTACTTGCTTGACTTTGATTTTTGCTTTTCTGTCGACCGGACCGATAGAAACGGTGGTATTGCTTTATTTTAGCGTAAATCTCTTAACTATCAGATTCTTGATTATTCTCGTAACCATATTACTGCAAAAATTGTTGATTCTGGATATCTCGTAACCATTCTATGAAGCTTAAGACTAAAGGAAATGGTGGTGGTGTTGCATTGAAGTTGGATATCATCAAAATGTACGATCGTGTGGATTGGAATTATCTAAGAGAGGTGATGCTCAAAATGGGTTTCAATGGTAGGTGGATTTAGTGGATGTGTATGTGTATTGAATCTGTTGACTACTATATTCTAGTTAATAATGAGGCAGTTGGTCCGATCATTTCTGGTAGAGGCTTACGACATGGTGACCCATTATCCCCTTATTTATTTATCATTTGTGTTGAAGGTCTCTCTTCTCTCATCAGGGATTTCGAAGAACGCCGCTTAATTTCAGGTGTTCGTATTTGTCGAGGCGCTCCCTCTGTGTCTCATCTATTGTTCGTCGATGATTGTTTCCTCTTTTTCAACGCTGAGGAAAGTCAGGCTCAAGTTATGAAGTCCATTCTTACTGTATATGAGGAAGCCTCCGGCAAAGCAATAAGCTTACCGAAGTCGAAAATATATTGTAGTCGTAATGTTCTCGACCCTATGAAACAAAACATCTCGGCTATATTGGGGGTTCAGGCAGTTCTTGGCACCGGTAAATATTTAGGCCTTCCATCCATGATTGGCAGAGATCGTAATGCCACTATTGCTTATATAAAAGATAGGATGTGGCAAAAAATCAATTCGTGAAGTAGCAAGTGTTTGTCCAAAGCAGGGCGCGAGATCATGATCAAGTTAGTTTTGCAGGCTATTCCCTTATATATTAAAGGTTTGGGAGGAGAAGAATGAGTCTTGCGCGATGACTGTCGACAAAGCCCGGATTATGATCGAGGATTGGAAAAATACGCAGGATACTCGTAGTGTAAACTTCAATACATGGATGCCAGTCATGTGCAGATCGCATCAGCTTGCTATGCAGAATGACAGTAGTGCTGCCAACATTGTTGTTTCGCGTCCAATACACCAAATGCAGTGGCAGCGGCCTCCTTGTAGACGACTTAAGTGTAATGTTGATGATGGCTTCTCGAATTCTAGGAACATAACTGGCATAGGAATTTGTGTGAGAGATGACGACGGTGCATTCGTGCTAGCCAAAACTTTGAGTTTTGAAGTTGTTCATTCGATTAATATAGGAGAAGCATTGGGTCTGTACTATGCTTTCGAGTGGTTAAGTGACATGCAACTTGATAATGTCGACTTTGAGACGGACTCCAAAACCACCCATGATGCTTTTCACTCTCATAAAGACGATGTCTCCGAATTTGGACAAATTATTTCGGCTTGTCAATCTCTCTTTAGTACTCATTTCACAAACTATCGTGTTGAGTTTACTAGGCGACAAGCAAATGAGGTTGCTCACACACTTGCAGGAGAAGCCACATTATTAGCTAGTCCCGTTTTTTAGTTTAATCCCCCTCGATGTATTAACAATATCATATTTAATGAAATGCTATAACCATATTTTCTTCAAACAGAAAAAAAGAACAATGATAAACTCGCAAGGTTCACACTTCACACGATATCTTTGATTTGGCACAAAATCTTGGATTGGCTAGGAATGAATTTTATCACTCCATATAATTTGTCTGTGCACTTTGAATGTTGGAGTGGGGAGGTATTTTCGAAGCACCTAAGGAAAGGTTGTTGGTTGATTTGGCATGTCGTGATTTGGAAGAAAAGAAACGCATGGATTTTTAAAAATTAAGCCAGGAATTATGACGAGGTGGTTGATGACATTAAGGCCTTGTCTTGGTGTTGGTCTTTGTGTATGCTAAGAATTCCTTCGTGTCTTTTTTATGAATGGTGCTAGAATCCGAGAGTGTTTTAAGAGGAGGTGAAGGTGGGGTTTTTGGCGCAGGATTTTCGCATGTTTGTGGTGGTCTGTTGGTGTTTGAGCAGCGGCGCGCAGCTTTTGTATCAGGGGTGTTGTGTGTGTTTTGGATTCCTGTCTTTCTTTTTGTTTTTCCTGCTGCTGTTATATGGTTTTTGGGTTGTTTTTGCGGCATCCTGTGCCTTTATCATCTTGAAGGCATAACTGTTTGAACATTTTGATACATGGTTGTTTAATTTGTGTTCTTGGTAGTTTTATTGCATGTCTTTTTAAAAAAGGATCAAAAGTTCAACACATTGGTTAGGATTTAACAAACATTGGTAGCTTGTTGATTATAGAAATCACATAGCCTGTAACACATGGGTAACATCTTTGTTTAAGGTTGACATAATATTGTTTGATTTTATTATTATTGAATGGAATTTATACAACTTAACATGGTCCTGTATTATAAGAAATGAAACCTAGAAAATTAAGATCCAATGAAATATCATCCAAAAAAAGATACAAGTCAATCACAGATCTAAAACTAACACAAAGATATAGAACAAAACTATCTTTGAAGTTCATACTATAAAGAGAAAGAGTTTTTTTTTTTTTTTTTACTGTGCAATCAACTTTACTACTGTAATGCAGAAGTAAATGGTTAAACACTCATGATTTTAACTTTGGCAAGTTAAACTGACAGTTAAAAATTGTTCAAAACTTCATGAGATGACAACTGTCAGAATATGTTATTCCATCTAGCTCCCCCCACTTTTTTTTTTTTCCTTTTCTTCTACCTCTTCTAAATCATCTTTTTCAAAATGTTAATTCAGTACAAAATTGTCCTTTCACTGTTTCACATAACAATATCAAAACCAGAAGCAGAGAACAAATCAATTCAGATGTCTCCTTTGTCTTGGTTTATATACAATTCGACGAACTTCTCCACAAGAACAATACTTTTTTTGAGAACAATCTGCCACAAAATTAAATATTCATAATGTCATTAACTCAATAGTGGTGATTCGTTGAAATTATAACAATCGGCATAGATAGTAAATAACAATAAAATAAATAAAGTCATGTCCATACCATTGTTGATTTTTCCTGAACTCAGTGAGCACAGGGTATATTTGCTCAAAGGCTAGATAAGTCTCCTCTCTCACCTAATAATACAAAAAAAATGTATATAAAATCGAGTGAACAATGATTTTGAGGGAAAAAATAACAAAAGGGGAATGTATATAAAATTATTACCTTGGCTCCTGTTAGAACAATCTTTCCAGAAACAAAAATTAGCAAGACTATCTTTGGTTTCTTCATACGGTAGATTAACCCGGGAAACAGCTCAGGTTCATACTACCATCCCATATAAGCAAGTTCAGTATATTTTATTTAACTTATAGACATTAATACATATAAAAAGACTTGAATCAAGTAACTCTACATACGACCGAATATGGCCCTTTCCATCATCTACATTCTAACACAAGCATCACTATTTACAACACCACAAGCTTAGTTTAAATTTTCAGAAAAATTCTAAATCTTTTCACCATACAAGAGTAATGGCTAAACTATAAATAAATATAAGCAGCTTTGCAATTGTTTGGCTAGCCCAAAAATCAGTCAATTTGATATCTTCAATAGATTACAATGTTGCTATAGACAGATCATAGAACAAAGTTGTTCTATAGATTATTTCACATCCCCATACAAATCACGTCAAGCGATCAGGAAGCGTGAAGATATAACCGTAAATAAAATAGCTTACACTAGAGAAAGCCCCATGGGAATATGCAAGACCCTCCAACCGTATTGGGAACTTGACATCACAAGAGCCAACAATGTTCTGAATCTTGAAATCCTGAAGCATAAAGCCAAAGGAATCAACTACTAATCAAGGTACTACTACTTATGTACTACTGTGAAACTGAAATAGCACAAATCAATTATAGTTGATGAAACAATTTCAGTGAAGATAATCAGAAAGGGTAGATTTTGTACCTTAAACCTAGCATTGAAACCAAGCTTTTGGATGATACGGGCATACTGAAAGAAAGAGTAGAAAAACAAAATTAGAAAATGCTGTAAATTTTGAAAAATAAACAGGCTCCCATCCAACACAAATGGCATAGTAGTTATTCAGCCTAATTAACTTTGAGGTCCTCCATTAGAGAGACATTAATAGCGTGAATGAGATTAACAAATAAAGGAACAAGAACACACCTTCCTTGCTGCCAGTTTAGACTGTTGCTCACTCTTAGCTCCAGTACAAACCTAGTCATGCAAGTTAAATTAGAACAGCATTAGGAAAGAAAAAAAAAAAAGGAAGAGAAACCGTTCAAAAGTATTGTATCAATTAATTTTTTTCTGCACAAGGAACATTAGGGACATGAACAGAAAACACAGAAATTTAAAATTCCAAATTATGGTCATACAAAGTGAATCAAATAAAGAATTAGAATATTAGTGATAAATGATTAAAATAGCACAAAATATAATTCTGCATTACAAACAAACAGCTAAAAGACGAGAATCAAACAGCTAAAGAATAGCATAAGCAACAAAGAACTTTCCAATCTTTTTTATTTGAGTACAATGCTAAACACAAACAAAAAGCACTTATATGACAGAGGTGGCGAGTACAACAAAGAAGCATACCATTTTGCCCGAAGCAAAGATGAGTGCAGTTGTTTTTGGTTCTCTGATCCTCATAATGACAGCAGCAAAACGCTGCAGACAATTGCATCACAAATATCAGTAACACTAAAACAAGCATATTAACTGTATTGGCAGAATATTGACTAGAAATAACAAAAGAGTGGTGACAAGTAACTGATATCAAAAGTAACATTAATATAAAATATTAGTGACTAATATCAACTAAGCATCTCTATTCGAGAAAGTAACACGAGAAATTTCAAAAAGTGGGAACAGTACAACCATCAAGCTAATTTTCACTTCCAATTCCAATGCAAAGGGAAAAGGAAACACGGGCAATGCACACACTTTCACACATATCATAGATATATTTGAATGAAATTCACAGTCAACAGATCAACAGATGAAACTTGCCTTGGGATTGTACTCTGCATTACGAGCTTGGAGTGCAATTGCTTTGAGATCCAACTTGGTGTCCAAATTGACTGTTGAAACAATATTTCTGGAAGTAAACAGACATCGGTAATTAGTTTATTCTATAGTAAATAGAAGAAAAAGTTAAAGAAGCAAATTTATCATATGTTCCAAAATTCAAAGTAAATAATAACTAAAAGCATAATTATTAGATATTGTAATGCAATATGAAGTAAACAACAAAAATGGTCTTTCAAAAATTGGCACCAATTAGTAAATGAATCAAGCAACACAATAATTTCTTTCAGGAGTTATGTCTAAAGACAAAAAAAAAAAGGGGTAGCCCGGTGCACTAAAGCTCCCCACATATGGAGGGTCCGGGAAGAAGTCCCACCATCTGGTGTATTGTACGCAGCCTTACCCTGTTTTTTACACAAGAGGCTGATTCCAAGACTTGAATTATGTCTAAAGACAAACAAGTTAAAAACTTTTTCTTAATAATTTGGCTACATTAGCTTGTAGTTTTTCTTAGTTTCCATCTTACCTTTGACTATCATTCCCTGTCTGCTGTACTACAGAGACTACGAATCTTATTCATATACAAACTACACATAAGATGAGTAATCTACCATCTTTTACACGATAAGTTTTGACCTGAATTTTTCTCCAAAGCATTCTTTCATTATCTAAACATGTGTGCCATCGTGCATCCATTCACCCATCACAATATTTTCATTCTACAATGTTCAACTTATTTTCTAGTGAACTTTTTCCCACCTTTGTTTAGTTCCATATAAAGTCACAAATCTTTGAGATAAAAATTTCCCTTTTTGCTTGAATGATAACTCTCTATCACATTCGATTTAAACTGTGGGGTTTGTCGAGAATTTATGCTTGCTGTAATTAAAATTCATTGGGAATTCGGCAACCAACAACTAAATTACAGCTCATCCCAGGCAAGAAATATACAAATAAGGATACAAATAATAATACCATCGCACGGCTACTTCGCTATATGCACTAACAATTACCATCCATGCAATGTAACAGAAAATAATATTAACAAATAAAAATTTAGACTCAATCCAGGTAAATCCACCGTCGATTTTCATTTTCTCCATCCAAAATCACAAGGTAACAATCAGCATCTAATACACACACACAACACAGACACATATGATTACACTGTCATTTTCTCAAATAACTACCGGCGTGGACATGTCAATGTCATGTCATCAATCACTTATAATATTTTTTAATAATCAAAAGCTTGATTAAAAAAACATATATACTCACTGAAGGGTAGGCACGATCCCAGAAGGATGTTTCGCTAGATCCACAGGTTGGCTCCCTTCCAATCCTTGATCAGCCATCAACCCTAATAATATACATAAATTAAAATTAATCACTTAATCAATCATTACAAAACAACCCATCAACAAAAATCAAACACCATGTTCATAATCAATTATTATCGTTCATCTCATCACAAAAAGGTACACTTTTGATCCAAAACAAAATTGGGGCTAAAAGGGTTTTTTTTCTTCTTCAAATCCAATTAAAATTGCAAAACGACCCATCAATCAAAATTGAACACCATCTTCATAATCAATTATGTACTTTCATCTCATCACAAAAAAGTAACAATTTTGATCAAAAATTAAATCAATCAACTGAAATAGGGTTTTCAAAATTCAATTCAAATTACAATTTTTTTTAATTTAATTATGATTTTGATGAATCAAATTAAAATTTGGGGATTTATGTACGATGAATTAGATCAAGGGTTGTTAAGAAAACAAACCTTGATTTTGTGAGAGAAAAATTAGGGTTTGTGTCTGAAAAAGAGTGGAGAAAGCGGGAAGGATTTTAAAAGAGGGTGATTTTATAGGTGAATTGAGAAATTGAGAGGTTTTTATATGAGAGTTTGTTGAGATTTGTGAGTTTGCGATGAAGATATATGTAGAGAGAGAAAGAAGAGAGAGAAGGAAAAAGAGGTATTTGTATTGTGTTTGTGGAAGGATGTGGAGATTATAAGGTCAGAGAAGTTGGGTAGAACTAGTAGTGCTATATATATATAGGTGTGTGAATTGGGTCGGGTTTGTGTTTTATTGGGCTTTTTGCATGTACACGATATAAGTAAAAACAAAAAAAATTAAATTTGTTTTTTAGGGGATTTTTTAAATTTGTTATATTAATATTATTTTTATATTTGAATATTGGTAATTTTTTATATTAGTAATTTTAAAACATTTAGTCCATTTCCTAGCACTCAGTCCATTAGTCATAACTTAATTGATAAGGATGTTAAAATTACTAGACTAGACACCATGATTAGGATTCGAACTATTGTTTCTCCACTTATGTGTGTGGGCGAATTTTCACTATGTGTTGTCATTTCATCTATATATCATATAAAATGCACGACTGTGCGTTTTGTTCTGCCAATTTGCCCTTCTTGTGTGTTTGAATGCGCACAGTCGTACACTTTTCTCGGCATTGAGAAACCTTCCTTTTCTTCATAAAATGAGTTCCTAATGTGAGAGTTAGGGTACCGAAGCAATGTACCTAAGTGAGGGAAGTGTGTTTGGGTGTTTTAGAAGTGATTTCCTTAGAGTAATGTTGAATTTAAGATGGAAATTAACTAGAGAAGTGTAAGACGATTATAATGGAGAGTACGGGGGTGGTGTTTTAAGATGACGGGTGAGGATGAGGGTGAGTTTCTTAAAGTAGTAAAGTGTCTAAGGTCATTGTCATATAAAAGATTATAAGATTAAAATAAATAAAGAATAGAATGTAGTCGCTTAAGATCATTGAAATGGGATGAATATTAATAAGAAGCTATGGTTATGGGGATGGTTAAGGTTATAGGAGATGATGAACATGAGATGAAGTTTTAGGTTTTATTAAAGTTATGATGGAGAGTAAAGAGTTGTTAATGGTGAGACGAGTTAATGTATTATACAGTTATTATTGATAAGATGATGTAATGTGTTAAAATGTTGAGTTTAAGGAGATGAATAAAATGTGATTATGTGTGGTTAATTTATGATGATGTTTGATGAGTTAAAACCTTATTTATTTATGATGAAGTAATGATGAGGTAAATGTTAATTATTATGACATCTGATGAGTTAAACCTTGTTTATTTACATGAAATAATGATGAGATAAATGTTGCTTATGATGACAAGTAATGATGAGACATATCTTGTTTATAATGATAAGTTTGGAGTGAGGATTCTCTCCGGTATCTTTTTCACTGAATTTGGTCTAGTGACCATCTCAACCATTAAATTGTTTTTTAATAAATTTTATAGAGTGTAATAAAATAAAATGAGTGGTTGAGATTCCACTGGACTCTTCAGTCACTGTAGCAGATTTGCTCTCAGTTTGATGAGATAAATCTTATTGTAGTGTGAATTACTAATGATGTGTTAATATGTAATATTTAGTTAGCATTTCCTCATGCATCATTTCAAAATTAGGAAAAGGGTCTTGCTAACCAGTGCCCTCAAGGCAATGGTTAAAGAAACTATAAATAGAAAATTTGTCTTGTAAATATAAATTTTGACTTTTGATTAAGTAATAATTACACAACACTTTTAAAAAAATTACTTGTTTTGATTGCTTAACGAATTCTTTGAAGACACTGTTTAGCATTCTCCTTAGGAAATAGATGAGAAAGATGAGTGTAAGTTCGGTAACATAACTCTAACATATGATAAATGATGAGTAGAAATAGTATCACATCCATATAGATGATTAGGAGTAAAGTGCACCTTTGCATACAATTGTTAAAGTTTGAATTTGAAGATGTTGTGAGTAATATGTGAATTAATGATGTTTGAATTTGATGATGTTGTGAGTAATATGTGAACTGTTGATGTTTGAATTTGGCGATGTAGTGAATGATGTGTGAACTGTTGATGTTTGAAATTGATGAGTAATGTGAATTATGTGTGTGTGACAATGATTGGAAATTCTACTATTATATGATGTTGTTTAGATATACCATATATATTTTTGATGAACGTATTATCACCCCTATATATATGATGCTATGTGTTGTGGTGTCTGTACTCGTGTAAGTACATATACTCAAGTTGAAGAGCTTAAGGTAGTAGGAAGGGTGAGGCTGGAAGTTGCTTCCATTTTTATTTTATTTGTGAGAAACTATTTAGACGTTTTAGCGTGCTCTGATATATAACACTAAGGTTGTAGACGTTTTAACGTGCTCTGATATGTAACACTAATGTGTTGTTGCATGAATTATGAAACGTTATTTTACTTTTTTTGAAGTTGATGGATGTTTCTGCTGTCTAATTTGTTATTTTTGAGTTTTAATGAAATTGTGAATTACTGAGTAAATGTAGCACCTGCATAAATAACGATTTTTTTAAAATAAATAACGACAGGGTTTTAGGGTGTTACACCCCTGTTTAGGGTTTAGTCCCCCTATTTCATGTTTTTTTTTTATTTTAGTCCCCCACCACGTTTTAGTGTTATTTTCGATAAAGTGTCAAGTTCATTTATTAACGTGACGTATAACATGTTGGCAAACTATATTTCATGTCATTAAAAAGTTTTTTTTATTAAACATAACTATATTAAAAATACTAAACTAAATAATAATAATAATAATAATAATAATAACATTTTATTAAAATAAAAAGAAAGAAATCAGAAGCAAACCCTAGTTTCCAAATCACCATTATCATCTTGCGCTATCCAACCTTTCATCCTGCATCCATCATCTTTTGTGATTTTCATCCTACATACCGTCCTTCAACTACTATTGTTATTTTGACTGCAATTTCGTCCTTCAACTGTTGTTGTGATTCCATCATAAATTGTTTGTGGTTCCACTATTGCGATCTCAACATTTGAAATGTCAAACATGAAAAACCTTGAAAAGTATGTTTGTGTATTCTATGTTGATTTTTATGAATTAAGAAATAGTCTGTGAATGTTGTCTTTTAATAATGGTTGTGACCCATCATTTTTTCTTTATATGTCTTTTTTTAATGGTTGTTGCGGTCCCCCACTGATACTCTTGTAACATTTAATATAATATTGGTGGTGGACTAGTTTTGACAGATAAATGCTTAGGGTTTGATTTGTTTATTTGGATAGAAACATGTGTAGTTTCTAATTGTTTTTTTACTCTAGTTTGCACAAATCTTCTGAATGTTTTAGGATGAAAATTCACCACATTGATCAACTTGTAAAAAATCATGTTCAGTGGTTTATGTGGAGCATGTAGTTGACAACCCAACAATGACAAATAGCCATATAGTTGAAAAGAGGCGGGAATTTTGAATCTTTGAGCTATTATAGATGGTGAGACTGATAAAGTTGTAGGGGTTGAAGTTAAAGCATGTGCCAAACTTCATCAAAACTCAGGTGAGGATGATTCTAAATATGTTGCAAATGAGGGTGACAAAGAGGATAATTAGATTGCATATACTGGTTTTGATGCACTACAAGAAAATTGTCGTATAACAACAAATACCTTTAGTGATCGCGAAAAAAAAAAGCATTGATATAGTGTAAATATAGCAACTAAAGTTTCATCCAGGCGTTGTTATCGGGTAGGAGAAAAAAAGGTGCCCAAAACTTACTCAAAATATTCACATACCTCCAAAACAACGCGCTCATTTTTAAATCTCTTTTAAATTTTTTCTTTCACTTTTTTCTTTCTCTCATAAAAAAAAAATCACAGAACCAGTTTTTTTTACCAATTCCTTCATTGGTTCAACCCAGTTCCTTCATCTCAATCACAAAACTCAGTTGCTGAAACCAATTTCATGGCTCAACCCTGAAATTACTTTTCTCATAATCGATTATGCTCGTAGTGAATCATACACATTTAGCATGTCTAATTGAAATTCGAGATCCTAAGCACTGTATTGTTTCAAATATGTTTACCGCAAATATCAATAGGAACTAGACAAATATTTGAAACTGGTATATTATAGATGTTGCAGACATTGAAGAAATGAGAAAATTATTTAAAATGGCATAGTGCATTGGTAAAGTCTCAAGTTTGTTTCTTTACTCTATCATCAAGCATCCACTAAAGAATAAGCATGTTTATCATAAATTTTACCATTATTATCATATTAGTTGTTCCATTATGAGTAACATGACTAGGAAGACAATCAGAATTAGAAGAAGACTTTTCTGCTCTTCGTTATGATATTAGAAACTAAATTTCAGCCTCACTAGGTCTAATTAAAAAGGTGTGATGATGATATCAATTAACTTATGATAGTGAGTGTTATAGTTTTCCACAATTTTGATTATACTTTTTCATGTGAAGGGTTCATGTCTACTTATAATTTGATGAATTAGAGTTTTGAAGCATTGACAGTTTGAATTATTGCAGAATTTTTTAAAGTTATGGTTGTGTTGATTAGTCTAAATTATATGGTTAATAGATTGATTTTCTCATGTTATTTGGTATGTTTTGGTGCTCTTGTGTGTTGTTGTGGATCAACCTAGTTCTGTCTTGTTTCCTACTAGCATGAAAATATGCTGCTAGTTTGGGAGAATTATGTTTTAGTGAATGTTTTAATTCTATATTATGTTTAGTGCAAGTTTTGATTCTATATTTTATGGTCATCATACCATTGTTTTTTATGTTTATATTCCCTCATTCCCTTTGTGAATGATTTTATATATTTTTGTATGCAATTAGACTTGACTTATTACTTTTTATGGTTGTTATACTAGTGCACGTCTGTTTCATCATTCACTTTGTTGACGTGTAGATGCTCTTATAAGGGAAAATATTGATGAGATGTTAATTTTATGTGTGATGTAGGTATGAGAGTGTAACTTGAACTGTGCACTGATAAACCATTCAATAACAAGTGAAGACCATATATTTTAGGATTAATTTATGTTAATATAGGTTTTGGCATAATCAATCTAATGATATTTTGTTAATGTTTGTGTTATGCCCACATGCTATTGCAATTTAGAGTTTAGAACTTGTAGCAAAAGAAAAAGGTTTATTGGTAGAGTTTTCT
Organism: Medicago arabica; assembly: GCA_946800305.1. Lineage (NCBI taxonomy): Eukaryota > Viridiplantae > Streptophyta > Magnoliopsida > Fabales > Fabaceae > Medicago > Medicago arabica. The sequence continues at coordinate 12,381,333 of OX326964.1, forward strand.
TGATGTATGTGTTTGTTCATGTTGAAGTTTGCCTACTGACTTTTGCTGGTTTGGATCTGTTGTGCGGTTTATTGAGTGGCAAGTGAATGTTGTTTTGGTGTGACTATGTGCTTGGTATGAAGAGAAGTTTTCAGTGGTTGGGGGCAATAAAATAGTTCTTTTAAGTCATGTTTAAATAATATATGTGGTGAGTGAACCATGATATGTAGTTTTTTGTGTTGGATTAAATCTTTTATTTATCATAAAACATATTCCTTTAATGTTTTTTTTCTTCCTAAGTTTATGTGTTACAACTAGTTGTCTAAATGTCTTTGGTAGTTTGGTTAAGATTATGATTAAATCAACTTTTCATACAGTGGGTTCAAAGAATCAGTGCTCATATCCCTTTTGGACTTTTAAAGTATATCAACTTTGCCCACTTATGATTTATTATGGTCTTTAATGTATTTTGTAATTTATAATGTTGATATATATAAATCATTTTAAATATGTGCAGGTAGAAAGATGTATTATATCATGGGGATAAGGGAGTCTTTAGTTTTGATACATGATACCTTTGTAAGATACATTCTTTATGAATTAAAACTTTTATTTTATATACAATAACTAGTATTTTATAATGTTGGTTTGTTTAGAGAAAACAATGTTGGTTAAGCATAAAAAAATTGTGTTAAACTTACTAAGGTCTATCTACACACTCTATTTGCAAATAATGTATTAGTATAATTAAGACTACTAAGTGTTAATCCAAATGAGTTGAACATGAGTACTAGTTTAAGAGTACCCTTGCACTTCTTTTCTTTGGGAATGCAGACCTTGCATCAACATGGAAATCAACCATATGTGTTTGTTTGTGTTTTTTATTGTCTCTCTCTTATATGCTAAGTTGTTTTATGTTGGCAGGTGGTGCTTAAGAATAACAATAGAGTTATGGATGCAAGGAAGAAAGAAAAAGAAAAAAAAAAAAGGAGGTCTAAGCATTCCAACTATTTATAATAATAATTAGTTCATAGTTACTAAATCTTTAGTTAATATAATATGATACTACCATATACCAAAGCTTATTTATTGCGTATAGTGTTGATATTGAGTTTAATATATAAATAAATGAGTATTTTGATTGATTTTAATTTTTTTTCTTCCACAACATAAATCAAAGACTGATTTAGTGACCGACTCATTTACAAGTTGATAAAATTGGTGACAAAGTCTGCCACAAAAATTAGATTCTAAACCTGAAAGCGCTAAATCGGTCACTAGTTCAGTATCTAATTATCTGTTTCAAGTTCGATCGCATAAAATCGGCCGCTATTTGGGTCACAAAGGATCAGCAAATTAGCAACTCTTATTTTTTTTCACTGAATTTATTAGTGACCAATTTTAATGATTTAGCGACTGAATATTTAGTCTCTAATAGACTGTTTTTAAGTAGTGTTATACTAAAACGATATGTTAAATCAAAGAAATTGGATCTCCGGTTGTTGTATAAAATTGAATTTTTACTGTAAAAATTGAAACTGGTTCAATTGTTCAGTTTTAATTGTTCTGAATTATGTTGTGATTGTGACATAAAAGTGATCTTGCTTATTTTGTTTTAATTGTTCTAATTCAATTGTTTTGATTGAATTTTGTTTTAAATCAATGAATTCTATTTTGAATTATGCTTAATTGTTCTGAATTTAAACTGGTTCACTTGTGTGGGATTAGATTAACATTTTTGTTATTATTGTGACATAAAAGTGACATTGTTCAATTGTTTTGATTGTCATATTAATGAATTTTATTTTAAAATGTATTCTTTTAATCTATATATCTATTATAATTTTTCATGAAGAATTAAACAAACATAGTAATGGTTTAAAAATTCTCAATCGGTTCAAAAGACACAAAATCATATACCTTGAAGGACAATTATTCCCATGTAAAAGGAGTCGAAAAGAGTGGACATGTGTGTTGAATATGCAATATTGCCAAGCCTAAGAAATCAAAAGCTTCTTTTTCTGAAAATCATGAATTGAGGGATGAACTTAAGAAAATGCGAGAAAGTCAAGAGAGGACAAATATATTTACGACAAATATAATGTCACTGATACAAAATCAATTATCTCATGTAGATTTGAATGTTATTTTACAAGCTGCAAACATAGGTATATTATATAATTGATATTTTACTCTTCGAGTTCAGATTTTGAATTTTTGATAACATGTATTAAGTTGAGTTTGTAACATATTTTCTTTTATTTTTAATAGGACACAAATGTTGCTAGTGCTCCAAACCAGTCAAATTCTTCAAGTTGATGCAGTGATCAAGATGGAAGAGAGGAAGATTAGAAATTGTTTTTATCTTGGATATGTTTGTGCTCATCTAGTTTTTTTTTGTCAACGTAATATTTATTTTGGTGTTTGTTATTATATATAATTGACATTACTTTTTTATTTTGATATGTTTGTAAGACTTCCTACTTTGATAATATAAATATAATTTTCTTTGATGTTGCCTTAAATTTTGTGTGGTACAATAAAAAGTATTGTCAGATTTATTATATTTTTGATTAGAAATTTTGTGAAAATTTTATTATTATTAAAAAATATTTATATTATTGTGAATTTTATTTTTAAAAAAAAGAGACATGACAATAGATACTCTAATTCTATACCAACATATATATGGGCTGACTAAAACTATTAAATAGGTGTAAAATGTCGTTGATATGGCTTTGAAATCCTTATAATAAGCTAATTATATATTGGTTTAAGCTATTGGGACAACATTTTTGTCGTTGGTATAAACAAAGAATCGTAGATGGCAACATGCGCAAGTTGGTATATGTTATATGATCTATAGCAACAATTTTTGGGACCTTTGCCGATGTCGTTGCTAAATGACAATTTTTTTTAGTGATGACGAGAAGTATTGGACCACAATTCTTCTAAAAGAAACTTTTGTTACGATCAATGTTAAAAATTCCGCGCCTGTTACTAAATTTGTTAATGAAAGTAGTGATTCGAATGTGATGCATACTCCACTGGGTAGTGATGATAAAGATATTATGGAAAAATTCCAAACATTTTAGGATGTTACAAAGTTCAAACTAAGTATGATGTTCAACGACATGGAACGGGATAGAGATGCAATCAAGCAATATGCAATGAATCACAAAAAGAATGTTGTAATTAAGAAAAATGATGTTAAGTATATGAATGTCAAACTAAGTATAATGGATGGTTATTGTGGGAGTTAAACGACCCCATTTTCTTTGGGATTATGGAATATTCATTGATGCCATTCAAAAGTTTCAAATCCTTCATAAAAATAATTTTGGATATTTATTATTCTTCTCATTTGTATAAGAAAATGTGAAAGTTTTGATGTGTATTTATTTGATGATCATATATGAGGAATGGACACTCACATGACATGATGATGATGAATTTATTATATTTGAAGTGTCTAATGGAATTGAAACTTTTACAGTCAACCTTTTGAAAGAACAAAAACTTCTGCATGCATCTAGAATATCAAAAAGGATAATGAATCTAAGGATAGTGAATCTACGTCATCCTCGGTAGAAGTATGATGAGGGGACTTTTCACCCACGGGATCCACAACCTCTACCACATGACTCATGCCCTCGGGTATAACACAATGAGGACACTGGACAACCTATTAATTAAATAAAACACACTAGTTATTAAACCTGTTACATTATAAATTTAAATTTAGATTGTTGTAACATTGTAAATATATATTTCAAAAACTTACATCCTTCGAAGTCAAACTTTCCAGCTTCTTACACCAAGCGTCCATGCTACGCCGAGAACTTCTGTATTTAAATAGTGGAGGCATCTTGTCCCGGTTATATTTGGGACTTGTTTTTGGTTGCAACTTTTGAACTCTTTCAAATAATATTGCCTCCAAAACCAGAGTGCAACCATAGAACTGAGGTTTGCCATTGGCAACTCTGTTTGCTTCAATATGAATGCGGTCCAGTGTGGCTTTAGCCCAATTAATTTCCTCAAACAAAGACAGGTCCTCTGCATGCTTAAACAAATGACTTCTTGCATGGAATCGCTCACTTGTGGGTATCAAAAATTGATAGACAATATAAAACATTAAAAGTTGTTTGTAATGTGTTTTGGTTGGCTCCTCATCCATAAGAATCTTATATAAAATATCTTTCAAAGACAGGACGCTTAATGCCCTTTTTGACTTCCCTGTCCTTCCTATCTTTGTCTTATCTTCTACATCAAGACTCATATACAAAATATTTTGATTAGTTTTAGTATTGGTTTGTTACATCTAAGTGATATGAGTATAAGTATTTTTTTTGGTATATTATGGCATTTGAAAGTAATATCTCAGATGCAATAAATATTATTTACTTTTTTGGTACATTATGGTTTTTGGTTATGATCTAATCAACACATGTGATGTTATAAAATTTAGTGGTATGGACAAACTCTTAATTAGAACTATTTTAATCAACATCTCAGTATTATATTTATCATGTGTTAAGAAAATACTGAGGTTATGCATCATTTTATTATTGTTGTTATTGTGTGTCACAACATCTATAACCTTTTGTTTTGGTATTTCTTCATAGAGGCATTTTATGTGTTCATATGACAGAATAACTTTACGTTATAGTTGTTATAGCAGTTTTCTTGTAACGTCTTATTTTGGTATCGAATAATACATGTTTATCGGATAAATTATAGCTCTTATTTTGGTTTCAAACCATACATTTTCATCTTATTTTGGTATCAAATCATACATGTTTTTTGAACAAATTATAGCTTATTTTTGTTTCAAACCATATATCTTCATTTAAAAAATACTTAGTACAACATTACATTTTTTTTAACATCCCATACTTAAACCTACAACATTACATACTAACTAACATCACATTCAAAAACTTAGAAGAACCTAATCAACCTAACTTACTTCAACCTACTTCAACATAATGGTTGATACTAACACAAAAAACTAACAAATGTCAAAACCCAAGGAAGCAACATTAAACTCTTGTAAAACTTCTTCTTCAAGTCTTCCTCATTTTTGTTTTCCATATATGAAATCTTCTTCAACTCTTCAATTTCTTACAACAAAGACTATATTACTTCCTTCAACGAGCCGTTAGTTCTTCATTGGACCAATGAAAGTGGTTACAACCTTTTTTGCCCTAACTGTAGTCAAGGCCATTCGTATGAAAATGGAGACATAGCTCTCAAGTAAAAATAGTCCCATAATAAAATAAAAACACAATTTTATTAAAAGAGCGATCATTTATTTTAAATTAAAAATAAAATATATAAACATAAAAAATATTAATCATTGTAAGTAACACATAAAATATCAATATTTTAATAAAAATACAACTTCAAACAAATATCTTTATCATCTTTCTAAGTTGTTATTTTCCTTAGTTTATATAGAGGCAAAAGAAGTTTATAATATTTTTTTAGAGAATAATTATAATGTTTGTTGTCAGAGTTTTTTATTTTATACAACAAGTATGAGTCAAAATTACAAGAAGTGCCCTAACAAAAATAAGAAGAAGAAGAAACTTTTTTTATTGTGTCTTTATTTGTAAATATATAATTTAATATGTTTTTTTTTGAACAAGCATATAATTTAATACGTTGAGGAGAGTTTAGATGAATTAAAGGAAAGGGAGAGAGTCTTGAGGACATATGTGTCTCAAGTCCATAATAAATTATGCCAAAATCGAGACCCTCTCATACTAAAAAGAAATTAATTGAAGAAGAAAAAAGGAAAAAAAATATTAATTAAAGAAGAAAAAAAATGAGATTTGATAGTGTTGAACCCATGACCTAGACAATGTAAAAAAACTTGGTACCACTAAGACACTACTATAGATTTCAAATACTTAGCTATCTATTTGTATATAATAATATTTTTTAATGTAGTTGATATATAAAAATATTTTTTCACACTGCATATCAGTATTTTGAAGAATGAACTAATCTATATAAAATAGAGAAAAAAATCAGTGCCATGAAATGCCACATTCAGAAAACCTTCGACCTAGTTTTTCGCCTGTCCAAGGGATCATTAATGGTGAATCAAGCCCACAAAAACAACTTCTTCTGGCAACAAAATCAAGTCTTGATGTAGAGAAGAGAGAATAATTCGAATTTCACACAACTGATTCCTTACGATACTTGGGGTTTTGCGATATTGAAATTTGTTGCAAAACTATAAACTGAAAATGAATCTGAAAAAGAATGACTGAAATTAAAATTAGATTTTTTTTGAGAATAATTCGAAAAGATGAAGTGGGAAGGGAGAGAGACGAAAAAAAAAGATGAAGAGGAAGAGAGGGAGAGAGACAGATGAATAAAGACATTGAGAGGGGGAGATCACACGATGAGTGTGAGAAGGATGGAGGAAGTTGCATGTGAATAACGAGGGATAGAAGAAGGGGACGGTTGGTGATAATTTGGCAAGAAGGGTTTTCTTTCTATTTCTCTATTTCTTGTTTTAATAAAATGTGCAATTTTATTATTATTATTATTATTATTATTATTATTATTATTATTATTATTATTATTATGCAAATTAGGAGTAGAAGAATCTGCAACATCCTAAGTAGATTAAAATAAAAGAGAAAAATGCAAAACACTGGGGACATGAAACCTAACCCAATAAAAGCAGTGAAAAACAACCCCGAAAGTTAATCAAGAAAACCCAACATGATACAAAAAATAGAACTCAATCCAAAGCAAATCCCTACACATCACAAAACACAATCTAATGAACCTGCGTGCGAGAACGAAACCAAATTGCAAAAAAAGAAGTGTTGCGTAGGTTGACGAGCTTCGAACCAGAACTTTGAGTGCTGGGATAAGACTCGACCGCCAACACGGTAGCAAATCCACATACCTCAACCATTTACTATCACAAGAAACAGTAAATTTATCGCACCATTTTTGGCCATATAGTCTGAATTCAGTCACTCAACCAAACCGACTTTGAGAACGATGACATCCACGAACCCAACCTACTTCAGTCAACCATCGGCTCCAACACCAAGAAAACTGCAAATCTCAGTAGACCTGGAAGAATCAAAGATCAGGGAATGTGAACCAATTAACTACGACGACGTAGAGGGGGACGTGAACGAATCCGCTGATCCAGATTTTGAAACACCTTTTCACATCACAGATGCGCCATAACGGCGGTAAACCAACTGCCAGAAGATCCGCGATTCCAACCTTTCAGAACCAACGCGTGCAATATCAACTTGCAACGCGTTTAACATACCCAGTACCACGACCTCTACATCATCTCGAATCCGAAACAAAACATGAGGCCATAAATATCAAACAAAACTGAAATCCTTGTTACATAGCAAAACAACAGCGTGTCAGCAACCACCACCGTCGTGAACAGAAGCGATGAAATCGACCCAGAAGGGTGGGAACGAAAGAACAACACCAAAAACCAACGAAACAACTGCTAGTAGATCTGGTTTTGATGTGGTGCGAGTGGTTATCACCGATCGTCGCACCACCTTCTTCTTTGGTTACATATGGACATAAATGTTTGGATTGAAAAAGGGAGAAGGGCAGTGCAATATAGATTTTTAGAGAGATCAGAGCAAAACGTTTGTTTAGAGAGAGATCAACTTGTTGTCATCTTTTATTATTATTATTATTATTATTATTATTATTATTATTATTATTATTATTTAATTTATTATTTTAATAGATTTATGTTAAACGAAAGAATTTTTTAATGACATGGAATATAGTTTGTCCATATAATCAACTTGTGTATGTTTATGTGTGGGCCAAGAGAAAAAAAGTGTTGTGTAGTTTGTGTGGACCATTTAATCAACGTTTCAACTATTACTATATATTAGTATTATATTACTACCACCTAAAAAAAATCTCAAAATTTAGTGCAGGCACAAGCCTACAGACTAATCTTTAGATTCGATTCGTCCGCACCAGTTATGCTAACTAGATGCAAAAAGGTTATACCGGTGAATCCCCTTAAAATACGATAGAATCATTGATGTGACTTGCACATCCACACCAATCATATCGACAATTGTAGTTTACAGAATAAAGTTCTGTCAATTTCTCTCGTGCACTAAAGAATAGAAAAAAATGGTTTAGTATAATTTTTGGCGACTCACAAGAATGTGATGTTCTATCTATATTTCTTTCAATTATTGTCTGTCTATCTCTATTTATAGAGAAACTTACGTCATTTGGTGAAGAGAAACAACTATTTGAAAGTGCTTGTTCATGAATGGTTACTTTGATTCAATTATCAAGCAATACACCTTTTCTTTAAAAAATTTGGAAATTTCTTTCACACCGTTTTGGTTCCATGTTTCGATGCTTCATCAATGTTAACGAATATCCATGCGGCAGTGACTGTCAATAAATATTAGCATATTCATTAATTATCCTTGTTTTGCTCTGCATCCTAGCCTCAATATCATCTTCATAAGCGTCAACATACTCAAACACGAGAAAGTCTTGGTTGGGCTCAAACACTTTACACCATGGTTTAATTAGGATGATAAACTCCAAATTATGAACTTGTTGATTTCTCTAGTGCTATAACAAGTAGCAAGTTGTTGCCTGTGTAATCTCCCACTAGACACTCTTTCGTTGTCCAATATGTTCCTCAAAATTTAATTCAATCTAGTCTTTGTAAATAGCTAAGAATAGCTAAAATGAAATATAAGCAAAAATGATATTTAAAACGTTGATGTATATGAATTAAATTTTTAACCATATACATTAATCTTTCAACTACCACTTTTTCTCATATTTCATTTCAGAAGGAGTATATATTTGAATTCTACATTCAAATTAAACAATAAAATTCAAATTAGACCTGGACCCCTTCAAGGAAAGTCTCAAATTTGTGTTTTATGGATGGAAAACACATAATTGGAAGCAAAGACATAACTAAAGGTGGTCGGTCAGGTTTTCTGACAGAAAATATTCATCGACAAAGTCAGTGGATGCTTCACAACAATAACTTTATTATTGGAAAAAAAATCAATGCATTATTATAAAAAAATGGTTGAAATAATGATGGAATTTAAATTGCAAAATTTAAGTTCCATGTTTTTTAAAGGAAAGTTGCATGTAATTCATTCATTTTAAATTATTAAAGAATTAATAATTTATTTATAAATCTTCACAATTTAAATTTTCATTTAATTAATTAATAACTTTTAAACTACTACCTCTAAAAAATAAACTTTTAATGTAACAAAAAAAAAAAGGAATGTGAAGCACTCTAACAAAGAATGACATGGTCTAGCAGATTCATTTGAAGAGGGAATAAAAATGGTTTTTAAAGTTAGAAAAATGTCAAAGAGTGCCTTAGAAATCAATATTATTTGTGAAAAGTGATGAATTTAACTTTCTAAAACTGAAAATATTCGTTGAATTCAATATTACTTTTGATTTCCTTAACAAGTGCTCTTGCCACAAACATAACCCTTAAACCCTTAAAGTCATTGCAATCACATCATGCCATCAATGCAAACACCGTTTCCAACGAATTCAAATTACTGAGCACAGAATACCCAAAGGGCCAAATAAGCAATTAAGTACACAAGTTGAGCAAGTACACACACATGCTTAAACCACAATTATAATGTGACAATAGTAGATAAGACAGTGTATACTTGAGTCCAAGAACATAATGAAAAAGCATAAATCATACAAAAACCAATTTAAGGATTTAAATTCATTAACTAAGAAGTTGGTGGTAAAACAATCTCTGATATGCCAGAATCAGAAGCCTGTTCCTCTTTCTGCAATGCTCCATGTTGCAATTGCTGTGGTTGTTCTCCTTGCCAATTCCAAACAATGTCCTTAAGTGAAGGCCTAACCTTCTCCTTCAAAAGCTTTTGGTACTCCAATGTGTCACCGTTCGACTTTTTCAACTCGACTAAATGGAAAACGGGTGTGATCTCGAAAATCTCTGCATCGACACCCAGATGTCCTTTCCTTCCTTCCTTGGAACCTTCTATCTTGAACAAACCTCCATCTTTTTTCTTCACTTTTAGCCCGAGACGATTACAAATTTCTTCAAACTTGGAGATGATGATTGAAGCAGGCTTGTTAGACGTAAACCGCACTTCTCTCTTTCGTTCTTTATTGTCCTCAAACAAACCAGACAAGTCAAAACCTGACGAAAAGGAGATGATATCAAAGGCATTTAAATTATTACAAGGTTTCGACAGATCAACATGATCTCCATTCTCACAAGCCCCAAATACTCGATCAGCGTCCAGAGGAGCTAGTTCTTTGTTGTCTGTGTCAGGAACAATAGGCTTCTCTAACCCCTTCTTGAACCAAGAACTTTCCATAATTTTGGCAATTGATATCCTTGTCTTTGGATTTGGATCCAATATTTTTGACAACAATCTGCGCACATCTGATGCAAACCAGTTAGGATACTTGAAATCTGCCTTGCCGATTTTCCGATACATCTCTATCAAATTTGGATCTCTAAATGGAAGAAAACCAGCCAATAGGACATACAAGATTACGCCACAAGACCATATATCGGCTTTAGTTCCATCATATCCCTTTCGGTTTATCACTTCCGGAGCGACATACGCAGGGGTGCCGCATGTTGTATGGAGTAATCCATCTTGGTGTTTAGTCTCGGCAAGAGCACTTAACCCGAAATCTGAGACCTTCAAATTTCCATTTTCATCCAACAGAAGATTTTCTGGTTTCAAATCACGATGACAAACACCTCTACTGTGACAGTAATCAACAGCACTGATCAATTGCTGAAAGTATCGCCTAGCTTCATCATGCTTGAGCTTTCCTTTCGATACCTTGTTGAATAGCTCACCGCCTTTTACATACTCCATGACAACGTAAATTTTGGTTTTGCTTGCCATTACCTCATAAAGCTCGACAACATGTGGATGCCTGATTAGTCTCATCACTGAAATTTCGCGCTTAATTTGATCGATCATCCCTACCTTCAAAACCTTCTCTTTGTCAATAACTTTGATGGCCACACTCGTGCTGTTTTTGAGGTTCCTTGCATGATAGACCTTTGCAAAGGTTCCTTGTCCTAATAATTTCCCTAGTTCATATCGTTGCATAATCACACTTCCGCATCGTTCCATTTCTCGTAACAACGTTGTGTATTATCGAGTGCTAATATCAAGAAGCCGCTTCTCAAGAAATCTTACAATCGCGAAGAACTGTAGCAACCTCAATCACTTGAGCACGGTAAAGATATTGACATTGGACTAAACATCCAATCTCATCAAGGATGATTGAAGATAGCTCAGAAGGCGGTACAGCCTCGTTGGCATCGACAAAAGTGTTTTTAACTAGCAAGCACATCTTTCAGCATTCCCTGAATTTTGTTATGACACCAAAGAATACAGATTTTGTAAAATTTTCGTAGAATAAAGAAAAAAAGTAGCACCTCGTTAATCTTTCAAATTTCCAATTATCCGAACTTATAATGACAAGCACACCTGAAAGAAAGACAAGCAAAATTTGATAAGTAGCCGCATAATCAAACCTGCGAAATAAATTACATAAAAAATCTATCGACACAATTAGCCCTAATCAAATTGAAATATATGTTATACCTAATCATTATTTATTTGAAGACAAAATATTCATTACACATACACTGATAACAGTTCTCTCAAAAAGTCTAATTGTTGAAAGAGATATTTGAATAAATGATTTGTGATAGTTGAAAAGAAAACAAGCTTAAATAAGTACATGAACTAAACACTAATCAAATAATCAATCTGATGATGGCACATAAGCATCCAGAATAACACAAAATATTGATATGTAAGGACCTGTATAAAGTAGATATGAAACATGTGAGACTTGCAACATGTTTTTAAATGCACACATCAATAAAAGTTATTCTCACGGTACATCTTTTCCAGTTAGAAGGAAAAGAAAATTAAGGTCGAGCAACACGCAATATAACCATAAATAAGTCGGCAACATAATGTCTCCTTATGCATGTGATTCCACTTTCGATAATAATGACCTAACTTTGGTAACATATATGGACATTTTCAGGATTGTTTGACTCGATATCATCAAGTCCTCGCACCACAGACACAGATCCTCTACAGCTGCTCTATGGTTGTTTACTTTAATTCATTAGAATAAGCAAGGTTAGCAACAGCATGAAATCTTCCACAAGAAAATATTTGTATTAAGAAAGAAAAATCATTAGATGATTTGCCACAAACAAAAATCAAAAATCAAAAATCAAAAGTCAATTTTCTTATATTTCTTCTCATGTTAGTAGTGTAGCTACTCACTAGTGTGCAAGACAGAAAAGTAGTAAGTTTCATATACATAAATATAGGTAGCTCAATCACAACCTATGCTATTAGGCTTAATTCCACTTTTAATCTCCCAAGTATCACGACTGTGCAATTTCGGTAAAACAGCCGAATATCAGAGACCCTTTTTGTGCAGAAGTGGGAAAGATTAGAGATCAAAATAGCACAATTAAAAAGTGAGCAACCAAAATTTCACAACTGCTATATTCAAGACTGAACATGAAATTAAGCCTTATTATCATGTCTTCTTCTCTCATGTAACAAAGGAAGAAACATGCGAGTTTCAAATCCAAAATGGCGAAATGATGACTTCTTGCAATGAATCAAAATTGGGTTTGGCTTAACACAACCCGACAAAATCGACTTGTAAGGTGAGGGATTACTCCCACTCATAGAATATTTTCCAGGTCATATATCATCAAATATGAGACTCTTATCACATCTCAACATGCCAAGGACAGGACATAGAGAATGACTCGAGTGGCTAATAGCAGCTCATCTTGTGGATCTTGAATGAATGGACTCTGATACCATCTTAAAATTTGAATTGACTATAACTCAATTCTACAAAACCAACTTTAAGACGCTTATAATTTTCAGGTCATATCACATTCAATGCGAGAGTCTTAACCTATAAGCACGGATGCGGACACATACACCAGACACGACACAGACACGCCGACACCGCTAACAATTTGAAAAAATTACATAATTCAGTGTAATTATACGTGTCGGTGTCTGACACAACGCGTGTCCGACACAGGGACACACCTGATCCGAGGAGTATACGTGCTTCATAGATCTTAACAACTATAAACAATGGCTATAATATTTTTCAACAAAACAATGACTCTACTTTTTTGAAACAAACCAATGACTATAATTTAATATGCAGTGCCATAAAAATTCAAACCTCAGATACAAACTTGAACCAATTCAAAAATAATAAAAAAACATAAACTTCCAATGCAAAAAAAAAAAAAAAACAAGTTTAAAAACTTTCAAAACAAAGAGAAAGAAAACGATGATCATAATGTAACATAGAAGAAAATTGATATGAGTTATGAATTTACCTTACAAAAGATTTGCCATGAGTTGTGATGATTTGTGTGTTGTTTTGAATATTTTTGTGTTCTCTGATTTTGAGGGGAAATGAATTGAAGAGAAAGAAGAAAGATAGGTAGAGGCTATAATTCTCAAGTTGACAGAGAAGAAGACAACGAAGTTGCTGTGTGATTTAATATCAAAGAATATTACAGAATATTCTATATGATTCACGTAATATATTGTCCCCCAAATAATTACATGCTGTTAATATAATTTTTTTTTATGGTAGATAAAATGACAAATATCATATGAAATCTCATACTCGAAAATCTTAAATTCAAACTTGGATCGTCATGAAAAATGTTTAGTCTAATATTTTTGACTTTGTTAGTTTAGATGGTCTTATAACATTAAAAAACATTATATATATATATATAAATGAAATGACGAAAACTCATACACACAAATGGAGGAGCCGCAAACTACCAAACCAGCATAAACCTCAATGCGGAAAAACCCATCAAACGGCACAATAAAGCCAAAACCAACATTTCATGGAGAAGCACTTGCATGCTAAGCCATGTACGCATCATGCTAAGCCTAGTCGTTCAGACCATCTCTAACGGACTCTGGGATTCATGCCGCGAAAGTCGAAGACAGTTAATGCTCTTTACATAACTGTGACTCGGCGTCACGTTCAGGTGCACTCTTATTGTTACCCTTCTCGCACACTTTTCTACCATTATCATACATTTACTTCAGCATTAGAGTGCTAACGTGTCTGTAAGCACAATTCTCATTTAGCAACGAATTTTGCTCTTTTCCTCATCGAAACACGGTGGACGTCTATGACTGTAACTACCGATTCCAGAACTTCACGACAACAAACTATTTGATTACTTCTACTTGTAATCTGCCGATTTCGGAGTAATCAAATTTTTTGATAGATAAATACGGTAAAATATTGAATGTTAATACCTACTTTACAATCTGAATATAATATCTTAAATGAAAATGCTAACAATTGTTGGTGTGACATTTATTAAAATTTTTAACATATTAAAAAGTTTAATGGTGGTAGATTGACGGTTCAAAACAACTTTACATGTGCAATCAATCAAAACATTTTGAATTGTCACGTAAACTATAAACATTAATTGACATGACAATTCTAATTATTTCAATCGTTTGTATATACAAAATCATTTGGACCGTCAACCCATCACCATTAAACTCTATATTATATCTCAGTGAAAATTTATGTAATCATCTTTTTAAATATGTAAAAGAGAAAGTGTTCCAATCATAAAACAGCTTACTAGCATTATTAGCCTCGTGTATGATGTCATCATAAAAACAATTAGGCGTGGGTTTGGTGGCTGTCTGCTAAGACTATGAATCTAGATAGAAATATAAAACGGTGCTTTATCTTCATGAACAATCAATTCAAATGTTAATAATAGTATTAATGTTAATCAAGACAAATAAAAGCATGAGTACGATATTAGACACCTATATTGACCCAATAATATTGTGACATGTTGTGGAAAAAGAAGGAAGTACATTTGTTGCTGCTCCATCAGCCAAATATAGCCTTCCCCGCTTACGTTTCATTGACAAGTGTATCTGCAATGATTATGGACACGTGTTAACTTTTCATTGGCTGAGTTTCTGGAGTTTGTCCACATGGTGGGGACCATGGTAGCTAGCTAACACATTTAGATTCTCATATTCATTCATTCACGCTTGTCGCGTGTATCATCTGTCTTTCTTATCGTAAGCATGAAGACCGACATAGATACTGAACATGACACAAACACTGATATAGATAATAATTTGAAAAATGATATATTCATTGTAATAATATGTGTCGTGTTGATATTGGATATTGATGCATATCTAACACCGAGACACGCTTAAACCGAAGAGTGTCTATGCTTCGGTCTTAAATATGTAAATGAAATAAATTGCTTAAACCAATATGTACATAAAATAGGTCACATTAATGATATTGCTAGAAGAATGAACAAATATAGAGTATATGAAGTTGACATTCCAGAATTACAATCTTTGAAAATCAGTGAGAGGTAATACTTTGCAGCAAAAGTGAACATTTAGGTTCAAGCACATGGATTTTTAATGTACATATATAGCAGCATTAAAACTTAAGCCTTTTGCACTATGTAGTTTTCCATGATTAAAAGTCAGAAAACAATGTTGTTTCTTCCATGATTGTAGCTTCCTGGCTAACAATGGTGGAAGAAGGGCAGGCATGTAGTGTAGTGCATATATCTGCTGTCTTCAGGTACTTCTCTGCGTTGATTAGAATCAACGGTCCATACTCGAAAACCATCCTCTTGCACTGTAAATAAACAGTTAGATGATTATGCGAAATCACAGATAAATATGAATAAATGTATCATGAAAATTATGTACTCTTGCGCCTTCGATATATGTAACTGCAAACATTTATCTGTTGTATTGGTCAATGTTTTAAAAAGCGGACAATAGATCAAACCGGTGAAACTTCTGAGTCATGGTTTAATTGGTTAAAATATGGAGCGAATAAACTGGTTCAACCAACTCTGGTTGAAATGGTTCATCCCCAATTCAATCCGGTTCAACAGAGCTGCAATATAACCGGGATTAAACAAACTGGCAAATTGACTGGTTCGGTCAGATTTTTAAAACATTGGTATTGTTGTGCTTTTCTAGTAGAGAAGTAGTAGCTCACTTGACACTACGGGGAAGTTCAAAGGAACTTATTTTCAAGCTTATAATCTAAACACGTGCAAATATTAGGAAGAGCATAAAATTAACTTATGATATGTTTAAAAGTCGTTCCAAATTTACTTTCATAAGCTATTCATGATAGATCATGGAAACAAATTTTGGCAAAGTTTATGAGTAATTTATCCCCGTGGGTGGGTGAGTGGGTCAGGTAGCTCAATTGGTTAGAGCTAAGGGATTAAATGAATTAACTAGTTAAAGTTCCAGGGTTCAAGTCCTTAGTATGGAGAAAACTAACATAACAATTAACATACTAACATTTGTCTGGCTTTCCATGAAAATCATTGTAATCAAACTATTGCAGTTTAATGAATTGGATAAGAATATGGAACTTAATTTAATGTAACCAAAGGATCTCATCCAAAATGGAATTTAAGAATAAAAGGGTAATTCAATAAATAAAAGAGAAAACAAAAGGAACTTCTCATTTTTTTTCTTCTTACCTCCTTCTTATACTTCTCCATATTATTGCATGCCTTTAGAAGTTTTTGAATTATCTCTAGCTGTCATTTTATAAAAGAAGTATTAGTTGTGTACTCAACAAAATGTGAAAATACTAAGCAAGGGAAGAATTAAAACATTAATAATATCCATAAATCCAACATTCTTATAACATAAGATTGCGAAAAAACTACATAATGCATTGCATATTAAAATTGGCCTTTAATTTTGTGAAAATAACATAGCAGCTCGATTCAATACAAAATCCAATCCGATGGCGTGTATCTATTTTGAACATGAATGTTATATTGAATCCCGGCTCGTCATGCTGAATCCCGATTCATTATGGCCAAACCCGATTCACTATGACAAATCTCGATTCTTTCCAACGAACAATTACATGTAAACTTAGCGTAGTCTATCAACTTTGTATAGTTGGTCATTTTTCTTTTCTCGTTTGATTTATGACTTTAATCCTTAATTTTTTGTTGAGGTTCCTATATGTTAGCATATAAATATTGTACTTTTATTTTTATTAATAATGTATCTTACGATTCATAATACGATTCAAATACCAATTCTGAAAATAGTTCTTTTGATTCGTGATACGAATCTCTAATGCTACTCAGATAATGTACGGCAGTAAAATCACTAACCTTAGTTTCAGGATCATTCAACTCAACCAATAATTCTGCAACAGTATCTTTACAAAATCCACAACTATTTCCATGAACCTGTGAAGAAATCTTTGCAGACTCGCAAAGGTGGAACTTTTCGCAGAGTTCTGCAGGCATCATTCGAGCTATTTTCGAGAAGAAAAGTGGAACATGATAATCCACCAATTCAAAGCACTGTACAATGTGCAATACAAAACAAACAGAGATCAGTTAAAAAATAAGGCCTGATAAGTTCTTATTCCTTCACAAAGAAGCCATATAAACATGTCATTGCGGCCTATGGCGCTGCCATTGCGGACATTCCTTTACAAATTCCCAATAGCAGTTGCCCGAAAAGTAAAATGACTACATATTCCACCATTTAACAACACTGGTTAAAATGAAAAGTAAATTAGAAAGAAAAAACGACTACACCGAAACTTGGTATCCCCTTTATATATAGGTATAGGAGATATAGATAAAAAGTGAGCTGAGATGCGTAGGTAAAATGTTAAAAAGCAAAGCGAAAAACTCAAGTCAAATTTTGCAACAATTGAGAACAAAGCGAACAATTTTGAGAACAAATTTTGCAACAATTGAGAACAACTACACATGTAAACAAAATAGAATCAAGCAAAGGAGACAAACCTGCTCGTTGAAAGCCGGAAGCTGATGGCAAGAATTACGAAGGTCATCAATGATCTTTGCCTGAGTCTTGTTATCCTTTAGATAATCAAGTATCTCAGTAGTATATTCCTCACAAATTGAACACGCATCTGGTTTTCTGTTTAATTCTGCATATGAAAGATACGTCAAAAGATGAACGATCTTACATTTGTATTTCAAAACTCTAACAATGTTTAGCACAAATTTTTTTCTTTCAAGTGTAAAAATGTACATGTGATATCATAGGTTAAAGTACTTAAGAAACAGGCTTAGAGTTAATTCATCAATCCGATCTTAATTTGGAGTAATTAAATCAAGGTTCACAGGGTGAGCATTAGCGCAATGGTAAGTTTTTTGTTTTGTAACCTCGAGGTGACAAATTTAAATCTTGGAAACAGTCTCACATGAATAGATCATCTCATGTGTAATTTACACATCCGAGAGTAAAGTACGACCTCTCACAATTCATAAAGAGAAACACATGTGAAATTTAGATAGAATGAGTTTGAATGGTGAGAGAGCTCAACTTAATCTCCCATGTGCAAATTACACATGAGAGGGTCCATTCGCCCTAACTGGCCTAGTGCCAGCTTCTTATGTTAAGTCGCTTGTCGCCCTATATTTTATCGTCCTAAGCGCAAAATAGTAACTTAATCTCTCATGTGCAATTATTTTCTTGTTTACCATTGATGGCTAAAAGTAACCTATAAAACCTTAAACTTTACACCATCTTCTAAAATTACATAAATTAATAAACTTCAAACCATTAAAGCAGAAAAGAAAAGAAAAAAAGAACAAGAGTATTAGCCAACAATGTTACTTACCAGGGTTTACAAACTCTCTTGCATCACAAGCCCAAGCAGCACCCAACAAAATTAGAAATAAAAACCCTATTTTGCCTTCCATAATCTCTGTAACAAACAATCATTCCAAAACATAGCGTTAACAACTTCCTTTAGAGAAAGAGCAAAAGCCAATAAAAAATAAGCGCTAGCTAGATATCTACGAAACACTAACACTGACAAAACATCGGACACAATATCAACATGTTGACACAGGTAATAATTTTATAAAATGACATAGTTGAAGGTAATCATAGGTTGGTGTCGAATAAGCTTTCGATCATAAGTGTTTATGCTAAATAGCTATTTATTCCATTCCAAAATATACATGCAATATTGATTTGTTTTTTCAACAGGATAGAATAATAACTTAATCAATAAAATATTGTTTTTTCTAATATAAAATATTTGTAATCATAGATATAATATAGACCATGATGGAGAATACGTTGGTGCAAAACACTAACGAAGTTATGTGTCATGAAAGTGCGGATAGAAACATAGATTAATGAAATACCGATTCATATAACATAAGAAATTAATGAATAAGTTAAATTATATGATCAAGATAAAAAAAAAGGACGAGGGAGGAATGATGAGAGAGAATACCTTTCAGGGAGGAGGGTAGGGCAACGTCTGGTGCAACTATTGAGGGATTGGAGATCAAGAAGAGAGAGGAAACCGTGGCAGTAAACCGAAAAAAGTTACTGCATTTTATTAGGTTTTGTACTTCTTAACAACTAAATTTACCGAAATTTACTCAATTTTTTTTCGAGGTTTGTTATATTATATCCATAAAATGTGTATATTCGGTTAAAAACGATATGAAATGAACTTAATGAATATACTCAAGTTTCGTCCAACAATTTCTTAAAAAAAGTTTTGTCTACAATAAATAACCAATATTGTCTTTAAATTGTCCTTAACAAAGGCCTTTTAAATTGTCAATTAAGAAACAAAAATCTTGTTATCAACTAGCGGAAAGACAGACACGCGCTAGTAATTGAAAATTATGAACGGTGTTTTTCTTATGAAATTTTGATTTTGATTAAAACTAAAGAAATATAAATGTTTCTTGCTTTCAATTATAAAAAAATTAAACTAACCATGATTATCTATTTCAACGACACCGACAATAATACAATATAATAAAAAAAATATAATCTAAATTCTATTTTTAATGACATAAACAACAATTTTATTATAGAAAAAAGTTGTTTAAGGGTATGATTGGAATTATGAAAAAGTAAGTATAAATATACTCATATAATTTGTTACACTTTTTAAATGATAAAGAAAAAAAAATATTCATATCGTGTTTGTTACATTTGTTTTAATATTTAAATTTATTCTTATCTATTCTTATATGCATAAGGTTCGAACCCCGGCCCTTACATATAAAATGCAATATCCCTACCAATTCAGCTAAGCTCATGGGGATACCCACTTTTTAGTTATAACTTGCTGAAAGACACTTATATATATGTATATATAGTTGCTAATTTACATCCACCTAAAATCATTAAGGTGTAAATTAGGAAGTTACAGCCACCTAAAATCATTAAGATGCATGTTAGCAACCTACACCAACTTGATTATTTACACTCATTTTTCTAAGTTTTAACAAATTGTTTACACCACCTCACTAATTTACACCCACTTTTATATCTCAAATAAATAAGAGTTAATACCGCTTTTAGTCTTGTAATATGAGCGAATTTCAGTTTTAGTCCTTATTAAAATAAAAATTTAGATTATATCCTATCATTTCAGATTCTTCCACTATTGGTCTCTCACTTAAACTTGTCAGCATAATCTACTAACGTGTCCAGCTGACTGTGTAATTATTTTATTTTTTCATTTTTTTAATTGGAATCAGATGCCACTTGGATTAAAATGAATTTTGATTTTAAAATTAAATAAAACTGAAATCTTTAAAATTAAATAATCCAATTAAATTTGTAAAATATGTTTTCCTTTTCCTTTTTCTTCTTCTTCTTCTTCATTTTTCGATTTCGTTTCATTCATACTAGTTTTTGTCCGTTCCTAACAATTTCGTTACTCACTCCTTCATACCAAACCCATAAACTGAATTCTTCACTCAAATCCAAAATCAATCCCACTCTACAAATTGTAACCCAAAATTCAGATATGCAACCTTCTCCTTTTTCCTCTCCTCGATACTAGCATCAACCCCCCCCTCTCCATCTCTAATGTATTCAACCAATGTTTCAAAGATCTAATCCTTGAAATTACACAAAATTTTCACAACCCAGATTTTGCTCTTGCAGTGGTGTTTCCCATGGCCCACCACCACAAAAATCAACATATTCTCATCTTCCTATTTGATCGAAGCCATTAAATTATTTGTATAGGCAAAACCAATCCATCCAACAAAGACAAAGCCTTTTCCAGACGTGAAACTATGATCAATCTATCCCTAAACCCTAAAACAAATACGAGACCAACAAGAATAAAAATTGGAAATCAATAAAGGAAACGACGGGTTGAATGTTGAAGAAGAAGAAGCAGCTCATGTGGAAAAAGAAAAAGAAGAAGAAGAAGGTCGGAGGTAGAAGATAGAGAAGTAGGTTCGATTTAGGCCAAAGAAGAAACATAATATATACTGTGTTTTTGATTTATTTCCATTTTTCATTTCTTTAAAAAACATAATTTTGATTTATTTTCAAAGTTAAAATAACTTAAATTATGTTTAATTTAATGTTTCAGAATTTATTTTAAATTAAAATTCAACAAAAGCCACATGTTAGGTGAGTAGATAAATAAAAAAATAAAAAAAAAGAAAATTACACAGTCAGCGTGACATGTCACCATATTATGCTGACATGTTTAATGAGGGGCCAGAAGTGGAAGAATCTGAAATGATATGGATAAAATCTAATTTTTTTTAATAAAGACTAAAACCAGAATTCATTCATATTACAGGGACTAAAAGATGTATTAACGCAATAAAGAATTGTAAACATAATAAACACAATAATGTTATGTGATCGTACCTGATTAGAAGGTGGTTGTCAGTGCTTCTTTAATACGGTGGTGAAAATGCGTCAGTTGAGTACAGGAACGGCGGGGTGTGCGTGTACCTGCAGACGCTCCGACGCTCAAGTCAGTAGAGGTTCATAATGGGGGTTTAGAAGTGAAAGAGATTCTACCGTGGAGGTTGCGAGGGGCCTTCTTTATATAGAGCTGGGTGAATGCAAAGCCGTTGTAATGGCACACATGTGTCCGACGGTTACGAAATCATGGGAAGTGTAACTGCAATGAGATATTCGCGGGAACGTGGGTAAAGAGACGTTACAGTTCGTTTGAACTGGTCTCTGTTGCTCTGTGCACCCCCCTCGTGGGGAAGGGGTGTGTTATGAGTAAACTACCAAATGTAGCATTTGGGCTTGATTTGTTATTGGGCCTAGGTCTCTGACTGGCCCAGAACAGTAGCCCCCCCAAGTTGTGGCTCTTGGTAAAGAGTGATGACATAAAACTGAGCGAGGGAACTGATTGCGAAGGCCTTGTGAGGATCTTAACAAGTATCCTGATAAAGGAGATGATGCGAGGGAAGTACTCATGTCAATGTAGAAGCTTGCTTGGCATGCCTAGGATGGAACATTATTTGCTCTCCACAAGACATCTTGCAAGTTCTACTACGAGTAGGCTGGATAGGTGAAGTTATGGAGATACCTCAGAACCTATCACATTATATTGGAGATTATGTTTATGTCAGGGTTAACGGTGTCGTTCTTGGAAATGAGTCTGACAGAGTCTTAAGCATGCTCGCTTTGACGTGGCTATCCTATGGCATGTCCACAACGGAACTGGATAGTTCTCAATGGGAATGTCTCACAAGAGTTTATCAATAGCGACCTGGTAAAAGAGGCGAACATACCTCAAGACCTATCATATCAGCGATTATGTCGACATACAGGTTAATAGCGTTGTACACATGACAGTGCTCACTGAACCTTCTGGTGTGTCCGCTAGATGATATGGTGTGAGTCCATTTTTGTAAGTGAGGTGTGTTGGCTACCGTATGCTCGTTCATACTTCTGTGGAGTGAAAAGATTCCCTCATCAGAGAGTTGGTTATTTGTCCATCAATAATTTATACCCATGTCTCGAGGGTAAGACTGAGAGGACATGAACTTTGGTTCCTTGATGCCACATGTAAAGGCTACAACAGTACTTGAGTACCTAATGCCTTGAGGGAGTCTCAGTTTACGTTCCCAAGGCTTTATCATAGCCGTTGATTTGATCCTGATGTTTGGGAATCAACTGCATTTGATCAGAATCGTTGGATACGTGGAAAGGCGTGATCTGGACGGGTTCTTCGCTTTACTAGTGAATGGTTGCATGTGAAGGACTCCACCAAATTGCGATCGCTGTATTTAAAAAGGTTGTGACGGAAATATAAAGAGTTTCAAACGTATGTTTGGAAACATTTTATCATTTTCGCATTCTTAGCAACCCAGAGAACTTCAGATTATTCTCAAGTGTTCCAGTGCATTTTTGTCCTTCAACCTTTGATCTTTAAGTCCAGTTTTTCACCAACTCTAACACAGGTTCGTTTCTTCTACATTCTTCCTCTGTATTACTAGTTTGATCATTGTAGTTTTTGTTAAAAAACTGTAATCTTGCATGAGTGGTTTAGGGTTACTCCGTTACAGAATTTTCCACTATTGTTCTGGTGGTTTCCACTATATATGAGGAGTTCTAGAACTTATAGTCAGTTTGGATGTTGAGTTTTTGAGGAGGAACCACCGGTGGCAAGTTTCATCCTTTTTAGGGTTTTGACTTGTGACGATCATGTGGACGTCTGTTGACGATGATTATCCTATGTCTTTCTTGTTTTAGGATTCAGGGTTTCTCCCAGCCATGATAAGTCTAATATGTGAAATAAAGGTGGATTTGATCGTTAGATTCATCCTTCCCGTGATTTCCTTTCAGGTTTGGTTCATGGCAGACAACCCTAATAGGAATGAGGCCGTCGTGCATGACGTTTCCTGGATAGGAAATGAGCCTTTGGATGCGACATCCTTTTTCTCGTCAGATGGTGCGGCGGAAGTCCCGCATCTTTCCGTTGGGAGGAAAAAGGACTGGGAAGTGAATTTTCCGAGCACTTCAGACTGGATTTGCTCAAAATATACCGCCAACCGTATTTCTATGTACGAGGTGGTTTTCAAAGATATAGGGTTTAGGCTCTCGTTTTCACCCTTTCAAGTCAGTTTGTTCCAGTGGATGGAGCTGTGTCCGTCGCAGTTTCACTCAAATTCTTACCCCTTTATCAAAGCCTTTGAGTTGGTATGCCAACACCTGCGTGTTTCCCCCTCCAAGGACCTGTTTTTCATCATTTTTTCTATTTGGTAGGGAACAAAGAAGAGAGGTGGGCAAAAGTGGGTCTCTCTTTGCCATGGTAAAAAATTGTTTGATGCCTTCGAAGGGGGGGCAAGCGACTTTAAAGAGTGATTCTTTTTGGTGCGGCCAAAGACTGAGTTTGCTTTGAGCAATGTGCTAAAGACGGTGGATAGCCTCATAATAGAGGGGGACGTGGTTTCAATTCGTGTTCATCGTTTCCACTCTTTCTGGTATTTAGATCACTTTTAGTGTAAACCCAAGGTCTTTAGGTGCAAATACGTGATAAGTGCTCAAAAGTAGTATTTTCCATGTGGTAACTTGAGCATTTTATTACGTGTTTTACAAGATTGCTAAGGAAAAGCTTTGATTTGTTGCAAATTTTGTCTTTTACGCTTCACATGCCTTACTCTCCTAATTTTGTGCAGGAACGAGACAAGCAAGGACCAAGAATTTGCCTGAGTCAAGTTAACCTCGCTTGAAGCGACTTCAGCTCGCTTGAAGCGAGATTTAGGCAGAAGCAACTTTGGAATTCGCTTTCTGTTCGCTTCAACTTCGCTCCTAGAAGAAGAAATCTCGCCTGAAGCGAGAGGTTATCGCTTGAAGCGCGATTTAGGCAGAGAGAAACAATCCTCCTCGCTTCTATCTCGCTTCCAACTCGCTCCTGAAGAACTGCATCTCGCTTGAAGCGATTTCAGCTCGCTTAAGCGAGATTTGGACAGAATGCATCAAGCAAGCTCGCTTCTGACTCGCGCAACCACCTCTCCAAGCGAAGTACATCCTGAAATAGGATAAGGAACACTTGGCAAGTCCCCATTGGCCAGATGTGGATTTCTGACATCTCGCTTGAAGCGACATAATCTAGCTTCAAGCGAGATGTCACGTTTTCAGCCCCTTTAAGTAGGTTTTTCTTCTTTCTCTATTCATTCATTACTACTGTTTTATCAAATTTTCTGGTTTTTAGAGAGAGGTTTAAGCTTTTCTAGAGAGAGAAACATACAACAAGGGAGTTAGAAGTAGATTCAAGCCAAGATTTGTTGAGACATCATGGATCTTGTCATAGAATCTTCATCTTCTTCTCATTCCTTGCATGGCTATCATAGATATATGTAGCCTATATCTTCTCTTGTGGTTTTGAGGTACAAAAACAAGCTATTGTGTAATCTTTTGATCCTTTAATATATGATTCTAGCTATTTATTCATTGTTGTGGTTATTCTTGCTTTTAATGCTTTGTTGAGGTTTAAAATGTATTGGACATATGCTTTTAAATCTAGAAATGGAATAACTATCTATCTTAAATTATCAATCTAGACATAGATGTTAATCTTTGATAATCACTTTTAATCTAGAACTTCATGCTTTTGGATGATTTGATCGATTGGGAAATCGTCGGTTAAATCACCCAATCAACTTTGTGATCGTTTAAATGTTTGGGAAATCGATGTTTAAACGAACTCTTAGAAATAACGATACCATTTAGATATGAATGGTATTGTCGAATGATTGTGATAACTTTGTTTGAAAAGCTAGAATCTATTAATCGATCGAGAGATTGCAGTTGTTACGCTTGGTTGATGTTTCTAACCACAAGCGAAATAACTCTATCTCTACTCGCTTTACTTTTATGTCGAATAGTAAACATAGTTTTACACAAACAAACAAATTATACCCAAAACTTGAAATGATATTTGACGTCAAAATTGCTTATGAGACACACTAATCCCTGCGGAAACGAATCTAATATACTCACGTGTACATAGGTATATGACATGTAAAAAGCTAACATCAAAATGGCGCCGCTGTCGGGGATTGGCAATAGTGTCATAAGTAGTGTAACTATCTTATCATTTTAAGCAATTTTGCACAAAGATTATTTCTTGTACATATATACTCATATATCATTCATTGTTCCTTTTATTGCTAACCACCTGGTATAGTCTTCTGAACTTTGTTTATGCGAGGTACCGTTTCTAAAGACCAACTTCGGTTTGATCCTGAAATAGAGAAAACAGCTCGTAGGAACAACAGCAAAACAAAGAAAGAATAGATTTTGGCTAGGCTGGCTCAGCGAGAAGGAACCTCCGGTTCTCCTCCTTCCACAACCGCATCTCCACAATCATCCCCAGAGTTATCTCCTCTGACATCTCCTACAAGAAGTCAACCAGACATCACAATGAATGCCTTACCACCACCTGAGGGTAATGAAGAAGAAAATGTGCTTCCATGTTGGGTTAGTCCAAGAAGACTCGCTCGTCTTGGGAGGCCGAATTCTAGGCAATTTGAGATGAAGACGGGAATGATTCAACTCATGACATCTCATCCATTTTCTGGGTTAGATCACGAAGATCCATACAAGCATCTCACCATCTTCTATAGTCTAGCCGGTACACTTGGAGCTAGTGAAGCGGATGAAGAGAATGTGTTCACAAGATTATTTCCTATTTCATTGATAGGGAAAGCTAAAGAATGGTTCTTAGATCTACCAACTTCAACCATGACCGATTGGCCGGTATTGGAGAAAGCTTTTTTTGAGAGGTTCTTTTCGGAAGATAGGCACCTAGAAGCTAAAACTGCAGTTACAACATTCAGTCAAGGTGCTAGTGAGTCACTTTGTGATGCATGGGAGCGTTACAAATCTTTGTTGAGGAATTGTCTCAAGCATGGTTATGATAGTCAAATGCAAATCTACCTTTTCCGCCAAGGTCTTCAAAGTGAATCCAAGATTTTGTTAGAAGCATCGGCAAATGGTTCTCTAATGTTGAAAACTCCACAAGAGGCGGTAAGGATCATTGATCAAATGGCGCTTAACTCTCGCAAATCTTCTCATAATAGAAATCCTTCACAAAGAAAAGCAGGTATTCTTGAATTGGAGACAAATGATGCGGTGTTAGCACAAAACAAACTCCTCACTCAACAAATGGACGCAATGCAAAAGAAAATGGAGAGTTTACCCAAGCAAATCATGGAGCAATTCCAAAAAGATGAGGGTTCTTCACAAGTGAATGCTTGCGAGTTGTGTTTCGGTGATCATCCCACCGGCTATTGTCCACCACCATCTTTAGAAGAGGTCAATTTTTTGGGAAACCAACAAAGACCAAATCAACAACAAGGTCAACAAGCCGGTAGTTCTAATCAAGGGAGATATCCGGGTAACAACAACTTCCCACGAGGAAATTCGTTTGGCCAACCATGGAGACAACCACCACCTCACTACTTTCAACCACCCAATTATTATCAACAACCTTACAACAATTATTATCAATATCCACCGCAAAACCTTCAACAACAACAAAACCGTCCTCCAAACACGGATGAGACCTTGAACCAATTCATGCAATTGTCCTTAGCTAACCAAAAGAGCAACGAGGCTTCGATCAAGAACCTCGAAACACAAATGGGGCAAATGGCACAAAAAATGGCTCAAGCTAACCAACAAGGGGGAGCCCTCACCGCCAACACACAAGCCAACCCAAAAGGGCAAGAGCATTGCAAAGCCATATCAACAAGAAGTGGCAAAGTGATTGGCCGAGGGATAGGTGTTGATGATTTGGAAGTGGAGCGGAAGGTTGTAGAGGAATTTGATTTTGAGGAAGTTGATGAAGAGGAAGGTGTTGAGAGAGAAGGAGAGGAAGAGAATAAAGGAGACTTAGTTGAAAATGAAAAAAATGAAAAAAAAGGAGTAGTTGAAAAGAATGAGATGGAGAAAGAAGGGAAAGATGTGGTGAATGAGAAGGAAACAAAGAAGAAAGTTGAGAAGAAGATGTCGACTCAACATTTACCTTACCCACAAGCTCCATCAAAGAAAGACAAGGAAAGGAAATATGCAAGGTTTCTTGAACTTTTCAAGAAGTTACAAATTGATATTCCATTTTCGGAAGCCTTGGAACAAATGTCGGCGTATGCTAAGTTCATGAAAGATATCCTTTCCAAGAAGAGAAGAGTCAACGATGAAGAAGTCATTCAACTTGATGCAAATTGTAGTGCCATCATTCAAAGGAGGTTGCCAAAGAAGGAACAAGATCCGGGGAGAGTCACTCTACCGGTAGCTATAGGAACCACCGCTGTTGGCAAGGCACTACTTGATCTTGGTTCAAGCATCAATCTCATGCCTTGGTCTGTCGCTAAAAGAGTTGGTGAATTATGCGTGAAGCGGACGGGGATGACCTTGCAATTGGCCGATAAATCCTTTGCAAAGCCTTTAGGAATAGCGGAAGATGTGTTACTAAAAGTTGACAAATTTGTGTTCCCGGCCGATTTTGTGATTATGGATATTGAGGAGGATGACGATGTGCCTATTCTTTTGGGAAGAAACTTCATGCAAACGGCACAAATGATGATTGACCTCGATGACAACATCATAAAGGTGAGGTTTGATAATGAAGAGGTACACTTCAATATTCGTGATGCCATTAAGTACTTCAAGGATAAGGGCACATGTTTTAAAGTGGATGCAACCGAAGAAGTCATCATGACCAATCGGAAGCAATTTCTTAACCGAACACCCCTTGAAAGTGCTTTGACGGATGCACTTGATTTTATTGGTGCCGAAGAAGCAAGAGAGATTGAAGATTGCTTAAAAGAGCTAGATACCTTGAAGGAAATTCCTCCTCATCATGCTAAACTTGAGGAGTTGAAAGAGAGGTCCGATGAAGAATCTAAGGTTGAAGATGCCAAGGTGGAATTAAAGGTCTTACCATCACATCTCAAGTATGTCTTTCTTGAAGATGATAATTGATGTAGTATTTTTGCATCAAACAAGATAAGTATTTATAAATCGTCTCCTCAGGGACTAGTGCGATATCATGGACCGTTCGACACGAAATATCATTCTAAGTTAAAAGATTGATTGTTTGTTTGTTTAACTATATAAACTAAAGTGTAAAAGTAAATGTTAAGAGTAGCAAGGCGTAGAAACATTGGAATTAGAGTTCCTTGATTAAGTGTCAAACATAACCTAATAATCGCGTATAATGACTCTAGCGTTTTACCGATATTATCACGTATCGCTCAACAAGATTATTCGTGTCCAAATAATCTCGTGAAACCAATTGTATTCTTCAATAGTTGATTTCCCAAACTATTGAACAATCTAATTGTCGATCGTATCGTTTAATCGACGATTTCTCAATCTATTCAACGATCCGAAAGTTTTACGTTCCGATACTTTGTGTGATTATCAAAACATCAATCCTATGTCTAGAATTGTTGTTTTGATAGATGAATATTCTAAACCTAGATTCAAAGGTACTTTTCAATAACAATTAAATCAAAGATAGGAATTGGATTGCAAGAATAACTTCAATATCAAGTAACTTGCTAGAATCATATTATACAAGATCAAAGGATTACATTTTAGGCTCAATCAAGTACCTCTAATCCCAACTAAGAGGAATTAGCTCATCATTGTCATGTGAACTTTACAAAAGTGGAAGAAAGATTGTGAATCCATGCCAAGACTTTGATTTCTCCAAGAATCTTGATGAATTCCCACTCAATCACTCTTGCTCTATGAAGACCCAAGAATTTCGCCCTGTTCTCTCTCTAAAATTCTAATTAACTCCCCTCTGAAAATGAAAGAGAAGGCTTTTATAGAGTTTCTGATCTGCATGTACTCGCCTCGCGAGCAGAATCACTCGCCATGGCGAGTTGCGTTTCCTTCGCCTATGGGTTTGTGCCACGTCACCTCTGAGGAGTTTTGGCCGCCCTAACTCGCCTCGCGAGTAAAATCATGCGCCATTGCGAGCTCTTCTCGCCTCTAGTTCGCCATGGCGAGTTGGAGGCGAAGGGAGAAAAAGTCTCTGCCATGTGCTCGCCTTGGTTTCGCCGTTGCGAGTTGGTGGCGAGCGTCTCGCCTTTCCTTGCTCGCCATTGCGAGTTGATGGCGAGTTGCCATGATCTTTGCCTCTTTTTTCTTGGTTCTTTTCTTTCCTTGCTTGGTGCCTTGAGTTCAATTCCTGCACAAAAGGGATAGAGTAAGAGAAATAAAGCGTAATAGGACAATTATCATTTATCTCTCGGCTTTTCCTTAGATTACTTGTAAGATAAGTAATAAAAATGCCTTAATTCAAAGATGATTTTAACTACTTCACGACACTTATCAGTAATGTCAAGCCGGTCATCATAAGTAGCGCTTTAACCGTCAAGGAAGAAGAAAGTTTGGTGGAAATTCTAAAATCCAACAAAGAAGCTATAGGGTGGAAGTTGTCCGACTTGAAAGGGATAAGGCCATCTTATTGTATGCACAAAATAATGATGGAAGATGATTTCAAACCGGTAGCACAACCACAACGCCGCTTGAATCCAACAATGAAAGAGGTAGTGCGCAAGGAAGTGGTGAAACTACTAGAAGCCGGTATGATATATCCGATCTCGGATAGCGCATGGGTTAGCCCGGTTCAAGTAGTTCCAAAGAAAGGAGGTATGACGGTGATCACAAATGAGAAAAATGAGTTTATTCCAACTAGGACCGTCACCGGATGGAGAATGTGCATTGATTATAGAAGACTCAATCAAGCTACAAGGAAGGATCACTTCCCATTGCCCTTTATGGATCAAATGCTTGAAAGACTCTCCGGTCAAGCCTTCTATTGTTTCCTTGATGGCTATTTCGGCTACAACCAAATCACCGTCAAGCCGGAAGATCATGAGAAGACGGCTTTCACTTGTCCTTTTGGTATTTTTGCTTATAGAAGAATGCCCTTTGGCTTATGCAACGCACCCGCTACCTTTCAACGGTGTGTTCAAGCCATCTTCTCCGATTTAACTGAGAAATGCATGGAGGTCTTCATGGATGATTTTTCAGTTTTTGGTTCTTCATTTGATTCGTGTTTGAAAAGCTTGGACATCGTACTGAAGCGGCGTGTTGAAACTAATTTGGTGCTCAATTGGGAGAAACGTCATTTCATGGTTACCGAGGGTATTGTCCTTGGTCACAAGATTTCTTCAAGGGGTATCAAGGTAGATCAAGCTAAGGTTGATGTCATCGGAAAGCTCCCACCGCCCGTAAATGTCAAAGGGGTAAGAAGTTTTCTTGGTCATGCCGGATTCTACCGGCGCTTCATCAAAGATTTCTCAAAGATTGCAAAGTCATTGAGCAATTTGCTCAACAACGATAAGTCTTTCGAATTTGATCAAGAATGTTTAAATGCTTTTAAAATTTTGAAAGAAAGCTTGACAACCGCACCCATAATCACGGCTCCTAATTGGACCCTAAATTTTGAACTCATATGTGATGCTAGTGATTATGCTGTGGGTGCCGTGTTAGGCCAAAGAAAGAACAAAGTTTTTCATGCTATCCACTATGCAAGCAAGGTCTTAAATGATGCTCAAATCAATTATGCAACTACCGAAAAAGAATTGCTTGCAATTGTATATGCATTAGAGAAATTTCGTTCTTATCTTATTGGTCCAAAGTTGTTGTGTTCACTGACCATGCAGCAATTAAGTACTTGATCACCAAAGCCGATTCTAAACCGAGGCTCATCCGGTGGATGCTCTTGCTACAAGAGTTTGACCTTGAGATCAAGGACAAAAAGGGGACCGAGAATTTGGTGGCCGATCACCTTTCAAGGCTTGTAAACATTGAAGTAACCGAGAAGGAACAAGAGGTCCGGGAAGAGTTTCCGGATGAGAAGTTACTCATGGTGCAAGAGAGGCCATGATTTGCCGATATGGCAAATTACAAAGCAAAGGGTGTCATACCGGAGGATTTCAATTATCAAATGAAGAAGAAGTTTCTACGGGACTCCAATCATTACTTGTGGGATGACCCTTATTTGTTCAAAACCGGAGCGGACAATCTTTTGAGAAGATGTGTTGCTCAAGATGAAGCAAGCAAGATTCTATGGCATTGTCATAATTCACCCTATGGTGGACACTTCAACGAACAAAGAACGGCGGCAAAAGTTCTTCAATCCGGATTTTATTGGCCTACTCTCTTCAAAGATGCTTATGCACATTGCCAACAATGTGATAAGTGCCAAAGAACCGGTGCAATTTCAAAAAAGAATGAGATGCCGTTACAAAGCCTTCTTGAGGTGGAAGTGTTTGATTGTTGGGGAATTGATTTTGTTGGCCCTTTTCCATCCTCTTTTACCAATGAATACATTTTGGTGGCCGTTGACTATGTCTCCAAGTGGGTGGAAGCTATTGCATCACCAAAAGCCGATAGCAAGACGGTGATCAAATTCTTAAAGAAAAACATCTTCACTCGCTTTGGAACTCCGAGGGTGCTTATTAGCGATGGTGGATCTCATTTTTGCAATTCGCAACTAGCCAAAGCTCTTGAGCACTATGGAGTAAAGCATAAGGTTGCTTCACCGTACCATCCACAAACAAATGGCCAAGCCGAGGTGTCCAATCAAGAAATCAAAAAAATCTTGGGAAAGACTGTGTCTTCTGTAACGCCCACTTTATTTATTTAATTATTTTGTTAGGGTATATAGTATATTATTATATATTATATGATTTTAATGATGTTTGTGACGTATGAGATGATGTTGTGATGTGATGCTTATTTTATTGTTTAATAAAATAAGATATGTGACGTTAATATATATATATATATATTATATGAAAATTAAGATGTGATATAATAACAAATATTTTGAGAGATGGGGTGGTTTTCATAAATAAGATAGAGTTGTGGGGATAAGTGAGAATAGAAAGAATTATAAAAGGAAGTTAGGTTTAGAGAGAAACAGTCAGTACGTTACAGACTCTTGCAAAAAGGGAGAAAAGTGGCTAGAGAAGAGGGAACCCCAATTCTGCAATATTACCAGGTAAGGGTGAGCCTAACTCGATTATATTATATTGTAATTCATCTGTTATGATTAACCTAAGGATTAGAGAGAGTTTTGAGAGAGTTCCAAAAATTAGGTTTTAATGAATTTTGTGATGAATCGATGTTATAATGATGTGAATTCATGTAGAAACCTGTTACAGAACCTAGATTAATCACTAGGACTATAATTCTGATAGATTAGAAGCATAACATGAAGAATTGGACGAATTTTGGCGGGGTTTCGAGCGAACCCGTAACCCCTCTGCGATAGCTCGCCGTGGCGAGCAGACTCGCTCGCCGTGGCGAGCAGACTCGCTCGCCGTGGCGAGCAGTTATGTAAACACTCGCGAGGCGAGCAGCTGAGCTCTCCGTGGCGAGCGACCCCTTTAGTGCGCGCGAGGCGAGCAACATCACTCGCCGTAGCGGGCACTGACAGAATGCAATTTAAGTAGCTCGCCGTGGCGAGCAGAACCACTCGCCATAGCGAGCAATGTGGTCTCAGACCACTATAACTTGAGTTTTAGAACTCTGTTTTGAGCGAGGCTTTGAGGGTAGACCTTTGGATAGTATTGGAGATGTTTAAGACCTAAATTAGAACCTGTAAAGACGCTGTATGATGATATTTAATTGTTGGCGTTAATCTATGATTAAATGCTCATTAAGCGAAGTTTATGAATGTAGTATAAATGATGGTTGCGATGATAACTTTGTGTTGTATATACATATGTTAAGTGTACTGAGCTGCTATCATGTACTGTTGCAATTGCATGTGTCGATAAAGAGTCGTATATGATATTAAGATGTGGTGTATTAACTTGTTTAAGTATATGAGTCGAGTTCATGCATTTGCATAATTTGAGACGGTGGAGCTTATGCTCAAAGCGACGGTGGAGCATTTGCTCAAAGCGACGGTGAAGCTTATTAAAGCTAAAATATTGGTACCACATGCATGATGTTAAGATGTTAGAGTTGCATTTGTCGAGTCCTGTGTCTGAGATGTTTTGAGACGTTGTTTTGTGAAGATATTCTAAGATGATTTATTATACGTAGATGTTTGAGATGTTTTCAGTTATATGTGACGAATATTGTTGTTATTGTTAAGCATGATTATTTGAATTATATGTTAATATAATTGTTGTGAATCTCACCCCTTCTGTTGGAATTGCCGCCTTGTGGGCAAGTGCAGGTGACCAAGCGTAGGTACGACGATGTGAGAGGTTCTTGTGGAGTCTTAGGAGCTCTGATACGTAACGGGATGGGGATTTATCATTTGTTTATGTTCCTTTATGTATCATATTGACTAATGATGATGTTTGTGACGTAACTTCGATTGAGATGTTTTATGAGGCTTTTGTGCCAAAAATTATTTATTAAGATTTTGAGACGTTTATGAATTCCGCTGCCATGTTTGAACATTGTTTAAGAATAAATTATTATTCATTTTGTTTTAAAGATTTTATGAAATGTGACATCCTGATTTATTGCGATATACTCTGATTATTTGAATGAAATTTTTAAGTCGGGATTTCGGGGTGTTACAATTGGTATCAGAGCTGGTCGGTCCGTCCGGCCAATTAGAGAGTCGAGTGACGGTGTCTTAGAGTTAGAATATTATAGTTATATTATTCTAACTTATGTTTGCTTTGTAGAGGAATAAGATGGCTGGAAGGAATGATGCTGCTCTTGCTGCTGCTTTGCAAGCAATGGCCCAAGCTGTGGGAAATCAGAACAACGCTGGTGGGAACGATGGGACGAGAATGTTGGAAACTTTTCTGAGGAACCACCCGCCTACCTTCAAAGGGCGATATGATCCTGACGGGGCTCTGACGTGGCTCAAGGAAGTTGAGCGGATCTTTAGGGTGATGCAGTGCGAAGATGGTCAGATGGTACGGTTTGGTACCCATATGTTAGCTGAGGAGGCTGATGACTGGTGGGTTGGTATTCGACCTATCCTCGAAGAAGGAGGTGCTGTTGTGACTTGGGCGGTGTTTAGGAGGGAATTCCTGAACCGCTACTTTCCCGAGGACGTCCGGGGGAAGAAAGAGATTGAGTTTCTTGAGCTGAAGCAAGGGAATATGTCTGTGACTGAGTATGCTTCAAAGTTTGTGGAACTGGCAAAGTTCTACCCCCATTATACTGCTGAGAATGCTGAGTTTTCCAAGTGCATCAAGTTTGAGAATGGCTTGCGTCCTGAGATTAAGGGGGCAATTGGTTACCTGAAGATTCGGAATTTCTCTGAGCTGGTGAGTAGCTGCAGGATTTATGAGGAGGATACCAAGGCTCACTACAAGGTAGTGAATGATAGAAAAGCTAAGGGTCAGCAGAGTCGTCCCAAACCTTATGATGCTCATAGAGATAAGGGTAAGCAAAGAGTGAATGATGAGAGGCGACCTCAGAAGAAGGATGCTTCTGCTGAGATTACCTGTTATAATTGCGGGCAAAAAGGCCACAAGAGTAATGTGTGTCCTGTTGATGTGAAGAGGTGTTACCGATGCGGACACAAAGGGCATATTACCCCAGACTGCAAGTTTGATGATGTTGTGTGTTTCAACTGTGATGAGCAGGGACATATTGGCTCGCAGTGCAAGAAGCCAAAGAAAGTTAGGACTACTGGAAGGGTGTTCGCGTTGACCGGCACTCAGACTGAGAATGAGGACCGTTTGATCAGAGGTACTTGCTATATTAATGATATACCTTTAGTTGCTATTATTGATACTGGCGCTACGCATTGTTTTGTTGCTTATGATTGTGCTGTTAAGTTGGGTCTCGTTATGTCTGATATGAATGGAGAGATGGTTGTCGAAACTCCAGCTAAGGGTTCGGTGACTACTTCTCGTGTGTGTTTAAGTTGTCCGTTGTCTATGTTTGATCGTAATTTTGAGGTGGATTTAGTCTGCCTACCTTTGACTGGTATGGATGTAATTCTCGGGATGAATTGGTTAGAGTACAACCGTGTACTTACCAACTGTTTTCGCAAGACAGTGTATTTCTTGTCTGAAGAGGAGGAAAGTGGAGCAGAATTTTTATCTACCAAGCAGCTGAAACAATTAGGACGAGATGGAGTTTTGATGTTTTCTCTGATGGCATCCTTATCTATTGAGAGTCAAGAGAAGATTGACAAATTGCAAGTGGTGTGCGAGTTTCCGGAAGTATTTCCTGATGTGCCTCCTGAAAGAGAAGTCGAATTTGCGATTGATCTTGTTCCTGGAACGAAGCCTGTGTCTATGACACCTTATCGTATGTCAGCTTCTGAGTTAGCTGAGTTAAAGAAGCAATTGGAGGATCTGCTTGAGAAGAAGTTTATAAGACCAAGTGTTTCACCTTGGGGAGCGCCTGTGCTGTTAGTAAAGAAGAAAGATGGGAGTATGAGGTTGTGTATTGACTACCGTCAGTTGAACAAGGTAACTATAAAGAATAGGTATCCACTTCCGAGAATTGATGACTTGATGGATCAGTTAGTGGGTGCACGTGTGTTTAGCAAGATTGACTTAAGGTCGGGTTATCATCAGATAAAAGTGAAGGATGAAGATATGCAGAAGACGACCTTTAGAACTCGATATGGTCATTATGAGTATAAAGTGATGCCTTTCGGTGTTACAAACGCGCCGGGAGTATTTATGGAGTATATGAATCGGACCTTCCAAGCATTCTTGGATCGTTTTGTGGTTGTGTTTATTGACGACATTCTAATATATTCTAAATCCGAGGAAGAACATGCTGAACATTTGAAGATTGTCTTGCAAGTATTGAAAGAAAAGAAGTTGTATGCTAAATTGTCTAAATGTGAGTTCTGGTTGAAGGAAGTTAGTTTTCTCGGTCATATTATTTCTGGTGATGGTATAGCAGTTGATCCGTCTAAAGTTGAAGCAGTGTCGCAATGGGAGACTCCGAGGTCGGTTACTGAAATTAGAAGCTTTTTGGGATTGGCTGGTTACTATAGAAGATTTATAGAAGGATTTTCTAAGTTGGCACTTCCGTTAACGCAGTTGACGTGTAAAGGTAAAGCCTTTGTGTGGGATGCTCAATGTGAGAGTAGCTTCAATGAGTTGAAGAAGCGGTTGACGACAGCTCCAGTCTTAATTTTGCCAAAGCCTGAAGCACCTTTCGTGGTGTATTGTGATGCGTCTAAGTTGGGTTTAGGTGGTGTGCTTATGCAAGACGGTAAAGTGGTTGCTTATGCATCCAGGCAGTTGAGGATTCATGAACGAAATTATCCTACCCATGATCTTGAGTTGGCTGCAGTGGTATTTGTGTTGAAAATTTGGAGACACTACTTGTATGGTTCGAGGTTTGAAGTGTTTAGTGATCACAAGAGCTTGAAGTACCTGTTTGATCAGAAAGAATTAAATATGAGACAGAGGAGATGGCTCGAGTTATTGAAGGATTATGATTTTGATTTGAGTTACCATCCGGGTAAGGCTAACGTAGTTGCTGATGCCTTGAGTAGGAAAACGTTGCACATGTCTGATATGATGGCGGAGGAATTCGAACTATTGGAACAATTCAGAGATTTGAGTTTAGTTTGTGAAAGATCACACCAAAGTGTAAAGCTAGGAATGTTGAGGATTGACAATGATTTTCTGAAAAATATTAAAGAAGCGCAGAAGGAAGATGTTAAGTTTGTAGATTTGCTTGTTGCGAGTAACCAGACTGCAGATGGTGACTTTAGAGTCGATGATCACGGTGTGTTGAGGTTCCGAGGTAGAATCTGTATTCCGGACAACGACGAGATGAAGAAGGCAATACTTGAAGAGAGCCATAGAAGTAGCTTGAGTATTCACCCAGGAGCTACGAAGAAGTATCATGATTTGAAGAAGTTGTTTTGGTGGTCTGGAATGAAACGTGATGTGGCACAGTTTGTGTATTCTTGTCTAGTTTGTCAGAAATCAAAGATAGAACATCATAAACCCGCTGGGATGATGGTACCATTAGATGTACCGGAGTGGAAATGGGATAGTATATCCATGGATTTTGTGACGAGTTTGCCAACTACTCCAAGAGGGAACGATGCTATTTGGGTGACTGTCGATAGGTTAACCAAGTCAGTTCATTTTCTACCGATCAATATCACTTTTCCTATGGTTCGGTTAGCCGAGATTTACATTCAAGAGATAGTAAGATTACATGGTGTTCCTTCGAGCATTGTGTCAGATAGAGATCCAAGATTTACTTCTAGATTTTGGAAAAGTTTGCAAGAAGCTTTAGGGTCTCAGTTGAAGCTGAGCTCGGCGTATCATCCACAAACAGATGGTCAATCCGAGAGGACGATTCAATCGTTGGAAGACTTGTTGAGAGTGTGTGTACTTGAACAAGGAGGAGCTTGGGATAATCATCTCCCGTTGATAGAGTTCACTTATAATAACAGTTACCATTCTGGTATTGGAATGGCACCTTTCGAGGCTTTGTACGGAAGAAGATGCAGAACCCCGTTGTGTTGGTTTGAGTCGGGTGAAAGTGTGGTTTTAGGACCAGAGATTGTGCAACAAACCACTGAGAAGGTAAGAATGATTCAAGAGAATATGAAAGCATCGCAAAGTCGACAAAAGAGTTATCATGACAAGCGTAGAAAGGACCTTGAGTTCCAAGAGGGAGATCATGTGTTTTTGCGAGTTACTCCAATGACCAGTGTAGGTCGTGCCTTAAAGTCGAAGAAGTTGACCCCAAAGTTTATTTGTCCGTATCAGATATCAGAGAGGATTGGGACGGTGGCTTATCGTGTTGGATTACCACCGCATTTATCGAATTTGCACAATGTTTTTCATGTGTCGCAACTGAGGAAGTACGTTACGGATCCATCTCATGTGATCCAAAGTGACGATGTACAAGTGAGAGACAACCTTACGGTTGAAACTCTACCCTTGAGGATCGATGACCGCAAGGTGAAGATTTTGAGAGGCAAGGAGATACCTCTAGTGAGAGTTGTTTGGAGTGGAACGACTGGTGAAAGCTTAACTTGGGAGCTGGAGAGTAAGATGCTGGAGTCATATCCAGAGTTGTTTAATCGAGGTAAGATTTTCGAGGACGAAAATCCTTTAAGTGGGGGAGAGTTGTAACGCCCACTTTATTTATTTAATTATTTTGTTAGGGTATATAGTATATTATTATTATTATATGATTTTAATGATGTTTGTGACGTATGAGATGATGTTGTGATGTGATGCTTATTTTATTGTTTAATAAAATAAGATATGTGACGTTAATATATATATATATATATATATATTATATGAAAATTAAGATGTGATATAATAACAAATATTTTGAGAGATGGGGTGGTTTTCATAAATAAGATAGAGTTGTGGGGATAAGTGAGAATAGAAAGAATTATAAAAGGAAGTTAGGTTTAGAGAGAAACAGTCAGTACGTTACAGACTCTTGCAAAAAGGGAGAAAAGTGGCTAGAGAAGAGGGAACCCCAATTCTGCAATATTACCAGGTAAGGGTGAGCCTTACTCGATTATATTATACTGTAATTCATCTGTTATGATTAACCTAAGGATTAGAGAGAGTTTTGAGAGAGTTCCAAAAATTAGGTTTTAATGAATTTTGTGATGAATCGATGTTATAATGATGTGAATTGATGTAGAAACCTGTTACAGAACCTAGATTAATCACTAGGACTATAATTCTGATAGATTAGAAGCATAACATGAAGAATTGGACGAATTTTGGCGGGGTTTCGAGCGAACCCGTAACCCCTCTGCGATAGCTCGCCGTGGCGAGCAGACCCGCTCGCCGTGGCGAGCAGACCCGCTCGCCGTGGCGAGCAGACCCGCTCGCCGTGGCTAGCAGTTATGTAAACACTCGCGAGGCGAGCAGCTGAGCTCTCCGTGGCGAGCGACCCCTTTAGTGCGCGCGAGGCGAGCAACATCACTCGCCGTAGCGGGCACTGGCAGAATGCAATTTAAGTAGCTCGCCGTGGCGAGCAGAACCACTCGCCATAGCGAGCAATGTGGTCTCAGACCACTATAACTTGAGTTTTAGAACTCTGTTTTGAGCGAGGCTTTGAGGGTAGACCTTTGGATAATATTGGAGATGTTTAAGACCTAAATTAGAACCTGTAAAGACGCTGTAAGATGATATTTAATTGTTGGCGTTAATCTATGATTAAATGCTCATTAAGCGAAGTTTATGAATGTAGTATAAATGATGGTTGCGATGATAACTT
Organism: Medicago arabica; assembly: GCA_946800305.1. Taxonomy (NCBI): domain Eukaryota; kingdom Viridiplantae; phylum Streptophyta; class Magnoliopsida; order Fabales; family Fabaceae; genus Medicago; species Medicago arabica. The sequence goes on from OX326964.1 coordinate 12,421,448, forward strand.
TGTGCTGTATATACATATGTTAAGTGTACTGAGCTGCTATCATGTACTGTTGCAATTGCATGTTTCGATAAAGAGTCGTATATGATATTAAGATGTGGTGTATTAACTTGTTTAAGTATATGAGTCGAGTTCATGCATTTGCATAATTTGAGACGGTGGAGCTTATGCTCAAAGCGACGGTGGAGCATTTGCTCAAAGCGACGGTGAAGCTTATTAAAGCTAAAATATTGGTACCACATGCATGATGTTAAGATGTTAGAGTTGCATTTGTCGAGTCCTGTGTCTGAGATGTTTTGAGACGTTGTTTTGTGAAGATATTCTAAGATGATTTATTATACGTAGATGTTTGAGATGTTTTCAGTTATATGTGACGAATATTGTTGTTATTGTTAAGCATGATTATTTGAATTATATGTTAATATAATTGTTGTGAATCTCACCCCTTCTGTTGGAATTGCCGCCTTGTGGGCAAGTGCAGGTGGCCAAGCGTAGGTACGACGATGTGAAAGGTTCTTGTGGAGTCTTAGGAGCTCTGATACGTAACGGGATGGGGATTTATCATTTGTTTTTGTTCCTTTATGTATCATATTGACTAATGATGCTGTTTGCGACGTAACTTCGATTGAGATGTTTTATGAGGCTTTTGTGCCAAAAATTATTTATTAAGATTTTGAGACGTTTATGAATTCCGCTGCCATGTTTGAACATTGTTTAAGAATAAATTATTATTCATTTTGTTTTAAAGATTTTATGAAATGTGACATCCTGATTTATTGCGATATACTCTGATTATTTGAATGAAATTTTTAAGTCGGGATTTCGGGGTGTTACATCTTCATCACGGAAAGATTGGGCATTGAAGCTTGATGAAGCGTTGTGGGCCTATAGGACCGCTTTTAAGGCACCTACGGGTTTCACACCATTCCAATTGGTGTATGGGAAGGCATGCCACTTGCCAGTTGAATTGGAGCACAAAGCGTTTTGGGCGCTAAAGTTTTTGAATTTTGACCAGGAGCAAGCGAGGGAGAAAAGAAAAATTCAAATGCATGAACTTGAGGAAATGAGGAATCAAGCTTATGAATCTTCATAAGTTTACAAGGACAAGGTGAAGAGCTATCATGACAAGCGGATCATGAAAAGAAACTTCGAGCCCGGACAAATGGTGTTGCCTTTTAACTCAAGATTGAGATTATTTTCGGGCAAGCTCAAATCCAAGTGGTCCGGTCCGTTCTTAATCAAAGAGGTAAAGCCTTATGGCGCAGTGGTTTTGGAAGATCCAACAACAAAGGCCAATTGGACCGTTAATGGGCAAAGGTTGAAGCCCTACTTTGGTGGTGAAGTTGATCGGCAAACGTCGACAATTTTACTAAGTGATCCATGATGCTGTCATCGAAAAAGGCGTCGAGCTCATGACGCAAAACGAGCGCTTGCTGGGAGGCAACCTAGTTTTGTAAGTCAATTTTAAGTTTTATTGCATGTAGGAATTAAGTCACTAGTGTTCAAGCTAAGCATAAGTAAACATTTGAGAAAACTGGGTGAATTTCGCTTGAAGCGAGCTGCATCTCACTCAAGCGAGTTTTGCACTCTCAAATTTCGCTTGAAGGTAGATTTTTCGCTTCAGCGAAAAATTGATTTTTCAGACGTTGGGGAACGGTTCCCAAGCCCACTACTTAACCCTTTCCCCTTCTTTTTCCCCCCTTTACGTTTTTCTCTCAAAACTTATGAAAACTCTCTCAAAATTTTTCCCCAAACCCTCAAAAACAAAAGCTTTACATTCGTGCAATTCCCACTTAATTTCTTGCAATTCCCACTTATTATCATCTTCCTCATCTCGCATTTGCATCAAACATCACAACAGGTTTGAATCTTTCCACTTCTTTTTCAATTTTTTTTTTTTTTGAAAATTTCATGTTTTGGTCAATTTTAGAAATGGTTAGGTTAGGCTAGAAAACTTGTTTGATTAGAGACTGGCTTGTAGGGTATAATGTGGTTAGGCGAATTAGAGTAACGGTAGTTGGATTTGCATGTTTACTGCTGGAATTCTTTTGAAAAACGTAGGTCTGGAAGAACCTCGCTTGAAGCGAGATTTCCATGCTTCAAGCGAGTGTTCATGTGGAAGATGAACAAACTTGGGTGATATTTCGCTTCAAGCGCGATTGTATCGCTTCAAGCGAAATTACCCAGATTTGTTCAAGCAAACTCGCTTTTGATCTCGCTCAAGCGAGTTCTAAGCGAGTTTTGCACAGACTTGCCAAAAAAAATTTGTGTGTAGGGACCAATCTGTTTTACTTTCTTTAATTTCATACATGTTCTAATGAATTATCTGCTGTATTGGAATTTCTCTGGTTGTTTTGCAGATGGGACCTAAACCTAAATCCGGATCCAAACGCAAGGCTTCCTCCTCCACCGTGGACCGTCCTTTACCCACACCCAGGAACCCTGATGCCACCCGTTTCAAATCCGGAAAGGCTTATGCTAGGTTTCTTGATCTCGAAAAGAAAGAAACTTGGTATGATAAGGTCTTTAACATTAACCCTGAGGGCGACTTTGCTGAAATACATAAGATTTTCTCTGACAGGCAGTGGCAGAAACTCCTCCAACCTCACCCACACATCAACCTAGACCTCCTGAGAGAGTTTTATGCTAATGCAGTTCCAAGCTGCGATAACAAGGACATGGAGGCAAATTTCACTTATTCCACAAAAGTGAGGGGTATCACAATTCAATTTGATAGGGATACCATTAATGATTACCTCGGAAACCCTTTTGATCTACCTCCTGGTGAAGACCCTACCTCGGAGACTGCTCTGACGGGTAATTGGCCTCATGACCAGATTGAGAGGGAAATTTTGCTGCCTGGGAGGCAGTATGTGGCATCCAGAAGCGATAGTGGTAACCGTAATATTGCCGCCTTTGCAGATATGAATATTAAGGCTGCAATTGTTTTCAAATTCTTGGTGCATAATGTGTGGCCAAAGAGCCATGTCTCGACTATCACTAAAGCCTTCACCCCGCTCATTTGGCACATTTGTCGCGGCAAGGAGGTAGACATTGCTCGGATTATTTCGAAGGAGCTGAAGCACATGGCTTTGAGTGGTGTCACTCGACCTGAGACAAGGATTACTTTCCCCGGGTTTGTTATGGGGTTAGTTCAGTCTAAGGGTGTGAAGATCCCCTTACCCTCTCATGAAGTGTTATCTCATCCTATTGATGACATGTATATTCGGGGCGCCATCCGCAGAGCGAGCGGCAGGATACCAATTCCTTCCCATGAGATTCCCCCCGCAGTCGAGCCACAGCCAGTCCCGCCACAGTCAGCCCCACCACAGCAGGTCCCCCAGTCTCCTGCCACTTTTGATTTTTCCGCCATGTCTGCTTGGATGCACCAGCAGGATGAGAGAGCCATTCGACAGGAGCATCGGGATAATTTCATTATGGACTAGAATGCTGCCCTGTTTAGGAGCCAGCGAGGCATGCATCAGACGTACTATGATGCTCACATGCATCCATTGGACCCGTCTTATATGATGACCCCTGACATTTTCATGGAGTATTGTGGATGGCCTGGGGACAGGCCGAACTTTTATGGAGGGGGCGAGCAATTAGGTGCAGCTAATGAGGATGAGGAAAGGGAAGCGAGTTCTGATGATGAGATGACAGAGGATGATGCTTAGTGACAGCAGTTCACTGTGTTTTTTTTTATGCTCTTAGCTTTATGTTTCAGATTGTTTTTTTTATTGCTTATACTTACACTTGGGAACTTTGTTAATTTTTCGTTATTATGCACTTTTTCTTTAGTACTTTGTTTTAAGTTCATGGTTTTAATAACTTAGTTTGTCGTTTGTTTTCACTAATATGCTTTGGATGAACCTTGTGTTAAATCTTGTTTTTGTGTTGTCTCTCATAGAAGAAAACTGCTCATGAACATTAACTGTTGAAACGCTCGAAAGAGCCAAAGGATTGAGCACAAATCAGGTGTGTGATAATGATATTAGTTGTGATAAAGCGCAAAGCCAAGGTATTGGTTTCCCGTTTTTCTAGGTCTTTACTAGAATTTGAAACTAGTACTTCGCATAAAATCTATTTCACCTAACTCTTCTCATAAACATGACCGTTCTTGAACCACTTAGTACTTAGCCTAAATGTGAGGTGGCTTCAAATTGTATATTATATGCTGGAGACCAATAATCCTTGTCTAACTTGTTTTTGTTATGTTAAATCTGATAATTGTTTTGAATGGTATGAAAGCATGGAAAGGATCAAGGCATTTTTGAAATTGAGATGAAACACTTTTGACCACATAAAGCCTACCCGTGAGAAGAGTGAGTATCTGACACCCCAATCTGAGCCAAATGAATCAAGTCCTCAAACATGAACTGTCAACTTTCATGAGCACAACGCTCATTGAAATTGCCCAAAATTTTTCTAAATTCAGTTCATGTTTGACGCGTTTTAGGACTTTGATATTTTCACTTTGTTGAACCCTTAACCTTCTTGTACTTTGTCCCTTGCCTTAGGATAGGGGAACATTCAAGTAGAGTTTTGTTGTGTTTAAGTTGGGGAGAAAGGGAGGTATTCTATGTGAAGAATCATGGTGAATTGTTGAAAGTAACTTGACAACAGTAAATGTTAGAAGTTTCAAAGTTTGTACTTGTGAAAAAGAAAGAAAAAAAAATATAGAGAAGAAAAATAAAAAAGAAACCAAAAATAGAATAAGTTGTCAAGGTTATTGAATTTATTGTTGATCACCAAGGGTGCATTATGGTGGGTAGGGAAGTTTTGGTTTGAATTGTTAATACAAGGAATGGTCCTCTTTGATAGGCTTTTTGATTTCAATTATCCCACATATGACATTTCTTTTGTAGCCCGGCCAAGTTATAACCCTAAGAAAGACCTTTTGATCCATGCTTTTTGTGCTTTTTAAGATGATATTTGGATGGACATATAACTTAATCAGAATGTTAGCTTGATTTTTGGATGTGTGTACATTACCCCTCATTCATTGTTTACACTGTGTTTTCTCTACTTACTGGTGTGTGTTAGGTGTGGTTCATAGATAGTCATGTTTATGCTTTGAATTGAGTGAAGTAGATTTTGTACTTAGGACTTGTTTCACATTCATAGTTTAGGCCTAGGATTTTGGAAAACTTCATGCTTGCCCGCGCAGTTACATTTGAATCAGCACCTGAGAATTTGTTTTTTCTTCTGTGTGGAGCTGTGCTAAAAATCATGTCCAAAGCCTTGGAAATTTCTTTTGTGAATCTTTGTTCGAGGACAAACAACAAGCTAAGTTGGGGAGAGTTTGATAAGTGCTCAAAAGTAGTATTTTCCATGTGGTAACTTGAGCATTTTATTACGTGTTTTACAAGATTGCTAAGGAAAAGCTTTGATTTGTTGCAAATTTTGTCTTTTACGCTTCACATGCCTTACTCTCCTAATTTTGTGCAGGAACGAGTCAAGCAAGGACCAAGAATTTGCCTGAGTCAAGTTCAACTCGCTTGAAGCGACTTCAGCTCGCTTGAAGCGAGATTTAGGCAGAAGCAACTTTGGAATTCGCTTTCTGTTCGCTTCAACTTCGCTCCTAGAAGAAGAAATCTCGCCTAAAGCGAGAGGTTATCGCTTGAAGCGCGATTTAGGCAGAGAGCAACAATCCTCCTCGCTTCTATCTCGCTTCCAACTCGCTCCTGAAGAACTGCATCTCGCTTGAAGCGACTTCAGCTCGCTTAAGCGAGATTTGGACAGAATGCATCAAGCAAGCTCGCTTCTGACTCGCTCAACCACCGCTCCAAGCGAAGTACATCCTGAAACAGGATAAGGGACACTTGGCAAGTCCCCATTGGCCAAATGTGGATTTCTGACATCTCGCTTGAAGCGACATAATCTAGCTTCAAGCGAGATGTCACGTTTTCAGCCCCTTTAAGTAGGTTTTTCTTCTTTCTCTATTCATTCATTACTACTGTTTTATCAAATTTTCTGGTTTTTAGAGAGAGGTTAGAGCTTTTCTAGAGAGAGAAACATACAACAAGGGAGTTAGAAGTAGATTCAAGCCAAGATTTGTTGAGACATCATGGATCTTGTCATAGAATCTTCATCTTCTTCTCATTCCTTGCATGGCTATCATAGATATATGTAGCCTATATCTTCTCCTGTGGTTTTGAGGTACAAAAACAAGCTATTATGTAATCTTTTGATCCTTTAATATATGATTCTAGCTATTTATTCATTGTTGTGGTTATTCTTGCTTTTAATGCTTTATTGAGGTTTAAAATGTATTGGACACATGCTTTTAAATCTAGAAATGGAATAACTATCTATCTTAAATTATCAATCTAGACATAGATGTTAATCTTTGATAATCACTTTTAATCTAGAACTTCATGCTTTTGGATGATTTGATCGATTGGAAAATCGTCGGTTAAATCACCCAATCAACTTTGTGATCGTTTAAATGTTTGGGAAATCGATGTTTAAACGAACTCTTAGAAATAACGATACCATTTAGATATGAATGGTATTGTCGAATGATTGTGATAACTTTGTTTGAAAAGCTAGAATCTATTAATCGATCGAGAGATTGCAGTTGATACGCTTGGTTGATGTTTCTAACCACAAGCGAAATAGCTCTATCTCTGCTCGCTTTACTTTTATGTCGAATAGTAAACATAGTTTTACACAAACAAACAAATTATACCCAAAACTTGAAATGATATTTGACGTCAAAAATGCTTATGAGACACACCAATCCCTGCGGAAATGAATCTAATATACTCACGTGTACATAGGTATATGACATGTAAAAAGCTAACATCAATACGCTCGCTTATCAAGCCGAGAGAAAATGGATCTTGACAGGTGGCATGAATTCGTTAACTCTTTTCAGCACGCCGAAGTTGTGGGTGAAGAGGGTAACCGTCAGTTGGATTCGCGAGGGAATCCGGTCACCGCTCCTCGTGCGATTGACACACGAGGTTTAGTGCTTTCTCCGAGTTCGATGGAGTTGCTTGGTAGATGATTTTGTCATTTTATTTTCATTTTAATCGTTGTATTGTTTTTTGAACACCTTTGTTGATATGTTGTTCGTATGATTTTGTTTTGAAAGAAAGATGTCGAATATGCACTCTCTCCTTCTTAAGGAAAATCAGAAGGTGTCTGGCCAGAGCAACATCAGCTGAAAGAGGGATGCTCAAAGGGAGCGTATAGCAGATGCCTGATTTCGTGTGAGGGTGCATGATGACCACATTGAGCAGGATGAAGTCCCTTTGAAGAGGAAAAGGGTGGCTCAGTCGGGCAAAGGGAAATAAGTCCATGTTGGCTCGGGAAGCAATCCCTCTGGGGATTGGGAGTTGTTCCAATCTGAGCCTGACAAGTTTGGCCCTCAATCGTCGCTTCTTCTAAGTGACTCTGTGCTGAAGGTAATCCAGGACCTTGGGGTTGCTGGTAGGAGCCAGGCGATGAAAGCCCTCGAGATCGCCGTGGTCCTGAACAACTCCTCAACCGAGGGAATGGTCTGCTCGGATGTGGTTGCCAAGAAGAGGGATGCTGCTTTGGCCAAATTGAAGAGGTTCGAGGCTGAGTTGGCTGGCTGTAGGAGTAAGCTCGACGAGAAAGATCGCAGGTGTATCACCCTGGAGAAGAAGTCTGCTGAGGATCATAAGATTCTGGGCCAGGTGAAGGAAGCTCGGAGGAAGCTGGCTGAGGAGAAGGTGAACCTCGTAACTTCTCTCCGTGATGCCTCTGAAAATGGTCTGAGGGAGCCCGAAGACCTGCATGATTTAAGTCATCATACTCTGGTGGATAGGATTGCGGAGCTGGAGAAGGGCTTGGTGGGTTCTACTCGACAATGATTCGAGAATGCTTTCGATCAGCTGAAGGTCGTGAATCTCGGGGTCGAGCTCTACGTTGATGGGATCCACTTCTTAAAGTTTGCTGAATATGGGGTGATTGTAACTCCCTATGATTAAGATGATGAGCATGTTGAAAACGCCCAGGCCTATACGACCTTGTAATTTCTTCCTCTTTTTGAAAAATTTATTATTTTGATGTGACTAGCCTTTGTGCCAATGACATTGTGCGCCCTTCGTGGTTAGCACCAAACTATGTAATTTATATTTTGGTTTGCTGTTTTACTCGTTTCTTCATCGTATTTGCTTGAAAATGTATGTTTTATTTCCAAGTGTGATGTGCGATCTGAGTGCTCGTTGCGTGAGGCTTTTCATGATAAAATTTGTTTTAAATCCTAAGTGTTTTTGAGGTATCTATATCCTTGTATGTTTTAAGAATAATGATCTGTATGCTTGTATTATTGCCTGACTTAGATGTATGCTTATAGGATTTACTTTGTAATCAATCTGAGCAATAAATCAAAAGTAGGTTTGATATGGTGGCAATGAGGGCCTACCCCCCGACGGTCGTTGCTTTATTAAGGTAAAGTGATGACTAGGGTTTTAGTGATGATTGTGGCCGTAAGATTGATTAAATGCTTTAACTCGTTGTTTTGAATTAAAGGTGTTCCCTTCCTCCCCAAAGTATTGTTTAAAAACAAATACTTGCACGTTATTTTTGCGAGGGGATCTGAGCGTGAGAGTTCTAACTTTTACACGGGGTATTTTGTTAGAAGCTTTTCACATCCAAGAGATTTTTTATCTGAATGTGTGTTCGAAGTTGCTTTCCGAACGTATAACCGTGGATGAACGAAAAACTAATTTTAAGTTCAATGCCCCGAGGCGTTAATCACCCATCGCGAGCTTGGGTTCTACCTAACATTGCATAGCAGTGATGTCGCAGCTGCGAGCGAACATACTGAGGAGTCAATGAATCTGTTTGTACTTAGATGTCATTAATTCTTTAGATTAGTTTTGAATTCAGAGTGGCACAAATTTCTTCCTCCGTTGGAAATGCTCGTTTAGAGAGAGTGTGTAGTTCGTTAGTTTGAACTGAGTATGTACTATAAAGTTATCTGGTTGGATTGTTATCTAACGGTAGTAGCTTTTGAGTTTCTTGGTGTTCCAAGTTCTAGGAACTGGAGCCTTTCTAAGGTCATCAAGGTTGTAGGACCCCGTCCCGGTTTTCATTCAAATTTTGTAGGGAGCCTCCCAGTTGGCAGTCAGTTTCCCTTCTTCAGAATCTTTATGATTCCGTCGACATACGAGATCTCCAACCTCAAATTCTCGTTTGATTACCTTTTTGTTGTGTTGGGAAGCTATTTTTTTTTCTTTAGGGCTATTTCCCTTAGGGATGCTTCACTCCTTATCTCGTCGACAAACTCAAGTTCCTCACGTAGGTTTGCCGCATTGGCTTGGAAGTTTGTGTTGAACCAAAAATCTTGTTTATGAATGTTTTAATGATAACAAACCTTATGGAATAAATGCTAAGTTTTATGAATGGTGATCTACTGATGTTTGCACTTAAGTCTTTTCAGAGAAGTAGACAAGAAATAAGTCTCTTACAGGTGCATATATATATATATATATATATATATATATATATATATATATTCAATGAAAGAATACCAAAACAATAGCATCACAAGCTCAAAGAAGATATAGAAAGAATATTGTTTGAATCAAATGAGCGTTGATTGAAGATTCAACAAGAAGATGATTTTATGATCAATTGACTCATCCTCGTCACCACATGGTTTGCAACAAAGCCTTAAAAGATTCGAGGAATAAAGGGTTAATATTTGAAAGACACATAATGAATAAGAAACATTGTGTGGAATCACGAAGATGAACTATGAGAAGAATTGCATCATCAAACAATTCAAGGTTGATTGACCAATAAGATATTATCTTCTTATATAGAAGAGAATATTATCAACTTTGATGAAAAGAATGTTCTCATGATAAATATGATTGTTACACTCGAAATTATTCTCATTACTTCATCAAAATAATTAGAATCAACTCTGAAGAAAAAACCGTCCATGAATGAATTATTCATTAAGTCATTCATTAATTGGAGAATGATCATATGGAAGAAAATTCATGATCATATGCACGAAGGTTCTATCATAAAAGACTTATGAAGATCCAAGAATTTCTATCATTATTCAAGATATGATTTAGGAGAATAGAAATCAATCAGAGGAATTTTTACTTTGAGAAATGTTTCTCATGTTCTTACAAAGAACATTCTGGTCATACAAAGTGAGGAGAACATCCTCACTTTATGTTTTTAAAGATAAAACATATTTACATATATTATCTTGTTATCTACTAATGTGTTTTGTGAGAATGTTTCAGTGAGAATGTTCTCGAGAACGTTCTGACCTCGCAAAGATAACAAAGTATCTCATCAAAGCAAATGACAAATATAATCTTTTGATAAATGTCAAGAATGTGCAAAATCAAAGATCAAGAATAATTGTTATTATCTTTGTCTCACCAAAAGAAGGATCAATGATCATAAGTATCAAGATCCTTAAAGGCATTAAAAGACAAGAAATCAAGACAAATCAAAGCATTATTGCACATGTGCCATGGTAGCAAAAGAACAAAGATTTCATCATAACGACCTTAAAAGAGTTTAACCCATTAAAGAATAAAGTGAAAAGATCCATTATAGAAATATCTCAAAGTTGTTCCTTGTGGAAAAAGCATATGATATCATCATATAGCATCAAGATGACATCAACACATCTTATCATGTGGCTAGGAAGCTTCTACATAAATATTACAGCTCATAACAACTTGCAAAATGTGTTCCTTCTTTGCTCAAGTTTGGCTGGTACAAAGAGAACGTTATGGAGAATGTTCTGGGTAAGCAAAGCCAGGGGTGGCTGAGCACGGGCCAAGGGGGAGACACCCAGAGCACCACAATTTTAGGGGCATATAATTTTTGCTACCTATATATGTATGTAAATATACTTGTATAAAAAAAATGTAAAATACTAGTTCCTGACAAAATTACAGGGGCACTACAAAGTCAAAACTAATAAATGACGTTACTAAGTGAAATATAAAATAAAACCAGTCAACTTCATGTACCAAAAAATATTAATTAAGTCCATAATTTTATCAACTAAACTGATGTGTAATGAGTGCAAAGCAAGTGAATAATCTAATTGAGGCACTAAAATTAAAATAATGATATGGAGTGTTAAGAATAATAAAGAGTCAGATTATTTGCATTTCAATATTAAAAGTCGCAATATTTTATCTAGTTTATGAGTCTCTTTTCTTTCTAATTCTTATTCTCTATTACTAACCTCTCCATTTCAATTTGTAAACAAAAAACATCTCTCCATCTCAATCATGCAACTATTTAATAGTCCAACCGATTTTTACTTTTGAGGAATCATCATTGAATTATGTTCCATGTGTGCTGTTTTGATAAACATGTTGTCTTTAGTTAATTAAACTTGTCGAGTGAAGCCTAGACTTTGGAACATGGATCCTAACTTATAGCTAATTGTTTCACATTTCAAAAATTTATACTTATGTTCTTTTTGCACAATGTCAAATGAAATACTTAATAGACTTTCCATTCATTTCTCTTAATCTTATCATTTTTTGTAGAAATTTTCTTTATAGAGGCGTCACTCTCTTGATTCGCCCAAGGCATCCAAATTTGTAGAGCCGGCCCTGAGCAAAACCATCAAAGAAAGATCTCAAAGTTGCTCCTTAACATATGACATCATCGTATGACATCAATATGACATCAACACGTCTTAACAAGTGACCAACAAGTTTCTACAGCAAAAGTACAACTAATGACATCTTGCAAAACGTGTTACGTTGTGCCTAAGTTATGGTTGGAAAATAGAACATTCTGGAGAACGTTCTCGGTGAACAACTTTCATGCTTTCTCTACAAGTATCAAGTGGAGCCAATTTTTTCACTTTGAAATGAGTTCCAAACTTTTCTCAAAGTTTTTTTACAATTTTCATGAATTGCGATATTTTCACACCCTCTTTAGCTCCCTTTTCGACTAGGACTTGTGGTCCGGCATGGTTTGTCAGAAGATTTCCTGCAGTTGAAGCTGAGTACCAAGATGAAATGAATGCCATTTGGAGGGCCTATTTGACTCCTACTCCTTTATCTAGTAGAACAAGCCCTAACACCACTTCAGATTCTTATGGTGCTTTTAGCTATCAACCAAACTTAGTAGCAAGGCAATTTGGCTTAATTCAAACCCATCCAAGCCCATTTTTCAAGACTAGAGGTGACATTAAGAGACCAAAGAACGAACAATAGTGAAAATCATATCTTCAGGAGTTCAGCCAACCAATTCCAACTTTTGAACCTCTCTCCTTTGAACCCTTCTATGAATGCACTAAATCAATTTTTCTATGGTGGCGAGGGTATTTGGATACTTTACTCTCTAACCTAATCTCTGCTTTTAAACTTCTGCAACAGAAGAAGAAGAAAGAGAAAGGTACGCATATCCGTGAAATTCAAGCTTTCTTAACATATTTCGAAACAATATATGATCCTTCACAGCTTAGTCGTACTGTTCATAATGCTGCTAAGACTTTAAAAGAAAAACTTTTAGAAAAAAATTCCAAAATTGAAATTTCCTCCTCTGTTGAAAACAAATATTTATTTGCTTTATATTTTAAACTCAAATTTCCACCATTGCCATCTAGCGAATTAGCGTTAGCTTTTCGACCACCACTTCTTGAATGGTTTGTATGTGGTTCTTGGATGGCAATAAAACAACGTCTTCTTAAAAAAGAAAAAAGACAATTCACTCCGACTAAGCTTGACATATACACGTTCAGAGGTTGATTACATTATGGCTTACACCAAATTTGAATAACCTCTCTCATGGGAGTTGGTAAGTATTCTGACAGCCTTCATTTTTTAGAATGATAAAGCTAACACATTCTGACTTTATTGTGAAAGACCTAATCATCATTTGTCCTCAAAATATGATAGACAAAGTGATGATGAAGTAAGCTTTAATTTATACTTTCGCACCCTTTTTCCTTTCTTTAAGAAACGAGAATCAGTTTCCTTCTTCGAGTCTGATGCTTCGCCTGACGTTGTTAAAGCTGCTAAGACAAATACCACTTATGGCGTTCGGCTTGAAAGAGAAAAAAAGAAGCACTCTCATGAAAGGCGTGAAACTATTAGAACCCGCCTCTCTTGATAATCCACAAGAAAATTTAGATACCCCCATGGAATGAGGAGCAGTTGTATCATGTACTATAACTTCTTCATGGCAGAAGTTATATAAAGGCAGTGCCATTCATCAGCTTTGGTTCCCTAAGCCTAATATCTCTATTTAGAAAGCTTACACCATCAAAGTGAGATTGTGGAAGGTTTAGAAGAGCCTCAACATCTTCAAACATGAGCAATCGCTGGAGGTATGCATTGATCCTTTAATTTAAGTTTTCGTTGTTTAAGTATAATTTCTTTTATGGTTTTAAAGAAACAACTCACATCTGTTTGTTACAAGTTTACGAAATTTTACTCTAAGGTATAAAATGTTCCCGAGAATAAGTAAACTTTTCTCAAATAAGGGTGGAAATAAAGTTCCCATGAAGATGAGAATAAAATCATGTGTAACAATCTATTTTAATCCCTATTTTTATGGTTCTTGAGAATATTAAATGTTAACCAAACATCTTTTATCCAAATACTTTGGAATAAAATTCACATCTTTATATTTCAAGGAATGTTATTCGTAGGAAAAAAAAAATTAGAAAAGAAATTAACTTTTAAACTTAAATTACATTTGTGTCCCTAAGTTTTAACTTTTTCGAAAAACAAAGAGTTGGGTATTTCTGTCTAAATAAAAATCTGTTGGATGCTGAAATTGACCATTATAAAATGGAGTGTTTTTTTTTTTTTTTTTGCGGTTGTCGGGGTTTGAACCCTGAACCTTACATATATTATGCATTGTCCCTACTAAGTGAGCTAAGATAAATGGAGTGAGTCTATTGTAGCAAAAAAACTTATATTAAATATGTTTTTTATTTTTAGCCATTATGGGATAGGATCAAATGATACCAAGGTGTCAAATTAAATTTGAAATAAAATCCTAGCCATTAATACAGTTTTAATCTAATGACTCCCATCAATTGTGCTCACATGCTTGATCAAGGACCCACCTTTTAATTTTAGAAATAATATATTCTTTCTTCTTTTGGTTAATTCCCTTAAAAAAATTATTTGAGAATCAGAGAGAGGATTTTTTGAAAGTAATTAACCAAAAGAAGAAAGAATATATTATTTCTAAAATTAAAAGGTGGGTCATTTGATCAAGCATGGGAGCACTTAATGAATTAATGGGAGCCATTGGATTAAAAATGTATTAATGATTAAGATTTGGTTTCAAATTTAATTTGACACCGTGTCATTTGATCCTATCCCTTTTAGTATTATAAAATTATTTCTTTTCTTTTTTTCAATTAAAAAAGACAAAATTACACAATTAGTCCCTTGACTTAATTTTAGGTAACACTTTCGTCCTTTATATTCTTTTTTGTTACGATTTAGTCCTTTAAGTTATAAAATGACAATATCTTATCATTTTTTATGAGATTTTTTCAATGAAATTTGATTTTCTAAGCTTGTATAATGAAGATTTGTGTTTGTCTATGAGTTTGATGAATTTTTTTTGGAGTTTTTGATTATTTTTTTCATAAAAAAAAGGATAACTCTGTTATTATTTTATAACATAAATGACTAAATCGTGAAGAAAGAAAAGATAAAGAACGAAAGTGTTATCTAAAATTAAATTAAGGGAGTAATGGTAGAATTTTGTCAATAAGAAATGGGATAGTAAGATTATACCTTTGTTCCATTATTCAAAGATTGTATTTGATTAAATCCATATTTTTAGAAAAAATTGAATCCATTTATTGAGTCAAAGATTTTTTTTTCTAAATGATGTGTGGGTGAGAATCAAAGATTGAGATTTTTAACATGGAAAAAAATAAAGAACGTTTATTATTAGTTAATTAAATTCTTTTAATTGTAATCAAATATTTTTAATAATAAATAACACCTATTAATTTATGGCTATAAATAAGGTTATGTCAAAATACTTTTTCAGTGTAAAAGTTCTAACACACAAATCTTCATAAATTTATCAGAGATAGAGGAAATACAAACATTTAGAAGAGTTATGTCAAAGAACATGATGAGGAAAGGTATCACCATGATGATGATGTTAATGGTTATGCTTGTTGTAACTCAAGTATGTGAGGCAACTCAATCTTCTATAGGTGTTAATGGTGACTCACCATTCTGTGATCAGTGTAAAACAGCTTGCTACAACCAATGTCAACCTCATGAATCGTTGCCAATTCCCGTATGCTATATGTATTGTGTGCATACGAAATGCCCAAGTTGCGAAAATCATTTCCTTGCTTGAGGAAAACGATTAAAGCTTTGTATGCATGTGAGGTTTTGCAAGAGAAAATAAACTCATTAATAAACAAATGAATACAAAGCATCTTTTATTATAGTCTTTCTTTTATTATAGTCCATTGGCCCATTTTGTTTTTAAATTTCTTTTCATATTATAGTTCTTCTTTTTTATTTTTTAAAGAAAATTACCCTTCCCTCCTTGTTTCAATTACACTTCCCCTTCTTCTATGTTCAATTATACACTTTTTCTTTTAAAATAAATATGTAGAAAAAATTATACTCTCCTCTCAAAAGATATATTTGAATTGCTTTTGATGGCTTAAGGCTAATAATGTCACGTTTGTGTACGGATCTCAGAGATGGTGGTCAGACCACTTGTTATGTTTAGGTGTCGACTGACCTTTAGTTTGTTAATATTGTATGATTGTGATTCTCTAGGGGTAGCCCTTTGCTACACCTTGTGTTGAAGTGGCTCACTGCCGTTGTTAATATATTCCATTTTTATGTCTTAAAAAAAAGATATGTTTGAATTGCAATCTTCTTTTTAAAGAATTAAATATGTTTTACACTTTTATTAAGCCATTTTATGTGGGGCTTTAACCTCCATAAATTGTTTTGCGGAGGTTAATTGGTATCTTAGAATTAATCATTACCGTACTAATATTTTTGTCCCGTAAGTGTAGCTCAGTTGGTAGCTACCAGGGATAATTTATGCAGGGGTCGGGGTTCGAACTCTGGATTCCTACTTCTCAACACATAATGTGTGTGATTCTAGCCTCTAGGCTATTTGACCAAAAAAAATCACCTTGCTCGGGACATGCATTATTATATGCAAGGGCTGGGGTTCGAACCTCAGACACCCCACTTATTCTCCTTGAAAAAGGTGAATTCTAGCCGCTAGACTACTGCTGTCCATGACGTAAAGCTTGAAAAAAGCTTCCAAGCATGAACTAGGATTCCATACAAATTGACCCAAGCACCTCTTTCATATCTCACCTCCTTCGACAACCACTTACGTAAATTAGAGAAAAACATGTTAAAAAAATATGCAGCAGTATTATAAATTTTCATAACATCTTCCTCTCTGTCGCAACATAGAAAAACATGGTCTCCCCTTAATGGTGTCATAAATAGATTGTCAAAACTGGCATCTTCGATAAGCTGTTGCAATGAAAGTATTTGTTCCCCGCCCACCACCAAAGCGACTAACCTTGTGTTGGCTCATTTCCTCTCCTCCGGAAGGGTTTGAAACTTCTTGATCACTTGCGATGCAGGTGCTATCAGAGGTTTCTTATTCCCAATAATGATGTCGATGCGTTGCACCACCACACCCGCATATGTCTGACCAGTAAGAGGGTCAACTGTACATCCCTTCGTCATCCCCTATTCCTCCTCCACAACAACCCTCTTCCTTGTTGCTGAAACTTTACTACATTGTCGCGCATCCCCTCCCTCAACCATGATGCCACACGACTTCGCTAAAACACCCTATCCAGAGTCTCCACCTTCACCGATCCCTACCATCCCTAAATTCTTTCTCCCCTACCAAGCACCCATTCACCTTCCTGCTTCGCCATACTAGAACCACCCGCCCCCTTCCCCTCAACTGCAGTTGGCACCGAATCAGCAGTCGGAACCGCAACTTTAGCATTCCTTCCAAACCTGTCGTAACAAGTTGCCCTTGCCTAAACCCTATAACGCCCGAACCACACATTGTTAAGAGCTTGCGAGATATTATCCACATCCTTCACATTAATAAATCTAATGAAGCCATAAGCTTGACCTCACAGATTCCGTTGACAACAACATATATATCAGATAACATGCTAGAAACCTCAAATTCCCTCTGCAAATAATAAATAGGAATAGATTTAGGAAAATGAGTAACATAGAAGAAGACCATCTTCGAGTCTGACGTACCAGATTGATCAAAATACCTAGTCACACCATGTCATGTTGATTGTGAAACCCTAGTTTCATGCACACCCTTGTTCGCATAACCCTCATAGAACCATCCTTGGAATGATGATGCATCTTCTTGTCCAAAGAAACCCCTCCGTGCTGCGCTGCTCCTCTTGACATGTCCAGTGTTCGGTCTTCCGACGTCTCGACTTAACCACAAACCAATCTCCCCTATCTCCCTGTTTTCTAGCACCTTGCTTCGACCCCTTCCCCTCCCAATGGACCTTTCTGCTTGTGTAAAGCTCCAACGCGGTTTC
The DNA here is from genome assembly GCA_946800305.1 of Medicago arabica. Lineage (NCBI taxonomy): Eukaryota > Viridiplantae > Streptophyta > Magnoliopsida > Fabales > Fabaceae > Medicago > Medicago arabica. Next base: position 12,438,990 of record OX326964.1, read on the forward strand.
CCTAGGTGTGCCTTAGGGTGGCCACCTATCTCTCTACCTCTCATGTTTTCACTTTAATTATATTATAAATGACAAAACTATCCTTTAATTTCAAATGACTTTTAATATTATTAATTTGGTTTTTTGGTAAAAACCAAGTGTGTGTACACCTTAGTGTTTTTAGGTGGGTGTAAATTAGCAGCTCATATATATATATATATATATATATATATATATATATATATATTGCTACAATAGAGTCACTTCGTTTTATGAAAGTCTATTTCAGCAACCAACATATTTTTATTAGGACAAAAATAGTATGCACTTTGTTTTTTTTAAGTCAAAACTAAAGGAGACAAATGTAATTTAAATTTAAAAGTTAATTTTTTTTAGTGTCTTCAAATCACATTTTCTTTCCATGTCCTCTTTGTTGTTGCGCTGCCAGTTCATGTCTCCATGATTGCTCTGCTCATCTATTTCCCTGCTCATTATCAAATGCACACGTTTAACAAAGAAAAGATAACAATGAACATCTTAAGCCATAGTAAGAAGGGTATTTCTAACCAGTGTTCTGAGACCTTAGTTAAGAAATTCTCAAATGGGAAGTTTGCCTTAAAAATATAAGTTTTTAATTTTGATGAAGTAGTAATTACACTACTTTTTGTAAAATCTTAAATGTTTTCATTCTTTAATTAGTGTCCGGATACTAGTTAGCATTCTCCTAGTATGAAAATCATCCATGGTGACAACCAATGGGAAAAAGGCTTATTGAATGGTTTTGGCAAGGTGATCATCGAAGACTGGCAGAGCAAGAATTTTAAATTGTAATACTATATTTAGTTCACGGTCCTGCTCAACAAAGTTAATTCGAATCACTTCATACTTTGAAGTTTGTTATTTGTGCTTAATCTTGTTAATCAAGTTGGTTATGCTCAACTACAAGATCAAATGCCATAAAATAAGTTTTATGAAGGGGAAAAAAGTAGAAAACAATTAAAAAAAAAGAGTAAAAAACACAATTGATTTTATTTTAACCAAGCTGGATACGATTTGAATAAAAGAAGAACATAAAATATTAGGGAACAAAGAGATGGGCTGGGAGGGTAATAACAAATTGGAAAGAGAACATGGAATATTGGAAGACACTAGAAGATTTGGATCCCACTTGTGTAACATTGTGGACGGGATGTCACGTGAAATTGCCCTACCATAATGTGACACTTGGTTTTTTTTTTTTTTCTTCTCTCTCTTTCATAAGACTTTTTTGTTTTATTTTAAAATTAAAAAGCCACATGTCACATTGTGGTTGGGCAATGTCATGTGACATTCATACCCCAATGTCACACAAGTAGTTTAAAAAATAAAATAGAAAAGAAATAAACTTTTATACTTAAATTACATTTGTGTCCCTTAGTTTTAACTTTTTCAAAAAAACAAAGAGTTGGGTGTTTCTGTCTAAATAAAAATATGTTGGATGCTAAAATCGACCATTATAAAATGGAGTTGGTCTATTGTAACAAAATCTTATATTAAATATGTTTTGTATTTTTATTATTATAAAATTATTTCTTTTTTTTTTTTCAAATAAAAAGGTGAAACTAAGATTCTACCTTTGTTCCAAAGTTTTAAAACTCGGATCAGACCGGTCGGTTCGACCGGGAATTGATCCTCTGCCCGTTTGGTCTAAGCTTTGAAGTGCTTGCGCAGTTAGCTCGGTGTGAACTACTGCAACTCGGCCAGAACCGATGAAAACTGGTGAACAGACGGTTTTATGAACCGGACCGGTTTCTAAAAAAAGTGGCATACGTGAGGATCAAACATGCGACATTACGCTTGACTCCCACAACCTAAACCACTGCAGCTTGCGTTGCATTTGGTTAAAGTTTGCTTCTAGACATTAATATATGATATTGATAATCATATCATCAAATAAAAACATAATTTTAAAACTCGGACCAAATCTTCCGGTCGAACCAGCCCGACGGTGAACCGATGGTAAGCCGGTTCGGTCCATTTATTGGATTGGTTATCTCATTGAATCGCTACGAACCGGTATAACTTGGCTAGAACCGGCATAAACCAATGACTCGGTGGTCTGCCTAAACATGTGCATGCTATATTTAAAAAATAAAAAATAAAAACTTTTGATTTTCCTATGTGAGGGAATCAAAACAACAACATTACCCGAAAATTTGATATGCACTACCACCATAACTTACACACAGTTGTGACACGGTTTTGCTTCTCATTTTTTATATTAAATTTCAGTGTTAAATATGTTTTATTGCCTACATTTTGCGCTCATTCGAAGAATAGTCCCTACATTTCATTAAATGTTTTCCGTTACCATAATTAGTTATTGCTGTCAATTTTCATCCACTTACCAAACAGAATGCCGATGTGACATTTTTTTTCCTTTTAAGTGGATTGGGCCAAACAAAATGGTAAAATAACCTGACCCATTCCCAACTGAAATGACTAAAATGCCCCTGCGTGAGTTAACTCACGCTAGTGTAAAATTTGTGTGAGTTAAAACACGCAGCGTGAGTTAACTCACGTCAGTGTAAATTTGAAAAAAAGTCAATGTGAGTTAACTCACGTTTATTAATATGCATCTTTTTTATTCCGAATTTATTTAATACGTAATTTTAATTAAATCATAAAATAAATGGTAATATAAATAAAAAGAGAGGAAGAAAAGGAACATAAATAATACGTAATATTATTTATATGAAAAAATTATAAAATAAATGCTAATATAAATAAAAAAAAGGAAGAAATGAACATAAATAATACATATAAAACCTTATTTTATTAATAATTGATACATTTACATAAATTGATATATTTTATTCGAAATTACTAAATCTCCTTCTTTGAGGTAAAAAGAAACCAACCTTGGGGTAACAGAAGACCAAGGTTAGGGCAAAAAGAAACCAATCTGCTTAGGTTAAAAAGACATCAATCCTTAGGGTAAATTTAAATTTGGTTCTTTTTATACCACATGAAGAATCTTTTGACCCATGGTGAAAAGTTTTTGGGGTAAAAAGAAGCATATATACTTTTACCTCAAGGGTTGACCTCTTTATCCCCCAAGTTAGATTTGGAAAATAACAATGATATTGACCTGTGCGCACGCGCATGAGTACCAGACTAGTTAATAAACAAATGGATTTTAACAAATAAGGTCCATTGGCCCATTTTGTTTATAAATTATATTTCTTCTTTTTTTTTTAAAGAAAATTACCCTTTCCTCCTTGTTTCAATTACACTTCCCCTTCTTTTATGTTCAATAATACACTCTTTTCTTTTAAAAATAAAATTTATTGAGAAAATTATACTCTCCTCTCAAAATATATTAAGAAAACGCGTTTTTGAACCTCTGCTAGGATTTTAGGCGCGCTGAACCTTCTTCTTCTTCCGGGTGATTGGATACAAGGTGATCTTCAAGGAAGCGGGAGACGTTCCGTGGTTGAAGAGGGTTTGGTGTATACACGTGGAGCTACTTGGTGTAGTTGGATGCAAAGGAAAAGGAGAGAGCAACACGGTGATTGATGGTTATTGACATCATCACCAATTTGAAGTCAAGGTGGAGAAATGTTGAAAATTGTCTTCAAATTTGTGAATGCAGAAAGCCCAGAAATCGTGACACGATTTGGGCATCGTGGCACGATTTGGCTTGGCAGTAAGCTTGTTTATGAGATGGGAAATCGTGACACGACGTGGGAAATTGTGACATGATTAAACAACTTCCTCAGTAAGTTTACCTGAAAGGGACTGGTCACAACGGTTGAATAGTACAATCGTGTCACGATTGGACCAAATCGTGACACGATTTGGGACGTTTGTGACTAGTATTTAAGTGGTTTATGCAATTTTTTGAAGGAGAGCTGAAGCAAGAGGACTAGGGTTTACAAAGGGGGAAACTTGAGAGTTGAGTACCTTTGTAAGGAGGGTCTCTTGGGTTGGGATAAACATTGTAATCACCTTGGGTGAAAGAAAATCATATGAGTGTGGAGAGTCAAGCAAAAGGTAGAGATTAGGTATAGGCTGATTTTTTGTAACCTTTTGTAACTCATTCTCATAGTGGATTGAAGAGCTGCTTTCTCCCCAGAGTAGGTCATATTGGCTGAACTGGGTTACCATCTCTTGTGTGTTTGTTTTCCCTTTTTAGCTTCCTTATCTTTCTATGCTTTATTAGTGTTTGTGTTATTGTCATTAGCTCTACACTTAGTTCCCTTTAGGTCTGTTGTTGTTGTTGCTTGTGTTCACTTTGATAGTGTGGTTACTACTTTCCTTTGCTTTACACATCTTTGTTATTCATTGGTATGAGATTTGAGTCCGAATTCACAATGAATAGTTTTAACCACTTCCAACTGAAATGAGGAACATCCACTCACCCTTTATTATGGGTTGTTACCTATATTATGTCTGCCTCATGGTGCTATAATAATTAAGAATCGAATGCACACGATTTTTTTTAATTGAACGGTAATGGAAGATATTGCCTTTTTTTTTACGTGAAGGCAATATTGCCTTTTTAGAGAGAATAGGATGATTTTGACATTAATTAAGATTTGAAATTAAATAAAAATGCCCTAATACTCACAACTGCAATTAGCTGCCGCACATTTAATCTTGTGCATAAGCCAAAATAAAAAATGAAAAACAAAACAAATGAAAAATGAGATATAAGCGGTACATTAAGAAATAGAGACAACAAAGAATAGAGAATAATAAAGAAGCTTCAGTCTTAAATTTGCACCGCTGAATAAATAAGATGGCGATTTTGGATGTTAGAGTTTAGGAAGAAGCTTGAGATGGGAATGGAAGAGATGAAAGGGAAAAAGATGATTATGTGTGGATGGTGTAGGTTACTATCATTGACTCTAAATAAATCCAACCACATGAGTAGGGGGATTTTAAAATCAGAAAGGAGTAAACTTGAGGACTAAAATTGTAAAAATTAAACTAGGGCGATCAAATTTGCACATTTATGAAAGTTGGGGGACTAAAATATCATTTAAGCCTATATCTAATTTACTTAATTTAATAGCGGATACAAATATATGTGGGTGCAGATATCTCAAATTTGCATAAGTATCCGTTAAATAATGGGTAGTTGAAATATCTATTTATTTTATCCATGAATATCTAATAAGGTATCTGCCCCGTGCTCGTGGCGGATGTTATCTGCAGATATCTGCTGATGCCGATTTTTTTCTCCTCCCTAACTCCGGTTAGATTATGGCCAACAAAGGAACAAAATATCATCAATTATTGGAGCGGGTGAAGAGGCAGTACGAACATGTCTAGGACATTCCAATACATCCATCCAAACACTATGGCTCTTCTTCATTCACCTCAAATACTCCAGGCCTTCCAGGACTTTATGGTTCATGTCGTATGGTTGGCTGAACGGGGCTCGGTGGTAGCAGATCCATGGATGACTGAAGGGGGTACATTACATGGTTTTATAGAGTCTCTCATCCAGTGATGACCCCACCTGTGGAGGTTGTTGAGGTACTACCTCCTAGGCCTTACAATAAGGACGTCATTATTGAGGAGGGGTATGCCAGAGACCGTCCCAACCAACACCAGGTCATACAGAACGTCTATGACATTACAGAATAGGCGTTGCATGATGGGGAACCATAAGAATACCATCACAGTATATTGAGGAGGATGAGATGCACCCAATCATTGAGCTTCAGATTGCCCGAAGGAGGAGGGGATGAGTAGTTTTATGGTTACTTTTTTTTAAAGATTTTTTCTATAACATTATTGTACTTGATGTAAATTAATGACATTACTGTCGAATTCAAAAAAATGACTTTGTTGTGACATCTGCATATCTTTCTATGACATTTGAATGGTTTTGGAATTGATTTTGATTTTGCGCATTTGTGTATATTTAGTTACAATTGATTTTGAAAATGATTGAATGAATGAATTGATTTTTCTATTACATGTGAATAATTAAATGAATGAGTGTAGTGATAGGGAATGATCGTAAAAGAAAAAAAATGCAAGCTTAGGTTTAGGGCCTTAAAAAAAAAACAATTATGTCAAGAATTGTTGTTCGTAGTAAAACTCTATGGCGTTTAACTCCCGCTAGGGGTATTGGCGTATTTTTTAGGTGTGAATGAGCAATTCTTAAAGTGAGAAGAGCAATTTTCTTCTCTGATTGCTCATATTTCCTACTAACGTTTTATTTTTTCATTTTTTTTGGTGGTCGGGGTTTGAACCTGGACCTTGCATATATTATGCATTATCCCTACCAACTGAGCTAAGCTCACGAGGACCTACTAACATTTTAATTTGATTTCAAAAAACATTTTTTTATAAAGGGTTAAATATGTTTTTGGTCCTCATAAACATACCAACTTTTCGTTTTAGTCCCTCTAAAATTTTCCTTCAACTTTTAGTCCCTATAAAATTTTCAATCACTACTTTTGGTCCCTATTTTTAAGTAAATTTTAGTTTTTTTAATAAAATTGTGCAGAAATGTGTAGAATATTGTAAAAATCAATTCAAAAAAAAAAGAATTTTTTAACAAAATATAAATTAAATATGAATTTTTAACACCAAAACATATAAAAATTCATATTAAATTCATGTTTTGTTAAAAAATTCTAATTTTTTTTGGGAGATGTTCTTATAATATTATTAATTTTTCTACAAAATTTTAGTCAAAAATATGAATTCTACTTATGAGTTTACTTTAAAAGAGGGACCAAAAGTGAAGAGGAAATTTTTTTTGGAGACTAAAAGTTGAAGGAAAATTTTAGAGGGACTCAAACGAAAAATTGGTATATTAATAGGGACCAAAAACATATTTAACCCTTTTATAAATAAAGTTATATTACCTGTATTTAAATAATTATTTTGTTGGAGCAAGTCAGGGTGAGGTAGAATAATATAAATAGGAGAAAACGACTTACATATAGAAATTACAACATCAGCTTACAAGAGTTATACAATTGTTATAAACAACACCCTCTACAAAATAATACAGCAAGTGATAATAGACACACATTAATTTATTTATTATTTTAGAAACCCAAATAACATAAATAACAAACATGAATACCATTTAGATCCTCATTTTTGCAAGAGTAAAATGATCAAGTAATTACTTAATCATCACCTCAAGTTCAAAGTTGGCTTCTTCTTCTTTTGTTGTTTTGTCAAAAGAAGAGAGAATCTACCAAAACCAAATTTCTTTCTCTTAGCAGAAAACTGCTTCTGATCATTCTCTTTCTCAACTTGCCTATCAAATTCAAAAGATGGATCATAGTTTTGTTTACCAAGCATCTGACCCAACGAAACTTTCCTTTTCATCGAGATTCTTTCATTAAGCATCCCACCTTCAAACTTCTCTGGCATCATCAGTTTCCGGCTCAATATTTGACCTATTGATAGAGTCGGCTTTAGAACTGGTTTGGCTTCAACTTGATTCATCCCATTTATGTCGGATAACCGAGAGCCTCTCCGATAGTGAGAAGGGTTTTTAAACTTTGTAGAGTTTGATGATCGCCTTTTGTTACCCTCAGATCGCCATTTTCTTAAAGCCTCTTCAACTACTAACTTCCCTTTATTTGCAGCCTCTACTCTTTCCAAAGCTTCTTCAAGAGCCTTCTTGCTTGTTTTAACTTCGAATGTAGCTTCTTCAACCCTTTTTAAAACATCCATTTTCGATACATTTGCTTCGTCAACTTGAAACATAGCATCATGAACTCTCTTCTTAGATTGTTCATCTACCTCTCGAGCTTTGCATGTTAGAGCGTTATACTCTTCAAAGGTAAGAGTAACTCCATCACACTTTTGCACACAGTCTCCGTCATAATAAGATAATGCTTTTATCTCGGCAAGTGCGGCTGCTTCGGCAGCCCTAGCAGCTTCCTTCATTTTTCGAGCAGCAACTAATCTAATTTCAGATGTTCTTATCATAGCTTTTGTCTGTTCAATCTCAGACATTGCTTTCATGACTTCTGATTTCGCAACTTCTCCCATTTTCTTGAAATGTTCTGCCTCGGAACTCAATCGTTGAAGCTCTTTCGTAATATCGGAAGGTTCATCTGAACCACATTCGATTTCAGCATCTTTCACCACCTGCAGTTTAAGTCTTGTTTGGTTTAGCTCTTTCTCAAGTGAAGTTATTTTTGAAGAATTCTGAGTTAAACTCTCCCTGGTTTTCTCGAGTGATATTCTTTCCTTCTGAAGTTTCTTGTTGAGTGATTCCACAGAAACTCGAACATCAGCGATATCATTTGTTGTTCGGTTTAGATCCAATTTCGCCTGCTTCAATTCCCTTAAAATTAAACCTGGATTTGCTGAATTGGAAGGAACACGACTTCCATGGTTTTCCTTTTCTTCATCTTCTTTTTTCTCGTTCTCCTTGTCATCACACAAATTCGACTTAATGTTCAGATTTGCCTCAGATTCTTCTTCTGCTTGTAGCTTTGATTTCAGATTTTCAACAAGCCTTTTAGTACTTTCCAACTCTTTTAAAACATCAAGAGTTTCCCTTTCTTTAACGATAAGCTCTTTCTCCAATTCCACTGCTTGTTCCTCCAATTTTCCAGCATCAAGCTCTTCTGTGTTTTGTTGCTAAAAAAAAAAGACACTTTGATTATTTCACACAATAAATATGCTTATTTGAGCAAGTTCATTGCAAAACAATTTATCCGAAAAGAAAATACCCCCAAAAAAGTATGAAATCCAAAAAAACCATAAGGTTTTGATTCTTATGAATATAGTTCTAAATTATGGTCTTCAATCACAACTGTAGCCACAATATAAAACATCTTAGAGGTTCTCACAAAACCTAAACTGCGGTTGGACCGATCACATTTATCCGCATTTTGCCACAATATCAAGATTCAAAGCATAGGTGTGACTGCAATTTTGAATCACGGTCATGAAGATACATTCATTGAAAAAATAGAGAGCCACTGTAATAATCATGGTAAAACTTCTTAGCAGCAAAAACAAAAACAGTATAATCAATAATTATAAAGATACACATACAATTAATTTAAACATTCTTCCCAAACAGACAACAGGGTTGGTGAGCTGAGGAACATCGAAAGAGTTCTAACTAGGAGGTCGAAAGAGCATTCATAACTCATATTTCCTAACTAAGACTCAAGTGGTTAATGAGTACCACCTAGCGACAAAGGATTTGGAAGAACCTGAGTTCCATTTCTAGGTGGAACAACTCTTAGCCAGACTTCTGGCCAAACTCCATATTACTAGAATCTACTTCCCCTAAGAACTAGAGGGTAAACCCAAAAGAAAAAAAAAATCATATTTTCTTCCGAAGCCACTAAACTTTAATTCATATCACAACCCCATAAAACTGGCTCGTGAAGCTATGATTGCTTCCACTTATAAACACATAAGCACATGTTCAGGTCATCTTTTGTCAGATGCGGAACTTTTAACATTTATATTTTATATTATCAATCTAATTAACATTTTTGCAAATTTCAGACATCGCTTAACATATCATCATGTACTAACTTAGTTATACAATCTTACAATTTTAGTAACTAAATTAAAATTTAACTCATTTTCTTCTTTCACATTATACCGTATATATCCAGATCCAATTCTCCCTAATTAGAAAAATACAAAAATAAAGTAACCCTAAATCACAAACAACCACCAATACAAAATAATGATAAAATTCACCAAAATAATACTAATAATAATTTTTTTCACAAAAATATTGAAGTACATTGCAAAAACACAATTAAAATTAAATTAAATTAAATTAAATAACATAAAAATAAATACCTGAGAAATAATGAGGTTAATAGGGTTACTATTATTATGATTATGATGATTAAGAACAGGTTTCCAATAACCAACACCACCAAACCGAGTAACAGCTTCTTTAACAGACTCAAACGGTGCAGAAGTATCAATCTCCGCTCTTAAACCGTTCTCCTTTGAACCCGGTTCAACCCGGTTCACCACCATCGCTTCAGGAATTTCCATAGAGAAGACAAGAAAATAAAAGGGTTGTTGTGTAGTGAAGTGTTTAGGATTTGTAGAAGTGAAAGTGAAAGTGTAACGGTTAAATAAATGTGAACATAAATACTAGAAAACAAACGGTCTTGTCTAGTCAACTTTGTGTTGATTGATGATGAAAGCGGAGTTGCTGCCTTGATTTTCGAAATTATGTGGGTCATGTTGGGCCCACTTTATGTTGAGAGTTTGGGATAGTGTCAACGGTAACAAACAACAAAAGTGAAAATTTATATTTATATGAATGAATATGATGATGGTTTTTTTTTTGTGTAAACCGGATATCCTCCGCGCGCAACTTGCGGAGACTAACCCCTCGAGCATTGTGGGATCCAAATGGGCGGCAGACTCTCCTTAAGAGTTTTAACGCTGCTGCATGCCCAAGACTGGATTCGAACTCAGGACCTTGGTTAAGCTAGAAGAGACATGTTCCATCTCATCTAAGCGCTCTTGGGTATATGATGATGGTTGTGTGAATAAAGAAAAATAACGGGAGTTGGATGAATGAAAAAGGGATTTGTTTTTTTGTTCTATAGTAAAACGTCACAATTTCGCATAATTCTATATCTTGGTCATTCATTTGTGATCGAACGGTTTAGATTGAAGACTATAAGCGATTTCAACTATAAAGTTTTGATGGAATGGCTGATATTTGTTACAGTACTTTGTTGTAACAGTAGGGAATCGGGTAGACCATCTTACTATAGTATGGATTATCATTTAATTTTTTTTTCAAGAAGACAAACTAAAATATAGTAATAATCAACGAAGCTCCTAACTCGCATGAGGAGTGTTGGTCTAGAACTCAAGGAAAGATATAGTGAGAATACATAAACAAACCAACAACATAGCTAGCTAGAACTCGATACAATGTACTAGCTAGTGACAATAAGAAAAACACTTGTTGGGATTAGTCTATCGGTGATAAAAATCTAAACTTGAGTAAGTATTTTTCTTTTCCTTTGTAACCATTAAAAAGAATAGAGTTTTCTATTGCAACTGGATTCTACACAAATCGCGCTTTTTGCTGAAAAATACGGCTATTCTTATAGTTCCAAATAATCTAAAATAAATAATCCAATAGAAACAATGCATTCCTCACATTCGTTTCTCATCCATCGTCCCAAACAATTTTTTCCTTTTGACTATCCTCGTACATCAGTAAGTATGCCGATTTTTTTTATCAAAATTAAAGTATTGGATCCACAACGATTAGCTTGATTTTTGCTGTAATGACAAATTTTCTTAACAAGGTTTAGTGTTATAGTGACGTGAATCAAAGTAAATTAAACATAATAGATAAAGTTGTGTTAGGATTTAATTTCAATAACTATTTTTCTTATGTTTCCTCTTAATCGATTGTACACTTTTTATACCTTAGATATAACTTCACTTATCCCGAGGCGTATGTCTCATGCTAAGGTTAAGGACTCGAGATCCATTGAACCAACTGACTTCTAATGCCTATGTGGCAAAATAGCTTATTGTTTCTGTTGTGAATTCGATGAAAAATCACACCAATAAATACTTGATGTGTGGAGCAAGGAATAATCAAGCAACCAATACAAGTGGGTAACAGTTATAATCACAAGAAAAAATAGAAAACAAAGAGAGAAAAAGAAGAGAGAACACAAAAGAATTTGTTTACCCAGTTCAGTCCAAATTGACCTAATTTGGGGGAGTGAACATCCCTCCGTTTCACCATTATGATGAGTAACTTTACAAAAGAGATATCAATGGGTTACAAGAATAAGTCTCCCGCCTAATTCTACCCAAAGTCTCAATCTCTTCCCGTAACTAAGAGACTCAATCCTAATAGTGTTTTCAAGGTGAATCAACCCTCAAACCCTAGTGTTTGTTCCCAATAGACAAACTCTATACAAACCATAGTTTTGTTGTTGTCTTTCTAAATCCTTGTTTACTCTGATACAAAGCTTATATTTATAGTAAAAGAATCCCTCATAAATTGGAACAAAATCAGGCCCAAAAATAAGATTTGTTTTTCTGTTACAACGCAAAATCGTGCTTCGATTTTGCCAGACCGTGCTTCGATTTTTTGCGAATGGAAGTGCCAATTCTGGTCCCAAAAATCGTGCTCCGATATCCCAAATCATGCTTCGATTTGACAGCTTCAACAAACTTCAATTTCTTTAATTTTGATGCTAAATTAGTGATGACGTCAAACTATCAACCACCTTGGTGCTCTTTCTCTTACTTCCCACTACACCAAGTAGCTCCACAAGTTTACACCTTAACCTCTTCAGCCATCGGAATGTCTTCCGCCTTCTCGAAGATCCTTGTATCAAACTACACTAGGAATTTCAGGTAATTCTACAAGACTATACCATATCACTTCAATATAGGACATCTCCCGCTTCCTTGAAGATCTACTTGTGCCCAATCACCCTTGACTTTTAGAGTAATCCACAAGTACACACCTTAGCCCCTTCAGCCATCGGAATGTCTTCCGCCTTCTCAAAGGTCCTTGTAGTCCAACTACGCTAGGAATTTTAGGTAGTTCCACAAGCATTCACCATAACCTCTTCAACACAAGACATCTTCCGCTTCCTTGAAGATCTTCTTGCATCCAATCACCCTTGGAATTTTTTTAGAGTAATCCCGCAAGTCGTGCTATACATTCTTCAACCTTCATGAAGAAATCCCTTGCTCACCATAGAGCATAGCACCCAAGGTCCTCCATAGCCGTACCATTACCGGTGTGTTCAACTCCACCTCAAGTTGAGCATACTCAACCTCAATTAGAAAATGTGTACATCCCACTATGTCTTTAACCTTGAAACTCCACCTCAATAGGTAGATCATGAGTATTGTTGCCTCCGCCTCTCCAGACTGATCATGAGTATTCTTACCACCTCCTCTCCAGGCTGATGTTGAGTGTTTAACGTCTCTCCAGACGATCACCGCTCCACTAGGCATCAATCCCAAGGTGAGACACATCACCTCCTTCATCCTCCAAACAACACCACAATATCAGAGCACCCGCATCCTCAAGATGCACATCAATGTTCTCCAAATCACCAAAGATTTTGTTGAACTCCGTGAGTTGCTCCATGACGGCCTTTGACTCCACCATCTTGAATGAGTAGAGTTGTTACTTTAAGAATTGCCAATGAGCCAAAGACTTTGTCATATACAAATATTCGAACTTTGACCACATCGATGTCGCGGTTGATTCCTTTGCTACTTCTCTCGAAACTTTATTCCCGAGGCACAAGACAATGGCACTCCTGGCCTTGTCCACCATCTCGGTTTTCTCTGCTCGTGACATGGTGACCGGTAACGTACCTTCACCCTTCAAAGCATTCTCACACTTTTGTTGTATTAACACCGCTTCCATCTCTACATTCCATAACCCAAAATTGTTATCTCCGGTAAACTTCTCAATATCCCACTTCGAACTCATGGTACTTAATTATCCTTTGAACCTTGCCCCACGGTGGATGTCAATTGTTGTGAATTCGATGAAAAATCACACCAATAAATACTTGATGTGTGGAGCAAGGAATAATCAAGCAACCGATACAAGTGGGTAACAATTATAATCATAGGAAAAAATAGAAAACAAAGAGAGAAAAGAAGAGAGAACACAAAAGAATTTGTTTACCCAGTTCAGTCCAAATTGACCTAATATGGGGGGGAGAGCAGCCCTCCATTTCACTATTATGATGAGTAACTTTACAAAAGAGATATCAATGGGTTACAAGAATAAGTCTCCCGCCTAATTCTATCCAAAGTCTCAATCTCTTCCCGTAACCAAGAGACTCAATCCTAATTGTGTTTTCAAGGTGAATCAACCCTCAAACCCTAGTGTTTGTTCCCAAGAGACAAACTCTATACAAACCATAGTTTTGTTGTTGTCTTTCTAAACCCTTGTTTCAGCCCCCTCTATCTCCAGGTTTACTCTGATACAAAGCCTATATTTATAGTAAAAGAATCCCTCATAAATTGGAACAAAATCAGGCCCAAAAATAAGATTTGTTTTTCTGTTATAGCGCAAAATCGTGCTCCGATTTTGCCAGACCGTGCTCCGATGTTTTGCAAATGGAAGTGCCAATTCTGTTCCAAAAAATCGTGCTCCGATTTGACAGCTTCAACAAACTTCAATTTCTCCAATTTTGAGTCACTTTCACAACAATTTCAATGACATAAGCTTGAATAGTTATACATGAATATAAACCTAAACACTATCTATAGCGCGATAACCCTTATACATATTTTAATCCATGTCTTTTAGATAGTCAGACTAACTAGGCTCAAAATAAATCAAAAGATCAATTGAGGAGCACTGCATCGTCGACAAAGCATTAAGAACAAATTCAAATTAAAGATTATATTGAATATAAAACCCACCAGATTAAGACTACGACATAGATTCCTAGATATATATAAACAATCCCAACACAAAAGAGAGTTTTTTTGTGTACGTAAACTATGTATCTTCCGTGCGCAATTGTGAAGACTAATCTTTTAAGCCTTGTGAGACTCAAATGGACGGCAAACTATCCCTAAGAGTATTAACAATGTTGCATGCCCAACGATGGATTGAATCCAGAACTTTGGTTAAGCTAATAGAGAGTTTAGTTATCCATGATATGCATAACCAAATTAAGAGAGTTGATAGATGTTTGAAAAGCATCAACAAGCTTGATTGCAAGCTTTCTATACCTCCAATGGTGACTCTCTCTCTCTCTCTCTCTCTCTCTATATATATATATATATATATATATATATATATATATATATATATATATATATATATATATATATATATATATATATATACTGGTTCAATTTAACAATGGTTCTTTCTATAGAAATAACATAGACATCAATTTATAAAGGTTCTGAAATTTTAAGTTCACTAGGCGAAGTAAGGCTCGTCTAGAGAATCGAGGTTTCTTCTTTGGATGGAAAAACTAGTTGTCTTCAAATATTTTCTTAAACCTCCTTAGTTCGATTATCGGACCAAATCTTGCCTAGTGAACCGTATATGGATTTTCCTTCTTAAACTCTCTGTTTTGTCTTGCTTTTACGTCGCTCAACTTGCCTAGCGAGTAAGGCTTTTCACCATATGTCTTCATGTTGCTATGACTTAGCTTCTTGCACGTGTGTTTTCCTTCTTTTGCTCCGTATTAGTGTAGTCATTCTCAAAAGCTATAAAAAAAGGTATGAAAAATAGACGTAATAGCTTTCTTATGCATTTACAAATATAAACGATGTTTATGCATAATTGGTGGTTTTTATATTGAATTACTTGCAAAACAAGTCAACAAGTTTTATGAAAAATAATAGTAATTTGACACTTATCAACTCTCCCCAAATTAGAACTTTTTTGTCCTCAAACAAAAGTCCTCAAAATATATTTCTACTCTTACGAAATTTGATGGAATGTAAGAAATGATTCACAAGGTTTCTTAGTGAATCAATTAGATTTGAAAGAACAATTTATAATGCATGATTCAATAGCGAAATTCACGAGCAAATCTTATGTTAGAGTTGTAAAAAAAAAAAACCTCAATTTGAAAGGCCTCAATTATTAGGCCCCCTTAAAAGATCAAATTTCTTGGCCCCTTCTTAAATAAATTTATATTAAGTCCTATACTCATTTTTATAAGGGGTCATAGTTAGGGCCTGGCCCAACTAAATTTTTTTTGTAAGAAAAAAAATACATAATTTTTTATTTGCTAGAATAATACAATAAATAATTAGTAAGTTTTAAAAAATAAATAAAAAACTATAAGCCACCTTGCCATCGGTGGACCACCATGACATCATCGAAGCTCTGTCATCGGGTCGCCGCAGCTCCGTCACGGTTAATGGCGGAGGCCGATCGTTGACCACCGCTGCCACCACCACCTTTAGTACTATTTAAGTACTAATAAATTTGAGTTATGAATGATATTGGACTAAAAAAAACATTGGTGGGCCTTGAAATAAAATGAGTCTTTAGACTGTGTCCATTAACAAAAGAAAAAAGAAGATTTCGTTTAAGACCCTCTCCATATCTTTTTAGGTCCGCTAAAATTATGAAATTGTCATTAATAACACATCCTGTAGATAACTACCTGTTCATTTCAAAAAATTTAATTGTGTACGTCCAATAGATAACTATCAGATGTTCATTTTAAAAATTTCTATTTTGTACATTCGGTAGATAACTATCGGATGTTCATTTTAAAATTTCCATTTTATACCTCTGGTAGATAACTACTGGATGCTCATTTTAAAAAAATATATTTTGTACCTCTGGTAGATAACTCCATGAATACTCATTATATAAACCAGATTGCAGTTTTTAAGCATTATTTCCTATTTTGCACTCAACTTGAATATGCTTCTAAACCTTGCATTTTTTTTGCATTTTCATCATAATCAATAGAACAAACAACGTCAATCTTCACTCAATTGTGTTCAATTAGTAGGTTTGTTGGCTTTTTGATGATGGTGGATAATTGAAAAGTGTGGATTCGGAATTCCGTGGGATGAGTCGTTTGAGATTGGTGATTTATATATGAAATGGGTTAGGTAATCATAGTGAAATGATGGAGGAAGTGAGCTGGTGGAGAAATGTGAGAAGATGAAAGAGAGCGTTTGGGTGATGTTTGTTTGTTACATAAAAAAAAGGTTAAATTAACAATGATCCGGTTGTTATCTACCGGAGGCAATGGAATTTTCAAATGAACATCCAGTAGTTATCTACCGGAGATAGAAAATGAATATTCGGTAGTTATCTACCGGATGCACAAAATGAACATTTTCTAAAAATAAATATTTAGTAGTTATTTACATGACATGTTATTAAGGGAAATTTTGTAATTTCAGGAGGCCTAAAGAGATATGAGAGAGGCCTAAAAAGTAATCTCCAAGAAAAAAAATAACAGTATTGGACTTTATGAAAAAAATAATATTTGGGTTGAATTCATTAAAAAAAAGTTTTTACTTTTTTCATCCTACGTACTTTCTTTCATGCCTTTTTTATTTTTTCAAAAATGTCCTTGTAATTTTTGAATTATATAATTCAAATATCTGATGGGCATTTTAGTAAAAAAAAAAGGATGCATAGAAGGAAACACATGGGGTGAAAAAAAATTAAAAGGGGATCTATTCTAGGGCTTTTAAAAAAGAGAGCTCATTATCTTTTACTATTTTAAGCTCCTTGACATATGAGTTGAGCCTAAATTCTCAAGGCCTCCTAAATTGACAACTCTATTCACCACTAACCTAAAATTAGACCATGAATGTGAACTTTATGCAAAACACAAAGTTCATTTCATATATTCTAAGTCAATAAAATAATTAAAATTGAATCAGGCTTAATAAACATTTTTATAAGTTGATAATGAAATCTGAAGAACATACGTGGACTTGAATTCACATCCGACAATTATGCTAAGATCCTGATCAATTTATGCCTTCATCTAAACATATCAATTTAAAAGCATTAAAGCACAAATCACTAGATCTTTTAAGGGTTGTAATGGGGTCTGATTATAAAAGAAATGTCATATGTATATGTATTTGAATCAAAATGGCTTTGGTACAGAGGAGCATTCACATATTTGAATAAAATTATTTACAATAATAAATCTCCTATTTTGATTTTACACACCCTTGATGATATAACATTTGTTATAAACTTATACCTGACAACTTATTTTATTTTTTCTTTTTCTTCTCTTTTTCAATGTTTTGTTTTCTTTTTCTTTTCATTATTTTTATTGTTGTCAAGATAGTATTTGTAAAGATCACTATGTTGCTTAACCAACAAGTAAGCCTCATTTCTCTCTCCAACTTGGTACTTTAAATGACTTCTCCTCTATCCTAAGACAAGAGACATGATTTAATGAAAATCATGGTTCCGTGTTCAAGAAAAAAAAAATCTGAATTTGCTTGATGGATCCGCTCTGCACTAATCTCGGAACAGGGCATGTTCACTAGGCGCATAAGGCTTGCCTAACGAAATTGGCAGTGTAAAATTGATTCCGATTCTATTATTTTGGTTCAGAGAGGTTATCAAATACTCGCAATCTCATAAGGTAGGCTATATTTGATATAGCAGCTATACTCAAATTAAAAAATATGCCTTGATCCTTTACATGTTTTCATACATTTCAAAATAACTGTAAGATTAAATAAAAAGTGACCGAGTTAAAACAAGTAATCTTTGGTTTCCTGTGCATACAGTAAAACATTGGAAATATTCCTCACATTTAGGTTTGTGATATTATGTGGTCTTGTGATTCAAAACATCAGAACAACTTATAATTTAGTCTAATAATTATATGTTTAAATAACTGTGATATTATGTGTTTTAATCCATGTTTTTATAACTTTGTGTTATGTTTTGAATCTTACGTGGTGATGTGAGGCAATAATTTGAAGACAAAACCTATATATCTAATGTGGTATATTTAAGATGGTTCTATGTAGTTTACGAAGGATTATTTTTTTATTTTAAGATTTTTTTTTTAATGAAGATAAAAGGAAATATATTAATCAACAAATCTCGTAACTTGCATAAGAAGTGCTGGTCTAGAACACAAGAAAAGTTGCAATCAGAATTCATCGGGATTATTACATCCGTGATGAAAAATGAAAATCAAAACCTTAGTAAGTATTTTTTTCCTTGTAACCATTGAATCGAATAGAGCTTCACGTTTTCAACCAGCTGCTTCACAAACCGCGTTTTTTGCAGAAAAATGCAGTTATTCCCTACCGTTTCAAAGACTTAAAGTTGGCAAAATAATGCACAGTGAATTAGCTTATCTTTTGTTGGTGGTCGATTTAGTAGCAGTTGCCACACGAGCAAAGAGACCTTCAACGACACCACTTTATTCCAAATAGTGTCATAAAAGTCAGACCTATCAACATGGACCATAGAAGAAAGCAAATGATAGGCTCCTCGAATGAAGTACCCTTTGCTTGGATTTAAACCCCTGCCCTTTTAAATTTGACACATCTTTGCAAGAAAATGTTAGACACCAAAAGACTACATTCACCCATCTGCTCCTCCTCCCAAGCCAAGAACCTACTCCGCCATTTTCATCCATCCTCCCAATCACCCCAACCTATAGTACACATGTCAGACACAGTCACAGACTGGTCCTATGATAAATCATACAACCATCTAAACCTGTCACACAACACACCACCCTCAAACCATTAATACGGTCAGAATAAAGTCTCGGTCCCATCTCCCACCACCCTTACCAAACTTGCATCAAACCAACTTCCTACCCTCAATCTTGTAACTTTTCAAATGGCGATGATATCCCTCCACCAGCTAGATTATGTTCTCCCTCCTTCTTTCACCTTGCCCTCTTCCACCCCATATGTAGCTATTAACACCTTATACTAAAAACTTGACTGATTTAGCTGCATTCTTCAACACTAATTTCATACCAAAGACAAATTAAATTCTTGAATCCTTTGAAACCCCAAACCTCATTTCTCCTTAGTTGTCTCTATCAAGGATTTGAGTATAATTTTTCTTCTTCTGACCACATGTTGAAACGGACAAAAGACTTCAAGGACAATAAGAATGAACAAATACTTCTAGTTTCAGCAAAGGATTTTCGAATGACTATCAAACGAAATTATCCATATCAGGCAATGACTCAACATCCTTGATTTGAAGCTTCTCCACGACTCTTAATTTGTTGGCACTCTTCTCCAACATCTCTCAAATCCATGCCTATAAAAGGATCTGAAGAAGATTAACAAGACTCTGCTATTTTACCGTGCCATTACTCTGCCAAAATCAAATAGCGCAAAATGTGCCATAACACTTAGGATTTTCATTTCAACTTTTGTATCTTAAAAATCCTAAAGTCATAAGAGTCTGTTAAAATATTGTTCAGTTTATACTACCATTGTTATACAAGTGTAAGAACAAATTTGTTTATATTTGTAAACAAATAAAAGTCTCTTGCTTGCAAAGCTTGAGATTCAGAAGTCTCTTTCACTTGTGATTAAGCAATAGAAGCCTCTTGGAATTGTCCTTGATCATTGGAAATCTCTTGCCCGCGAGCTTGAGCACTAGAAGTTTTTTGGAGTTTCCCTTGAGCAATGGAAGTCTCTTGGAAGTAACCTTGAGCATTAGAAGTCTCTTGCAAGTATGCTTGAGCATTTGGAAGTTTATTGGAAAAGTCCATAAGCAATTGTAATCAATAGTGATTATAGTGAAATCCCTTGGAAATGCAAGGGGACTGGACTACTCATGCGTTGTGGGAGGGACTAGTATAAAGTTCTCATGTCTTCTCTCTCTCTCTCTCTCTCTGATCTTTGTGTCTGTTATATTCAGCTGCACTCAGACTCTTTGTCAGAATCTGCCCAGTTTAAACATTCAGAAAAAGAACCAGAAAAAAACCAACGTAATCCAACCCCTCCTTTGTATTTTTCTCACCTTCAAAGTCCTAGATGGGGAGAAGTAGCAGACATGAGACATCATCCAATGTCACCTTCCTCACCCCAATCAGAAGATAGAAGTTAGAAGTCTCCTTGTGCTACCTGTCAACAAATGTAGACATCATACAATGTTAAATAATGTTATATCAGACATGCTTGAGCCAATAATGACCACTGTCTTGTAAGACATATCTTAACCATGTCTGACGCAACCGCACTTTATTTGGATCATGTATAACCTTTAGCTTTTTTTCCGTTGTTCACACACTTATATTGTTACGCCACTGCAAAAATAATAATATCATTTTACATAAATAAAAAAATACATTGTAAAAAATAATATAAGTTAGAGAATCTTACTACTCCATCAGACATGCACCTGGACACATGACTTTTTAATTCGATTCTACCATCATGTTTACTTTACCTCATTTGAGATTCTATTCTAGTTCAAGTTTAATAATCACAATCCAACTTCTAAACTAATTCAAGTTCATATATGAATTAATTAAATACCTTGTGTGCATACAATCCTACTAAACCAGTCCTAAAATTCAGCTTTACAATAGTTAGAGCTCAACTTCAGATATTTAATTAACATAGCAAACAATGTCTGAATTGAGTAAACAAACATTCCCTAGAAAGCTTGGAATGTATAGATTATAAATATTATTTTTGTTTTGTGGTTTAAGTGACCAATTAGTTTCGTTTAACTAAAGAATATACACGAGTACAAAAACAGGACATACACGTTTCTCTAACTTGCAACCAGAATTATCATACTCTAATTAGTGAAATTCCACAATTCTTTAGACTTAATAATATTCCCTTACGTTCCCCAATCCTCTTATGTTAAAATCTACATTTCCCTCTTTAATATTTTTTTTTCTTATTTTTAATAATTTACAAAATAAAAAACAAGAATCTAATGCAATCCAAAGAAAAACAGTGTTGCAGATCCATTTTTAATTCACAGTTTCATTAACGTCCATTTTTAAACCATAATATAAAATATGAAACGAAACAAAATTAAATTCAAATATATGAAAAATTATAGAAGTTGATAAAATAAGATTATTTAAAGTGAATAAATTATAAAATTTATAATAAAATATTTAAATTTAATTATCATTGACATTTAAATTATAAAAAAATGAATTTATTTTTCATAAATGGTGGTTCAAAGCTAGTAGATATCATATAATTATTTTGAAATAGATTAAAGGGTAGTGCAAGTTTAAATGTTAAGGGAGGAGGTTGTAATTCAAGCATCTCATAGATGAGGGAAATATAAGTTTTACTTTTCAAACGAGTGAGGTGTATATTTTAATATAAAAATGAAGAAGAGTGTAATTCAAACTTCTTTTAAAAGATGTGATTGTACTTTTCTCTTTTTTAAAATGAGTACTCGGTCACCCACAAGTATTTTGCATCTTAGTCATTATACATATTTGTAAAACTAAGAAGTGGACATCAAACAACAGAAGCAGAAATTTGTAGAAAAATTTGTTATTCTCAGAATTTTTTATTTTTATTTTATTAATCTGAACCAATCATAGGACCGAAAAAAATTCATGTTTTATCAAGTTAGATTGGATCGTATCCGGTCACAAAAACTGCGTACGTGAACCAAATTAGTGTTGGACTTGGTCTCAACCCACATCCTCAAACCAATCAATGACGGTTTATGATGCCCGGATACATGGTATGAGTGCGGGTATGCAAATACTCGAAACTGTTAAAATTTAAGATACGATACAATTATGATATGTTAATGAATTTTTTATACTATATGCATGTAAAATACTTGAAAATAAACATTAATTACTCTTCATTATTATATTATTATAAATGACATAATTTTTTAAAACTAATATTATATTTTCATTCATATATATGTTGGGATATCAACATAAGCTTCGTTAAAAGAACTAAACACAAATTTTGTCTGATGTTGATTAATTGAATCTCCTCTTTATCTTTACATTCATGCATCCATAAGAAGTATAATTTTAAGTGGTTCACCAAGAAACAATTCTACTAATGCATATCTAAAATTGAATCATATACATCTCCATTGAATTTTTGCGACATTGTCTCACTTTTTTACCCTTCATCTTTTCTAGGATACTTATATGTGAAGTAATTTATAACTATCCCTGTCAATCTCTGGAGCATCCTATAAGTATTCGATACAATATTCGAGAAGTATCCGAGAAGTATAAGTATCCGAACTTTATAGATGACGGCTCATAAACCCATCATCCTCGCCGCCAAGGACAAGATGGAAAACCTCATGTGCGTCTCACCACACATGAGTATGCCTCATTCAATCTAACCCATTGAGTTAATCTCTAACAACCTCTCATGCAGGGTTTTACAAAGTCAATTACAAGGTACAATCTAATTTTATCAATTCTCGCACATTTTTTCTTCCTCATTTTCCTCATTGACTTGAGCATCATAGTGCTAATCTATTTTACAAATTTCTTTCCACTTGCTTGAGAATCTCTTTTGTCGCACCGGAAAACAACTATGAAGTATAAAAAATCGTCTTGCATGAGCGCTTTCATCGGGTACTCGTTACTCTAGTCTACTCCAAATCAAAACCAACCCCTTTTAATTAGTTTAAATTTTTTCGGCCAAAACTTAAACAAAATCGGTCGACGCATTACACTATATAGACAATCACATTTTAGATAAATTGAAGTTATAGTTCCTTTCAAAAAGAAGTTATATTTAACAATTTAATCTAACTTCGAATATCATGCACAATAAGCCATTGCTGAATCGAAACTAGTTTCACCACAACTCATTCCTAATAATTTGAAGTGAAAATTTCCATTACATAAAACACATGTTAGCATTTCCTTTTCTTAAATCCTAAGTCATTATACACAGTTTAGCTAGGTTATTGCATCCACCCATCCACCCATATCATCATAACATACTAATGAAACCTAGACATATATATCATCGTATAGTTGGCAACTCCTAAGTGCATGCTTGTTACCTTTTATAGCACTGACAAACGCACACTAAAATATGTACTACACAATAAATATAAACCGCAGGTAAGTAGGTCACCTTCCCTTGCCAATTCATTTAATTTAGTCCCACATTCATTATCATACATGGGGTCGAATACAAAGTCATTCTGATATAAAAGAAAAAGTCATGTGGCTATGTCAATTTCTTCAGTCTCCATAAATAGGAATCTGCATGTGAGGGCAGCTCATAATAATAATTACAATAGTATCTCCTAATGGGACACGTGTATCCCACCTTAATAATTAAATTATTATTTTTAGTAAGGTAATCGTTCATCATAAAAATGCCCCATGGATTGAGCTACAGCCTACAACCATCAATTTGGAACCTTGTTTAATTTGGATGTACCACACACCCGATCTAGCGATTCATGTATCAAGATATGATATACAAAACATAAATGATTGATGTGAAATATAAGATTTTTTATGACATAATAATTTTTTTTAAGTAGTTTATTGTCTAATTTCACATTTTAAGATGAATAAGTGAAAAATATAGATTTAAGGTTAAATTATTGCATTTTCTATGCTTCTTTTCTCTGATTTAGTTGTTTTTCACTAATTGATATTTAAATTTGATTTGAACGCTATGATTATCGTGTTTATTTTGCATATTAGGGTTATTGTATTAGTGCTATAGTTCATCACTGGAAAATTAGGGTTTATACTTCATGCTTGCTTGCATGTTATTACATGTTTGGA
Organism: Medicago arabica; assembly: GCA_946800305.1. Taxonomy (NCBI): domain Eukaryota; kingdom Viridiplantae; phylum Streptophyta; class Magnoliopsida; order Fabales; family Fabaceae; genus Medicago; species Medicago arabica. The sequence continues at coordinate 12,463,193 of OX326964.1, forward strand.
GACATGTAGAAAAATCCTTTAGCATCCATTTTTGGTAAAAAAATTCATTCTTCTATTTAGCATCATGAATTTTAAAGTGTTTAAATTTTAAAGAAACCCTAATGTGCCTACTTTTTGCCCTTCATGAATTCAGATGGCTTAAAGAACCCATGCATCATGGCAAAGCCATGGCTTCTACTCGTGGGTCAATTCTGACACTTGATAATAGTCATTCTAACAATGGATAACAAATTTGCATTATTCCCATCGAATCTTTCTTGCATGCAACTTTATCTTCAACTCGTGCAACCAGTCTTCTCATCACACATACATCCTTTGTTCAATAAATTTAAAATGTATAATTTTCTTTATAACAGTGACTTACCAAAATTCCCTTGAAAAAACAAAAAACTACTACCCGAAATTAAGTGTTTCTTGAGAGTTGAGACAATCGATGCCCACCTAATTTCCAAATTAAGCAATGTTTTTTGGTCAAAAAAGAAAATGTAAAAGGCCTCCAGTAAAAATTCTTAACCCCCATCAACATATTTTCATATATTTTATATGTTGTCGACATCGAGTGAATATTAAAATGATGCAATGCGTTTTAGTCAAAAGAAAAAAAAATGATGCAATGCGTTGACATTATTTTGAAAGAAAAAAAAAAGTGGAATTTGTGTTCAATATTTGGATGAGTATTTTTTGTATTTTTGCGTTTCGTTAAGATAATGCCCGAAAACATTATCAGTGGGATTCAAACCCCATGCAATTATTTGTACAAAAAACATTCACTTGCATGGAAAAAAAACAAAACAAGCAAGTTAAGCCACTACACCATGTAAGATATATCTCACAATTTTTCTTTCATGTATGGTACAAAGTGTGACTTATAATTTATTTGTAAATGATTATACTTTTATTTTTATGCATTTTAAAGTTCGTTTTTTGCCTCAACATATATGTTGGAGTGTAACCATGCTTGTTTTTTTTTTTTTTTTTGTTGAGGGAACCATGCTTGTTTATATAAACCAATGTATATAAGAGTCTGCTATTTTTTTTTTTTTTGCCAGCAAATAAAAAATGAAAACTTGAATACATGTATCAAGGATTAATCTATACTATATATAAAGAAAACTACCTCTTTCAACACATTTTTGGGTTGAACTTTTCTTTCCAAAAATACCCTTAAGATTAAATACAAGTAACACATATAACAAATAATATATACTATATATAAAGAAAACTATCCCTTTCAACACACTTTTGGGTTGAACTTTTCTTTCCAAAAATACTTTTAAGATTAAATACAAGTAACACATATATATAACAAATAAATAAGAATAATTATTAAAAAAACAAATAAATAAGAATAAATTTAATTTAATTTAAGGAGAAAAATTATACACAGTTCCTTATAAAATAACACGTGGATTATTAATCCATGTCACTAATCTTCCCCGTTAAACTCACAAAACAATAACTCATGTTACTTTTTTATAAGTCGCTTTTATGTTGTACATCGGTGTTGTTCCCCTCAATACCAACAAAAAAGATTGTCAAATATTTTCATATCCCTTTCACAAAAAACAGTATTTACATATTATTTTTTATTTTATTTTATTTTATTAATATAAGTTACTCTTCCTTAGTCTTTGATCAATTGTAACAAACGTGAGCAAAAAATAAGGTTAAAGATTGGACTTTAAATCCTCTAAAAAAATATTAGTGACAAACATGGGCAAAAAATAATGTTAATGATTAGACAATAAATCCTTTAAAAAAATAATAGTAACAAACGTGAGCAAAAAAATGTTAAAGATTAGACAATAAATCCTTAAAAAAAAGATTAGTAACAAACGTGAGCAAAAAATAATATTAAAAATTGGACTTTAAATCCTCCAAAAAAGTATTAGTAATAAACATGAGAAAAAACAAGGTTAAAGATTGGGCTTTAAATCCTCTAAAAAAGATTAGTAAAAACTAATCTTCCAAAAGTAGCTTCCACGACATGGTTTTCCATGGTTACATATTGACAAACTAATCTTCCATAGGTAGTAAACCATTTCTAATATCGGAATCTATCTTCCACGACATGTTTTCAGTCATGGTCAATTATATGTAGTTTTATCAAGAGGAATTTATCAAAATTCAACAAAAATTCTCATTAAAGAAGGGAAAATAGAAGGAGAAAATGGAGACTTTACGAAAAATGTAGTTTTTAATGATATTCTTTTATCGCAATTTTACATAACATGTCATTTATACATTTATGTTATGATTTTACTAATTACTATTAGAATAAACAATAAATAATCATTATTTTATCTTTATTTTATAATATGCAGACAAACTATAATATGTTGAGTTCATAAATAATTTTTATTATATATCTGCTATTGAATTGTAGTTGTCAAGTCTAAGAGTCTTTTATTGCATTTGCAGATTTTTTTTTTTTTGAGAGAGTCTCTAGTTGCAATCGTAGTTGTCAAGTCTAAAATTTGTTCATATAAACAAATTGTAGCTGTCAAGATTAATAACTGATTCCTAAAAGGAAAGTTGAGAATTTCACATGTATTTAGTTTTTCTTTTTTTATTTTGCTGTCTTAGTGCCATAAGTTGTTTTTTTTGTTTTTTTGTTTTTTTTAAGAGGTTAAAATGAATTATTTTACCACATTAAAATGTCCTCCCTAGCATAAGGAATGTTAAGGAAAAACAACAAAGTCTATACAATAATTATAAGAGTCGCCCAAAAACACAACGACTCAAAACCAGCAAAAAAACCATTAGCCTATGCCCAAATATTGAAGGGGTTGAACCACTAACCATGATAATTGAGGTGAAGATTAGGAAACTTCGCCTTCAACCAGCGACTTAATTTTATCAACCACCTGCACTATTTAGTACTCTTTGCCATTGAAGAGCCTATTATATCTTTCTTTTCATATTTTCCACGTAGTTGCGAACCATAGAACCTGTAAAATAGATTTGCGTGCCTTTGTGACACCACCGCCACCAGTAAACTGATTAAAATGATCCCCCACATCATAAGGGATTACCATCGACATATACCAAGCCACCTGTAAATATAGTGCCCTATCGAACCAAAGCTATTACAATGTATAAATAAATGAGCGGAATTCTCCTCCTCTCCGCACCCAGCTACACACAACCGAGCATCATTAGGAATCACCCCACGGCGGATAAGATTATTCTTTGTTGACAACCTATCACGAAACAGACGCAAAGCAAACAAAACAGCCTTAAGACAAACGTCTTTATTCCAAAGAGAAGAGACAGACACCACTGTATCAATCAGAGGTTGAAAAGTGAGCATCTTGTAAGCGCTACGGACGGAATAGATATGAGATGTTTCCAAATTCCATAGCTACCTGTCATCTTTTTCAATCTGCAATGTGACATTATGAAGTAATAAAATAAGTTCCCCCACCAGCTCCTCCTCCCACGCAAACAACCCCCTCCTCCAACTCCACGCCTGACCACCAACCCCACACTCCAAATGACACATTTCAGCCACAGACACCTCCTTATACATCGACATATCAAATAATTTTGAAAATCTGACACTAAAGGACACCTCACCCGCCAACACATCCGACCAAAGCAGAGTATTTTCCCCACTACCAACAACATGGTCAACACCATCCCAAAACCACTCCTCCCTACAAAAACCCTTCATATCACGCCACCAATTGGAAGCATGTCGCCCCCCCCCCCCCCCCCCCCCCCAACCGCCCTTGAGTCAAACCGTGTATAGCTGACAGCACCTTAAACTACAAACTATCCCGCTCCACTAACATCCACCAACCCTTGTTTGTTATCCTAACGACATATTATTTTGATTTTTTAACTTGCAATGATGTTTATTTATTTTAGATTGACAAATAATCTTTGATGTTAACCGCAAATAATCTTCAATGTTGTCAATTTAAACATGTATATTTGAGACACTTTAATTTTGTTATATATAGATTATATCCATTTCAAAATATTTTTGTCGTTGTATTAACCCGGATTTTGTGAATTTGTTTACAAATTTATTATTTAGTATTTTAATAAATTTTAATTTGTTCCATATCGATATTTTAATAATATTTATTATTTAATATTATTAAGCAAGGCAAGCGTAAGACGCATAAAGCCTGCAATAGGAGGAAAAAGAGTACAAAGCAAGACCTATAAACAAAGGAACCTTACAACACCAATACACCAATAGCTACATAATAGTGATAATAAGCCACCAAGCCAAAACACCAACTGCTTCAACAGACCAACACAACAGAAGCACACCTAAAAGCACACTACCATGCTGTCCAAAGTCCAAACCATATCGATGTATTTTACACTTTGGATAAATACAGTTATTTTAGTATAAGAGATAAACTCTAAAGATTTTCGATGTCTTAACAGTAATATTACAACTGTAATTATGGCAACATTAGCCTATTTGACAAAAGTTTTTCCTCACAATATTAATTAGACACCCAATAAGACCACAATCACCATTTAAAACTGAGTATAAGATATGTGGGGTCTAAAACCAATGTGCTAGAAATCAAAAGCTAGCATCGATATCATTCATAATTACTCAAACGAAATATAGCTCTGCATTCAAATTAAACACCTTATGCCCACCAAACAAATAAAAATTCAGCACATTATTTTAACCGTACAATCCTTTGTACCCCAACATTTTGCAAGATTAGAGTAAAATAAGCAGAAATAAATAGTCAAAAAACAGTTGGCACAAAAAATTTGGACACTGAACTTCAGTTTATAATTTTAACTCAAGTAATGAACTTGAGTAACACAAGTAATAAACTTGAGTTAATAATAAATTACACCACACTTTTACCCAAAACCTCAAGGGGTTAATGATTCCTCTTACTTATAAGGTGTTCAATCTTTTATTTTTCTATTTCTGTCGATGTGTCATGAAGGAAGCGGGAACCGTCCACATCGAAGCTAGAACAACCACACAGTGAGAAAGAGACCACACTCTTACCCAAAACCTCAAGGGGTTAATGAGTTCTCTTACTTATAAGGTGTTCAACCTTTTATTTTTCTATTTCTATTGATGTGTCATAAAGGGAACGGGGATCGTCCACGTCGAGGCTAGAACAATCACACAGCAAGAAAGAGACCACACTCTTACCCAAAACCTCAAGGGGTTAACGAGTCCTCTTACTTATAAGGTGTTCCACATTTTATTTTTCTATTTCTATCGATGTGTCATGAAGGGAGCGGGGACCGTTCACATCGAGGCTAGAACAACCACACAGTGAGAAAGAAACCACACTTTTACCCAAAACCTTAAGGCGATGGATTAATGAGTTCTCTTATAAGGTGTTCAACCTTTTACTTTTCTATCGATGTGAGACATATAACTCACAGTTGCACAAAACAAAATAAACGAATTGTTGTAAATATCCAAATTGCATGTGTCATCCTACATTTAAAATATGCTTATAAAAATGTATACAAGCTATGATAACTCCGTTTGTATTTGTAACTCTTACACAAAAAACCATCCCCAGCAATTTCTCTTTTTCTTCTTTGTAGTGTTTTCAATAGAACAAAGATATGTTCAATTCAACATGTGAGAAGAGTGTGCTTCAAATCAAACAAGATGACAAATTTTTCAGCAGACTACTTTCAAAGGAAAATTCCAATTGTCACCCATCTTTTAGAGTTTCTGTTGCAGTTCCATTTGTTTGGGAATCTCAACCTGGAACTCCCAAACACACATTCTCTAAAGACATTATTCCTCCCCTTACACCTCCTCCTTCTTATCATTTCAACAATGCCAACAAAAAGAATGAGAAAAAGCACTCAAAATCATCCAAATATCTTTTGGCATTACTTCAAAAACTAAACTTCCGAAAAAACAATCATTCGTCGTCTTCATCCTCATCGTCTTCTTTGTCATCGTCCTACCCTTCATTTTCTTTGTCATCAACAGATTCTTCCAAAATTACCTCGGGGACGACGAGGGTTAGCAGAAGAAGATTCTTAAGCTTTGGATCTTCTTTTGATTTCAGGGGTGAAAATGATCAAGATGGTAATGATTCACCAACTTCTACTTTGTGTTTTGGAATTCATCGTTCGATCAGCTCGAACAGTGGCTTCCAAAGTAACTATAAGAGGCGTGTAAGGTAACAAAGACCAAGTCATTGTGTAGCATCCACACTTCAGATTGAAGGTATTTCCAGTGTTTAACATGTATCAATGCCCAGCATCATACAATACCAACATATGTGGTTACATTCAAATGTTTACTTTTCCTCAGTGTTACAAACATTGACGTTTCAGTGTCGGTGTTGTGTTTAATATATGTATGTATATGTCAATGTTGCTTAGTCTTTTCTCAGTAAAACTTTATAGCCTTAAGTTCTTCAAGTTTAGAGACAACTGGAAAAAATGATGTCTTTAATTATGTCACCATGTGAGACACAAATTGAAGATCAATTTTATTTTCTTGGTCTCTAATTTTTGTCGATAATTCAAGTTTTTTAGTAATGTCAATTTTCTATGTGGTAGATTTGGTCTTGATTTTGTTTCTTGAAAACTATAAGCTTGTTTCTAAGGTGTGAATGAATCTTAAACATTTTATGAAATTTTAAGAGATCATACATAGTTCCTTAAGCTGATTTTGTTAGGATGTCATGTGCAAAAAGAGACTCCTATGCATCACCTTTTTTAATCTTTATTTTTTCAACTTTCTTCACCTACAATGACTCAAATCCATAATAGAATCTTAAAATAGACAAAATCCATCGATTTCGATTGCGATTTTACAATTTCGTATGAACTAAATCATTTATGACTATATACCATTTATAACATATATTTTGTATTTTTTTTTTGTTGGTAAAATCCATCGATTTTGATTGAGATTTTACAATTTCTTATATCGATTCTACAAAAGTAGTTGAGTAAAATTCTTCGAGTTTGACTGCGATTTTACAATTGTCAATTTTACTCTTCTCTTCTGACTTGAAGTAAAATCCCGATTTTGACAACCTTCTTATATTTGTTGTTATTGCAGTAATGATTATGTGAACTTTTGAACATGCACAATAAGGGAGATTCAAATGTATTTTAATGGTATTTTTTTCTCTCTCTAGAAAATAGGTAGAGATTAGATAGAGAAATAATAAATTTTGGTTAGTTTTTATAAAGCAGTGATTTAATAGTTATGGGTTCTGGCTTAACTCTTCATACATAGGTATATAATAAATTAAATAGGTTAGGTCCTAATACATGATAGTAACAAACAATAACTAGGTTTTTTTGTCTGTTTAATTAAAGTTGTACGTATACTATGTAGTACCAATGTTTAACATGATGCTTAAGTTCTTTGCCAAAACATTTACCTGTTTGAGCTAATTTGTCGGTAGGGAGTTGATGGTTGATAGTTGTTAGTACTTCAGATTGTCCCAAGTTACATGTGCATATGGACCACCATGGTATAGTATATCACAAACATATAAATCAAGTAATCAATGTGCTCAATATTTTATTGAAGATAGTGAATAACTAAATCAAATGGTCCTGTTATATATTTATTGCATCGAAGAAGATTGTTGAGAAATAATCAACCTCAATTTTAGATTTTCTTGTAATTATTCTCACCAAATTAAATACAACCACTTCTCTCGACTTTCAAGCTCATTAGATCCCCTGCAGTGCAACACCGTAGGGGATCCAAGTGCCTCGTTGTATGTGATTGCTACTTATATTAAATGATTTTTGAATATGAGTATGAATGCAATTTCAAAAGTCATTGCAAGTTAAGATTCATAAATCATAACTGTTTTATAAGCCATGATGTTTGAATAAGTAAATTTACTCTTAAATTCATCGGTTAATATGTGATGTTGTTGTGTTATGAATGAAACTGATTTACACAAATCACCATGATCATCAAATAGCGTTGAGTTGTTCAAAAAAAGCGTTGAGTAGAATATTTGTACCCAAAGGGCATGTTGTCTGCAAGGTATAAAGAGAATTACACAAGTCAAACTAAAAATGGTAAACATATTTTGTGATTAGAATCCGGTAGGAAAAAGACTATTACTGCTTATTGTAAATTGGATGAACTTAGGGCTTCCACGTTGATTCTTGTCACCCGATGTATTGCATTTTCCAAATAATTTGCATTACTACTTGTCCTCACCCACCAACGAAGGTTATGAGAGAGGCTTGTGTGGCTTAGGAATGTTTTGGGTGGAGGAGCGTGGTGTTTTGCGGGTGATTTTAATGCGGAGATGTCAAGGTAGGAAAGAAGAGGGGTAAATTGGGGGTGGGGGGGGGGGGGTAAGTGCCAACCAAAGATTGGAGATGAACATCTTTAATAACTTGAGGTGTGATTTGGAGGTGGAGGATCTTAATTTGTTGGGGAGGTGTTGCCAAAGAGTTTATTGGCATAATTTGTGACTTTAATTCCTAAAGTGAAGTAACCTTAAGGAAAATAGACCTTTATCTTTGTTGGGTAGTTTGTATGGGGCAAGTGCGAGAGTGAGATTGGAGAATGGTGGGGTGGCGTGGCCTTCTTTTACGTCTAGATGGTGGTTAGATTTGATGGGTTTGGAGAGAAAGGGAGGAGTAAGTTTGTTCAATAGGAAATTGGATAGGAGAGGGGGGAATGGAATTGGAACTTATTTTGGGAACATGTATGGTTGTCAAATACAACGTCCCTTAGTGAGAGTTTCCCTCGTCTATTCTTGCTTTCTGTTAATAAAGATTTGAGGATGGAGGAAGTGTGGCACGAGAACCCGGAAGGAGGTGAGTGGCGTAGAGAATTGTTTGCATGGGAAGTGGACTTAGTTCAAATGCTTAAGGATGGGCTTCTTGTGGTGGAGGTTGGGGAGGGGGTGGATTCGTGGAAGTGGAAGCCGGAAGAAGGTGGAGTTTTTTCGGTAAAATCTTATTATACTTTATTGGAAAAATTGTTTTTGTTAGAAGATGGAGTTGGTGTAGTGTAGGAAGTGGTTTTTCGATACCTTTGAAAGAGTCTGGCTTCTAAAGCATAAGATAACTGCATGTACCAATTATAATAAGTATAGTGTAAAATATAAGGCTTGCTTACATGTCTAGTATATTATTAAGTTTTTTTTTTCTTTCTTTTTAAATTTTTTACGAGGAGCTATTATTTAAGAGTTTTTTTATTTTTTATTTTAAATTTGAAAAAAATATTTGTTTAATTTCTTTTAAATAAAAAATTCCACGTCAACATTGTAAAATTTCATCCGGTAGTGCTGCATCATTGAGCATACATATGTGATGTTGCCATGTCAGCACCGTCAATGAAGAGTTAACAATATGAACTAATTATATGGATGAAAAATTTTGAGAGACCAAAAGCCTATAGAACATTTTAGAAGGACTAAAATCAAAAGTGTGTATATTAAAAAGGACCGTTGAGTTATTTAACCTAAAAATAAAAAATCCAAGCATGATTCTAGTTGTGGTCGCAGTTACAATCACGCTGCAAACCTTGATATTGATTCTAGCTTGATTGATTTTAAGTTTGTTTTTTTTTTTTGAAAGATCTTGATTGATTTTAATGTAGACCAGTAAAGTTGAAACAAATATACAAATTAAAATAAAGTAAAAAATACCGGCAACATTACTACAAAAATAGAGCAAGAAATCCATATCTATTATCACAAAACTGAGATTCCAGTGATATATGATCAAGTCATGTTGAAGTAATTTAGAAGAACTTCACATGGAAGTGATATTGAGATAGATAGGAAGAAAGGTAGGTGACTTTCCCACTCTAAAGGTAGAGGATCCTTGTTCGAAATTTCATAATGAGGAGAAGGAATTTTGATTGTCTGTAGTCACAGACGTATGCATTCACGTAGTCAGTACATTGATAATCATTAAATATAGATTGGATCGTATAGATTTAATGTTTAGGGTTTTAATCTAATAGCGACTGATGTGTTGATTGTGTGAATGCGCGGGGTTGCTAGCTACAGGAAATCCAATTATCAGGAGAAGGCAAATGTATAGAATGATGTGATGGCAACAATTGCAAGTATCATGACTGGTTTGAATTGTGAATTTAGTGACATTGTTGATTTAGATCCACCTATGGGTTGAAATTGTGACCGCAACATTGGTGTTGTTGCGACCTCTGCAATGACATCGCATCGCGGTTGCATAGTTATCTTCAATCACATGTACAAAATTTTAAGCCTCTCACAGCTGTCAAACACCTCTCAACGGATACATGTGGAGGAAACTAAGACGTTTCTATTGTGAGTAAAAGTAAAATTATTTCGCGTTGCGATGAATGTCCACAATGACCGCAATTACAACGATGGATCCACCAGTTTTTAGAGATTGAAGATCGTTATTGTGCCTTGCAGTTGCAACCTTTCTCTTGGTATACCATTAAATGAGGAATATATTTAGTTATATAAAAGAAAAGGTAGCAACAAATCAATCCCTTAATCATAACAATATTAAACAGAAATGAATAGAATCCCAAATCATAAACTTAATCACACTTGTGCACAACCATATTCAAGTGTTCTTCTTATTAACATATATATGCATAACTAATACATATAATGCTTTACAATATCTTGATGAATTAATTGGCTCTCCTGCAATTTGAACGAATTTCACCTTGACTCCCAGTAAGTGGCTTAATATTTCCCATCTTAATCACAGATTTCGCAAAGTCGTTGTAGAAAGCACTTGTATCGCGCCTATATTTTCTAACCAACGATCCAGTATAATCACCATTCAATAATTCTTGATCCGAATGAAGAAGCCCTTTCTTTTTAATCAGTTCCTGGTAATATTCCACATCAAATTTTGCCGGTGTTACACAGTCCAGAGCTGCAAGGTTGGAGTCTCCGCCTTCTCTGGGACAAATGTCTTGAAGCTGTTTTGCGAAGTTTGCATCGATGTTGTTGTCATTGTAGATTCGGTCTCTAAATAAAAGACAACGCGAAAATCCAATAGTGTGTGCTCCAGATAGGGCAACGAGGTCTTTTTCGTTTAGGCCCTGGTTGTCGAAGTTTTTGATGAGTTGAGAAAGACTGAATGATGGTCCGGGGATGTTGCCTGAATCTGCATCGGCACGACTTGCTGTCTTTGAGTCTCTTCTTCCTAGTCTCACATTCCATGATGGTCCTCCTAACTGCATCCATATATAATTGTAAATTTCAGTTTTAATTTTCGTGTTACTCAAACAACATTTTTATTTTGTTCTTTGAGTTATTTGATATTAAAGAATTTTTTTGTAGGATTCAAGAAAACTTCAAATCAATATATACACATCAATAGAAGGAATGAAGCTAGACCAACAAGCATGCATGGAGTGTGTCTAACTAGTTGGTCACAAATTCTATCCTGATCCAGTGAACATAATTTTTTGGTGGTAGTAGATGTATATCGATCAAATAAATCTTAATTATCTTGTGATATTATTCTTTATATGTCTAAATATTTTAGTTTACAAAAAAATATGTGTAGCATGTAGTTTTTTTTTTGAATGATGTAGCATGTAGCTTGTCTAGCTTAACTTTGATAAATTCAAATAGTAAATACTAAATACGAATATAAATAAGATCGACTAAGTCATATCAATAAAATAAATTTATTAGCAAGTTACACAACTTTTTGGTCATTTTAATTTTAATATATTCAAAGTTGGTGGTATAATTTTTAACTTAAACCGAGTAAAAATAAGTTAAAATATTTCATACATATATATATATATATATATATATATATATATATATATATATATATATATATATAAAAGATTAACTCTTACCAAAACCTTTTGTAAACATTATTTTATTCATTTGATGACTAATTCTATCTGTTTTAAAAATACCGACTAGTTCAAAAAAAAATATTAAAATGTAGAATATACTTATAATAATATTATTATTACTAACCGCAACGACGGAGTCTCTGGCAGCTACAGCCAATATGTCTGCACAAGAAACAACTGGTTTTCCACATGCTTTATCGACAGCTTCTTTAATCTCATCAACCACTTCAAATCCTCTAGCTGAATTTCTATTTGGATTTGCATTTTTTTCACTGTCCATGGAAGGTGTAGAGTCTAGAAGAATTGAACCATCACAACCCTAAATCACACCATAAAAAAGTAAATAAAAAAACTAGTATATTGATAAAATGTATGAGCTCCAGTCACTAGACTTGCTTAAAAAAAATTGTTAAATTTTTGTTATACACGAAGAGATTGATAATCTTACATTAACAAAGCAATCATGAAAGTGCAAGCGTAGTAAAGAGCCACCCATACGATTCTCTCTTTGAACTGCAGCTTCAACAACACTTCTAATAGTGCTCAAAGCATTAGGGCATGTGTAGTCATAGTAATTTGTTGTGAGTGTTGAATATGTTGGTGTTGCAAAAGCTGCTAACACTAATGAGTAGAAGAACATTGAGAAATACCTATGTGAGGACATTTTTACTAAGGATTTAATGATTATTGATAAGTGACTAGTAGGGAAATTATTGTGTTATGAGAGTTTATTTGTGTTGTTAATGTATGAACATTGATATGTGTATTTATAATGACACAAGAAACGTGAGCATGCATAAATAATACCTAGTAAGTTGTGGACTAGGCCTAAAAATTGACCATGTCGTGGAAAGAAACTTTCATCAAGGCATTTTTTGGGACATAAATTAATTAATATAATAAACTTTTATCATGGCATTGGTGAACTTCTTTTACAATTAATTAACCAAAGTTCGTCTATGCAAGTAATTGGAAAAAGTATTTTGTCCATATGATAGATTTAGTCCGTGGGATGATTTGTTAATAATATATATGTCAACCTTGATGGTTAAGATAAAATTCATATTAAGTGAAATACATTCTTTATTAGAGGTATTAAGTGGAATACATGTCCCCGTGAGCATAACTCAGTTGACATAGACATGCATTGTTATATGTAGGGGCCGGGTTCGAACCCCGGACACCCCACTTATACGTGTATTATAGCCACTAGGCTATTTGACAAAAAAAAAGTGAAATACATGGAACGTGTCTCTTTCGATTAGTTCAACCCGCCCGACATATTTAATTTAATTCATAAGAGAATTCGGTGAAATCAATTTCGAATCCTAGTATACTCATTCTTAGTTTAAATTTTTATTTTAGGGGTCATTCTAAGTTTATAATTTGTAAAAAAGTAGTACTATATCATGTATTGTCAATAAAGAGTAGTATATTATAACCAATCCTAGTATATTTTCATTTAGTAGTTTTTGTTCACTAAGAAAACAATTGGAGGGCATGCAAGATCTCACTTAGTCAAATGACCAATTGATTCAAATTTAGAAACTAACAATAAATCACTATACAATTCAACCAATTTATCACAACATCCAAATCAATCTCATATTCTCATTACTCACTTACTTGCCATCCCAAAATACAAAAAACACATAAATGCAAATAGATTAAACAAATTGCTGTTCTACACGAAATATACAACACATAAAAAATCCAACTAAAGCCGCAAATTTAATACAAAAACTAATACAAATTCTCTGCCATAAAAAACAAGTTCAACATGTGCCACATCAGAATATTACAACGTGACAGAGTTGATGCGTCGCCAACACAATTTAACGGGCTGAATTATTAATGAGGAGGTATATAACATGTGCGTTGCACGGGTTTGATCAAAATATTGTTTGCAATTTGCTCAAGAACCATACTCAAGCAATATTTTTAATTTGATCCACCAATTTTCCCACATTATCCACCCAATCTTAAAATATAATACTGTTTCTAATATTTCAAATGCACCATATTGTTGCCAATCAAACCAATTGCTCAAACTTATTTATGTGACTTTGTTGTAACAAAGCTCTAAAATGTTGTCTTTAATTGTTATGCATAAAACCTGAAGACAAAATTAAAAGAAAAACAACATCAATCTTGTTAAAAAAATAATGTGCTCTCTCTAATAATAAAAAACAACATCAATCTTGTTAAGAAAATAATGTGCTCTTTCAATATATAATGATACAAAATTGAAGAGTATCATCCCAGAGTTGATTGAAGAAAGTGATAATGATGATCCAAAACCAAAATAATAACACCGAAATTTATGCAATATAATAGCCCTTAATTAAAATTATAACCAACCAATTTTCAACAAAAGTGTAGAAAAGTATTTGTTGTGAAATTGATATCAATAGAAGGCATGGTGGAAACATGCAAGACTTGAGTGAAAATGAATGTGGCATAAGTTGTGGTTATAAAGGGTGAGTGAGAATTTATTTTTTTTAAAAAGTACCCTTTAAATTTTTCCATCTTGTAGATTATAATTGAAGGAATGTTAAGAGATACATCCAATGATGATGGTGTAAGAAATTAAGGAATGTTTGAATAGTTTGTTAGTTGCATAAACCGTTACTATTAGATTCTTAAAACATGGCTATAGAAAAACAACGATGTTTCTGTTCATTAACGTAACGTCTTTGTTATTTTTTTGTCTAGAGTGAGTTCATAACCCATTGTACTCTAATGCATTGTATGATTGAGTTAGCATTATTGTGGAAAAAAATGTGAGAAGTTACGTATTAGATTAGTTTATTAGATAGAATAATTAGAGAGTATAAATTAAGCTTTTTTTAGAGATGCCACATATGCACAATCCTAAGCATTAGAGTGAGTTGAGTTTAGTTTACAAAGAGAAAAAAATATAGATAGATAGATAAATGCTCCAAAGATGTGACACCCATCTTGTTCATCATCTCCTTAAACTTGTCATGCTTCATAATTTTTGTTAGAACATCTGCTTCATATATAGCAGTAGGACAATGTAGCGGTTCTAGCCTCCCTTTGTTTACTTGATCTCTAATCCAGTGACACCTTATAATTTTCACAAAATTTTCTTAGATAGGTAAAGTTTCAAAGTGTTTATTGAAGTTTAACAATTAGACTGGAGAAAAATATGACAACTTATAATTTTTTCCTTGTCTTACATTGTATTTCAAATGGTTAAGTAAAAAAAAATTATTTCATGTGGTTCCAAATCTTCACATATTCTTTTCCCATAACTTATAATATATTAAAACAAACCCCTGAAATCATTTGTTTACAACTCATCAATTATACGCTACATAATTACCTCACATCCTCCTCTAATCCAACACTACACTCCTAAAAATCATTCCCAACACTTCTTTTAATTTATTTCTCATTCTCTTTTTTTCTACTATCTCTTTCTCACATTTTCTACTCTCTACGCCTTTTTTAATAGAGGGTAAATAATAATATATTAAAAAAGGATGATAAGTTTTGTAACTTAAAATTACTTGCACTATTATCATTATTAGATTAGATAAATTAGATAGATTAGATGTAACATATATGCATAATCTTAGTTTAGAATAATGACTCATGTTTAATTTATGGAAAGGTCTTAGAGGTACCATATCATCACAATGCTGACCAAGAGTAACTCAAACTTACTTTACAATAAAATAATATAAAAGACAAATATATAATTGATAGAAACACTTACACATTCAACTTTAACCTCATACTCTCAAATATATAAAATCCATATAAACTTTATTAAATCAAATCTAATATATGAATGAGATCAGCAACAAAAGGCTTCAAGTATTTAGCAACACCTATGTAGAAGCATGAGCTCTATGGGCAGTGCCAAAAGCATCATTCACGTAAAGATCAGCAAGAGAAGCCAACTTCTTTGCAAATTCAGGCTCATTCTTCTCTTCTTCCTTGTGGAACCTCACATCCTCTAGAAGCAAAACAACACCTTCTGGAATTTGTGCAACCAACTTATCAACTTCCTCGCCAATACAGTCATCAGCAATCTTAACCTATAATCAATAAAAATAACATGATTAATATACAAATAGAGAAAGACATGGTAACAGAAATAAGAAAGACCTTTTCATAGATAAGCATCATATATGTAGTATGATTGTCATGGGTAGAAATGAGTTGAAAATGAATGTGGAGTGGTGGTTATAAAGGGTGAAAGTGAATGTGAAAAATCATGCACTAATTTTTATTTTTATTTTGCAAGTTATAAATAAATAAAAAACCGTTTTTATTAGAAAGTGGATGGATTTACACAAATTTATAGGAAGTTACATAATGAATGAATTTTATATAAATAAATATGTAGTAAATAGATGTTAGAAAATAAAACATTAAAAAGAGAGCCACTTGGCATAATTATATATATATTGTTGTGAATTCGGACTCAAATCTCACACCAAAGAATAACAAAGATGTGTGGAGCAAAGGAAGTGGTAACCAATCAAAGCAATCACAAGCAACAACAATAATAACATCACCTAGATCTAATCTAGGAATCCAAGTGAAAAGCTCTAGACCAAAAGCATAAGAAAACAAGAAAGAAAACAACAAACACACCAAAGATTGTTGACCCAGTTCGATCTAAGATATCTACTATGGGGAGAGATTTAACTCTCCAATCCACTATCAAAGAGTCCTTACAAAGAGATACAAATGAGTTACAAGAAATTAGCTTAAACAAGCTCACCTTCATCCTCCCAACAACACCACCACCAAAGCACCCGCATCCTCATACTTCTCGGACACAACTTGCACGGAGTCGTCATTATCCTCCGGACAAACCCTCTTGAAGTGACCAAATTTGTGACACTTAAAGCATTTATACTTTGAGTTGTTACCGCTCTTTGAGCTTCTCCGGTTACCTCTACCACCACCATTTCCTCTTGAGACATTAAGGCCTTCACTGTTTTCATCCGCTCTCAAGTCTTTGGACTTGGTCAACTCCTTGATTCTCAAAGCCGCTTAAACTTCTTCCAAGGTGACAGTGCCTTCTTTGCCATAGAGCATTGTATCCTTAAAGGATTCAAATGATCTCGGTAAAGCACACAACAAGAATATAGCTTTGTCTTCGTCCTCAATTTGTACCTCAATGTTCTCCAAATCATCAAGGATTTTGTTGAACTCCGTCAATTGCTCCGTTACGGTCTTTGACTCCACCATCTTGAATGAGTAGAGTTGTTGTTTAAGGAATTGCCTATGATCCAAAGATTTGATCATATACAATGACTCCAACTTTGACCACATCGATGCCGCGATTGGTTCCTTTGCGACATCCCTCAAAAATTTGTCCCCGAGGCACAAGACAATGGCACTCCTAGCCTTGTCCACCATCTCGGTCTTCTTCACTTGTGTCATGGTGACCGGCAACGCACCTTCACCCTTCAAAGCTTTCTCACATTTTTGTTGTATCAACACCGCTTGCATCTTGACTTTCCATAACCCAAAATTGTTACTTCCGGTGAACTTCTCAATATCCCACTTTGAACCCATGGTACTCACTAAACCAATTCACTCCTTTGCCCCACGGTGGGCGCCATTTGTTGTGAATTCGGACTCAAATCTCACACCAATGAATAACAAAGATGTGTGGAGCAAAGGAAGTGGTAATCAATCAAAGCAATCATAAGCAACAACAATAATAACATCACCTAAATCTAATCTAGGGTAATCCAAGTGAAAAACTCTAAACCACAATCATAAGAAAGCAAGAAAGAAAACGACAAACACACCAAAGATTGTTGACCCAGTTCGATCCAAGATGATCTACTCTGGGGAGAAATTTAACTCTTCAATCCATTATCAAAGAGTCTTACAAAGAGATACAAATGGGTTACAAGAAATTAGTTTAAACAAGCTCACAAAGAACAAACCTAATTTCTACCTATTTTTCCAATCTCACCAAAGAACAAGACACTCAATGATTTTCACTCACCCAAGGTGTTTACAATGTTTCCTAACCCAAGAGAAACTCACTACAAAGACCCTCAACCCTAAAATTCCCTCCTTTGCAGTCTCAAGTTTCTCTCTCTTCAAGCTCTCCTTCAAATTCTGAACTGAAACACTTAAATAGTACACAATGACAGACAAAATCGCGCCGCGCCTTCAAATTCTGCGTACGACCCAAGGTACGACAACCTTATCCAGAAATTGCGTCACGCCTGCACAAATTGTGTCACGATTTTCCTTCAGCAGAAACCTAAGAAAATCGTGTCACGGCTTCCAAAATCGTGCCACGATTTTGAGCATTCTCAGAATCACAATTTGAAGTCAATTACAATATATATATATATATATATATATATATATATATATATATATATATATATATATATATATATAAACCCCTATATGGGGTTTGCTACAATAGACCCACTCATTTTTATGAAGGTCTATTTTAGCAATCAACACCTTTTGATTTGGACACAAAAACCCTTGGTTTTGTTTTTTGGAAAAATTGAAACTAATGGACACAAATGTAATTAACTACATTATATTTAATGAAGAGTTGTTTTTTAATTTATTTTATCGTCTCTTCATGTCCAAATCTTCTCTTTCATACTTCTCTTTTGTTGTCCCTGTGCCTGTCGTTGCTTCCATTCTCTTCAGGTCTCCCTCTTCTTTTCTAATTTACCTACCGTGCTTGCTTCCAAAAGAAAACAATTGGTGCAGAATATTGGAAAAATTAATTAACATATCTCATTTTTTTTTTGGTAAAGCAAGTAACATGGATTGTGTTGAGTTTGATACATTCCTCTCTCTTATGTCTCATTCTTTTTCTCAATCTTATTCTTTGTCTTTATTTCTAAAACTTAATTTGTTCTTTTGAAGAAAAAAACATTGTTCTCTAAGTTTCAACATTAATCGACATTTTTTTGTTTTGTTTGGATAAAGTTTTTTTTTTTTTTTGGTTTGGATAAAGTGTTTCCATTGAATGAATAACTCCATCGGAGCTTCCTGAAAGGGAGGAAAACACCATGAGAGAGATGGCGGAGAGGAGGAGTGAGGGAGAATTGCAATTGCAACATGATAGAGAATGAGACTGTAAATGAGAGAAAGAATCGATAAACAATAATTGATGATGTTTTTTGTCAACAAAGAAAACATTCATGATACTGAAAAATTACATTTGAGTCCTTTAGTTTCAATTTTTCCAAAAAACAAAACCAAGGGTTTTTGTGTCCAAATCAAAAGGTTTTGGTTGCTAAAATAGACCTTCATGAAAATGAGTGGGTCTATTGTAGCAAATCCCATATATATATATAGAGAGAGAGAGATAATAGATAAAGTAAAGTGTAAACAACAACTACAAACCTGCAATTAATTGAGAGAATCTAGCCATGATGTTTCTTTTGTTTTCTTAATGAAGCATTGATATCTTCATCTGATTTGATATTTCTATAAGGATTGATAAATATCACATTCTCCTCCTCTGTGTTGCTTTTCTCCTTCCTCACGTGGATTCCCATTTGTGAATCTTTAATCGCATCCTCACTATAATCCTCCTCCTTCGTGCCATTGACATCATACACATGGATCCATTCATTTCTTAAAAGTGCTTTCTCCATTGCAGACTCGAATTTAACCCCATAACGTTTAATCTGTTCTTCCAATTTCAGATCAAACAAATATGTATGTTCCGACTCCAATGCTACATAATGAGTCATGAATGATACAAAATGTTTCGAGGCATTCAATGATTTGCATTTTATTGCGGAAAGCCTTTCTAGATTCGGTGGAATCCATCTAATTTCGTCAAGATACTCGCAATCATTCAAATAAAGATGTTTAAGATGTTGACATTCACTAAGGCACTCGGGAAGAATTTTGAAATTGTTCATCGATAAATTTAGATATGTCACGTTAACACACCACTTGAGAAATATTGTGAGACATTCATCTGAGAGGTTGCAGTTGAAGAGCGCAAGATCTGACAGATTTGAAAATATCATAGAATACATTTTACCGTTATGTTTTCGGAACCTGAGCATGCTACATTCCCATATTGATAAGGTATAAAGTTCGCTGATATTTTGAAATGAAGATGGAAATTCTTCTATGGAAGCTCCATGCAAACGAAAACGTTTTATATTTGTCATCTTGCATAATAATTTTGGAAAACTCTTGAGACTCGTACACTTGGAGAGTTCCAATTTCTTAAGAGATGTCAACCCTAAGGGTGGAAAACGCTCGAGCTTGCTGCAACCTTCAACACTTAAGATTTCAAGTTTATTTATGTGTCCAATCGAATTGTGAATTGTAATTAAATTCTTACAATCTTTAAAGGCGAGCTTGCCTTGCTTAGAATACTAGATGACAAAGACTCCGATAAACATCCTTTCCAGTTCAGTGCTTTCAAACTTCTTGGAAGATACTCGAGACCTTTAGAAAAATGTCCATTTTCAATGATAAATGTTTTGAGTTTTGTCATCTTCCGGAAGGCCTTTCCTTTTTTGTCTATTAGGGATTCCATGGAATCAAAACTCATATATATCATTTCAATTTTACTGGTTCCCTTTTAACAAAAATAAATAAATAAAATGAGTCAACCACAACAAAAATAAGATATAGAAAAAGGAATGCTAGTATGAGATGATCATATTTAGTCCAAAAAGAGCACATTCATCTTTAATCTAAATAACAAATTGAACATAAATATCAATCTTACTTACAGTGTTTTCTTTTAAAACATGAACTATATCATCTTGACACCATAACCTACTTCGTTCTCTAGGCTCTTTAGGTGATTCTTGCCGGACGACCTCTTTACCCATGTTCTTTATCAAGTCATGTATTGTCACATCAATAATAGATCCTGAATGATAATGAGTACTAATCTTAACGAGAGATTTTTCAGCCAACACTCTTAGATGATGTGTTATGCAATGGCCATAATGAGCGCAAAGTATATCTTTAAAATCCTCCCATGTACACCCTTTGATGCAACAAGCGATGTCGAGAAAGACACTTTGCTCCTCTTCTTCCAAGGCATCATAGCTCACTTTAAGTATCTTTTGGATCTCTTTATTGGGAATCCTGTCATACCTATCTAATGTATACTTCCATTCTTCTATGTTCTTTCCAAACAAGTTAGAACCCACTATTTCTATAACTAATGGAAGGCCAGAAGCATATGCAACTGCACAATTTAAAATGTCTTCATAACCGGAAGGAACTTTGTCACTTTTAAAAGCCATCCACCTCAACAATTCATGAGCTTCTGCCTCATACAACCCTTCTACTTCATGTGTACTTTTTATCCCATGACTGGTTAGTAAGTGTTTGTCTCGAGTGGTAATGATAACTCTGCTTCCACAACCGAACCAATCATGTCCTCCAGCCAAAGCATGCAGTTGCTTCATATTGTCAACATCATCGAGAATCAAAAGAATCTTCTTTCTAGATAGCCTTTCCTTAATGATTTTGAATATGAGCTCCTCCTGGAGATTTTTCAATTTATTCTAAGCTGAATTCTCTCTGACATTATGAAGAAAACATACTCCTTCAAATTGATCAGCAACAAAATTATAAATTGCTTTTGCAAGTGTTGATTTACCCACGCCTCCAGTCCCATAAAGTCCTATCATGTGGACTCCTTCATTAGATTCCTTATTAAGAAGCAATTTCACTTGTTGTACTCGAAACTTTAATCCAACAGGGTAGTTGGCAACATGTAAGGGCACACGATTAATCTTGTTGGAGATGTATTTGACTATCTCTCCAATAAAATTGTATTCATATCTGTTCATGTTCATCTAGATATATTAGTACAAACATCAACATGACAATCACATTCAAATAAATTATTTTATACATTTTTAATTGTTTTGAGTAATTAATAAAAAAAACTATTTCTAGAAGAAAATATAAATTGTGTTTCCCATTTAAGCTTTAAGATTCAAGTGAAGTAGAGAACCCCTCACTACAATGGTCGTATGATGAGTCTGGTGTTTGGTTAAGAGCTATCTTCCCAATAAGCTTGTATTCATATCTTTTCAAGCCCATTAAGGTAAAAAAAGCAGTCACATATATATCTTGAAAATTATATCACACAAATCTAATTATTTTGACATAAAAATAACTAATATATTTTTAAAAAAATGTGTTTCCCTTTTAAGAATTAATATGGAATGATTGGGAATAAAAATTGAAGAAATAAAGTATAAGAACGCAAAACAAGATTGAAGTGAAGTAGGCTACCCAGGATGATGATGGTAGCCAGACAAGTTAGCTGCTTCGGTAAGAGCAATCTTCCATTTTCGCAACCTCTCCTTATTATCGGTATTATTTTGGAACCTCTCTTCATGCTTAGCCAGTGCTTCGCCATAACTACCTCTATGATGTCGCACATGAGAAGGATCCACGCCAAAGAAAACAGGCAAAACGAGGCGACCCTTTTCCTTGTAGAAGTGAATGATGTTGACAAGTTCGTCCAAACAAAATGAAGAAGAGGCATAATTGGCAGAAAACACAGGAATAAAAATCCTAGATTCTTCAATGGCAGTGTCGAGCGATGGTTTGATTTCATCCCCTCTTTGAAGTTCACGGTCATCAATGAAGGTGTGGATTCCCTTATCAGTAAGAGCCTTGTAGAGATTACCGGTGAAACCGTACCGCGTGTCACTGCCTCTGAAACTGAGGAACACTTGATATATGAATCCATAGGAAAATGAAGAGGAAGAGGAAGGTGATTGCATAGCCATGAGATTTGAGAGAAACTGGACGAAGAAAGAGTTTGAGAATACAAAATATGAATGAGTAAGTTTTTGTGGTTGGTATATGTGAAACTTCGTGGCCACTTCTCATAGCCGGGTGGACCAATCACACAGGAAATACCATTGTACTATCATAACTATATTGTACACCCTCCGGTCACCGTATATTATAAGCAAAAATCCACTTCTTAGATTCATTAATTAAATGATGTATGTGGTCTACATAATAGACTACATACATCATTTATTGAATGAACCTAAAAAATGAATTTTTGCTTATAACAGTAACCAGAGGGTATGAAAACACTATTAACTTTACATTATATACATTATACTAACTATATTATATTTTGGTTCATGTTAACCCGTGCTCCTGAGACATTAGTTAACATTTTTCATAAACTAATGCATCAAAAACTCTGATATATCCTCGTTAAACATGCTAGCTATTTATGTCTTGTGTTTTCATTCTACTATTAGTAAACTCTGATATATCCGTGTGGACCCTGAGCTTTTATTTGGTTCTACACTTTTACCAAGTGGGAAACTTCCTTTCCATTTCGTATTTCTGCAAAGTAACCATTCTTCTTCCATGCACTTTTCTTTAAAGCAATGTGAATGTCTTAAAAGAAGAGAAAGGAAAAAAAAAAGGTAAAAGTTTAAGGGAAGCATTAGTATGAATAATGGAGAGACATATAATGTGATTGGGCCTCCAAAATCATATAGCTTAAAATCAGGAAATAAAAGGATCAAAAAAAGTTATGATATTTCATTCCAATGTAAACTAGTCTCTTAACAAGAATAACACACACTAATATAGATTATAGATATGATACTAGTCTCTTATTTTTGAACACAAAACAGATTAAGTAAAAACTAAGCAAGGTGATAAATATGGAGTAATATAGTTTGAAAAAAGCAATATATGCATTGATGAAAAGGCACTATCAACCTCTAAAGCTTGGTGCCAATTCATCTATAAAACCAACATTTCTAGTCGTTATTCTAAGTCAAAACATGTTTTTATTAACAAAGGTTAATTGTTACGTTAGTATTTTCATTTATCAAGACCTTGAACCTTGAACTTTTAACTCCTTAACTTCTATAATCTCTTAGCTGAAAACTGATTCCAGTTCATGTTATACTTTAATATGTTAACAAAGCAATCATGAAAGTGCAAGCGTAGTAAAGAGCCACCCATACGATTCTCTCTTTGAACTGCAGCTTCAACAACACTTCTAATAGTGCTCAAAGCATTAGGGCATGTGTAGTCATAGTAACTTGTTGTGAGTGCTGAATTTGTTGTTGTTGCTAGAGCTGCTAACACTAATAAAATATTTTGTTAGAGTAAATATATATAGTTAATGAGGTATATTTTTTTTTTTGAAGTTCCAATTCATTAGACTTTCAATCTAAATAAATATTGTTAATGAGGTATTAACAAAATTTTAAAAAAAAAGGGAAGTGGAAAAGTATTTAGACAGAGAGAAATTTATAAAATGAAATATATAAATTACCTATATTGTAAGAGCAACAATATTTGCTGCATCGATCCTCACTATGCTTAAGGTCTTTATCATCATCACTGTCATCATTATCATTTCCCTCATTGTAACTTTCAAACTTCCTTCCAAAATTGACATATAAAACATAAATAGAAAAGTATTAAACTATACATATATCTCGCATAAAATTAACCATTGCATGCCTCCTTGATTCATTTTATTCAATATAATGTCTAATTTTCCTTAGAATATTAATTCTATCGAAATATTTGTTGATTACATGTAAGATATTGGTAGTTATAAAGAAAACCTAGTCAAAATATGTATGTAACCCCAGTTATTTACCTTTTCTGTACAAATATGATCAATCAAATTCAAATATGTTGCCATGGAAGAGAGTTTTGCTTGAAAAGTTTTGCATAATCTATATTATATATAAAGAAAACTATCCCTTTCAGCACCATTTAGGTTGAACTTTTATTTCCAAAAATACTCTTAATTTTAAATACAAATAACACATGTAACAAATTGATAAGAATAAATTTGATTTAAATATTAAAACAAATGTAACAAATGTGAACAAAAAATAATGTTAAAGATTTGACTTTAAATCCTCTAAAAAAAAGATTAGGACTCAAAATATTTTAAAAAAAAGATTTGTTAGCACTATATTAATAAATAATTAGGGTTCTCAGAGTTCATAGCCCGTTCTGCATTGTTTAGTTTTTCTTAACCTCTCTCAATATAGCTGCAACATTGTTACCGGGTGGTAGAATTGCACACTCCTGGTTTAATTTACCTTTTGATGTACAACCAAATTCCATTTTTAATATTAAAAAGCAAAAAGATCTTGCAAAGCTTATTAGAGTAGCAGCTGCCATAATTTGGGATGAAGCCCCAATGACAAACATATATTGTTTAGAAGCATTAAATCGAACACTAAAAGATATTTCAGACTGTAATGCTCCATGGTGGAAAAGTTATGATCATGGGTGGAGATTTTCGTCAAGTACTTCCATTTATTCAAAAAGGTAGTAGGGTACAAATGATATATGCATGTATTATTAGGTCTTATTTGTGGGCTATTACCAAGGTCCTACATTTAGTACAAAATATGCGATCAATGAATGATCCTGAATTTGCACAATTTCTTATGTGAATTGGTGACGGTGTTGAACCTACCAATTTCAATGATATGGTGAGGATACCTCCTCAAATTGCATTACCATGGGAAGGAGAACAGTCAATACAAACTCTTATTGATCATATTTTTCCAGAATTAGATTTGCATGGATGAGATCCATCATATACGGTCGAAAGAGCCTTAATAACACCTACAAATGATGATGTTAAAAAATTGAATGACATAATTATCAATCAGTTTCCAGGAGAAGAACATAATTTATTGTCATTTGACGAGTTTGAAGGGGATACTCATAACTTATATCAACAAGAATTATTAAACTCAATTGCTCAAGGAAGTATCTCACCACATATTTTAAAGGTAAAACAAGGTGCACCTTTGACGTTGTTGCGCAACATAGACCCTAGATATAGCCTATGTAATGGGACACGATTGTTATGTCATGGTTTATTTAAGAATAAGTTGGATGTGGAAATCCTAGCAGGAAGCAATGCTGAAAAAAGATTATTCTTACCCATAATTAAATTAAAAACAAATGTGAGTTCAGGACTTCCCTTTGTGCTTAGTAGAGAACAATTTCCCGTTAGACTAAGTTTTGCTATTACCATAAATAAGTCACAAGGGCAGACCATTCTCAATGTCAAAATCTATCTTCCACGACATGATTTCAGCAATGGTCAATTATATGTAGTTTTATCAAGAGGAGTTTCTCAAATTTCAACAAAAATTCTCATTAAAGATGAGAAAATAGAAGGAGAAGATGAAAACTTTACGAAAAATGTAGCTTTTAAAGATATTCTTTTATCGCAATCATATTAATGTTTCTTTTACATAACATGCCATTTATACATTTATGTTATGATGTTACTAATTACTATTAGAATAAACAATATATGATCATTATTTTATATGCAGACACTAAAATATGTTGACTTCATAAATAACTTATATCAACAAGAATTCTTAAACTCAATTGCTCAAGGGAGTATCCCACCACATATTTTAAAGGTAAAAAAAGGTGCACATTTGATGTTGTTGCGCAACATAGACCCTAGATATAGCCTATGTAATGGGACACAATTATTATGTCGTGGTTTATTTAAGAATATGTTGGATGTGGAAATCCTAGCAGGAAGCAGTGCTGGAAAAAGATTATTCTTACTCATAATTAAATTAAAAACAAATGATGATAAGTGCTAAAAAGTAATAATTTAATGATATAATTTAGGCACTTTTGTTACATGTTTTTCAAGTTATTCAAGGAAAAGCCGAGAGATAAGTGATTATTGCCCTATTACGCTTTATTTCTCTTACTCTACCCTTTTTGTGCAGGAATTGAACTCAAGACACCAAACAAAGCAAAAATACAAAGCAAAAGTTTCAAGCCACTCGCCCTCAACTCACAATGGCGAGCAGTGAAAGGCGAGCAGCCAACAAACTCGCCACCAACTCGCAACGGCGAGCTCCAGGCGAGCACTTGGCAGAAAGTTCAGCATCCGTCGCCTCCAACTCGCCATGGAGAACACAAGGCGAGAATGAGCTCGCAATGACGAGTGAGTTTACTCACGAGGCAAGTTAGGGCTGCCAAAACTCTCAAATGTGACGTGGCACAAACCCACTGGTGAAGAAACCTCAACTCGCCATGGCGAGTGATGTTACTCGTGAGGCGAGTTGATGCAGATCAGAAAATTTATAAAAGCCACTTGACGCATTCATTTGGTGGGATCTCTTGTACTTCCAATTTTCATTATTGTAGTATACTAGAGAGAGATATGGCTTG
Source organism: Medicago arabica (assembly GCA_946800305.1). Lineage (NCBI taxonomy): Eukaryota > Viridiplantae > Streptophyta > Magnoliopsida > Fabales > Fabaceae > Medicago > Medicago arabica. The sequence goes on from OX326964.1 coordinate 12,490,212, forward strand.
TTCTTCATAGAGTGGGAGTGATAGAAGGTGAATTCTTCCTCATTTGTTGAGAAATCACAAGTTTGTAATGAATCCTCATCCTTTAATTCAATCTTGCAAGGCTACCATGAGAATGAGTAGCTAAATTTCCATTGTTGGGATTAGAGGTACTTGACCTTGCTAAACATGTAATCGTTTGATCTCTCAATATATGGTTCTAGCATTTGATTTGATATTGATATTATTCTTACACTTTATTGTTTATGTTTGATTTAATTGCTATTGAAAAATACTCTTGAATCTAGGTTTAGAATAATCATCTATCAAAAAATGAATTCTAGACATGGAGTTGATGATTTGATAATCACTCTTTTGTATCCAAACTTAATGTTTTCGGATCGTTTAATAGATTGAGAAATCGTCAATTAAACGTTACGATCGACTCTTGGATCGTTCGATAGTTTGAGACATCGACTATTGAACGATACAATTGATCTCACAATATCATTTCGACACGAATGATATTGTCGAGGGATACATGATAATATCAAAGAAAAGCTAGAATCTGTATACGATCATTAGGTTATATGTGGCGCTTTGTCAAGGAACTCTAATCCTAACAAGTTTCACGCCCTATTAATCTCAACTTTTACTTTTGCAACTTAGTTCATATAGTTTAAACAAACAAACTAACTAATCTTTTAGCTCAGAATGGTATCGGTTGTTGAACGGCTTAGAATATCGCACCAGTCCCCGTGGAGACGATATATAAATACTTACTTTTGTTTGATGCAAAAATACTACATCAAATGCGAGTTCAGAACTTCTCTTTGTGCTTAGTAGAAAATAGTTTCCCGTTAGACTAAGTTTTGCTATTACCATAAATAAGTCACAAGGGCAGACCATTCTCAATGTCGATATCTATCTTCCACGACATGTTTTCAGCAATGGTCAATTATATATAGCTATCAAGAGGAGTTTCTCAAAATTCAACAAAATTTCTCATTAAAGATGAGAAAATAGAAGGAGAAGATGAAGACTTTACGAAAAATTTAGCTTTTAAAGATATTCTTTTATCGCAATCATATTAATGTTTCTTTTACATAACATGTCATTTATACATTTATGCTATGATGTTACTAATTACTATTAGAATAAACAATATATGATCATTATTTTATCTTTATTTTATATGCAGGCACTAAAATATGTCGACTTCATAAATAATTTTGTTATATGCCTTGACAATTTTTTGTTTATAAAATCAATATATCAATAATTTCCATTAATATTTTAAAATTTAAAATTTTTAATCAAACTTATACAAACAAACCTAATAAAATAATCACATGCGTTAGCGCAGTAGAAAGAGCGGACAGACGAGCACGATAGTGCCCGTCTTTCCACTAGTGAAGAAATAAAGGAAAGTAATAGTTGGTTATATGGATAGTTTGCTACACAAGTTATCAAGTTAGTTTGTTGTAACTAACTGTAATAGGATTAGATATCATACAATTGGTATATTCTACTTATTCTAGTCATCTAGGAAACCTATATATATATATATATATATATATATATATATATATATATATATATATATATAAGTTGTAATGCTACTATGTTTTCACTAATGAGAAATATATTGCATTCATTTTTTCTCTTCATAATATGGTATCGATGATTTTTCTCTTAAAGAGAGAAAAGTTTGTTACGATTTAGTTACACATGCTTCCGCCATTGATGCTTCTCATTGAATCTTCTTCTTTTTTTATTTTTTTATTGAAGATTGTTCATCTTCATCTCTTTCGTTTTCCATTTCTTTCTTCTTCTTTAAATTGAGCTTCATTTTGCACAATTTGTTTGATTTCCTTTCTCGCAATTTTCCTACATTTTCTTGTAGATTCTTGCATTTTCCCTTCTTTTCTTCATCATACTCTGTTTGTACTCCATTTTCATGGCTCCTTGTCAAGCTCATTCTCCTTCGAATTATGACACGGATTCTCCATATTACGTTTATCCAAGTGAAGATCCTAGTTATTTGGTTATTGCTCCAAAGCTCAATGGATTCAATTATCTTACATGGAGTCGCTCCATGCAACGTGCCTTAGGGGTGAAGAATAAATTTGGTTTCATTGACGGATCTATACTTGTCCTTGATCTTGGTGATCTTAACCGTCAAGCTTGGGAATGGTGTGATCACCTTCTTCATTCATGTATTCTCAATTATGTTCCTAAATCCATTGCACAGACCATAGTCTTTCATGATACAACTATACCTACTTGGAAAGATTTGAAGGAGCATTTTGCAAAAGTTGATCGTATTCGCATTTCATCTTTAAGGTTTGCTATCAACCATCTCAAGCAAGATACCAAAAATGTTCTAGAATACTTCATTGAACTTAGAACTCAATGGGATTGATTGAACTCTCACAGACCTATTCCACATTGTACACGTGTTCATCCTTGTAGATGTGATTCCATACGTCTTGCTAAGGTTTAAATAATTTAGGATCAAATTATTAAGTTTCTAAATGGTTTGAATGAGTCTTTCCTTATGATTAAGACTCAAATCCTTCTTATGGATCCTTTACCATCCATTAACAAAGTGTATTCCTTAGTGGTACAAAAAAAAAGCCAAAAAGTTGTTGTTTCTACTCCTGTCACTATTGATGAATCTGGCATTTCCATTAATGCTTCTGATTCAATAAAGTTTTCTCCATGTGGTAAAGGTTCTATTGGTAATTATAATAGCAAGAATGGTTCAAGATTTTGTACTTTTTGCAACCATCATAATCACACTATTAAATTTTGCTATCAGAAGCATGCACATCCTAATAATAGCAAGGCAATTTCATATGTTAATGATGCTAATTATGAAGCTTCTAACGCAAGTAAACCTCTTGGTTCTTCTGATTTGGTGGCAATAGGTTCCAATTTTAGCATCTCCCCTAACAAGTCCTGTTTCAAATCACATCAATGCGTCCACAACTTCTACCTTTGCTGATTCTTTTCAGATAAGAATATATAATGTTGTTTCTTTTTCAATTGATTATGCACCTCATTATTGGATTTTAGATTCAGGTGCTATTAACCATGTTTGTTCTTCGTTATCTAGCTTTACTTCCTTTTACAAAATTAAACCTATTCATGTTAATTTTCCAAATGGTTCTTCAGTTTTAATTCAGCATGCTGGCAATGTTCATTTTCTTCTAGTTTATTTTTCATCAATGTGTAATATTCTCCTGCTTTCAAACTCAATCTCATTTCAGTGTCTAAATTGTATAAGTCTTTTCTTGTTTTGTGTAATTTTCTTCTAATAGTTGCATTATTTAGGATTTGAGTACCATGAGGATGATTGGTTTGAGTGAAAACTTAAATGGCCTATACAGATTGGTGGTGAATGTTGGTTCTTCAAACTCTGCTTCTTTTCTTGTTTCAATGTTGTATCCACTATTTGTAATGCTACTTCTAGTTCAACTTTCAATGTAATTTCTGGTTCTGCCTTATGGCATTTTAGGTTGGACATCTTGGCCATAAGAGATTATTCATATGCAATCTTTGTGTCTCATAAACAAAAGAGACTTCCCTTTTTCCCTAGTGTTTCTATTGCTTCCTCTAAGTTTGAACTTTTGCACTTTGATATTTGAGGTCCTTTAGATTTTCCTTTTGTTCACAACTACAAATACTTCTTAACCATTATTGATGATTTAAGTAGATTTGTGTGGGCTATTTTACTTAAAACAAAATCAGAGGTTTCTATTCATGTTAACACCTTTATTCAAATGATTGAAACTCAAACTCAAATCATTCCTAAGATTGTTAGATCTGATAATGGCCATGAATTCCTTCTCATCGATTTTTATGCTTCAAAAGGCATTCTTCGCAAAAGATCCTATGTTGAAACACCCAAGCAAAATGCTAGAGTTGAGAGAAACACCAACATATCTTAAATGTAGTTAGAGCTCTTTTATTTCATTCCAAACTTCCCAAAAAAATTGGTCTTATGCTGTCAGTCATGCTACATTCTCAATCAATATAGTCTCTACCCCTTTACTTAGCAATAAAACTCCATATCAACTCTTATATGATAACATTAACCTTTTCAAAGTATTTGGTTCTCTTTGTTATGCTTCCATTATCTTGTGTCATAGGTCCAAACTTGATCCTAAAACAAGAACGTGTTGTTTCTTGGGATACAAGTCAGGTTAAAGGTTTTGTTCTTTTTTATTTGAATTCCAGAGAAATCGTTATTTCCGAAAATGTTGTCTTTCATGATCATATTTTAGCCTATCCTTTTTCTTCTATGAAGAATTTGGAGTATTTTCCATTTTCTTCTTCGAAGGATACAAGTCTATATTTTACTCTTTGTTATGCTTCCTTTTAAGGATACAAGTCTATATTTATTATATTTCAATTTTTAAATTTAATATTACTTTGATTGGGGTAAATTAGTAGTTTGATTTATTATCCTATGTTGTTGGTTTCTAATCCAGTTCATACTCAGAATATGAATTATAACTACATAGACACGATAAGATAAGTTTCAGGATAAACTTATCATATCTTGTTATGTCATCAAACACTAAATTAAGACGGGAAATGATATAGTTATCCTTATCATGTCTCTTATTCGGGTCATTAAACAAACCTAAGAGTTTGTTTGGATGGGGGAAATGTTACGAGGAAATTCGAATACTTCGAGGTGAATTCCATTGTTTAGATAATAATTTGAAGAATTTTCAAAATGATGGGAATTTATGAAGTATTTTGTTCAAGTTAAATTTAGATAATTTCAAATGACACCTAAAAGCTAAGAATTTCAAAATTCTTCATTGTTATAATCTTTCAAATTTTGCATTTTGGCCCTCATTTTTTTGAAAATTTTCAATTTGACCCTAATAAATTTCAAAAAATTATAAACTGACCACTCAAAAATTTTAATTTTACCCCTCAAAATTTGTCAAATTTACAAATTGACCCCTGTTTCAATTTTCAAATTTGGCCCAAAAAAATTAAAATTTATAAAAGTTCCGAAAAATGATGACATTGAAATTTTTATTTACTCCACTCAAACAAAAGTATTGTGAAATGAAAGGAATTTAATTGAATCATTTAAATTACCTAGAATTTGAAATTCTTTAAAATTTTCCAATTACCTCATCTAAAACACATTCTAAGATATTATGCCGTTTATTGCGTCTAGAAATTGAAAAACTTACTCTTGGTATTATGCCGTGACAAATATATTTAGTTATATAAAAGTAGAGAAGGCAGAAAATCACAATTAAATTATACGAATAAATCCATTAATCATAACAATATAAAACAAAAATGAATATAGAATCCCAAACAAGACAAACATTTACATTGTTTCTCTATGATCACACTTGTGCATGTATGCATGTAACTAATCTTTATAATGCTTTACCGTATCTTGATAAATTAATTGGCTCTCCTGCAATTGTAACGAACTTCACCTTGTCTCCCAGTAAGTGTCTTAATATTTCCCATCTTAATCATAGATTTTGCAAAATCCTTATAGAAAGTTCTTGTATCATGCCTATATTTTCTAACCAATGCTCCAGTATAACCACCATTCAACAATTCTTGATCGGAATGAAGAAGCCCTTTCTTTTTAATCAATTGCGCGTAATAAGCCACATCAAATTTCGCCGATGTTCCACTGTCTAGAGGAGCGAGGTTGGAGTCTCCTCCTTCTCTAGGGCAAACATTTTGAAGTTGTTTTGCGAAGTATGCATTGATGTTGTTGTCGTTGTAGATTCGGTCTCTAAATAAAAGACAACGCGAGAATCCAATAGTGTGTGCTCCAGATAGGGCAACGAGGTCTTTTTCGTTTAGGCCTTGATTGTCGAAGTTTTTGATGAGTTGAGAAAGACTGAATGACGGTCCGGGGATATTGCCTGAATCTGCATCGGCACGACTTGCTGTCTTTGAGTCTTTTCTTCCAAGTTTCACTTTCCATGATGGTCCTCCTAACTGCATCCATATATAATTGTAAATTTATATTTAAATTTTCGTGTTACGCAAACATTTTAATTTGTTTATTGTTGGATATTGAAGAAGTTTTTGTAGGATTTGAAAAATCTCTAACCATTTGGTCTCAAGTTATATCCTGAACCGGTCAATATAAGAAAATATTTGATAGAAAATGTAAATCAACAAAAAAAAATCTGGATTATCTCGTGATATTATTCTTTATACGTCTAGAATATTTTAGTTTACTCTATCAAGAAAAAAATTAGTTTATCAAAAAAATATTTGTGGCATGTATCTTGTGTGGCTTCACTTTGATATATTCAAATAGTTAAGATTAATATAAGTAAGATCGACTCAGTCTCAGTAAAATAAATTTATTAGCAAGTTACACAACTTTGGGCATTTTAATTTTCATATATATTCAAAGTTGGTGGTATACTTGTTATAATATTATTATTAATTACTAACCGCAACGACAGAGTCTCTTGCAGCTACAGCCAATATGTCTGCACAAGAAACAACTGGTTTTCCACATGCTTTATCAACAGCTTCCTTAATTTCATCAACCACTTCAAATCCTCTAGCTGAATTTCTATTTGGATTTGCATTTTTTTCACTGTCCATGGAAGGTGTAGAGTCTAGTAGAATTGAACCATCACAACCCTAAATCACACCATAAAACAAACCAAACAATGTATCACTTTCAAACATCTACACAATTATATAATGTAAGCTACAAAATTTTGTTTGTTTAAGAACATATATTAACTCTTGTAAACAAAAAACATATTAATGAATAATTTTTTTTGTTGTTGTAATGATTTATTTCTTGACTGATTTTCAGTCGAATCAGTTTCTAAATTAATCATTAAAATAAATTTATTGATTCATTTGGAAAAATAACTAAAATATAATTTGTCACTATTATGATACATCATAACTAAAAGTAAAATTAGAGAGCAAAATTTAGTGATCATAATAGATTTTGTGATAAAAGAAATTGAGTGTAATTTTATCAATTCTGTATATAATTTTTGTAACTACTATATTTATTATTATTTTTCTTAAGCTGTTTTCTTCACCGTTCCTTTTGGTTTTGTAGGGTTTTAGCCTAGTCCCTCTCTTGTTTATATATTTTCTTTTTAGTAATATTATATATGAAGTAATAGGTGGTAGAAGATGAGAGTTTCAATTAGGTGTCATCTTAGTTGAGATATTTTTGACTCTTCCTGATGTCTAACCTATCTTTTGGGTTATCGAAATAAAAAAGACTAATTGAAAATTTTGTTATCAAAATCCATAGGAAAAAAAAAGAATTTTTTTTAAGTAATTAGATTATGTACACACTCACTACCAAAAAAAAGAAGATTATGTACAAACAGAGAGAGAAATAGATAATCTTACATTAACAAAGCAATCATGAAAGTGCAAGCGTAGTAAAGAAGCACCCATACGATTCTCTCTTTGAACTGCAGCTTTAACAACACTTCTAATAGTGCTCAAAGCATTAGGGCATGTGTAGTCATAGTAATTTGTTGTGAGTGTTGAATATGTTGGTGTTGCAAAAGCTGCTAACACTAATGTGTAGAAGAACATTGAGAAATACCTATGTGAGGACATTTTTACTAAGCAAGTAATGATTATTGATAAGTGATAAGGAAATTATTGGGTTATTAGGATGTATTTGTGTTGTTAATGGATGGATATCATGATATGTATATTTATAGTGACACAAGAAACGTAAGTATGCATAAAAAATACCTAGTGAGTGGTGGACTAGGCCTAAAATTGACCATGTCGTGGAAAGAAACATTCATCAAGGTTATTAAAAAACTTTCATCTAGGCATTATAGTTAACTTCATATATAATTAATTAGACAAAGTTCATTTGTGTAAGTAACTGGAAAAAGGAATTTGTCTATGATTGATTCAGTCTGTGGGATTTGTTAATTTAAATGTCAACCTTAATCATTAAGATAAAACCAATATTAAGTGAAATACATGGAAGGTGTCTTTTCTGAATAGTTTAACCTGCTCAATATCACTTTAATTTAATGGGTTTTGTTAAGAGTATCTATGGAGCATTTTTTAAACATTCTAAATTTATAAATTAGTTTTTTGAAAAGTCAGCTATTACAATTTCCAACGTAATAGATATATAAATTTTTGTAAAAATTTATCATTTAAATTCCTTAAAGAATGACCTGAAGCACTCATTAGCATTTCTCTAATTTAATTGATTCATATAAAAATTGACGAAATAAATTTCGATTCCTAGTTTACTCATTCTAGTTTAATTTTTTTAGGTGTCATTCTTAGTTTGTTAAGGGTCTGTTGGGTTACACGAAAGGGAGGTGATGTATTTTAATGGAGGGTAGATAAAGGGAGGGGAGGAAAAATATTTTAATTAATCATATTTTTTATTCAAAAAATAAAAAGGGAGTGGTTTTGATTAAAAATTTGTTTAGTTCACAAGGGAGGAAAGATATTTTCAAATTAATTTACCCTTTTACCCTTACAACAAACATCATGATTTGAAAACATTTATCTTTACTATTATAGGCTATGTTTTTAGTTTTTTTTTTTTTTTTGCATTCGAAAGCAAATTAGAGATCATTTAGAGGAGTTGTCACTTGCTTGAGGACCATTTTGTATTGTGTTTCATTTAAGTCGTTATAATTCATTTTTATCCTAAATAATGCAACTTAGTAGCTGTTTTTATTAGTTTTTTTTTTAGTGAGAAATCATATAAATCGACAAAACAAGACATCACATGAAAGATCAATAATATGAAGAACGAAGAACGATGGTTCTTATAAGACTTTTAAAGACAATAATAAGTTAGAAAAAATTCATCACAAGTTCCCGGACATTTCAAGACGGAAAAATGCTAAGAAAAAAGATGTTAACCGCAAAGTTCTCACAGGAGCTCTATGCATGAGACATGCACCTCTATGTGAGTCCATGTGCGGGCCCCGCACATGGTTGCGGCCAGAAATTGTTGTTTGCTTGTTTTCCAAGCTGAATCGATGGAAAAAGCTTATTTTTCTTGCCTTAATCCCTAAGTAATGATGCACTTTGAATAGAGACCTTTGAACAGAATTTTATTCATTCAGAAATTTAATGGTACAAGTAAAGGTCAAACATCACAGCTTTAAGGTAGAGGATTTTCTCCTCCTTTTGTTCTATATCAGGTATGTTTTTCTATTGTTTTGTAATGATGTCGGTTGCCATGTGCAACTAAACCTCTGTTGATCAGGATTTCAAGATGAATCTCTTCTTATTTGTTGGATTCAATTCATAAGGTATTTTATTTAGCTGATGATTCATGAGTCTAATTTGTATATTTCTGTTTCTATTGCTTTTCAACTAGCGGTTGACCCGATCCTCCTAGAAACCCTACATCTGTTCGAACTTGACAGTAGTAAATTGCTTACTTTCTAATTATTCTCTTTTAATTGAATGTAAGTATGATCGTTAGGGTTTTGACTCATCTTATGGGAACTCCACAATTACAAATTGTTAAATTGCGGGAATATAAAATTGAAACTTCCACTACTATATCATGAGGTCATATCCTACTTTCGTAAATCAAAGACAAGTCATAGACTAGTAAATTACCCACATTAGTTCCAACAAAGAAATGAGAGGGATTCAAGGATACCTTAATTGTCGCTAACATTTTGATCAAACCAACCTAATCTCGCATTAGGCAGGACAATTAAAATCCTGCAACCACTTTATCTCTGATAACCGAGTTGAACTACAATCTATGTGAAGACGATAACTTACTGATGTGAGGATTAAGAAAGTGTACCAAATCATTTACAAAGTAATAAATTGATAAGTAGAGTATCGTATCAACATGGATTATCATTTCATCCAAACAATCTGCGTTACTTATTTTTAGTTTGACAGTATAATAAAAGATAGATGTTGCATTTTTTTAAGTGTTTGCAACATAAAAAGATAGTTATTAGTGTAATACTATAAATATCAAGATATAAGCAACAAGATAGTAATAACAATATTAAGCCATGTCACAACCTAATAAGTACCTAATCTAGGGTTACGATCCTTTGAAATAAATAATTCCTAAATAAAACTAAGTAATGAATAAAAGACAAATAATATATATCAACATTAAATTAAATACATATCCAACAAAAATAAATAGAGGTTTATCTTAGAACTCTAACCTAAAAAGATTTAGTTACACATGGTAACTAAAAATTAATTACTAAAGATAAAAACATACCCTAGAAAATCAAGGAAAATATAGAAACTCTCCTTAAGCTCCAAAGTTGCCTTCCTTTTGAACTGCCACAATTCTGAACGAGAAATTATGAATGACGAAGGCTGGTCTTTATAGTGAGAGTTTCTAACTGTGTTTGGGCTAAAAACGCGGGCTAAACCCACAAAAACACATAAGATTACACATGCTCCCCTGGCATTTTCAAATGCCCAAGGTGCATGCAAGATGTCCAAGGCGCATGGTATTGCCTCCTTGGCCCAGTTTCTCCAATTTTCGTCGCTTTTAGGTATTCGTCTTAAAATAACTTGCCACAGAACTTGGGAACGATTCTTAACAATTCTTCAGATGTTCTTGATTTGCCGATTTGCATAATTTCTTCGAGAATTACTTCAAAACCCCCATAAAATTGCTATTTTTCGGGAAAACTAGAATTACAGACTCAAATATAGAAAACATTACAAAATTCCCGAAATCATAGACAATCGTTCTAATACTCCTCCTTTTTGCTGCTAAAACCTACTGAAAATGATTGAAAAACATCATAAGAATAACATAAGATGACCTGTTATCACTTACTACATTATTACTTGTTACAATTTCAAAGACCCCACACGTACACACCCGTGTGATCAATAGGTGCAATTTGACAACTGGTAGGTAGTAAAACCCCATGAACTTATCACTTAGATATAATACGTAAGAAACTGAATAATACTTTACCATTAATTAATTCCAACAAATGAATAGAGTGGATTTAAAGAATCCTAACTGCCGCTAACATTCTGCAATAAAAAACATGTTCACTTATAAACTCTTGCTCTGCTGCAAACAGACTAAACTGCAAAACGCCCCTCTACCTTTTATTTTATTGTTTTATTTACTGTATTTTGTTCCCAAATAAGTAACACAAATTCCTAGTTAGAACGTCAATTCTAGTAGATACGATATTCTACTTACACTTTATTACTTGGTAAACAATTTGGTACACTTGCCTAAATCCTACCATCACATAACAAGAGGCTATAAATCAAAAGTTGGATGCTCAGGTTGTTAAGAAAGATGCAATAGACAACAAGCTGGATAATCTGATCAGATTCATAGCTAACAGAGATTCTTAGAGGACCTTAGGAACCCTTTATCAGTTGTCTTTTTGCATTTTTCTTGTAATATTTTGAAAACAATGATGATCCAAATACTTAGTCGATGATCTGAAGAAATGTCAACCAAAAGTTAACGCTCTGATCAGAATATGCCTCTCAAGAAAACAAGTTTTGAAGAATGGACGTTATGTAGAACACGTCAACAATTTGGGTGATTGTGATTGTTTTTTCTTCTTCTGATGGAAGGTCGCTTTCAGCCTCTCATAAGTACAGTTTGTCTTCTTCTGACCACGTTCAAAAACAAACAATGAAATTCAAAGTCAAATAGAATGTAACATATCATTCTATAAGAAGCAAAGAATTTCTCAAAGTACTCTTCAACAACATTATCCAATTAATGCAAAGTTTTCAAAATTTGATCAAGCTTCTCAAGGACGATTTTGATGAGTTGAAAATATTCAAACAACGGCTCTATTACTTCTTTCCTATATAAGGACCTGAGCAGTTTGAAGAAATTAATAGATTAAGAGTTATAACAAGTGTCAAAATTCTGTCACATTCAAAAGCATTAAAACCCACTAAAAAATTCTTACAAACATAGTATCTTCGAATTTCTTAAGTGTCAGAAGTCTCTTGCTTTTAGAATTAGTTTACCACTCTCTGAGTTATGAAAGTGTAAATGTATACAAATTTAATTGTAAACTATGATTGTATAAGTCCTCTTGTGTGAAGCAAGGAAGTCACTAACTTGTGTGTTTGAGCGATTATAATCTTGTGTTATGATGGTGAAAAAATTCCTTAGAATTGTAATGGGACTAGATATAACCTCCGATTATGGAGTGAGCCAGGATAAATTTACTTGTGTTGTGCCTATCTCTCCGACTCTGATTTCATTGATTATCTTTTTGCAAGTTATGTTAAAACTCATAAAATGATTTTCACAAAGCCAACACAATTCAAACCCCCTGTGTTTTTGTCACCTTCACCTCCTCCTCCTCTTCTTTTTCTTCCTCTTCTTCATGTAATTGGTTGATGAAATTTGAAATTGATTCGAAGAGGCTGGTGAATAATTTTCATAGCAATAAATTAGATGTCTCTGAATTTGGTGACATTCTTTGTGATCGTAGGTTTCTTTACAAACTTTAGAAATTTAGAAACTCTCATGTTCAATTTATTAGAAGAAAAAACAATAAGCTCATCCTTGTTCTTGCAAATGTGGTCACATCCTTCATTATGTATTCAAAATTATCATCAGGAATGAAATGCTACAAGTCTCTTTCAATCAAAAAATAGATGATAAAAATGGATAAAAATGATAGTGTATGTTCTTTAAACGAAAACACATCTAGCTAGAAGCATCACAAATTATATTAAAGTACTGAAATGGCAAGGTATATTTCCAATCGAATTCAATATATATAATAAAAAAATTGACATAGTTTCAAATATATACCGAAAGAAAAACATAAATTTACAGTACAAATTTAAAGGGACATTCATCAAATAATAGTTATATCCAAAAAAAATGTAAACATAGGATGACGAACACTTAAACACTTGAAAATGAAAACTTGATTAAAAAAACCCCTTGATACTTAACAGAGACTTAGAAACAAAAAATCCTCATCGACAACCAAATAAATCCTCAACGTAATCTCGATTTCAGTAATAGGAAAGAACCAAATTCAAACTCAGTTCACTCTGCTGCAATATTTTCTTATCTGACCCTGGTCTCCAGTTAGAGGGCTAAGATTTCCCATCTTAAGCATCGCTTTAGCAAAATCGATGCTGAAGAGTAATGGGTTATAGGCGTAAGCTGAAACTTTGGAATCAGTGGAACCACCATTATAGAGTTGTTGATCAGAATGCAAAAGACCTTTCTTGTTCAATAAGTTTCTATAATAAGCATTGTCAAAGAAATTTGGAGTTGAGGTATCTAAAGACGCGAAGTTGTTATCACCACCACTCTTTGGACATGGTAAAAACCCTTTTAATGAATTTGCGTAATTCGGATCTATGTTGCTTTCGTTGTAAATCCTGTTTCGGAAGAGGCCGCATTTTGCTTTTCCTATTGTGTGAGCACCTATACAACAACAAATACAACTTGTTAGAAATAAATATAAGAAGTAGATGTTTGAACAATAAATTTGAGTATAAAAATGATATCCGGAGGGAAAAACTACAAATCCTAACATAAAGTTCCAATTAGTCTTAAACGCAAAATTGATTCTAATCTAAAATTTTAAAAATATATCAAAAAAATTTAAATCTTTAGAATCAACTTAAGATTGTATGGCTATTGAACGTATTAAGAGTATTGTATTGTGCCGATCATTTTGAGTATATTTTTGTGTGGTGTTTGTTACTAATTGTATATAGGTCGGAGACGGAGTATATGGTTTTTTTTATATCATCAAACAAGTTTTATAAAAACGCAGCGGAGAATATAAGTGGTACTAAATCCACCAATATGAGATAAAGTATATGGTTTTTAATTTTTGTATTACTAATAAGAAAAGGGTGATGTTGACCTATGTCGTAAGACACATGTTAAGAAATCGACAAATAGTCCATATATCTTGAAAACACATTTGTTTTTTTAAATGAAATGCACAATTATAAATACAAAGATTATGTTTTTACTACATTAACATGTGTCAATGGGTATATGTTAAGATTTCCTTTAGGAAAATATATGATTGTTAGATTTGCTTGCAATGGATGTTTACCTGATAAAGCAACCATTTCATCAGCTGAAAACCCCTTTTTTTGGAAAGCAGCAATAAGACCATCAAGATCAAGAAATGGAGAAGGTAAATCAGAATTTGCAGCATTGAAATTTGCAGTTGTTGAGTCTCGTCTTCCCACACGAACTAGCCATGTAGGTCCACCAAGCTAAGAATATATTATCATCCATAAATACTTTTAGTCATATAGTTATCTTTATATTATATTTGAGAAAGAAAAGGGAAAACTATTTCAAGAATACTTACAGCAACAACAGAATCTCTGGCTGCAAGTGCTAATATATCTGCACAGGAAACAACATTGGGACAAACTTCTTCTATTCTAGCTTTTACACTTTCTATGATTTCGTAACCCCTCAGAGAATTGGCATTGGGTCTGGCATTTTGCTCTCCCTTGAAAGTTTCTGTATCCCTTAACAATACGGATGCATCACACCCCTTCAAAAATCAAGCAATTAGAATTAGAATAGTTTTCTAAAGGTAATACTTTCGTCGGTGCCCGTGACTTCCAAAGGTAACACCCTAAATGACGATGAGGATAGTCAATCCTCTCACACTTGCTATCTGATCGCGTGTCTTTCAAACTCTTAATGATATGTTGTTCATGATCATCTTAAGATATGAGACGATGATTGTGTATCTCTTAAACCCTAATTTTGTATATGTGATCATTAAAATTACAACATATATATCAAGGTTATATTACCTCAGTCTCTGTGATATATTTTTCTACATTCTTCTTCATTAAACATGTTTTTAAAGTTGAAACGACAAAATTATTATTAGTCTGCTGAAATTGGAAAAATGTAAGTTAAATCTTTATATGACTATGATACATTCCAAAAAATTTATAACCAGATTCGATACAAAAATGTTCAAACGTAATAGTAAAAAATAGACAGACAAGCACGTTAATGTCCGTGTCTTCTCCAGAAGTTAAAATAAACTTGAAATTTCAAAAACACATAAGTAGAAGTAATTTTTTAAAATTCACCATTTAAAAAGAAATTGAGCGGATACGAAGACTTACTTGAACAAAGCAGTCATGAAAATGAAGACGGAGCAAGGATGCACCCAAACGAGGATCTTTCCATACAGCAGTTGTTATTGCTACCCTAACGATTTGAACAGCAAGAGGACACCTTGTAACATAAAAAAATGGGCTCAACT
This sequence comes from Medicago arabica, assembly GCA_946800305.1. Taxonomy (NCBI): domain Eukaryota; kingdom Viridiplantae; phylum Streptophyta; class Magnoliopsida; order Fabales; family Fabaceae; genus Medicago; species Medicago arabica. The sequence goes on from OX326964.1 coordinate 12,505,463, forward strand.
CATTTGAAGGATCATAAGTATTTGCTGAAGGAATTACACTTGAAGCTGAGACTATGCCAATAAGACATATCAACACACAAAATGTCACCATTGAACGAGTAAAAACACCCATGTTAGTATTGATTTTTAGGAACTAAGTTATAGTTTGGATAATTAAGAGATGTTTTTGATTTGTGCTTGGTTGATGAAATGTGTCAACTATTTATACTTGAAGGAATTAATTTTTTTTGTTTGGGGTTTGGACACACGTCCTATTTGATTACAACATAAACATTGTGGAGGACCATTCCTGTATGATTTTTCATAATAAATTTCAATTGTATACAATGTTGTTAGCTGGATTATGCTATGCTAGTTGACTTAATGATACTTTGCAGATATTGTTGCAAATGCCACGGTACTAAAATAAAATATGTATTTCGTTGGGGAAAAATAAGTATTATTTAAACCCTATAGCATACAACGGCAAAATGCATACAAATAATATAATAAAACCTAAGTTACTGAAATACTCATGCTTCCAGATCTGTAAAGTTGGCGTCCAAATCATTGGTTGAATTTGTAATTGACTGATGTCAATCTTTCAATAGGAACTAAATGAACACCGCGACAAGACGCGAAATCAAACGCCGCACAAGACAACGAACAACATGTACACCGCCGCACTTTGACGATGAAATCACAAAAAATACAAAAGGAAAAGCTTGATGTATGTGAAAACAACTTATTTAGATTCAAATAAAAGAGGAAAAAAGATGTAGAGAAGTGATTCTAGGTCAAAAAAATGACCTAAAATCACCTCTCCTCGATGAACAAATAAGAAATAAAATTTAGAGAGAAGTTGGAGTTTCTCTCAATAAAAAACTAGGGCCGACTATTCTTTACATCCTCTACCTATAATCTTTGGTTTTTCTTTTCTTTTCAGCTTTTATTTTTATATCAAAATTTTGGTCTTTTTGAAAACCAAAATACAAATAATGTTCTTTTTTTTTTTGATTTTTTTTTTGTGCCAATGGATGTTGTTTTTTGTTTTGTCTATACATGCTTACAACAACCAAAAACATGCATTAAATGAAATATATTTATATTTAATGAATTAAGGGTAAAATGGTCTAAACTTATTTAAATTTATTATTTCTTATTACTACTAGTCATTAACTTGTAAGTAAGTGCTTTAGAGCACACATATCAGTAGTCAATCAAAGTGTTTTAGATTTCCATTATCATATTTCCAGTATTCAAATTCCCACCACACTAACACACAACACTTTCCTCTCTCACTCAAATATTTGTTCTTTCTTTCTTCCCTAACTCATCCTCATTGAAATTACACAGTTCAACTTTACTTTAACCCACACAAAGCCTTCATTATAAATATTCTCTTTCACTCACTTTGTTACTCTCTCATCACACAATACTTTTCAACACAAACACCTTCATCACTCTTCCTATTTATACTTCATTCTTAACCTCTCTTCACTTATTTTGTAATTACTTTTTTATTTTTTAAATTATTTTTCTTTATTTTTAATTTTAAAAACATAAAAATAGTTATTTTTAATATTTTTATTTATTTTTTATTTTTTTATTTTTTATTTTTTAAATTAACGCATCACACTTAGTATTTTTTATTTATTATTACATTAATAATTACACGTGTGGCATCCACGTTTGCGTTGAATGACTCAAAATTGATCTGGGGGGCCAAAACTACAAAAAAAATGTTTAACATAGGGGGTTCGGTTGTTATTGATTTGATAGAGGGCAAAAATCTCAACTTTCTGATATTTAGGAGGACAAAACTATAATTAAGCCTAAATGAAATTGTTCAAACATCAGTGTGTGCTCTTTGTGTATTTTCCTTTTCAAATAAAAAAAAGGTTATTTTTTATTGAGTCTTGGAAAAAAAGCAATGAAAGTGGATTAGTCGATTCATTGACACGTATTTTCCTTAAAAGGGAAACGTGGTACACTAGGGTCTCATTCATGAAAGTGTTGATGAGTCACATTGAAATCAACTTTTTCAAGTTTTAGGTAGGAATATATTCTTTTAACCAAGTTAGACAAAAAGTGAAACACCCCTGTGGATTGCAATTTGCAAATCACTACTAGCTAGTAACTAGTAAGTAAGTGTTTTACATCACACATATCATTACCCAACCAAAGTGCTTTAAATTCCCATTGTCATATTCCAACTATTCAGATTCTCACCACACTAACAAACAACAATCTCCTCTCTCACTCAAATATTCTTTCTTTCTTTCTTCCCTAACTCATCCTAACTAAAATTACACACTTGAACTTTAATTTAAACCACACAAAGCTTTAATTATAAATATTCTCTTTCACTCACTTCGTTACTCTCTCATCACACAACATTCTTCAACACAAACAAACACCTTCATCACTCTACCTATTTATACTGACATGCATTTTTGTCTCCTTCATTTTTAACCTCTCTTCGCCTGTTTCCTGCAACCTAAATCTCTCTTACCATGACAACATCTAACACCAAGCCATGCATTTTCATCACTTTTGCCTCCTTCATTCTTAACCTCTCTTCACTATATTTTTTAATTACTTTTTTTATTTTTTAAATTATTTTTGTTTTTTAATTTAATCATAAATAAAAATGATTAATTTAATTATTTTTTATTTTTTTTATGAACCCATCACACTTGACATTTTTATTTATTTTTAAGTAAAAATTACACATGTGGCATCCACGTGTGCGTTGAATGAGTCAAAATTGATCTAAGGGCCAAAACTGGAAAAAATACTTAACCTAGGGCGGTCGGTTGTCATTGTTTTTATTAGGGGGCTAAAATCACAAAATCTGATATTTAGGGGGCCAAAAGTGTAATTAAGCTTAAAAAGAATTGTTTAACCATCAGTGTGTGCTCTTTGTTTATTCTGCTTTCAAATACAAAAATTGGTTATTCTTTATTGAGTCTTGAAGTGAGATACCGGTAATGTATATGAGCATAGAACTCACTGTGTACAAATTGGGAAAAAGCAATTAAAGTGGATTAGTTGATTCATTGACACGTCTTTACCATAAATGGGAAACGTGGTACCCTAGGGTCTCATTCATGAAAATGGTGATAAGTTACAGTGGAATCAACTTTTTCAAGTTGTAGGTAGGAATATATTCTTTTAACGAAGTTAGACAAAAAGTAGAACACCCATATATGGATTGCAATTTGCAAATTACTACTAGCTAGTAACTAGTAAGTAAGTGTTTTACATCACACATATCATTATCCAACCAAAATGCTTTAGATTCTCATTCTCATATACCCACTATTCAGATTCCCACCACACTAACACACAACACTCTCCTCTCTCACTCAACTATTCGTTCTTTCTTTATTACATAACTCATCCTCACTGAAATTACACACTCCAACTTTACTTTAACTCACACAAAACCTTCAATATAAATTTTCTCTTTCACTTAATTAGCTACTCTCTCATCACACAACTCTCTTCAACAGGAAGAAAAACTTTCATCACTCTTCCTATTTATACTGACACACACTTTTCCCTCCTTCATTCTTAACCTCTCTTCACTTGTTTTCTGCAACCTTAAATCTCTCTTACCACATCAAGTCATGCATTTTCATCACTTTTGCCTTCTTCATTCTTAACCTCTCTTCACTTGTATTTTAATTACTTTTTTGTTTTTTTTGTTTTTTAATTTAAAAATAAATAAATAAATATAATTATTTTTAAATTAATTTAATTTTTTATTTTTTAATTAACGCATCACACTTGACATTTTTATTTATTTTTAAATTAAAAATTACACACGTGGCATCCACGTGTGCGTTGAATGGATCAAAATTGATCAGGGGCCAAAATTATAAAAAATGCTTAACAAAGACTTCGAAACCTAGGATGAGGAACACTTAACACTTAAAAATGATAACTTGATAAGAAAAACCACTTGATGCTTAGCAGAGACTTCGAAACAAAAATCTTTATCTACAACCAAATAAATCCTTGACATATTCTCGATTTCAGTAATAGGATAGAACCAAATTCAAACTCAGTTCACTCTGCTGCAATATTTTCTTATCTGACCCTGGTCTCCAGTTAGGGGGCTAAGATTTCCCATCTTAAGCATCGCGTTAGCAAAATCGATGCTGAAGAGTAATGGGTTATAGGCGTAAGCTGAAACTTTGGAATCAGTGGAACCACCATTATAGAGTTGTTGATCAGAATGCAAAAGACCTTTCTTGTTCAATAAGTTTCTGTAATAAGCATTGTCAAAGAAATTTGGAGTTGTGGTGTCTAAAGAAGCTAAGTTGTTATCACCACCACTCTTTGGACATGGTAAAAACCCTTTTAATGAATTTGTGTAATTAGGATCTATGTTGCTTCCATTGTAAATCCTGTTTTGGAAGAGGTCGCATTTTGCTTTTCCTATTGTGTGAGCGCCTATATAACAACAAATTCAACTTGTTAAAAATATATGTAAGTATATGTTTGAACAATAAATTTGAGCGTAAAAATTATATTCAGAGGCAAATCAACAAATCCTAACATATAGTTCGAGTTAGTTTTAGATGCAAAATTGATTCTAATCTAAAACCTAAAATATATCAAAATCAAATTTAAATCTTCAGAATCAAACTAAGTAGACCACTTTTAGATACCTAATGCCTATACCTCTTGCATGGTATTAATTTTTCAGCGTCGTGTTTGCTACTAATTGTTATAGGTCGGAGTATCATCATTGTACTTTCACTTGTATTTGGTTTTTTTTATAGAATCAAACAAGTTTTATTAATAGAACGTAATGAAGAGTACAAGTGGTACTAAATCCACCAATGAGATAAAGTATATGGTTGATATTTTTTGTATTATTAATAAGAAAAGGGTAATGTTGACATGTGTCGTAAGACACGTTAACAATCCACAAATAGTTCTTATGTCTTGAAAAAACTTTTTTTTTAAAATGAAAAGCACAATTATAAATAGAAAGGTTATATTTTTACTACATTAACATTAACATGTGTCATAGAGGTTGTTAAGATTTCCATTGCGAAAATATATGATTGTTAAATTTGCTTGCAATGCATGGTGACTAGAATTCACACAATTTAGTGTGTTTGGGAAGGCTTTTGGAAGCTAGAAACCGCTTCCCATGCACTATTCACGCTTCCCAATGCATAAAAACGTGAAAAAGTAGAAGCTCCAATTTGGAACTTTAGCCAAACGTGGTTTAAGTTTGTTGTACCTCAAAAACAAACAGACTATTAATTGTGAAGAAGTGAAGTAACTCCTGCATATAATATACAATATCCCTACCAACTGAGTTAAGCTCACGGGGATTTGCTTGTAATGGAAGTTTACCTGATAAAGCAACCATTTCATTAGCTGAAAACCCCTTTTTCTGGAAAGCAGCAATAAGGCCATCAAGGTCAAGTAATGGAGAAGGTAAATCAGAATTAGCAGCATTGAAATCTGCAGTTGTTGAATCTCGTCTTCCCAGACGAACTAGCCAAGTTGGTCCACCAAGCTAAGAATATATTATCATCCATCAATACTTTTAGTCATATAGTTATCTTTATATTATATTTGAGAAAGAAAAGGGAAAACTACTTCAAGAATACTTACAGCAACAACAGAATCTCTGGCTGCAAGTGCTAATATATCTGCACAGGAAACAACATTGGGACAAACTTCTTCTATTTTAGCTTTTACACTTTCTATGATTTCGTAACCCCTAAGAGAATTGGCGTTGGGTTCGGCATTTTGTTCTCCCTTGAAAGTTGCTGTGTCCTTTAACAATACTGATGCATCACACCCCTTCAAAAATCATGCAATTAGAATTAGAACAGTTTTGATAAAAATCGGTTGAAAATAATTAATGATTATAAATTACGAAATAATATAAATTTATATATATATATATATATATATATATATATATATATATGGGATAAATGTGTTTGATGTAAAAAATTTCATTGAATTATACCCTTCGTTTAAACAATTGTAATTATAGTTCTTTATATATTATTTAAATCTTTAATTAAAAATAAGCTAAATTTCTTATAATAGAAAAAATATATGTTAAACCTTTATCCGACGATGATACATTCCAAAAAAATTATAACTAGATGCGATAAAAGCAGAAAAATGGATACATTAGTGTTTTTGTCCGTCTTTACGCCGGTACTAATAGTTGCAATATTATACGATACGAAGACTTACTTGAACAAAGCAGTCATGAAAATGAAGACGGAGCAAATATGCACCCAAACGAGGATCTTTCCATACCGCAGTTGTTATTGCTGCCCTAACGATTTGAACAGCAAGAGGACACCTTGTAAGATAAAAAAATGGTCTCAACTCATTTGAAGGATCATAAGAATTTGTTGAAGGAATTACACTTGAAGCTGAGACTATGCCAATAAGACATATCAACACACATAATGTTACCATTGAACGAGTAAAAACACCCATGTTAGTATTAATTAAGAATTTGTTTGGGGTTTGGACTCACGTCTTATTTGATTAGAACATGAACATTGTGGAGAACCATTCATATACGATTTTTTATGACTAAATTTTGATTATATGCAATGTTGTTAGCTGGATTATGCTAAGCTTGTTGACTTTTTTTTCTTGACAGCCAATTTTATTAACACTAACAATTCCAAGAGAAAAGGAATTGCTGCCAACAAAACAGAACAAATTCCCAGCGCATAAGCATAGGAGCCTCTTAGCTAATATCGACAGAAGCCTAAACCTCCAAAACCCACACCAACAGAAAGGACCCTCCCCTATTTATCTAAGAAGACATTCACGGGGATTCCAACACCATTCCTAAAACAAGCTCGGACAATTTTTAAGCCTATGCAAGCTCCAAGATCAAGAGAGAACTTTAATATTCTCCACCACCTCCTCAACCTCAAAAATCCCATTATTTAAAATAATGTCATTTCTCACCTTCCAAATCACCCACAAAGACGCATACCAAATTAGTCAAAAACCTTGTCGAAGTTTTTTGGTGGTCGCCTCTTTCGACCAACATTCCAAATGCACCAAAAGGTTATTAGAAATAATAAAATTACAATTGAGCCAACACATTAACTTTTTTCAAACCCTTTGAACCTCCGTTTCGTTCCTCAAACCGCACAAAACACAACTTCTAGAACTATCTTCCTCCAAAACCCCTCTATCCGCCAAGTTCCTTCTCGTTGGTATCGGTTAAGAAGCGTTGCCCAACCAAAAGCCAATACTTTCGTCGATGCCTGTAACTTCCAAAGGTAACCAAACACCACTTTCTCAAGACCATCCTTTGGTGTTAAAATTTTCAAAAGAATTATTAGTACACCTTCTATCTATAATCTTTGATTTTTCTTTTCTTTTCAGCTTTTATTTGTGTATCGAAAATTTTGTCTTTTTGTAAACCAAAATACAAATAATATTCTTTTTTTTTGGTACTTTTTTTATTACAATGGTTGATATTTTTTGCTTTGACTATATGCTTACAACAACCAAAAACATACATCAAATGAATTATATTTTTTATTAAACGAATTAAGGGTAAAATTGTCTAAACTGATTTAAATTTATTATTTCTTAGTATATAGTCTGAAATTTTAAAGGATCAGATATTCTCGTAAAAAAAATATCAAAGATTAAGGGTGAATTCGAGTGTTCCCTTGTTTATCACAGATGATTTTGCTTTTCATGTTCGGTATAATATTTTCAGGTGGTTAGGATGAGATTTAGTGTTATTTCAAGAAATGTGGTTAGTATGTTTGATGGTTTTCAAACTCGGGGTGGTGGTAGGGTTAGATAAGTTATTTTTCGGTTAGGCATTTGATTGCGTGGTTCATATAAGAGTCATTGAATGAAGTTTTTCTTTAGAAAGACCATCTTGATTGAGCACCTCATTGATAGGATAAAATTCTCCTTGTGAAAAGAATTTTTTGGCAAGACCGATGGGCATCCATGTGCCTTTCTAGGAGGAATACCACACTCCCCCCTGCAAAATCCACTTCCGCCCTGCAGGCAGGACAAAAATACCCCTGCGCAAGTTAACTAGCGCAAGTGTAAAACTGTGCGTTAGTTAACATGCGCTGCGTGACTTAAGTCACGCATGTGTTAAACATTGCGTGACTTAAGCCAGACACTGCGAGAGTTAACTTGCGCACAGATTTAACACATGCGCAAGTTAACTTGCGCAGTGTCTGTGCAGCAAATATAACGTGCGCAAGTTAAGTCACGCTGCATGACTTAAGTTGCGCACTTATTTATGCAAAACAACTTTTAGGATCTCTTTTTTCAAAACAACTTATTTGAAACAGTTTACTTATACAAAACAGAGATTTAAATAAGCTGTTTTGCATAAAAAAGATGTTCTGAACAAGTTGTTTTGAAAAGTGAGATCTTGATAAGCTGTTTTGCATAAATAAGCTAATTTGAATAAGTTATTTTGAAAAAAGAGATCCAAATAAGTTGTATTGCATAAATAAGCTGTTTTGAATAAGTTGTTTGACAAAAGAGATTCTAATAAGCTGTTTTGTATAAATAAGCTGTTTTGAATAAGTTGTTTTTTAAAAAGAGATCCTAATAAGTTGTTTTGCATAAATAAGTTGTTTTGAATAAGTTATTTTGTAAAAAGAGATCATAATTAGTTGTATAGCATAAAAAAGTTGTTCTGGATAAGTTGTTTTGAAAAAAGATATCTTGATAAGCTGTTTTGCATAAATAAGCTGTTTTGAATAAGTTGTTTTGAAAAAAAGAGATCCAAATAAGTTGTTTTGCATAAATAAGCTGTTTTGAATAAGTTGTTTTGAAAAAAGATATTCTAATATGGTGTTTTGCATAAATAAGCTAATTTGAATAAGTTATTTTGAAAAAAGAGATCCTAATAAGCTGTTTTGCATAAATAAGCTGTTTTGAATAAGTTATTTTGAAAAAAGAGATCCTAATAAGTTGTTTTGCATAACTAACGCACGTGTAAAACTATGCGTTAGTTAACATGCGCTGTGTGACTTAAGTCACGCATGTGTTAACGCTGCGTGACTTAAGCCAGACACTGCGCAAGTTAACTTGCGCACAGATTTAACACATGTGCAAGTTAACTTGCGTAGTGTCTGCGCAGCAAATATAATGTGCGCAAGTTAAGTCACGCTACGTGACTTAACTTGCGCAGGGGTATTTTAGTCATTTTGGCTGGGCGGGAGTGTATTTTGCTGGGTGAAGAGTGGCATTAGTGTGGTTGGCAGAGAATCTTCCATTTTGGGCTTAATAGTGTTTTTGTAGAGTAGCTTTGTCATTGGGTTGGCTGCTATCTAGGTTTCCCTTTCTAATGTTGTTCTTGGGATGCTTGTCTCTTGTGTGGCATTTTGGAAGTTTTGTTTAAGTTGTATGTTATCTTGGATTTTGTTTCTAGTTGGGTTATGGTGCACCAAAGTTGTTTGAAGAACAATAACCTCTAATTTTGGTCTTGCTTATCAAGTGTTGTCGTGGAGGTGGAGCTTATCAAGATTGAAGATGCCGACTTGTTTGTTTTAGGAATGGTGCTGGAATCCGAGAATTTGTCTTAGAAGATAAGGGCAGGGTCTGTTTGATTGAATAAATTTTAGCTGATTCAAATAAATAAATTGGTCTTGCTAATAACACAGTATAAGAGAGCAATTTTATCGATAATGCTCCCTTCATGCGTAGAAACCTAATTTGAATTAATCTAATGTTTTTTCTCCACTAATCAACACGTGAAGACATGCTCAAAGAATGCTGGCAAAGCATCTCATACAATAATTGTATGCTTTGTGTTTGTCATATGAGGATGAATGAGGCTATATGATTCTGATACACCCAAGATTAAAGTGAAGTGTATACTCATGAGTAGTGTTTGGTCCTGCTTCCTAACATATGATCATTTGCACTCTGGTCAATGAAAATAAAAGTAAAGATTATTTATTTCAATGATACCAACAATATAACAAAAAATATGAGAAATATATTGTTTTAATCAAGTTAAACAAAAAGTGAAACACCTTTATGGATTGTAATTTGCAAATTACTACTAGCTAGTAACTAGTAAGTAAGTGATTTACATCACACATATCATTACCCAACCAAAGTGATTTAGATTCACATTCTAATATTTTCACTATTCAGATTTCCACCACACTAACACAACACTCTTCTCTCTTACTCAAATATTCGTTCTTTCTTTCTTTCTTTCCTAACTCATTCTCACTGAAATTACACACTTCAACTTTACTTTAACCCATATAAAGCCTTCATTATAAATATTCTCTTTCACTCACTTTGTTACTCTCCCATCACACAACATTCATCAACACAAACAAACACCTTCATCACTCTTCCTATTTATACTCACACACATTTTAGCCTCCTTCAGTCTTAACCTCTCTTCACTTGTTTTGTGCAACCTCAAATCTCTCTTACCATGACAACAACATCTAACACCAAGTCATTCATTATCATCACTTTTGCCTTATTCATTCTTAACCTCTCTTCACTTATTTTTTTTAATTACTTTTTCATTTTTTAAATTATTTTTATTTTTTTAAAATTTAAAATAAAATATTTTTTTATTTATTTTTTAATTGATTTTATTTTTAATTTTTTTTGCACAAGATTTTTATTTTTTTAATTAATGCATCACACTTGATGAGTCACATTGGAATCAACTTTTTCAAGTTTCAGGTAGGAATATATTCTTTTAACCAAGTTAGACAAAAATTGAAACACCCATGTGGAATGCAATTTGCAATTTGCAATTTACTACAAGCCAGTAACTAGTAAGTAAGTGTTTTACATCACACATATTATTAACCAACCAAAGTGCTTTAGATTCCCATTCTCATATTCCCAATATTCAGATTCTCACGACGCTAACACACAACACTCTTCTCTCTCACTCAAATATTTGTTCTTTCTTTCTTCCTTAACTCATCCTCGCTAAAATGACATACTTCAACTTTACTTTAATCCACACAATGTCTTCATTATAAATATTCACTTTCACTCACTTCGTTACTCTCTCATCACACAACACTCTTCAAAGCAAACAAACACCTTCAATCACACTTTCTATTTATACTAACATATACTTTTGCCTCCTTCATTCTTAACCTCTCCACTCGTTTTCTACAACCTCGAATCTCTCTTACCATGACAACAGCATCTAACACCAAGCCATGCATTTTCATCATTTTTTCCTCCTTCATTCTTAGCCACTCTTCACTTATTATTTTAATTACTTTTTTTATTTTTGAAATTATTTTTGTTTTTCATTTAATTTAAAAATTAAATTAAATTAAATTTTTTTATTTTTTTAATTAATGCATCACGCTTGGTATTTTTATTTATTTTTAAATTAAAAATTACACATGTGGCATCCATATGTGCTTTGAACGGGTCAATATTGATCTGGGGTCAAAACTGCATAAAATCCTTAACTTAAGGGGCTCGATTGTTATTGTTTTTAATAGGAAGTCAAAATAGCAATTTTCTTATACTTAGAGGGGCCAAAACTGTTACTAAACCTAAAAAAATTGTTCAAACATCAATGCGTGCTTTTTGCTTATTTTCCTTTTCAAATAAAAACATAGGTTATTTTTTATTGAGTTTTGAAGTGTGATATCGGTAAAAGTAGATGAACATAAAACTCCGTGTACAAATTGGAAAAAAGTAATGATAGTGGATTATTGGATTCATTGTATTTAGCTTAAAATGGAAGCGTGGTCCACTAGGGTCTCATTCATTAAAGTGTTGATGAGTCATATTAGAATCAACTTTTTGAAAATTTTAGGTAGTAATATATTATTTTACAGTAATGCTAAATGGTGCGACTAATTACCCCACGAATTGCACGAATGCGCTGCACTGCATGGACTATATTTTATATCGATAATATTTGATATTTGATGAATAATTTATTTAGTTTGTGAATACACCAAATTATCTTTTCATTTTCCACACCGCTTGGACTAATATGTCGCTATAGCTGCCACCATTATCAACAACTCACCACTTACACTGTACAAGCTTTATCTACCATCCCTTGATGGCACACACTGTCATAACAAATGATCATTAGATTGAAGTCATGTTATCCATTAATTAGTCAATATCAAAGTGGTTGGATGGGGAAGAAATCGAATCCATCTTTCACGGTACAGTTAAAATTAGTAACTGGATGCTTCCCTCTCAAACCAGTGGATTGATTTTATTTTGTTTGTTTTAATTACATGTCAATTTTAATACAGGATATGGGTGAGGTTCTAAGAGAGGTGGTTCAATGCTAAATTGGTTATAGGAAGCTATATTGGCAATTCAATGTTAAACAAGTATTGATTAGTGTGTGCAACATCATTCGTGAGGTTCACACGAAAATTTTGTCGTGCACAAAAGCATTTTCCATTATTTTAACCAAGTTAGACAAAAAGTGAAACACTAATGTGGATTGCAATTTGCAAATTACTACTAGCTAGTAACTACTAACTAGTAAGTGAATGTTTTACATCACACATATCATTACCCAACTAAAGTGATTTAGATTCACATTCTAACATTCTCATTATTCAGATTCCCAACACACTAACAAACAACACTCTCCTCTCTTATTCAAATATTCGTTCTTTCTTTCTTTTCTAACTCATTCTCACTGAAATTACACACTTCAACTTTACTTTAATCCACACAAAGTCTTCATTATAAATATTCTCTTTCACTCACTTTCTTACACTCTCATCACGCAACACTCTTCAACATAAATAAACACATTTATCACTCTTGTATTTATACTCACACACACTTTTGCCTCATTCATTCTTAACCTCTCTTCACTTGTTTTCTACAATGTCAAATCTCTCTTACTATGACAACACCATCTAAGACCAAGTCATTCATTTTCATCACTTTTGTCTCCTTCATTTTTAACCTCTCTATACTTATTTTTTTAATTTTATATTTTTTTTTAATTTAAAAAATAAACAAAAATTATTTATTTATTTATTTATTTATTAATTAATTTTACTTTTTATTTTTTTTAATTAACGCATCGCACTTGATGAGTCACAATGGAATCAACTTTTTCAATTTTTAGGTAGGAATATATTCTTTTAACCAAGTTAGACAAAAAGTAAAACACCTCTATGAATTTCAATTTGCAATTTACTACTAGTTAGTAACTAGTAAGTAAATATTTTACATCACACATATAATTACCCAACCAAAGTGATTTAGATTCACATTCTAATATTTTCACTATTCAGATTTCCACCACACTAACACACAACACTCTCTTCTCATACTCAAATATTCGTTCTTTCTTTCTTTCTTTCCTAACTCATTCTCATTGAAATTACACTTTAACTTTACTTTAACCCACATAAAGCCTTCATTATAAATATTTCTCTTTCACTCACTTTGTTACTCTCCCATCTCACAACATTCTTCAACACAAACAAACACCTTCATCACTCTTTCTATTTATACTCACACACACTTTTGCCTCCTTCAGTCTTAACATCTCTTCACTTGTTTTCTGCAACCTCAAATCTCTCTTACCATGACAACAACATCTAACACCAATTCATTCAATATCATCACTTTTGCCTTATTCATTCTTAACCTCTCTTCACTTTTTTTTTTTTAATTACTTTTTCATTTTTTAAATTTTTTAATTTTTTTAAATTTTAAAAAAATATTTTATATTTATTTTTTAATTTTTTTTGCACAAGATTTTTATTTTTTTAATTAATGCATCACACTTGATGAGTCACATTGGAATCAACTTATTCAAGTTTCAGGTAGGAATATATTCTTTTAACCAAGTTAGACAAAAAGTGAAACACTCATGTGGAATACAATTTGCAATTTACTACAAGCCAGTAACTAGTAAGTAAGTGTTTTACATCACACATATCATTAACCAACCAAAGTGCTTTAGATTCCCATTCTCATATTCCCAATATTCAGATTCTCACGACACTAACACACAACACTCTTCTCTCTCACTCAAATATTTGTTCTTTCTTTCTTCTTTAACTCATCCTCACTAAAATTACATACTTCAACTTTACTTTAACCCACACAACGCCTTCATTATAAATATTCACTTTCACTCACTTCGTTACTCTCTTGTCACACAACACTCTTCAAAGCAAACAAACAAACACATTCATCACTCTTCCTATTTATACTAACATACACTTTTGCCTCCTTCATTCTTAACCTCTCTTCACTCGTTTTCTACAACCTCGAATCTCTCTTACCATGACAACAACATCTAACACCAAGCTATGCATTTTCATCATTTTTTCCTCCTTCATTCTTAGCCACTCTTCACCAAGCCATGCTTTGTACTCTGGTTTGACGACATTGTGGACATGAGAAAACATCAAGACCAAGGACAAGACATTTACATACGGCTGGCATCTTCAGAACTTGGTATTTTCATTTCTTATCACATATTTCACCTTTTCAGTTAGATATATATCATAAATTTATATATTTCACCATTTGTCTTGATATTATTAAGCATCCTTGAAAACTTGAAATTACGTGACACTATTAAATTCTCTTTTCATTTTTAAGTAAGTATATACTTCTAAATGATCATGAATGAACTCCCAAATGGAAGTTGTGTTCTTTTTACCTGCTTGTTGACTGACATTAACTTCAACCCTCAGATCATAAAAAGAATAAGCAGAAATTGAAGCTTGCTGGGACTCTTGAAGGAGTTATTGCATTCATTATAGGACTAAACATTCTTGTATTGGTCACATCAGTGTATAGAAAAAAGCTTGGTAAGCCAAAAGTTATGACAATTAAATCTCAAATATTTATAATTTACTTACTCAAATAGTGCTGCGAACATAATTAGTTACAACTTACAATGAACTCTGAAGTTTGATTGATGTGTTCCTTTACTTTTTTAACATTAAACCACTTAAATTGTTACTTCAGGGTATATAAAAAAGTTATTTCTCTGGAAGCACAAGGAGAAGGAAGATGGTGACTTGGCTACAATATTTGATTTTTCGACCATCAATAATGCAACAAATAACTTCTCTGTCAGGAACAAGTTATAATCTTGAATATCATGTTAGTTTATCCATCCCGTTATTTCACCATGTGCTCTAAGTACTAAAATTTCCAAAAATATGACTAGGGCGTAATAGTAGAATCCTGATAGAGATTGTTGTATCTCCATCAGGATTCTACATTAAGAATCATACATAAAGATCTCAAGACAAGCAATATTCTTCTTGATATTGATATGATCCCAAAGATATCCGATTTTGGTTTAGCCAGATCATTCATGGGAGACCAAGCTGAGGCTAATACAAATAGAGTGATGGGAACATAGTAATTTTCACTTATTCATTTCAATCTAATATACATCGTTTTTGGATATATGCCTCCAGAATATGCAGTGCATGGATCTTTCTCAATAAAATCTGATGTTTTTAGTTTTGGAGTCGTTGTACTTGAGATAATCAGCGGTAGGAAGAATCGTGGATTTTGTGACCCTCGACATCGCCTAAACCTTCTTGGTCATGTAAGTTTTGAAGTTTATGTGTTTTTCTATCTTATGACACAATATAGTTATCCCTTTTTTGTCTCGGTAAATTTTCTGGATGGTAAAAAAATTCAAAAGGAATATTATTCATATCATGAATAATAATCGAAAGTAAACTCCACACATACATTCACAAAATAAATCAATCAACCAAAATCCACTTTATAGGATTGAGCTTACTCTTTTTCCTGTTGTAAAAGCAAAGTTTCAACTGGTATTATAAAGGTCAAATACCTCCTGCAATCCTTTAAGTTAGATGTTTATAACAAGTTAATCTTTTAAGTTTATTTTGTTACAAGTTGGTCCTTTAAAGGGATAATTGAAATGTGCTACTTGCTTGCTCCAAATTTAAAATGTGTTGGCCATTTGTAGAATTGTTTGCTATTCAAAATCTCCTTATGGAATGCGGTTGTTTATATGATTCAAGACATCTAAATTCCATAGCTTGGTTAACATAGTTCAATAACGAATAACTATTGAGTATATCAAATTTTGTTAACTCACTAACCATCAACTAAACATTTTTTTTTTGTATTTTCAATGTGTTTTCTCTACTAGAAGTAATCCAAATCAAGACGTATGAGACACTAAATGTGACTATCTTTGAGCTAAAATTTCAACCTTGGTTTGTTAAGTTGTGGGAGTCTAGCCTCTTCCACTATACTCAATCTTCGTTGGTCTCCACAATTAAACTTTATTAACAATAAATTTGAATATTATCAACCATGATTTCAAGTGTTCCAACTACATCTAGATTTAACTTTCATTATTAATTACATTCAAATTTGTGGTTAATGATTTAGTAGATAATTAATAAGTTATGATATCTAATGGATGACATATTCAATGGTACAACCATTCCATGTGAAATATTGTGATGTATTCATGTTGGTCTACTATGTGTGCAACAAATACCAAAACATAAACCAAACATGTCATCTGTGATCTTAATGTTGAATGGTGAAAAATTGTTGCCTGAACCTAGCCAACTTGGGTTCTATAATGGAACAGTTCATCATCCAACTCAGTTAGAATCTTATTCAAGAAGTACTAGAGATTATAACAAGAAAATAGACTGTTCATAGTACTATCAAAAACTTAAACTAAAAATTATAACAAGTTAAAATACGCAGACCCTTGCTTAGTTTAGTGTCTCAAAATTGTCAGCAAGTGACGAAATACATAAAAATGAACTGCTTAAAAACTAATTTTCATCAAAAATTATACAAGCACATCACAATTTTCTCTTTTTTTGTGTTGTGCTAAACTGTTGAATAATCACCATTCCAAAATTTCAGCTTTTCTTCTAGCTGCACCTGCACTAACAGCACTGTAGTCTGTAACATTTGATAATATTATGCCTCCATCAATCACAGAAAGTTCCTCTTCCTTGTAGTGTTCATGTAAGGTCTGATGACCCACTCTGTTTGTGCTTCAGCTTGATCCACTGTTCCCAATTTTATCTGCAAAAGGTTCCAGTTTTTGGTATTCAACTTTAGGAATAAGATTGGAGTTAAATGTAAATTAGTAAATGCAAAAATAAAAACCTGCGTCAATTTCAATAAATTTCTCGAAAACAAATTAAACGAATTTTTACAATAATTGATCTTTTCAAAACAAAAGCTCAAAGAAGTTAAAATTCACAATTCTCTCATACAACTTTTCCATAAACTGCTTATATGCTTATAAAGACTTTTTCGTAATGAATGAACTGATAAACTGAAAGTTGATAAAAAAAATGGTTCTTTGTCGTCTAAGTTAAAGATGCAAGAAATACAGTCATTCAAGATAATATCTCTTATTGGATTAGACTACACTGTTACAAGAAAATATTGAATTATTGGTAATGATGAGACCAACTCAAGAACAGATTGGAAACTAGAAAATATTGAATTATTGGTAATGATGCAAAAAATGTTTAAATCCCAGTTGCAGCACAATATTTTCAAAGCAATATCTTTAACTTTAGTAGGCATGTTCATGCAGTTGTTACCTTAATTCCTCCATTCAATTGCTAACAAAAAAACGATCAATAGTGAACTTAATTGCAACACAAACCTGATATAGACGCAACTCAAAACGTGGACCAATTTCCTTCAATTCTACAGATTTAGGACCCGCCTGCTTTTCATATATATGATGCCTGTATGCAGCAGACACGATATTTCAAATGAGAAGAAACAAACCCTAACAAGAGAAAGTTAACAGAACTAGAACAAGTGATTGTAAAGAAAGCCAAATGCATAAAACCGGATAAATGATACTAACCTGAATGAGATATAGTCAGACTTGTTGGCAAAAGTGACAATACGTTTTGTATCTGGTTTTGGCACCGGAAACAGATGCTTTAGAATGTTGGCAGTCCTTTCACCTAACTGTTTACGGTCAAAAAGAAATTTTATGAGCAATCAGCACTGGGCACAAAAGCTGTGTTACTATTGTTATGGATGGTAATTATTTTGTTCAAAATAGTATCAAACGAATGCAGTCCTTTCACATAACTGTTTACAGTCCAAAAGAAAGTATGAGCAGTCAACACTGAGCACAAAAGCAGTGTTACTAGTATTACAGAAGGTAATTATTTTTGCATAAAAAAATATTTTAGGATGTCTGCAGCCTGTTCACCAAGCTGTTTACAGTCCAAATTGGCATAAAAGCAGTGTTATAATTGATATATAAAGTGAGAGGTTTAAGATAAATTGAGTTTACAGAAGCACTTCTTAAAGGTAGTTAGGAAATAAAAAGGACAGAGAAATCACTGTGAAAAGATTCTGATAGCATATTACTATCACAAACAAGTATCAATATTTTCAATGTGAACATATGCTTGATGGACGCTCAAACATTCTTCCCACAAAAACATAAGGAATAGATTGAGAGTTTTAACTTTATTAACCTACGTCCACAAGTATTCCAGTGATAGAGCACCTTTTCATTCCAAATTGACCTAAGGTCGGATATCAATAATATCATTTATTATTTCAAATACCCCATGAATACAGAGCATATAATTAAAAAATGTGGTAATATTAATAACACAGGCTAGTGCAAGTGGATGAACACTATAGTCTATCACAACAAAGCATTTTTCCACGGGGTGGTTATATGGATCAAACAAATCATTATGTTTTATCAAAAACCAAGTCTTGGGAGACATGATTTATATTGAGGTTATCTTCAATGGTTTCATTTAGAGTTTTTCTCAGTCTTCCTTACACATTCTACTGAATTTATCTCTATCTAATCAACTCTTCTTATTAGGGGCTTCTAGGGGTAGTCTTCTCACCTGGCCAAACTACTGTACACGTGACTTTACCATCTTTTCCTCGTTAGATGCTGCTCCTACATTCTAATATGTTCTCCTAATTTGGCCTAAACAACACTATGTGCAACACTTAACTTATGCTCTTGCAGGCGATTAGGGGTGAGTACTTCAATCATAATTTGGACCAGGGTAACCTGTCAACAGAACCATGATTGATTGCCTGACTTGTTTGCAGCTATTTGAAAAAGTGAGTCATATCATTCTGCTTGCAAGAAACAGATCAATCATGCAGGAGACTGGTTCCTGGTAAAACCATTCTCCAAATGAAGTTTTTCTAATGTTCTAGCGAAATGCTATGGACATCACGGTGCAACCTACATCGTTCAATTTTACTTACAACTATGCAACTTGTTTTGAATACTGCAATGAAGGTTCTGAACCACAATCATTCCATATTTTTATAAAGATGTGAACCAATGATACTGAAAGACTAAAAACTATCAGAAGGCCGGGTAAATAAAGGGTGAAAGGAACAGACCATTGCAAGTAAAATTATTATGTACATAGATGATAAAGCTCATATTGAAATATGAATACCTTAGTTTCAAAATTATCAAGAATAATATGCGGATAAGCTTCAGGCATGGTTCCAACGGCTTTTCTGTCTCTAATTTCATGCCTTGTAACCTGCAAGGAACAACAGATTAGCATGTAGTCTCCTAAAATCTATATAGTTAACACTAAAACTAACACTTACCACGTTGAGTAATCCAAAATATGCAGTAGGACCAAATGGTAGATGACAAACTATTAAACCATCTGGCACACCTCGGTGTTCATGAACCAAGATAACATCTGTATAGTCATGTGATCGGCAAGAATCTATAATCTCTGAAATAACCTGAAATGAAAGAGAATATCATTTAGTATTATTTTTTCGGAAAAGATCACCGAGTACTAGTACAACTATTACTGATTAGTTAGAGGTGTCTAGCATTAATGAATTATTATATTTAAGGTATGTATCTTATCATTCTTAAACTGAAAAAATGTTGGACAGGCAAGGATTAGATTTTGACCAGATCAAATAAACACAGTCATACTACTCGAGATTAGTAAAACAAATTACTTAAGTTAGAGCCAAACTAGGAAATAAATTATTTTGACACATACATGAGGAACAGGTGTTTTCAACAGCACCAAATAACAGAGTGGAAATTAAGAACATCAATAAATCGGGGAATTTCTTGTTTCATATCCATAGAAACTCTAAATAAGCCAGTATATGTCTGATATAACATACAACGTTTGTTGCAACACTTGCAATTAAAAAATTTAAAGAAGTAAAACAAACACTATATAGAAATATGGTTTTCGACTCGTGCTATGGATTATGTAGAAAGTAGAATAATGGAACATAATGCCTGGGTGCAAATATAAATGTAATGTATAAAATGTTGGCAGCAAATCATCAATGATATATTTGTATCAACAACTTCTTAACAAGAAGCAAGAGGAGTAAGGTATTTATCACATAGAATAACCCCAAGCATATTATCTAATATTGATAATTAAATCATATTAGTATATTAACTTCACAGGCCTGATTCAAAGAGGATGTTATGGAAGTCTTGTGATTGAGATTCTTCCCATATTTTTGCTAACGCAACAGTAGTAAATATTTGGATTCTCAATTCTTTTGGTGTGTTTAATTCTGACAATTAAGTTTCTTACTCTAAGCTATAAATGAACAAAGCACCAAATAATAAATTTTTCATATTACAAGCACATGTGGAAAATGATAACGGAGGATAAAATGGTAAAGGTTCCAACCTGACCACCACGATTCATTCTTTCAGCATTGGGAAAGACGATACTCAACTCCTACACACACAAAAATGAAGATAATGATATACAGTGAGTTCAGTATAACACCAGACAAAAGAAACAAGATATGTGAACTATAAAATATTTGAAACTATCAGCAATACAATGAAAACAAGCAAACCTTTACAAACTGTTTGAGTGGAGCACTTGGATCCCTGGATGTGGTCAGCAGAATTTTAGGATCTTTCTCAGCAGCAAATGCATACTCATCATCGATGTGTGATCTTGGGACTGAATTCAACAGGGCACAAAGTATCAAAACCCATCAAATCCCACTCCCCGTATGAAAGACGCAATTAAATGAGAAAATATGATGTGCAAGACATTTATAAAAGATAAAAGTGTCATAAAAACTAAATTTCAAAGGCTCAAAACTCTTCTGGCATTCCAAATCCATTTTAGGTCCGAAGTAAATAACTATAATTCCAAAAATTGATAAAAGTGACTCTTACTTTCAGTTTTCCACTCAAAATTCAAGAAAGATATTTAGTTTGATACCAATTTATTAATCAGCATTATATTGCTCCAACTACAAGGCTTTTATGAGTTAGCTCATTGTGAAACATCTCTGAGGACTTAGACAACTCATCTATGATGTATTCAGCTTGCATATGAAATGTTTCCTGAATGAAATGTCACCTTTCTTAAAGAAAACTATAAACTATGATATATAGCTTCCTTCGAGAAGCTGCAAATACATTGGATTAGCTTCTAATTTGTAGAAACTGAATTAAAAAACTACCATGATTCTTAACTGACATAAATCTTTAAAAGCTTATAAGTATTCACAAAGAAGTCATATACCAGAGCTTTTGAAAAAACTGATATATATCTTCCATTCATACAATTATTATTTATTTCAGTGGCAATTACGACCATTTTTACATAATAACAACCATTTTTACAATTGTCTTCGAGGGAATTTTAATTGTGTCTCTTGTAGTCACATGACCATGCTCTAACTACTACAGCTCATGAACAAAATTGTGCTAGCTATGGATTAAACTCGAATATTCCCGATCAATTCAACCTTAACTGAACTGAAGGTCATTAACCTATCGAGCCCAACCAATGTGATTTAAAAAGTAATAATTGCTAAAAAAAAGTCATGGTTATGCTAACCATTAACAATAATGCAAAAAAGATAAAATCAACCACACATACTAGCATTTTAAAACAACATAATCATATCATGGTCATTCCCTCAGAAACCATACAGTGGGCATGTTTAGTTTGGCTTATTTTAGTTTATCTACTAGCATAAAAACAACTTATAAAAACCACTTATTTTCAAAAAAATCTCCAAGATAGCCTATGAAAACATCTTATAACTTCTACGAAAACAATTAACTTTACATTGGGTTATTTGAGTTTATCCACTAACGTAAGTTCCAAGACACTGTTTTCAGTTTATTTTCATAAGTTCTTCAAGATAGATTATGAAAACAGCTTAAAACTTATACAGAAACAATTTATATTTTATCTTTTGCTATAACAATAGCTTATTCCTATCCTATAAGCTACAATTAAGATGATTATCCAAACAATTTCCCAATTCAAAAAATAAATAAACAAAATAAGCACTTATGTTATAAGCTGTAAATTAAGTTGTCTATCCAAACATGATAGATAATCAGAAAAATTCACTTGGAGTAAACACAATACATACCAGATGTGTTTTCATCTTCAAGATCAATTTCACGACGTAGCGCCGCCTCCTCGTTTCTCAGCTCAGTAGGTATAGGCTTACCTTCTGCAAAAACACCAAAATTAACGAAAAAAATAAAAAAAGAGTAAACGAAGCTGATGAATGAAAAGGAACCTCGAAGAGCTTCTCTGATTTTGCGTTTATTCTCATAATGAATACGCTCTTTTCCTTCTAAGCTTTTTCTGTATAAATACTCTCTTCGCAAACGTTGGTTTCTACGCAGCATTTTCTTGAACTGAGATGGAGGTACGCCGGCGGGAGTGCAACGGCGGACGGACGTCGGAGAAGGAAAGACTTGTGTTTCTGTTTGGATTCGTAGTTTGGGGTTTTTCGTTTTGTTTAGAAAAACCTAAGTTAAACGGTGTCGTTTTTGGATGCTAATTAACAGCAAAAAAGTAAATATCTTATGTACTTTTTTTATCGGTTAAAGGGAGGGTTTTTAAGGTAAATTCTAGGGTTTGGAAACCCCGTTCAAACACCTTTGGTTGTGAAATCACGAGTCTCTTAATCGCGAGAAACGATTCGTGAAAAGATTTGTAAGTAAATTTCTTGTAACTTCTTAGTTTCTCAAACTCATGGATAGTGAATTAGAGATATCTCTCTCCTCTAGACATAGGTCAAATTTTGGCCTACTACTGGCTGAACAAATATCGCTATGTTTTTTTCTTCTCCTTTATCTTGTTTTATTAGATGCGCTTATTTAATCACTTCGGTTTGATTGCTCCTAATTTTGCAACACTCATCAATACTTTGGTGTGAGTTTCTTAATTCTTCCATGATAACTCTAGGCACCTTCTAGCATGTATTTTTAAAATCAATGTAAGTAATAGACAAAGGTTTTTTAATCCATCCAATCCGATAGCAAGTATTATCATACTTATATATTATTATATACTTTTATGGTCAACCGGATTTTTTTCTTTACAACCTTCTTTTCTAATAATGGAGTGCATGCTTAGAATCATGAGTTTGATAAAATTACAATGTCGCTATGATTTTGTTGAAGCTTCAAAGTATAACTTTTACCAAAATTATGACCGTTCACTGTGATTCCGCCAAACTAACCGTCAATTTGAACATGCACATAAATGAATGTAGTGCAAAACAAAAATTACTGCAATAATATTAATTATGAAATGCTTGTTTCAAAAATAACTTGATTGTGCTTGCAGAAGCTTTAATTCTGCTAATACTTTTGCAACTGTTGACTTCAATCTTGAATCATTTTTTTGTGCCAAATCAATAAGAACCACTTGAGCATATTCTCCATATTTCACTCTATGTTCTTCAACCTTAAATATTTTCTCCAACATCCATAATGCTTTTTCTTGAACCTTTGGATCACCAACTTCTAGACTTTTTATAATAGCTTGCACACCGGATAATTTCGCAATGAAATTCACGCCATTTTCCCAAATTTCATCTTGCAAAAGAGTTGAAAGTGCAACAAGAGAAGCTTCAACTGCTTCCTTCTCTTTATCTTCCAACATTTCGATAAGTTGAGAAACCACACCTGCTTTGACTAAACAAAATGTGCTATTGACAAAGCAATATCCATCATGAACTTCACAGTATGCATTCGTTGAAGGTTGAACGCATAACCATCTTGACTTTCTACATTTCCTAAGAGAAAGTGAATTTTGAGATAGTTGTGCCAAAGAGTTTGCAGCCCTTGATTTTGTGATTGGTGAACTTGTTAGAGCAATTTTACAAGCAAAGGAATCACCCCGTGTTGTACCGAAACAAGTTGTAGTTTCTTGTCAGATGAATTCGTGAAGCGGTTTATAACACCGGCAGCATTCTCGATTAAGCTGGTTGTTGATGGCGATTTACTAGCATTGCAAGAATACAAAATAGATATCAAAAGCTAAAGCAAATTTGCCCTCTTGAGTATACCGGTTACTTTTTTATCGCTAGCGGGAAGGTTACTCAGTATGCCAACCGCAGCCGCCTTTTCACTCTCTGATGTGGATGACGAGACAATATTAACAATGTTGAAAATATGACTTTCATCAAGATATTCGGTCAACTCATCAGTCATATCTTTAGAGAGTGTGTATAGAAAATTCAAGACCTTACACCTGATTTTGATGTTATTTTCCTTAAGAAAAGGTAAGAGTAGTTGAAGTGCACCTTTTTCTTTCATTTTTCTTCTCACTTTCGATGCACCAAGATGAGAAGACATGCTATTTAGAGCTTCTAATAGATGACCTTGAATTATAGGGCTTGAAAGATTCAAAAGCGAAAGCATCTGTTGCGCAACATCTTCGTTGACGAGTATGGATTCCGACTGAGCAATTCGTGCAAGAATAGCTGATGCAGGTTCCCTTAGTGTCATGAGCACAAATGTTACAGAGAAGAGAAGTTGTAGCAAAGATCCTGTAATTCCAGACCGAATCAAACGTTGCACGTTTTTGGTCAAGCTAGACAGATTTTGTAGTGCGTTTAGAGATGATAACTTGGATTCAAGTTTCCCGGTAATAAACATTTTCACTAGGGGTTCGATCGCTCCATCTTCTCCAAGGGTAAGTTTGCTGTGATCAGTGAGTTCCCACCGAGAAAGTGTCGTTGCCATTAGGATCTTGTTCATGTCAGACCCTGCATGAATAAGATAATTTGAAATTTTCAAGTGAATGTTGAAAAACTTAATTGAGTTGTGATTGGGTTATGCCTCCCAATATCAAGTAAAATATGCTTTTGGTCCCTATATGTAACACTCATTTTCAATCCAACTCTTATACAAAAAAGTGTTCAATTTAGTCTTCATTTGTACAATTAATTTGGTCCTCTCAGTTTACTACTGTTATACCACGGGTTCAAAGGTTATGCATGCTGTTGTAAATCGGTTTTACACAGATATTCAATAAAAATCTACTAAGCCGCCACATGACATTCACTTTTTGAACTATATTGTAAAATTAACAGTATAACATGAAAAAAATGGAAGGCTTCCATTTGATGTCAGTGTAAAACTAATTTACACCAACAATGTATGCCTTAATAAATAATAGAGAGCAAAAGACAGGTATCAGTTGAGAAAATTCCTGAATTACCTTCCTTCAAATACTGAACTAGTGGCCTAAAGTAACCAGCCTCAGCCATATGAAGTGCATTTTGATTATTACTAGACAAAATATCCAATAACTTTGCCGCATCATGTGAAGCAACAACGTCATCACCATTAAGGATGGCGACCAACATAACGATACACCCTTGAATTCGAACTGCTGGAACGTTAGAGAGGTCTAGCAACAGTCCCACTGCTTCCCTCCTCTCTTCTGAGTCCCTTGTAAGAGATTTAACCACTGCTGATAAAAACTCAACCTCAACCATCTTCTCCTGCATTTTACCACTTTATAAAGTAAGATAAAATGACTATGGATTGACTTATTTAAGCTTATCTACTGGTATAAACACTTGTGAGTTCTAACAATGTTGGGAAGAGCTTATGACAATAGCTTGTGACATGTCCATAAGCTGTTTATAGCTTATTTCCTGAGCTATCAAAACAATTTATAGCTTATATAAAAACAGTTTGATTTTCTTTTACTCTTTGTTACAGAAATAGCTTATACATAAACACTTATATGATAAGCACTTATGATGTAAACTCGTAATTAAGTTGCTTATCAAAACAGACCGAAATCTGTAAGAATTTTAGACCAGTATTTACAACAAAAATAATAATAAAAGGTAGAACAATATTTGACCTAACATTTGCAAAAACATTCTTAACCTCTTTTCACTTATTTTTTTAATTACTTTTTTTATTTTTTAAATTATTTTTATTTTTTTAAATTAAAAAAATTATTTATTTATTTATTTATTTATTTATTATTTTTTAATTAACGCATCACACTTGATGAGTCACATTAGAATCAATTTTCTCAAGTTTTAGGTAGAAATATATTCTTTTAACCAAGTTAGACAAATGAAACAGCTATGTGGATTGCAATTTGCAATTTACTACTAGCTAGTAACTAGTAAGTAATTGTTTTACATCATACATATCATTACCCAACCAAAGTGCTTTAGATTCTCATTCTCATACTCTTAATATTCAGATTCCCACTACACTAACACACAACACTCTTCTCTCTCACTCAAACATTTGATCTTTCTTTCTTCCTTAACTCATCCTCACTAAAGTTAGATACTTCAACTTTAGTTTAACTCACACAACGCCTTCATTATAAATATTCTTTTCACTCACTTCGTTACTCTCTCATCACCCAACACTCTTCTAAGCAAATAAACATCTTCATCACTCTTCCTATTTATACTGACACACACTTTTGCTTCGTTCATTCTTAACCTCTCTTGACTTGTTTTCTACAACCTCATATCTCTCTTACCATAACAATAACATCTAACACCAAGCCATGCATTTTCATCATTTTTTTCATCCTTCATTCTTAGCCACTCTTCACTTATTATTTTAATTTATTTTCTATTTTTAAAATTATTTTTGTTTTTCTTTTAATTTAAAAATAAATAAAAATAACTATTTTTGTTATTTTTATTTTTTTTATTTTTTATTTTTTTAATTAACGTATCACAATTGGTATTTTTATTTATTTTTAAATTAAAAATTACACAAATGACATCCTTGTATGCTATTAATGAGTCAAAATTGATCTGGGCCAAAACTGCAAAAAATGCTTAACATAGGGGGCTCGGTTGTTATTGTTTTAGTTAGGAGGCCAAAACTGCAATTTTCTGATACTTAGGGGGCCAAAACTGTAATTAAGTCTAAAAGAATTTGTTTAAACATCAATGTGTGCTCTTTGTTTATTTTCCTTTTCAAATAAAAAAAATAGGTTATTTTTTATTGAGTTTTGAAGTGAGATACCGATAAAAGTAGATGAACATAAAACTCACCGTGTACAAATTGGAAAAAAGCAATGATAGTGGATTAGTCGATTCATTGAAATGTATTTACCTTAAAAGGAAAACGTGGTCCAATAGGGTCTCATTCATGAAAGTGTTGATGAGTCACATTGGAATCAACTTTTTCAAATTTTAACCAAGTTAGACAAAAAGTAAAACACCCCTATGCATTGCAATTTGCAAATTACTATGAGCTAGTAAATAGTAAGCAAGTGTTTTACATCACACATATCATTATCCAACCAAAGTGATTTAGATTCGCATTTTAATATTCTCACTATTCAGATTCCCACCACACTAACACACAACACTCTCATCTCTTACTCAAATATTCGTTCTTTTTTTTTTCTAACTCATTCTCACTGAAATTACACACTTCAACTGTACTTTAACCCACACAAAGTCTTCATTATAAATATTTTTTTCATTCACTTTGTTACACTCTCATCACAAAATACCATTCAACACAAGGAAACACCTTCATCACTCTTTCTATTTATACTCACACACACTATTGCCTCCTTCATTCTTAACCTCTTTTCATTTGTTTTTTACAACCTTAAATCTCTTTTACCATGACAACATCATCTAACCACACGTCGTTCATTTTCTTCACTTTTGTCTCCTTCATTCTGAACTTCTCTTCACTTATTTTTTTAATTTTTTTTTAATTTAAAAATAAAAAAACTATATTTTTAATTAATTTTACTTTTTTTTAATTAACGCATTACACTTGATGAGTCATATTGGAATAAACTTTTTCAAGTTTTAGGTAGGAATGTATTCTTTTAACCAAGTTAGACAAAAAGTGAAACACCCCTATGGATTGCAATTTGCAATTTACTTCTAGCTAGTAACTAGTAAGTAATTGCTTACATCACACATATAATTACCCAACCAAAGTGCTTTAGATTCCCATTCTCATACTCTCAATGGTCAGATTCCCACCACACTAACACACAACACTCTTCTCTCACTCAAATATTCGTTCTTTCTTTCTTCCTTAACTCATCCTCACTAAAATTACACACTTCAACTTTACTTTAACCCACACAACGCCTTCATTATAAATATTCTCTTTCACTCACTTCGTTACTCTCTCATCACAAAACACTCTTCCATGCAAACAAAATATTCATCACTCTTCCTATTTATACTGACACACGCTTTTGCCTCCTTCATTCTTAACCTCTCTTCACTTGTTTTCTGCAACCTCATATCTCTCTTACCATGACAATAATATTTAACACCAAACCACATGCATTTTCATCATTTTTTCCTCTGTCATTCTTAGTCACTCTTCACTTATTATTTTAATTACTTCTTTATTTTTAAAATTGCAAAACTGCAAAAAATGCTTAACATAGGTGGCTCGGTTGTTGTTGTTTTTGTTAGGATGCCAAAATAGCAATTTTCTGATACTTAGGAGGCCAAAACTGTAATTAAGCCTAAAAGAAATTGTTTAAACATCAATGTGTGCTCTTTGTTTATTTTCCTTTTCAAATAAAAAAATAGGTTATTTTCTACTGAATTTTGAAGTGAGATACCGGTAAAAGTAGATGAGCATAAAACTCATCGTGTACAAATTGGACAAAAGCAATGAAAGTGGATTGGTCGATTCATTGACATGTAATTACCTAAAAAGGGAAACGCGGTACACTAGGGTCTCATTCATAAAAGTGTTGATGAGTCACATTGGAATCAACTTTTTCAAGTTTTAGGTAGGAATATATTATTTTAACCAAGTTAGACAAAAAGTGAAACACCCCTATGGATTGCAATTTGCAAATTACTACTAGTGTAACTAGAAAGTAAGTGTTTTACATCACACATATCATTACCCAACAAAAGTGATCTAGACTCGGATTCTAATATTCTCACTATTTAGATTCTCACACACTAACACACAACACTCTCCTCTCTTACTCAAATATTTGTTCTTTCTTTCTTTTTTTCTTAACTCATTCTCAGTGAAATTACACACTTCAAATTTACTTTAACCCACACAAAGCCTTCATTTTAAACATTCTATTTCACTCACTTTGTTACTCTCTCATCACACAACACTCTTCAACACAAACCAACACCTTCATAACTCTTCTTTTTTTTACTCACACACACACTTTTGCATCCTTCATTCTTAATCTCTCTTCACTTGTTATCTGCAACCTCAAATCTCTCTTACCATGACAACAACATCTAACACCAAGACATTCATTTTCATCACTTTCGCTTCCTTCATTCTTAACCTCTTTTCACTTATTTTTTTAATTACTTTTTTTTTTTAAATTATTTTTATTTTTTTTAAATTAAAAAAAATTATTTTTTTATTTTTAATTAACGCATCACACTTGATGAGTCACATTGGAATCAACTTTTTCAAGTTTTAGATAGGAATATATTTCTTTAACCAAGTTAGACAAAAAGTGAAACACCTCTCTGGATTGCAATTTGCAATTTACTACTAGTTAGTAACTAGGAAGGAATTGCTTTACATCACACATATCATTACCCAACCAAAGTGCTTTAGATTCCCATTCTCATACTCTTAATATTCAGATTCCCACCACACTAACACACAACACTCTTCTCTCTCACTCAAACATTCGTTCTTTCTTTATTCCGTAACTCATCTTCACTAAAATTACACACTTCAACTTTACTTTAAGCCACAAAAATTCTCGCAGGCAAGAAAACAAAACACTCCTCCCTTTCACTACTCTTTTCCCTCGGCCTCACCTCCCTCTCCACTAATCTCCACAAATTTTCATCATTTCCTCAATTGAATTAGCATGCAAGGGATTATAAGTCATCATTAGGGTAACTATTTAATTGTAGTTTGCGAAATCAAACTACAATTAAATCAAAGAAGGACCAGGGCACTTTAAAGAAGACTTTCATGAGCTATGGAATGAGAAATCAAAGCAGGACAACTTCAAGAATAGTCTCTTGGAAACATGGGAAGATCTTGATGAAGAGTCCGAGAATGAAGAAGAGATTTCTCTTTCACTTATTGCAACGACATCCTCTGAACCTGGCTCAGATGATGAAAGTTACAATAATAATGAGGTTTTTTATGAACTTACTCGTGATGATGAACTTATCTCTACCCATTAAAGATTTGCTAAAGAATGCTCAAGGTAAAACTAGAAAGTATAACATTTTACACAAGCATTGTAAAAACCTACTTGAAAAGGAAGTTACATGAATCCGGAGATTGAGGATTTGAAAAATGAAAATGATGCTTTAGAATTGTACTTAGAAACCGTAAGTCCGTAACTCTCAAAAGTATGAATATGCTTTTCAAGAGTTTCTTTCTAATGGTATAAAAATAGTTGAGATTGCATCTATGATTTATGGTGTCATTATGAACAATCTTAAAGGCATTGGTTACACATAAGATGTACACTAACCTAAAGTTCATGGTCTGGATAAGCCAAAATATGCAACTTGTTTATACTACTTAAAAAGATGATACGAGAAAAAATCTTGTCCAATGTTGAAAGCAAACCCCAAAGGACCTATAATAATATTGATACCTAAGAAAGAAATTGTGTATGTTGTAGATTTTCTTAGCAATAGAGTTCACACACCAATCATGGTACCTAGACAGTGGTTGTTCAGGGCATTAGACAGGAGAAAAACATATGTTCCAAAACCAAACACTAAAGTAGTAAAGCATTATGGATTTTGGAGGAAACTAAAGAGGGGAAATCAAATCATTGGCTCAAAAACCATTGATAACTCCTCTTTCCCTTTTATTCTTAATGTTTATTTGGTAAAAGGAAGAACAATGTTTACAAGATTGATGTTTCTGATTTGGCCTATAATGTAAAAACTACTTATCAATTGATTAAGGGAAGAAAAATCAATATTTCTTATTTTTATCAGTTTGGATGTACTTGTTAAATTTTAAACACTAAATAAGTCCATCTTAACAAAATTTATGTCAAAGATCAAAAGTGTATCCTATTAGGATATTCTAAACGCTCAAAGGTATATAGACCCTATTAGGATATTCTAAATGTTCAAAGGTATATAGACGGTAAGTGACAAATGAAAGAACGTTGAGATGAAAGTGGAGCCCCTAAAAAAATCTTGTATGATCACAGCTTATGATCATATTATTTAGAGGGACAAACATACTTAAAAAAATATAAAAAATAAATAAATTGCTTTTTTCAAATAATTAAATTATATTTTCTTTTGTGTGCGCTTAAATGGTGTATAAAAATGATTGTAACCATCAAAGTATGAAATGGGAGTGAAAGTGAAGAATAGTCACGGGTCTAAAGAAACTTATGGTGCGTCTTTTTTTAAATTTTAAAAAAATAGATCTTGTGTTAGAAAAATTTAGAGTTTTTTTTGTAGAGATTAAAAAAAACGAAGCCATGTGTGTTTGTTTATTATCCAAAAAATTACTTTAAAAAAAATAATTTTTAACTAGTACAAAATTGCAAAATTAAGAAGTAAGGGAGAAGAAAATGCATTTAAGAAAAAAAAAATGGCAAGGTATGTCACCAATTGAATTCAATATTAATAATAAAAAATAGTCATAATTCCAAATACCAGAAGAAAATACAAAATTACATTATAAAGGGACATTCATCAAGCAATAATTATACCCAAAAAATGTAAACATATAATGACAAACACTTGATACTAATAAGAACTCCAGAATACAGTCCTAGAATGACCAACATCTTCAACACTTCTGCCATGTATTCCTTTTTAACAACTTGATATCAATGAACAATATTTAACACATATTCATGATTTAGTACTTGTATATATAACCAAATAATTCAAACTTAATTCACTCTGCTGCAATATTTTCTGATCTGACCCTGGTTTCCGGTGAGAGGGCTAAGATTTCCCATCTTAATCATCGCATTAGCGAAATCGTATCTAAAGAGATACGGATTTCTTGCATAAGCCCTAACTTTGTAGTCGGTGGAACCGCCGTTATAGAGTTCTTGATCAGAATGCAAAAGACCCCTTTTGAATAATAAATTTCTGTAATAAGCACTGTCAAAGAATGCTGGAGTTGTGCTGTCTAAATTGGCTAAGTTGTTATCACCACCATTCCTTGGACATGTGTATTGCAATGATCTTCTGTAGTAAGGATCGATGTTGCTTTCGTTGTAAATCCTGTTTTTGAATAATGCACATTTTGCTTTTCCTATTGTGTGAGCACCTAAAGAAAAACAAATTTAACTTGTTATAAACATATAACTGCATGTCATGCGAGATGAACAATAAATTTGAGATTGCATTTGGAGACAAAAATTATAAAATTAGAGTTTAGGTTGTAATCAACTCTAGCCGTAAATTTAATTATAATTGTTCTCGTCAAAACATATGAAAATCAAATATAAGTCGTCAGAATCAAGTTCGGAATATATTTAGAGTATTGTGTTGATAAATTCGAGTGCATACTTAGAACGTATTATCTTATGTGCTATTGAATTTTTGTTTCGTGTTTATTAGCTAATTGTTTCGTAATGTTATTTAAGTATTGTCGTTCTTTTTCGTGTTTACCTGATAAAGCAACCATTTCATCAGCTGAGAAACCCTTTTTCTGGAAAGCAGCAATAAGGCCACTAAGATTAAGGAATGGAGAAGGTAAATCAGAGTTAGCAGCATTAAAATTTGCAGTTGTTGAATCTCTTCTGCCCAAACGAACTCCCCAAATAGGTCCACCAAGCTGGTAATATATATTTATCAATCATCAACAATATTAGGCCCAAAATTATTCATGCATGTAAATGTATATAAATATATATAAATTATTTTAAAAAGTTTAATTACAACATAAAAAAAATGAAATTAATCTTCAATTAACAATCATTGGTCAGATATTATTTACGTTCCAGATGAACTCCAGATTATCATAGGTCTCTCCCTTGAGAATCGAAGTGTTACGACAAAAAGTATTTAAGTAGTAATTTATCAGTTGAATTAACTCTTTTTTAGAAAAGAATACTTACAGTAGCAACAGAATCTCTGGCTGCAACAGCTAAGATATCTGCACAAGAAACAACATTGGGACAAACTGCTTCTATTTTAGCTTTTATAGTGTCTATAAATTCGTAACCCCTAAGAGAATTGGCATTGGGTCTGGCATTTTGTTCTCCCTGGAAAGTTGCTGTGTCCTTCAACAATACTGATGCATCACACCCCTTCAAAAATAAAGGAACAATATATAAGAAGAATATTTATTGAAACAGTTCTTATCTTTTTGTTTTGGGTTATATCAATGTTAGATTACCCACAGTCTCTTTGTAATATATTTTTCTATTTCTATACTTTACAACACTTCAGATTATTTCTTGTTTAATCCTTCAACTTTTCTAAAATTTCAAATATTTTACTTTATTAAAAGTCTATTTTCCAACGAAATTTTAACCACGTTTCTTTTATATATTTATAATATTACACTTCAAAACTTCTAATTTAAATTGTTGTCCCATTTCAAATTGATTTTTTTTT
Source organism: Medicago arabica (assembly GCA_946800305.1). Taxonomy (NCBI): domain Eukaryota; kingdom Viridiplantae; phylum Streptophyta; class Magnoliopsida; order Fabales; family Fabaceae; genus Medicago; species Medicago arabica. The sequence goes on from OX326964.1 coordinate 12,539,297, forward strand.
TATATTTTATATAATTAATTCATCTTGACAAAGTGTTTAAGAATGAAAATTTTTAATGGCTTTATCCAAGATTTTTTTATTTATAGATGACGTAAATTCTTAACCAAAAAAAATTACATAAATTCAATTTAAACACTTAAATTGCCTACAAATCTAAATTCCAGCAATTTTTCAATTACGACATCCAAACACACACAAAATTTACCTTAACAAAATCAATTTATTTTGAATACACTTCAGTTTTATCAACCAAACAATGTAATTTACACTGAAGAATTCGAATAATTACTTTTTAAAATTAGATAAACTCAAATATATCTTCTCCAAACACATTTTTAACCTTAATATACAGTCTCACTCACTTATTTACAACATGTAAATGAATGTAATAATTGACAAGAAAAAGGTAATGTAAACATGAAATTTGTAAACAAAACATATTTTTCTTCTTCTACAAAACGGCATTTAAAGAGAAATGGAACTACGAAGACTTACCTGAACAAAGCAGTCATGGAAATGAAGACGGAGCAAGGATGCACCCAAGCGACGATCTCTCGATACAGCAGCAATTATTTCTCTCCTAATGATAGGAAGAGCAGGAGGACATCTTCTACCATAAAATGTAGAACTCAACTCACTATAAGGGGTAGGTATTAAAGAAGACACAACAGTAGTTGCTGAAGGAATTAAACTTGAAGCTGAGACTATGCCAATAAGACATATCATTACACAGAATGTCACCATGGAATGAGTAACAATAGCCATGTTAATTAATTTTATTTAGTAGCAACTCTTAAGGTATAATAAGAGATGTTTTTGATTTGTAATTGGTTTCATGAAATGTGTCACCTATTTATAGATGAAAGAATTATGTATTTTGCATTTATTTTTTTTGGAGGGGGGTTAGGGCACGTCCCTGTTTGATTACAACATCAACATTGTGGACAACCATTCATATATGATTATTTGATAATTAAATTTTGATTATAGCTGGATTGTGCTAAACTAGTTGACTTAATGATATGTTGCAGATTTTATGGCGCATGCCCCTCTCTTAAAATAAAAATTATTTGTACCCTATATATTAGGTAATATACAGTCTTTAGTTTTTTTTTTCTCAAGGGTACCGTCTTTAAAATTTCTCAAATGGATAACTAAATTAGATATATCTAAAATGGATTCTTGTGTGTTAAAATTTTCCAAAATAAATATTACTGTCCCTAATCTTTGGTTCTTTTAAGTATTTTATTTTTGCCTCAAATTTTTATTTTTTTTAAATCAAGATAATTAATTTTATTTTTCCTTTTGTCTATAAATCTTTACAAAAGCCAAAATCATGCACTTAATGAATTTTAGTGTGTTTGGCCACCTAGTATGTTCCAATTCTCATTGTATTGTATATTTGTTACCTCTTTCTGTTATATATATATATATTTATATATATATATATATATATATATATATATATATCAGAATAATTCATACTAGCAAACAATAAGATAAACTTCAGATATTAATATGGTCTAATTTTATTTTTTTTGACAAATTAAAATAAGTATGGTCACATTTTCCCTTAAAAAATGTATGGTTACATTTCCTAAATATACAGATAATACTTGTAAAAATTTCAGTTCAAATGGTTATCAATCTGTCAACGTCTGATCTTTCGAATTGATCAATCAAGATTAACATCATCGTGAAACTCTGCATGCTTAAGCATGAACCATTTAAACAGATAAAAGGAATATTATATGTTTATTTTGAAAGGGAAAGGAATATTAATTGTTATAACGTGTTGATCACAATTATAGGATATGTAGGATTAAGTGGAGGTGTTTCATTTTGTATTTATTTTAACAAGGTAGCAAACACGATTGTTATATTATCCTAATTAAGAAATCACGACAAATGATATATAATACAATGTCTTAATATAATATTCGACCTGATTCTCTTTTCCATTTTTTCAAAAAGAAAGAAGAAGAAGTTTTATATTTTGCTAGTTTATAATTTTTCCTTATCAATAAATAGGAATGATCTGGCGTATATATCGTGACTTGCCTTTGATTATTTATACCTTATCAATAATAAATTGTTTTGCTTTGTGAAAAAAGTAATTGAGTATATAGTGTAATTCGTATCAAAGTTAATTATGTATATGATTTAGTAAAGACTACTTTCCAACACGCATGATTCTAACAATTGAAAGAGAATGTCCCTCAAAAAAAGAAAAAAAAACAATTGAAAGAGAATGAAAGAATATCTTTTTGAAAAATTTATATAATTACAATGTAAGGTTTGACAATTTCTTTTCTTGGTTGAATTTTTCTCCAATTTCGTTTTGAAAGACTTTTACGCAATGACTTTAGTTTCACTTAGTTTATCTCTATTAGAAGTTTGTTTTGCCTGTTTTTGCTTATGTTTCGAGGGAGGGTTGATGTTAGTAGTGCTTCTCTTTTCATAGATGGGGCAGGGTCTGCGGTTAGCGTTGTCCGCAGTGTTCGGTCTGGTTTCAGTTTTTTGTTGTTGTTCTGATCTGAAGCTGGGTTTAAGTGGTGGTTACAATGGTGGTGCTGAAGCTGGGGGATTTGGTGGTAGTGATCGTGATGTTTTATAGTGGTTATGGGTGATTTCGAGTTTGGATCTTGAGGGTACACTGAATGATGTGTTAGTTGTACAACGTGTTGGTTGGGGGAGTTCGTGGAGGGGTGGTGTTTGTGTGGTGGTATGTGGGGTTGTGGTGGTGTGGTTTGGATTGGGTGGTCGTGGGTAATGTGGAATCGAATTTGGTGTCGGAACGTTTAGCGGACATGAGATAGTTAGAGGGGGTGGTAGACGTTGTTTAGGATAGGAGGTGGTAGTCTTTGTGGTGTTTTTTTGTGGGTGGTGAGTTCTTGGTGTTTCTATTGTAGACCGCCTCTATTTTTCAGTCCATATCTGTCGTCACTAGTTCTTGTCGTGCTTGGGTGCTTTGATTGTGCGGATCCTATGTGCCGAGCCTTGTCCCTTACTGATATGAATTATGTCATGGATTCTGGTGGGTCGGTTGCTTTTGCTTCGAGATCGGGAGTTGGTATCTTGTCGCAATCTTGTTTGGTTAGTTATGGTGTTTCTTTGGTGGATCGGGGATGAAGGGTACCCTTCTGATTGAGTTTTGGAGTCTGGTGGACCGATCACTTTTGATTCAAGATTGGGAGTCAGATCTGATTTAGATGAATTTGGGTACAACTGCAGGTTGCCACAATACAACCAACTTTGTCTCTAATTACCGACAAAAGAGAGAAAACAGTGCTAACCAATTAGCTTGTCAACTTCGAATATGTGATGAATGTTTCTTATGGATTTATAGTATACACAGAAATTGCAGCAATTTCATCAGCCCATGGTGTCCAAACAAAATATAATATACTTCACATTCTACATCCTTGTGATAGTTCAGATTTCAAATTGAAGGTCAATCATTGATTTTATAGTTGAAGACTAACACTTTTTAACAATTGATAATTTGTTATTAACATATTAGCTATATTATATAAGATTTACATTATGTTTGCAACTTAATCGCTAAGCATAAAACAACCTATCTGCTATCGAGATCGTGAACAGGAGTAGGAAATCTATCATTAGTGTTGGGTTATTGTTTGTTTGTTGAGTATTGATTTCATTGTTGCTAAAACAAATACTCATGTATGATGTTGGATACGATGTTTCAACATCTTGGCATGGTTCAGTGTTTTTTGTTTATGTGGCTTGGTTTACGCAAGTTTTATCTTATTAAGGAAACCACGCCTTATTTCTTGTTCACCAAATAACATATTTTTCCCAAAATTAGCTAGGTAATTTGTTTCTAAAATATAGACAATATTTTAGGATCCCTTGGTGGTGATGTTTGGCTGTTCCTAAAGATGTTGCTATATTTATTTCTAATTTGTTACGTGAGATCACTAAAGATTCTATGAAGATTTTATTCACGTGACTTGTGGGTCCAGTAGACTTGTATTTCCAGAAGAAATATATTTTCAGATGAATATTTTTATTTGTGAAATATATTTTCAAAAGAGATTTTGGAAGATATATTTCTGAAGAATATTTGTTTCAATATATTCCTGAAAAGAATATTTGATTCAAATATATGTGTTTCCAGAAGAAAGATTATTTTCAAATGGATATTTTTATTTGTGAAATATATTTTCAAAAGATATTTTGGAAGATATATTTCTGAAGAATATTTGTTTCAATATATTTGTGAAAAGAATATTGGCTAAAATATGCATTTCATTTCATCCATGCAATTAGGGGTCGTTTGAAATTTCATCCCTGAACTTACTAATCCTCCCATTTTGCCCCTGCAAATATTAATCATTTGAAAATTCGTCCATTAACCCACTTAATGACTGCCACGTCATCAAATTAGCAAAATGACATGGGAAAAGACAAAAATACCCTTTTTTAATTAAAAAATTTGAAAAAAATAAAAAAATCTGAAAAAAATAATTAAAAATCATAAAAAATCTTAAAAAGTTTTTTGGAAAAAAACTGTTAAAATTAAAAAAAAAAGTGAAAATTAATTTTTCGAAAATAATTTTTTTATTAATTTGAAAATTATATATTACTTTTTTTTTCAAAAAACTAATATCCGGATTTAAAAAACAAATTTCCACTTTTTTCTTCATCTTTAAAAAAAATTGGAATTTTTTTATGATTTTTAAAAAAAAAAAAATCAGATTTTTTTATAAAAGGGTATTTTTGTCTTTTCCCATGCCATTTTGCTAATTTGATGACGTGGCAGTCATTTAGTGGGTTAATGGACGAATTTTCAAATGATTAATATTTGCAGGGGCAATATGGGAGGATTAGTAAGTTCAAGAATGAAATTTCAAACGACCCCTAATTGCAGGGATGAAATGCATATTTAAGCCAAGAATATTTGATACAAATATATGTTTAGCATATGACGAAAAAAGCCCATGCTGCTGAATGACTATATAAGGAAGACTCATACCTAGTTTTATTCATCAATTCAATAGTATTGAATTGAGTCTTTTAGAGTTTCAATTGTGCTTTATTTGTGAGCCTCTCTTTGTATCACCTTGATGCATTGAGCATGACCTTTAGTTGAGTTGTAATGGATCAAAACCATCGTTTTATATAAGAGTCATTATTAGGGTTTTGTGTCCTTGTTATTTGTGTGTTCTTCTCTTGTATCGTTTGTGATGCAAGTCTAGGACTCTTTGTTATTTGTGAGCCTTTCTTGTATCACCTTGATACATGTTAAGGACTGTTTATTGAGTTGTAACTCGTGTGCTGCACCAAAGCTTTGAAGCAAGGTTGTAGTTTGTGTTTGAAGGTAACTTCATCATTTTGTGATTAAATCTGATAATCACAGGGGTTGTGATTGATTGTAGGATAGTGCGATGGGGTCTCAGATCTAGGAGTTCCTAGGTTGAAGTCAATATGGGTAGGTCCTAGGTCTAGAGTTGTAAACGAGGTGTTTACTGAGAACTTTAGAATAAGGACTACACTAGTGGATTTCCTTCCTGTCTTGGTAGCCCCCAGATGTAGGTGAGTTGTGCCGAACTGGGTTAACAAACCAATTGCGCCTTTTACTTTTTTGTCCTTTATATTTTTCTTGTTATGTTTGTTTTCTGCTAGCTCGATGTTGAAACATCTTACTCAACATTCTGTTTGTGTCTGATGTTGAAACATCATATAAAACATCTGAAAGCTAGCGTGCCAGAATTTTATTGTTTGTGAATTGGCTTCATTTTGTTAAAATAAATAGTCTGAGCAAGATGGTTTACCAGATGTCATGGACATGTAAGTACGACATCTTATTTTTAAGTGAATTGCTTTGTTCGCGTTTTTAGAGTATTGGATTTTTCGCATGAGATCATAGAAGATTTGTTTGAAGAGGAAGACAAACACTAGGAGTTTCAAAGTAGATATCTCTCTCCTCACGCTATGTCTCTAGGATATATTGTATTTCTTTTGTAATTTATCTTTAGATGTCGTGAGTAATTAAATCTTTTTATGCTACGGTTCTAAGAGGAACCTCTGTTTTGTTATTGGATTATTTTAATTTAAGTTCTTTATTAAGATATTTTGGGAATTGATGGGGTAAATCTGCAAGTGCACGGTTTACCGAAGTAGTAATAAAGAGTATCGTTCCAACAGAGAGTTGTTCAATTGATTTACTTTTAAAATATTGATTAAATGAAAGTTCAAAGGTTCAAAAGTTGGGATTTTTATCGATTGAAAATAATAATAGTAATAAAAAGCTCATTGGGATTATTGGTTAATCTTAATAACAAATCTTTCACAAGCCAAACCTTAAACCTAAATCTAATGTTGACTCTATTTTCTAAGGACAAGTTTCTCTTTGCTTTTTCATAACTCCTTTCGGTCTCAATGAATGTATTTCAATAGCAATCATGCATATTCTCATGGTTGATTGCAATTGAAACCCTTTAAGAACGAAACTTTAAAAGTTTCAAGGTTTTCTAGACTATTTTCATGTTTCGAAAACCTTGTCTAATCTCACATGTCCAATATCGACCTTCATCTTTCGATCCTTCGGTTAGTATTTGAGATGAATCAATAACAACTATTAAACTTCATCTTTCGATCCTTCGTTTAATAATTGTTATTGATTATAAGAACGGTGAGATTAGATTAGAAAATAGGGTTACACAAAATTAGGGTTCTAGGCTTGGTTTGAATAGGATTATGTCGTTAGACTTATCCAACAATCCCAAGACAAAGAAGTCTACTCACTCATGTTCATTGTAGACATAGAGAAGAATAAGAAGAAGAAGAAGAGCATAAAAATAAATAATAAGAAAATAAAGAAACTTTTATTCAAAGAAACAATTGTCACTTATAATTTCCAAGAACAAAAGATGATTCAATATGTTTGCTAGCGGCTCTATTTATAGCCTATAACTAATTAAGCCCCAAGAAATACATCAATAGAATGTTCAACAAGAAACCATGGACTTTAGGTCAGAAAAAAACTAAACAGGCAGCTTGTCTGAGAAGCAAAAGCAGCAAATGGAGTGTTGTGGTGGAGGCACGGGCAGTGCCATTGGAGGCATGGGTAATGCCAAGCTTCTAGTGGTTGGTTTTCTTTGAAATGTTGGAGGCAAGGGCTGTGTCTTCAAGGCATGGGTTGTGTCCGATATTTTTGCACATAATCTTCATATTTTTGGCACGAATCAGCTCCAAATCTCCTTTCTTTTGCTACAAGACTAAATCTTTCATATATTTGTTCCTGAAATTAAATAACTTGATATTGAAGTAAAATAGTTCTAAAAAGGAAATAAAAACACATAAAATCTAAATAAAACAGACTCAAATAATCTATTAAAAATAGTAATTAATGACTCATCAGGAATTTTAGTTAATTTTAGGCTTAAACACACTTTTTACCCCCTAATTTTTAAAAAGTTGCGATTTTGGTCTCCTATTAAAAAAAAAATTGCCAAAGTCCCCACCCATGTTTAGCCCCTTTTGCAAAACTTCAATTTTGACCTGGTCAAGCTTATGTGTCATGCCACTTAACTCACAAAGATGCCAGCTGTGTATTTTTTGAATTAATTTTTTTTTGTAAAAGCCACTTAATCATTTAAGTATTAAATAAATGAAAGAAAAAATAGAAATTAATTTTTTAGCAATAACAACAACGCACCATCAACATCTTCAGCTTCTCTTACTCACATCTGAACTCTTCTATATTCCATAATAAAAATCCTCAAGTTCCCTCTTAATCTTCTCAATCATCATCACACAGAAGAAACAATCAAAGCACAAAACAAAACTCAAAACAAGCATCATAATTCTAGAAAATCATGATGCTCACATATCTAGAGGTTGAGAAAGGATGGAGAGAAAGAAAGTGAATCAAACATACAAAAATCGAATGTGAATCAAACAACAACAAAAGTAGAATCTAACGCGAATTGTAAACATTATTTTCTCATCCCTTAACACGGATTTTGTTTGATTCAAACCCATAAAACTCCCTCTTAATCTCATCTCTCATCATCTAGTCGAATCTAACGAAAATCGAATTCAACAAAAGTTTCCTCTTAATCTCATCACTCATCATCATAGTTATCTTCATAACTCATCATTAAACCCATAAAACTAAAACCCAGCAGTTTTGTTAAGATTCAGATGATGATAACTTACCCATGTCTTCATATTATTTCAATGATTTTGTTTTGGTTGCATAGATTTTGTGTTAAGGATTTAGTATAAATTGGAACTTTTGTGGCTTGAATCATGTCAGATTTGTGGAGCATAGAGCAAGGGAGAAGAGCAATGAGATGAGATGGGGTGAAGAAGATGAAGTTTGGTAATTTTCTGGGTTTTTGTGAGAGAGAGGAATTGAATATTTTTTGGGGTTTTAAAATATAAGAGTTAAAAGAATTTTGGGTTTTTGAGAGTTTGATTTGAGGAACCGAAGGAAAATCCATTTAAGGAATTCAAAAATGCATGGTCAGAATGGAATCAATTAAAAATGTTGAAGACGAGCATGATGCTTAGAATTTGAAACCATGATGCTCAATAATCATAATCATTGAATGAATTGAATATTATCTACCAATTTTCCCCTTATTTTTTTTCTTTTTTTAATTATGTAATTACACATGTGGATTTTCTTTTCTTTTTAAATTAAAAAAATTACACAGTTGACAGTTTTTAAAGTTATGTGGCATGGCACATAGGATTGACCAGGTCAAAATTGAAGTTTCGCAAAAGGGGCTAAACATGGGTGGGGGCTTTGGCAATTTTTTTTAATAGGGACCAAAATCGCTACTTTTTAAAAATTAGGGGGTAAAAAGTGCGTTTAAGCCTTAATTTTACTATAGCGTAAGACTTTACCTATTATGGCGAATCACCCTAAGATAACGGTACTTAGGAAAGTAACATACCTAATATTGGTTCAAACCTGCCCGAATCAGGAAGTAATTAAGATAACGAATACGGTAATTAAGGAAACGTAATAGCCCAAGATTTAAATCAGTATAGTAACTTTATTCTTCTCACAACTTATCAGGCCTTGGTAAGGTAGACGAGATAAAGTTGCCCATTTGTAGAACTACCAAGAGGGATAATATGTTGATGTCCTTCTAAGATTTAATAGAAGAGGGTGCCATTAGGACATAGAGAATCGAGGAACCCTGATATCTGTCATTGTTTCAAATACCTCTGAGATAGTAAGATCCTACACGTACCTGTACGCAAAAAAGTGTATCTCCCTTCAAGACTGATAACCTTAAACACTAACTCATGTAGAAACTTTGGTGTAAGGTTGCAATTTGATAGTTGGAGGTGAACAAATCAAACCTCTGAGAGAGTAAGACCCCACACGTACTAACATGTGTGATCAATAGGTACAACTTGACAGTTGGTAGGATATAAACTCCACGAACTCATCACTTCGGTAGAAAACGTAAAATAAATTTGAATAATGCTTGACCATTAATCGATTCCAACAAACAAATAGAAGGGATTCGAAGAATCCTAACAACCGTTATTGGGTTTTATTAGAATTATTTAATTCTGGCGAAGTACAACCCTAGATTAGGTACTTAGGCTGTGACAAGACCTAACATTGTTATTACTATCTGGATGCTTATATCTTGATACTTATATCCTTATACCAATAACTACATGTTTAGGAAGTAAGTGATTAGTAAATTAGACGAAAGATACCGAAAGCGAGTGACTTCTCCCTATGTTTCTAAATATAAGTAAAATTGACTTTTTAAGTTCATTCATTTAATGATGTACGTGATTCAATATGGACCACATACATCATCAAATGAATGAACCTAAAAAGTCAATTTTGCTCATATTTAAAAATGGAGGGAGTACTTAGGAGGTGACATTACTAATATTGAGTAAAATCTTATGAACCTAGGACGCGACTAGTTTAACAATTAGGCAAATAAGAACCAAGGGGAATAAACATAATAAGACCATTGACCTCGATCTCAAGGTAAGGGAGATGCTGTTCGTAGAACTACTTAGGGGCAAAAGATAGTGTGATGTGAGTGACCTAAGATTCATAGATGGTAAGACCTTTGGGAACATTGGCCTTCATTGCCTTTGAAAACCTAGGAACGCATATTTAAGTTTATGTTTCAATTACCTTTGAATTAGCAAGACCCAACACGTAATGATCACCGTGCGATCAACATGTGCAACCAACTAGGTTAGAACGTCCCAACGACCTCAACATTTGTATAGTCTACTTAAGATAACTAAAAGCGACATGAATGTTATTTATATCCAACAAAATAAATAGGGGGATTCAAAGAGTCCTAACCGCTGCTTACTTTTCTACAACCAAAAACAAGTAACTTGCTCTATTTCAAACAGATAAAAATTCAATTTCTAACCCTTATCTCTTTTATTTTATATCGTTAACTTAAAATAAGTAATGCGAATTGTTTGGACGAAACGACAATCCCTATGAATACAATACTCTACTTACCACTTTATTAATTGGTAAACGATTCGGTACACTTTCGTAATTCGACCATCACTATTCGTAAAGGTATATTCCCTAATCAAAGTTTATCTCCTCATTACATTGATTTGCGTTATCATTATCTTTTTCCTTTGCATTATACTTTCTTTCCTTTTTTGTCATTTGTTTCTATTTCTATATCTCGAGGAGAAGCATTATCCCACTCTGAGGAAAACAATGATTGACGAGATGTGTTCTCTCCAAAAAAGTGGAACTTTGGAAATGGTTCCTCGACCACCTAAAAAGTCATTAGTAGGTTGTCATTGGCTTTACACAGTGAAAGTTAGCCTTGATAAAATTGATCGATTTAAGGTGCACTTGGTGGCCAAGGGATATACCCAGATTTGTGGGTTAGATTATAGTTATACATTTTTACCTATCGCCAAAATGGCATTTGTTAGACTCTTTTTATCTATTACAACTATTCATCATTGGTCTCTCCATCAACTTGACATTAAAAAGGCCTTTTTCACTGTGATCTTGAAAAGTGTATATCGGGAAACCATCTGGGATTGTTGCTCAGGGGAACTCAACTGACATGGTTTGTTGGCTGCACATATCCCATTTTAGTCTTAAACAATATCCTCGAGCTTGGTTTGGTAGATTCAGCACAATATTACAACAACTATGTATGATTCGTAGCCAAGTCGATCATTCTGTTTTTTAATCGTCACTCATCCTAAGGGTGCATTTATCTTATTGTTTTAGTAAATGATATTGTCATAACTTGTAGTGATCAACAAGGAATACTCTAGTTAAAACAACATCTTTTTATTGAATTTTAGACTGAGGACCTTGGTAAACTCCGTTACTCTTTGGGTATTAAGGTAGCCCAAACCAAGGATATTATTGTAATTTCACAAAAGAAATGTGTGATGACAGGGTACTGCATGACTTTTCAGTTATGTTTTTAGTACTTTTTCTTTGCATTTGGAGACAAATAAGATTAGAGTTAGAGGAGTTGTATTTTTTTCACCCGAGTCATTGTAATTCAGTTTTATCCTAGATCATGCAACTCCATAGGTGTTTTGAGTGTTTTCTAGTGACGAATCATGTAAATTGACAAATCAAGACATCGCGTGAATGATCAAGGATGAAGAAGCTTCATTTCAACATAGGATTTTTTAGACGGAAGAACGATCTAAAATGCAAGAAAATCCCCAAGAAGAGCTTCCCTGAGCGCCCGTGCGCCTACATCATGCGCTCGTGCTCCCAGGAGCGGGTAAAAACTACTTTTTTTTCTTGTTTTCCAAGCTGGATCGGCAGATAAAGCCTAAATTTCTTCTATTAATCCCTCGGTAACCTCATGCTATAAATAGTGACCATTGCACACTATTTTATTCATTCAGAAACTTTGACAGTTCAGATCAAGGGTCAAGCATCAAAGATTCAAGGCGGAATTCCTCCTACTTTTATTCTTTATATGATATATTTTTCTATTGTTTTGTTACGATATATGTTCCCATTAGCAACTAAACCTCTAGATTAGAGTTCCATGATGAATCCCTTCTTATTTGTTAAAATTTATTAATAAAGTTTTCATTCACTTTATGTTTTTGATTGTGTTGAGATTTAAATTAGATTATTCCCGTTCTTAATACGTCGACAATTGGTTAACTACAAATGTAAACTTGTGGATTGATCTGTAAGATTAAAGTAAACACTGACAACCCAAAATTTTATCTGTTCATTGGATTTTCTAATTACTACTTCTTATAGAGGTTAGGAAGTTAAGGTTTGTGTTGTCTCCGTTCTTACTCCGCTCTTTAGAAAAACGTAGTACACTACTATGGCGGGTCCTACACGAGTTATCTAAAGAGCCTAGTGTGGGTTTGACCGCCGTGACACATTAAATCAGTCATACACCACATAAGTTGTTTTATTTCTTAAAAGATAATTCCAATAAAGACGAAGGGGGGATTCAAGAAAACCCTAATCGTCGTTAATCATCTAAATCACAAAAGCCTAATCTTGCATTGGGCAGGACAATTAAACCCTGCAATTCTATTCATCTTTTATTTACTTTTCACTTTAAAATAAGTTTTGCTAATTATTGAGTTGAACGACAATCTATATGGAGAACATTACAACTTATTACTTTACTACTTGTTGCGATTTGGTGCACTTGCCAATTTCGTCCATCAATGTGCTATGGATATTATTGAAGAGGTAGGTATATTGAATTCCAAACCAGTTGATACTCCTATGGATCCAAATGTTAAACTTCTACCTAATCACGGGGAGCCTCTAGCAGATTCAAAAAGATATAGGAGATTGGTTGGAAAATTGAATTAACTCACTGTCACTCGTCCGGACATTTTCTTTGAAATTAGTGTGGTAAACCAATTCTTGATGTCTCCTTGCCAAGAACACGTGAAAACTTTAATTCGGATTCTTAAATACATCAAAGGTGCTCAGAAAAGGTCTTATTTATGAGGACAAATGACATGCTTAATTTGTTGGTTACTCAGATGCTGACTAGGTAAATTCACCCATTGATAGGCGGTCCATTTATGGGTATTGTGTACTTGTTGGTGGAAACTTGATATCCTGGAAGATAAGAAACATAAATGTAGTTGCAAGATCAAGCATTGAGACAGAATCAGGCAATGGAACTAGTAACATGTGAACTTATTTGATTGAAGCAGTTACTCAAGGAACTTCAATTTGAAGAAGACCGACCAATGACGCTTATATGTGATGATCAAGTTGTGTTGCATATTGCCTCAAATATAGTGTTCCATGCGAGGACCAAATATATTGAGATAGACTTTCACTTTGTGGAGAGAAGATTGAATCAAGGGACATTGTCACAAGTTTTGTCAATTCAAATGATCAGTTGATAGATATTTTCACAAAATATCTGCGAGGTCCCAAAATAAGTTAAATATGTGGCAAATTTAGCATATTTGACATATATGCTCCAGCTTAAGCGGGAGGGTTGATATTTAAATAAATACTAAATAATTATATTTACATTGTGAATATATTTCACCTTACTCTCTAAGTTACTTAGCGTAAAATATTATTTAGAGTATTCCTTATGGAAATATTTCTTAACTTACTCTCTAAATTACTAAACTCATATATAATAATTCGTATGTTGTGTTATTCAGACACACGGTTTTCATCATATGTCTCTCTTATTCAACACTTCTTAATTTACAAATTCTCGTATTGAGCATACTCAGAGACAAGCAAATGTGATCGTTCATGCCCTAATAAAGGTAGCCATGTTTTTAGCTAGCTCTAACTTTTACACATTAATGAAATTTTATTAACATTATAGGTTTGCCTAACATTTGCCAATATTTGACATGTTAAAGCAACAAAAAGTAACAACTTTTTATTGAAAAATAACAATTATTTTGAACTTTTGACACGTTCCAATACAAAATTTACTATTTTGAACTTCTTAGCATGTGAAAATATACACAGGATAGAAAAATCCAAACATTTTTCTTTAATTTTTTTTATTACCAATTGTCTTTTTTTTTATATTATAAAGAATTACCAATTGTCTTCATACATGTAAAACGTTAGAATGCAAGCTTTAAAACATGACAAATGCTAACAAGAACACTTCCTCTAAAAGCATTTGTCTTGTTTTAAAGTTTGCATTCTGCTTCCTAAAAGCATTTCCCAAGTGCAGCTAACAAATCAAGCTTGCATTATGCTTTTAAAAGAACACTTCCTAAAAGCATTTCCCAAGACAAATGCTAACATAACATTGGATTAGAAAATTCATTCGGTGCCGCTCCTTCCTTTAAAAAGAGCATGTTCGAAGTGTCACTTGAATATAGTCTAGGGATATCCCCTATTACACTATACTTCAATACCTAATAAAAAGCTCATATCCCAAGTCCCTTAATATAAGTCAAGCATTCAATAAGACACAACCACCACCAACCTCAATTACACTCTTCAAAATCACTATATAAACACCTCCAACTCACACCTAGAAACATAAACATTTCCCAAACAAATTAGTTAACTAAGTATGGGTAATATGAAGTTAGCATGTGTTTTTATGATATGCATGGCTGTGTTGTATGCACAACATGGAGAAGCAGTTACATGTCCACAAGTCTCAAGTAACCTTGTACCATGTGTAGCTTATCTTCAGAGTGGTGGTGCTGTTTCGACGCGGTGTTGTAACGGTGTTAGAAATATCGTCAACGCTGCTAGGACCACCGTGGACCGCCGTGTCACTTGTAACTGCTTGAAGTCAGCTGCTTCTGCTTACAGGAGAATCAACCAAGGCTATGCTGCTGCACTCCCGGGAAAATGTAGGGTTTACCTTCCCTTCAAGATCAGTGCTTCCTTCAACTGTGCTAGGTACGTGTTAAATACATTAATTATTATCTAATATAATTAACTAATTTTTTAATACAAGCTAAGTCTGGATTTATTTAATTGTCATTATTAGTATTATTAGGGGTATTTTTGTAATTTCATGTTTGTAATTCCAGTGACATGGCAGTAATTAACTGGTTGAGGGACCAATTTTTAAGTGATTAAATTTTGGCAAGACAAAATGCCATGATTAAGGAATATAGGGACCAATTTTTAAATGACTCATATTTGCAGGAACTAAACACGTATAAAAGCCTTATTATTATTATTATAGGATTGTGTTGACTTCTTCGATTGTATTGTATGAAGAAATCCCTTATTCTCTTCTATATTTGTTTTTCTTAACAACCTAATTTCTTAGAATGGAGAAAAGTACAAAGGCTATTAACCCATAATTCGGGAAAAGTATAAGAGGTATTTGCTCTGCAAAAAGTCCAAACTCTAATTTAAGTATTTAAATAAAAAAAAAATTTGAGTACCATTCACAATACAAACACTTGTGTGACATATGGTGTCAATGTCCCTTCTTTATAGACAACACTTGTGTGACATATGGTGTCAATGTCACGTGACATTGGTCAACCAAAATGTGAGAAGTGTTTTTCAACTTTCTCTTTCATGAAAATTTTTTGCTTTTTAATTTTTCTGTAAGTAAAAGGTGATACATTTCACACTGTGGTTGCCGGTTGACCAACATCAGATGGCATTGGCACCACAATATCACTTTTTTCTTATCAAAGAACCATCTCCAAAATGTTACTTTGATACGTTCTACTATCTTTTCCACCCCAGCAATTTTTTAGGAGAAAATAACCTCATTCTTTGGTTTCCAAATCTTCCACAACGTTGTATGCTAGATAAATTTGTTGGTGGATAGTTTGTTCTCTTATATGCAAGTATGTGACCAAAGATAACGGTAATTTTTTATTTTCATTTTTTGCAGTATCAGGTGAAAAAGTTATGAATGCTGAATCTGTCAAGAAACTATATAGCATCAGCTACTACAATAAGTGTTATTTAACTTAATGTGATGGACAAGGTCTACGTTTATGCGATAGCTAGTTTTCTCTTTTATTTAAGAGTGTCTCTAAGTTTTTAAACAATTCTATGTACTTTTGTTCTATAAAGACTTCTATGTACTTTTGTTCTATGAGGACTTCTATGTACTTTTATATATGTGGTGTTTAACTTGATCGGTTGTTGGTGTTATTTATCAGGAAAAAAGACCAGTGTCGAATACTTTTAGTAATTTATTTTTAGTAACATGCATGACTAAATCCTATAAAACGTTTATTTTTGTTAGAAATTTATTTAATTTTGAGAGAGAGATGTCCTAAGAGCCAGAACCCATACTAATAATCCTTACGAAGGTGGCGGAATCCTATAGAATTAATAAACTTATACCGTAGCGCGCGTATAACTTTAGTGTGACCACAATTGCCTTTGGAAAATCTGAAACACCAATTTAAGTCTATTCCTTTAACTACCTTTGGGATGGTAAGACCCCACACGTAAGGATCACAGTGTGATCAGCAGGTGCAACCTGACATAGGAGGGATAAACCTAGTCAACTGAGATAGTATAGACCTCACACATAAGGATCACCGTGTGATCAGCAGGTGCAACTTGATGACCGGTTAGGTTAGTAACGTCCCAACATCCTCATCACTTGTATAGTCTACCTAAAATAAATAAACGCGACTTGACTATTATTTAATATCCAACAATATAAACATGGGGGATTCGATGAATCCTAACCGTTGCTTACTTTTCTGCATCCAAAACAGGTAACTTGCTTTGTTGCAAACAGATAAAAATTGCAAATCTTTAACCCTTTTATTTATTTGTCAACTAAAAATTAGTAACGCGTATTGTTTTGGACGAACTGACAATCCCAATGAATACAATACTCTACTTTATTACTTTATGCATTTTTATTTGGTAAACAATTTGGTACACTTTCCTAATCCGCACATCAGAAAGATGTTACCCTGGAAGTAGAGGCCTTTAGAGTAATGAATTTATTCTTCTTTTTACTAACATTTTTTTCTCTTTTTTTAACATTATGATCTCATGCTCATGCTCTTTTCACTTACCAAATAACATGGCGATGTCTAGCACATGAAGATTTTGTCAGTCTATAATAGTTGTCACCTTGGGTTGTCAATCACTAGTGATACACCTTAAAATCTTATTAGTACAATCTTGATTTGAGATTTTCTTATCAATGTTTTATAATTTGTTTACAATATGGGTGAATTTCATTTGCATGGAAGATATGTTTTCATCTTCTTCCATCTAAAAGAGTACTTCATAATGTTGAGTGGGTGTGTTAGACCTTTTACAATGAGAAATTTAGAGATACCCATATATGCCTAAGGTAGAGACGAGTATGTTTCTTGCCTTCAAATCATATTGGACTTTCTTTGTATCATTAGCTTTCCAATCTTCTTTAGGTTTGTTTTGCATGACACCATTATCATGTATTTGAGGTTCAAACTACCTATTGACAACGACATCAAAAATATACATGTCACACGATTAGATATTCACACTCGTGGATTCTTTTCAATATTTAAAATTGTCACCATGAAAGACGAGAGCTCTATTATACGCCCCTTTTGGATCCTAACTCATCATGTCAACTTTTTCGGTGGTTAAACAGTGACTAGAGAGACCAGGCTTTTGATGTCATTTGTTGGTCGATATAGAAATAGTAATATGAATGCAAACGAGGGTAAATAGTTTCCCTAAAAAAAATCACACGAAAACAATTTTATTAATTTTTTTTGCAACAATTTGACTATTGGAATCATAAAACGGAGACTAGAATAGTCATCTAAAATGATGATTAAACTTAATCAACTTTGAACAAGATGTTCACAGTTGATACAATGATTAACCATCAAATATCAAGAACTTAATTACACGACCTTAGCATTCACAAATCAAACCTAACACCTACACAATAAATTTAAAAGGATACGTAAAACAAGCTACAACATAATTGATAAATTTATTGATAAAAGGGTTCATAATATATCAAGTAATAAATCAACTTATAGAAAATAAAGTTTTATCAAAAGTAAGCAAGTTATTGAAGCAAATAATAAATTAACACGCGTTGAAAGTAAAAGGGAAGGGAAGCGAAAACAATGGATGAATAGAGGTTCCCCCAATATTCATCGTTATGGGGTGTGTCTTCTCTTCGTAGAAAAACTATTTTCCTTCCACTATAAATGATTGTTTGCCCACAAGTCCTACAAGGTTTTATTACAAGTAATTAACAAAGTTTATGACTCTTTTACCCTAAAGATCACTAAGATCTTAAAGTACTTGTAACAAGATCACCTTCAACTTGATCCAAGTCCGAAACCATGAACTCAACACCTTAATCCTTCAAATCTTCAATCACAAGAGATCCTTCGGCAATTTTTATCAAGATTCCTTCTTCTTCTTGGATTCCTTCGATTACCTTCGAGGTTTCTGAATTGGTAAAACCCCATACCTTGTAGAGGAGAGAATAAATCTTTGTATGTCCTTTAGATCCATGAGCACTGATGACAGTCTTACGTTATTCTTAACATGTTTTTCAGTCATTTTCAGTAGGTTTTAGAAGCAAAAAGGAGAAGTATTAGAACGATTGCCTATGATTTCAGGACTTTTGTAATGTTTTTTATATTTGAATCTGTAATTATAGTTTTCCTGAAACATAGCAATTTGAGGGGGTTTTTGATGTAATTCACGAAAAAATCAGGAAAATCGGCAAATCAAGAACATCTGACGAATTATGAAGATTTTGGGAAGACCAAGAATGAAGATTCAAGAGGCCTCATGAGACTTTACATAGGGAGAAATTTTGTTCCCAAGTTCCGAGGCTATTTATTTGAAGACGAAGATCTAAAAATGACGAAGATCGGAGAAATTGGGCCCAAAAAGCACACAAGAATGCGCCTAGGGAATGGAAATGCATTACCATGCGCCTAGGGCATGGAAAAACATCAATATGAGCTTATGGCATATTGCATGCCTTAAAGAATATAGCAAATTGCACTATATGTGCCTAGGGCATGGCATATGCGCCGCAAGCATCTCAAATGCGAGGGACGCAGGCGTAATTTTATTCGTTTTTCTCAGTTTAGCCTGCATTTTTAGCCCAAACCCAGTTAGAAATCTCCATTATAAATACTAGCCTTCCACATTCGGAATTTCTCGTTCAGAACTGTGGCAGTTCAAGAGGAAGGCTACTTTGGAGCTTCGGGAGATAATCTATCTTCTCCTTGATTTTCTAGGGCATGTTTTATCTTTAGTAATTTGTTTTTACTTACCATGTGCAACTAATTCTTTTTAGGTTAGAGTTCTAAGATGAACCTTTGTTTATTTTTGTTGGATATTTATTTAATATAATATGTCGTTTTATTTTATTTATTCTTTTGTTCGCTCTTAAGTTTAATTAGAAAATAGTTTATTTATGTGATAGGTGCAACCCTAGATTAGGTACTTAGGTTGTGATAACCATTTGTCTAGAAAGTTAGTAATTATTAACTAGCCAAAGATGTCATAAAAATTGTTGACCCTAGTCGGGTACTTAGTAGGTGAACCTATTGAGTCGGGTGGTTCCTTACCAAAAATAGGAATTAACTGGTAAGTAATTATGGGAAACAAGTGCCTAGCTGAAGGAAATAAGACGTAACCTAATAGAACCATTCTCTTGAAACCCTTAGTAAGGTAGACGTAGATTATGGATGCCCGTTTGTAGAACTACTAAGAACCTAGAGAGAGTGTGCTAAGATTCAAAGATGGGCAGAACTAAGAGAACATTGCCCTTCATTTCCTTGGGAAACACTGGAAAGCCAATTTAAGTTTATGTTTCAATTACCTTTGAATTAGCATGACCTCGCACGTAAGGATCACCGTGCGATCAGCAGGTGCAGTTAGCCATCGGAGGGATAAACCAAAATAGGTTAGTAACGTCCCAACAACCTCATCACTTGTATAGTCTACGTACGGTAAATAAACGCGACATTTCTATTACTTATTATCCAACAATATATAAACAGAGGGGATTCGAAGAATCCTAACTGCTGCTTACTCTTCTACAACCAAAACAGGTATACTTGCTCTGTTGCAAACAGATAAAAATTGCAAGTCTTTTTAACTCTTATCTTTTATATCGTCAACTTATAAAAATAAGTAACGAGAATTGTTTGGAGGAAAGGACAATCCATGTGGATACGATACTCTACTTATCACTTTATTACTTTGTTAGCGATTGGTGCACTTGCCATACTAGATGCATCAAGCACCTCAAAATTCTTGAAATATTCAAACCATTACACAACCTACAATTGTCCCTCTAAGTCTAGATCCAAATTCTCTTCAAGAACTAGGAAGAAAGTGTTTTCTTATGTTTTTGGAGAGAAGGAGAGTAGAGAGAATATAAATGTATGAATTTAGTAAATGTGTCAAATGAGGTTAATTTATATTTATAGGTGTGAATGCATAATGTAAATTTTGCTGATTTTTTTTTATTTTCGATAATACATAGTGTGAGTTGATTAACAAATAAGTTGAATCGATTAAAATGATTAGATCTGAATCGAATTGATTCATATGAACTTCATGAAGATTGGATCGATTTGATGATCCTTTTGTGCAATAATGAATCGATTCGAAAGGTATCTAGAACTCCATGTTTTTTGTAAATTGATTTAGCCAGTTATTTATGACTTCTTGAGTCCATTCAAATTCCCAAAAATGAATCCAGAACTTTCTGTTTTATATGAATTGATTTAGACAAACAACTATGAATTCTTGAGTTGATCCTTTTGTGCAATAATGAATCCCAAAAATGAATGTGATATAATTGTTAATGAATCCATAATCAATGCTTAACTATGCGAGGTTCTAGTAAAACAACATCTGCTTTCACTCTCATTTTCTCTCTTTGGTGATTACTTTTCTCACTAAGCTTGTATGTATTTCGTTTGCCTGTAACATTTTTTTTTTATGAACGGATATGATCAACTATTTGTTTCCTTGGTTTTTTGTTGTTGTCTTTTGAAATTTGGGGTCTAACTCATCCTCACAAAACCGACTTGTAATGTGAGAATTGTCTCTTTATAAACTTGTATCAAAAGTCTTAACTATCCGATGTGGGACTTGTGTTTTTCCCAATACACCTCCCTCACGCCCAACACTTTTTGGGCTTGGTTCGCGAATAGGTCGGTGGTCATTGAATTCGACAAACTCTGATTACCATGTTGAAATTTGGGGCATAACTCATCCTTAAAAACCAGCTTGTAATGTGAGAAATGTCTTCCTTTATAAACTTTTATCAAGAGTCTTATATATCCGACGTGGGACTTAGGTTTTTTCCAATATTGTCTTGCTGGTTGGTGCAGTGCAAGGCTTTTGGCCTTCTTGCGGTTTATTTTTTTGTTGGGGTGTTCTGTTTTTATACGACCCAAGCTTATGGTTGTATTCTCGAACATTTGGCTATCCTAGTGATTCTTGTGCAGTGTATGCTTAATAAAATTAGTTGTTAAAAAAACACTTGCAACCCTAATATGATTTTTCTTCCTTATATAAGTGAGACATAATTAACTAACATATTTGAATATTTCTACACATAGGAACGGAAGCCCAATACCCAACAATATGGAGCTGCATTAAATTAATGAGTTTTATTTTTATTTTATGTTTTTCTCTTTTGGTCAAGTTTTTATTTTATGTTCTATTACTTGTGTGATTGTAAGCTTGTATGAAGATTTCATAAGTTTTTTTTTTTTTGTCTTAGATGAAGTGGTAAACCACTGAAATCAAACTCACATACAACTGAGAGGTTCTGGGTTCGAACCCAGATCACGACGTTCGACCTAGCAATTTCGACATTTACCAGTTGAAGTAGAACTTCTAAACTTCATAAGTTTATTTATTTCGAAAGATATATGATATAATAACCGGAGGTATCATCTTATAAAGAAAAGTACAAATGAATAAAACTAAAGAATACATTAGACTTTAGGAATATTTTTTGTTATGGTGACAACATTTTGGTCACATAGTTTGCAAGAAGGCAGTGGTAATAGTTTGTCATTTCAGATCCATCGGCTCTTCTTCAGTACTAATGTCTCCATGATGTGCTCATTCTAAATTTCTGTCGCATTCAATTTTTTTATCCTTCTTCTAAAGTCAGGCATCATGCAGTTACCAATTTGCCCCCAACTCTGTTCATTTTGTGTTAACTATTTGTTTTACAAAAGCATCTGTACTATTAGTACTCATACTGTTTATTTATATAGTACTACAGTATTATTTTTCTGATAAAAAACTAATGATCTCTTCTTTTAGACCTATTTAATTTTATTTGAGAAAAAGAGCATGAATGGTAAAGTAAAAGAAAGAAAAAGTGTTGACTCACACATAAGATCGTGAGTTTAACTCATGATGGCGATATGACAACCTATTTGATGGATGATTTTAAGTGTTTTTTGGGCTTTTGATGTCTGCCCTAATTGTGGTGGGTCTTCATTTTCCAATTCACAAAAACTCTTTGCAATGAAAAAAAAATATACATGTAATTGCTAATATTTAATTTGAAATATTTTTATTTTATTAAAGTAACTATTTATTTGTTTGCAATCAATATACAAAAAGGTTTATATAAAAACAAATTTCTTACGCACAACACTAAGAAATAATATATATCAGAAACTGTCCATAGAATAGTATTTTCTGAAACAACTCATGCAATTTTATACTGACAGGATGGATGAGGAAAAGTTTTCAAATTTGAAGTACATGCAAGGCCCTCTATTTTTTTTTTCTAGCTAGAAACCACCACCATGAAATCACTTTGATAGCTTCTACAATCTCTTTCACCTCCATGTCTTTAAAATAAAAAATATCCCTATTTTGAGCTTCCAAAATTTTCTAAGTTGTTGCATCCCAAATAAGCTTTAGGCCTTTCCGGTGTTTATTGTTTGAAGAAGAAGACTTAAATAGTCTAGAAGGGAGGTAAGATTTTCGGGTAGAATCACCTACAAATAAGTCTCATTAATTGAAGTTTATTAAACGTATTAAAAATAAGTCTCATTAACAAATATCTTAAGAACGCTATCAAAGAATAGAATTAACGCCCTAAGAACTAGACATTGTTTTAATTAAGGACATATTTTAAAAATCCTAAAAATGGAAGTTTTGTAGTAAAATTAACTTTTTTCTTGAACTTTTAATGTATTAATTACACAAACTCTAAGACATAATTGCTATATTTGTTTTTTTAACAATAGTCATTAGAGAACTTGTTAATTAACATTCTCTTAAAAAAAATATAGAGAAGAGATGGTTAATTTAAAAGACAATGAGAAAATCATTTCATAAAACTTTTACTAATGGAACATTAAAAAACTACTAGTGGGGCTTATGGCTAAAACATTTATTATTATAAAAAATTTCTCACAAGAAAATTTTATTATCATGTAAACTTCGAAATGACATTGACAAATAGAAAATCCAAACCATGGGCACCATAGTAAAAGCAACATTCTGAGTCTATAGGATCTAGACAAAACGAGAACATCAAGGAGCACAAAAGTGCAAATTCCTAGATTCATGTCGTTCATATCTATGTTGAGCACTGTAATTTTAAGGAAGTGTATATACATATATCATGAATATGGATACCTATTAACAGGCATGGTTTTCCTTCTAGTATCCGCCGTACAATTTTCCAGCACGGCGTTCCGGCAAACTACGGTGGTTTCCGGCAGGGTTTCACCCATGACATCAATGATGGGAAGGCCTGATCGCTAGCTTGCAAGGTTATAGAATGTTTTAGTTTGACTATTTTTTGTTTTTCAATAAAAAATGCTCAATTTCTTTGTCAATTTTGTATCGGCAAGAATTTTGATTGATGATTATATTCCATTTAATTTAGTTTCTTCATTGTTGTTTTTATTAATTTAGTCTATGTTGTATTGTATGGTGTAATTCTACCTATTACCTAGTTTATGTTTATGGAATTTACTTGCAATTATATATTTTTCCTATATATGTCTCTCTTGTTCAAATTTTGGTTGTTCTATTGAGCAACACACAGACAGTATGGAGAAGCTTTCAACGAGATCACAATTCTTTCTTTGAAGGCTAGCATGTAATGAAATATATTTCATTTGTTTCATGTGTGCCAAGCTAGGTTAAAATGAAGAATCTCAAGCCAATCACTTGAAGAAAACTTAGTGTTTGCTTTGTCTTGAACTAAAGCATCAGAATTTGAGGATCTAATACCCTTTGTCGTTGTTTATGATTTGGTTGCAAGGTATTCATTTATTGCTTATTATTGTGTTGGTAAGTTGAAATTTCTTCTATCACATTTATCCCTTCAAGTACAAACAAATATGTGGTCATGGTAAGGATTTTGAGTTAATCAAAGACAGTAAACCTTTTGTAAAAGATTGATTTGTTTGCCTTTGAAGGAGATCAATGTCATCTTGGGTGGATTGTGTTGGTGCAAGCTCCTTGCTTACACTCACTGATGAGAGAGTTCAGAACGTTTTGTTCTATGTTGAGAATAGAGAGGATGAAGAGAGTTTTGTTTATGGTGAATTGTAAATCAATAAACTGTATTGCACAGTGATTATTGTAACAACCCGTTTTTAACTAAAATTATTTTAATTATTTATTGTATGTGTTTACGTGTGTGTGTGTGGGGTTGTCTTTGTGTGTATTCAATTCGGGATTATGGGATTTTAGTCTAGAAGGGTATTTTAATCATTTTTAAATTAAGGGGTATTTTGGTCATTTGGCAAGTAAGGGTAAATTAGTTAATTTATTTAGAAGGTTATTTTTGGAATTTTAGTAAGAATAGTTATTTTTAATAAGTTACTTGTGAATTTGGGTAATTAATTAGAGATGGTAATTATTCGGCGTTTTAGCAGATTAATGAGTAGAAACTTTTAGAATTTATTAGTGAGAGTTTTAAGCCCATTATGGTGGAAAAATGTTGTATACACATGGTGTTTGGCTGAAAAACACCAGAATTTACCAATATAACCCCATCGGCAGTTAACTATTGATGGATTTTTAACCGGCGGCAGTTAACTGCCGATGGACATTTTCGTCTTTTACTTGTGTTTTTCAGCCAAACACCATGAGTATACAACATTTTTCATTATGGTGTGTAGTGACTAAGCCCATTTAAGAGGAGTATATATTCATAACTCTTAGGAGAAAACTAGGTTAAACCATTCATTCATTTCATTTCACAAACTTAGAGAGGTAGAGAGAGAAGATCAAAAATTTGGAGAAGAGGAAAGCTAGGGATTTGAGGAGCTAGAGGGGAGATTGAAGCTTAAGCTAGTGGATTCAGGGCTTAGAGATAAGAGGGATAGATCCTTTTCAACAAATAAGCTATAATTTCATCTTTTCACTTTTGGGTCATAAGTATTTTTGTGTGAATTATGACTTTTGTGATTTTTTATGATGAATTTCGTGCTCTTAATTTATGTATAATTATGGGTATGTTAAATTTGATGGAATTGGTATGTTCATGTGCTTAAATTCATAGTTGTTGTTCGTTATAAGTTGTTTTGGTTATTTTTGCTTAATTAAGTGTAAACCATGAATTGATGAGTGATTATTGTTGGAACATGTTTAAATTCACTTCGTAAATGATTATATATGTGTGTATGTTGTTGGGGTTTGAATTGGTGTGGTTGTTTGTGAAGTTTGAATGAAAATGAGAAAATATGTACTTTAGGTAAAAAAAATGAACTAGATGATGATTTTGATGAGAAATGATGGCATGATTCCATGTTCGTAGTTGTTTTGATTGCCTTTGGGTGTATGTTAACTAATAATCAAGTTTGGGAGACGAATTTGGGACAAAGGGGATCAAAATCAGGATTTTTGATGAAAAATTGGATGGGTTCCCGATAGGAAACCCAAGAACAGGGTGCATCTATCTAGTGCAACTCGCTGGACGAGTTGCTCAGGGCAGCAACCCATGTTTTGGGGGTTCCGGGTACTTGAGGGACGATCGAGACTTTCCTAAATCATTCTTTTGATGTGTTTAATTGTTGTTATGCTTTTGGTCCCTGCAAATATGGTAAGTTTGAGTTTTGGTCCTTGGTAAAAATAAAATAATTAAATCCATCCCTGCAAAAAAAATTGTTTTTTAAGATAGTCTTTGGCCCCACATTACTGATGATTTGGCACATTTATGCTTACGTGGCATTCGCTGACTATGTAACTTTGCACAGTTGGCAGCCACGTGGAAATGGTTTCACTTTAATTATTTAAAAACCTTTTTTTAAAACAAAAAATAGATTTTCGAAATTAAAATTGTAAAAACAATTATAAAATCTGGAAATTAATTTTCTATATTTAAAAAATTGAAAAAAATCAAAATTAATAAAAAAATCAGTTTATTTTTTTAAATAAAAAATATGGAAATTATTTTTCCAAATTAAAAAGAAAATAATTTTTGAAAATTAAAAAAACAAATTAAAAAAAATCAGTTTTTTTTCGAACTTAAAAAGCTTTTTTTTTATTTTATTCTGGAAATTAATTTTTGTAAATTAAAAATAACAAAAATTAGATAACACGTTTCTAAAATTTTAAAAAAATTAGGAAATCAATCTTCAGATTTTGCTTTAAAATTTTAAAAGAATTTATTTATTTTCAAAAAAATAAAAAATACATTTTCAAAAATCTGAAAATAAATTTTCAGAATTAAAAAATCGAAAAAATAAAATATATTTTCCGAAAATTAGAAAGAAAAAAGAGATTTTTTTCGTAAATCAAAATTAAATTTTTTAAAAAAATTAATTTCATAAAGTTTTTTAATTTTTAAAATTTTGTAAAATTAATTTCCATATTTTTATTTTTTATATTTTATAAATGTTTTATTCTAATTTCAAAAATATATTTTTTGTTTTTAAAAAATGGTTTTCAAATAATTAAATTAAAATAATTTTCACGTGGCTGCCAACTGTGCAATGTTACATAGTCAACGAATGCCACTTAGGCATAAATGTGTCAAATCATCAGTAATGTGGGGTCAAGGACTATTTTAAAAAACAAAAAATTTTGTAGGGGATTTCAATTTTTTTTTACCAGGGACCAAAACCTAAACTCGCCATATTTGCAGTGACAAAAAACATATTTTAGCCAAATATCAAATGTATAGGATTAAGATTTTTTTTGTGAATCGAATTGAAATTTATTTGAAAATGTTCAGGAACATGAAATTTTTTGAAAACTTGTTTTCTCAAAGGAAAAAGGTAGGGTTAAGGCTTGTTTTCTGTAACAATGCTTTTAAAATGGTTTTGAATGGTATATATGAGTTATAACTTGTTCTTGCTCTGAAAAATAATTTTCTTTTGAAAAATGATAAAGTGAGACGAACTTAGGTAAATTTTGGAATTAATCGAAATTGGCTTAAGATGTGGATATGTATATGCTACTGTGATCATATGTGATATGTGTATATTTTTTGTTGAGGTGTTTGAACATGGATGCTTTGCTTTCGGTGAATTATACAAAAAATGTTAATTTTTGTTAAAATAGACAAACTTTGTCAAAAGGAGATTTTAAGACCGGATAACTTGTCAATGGCTTTACCTTCATGATAATAGGATCAGATAAGAATAAATAAATGATGATTGGGTGTTTAATATGATGAATGTCATGATGTGGTTAGTTGTCCGTCTTTTATGTAAAATATGATTGTGAAACTTTATCGTTTCCTTGAGGTGTTAATTGATGATGATGATTCCTTTGGTGATTTTAACTTGATGAATTGATGATGACTTGTTTAAATTGTGAATTGTTGATTGTATGGATGTAACTATTTGATAATGCAAATGTTGGTGAATAACATATCTGGTGATGATTATTATGTTAATATATATTGGTTAGTTATGCATTGTCGAGTCCTTACTAGAAGTCCATGCATTCATAGTCATTTGAGGTGTTTTGAAGAATGTAATTTGTGATATTTATTACATAGCTTCTGCATAACATAATTAGTGATTTTATTATGTTAGTGGATTCAAAAACGGTAAAATTATCTCTTGAATCCTATTGGTACCACATGCATCTAGAAGAGTCTAGAACATTGCATGTACTTGTTAGTTGGTAAGTCATGTCATACTTGGATTTGTGAATTAGTGTATATGTGCATTGGTGAAACTTGGTGAATGTTGTGAATACTTTAAAAGGTGAATTGTATGCATTGCTTGTATACTTGATGATTTATGATGATATGGAGTTTGATTAATCATTTGATATTAAATATGTTGTTTTACTTTCATTTGATATATTTTATTTATGGAATATTATCTAACCTCAAGTGGTCGTTTGGTTGACCGTCCGCCTATTTGTATGAATGGGTAGACAACTTGCAGGATTAGTTGCTTTGCTTGTGAGTATGCTTGAAGCTAGCTTTGGAGCTACCACATCTCTTTGATTTGGAGTCTTAGTCTAAGGCTCTGATTAGGATGTTGGTCTTTGTCATTTATTTTTCCATGTTTTGATCACTCAGTATGTTGAGATTTGAGAATTATATTCTGGTGATGTATTATGAGATATGTGGCATGGCTACTTTGGAGATTTTCATTATCTATTGATGAGATATTATGATATTATTCTACTGTGATGTTTTGAAAATTAATTATGAATGTTTTCGATTTATTGAAGATGTAACATCTAAATTCTTTGAATAGTTGTATTCTTTGTGTGTTTTATGGATTTATCGAGGCTTGCAACAATATTGAATAAATGAATTTTAACGTATAATGTTCTTTTGCCATTTTATTTATCAATGTCTTTTCATATTATATTTCTTATTTGTTTTTAGAGTAAATTGCACTTTTCTTTTAGGTTGAATTACATTTCCCCTGCTCTTATGCTAAATTAGATGGTCCTTTCTTCTAAAAATAAAATATATAGCAAAAATTATACCCTCCTCTCAAAAGCAATGCTTCATTTGGATCGGTCTGACCGAGAACCAAAGGGGAAAGTGATTCAATCTAGCTATTCGATCAGTCATTCATTCAAACTGAAAAATATTGGTGTGTGTCACTCTATATCCAAAAAATAATTATTACTATTATTTTTTCAAAAATAGAGTTTGATTCGCATCGGAGATTATCAAATGAAACCTTTCTTGTTAATGTAAGAATTCTTCCACAAGATTTAAGATACCAGATTGACTCATAACAAACATAATTCACATTTTACTTCCTTGAAAATTATAATAATCTTAACATTGAATCCTTTGCTTTTGAAAAGACTTTCATTTACATTGTAGAAAATGGTTTTCTTGTACAAAACTAAATATGTAAGCATATTCCTCTCCCAGTGTCACTATCAAAGCGAAGCTTTTCCCCAAATTATCATACGACACAAGACATGTCTTCATGGAAGGCATGTACTTTACTCCAAGACTCACAACCTATAAAACTACGATTTCGCAACCGCAAGGCCAAGCCAACAAACACAAACAACAAAGGGGTGAGTTTCAAGAACATGTAATAGTATAAAATAAATGACAAGAACACATAAGAAAATAAGTCAAAACCATATCACCTCACAAATAGAATATTCAAAATCTTGAAGAATATAATATATCAGCTCAATCCACATTAGTAAAAAATTATAAAATATATCATTAGAACATAAGAGCCAAAATCTTCACAAACACAATATCACAATTCAATTTCAAAATAGCCACAACATAGATAGTCAATAAAAATCAAGAAGGTCAAAAACATAGTCCATGAGGTAATCAAAAACATATTCATAATAGGAATAGTCACAATTCAAACAATGGTAAAAATAGTCACAAATGACATTCAAGACAATAAAGAGCATAATCTCATGAGGTATTCAATATTATTCACAACGCTCACTAATTTAAACATCAACAATAACACATCATTCACAACATTAATCATGTTCAAACATCATCATTTATATGCAAATGCATTTCATTCCTAACATCTATATGCATGCATGTACCAGTTTCTATTCTTCATTTTAGTGTATGTTAGAGTTCATTCCTAACATCTATATGCATGCCGGTGTCGGTTTCTATTCATCATTTTAATGCATATCAAAGTTGTGTTACTTAACATACATTTGTCATTCATCATTTTCCTAATTATAATATGATGCATGAAGGAAGACTTATTAAATACTACATATTAGTGAGAGAAATAACAACTTATACTTAAAACATAATTCATTTTATCATTTACTCGTCACTATAAACAAAATATGTCATTCGTCATTACTCATCATTCACAAGCAACATTTATTAGATCATTCGACAATATTGCCTCAATATTAATCAACGTCATTAGCAAAATCCAACACTTTAAAATTCAACATTGTATATATATATATATATATATATATATATATATATATATATATAGGAATCAACTCATCAAGACTCAACATCTCATTCATCAACACTTATCATATTTTCAATCACACATAATCCTATTCCATCCAACATTCTAATATCAATAGCCATCATATACATGTGTCATATCAAAAATTCAATTCAACAACATTCAAGTATACGTCACATAACGTCTCATTTAAATTTAAATAAATACAATTTGTTAAGGACATATTTAGGTCCTTCTCAACAGGTGCACACATTCACTTAATTTGACTTCAATGTTAAATTTGTTAGTTTTTATTTTATTTTATTTCTAATCATGCAATGAGTTTAGGCTTAAAGTCCCACTCGACAAGTCAATACAGTATCATAAAACAAATAGCAAAATATGCACAATTACAAGAAAGTAAAACTATTTTATAATTATAGAGTATATACCGTGTGATATTGTTATGCACATGGTTATAAATTTACTGCAATTCATATAATCCTACTTTATTCATGACTTAGAAGTATAACAGAACATCATATCTAATTTCTTCGATGGTTATTAGTCTCAATTCACATGTATGTGTTATATGAATATCATGGCAAATTCTATCTAATCCACTAGTAGAAATTCATGTGAAATCAAGGTCTCATATATCAAATCGGTACCATAAGGAAGAAAAAAAGAAAAGTTATATGAATATCATGGAAAATTTTATCTAATCTACTAGTAGAAATTCATGTGAAATCAAGGTCCCATATATCAAATCGATACCATAAGGAAGGAAAAAAGAAAAGAGTACTACACACATATGAAGCAAGGTGCTCCGTTGCTCTTTCATTGTTCGTGATCGGTTTATACTATTCGACAATGGCTTTTGTTTTCATTCTTGCGGTACATATATGTTGAAAGAGGAGAAACTAAAATTAGGTTATTTGTAAACCTATTCGTGCCTATATATGTAGCATATCCAAGTGGCTCAAATTTTGGGATATTACAATGTGATCCGGCCAAAACCGGTGACTTGGCGGTTTTTTCAAGCTGGATTAGTTTGGTGCTTAAAAAAGGGAAAAACTAAAGAAAGGGATCACACGATATTTTATCTGTTTATATATGTGGAAGCAATATTTTACGTATCAATATGAGAAAGTTTTGAAAACTCATTATTATTTTCAACACATCAACATTAATGTATAGTTTTTATTAAATGTATTTATTTTATTTTATATGCAAAACACCATTAAATATTTGCTCGACACTCATTGCATATTTTATGTGCTTAGTTTTTCAGAAGCAAATTTTTATGTATTGATATTAAAAAATTGATACGATAAAATTTTAAAACTCATGATTATTTTCAAAATATCAACATTAATGTAGTGTTTCTGTTATTTTATTTTTTTGAACAAACAAAAATGGAATATATTACAAAAAAAGGAGGCTCCTTATCAGCACAAGGTGTGTCAAAAAGGACCTCAAAAGATACAATCAAACATATCACAAAGGAACCAAAACATAAAAAAAAATTAGATGATGCCCAAACAAACAAACGGCATCGACCACCACGTAAGAAAATTTAGATGAACATTGATATTAATGACTTTCATCCACCTAAAAGAATGTAAATTTAATTTCTCTAACAGCTGGTGAATGGTACTTTCCTTGTTCTTAAATATTCTATTATTTCTTTCATTCCAAAAAATCCACACGCAGCAAAGCCAAACAAGTTGCATAAAATTACGTTGAACTCGCGAACCACATGTGGAATAAGAAAACTGAATAAACATTCTCTGTTTAGTGCTCTGAGTATCACCTTCTTATTGGCAAAGTGGTGATGTATTTGGATGTATTCAACAGTGAAGTGTACATACAAAATTTGTCATGATTAGTCACAACATCCATAAATCTGAGCTTGTAAGTTCAAAAGCCAAATTTTATTTTTCCATTTTAAAAAATTTGAGTGTTTCATGTTGATGCTATTGACAGGGTTTGCGATTTTTCTTTGTGTCAATTGGTTATATCTTATACACACTAAGTCAGAGTGCTTGTACCTTGAACCTTTGAAGGCAACCTATTGCATTTAAATTATTCTCTTGTTAAGCCACTTTGAGCTAATAGGTTAGCCCCTTGATTCAGCGACAAACCATTACTAGCCAATAGGCATTGTATATGTGTTTTATCATGAAAAAGTTTAAGTTTGGGGTTGCTCATGGAACTAGCAACAACTTAAGTTTGGGGTATATGTACTAGAGAAGAAAAATATTACTTTATTTATAACAAGTTAATTCGTCATTTTCAGCTAAAAACAATATTGAAAAAGGTTTAAAGACAAAAGTAGATCAGTTGTCATGTAGCGTTAATTCGCTAGTCCCTTAAGTTACTTGTGGTGTAGGAATGTTTTATTATGCTCGTAGGAAGATGCTTAACTTTATTTATTTTGTGAAATCTACTGTCGAAATTATCAGACCTTTCACCTAAGCACAATTATAACCTAAAAAGTCCTTAAAAGTGTGTATTGTGATATAACTATGACTTATGCTTAGAAACTTTTCAGGTTTTAGTAATACAGTAGTTCGACATATCGACTGTGTGAACCTTCAATTATTCATTATGTTGCGAGAAGTTGTGGAGTGGATGTGTGCCAAACAAGTTATTCCATAAATTGCTTACTATAAGTGGTATTTTACTGTTTAATTTCGTTTTAAAGTTTGATCCTTGAAGACAAGTAACAGTGCAAGTTTTGGTTTTGATGACACTAGGTCATATATCATTTTGTTAGTAGTTTTTTCTTCAATTTAGAGGAGTTCAGGTGATTTCTCATGAGTCGGAAGGTACAAAAAGAGAAGAAATTGAGATTTCAGGAAGTATGAAATCGTGCCACGATTTATATCTATCCGCGCATGATCTGGAGCCAATTGGAAGAATTTTGATACGTCGAAAATCGGACCTTGATTTAAGAAAATCGGGGCACAATTTTGAGGAGCGTCTGCTACAAGTTTGAAATTAATGTGAAATCGGGCCACGATCGGAGCATGCTATTTGCATTACAGAATTTATATCTATAAAAGCCATAACTTTTTAGAGGAGAAAACATATATTTGGAGCTGGAGATTTAGAGAATAGGTGGGAGACCATAAAAACTCATAATCAAGTCATCAAATTCATGTAATGAACTCTACTTATGTATTAATTATCTGTGCTTTAGTCATGAGTAGCTAAGTTCTTTGATATTAGGTCTCAAATGATTTTGTTCTAAGTTATTTTACATGTAATCTTTAAACTCTACATCAGCATAATTGCAATTTTAGTTTATTTAGAGTAATTTATGCTTAATGCTTTGATGATTCTGACCAAATATAATTTGATCTTAAAGACCATATGATTGTTGACCACAACTTATGATTTATACCTTACTATATTGTTCAACTTAGAGGATAATCTAGGGATGAAACATTGTTAAGTTGTGATTTCTGAATTAATGGGGGAATCAAACCTTTAATAATTACGGGTTCACGTAAGGGGTTAGGGAATTGTATAATTAGGAAATAGGGCTCAGAGTCAAGGGATTGACCTGAGCTATTTTGTTAATTATCGTAAATTAGAGAAGTAATTGTATGTTATAGGTTCAAATTACCAGATTGTAAAGAATTGATGATTCAAAAGAGTTGATCTTTTCTCTAAAATCTTTCACTACAAGAAAAAAAGCATTTTGCGACACCTGCTTTGTGACCCTTGTCTCTAAATCATTGCAAAATATACCTTTGAGACACTTAATGCGGCTGTTAGGCTCAACAGTCGCATATTTTTTGGCTTTTTTTCAAGAGCGCATTCATATCAAAGGTATTTGCCCAAATATTTTTGTTTATCCCGCTTTCTGAAATTCAATCTCCCTCTCACACCTTTAGAAACCTAACACCCAATTTTATTCTTCATTACCACTTTGCCCTAATCTGAATCTCACACCGAAGCATTGCCTAATCTCACTATTCCTCTCAAAGCTTTGCTCTCACCATCACTAACCTTCTCACTCGATGCTTTGCTCAGTCGAAGCTTTCCCTCAATCAGTTCACTTTTCCTTTTTTTTCAATATCAATCGAAGCTTTCACTCAATAACCTCTTCCACCTCAATTGGTTTCCTCTTTCCAGTCTCAATCGAAGCCAGTCGAAGCTTTGTTCCTGTTTCAATCACCTCTCGCAATTTTCCCGCAATCTAGTTTAATCATTTACAAACAAAAAAAATATAATGTTTCATTGACACTCTTTTCTCCATGCATACAATGTACCACCCCCATGTGAGAGTGTCTGAGAGACAATAAAGGTGAATTTTTTGTGTGTGTGGGGACCACGTGAACACATGTCACAATTGTGTATGGATGTACAAGTGGTACATGTTATAATTTTTTATGTTTGGACTTCTATTGATTGGTGTAATTTTGTTTTAGCAAAATGGGTTGATGTATGACCTGATATTTAATTCTATAAACTCACTAATTGTAATTTTTTTTTTGGGGTTTTGGTAATTACCACAAGTAAAGATATATTATTGGGTTTAACCCAATTGCTAAGTGTGTTATGTTATAGTGTAGGGCCTAATGGGCAGGGGCGGATCTGGATTTTCAATACTAGCGAATTACTTTTTTTTTTATCAAATATTTAAATAATATTAAATTTAATATGAAGTTATATTAAAAATAGTTGTAGCAACCAAAATTACAAAGAAAATAATCTATTTTTCATTTATTATAAGTCGCAAAGAAAATAATCTTTTTTTGAAGCAAGTCGCAACTGCATAGAAGGGGTGTATAAATTATAAAATAAAAATTGATCCCGAATTAATATATAAGTTAAAGTGTAAACACATTTATAAATTAAAAAAATATATAGGTTCTCCTGTATGAGTAAAAATAAAAATATAGACAAGTGTATAAATTATAAAAAAATTATGTCCCCGTATTAATATATGAGTAAAGATACAGACATGTGTATAAACATAAAAAAAATTAGGTGTTTGTATTAATATATAAGTAAAAATATACAGTAAGCCGATAAAAAAAATTAAAAAAAATAAGAACTGGACCTGAACTGGTGTGACACTTGCCACACCATGCCTAGTTCAGGTCCGCCCCCGCTAATGGGCCTATGATGGGAGGATATTGGCTACTGGTTTTATTTAAAAAGGCAGATCCCCCCTTGACTCCAACAAAGAGAAAAACAATTTCCTCCTTTTGAAAGCTCTTCCTTTCCCATGCAAGATGGTTTTCTGTTAAAAGGTGTGGAGATCAAGAGGAAGACTTGTTCTTGACATATACAAGTGTGTATGTTAGTCTAGTGTCATCAAAGTTCTCTTACTAGAAATCAATTCTGTCATGGCTTTAGGTATGAACTTTATAGTTTTGTTAATGATTTGGTGTTCTAAATCTAAGTAAAGATCATGTAATATGACAGTACATACCATCTAAGGTGGTCTATGTATCACTTCCCAAAAAATAAGTTTAACCCAAATCAATCTCTCATATTTTTATACAGTTTTCGACTCAAGAGACTAAATTGTGTTGCGAGAAAATTGATAGAGACCAAACTTGTATATGTATTTTTGTACATTTAAAATCAGTTTATCCGTTTGGACAATTGAAGGTACTAAATAAGTTAATGGAGCATCGAGCTCAAGCAGATAAGAGGATCATTGAAAAGCAATTTGAGAGAAAGAAGAGAATCTCTCTGAATTGTTGACAATTGGGTCTCACCCCTCGTACTAGTTCCCATAGCTATGTACACATTCATGTAATAAGCATTTTTCACCTTTCATGATATTTGCTTCTTCATGGTTTCCTTATTATGCTTCTTATAACAACACCTTCATTGCTTCTGCTTCTTCCCTCGGTGGTTCAGGTCCTCAGGGGCCGATCTAGACTTTAGGTACATATGAGGAGGATAAAATTTCAAAAAAAATAATAATGCAAACTATATTAAAAAATAAGAAATAACATTGTTTGATACAAATACATTACAATGAAAATCGTCTCTTTTCCATTTGTTGAAGATGAGCTAAAATGACATCATTGCTAATTGTTAAGAGAACATCTTTTTCTATATAAGTTACAAGACGATCATTTAGTCACTGATCACCCATTTTATTACATAGGTTACTCTTCACAACTTTCATAACTGAAAAAACACGTTCAACACTTGCAGTTGCTACCGGCAAGAGCAAAGCCAACTTTAAAAGTTTATAAACCATAGCAAATGTGTTGCACTTATTTGTTTCCACAAGTTTTGCACAAAAATCCGAAAACTCTTTCAACTTAGCAAATTTTGGGTCAAATCGAACATTTGTAAATTAATTCTTAAGTTGACGGCGTAACCCCACTTCTGGCACATCTATAAAATCATTTGGATAAAACTCAGTCATCCTCAATAATTTGTTTACATCAAAAGCTGCAAATGACTTTGTGGGACTCAAGCATGAAACACACGGTAAAAGTTCAGCATTCTCTTCACCAAACCTAGCATTAAGCTCATGCAACTGCTAATATAAAACACTAACCAAACAATCATTCTTAAAGTGATGCAAATTAGAGACACTAGAAGTTGAAGAAAGTTGTATAGCTTTCTTCCTTTGCGCATACGGTGCATCCATATCAGGATAAAAAACACTGTAAAAGCTAAAATCACATATAAAAAAGAAACATACAAAATTAAAGAAAACCATACAAAAAAATCAGAAAGCATCAATATTCAATCCCATTTTTAAATTTCCAATTTTAAAACCCTAAAACAAACAATTTGAAAAGGAAGGAGAAATTGGTGAATCAATGGTTTACCTTAGAGAGAGTGAGAGTTGAGAAGGAGGATGATGATTGATGTTGTTAGTTGAGAGATTAAAATTTGAGTTTTAAGAGAGGAAGAAGAGACGCGCGCACAGGGTGGGAGAGAAGGGAAAAAGACAGAGTTTCACACTTCACCTTTTCTCTTGTGTTTTATCTAATTAAAAAAAATAGAAAAAAGTATGTGGGGCTTTAGCCCCGCATATCCTTAACATGTGTCCGCCCTTGTCCTCACTCTTCTTCTATTAGGTTCTGTTTGGATAACTTAAAACCAACAGAGTGGAATGAAATGGAACAGAACGGAACAAAATGGAATGGAAGAAAGATTCAATTCCATTGTTTGGATAATTTACCATGGACTGGAACAAATTTTCCACACCATTGTTTGGTAAATATACTGAACTGAATGAGTTATAATTTTTTATTACATTTTTACCGTTTATTTTATAAAAAATCAATGAATTTTTGGCTCAATTGAATCTACACGCTTCAGTTAATATTCTTAGCAAATTGGTAAAAGTTTCAATTTTGGCATCATTTGAAATAGGTGTTTCATTGACATAGAATATTATTATTGTTTCATTGACACACAATATTATTGTTTCGTTGAGATAGAAATTAATCTCCAAATATACAAATACAAACACACATCACCTAAAGCACTATGACAAAACACTATAGTTTTACAAGGCTTGCCCTTGGAAGCTCCAAAATGCAATCAACTAAGGATAAAATTAGTGACAACATGCAACAAAACCCCTAAAAAAACTGAAGCACGAGGAAAAAAGCCATGGCTAAAATATTACGAAGGAGGGAACGTAAGTTGAAGAGGGAATAAGAAAGATTGTGAAATAGAAAAACAGGGACAAAATTGTAATTAAATTATTATTGTATTCCATTCCATTGCATACACCCCAAATTGGATGGAATGAAAAAATGGGTAAATGAGTGGTATTGGATGGAATGGGTTCCATCACACTCCATTCATTTTTTGAAAAACCAAATAATGGAATAATGGAACGTGACTCTATCCCACTCCATTCTATTCCATTCCACCACTTACCATCAATCCAAACATAGCCTCAATCTATATGTATGGACTGGAAGAAAAAAAATTAAGGAACATCGATTCAATGAAAAGGTAATAATTTCATGTTCGTTGTTTTATTGTTGGAGGCTACTTTACTCATTGATTAATACTTCCTTTCCTTCGCTCAACACATCTAAGTTTATTTGTCAACATCTTATATTACTATTTCTTCTTTGAAACACTTATGTGAATGTTTGGTTATGTGGTGGTGAAAATTGATTTTGATTAAAAGTAAGCTGATGTTAATTGATACATTCACTTAAAGGTGATTCTCATCCATACATGTTTGAATAATTTTGATCCAAATTGCTTTTAAATGTGTAATCACAAAGATAACATTGGAAAAGACTGTGTTGTTAGCACTCGTTATTTATTTATATTTATTGTCAATTTAGTCTTTCTATGTAATGAGTAATATATGCTCATGGACTGATACTTAGAATTTGGACTATGACGAAGGTGACAATAACGTTAAAGTATATTTTTAAGAAATTGAAGAACCCTTCAAAAGGAAAAGCTAAGATTTTAATGTCTATTTCCATAAAAGATTTTTATTCTTTTGTAGTGAAGGTTTAGTCTCTTTTTTTCATTTGAAAATTTCTTTATTTTCTTTATAGACGAAACATGAAGATAATTATACTAGTTTCAAGTTCTCTCAAATTACACCATAACAAAACCCTTTTTTCGGGCAGATTAATTGCAACAAACTTTTTCTTTCCAGGCAAAATCGTAACAAACCTTTTAAGCTAATTAATTAATCGTAAAAAAATTATTATTTTGAGGCATAACCCTAACAAACTCATTAAAGTAACTGGTTTGTACCAGTAAACAAAAACAAAAACAAGAAGAATAACAATGCTTTCCCTAAAAAAAAATGAATAACAATGCAAAGGACGTCGATTATTCATGAAAGTAAAAAATAAAAAATAAAATAGACTAAACGATCAAAGAATAGAATTCACCAAAACATACTTTGATGAGGATTAATATTGTATACATAGAGAATTCAACCGGATTCAGAAACAAAACTATATAAAAATCATATACAGATTAATATTGTACTTTTGGTGAATCTATGAGAAGTACGATTCCAACCATAAATTCATTAAAATATAGTCTGCAAATCACAAAATCAAATAACCAGAAACGTTAAAACTAACATAAAATAAAACCATCATAAAATCATAACAGAAAACCCTAACCCTAATTCTTGATCATCGTATGCATAATACCACCGATACCATAATTCTTGAGTCAACGAGAAAGATCAAAAGCGTAGGGAAGGATCAAGTTGTTTGCAAAGTTCAAGATAAGTCAAATAAAGAACCCTATTCTTGGCACCTGTTCGATGATGGTTGTTATACTTGCAAAAATATTTCAATTGTTCAAGTTTACAACAACCAAGCATTTGTCCGAGCAACAGAAACAACCAATTGATCTTCTTTTTCTTGTCAGCAATTACCGGCTTCACACAGTTTTCTTGATTGCAACGCACACACTTCATCAATCTTGGATACATCAAAGTATCTGGTGCCCTATCATGCATGTTGTTGAAGTTTGTAACCAAATATTGGGAGATTATATCGAATTTCGCCACCAAATCAAAGGACATCTGGAACTTTGTTTGGCAACTCTTGCATTGAACATCACCAGTGATGTTAAAGATTCTGTTTTGGAGAAGATGGTTCAAGCTATGAATTTTCGCTCGGCGGTCCGTGGCCCATATGAATGGGATAGGTATTGGTCCGTTACGAGGCGGACCTCGTCGGCGAGTACGAACAGGAGCATGGTTGTCAACGACATCTTGAGGTGGTGGTGGAGGAGGATGTGAAGGCTGAGGGATATTCAAGGTTAGTGGCAATGGTTGTTGTTGAAGTGGTGGAATATTTGGGTGAGCAAACATTCTTTGAAACGGTGTTAGCATCGGAAGAGGAAGACTTTGACTGGGTTGTTCAGAATCGTTCATTCTTCTCTAGAAAGAACTCAGAGAGAAAACGTAGAATCGAAAGGTTTGTTCCTTGAAAGAATGAAAGAATGAATATATTCAAGGGAATGAGTAAGACTAGGGCATGACATTGGATAGATATGAGTAAGACTTGGAACAATTAACTAAAACTCCTAACTTGTTGCAAATATTTTCGGCTACCATATAACTAAACCATATCCAAAAAATAAAAATCATATAATCAAATCAAATGCCCTTTGAATTAAAAGTTGTCCAAGATCAAGTAACCTATGTAAATCTTTGCAAAATAGATTTTCATGAAAGATATTTTTGGCTCAAATCATTTATATATATAATTTAAAAGAATGTCAGAATCTCTAATTAACCAACCAACAACAAAAATTTAGATTTGTCAAAAAAGGTTTTTATATTTCATAAATAAATCTCAATTCTAGAAAATAATAGTGTAAAATAAACTGAATCTCATAAGTACATTATGGGCAGTGTCCTAAAAATAGTAAGGAATTTTTACAATGATTTTGGACACAACGAAATTGAGAATGTCAGTTTTTTTTAGGGGGAGAATGTCATAGTTAAAATACAATTTGTATAGAATATCTAATAATTTGAGAATGTCATAGTTCAACCTTTTGGTGTCCAAAAATTCCAAAATTTACACAAAAATGACTATAATATCTAATAATAATGACTTGGCAAAAAGATAAATTTTTATAATTGAGGAATTTTGTTACACGATCGGCTTTCAGGATTGTTTTACGCTAAACCGAAATGGTCGTGGTGGCGGCAATGCATTACTTTGGCGTCACTACATTAATTTCATTGCTTTATGAGCTATTTTTCGAACCATATAATTGTTGAAATTGGGGATACTATGAGAGGTACGCAGTAGTTCACAGGATTTTATGGGTATCCAGAAAGTAGTAGACGTCGAAACTCGTGGAACTTTATCTGCAATCTTGAGCGGAATACTACATTTCCCTTATGTATCATTAGGGTTCATCGTCCAAATTGGCTAATTTATGGTTTCCGTCAGGTTGTATTTGACTTTGGGTTGATATATGTTCATATGAATGGGTATCACTTTACCGGTTTAAGAGTTTAGGCACCCCTAGGGCGGCTAAAGAAAGATTAGCTCGTGTGTTGGCTAATGAAGTATGGTTCAAAAAAAATTCATTGGCCAAACTAGAAAATTTAGTGGCACCCGCGTCTGAACGAGATAGTTGGTATCTACGTAAGTTTACATTCAAAAGATTTTGGTTCACTAAACATAGCTTGCATGATGTTGTGAGTAATAACTGGAATTTTAACTTAGACAAGTTTATTATCCCTCGGTTGGAGGCTTGCGCTGATGAGCTAATTTATTGGAGCAAAAGTACTTACAATAATATTAAAATAGATA
The DNA here is from genome assembly GCA_946800305.1 of Medicago arabica. Lineage (NCBI taxonomy): Eukaryota > Viridiplantae > Streptophyta > Magnoliopsida > Fabales > Fabaceae > Medicago > Medicago arabica. The sequence continues at coordinate 12,580,879 of OX326964.1, forward strand.
CTGCAGAGTGTAAGAAGAAATTGGCACATTGTCGAGACCAATTTAGCATGGTGAATGTTGTTCAACTTGAAACCCTCGATAAGCTCCTAACACTTAAACGCACATTAGAATATTCTAATTGTTCTCATACATGTTTTTTTATCAATAAAACTTTAAGGACTTATGTTTTTTTAACCAATTTTGGTCTAACACGCTCCATTTTATATGATGTTATGGTGGACATTGAGATTGTCCATCATATCAAAACAACGACGCGAGTTAATGATAGAGATATAGCCCTTAAGTTGGATATTAGCAAAGCTTATGATCACATATACTAGCTTTATTTGATAGAAGTTATGCTTAAGACAACATTCTCTCAACATTGGGTTTAGTGGATTATGATGTGTGTTGAGTCAATTGACTACCAAATAATTGTGAATAATGACATGATTAGACATGGCAACTAAAACCGCCCCCGCGAGCCCCGGCCGCCCCCGCCCCGAATTTAACGGGGAAAAGCCGATTTAACTGGGTGCGGGTGCGGGTGTGGGGGAAATCTGAGTTTTTAGTACGGGGCCGGGGCCGGGGCCGGGGGATGCTTACCCCCGCCCCGCACCCGCTCTTTGAAATTTACTTTATTAAATTTTTTAATTTTATTTCCAAAAACACCAAACTATTTTAATATATTATTACTATTTAGAAACATAATTATTATATTTATTTTAATTTTTTAAATAAAGTTTATTGGATATTTAATTATTAATATAATTATTGTAATTTATTGCTACGAAAAAATATGCATTTTTAAAATATTTTATAAAAAATAGAGTTTTCGTGGGTGGGGGTGGGGGCGGGACCGGGAGACCCGTCCCCATTGGGGGCGGGGTTGGGTGTTTAATTTTTACATCCGATATCTTTGGCTTCTTGCACTGCGAGCCAATATGCCCTTGCTCATCACAGTTGAAACACAAAACATCATCAAACTTGCAGTCTGGGGTAATATGCCCTTTCTGTCCGCATCGGTAACACCTCTTCACATCAACAGGACAGGCATTACTCTTGTGGCCTTTCTGCCCGCAATTATAGCAGGTAATCTCAGCAGGAGCATCCTTCTTCTGTGGTCGCCTCTCATCATTCACTCTTTGCTTACCCTTATCTCTAGGAGCATCATAAGGTTTGGGACGACTCTGTTGACCCTTAGCTTTTCTATCATTCACTACCTTGTAGTGAGCCTTGGTATCCTCCTCATAAATCCTGCAACTACTCACCAGCTCGGAGAAATTTCGAATCTTCTGATAACCAATCGCCCTCTTAATCTCAGGACGCAAGCCATTCTCAAATTTGATGCACTTGGAAAACTTAGCATTCTCAGCAGTATAATGGGGGTAGAACTTTGCCAGTTCCACAAACTTCGACGCATACTCAGTCACGGACATATTTCCTTGCTTCAGCTCAAGAAACTCGATCTCTTTCTTTCCCCGGACATCCTCAAGAAAGTAACGGTTCAGGAATTCTCTCTTAAACACAGCCCAAGTCACAATAGCACCTCCTTCCTCCAGGATAGGTCGAATACCAACCCACCAGTCATCAGCCTCCTCCGCCAACATATGGGTACCAAACCGTACCATCTGACCATCTTCGCACTGCATCACTCTAAAGATCCGCTCAACTTCCTTGAGCCACGTCTGAGCCCCGTCAGGATCATATCGCCCTTTGAAGGTAGGCGGGTGGTTCCTCAGAAAAGTTTCCAACATCCTCGTCCCATCGTTTCCACCAACGTTGTTCTGATTTCCCACAGCTTGGGCCATTGCTTGCAAAGCAGCAGCAAGAGCAGCATCATTTCTTCCAGCCATCTTATTCCTCTACAAAGCAAACATAAGTTAGAATAATATAACTATAATATTCTAACTCTAAGAAACCGTCACTCGACTCTCTAATTGGCCGGACGGACCGACCTGCTCTGATACCAATTGTAACACCCCGAAATCCCGACTTTAAAATTTCATTCAAACAATCAGAGTATAACACATAAATCATGATGTCACATTTCATAAAATCTTTAAAAATCAAATTGAATAATAATTTATTCTTAAACAATATTCGAACATAGCAGCGGAATTCATAAACTGCTCAAAATCTTAAATAAATAAGTCTCGGCACAAAAGCCTCATAAAACATCTCAATCAAGTTACGTCGCAAACATCATAATTGATCAACATGATACATAAAAGGAATAGAAATAATAATAATCTCCATCCCGTTACGTATCAGAGCTCCTAAGACTCCACAAGAACCTCTCACATCGACGAACCTAAGCTTGGTCACCTGCACTTGCCCACAAGGCGGCAATTCCAACAGAAGGGGTGAGATTCACAACAATTATATTAACATATAAATCAAATAATTATGCTTAACAATAACAACATTATTCATCACATAGAACAGAAACGTCTCAAACATCCACATATACAAATCATCTTAGAACATCTTCATAAACAACCGTCTCAAAACATCTCAGACACATGACTCGACAAATGCAACTCTAACATCTTAACATCATGCATGTGGTACCAATATTTTAGCTTTAATAAGCTTCACCGTCGCTTTGAGCAAATGCTCCACCGTCACTTTGAGCATAAGCTCCACCGTCTCAAAATATGCAAATGCATGGACTCGACTCTTTATTCTTAAACAAGCTATCCCAACGTCTTAACATCAAATACGACTTTTTATCGATACATGCAATTATACAATACATGGCAGCAGCTCAGCACACTTAGTATATATATATTTACAGCACATAGTTATCATCACAATCATCATTTATACTTCATTCATAAACTTCACTTGATAAGCATTTAATCAAAGCTTAACGCAAACAATCAAAATCATCTTACAGCGTCATTACAGGTTATAATTTAGGTCTTAAACATCTCTAATACTATCCAAAAGTCTACCTTCAAAGTCTCGCTCAAAACAGAGTTCTAAAACTCAAGTTATGGTGGTCTGAGACCACATTGCTCGCTGTGGCGAGTGGGACTGCTCGCCACGGCGAGCTACTTAAATTGCATTCTGCCACTTGCTCGCTACGGCGAGTGAATTTGCTCGCCTCGCGCGCACTAAGGGTTGCTCGCCTCGCGAGTATATACCTAACTGCTCGCCACGGCGAGTGATGTTGCTCGCCTCGTGAGTTAAACTGTTCTGCTCGCCACGGCGAGTAGGTCTGCTCGCCACGGCGAGCGGTCACAGAACAGGCTGCGGGTTCGCTCATAACCTCGCTAAAACTCGTCCAATCTCTCATACTAAGGCTTTAATCATTCAGAATTATAGTCCTAGTGATTAATCTAGGTTCTGTAACAGGTTTCTACATCAATTTACATCATTCTAGCATCAATCCATCACAAAGTTCATTAAACCCTAATTTTGGAATCCTCTCAAAACTCTCTCCAATCCTTAGGTTAATCATAACAGATGAATTACAGCATAATATAATTGAGTTAGGCTTACCCTTACCTGGTATGTTCGCAGAATTGAGGTTCTCTCTTCTCCGGCCACTTTCCTCTCCTTTTTGCAAAAGTCTGTAACGTACTGACTGTTTCTCTCTAAACCTAACTCCCTTTTATAATTCTTTCTATTCTCACTTATCCCCTCAACTCTATCTTATTTATGAAAACAACCTCATCTCTCAAAATATTTGTTATTATATCACATCTTAATTTTCATCACATATTTTATTTTATTAAACAATAAAATAAACGTCACACCACAACATCATCTCATACGTCACAAACATCATTAAAATCATATAATATATAATAATATACTATATACTCTAATAAAATAATTAAATAAATAAAGTGGGCGTTACAACTCTCCCCCACTTAAGGATTTTCGTCCTCTAAAATCTTACCTCGATTAAACAACTCTGGATATGACTCCAGCATCTTACTTTCAAGCTCCCAAGTTAAGCTTTCACCAGTCGCTCCACCCCAAACAACTCTCACTAGAGGTATCTCCTTGCTTCTCAACAACTTCACCTTGTGATCATCGATCCTCAAGGGTAGAGTCTCAACCGTAAGGTTGTCCCTTACTTGTACATCGTCACTTTGGATCACATGAGATGGATCCGGAACGTACTTCCTCAGTTGCGACACATGAAAAACATCGTGCAAATTCGATAAATGCGGTGGTAATCCAACACGATAAGCCACTGTCCCAATCCTCTCTGATATCTGATACGGACCAATAAACTTTGGAGTCAACTTCTTCGACTTTAAGGCACGATCTACACCGGTCATTGGAGTAACTCGCAAAAATACATGATCTCCCTCTTGGAACTCAAGGTCCTTCCTACGCTTGTCATGATAACTCTTTTGTCGACTCTGCGACGCTTTCATCTTCTCTTGGATCATTCTTACCTTCTCAGTGGTTTGTTGCACAATCTCCGGTCCTAAAACCACACTTTCACCCGACTCAAACCAACACAACGGGGTTCTACATCTCCTTCCATACAAAGCCTCGAAAGGTGCCATTCCAATACTAGAATGGTAACTGTTATTATAAGTGAATTCTATCAACGGGAGATGATTATCCCAAGCTCCTCCTTGCTCAAGTACACACACTCTCAACAAGTCTTCCAACGATTGAATCGTCCTCTCGGACTGACCATCTGTCTGTGGATGATATGCCGAGCTCAGCTTCAACTGAGACCCTAAGGCTTCTTGCAAACTTTTCCAAAATCTAGAAGTAAATCTTGGATCTCTATCTGACACAATGCTCGAAGGAACACCATGCAATCTTACTATCTCTTGAATGTAAATCTCTGCTAACCGAACCATAGGAAAAGTGATATTGATCAGTAGAAAATGAACTGACTTGGTTAACCTATCAACAATTACCCAAATAGCATCGTTCCCTCTTGGAGTAGTTGGCAAACTCGTCACAAAATCTATGGATATGCTATCCCATTTCCACTCTGGCACATCCAACGGTACCATCATACCAGCAGGTTTCTGATGTTCTATCTTCGATTTCTGACAAACTAGACAAGAGTACACAAATTGTGCCACATCGCGTTTCAATCCAGACCACCAAAACAACTTCTTCAAATCATGATACATCTTCGTAGCTCCTGGATGAATACTCAAGCTACTTATATGGCTCTCTTCAAGGATTGCCTTCTTCATCTCATCGTTGTCCGGAATACAGATTCTACCTCGGAACCTCAACACACCGTGATCATCGACTCTAAAGTCACCATCTGCAGTCTGGTTACTCGCAACCAGCAAATCTACAAACTTAACATCTTCTTTCTGCGCTTCTTTAATATTTTTCAGAAAATCATTGTCAATCCTCAACATTCCTAGCTTTACACTCTGATGTGAACTTTCACAAACCAAGCTCAAATCTCTGAATTGTTCCAATAGTTCGAACTCTTCCGCCATCATAGCAGACATATGTAACGTTTTCCTACTCAAGGCATCAGCAACTACGTTAGCCTTACCCGGATGGTAACTCAAATCGAAATCATAATCCTTCAATAACTCGAGCCATCTCCTCTGTCTCATATTTAATTCTTTCTGATCAAACAGGTACTTCAAGCTCTTGTGATCACTAAACACTTCAAACCTCGAACCATACAAATAGTGTCTCCAAATCTTCAACACAAACACTACTGCAGCCAACTCAAGATCGTGGGTAGGATAATTTCGTTCATGAATCCTCAACTGCCTGGATGCATAGGCAACCACTTTACCGTCTTGCATCAGTACACCACCTAAACCCAACTTAGACGCATCACAATACACCACAAAAGGTACTTCAGGCTTTGGCAAAATTAAAACTGGAGCTGTCGTCAACCGCTTCTTCAACTCATTGAAACTACTCTCACATTGAGCATCCCACACAAAGGCTTTACCTTTACACGTCAATTGCGTTAACGGAAGTGCCAACTTAGAAAACCCTTCTATAAACCTTCTATAGTAACCTGTCAATCCCAAAAAGCTTCTAATCTCCGTAACCGACCTCGGAGTCTCCCATTGCGACACTGCTTCAACTTTAGACGGATCAACTGCTATTCCATCACCAGAAATAATATGACCCAGGAAACTAACTTCCTTCAACCAGAACTCACACTTAGACAATTTAGCATACAACTTCCTTTCTTTCAATACTTGCAAGACAATCTTCAAATGTTCAGCGTGTTCTTCTTCGGATTTGGAATATATCAAAATGTCGTCAATAAACACCACCACAAAACGATCCAAAAATGCTTGGAAGGTCCGATTCATATACTCCATAAATACTCCCGGCGCGTTCGTAACACCAAAAGGCATCACTTTATACTCATAATGACCATATCGAGTTCTAAAGGCCGTCTTCTGCATATCTTCATCCTTCACTTTTATCTGATGATAACCCGACCTTAAGTCAATCTTGCTAAACACACGTGCACCCACTAACTGATCCATCAAATCATCAATTCTCGGAAGTGGATACCTATTCTTTATAGTTACCTTGTTCAACTGACGGTAGTCAATACACAACCTCATGCTCCCATCTTTCTTCTTCACTAGCAATACCGGCGCTCCTCAAGGTGAAACACTTGGTCTTATAAACTTCTTCTCAAGCAGATCCTCCAATTGCTTCTTTAACTCAGCTAACTCAGAAGCTGACATACGGTAAGGTGTCATAGACACAGGCTTCGTTCCAGGAACAAGATCAATTGCAAATTCAACTTCTCTTTCAGGAGGCACATCAGGAATTTCATCAGGGAATACTTCAGGAAACTCGCACACCACTTGCAGTTCGTCAATCTTCTCTTGATTCTCAATAGATAAGGATGCCATCAGAGAAAAATCAAAACTCCATCTCGTCCTAATTGTTTCAGCTGCTTGGTAGATAAAAATTCTGCTCCACTTTCTTCCTCTTCAGACAAGAAATACACCGTCTTGCGAAAACAGTTGATAAGCACACGGTTGTACTCTAACCAATTCATCCCGAGAATTACATCCATACCAGTCAAAGGTAGGCAGACTAAATCCATCTCAAAATTACGATCATACATAGACAACGGACAACTTAAACACACACGAGAAGTAGTCACCGAACCCTTAGTTGGAGTTTCGACAACCATCTCTCCATTCATATCAGACATAACAAGACCCAACTTAACAGCACAATCATAAGCAACAAAACAATGCGTAGTGCCAGTATCAATAATAGCAACTAAAGGTATATCATTAATATAGCAAGTACCTCTGATCAAACGATCCTCGTTCTCAGTCTGAGTGCCGGTCAACGCGAAAACCCTTCCAGTAGTCCTAACTTTCTTTGGCTTCTTGCACTGCGAGCCAATATGCCCTTGCTCATCACAGTTGAAACACACAACATCATCAAACTTGCAGTCTGGGGTAATATGCCCTTTCTGTCCGCATCGGTAACACCTCTTCACATCAACAGGACAGGCATTACTCTTGTGGCCTTTCTGCCCGCAATTATAGCAGGTAATCTCAGCAGGAGCATCCTTCTTCTGTGGTCGCCTCTCATCATTCACTCTTTGCTTACCCTTATCTCTAGGAGCATCATAAGGTTTGGGACGACTCTGTTGACCCTTAGCTTTTCAATCATTCACTACCTTGTAGTGAGCCTTTGTATCCTCCTCATAAATCCTGCAACTACTCACCAGCTCGGAGAAATTTCGAATCTTCTGATAACCAATCGCCCTCTTAATCTCAGGACGCAAGCCATTCTCAAATTTGATGCACTTGGAAAACTCAGCATTCTCAGCAGTATAATGGGGGTAGAACTTTGCCAGTTCCACAAACTTCGACGCCTACTCAGTCACGGACATATTTCCTTGCTTCAGCTCAAGAAACTCGATCTCTTTCTTTCCCCGGACATCCTCAGGAAAGTAACGGTTCAGGAATTCTCTCCTAAACACAGCCCAAGTCACAATAGCACCTCCTTCCTCCAGGATAGGTCGAATACCAACCCACCAGTCATCAGCCTCCTCCTCCAACATATGGATACCAAACCGTAACATCTGACCATCTTCGCACTGCATCACTCTAAAGAGTCGCTCAACTTCCTTGAGCCACGTCTGAGCCCCGTCAGGATCATATCGCCCTTTGAAGGTAGGCGGGTGGTTCCTCAGAAAAGTTTCCAACATCCTCGTCCCATCGTTTCCACCAACGTTGTTCTGATTTCCCACAGCTTGGGCCATTGCTTGCAAAGCAGCAGCAAGAGCAGCATCATTTCTTCCAGCCATCTTATTCCTCTACAAAGCAAACATAAGTTAGAATAATATAACTATAATATTCTAACTCTAAGACACCGTCACTCGACTCTCTAATTGGCCGGACGGACCGACCTGCTCTGATACCAATTGTAACACCCCGAAATCCCGACTTTAAAATTTTATTCAAACAATCAGAGTATAACACATAAATCAGGATGTCACATTTCATAAAATCTTTAAAAATCAAATTGAATAATAATTTATTCCTAAACAATATTCGAACATAGCAGCGGAATTCATAAACTTCTCAAAATCTTAAATAAATAAGTCTCGGCACAAAAGCCTCATAAAACATCTCAATCAAGTTACGTCGCAAACATCATAACTGATCAACATGATACATAAAAGGAATAGAAATAATAATAATCCCCATCCTGTTACGTATCAGAGCTCCTAAGACTCCACAAGAACCTCTCACATCGACGAACCTAAGCTTGGTCACCTGCACTTGCCCACAAGGCGGCAATTCCAACAGAAGGGGTGAGATTCACAACAATTATATTAACATATAATTCAAATAATTATGCTTAACAATAACAACATTATTCATCACATAGAACAGAAACGTCTCAAACATCCACATATACAAATCATCTTAGAACATCTTCATAAACAACCGTCTCAAAACATCTCAGACACATGACTCGACAAATGCAACTCTAACATCTTAACATCATGCATGTGGTACCAATATTTTAGCTTTAATAAGCTTCACCGTCGCTTTGAGCAAATGCTCCACCGTCGCTTTGAGCATAAGCTCCACCGTCTCAAAATATGCAAATGCATGGACTCGACTCTTTATTCTTAAACAAGCTATCCCAACGTCTTAACATCAAATACGACTTTTTATCGACACATGCAATTATACAATACATGGCAGCAGCTCAGCACACTTAGTATATATATATTTACAGCACATAGTTATCATCACAATCATCATTTATACTTCATTCATAAACTTCACTTGATAAGCATTTAATCAAAGCTTAACGCCAACAATCAAAATCATCTTACAGCGTCATTACAGGTTATAATTTAGGTCTTAAACATCTCTAATACTATCCAAAAGTCTACCTTCAAAGTCTCGCTCAAAACAGAGTTCTAAAACTCAAGTTATGGTGGTCTGAGACCACATTGCTCGCTGTGGCGAGTGGGACTGCTCGCCACGGCGAGCTACTTAAATTGCATTCTGCCACTTGCTCGCTACGGCGAGTGAATTTGCTCGCCTCGCGCGCACTAAGGGTTGCTCGCCACGGCGAGCTCAGCTGCTCGCCTCGCGAGTATATACCTAACTGCTCGCCACGGCGAGTGATGTTGCTCGCCTCGCGAGTTAAACTGTTCTGCTCGCCACGGCGAGCGGTCGCAGAACAGGCTGCGGGTTCGCTCATAACCTCGCTAAAACTCGTCCAATCTCTCATACTAAGGCTTTAATCATTCAGAATTATAGTCCTAGTGATTAATCTAGGTTCTGTAACACGTTTCTACATCAATTTACATCATTCTAGCATCAATCCATCACAAAGTTCATTAAACCCTAATTTTGGAATCCTCTCAAAACTCTCTCCAATCCTTAGGTTAATCATAACAGATGAATTACAGCATAATATAATTGAGTTAGGCTCACCCTTACCTGGTATGTTCGTAGAATTGAGGTTCTCTCTTCTCCGGCCACTTTCCTCTCCTTTTTGCAAAAGTCTGTAACGTACTGACTGTTTCTCTCTAAACCTAACTCCCTTTTATAATTCTTTCTATTCTCACTTATCCTCTCAACTCTATCTTATTTATGAAAACAACCTCATCTCTCAAAATATTTGTTATTATATCACATCTTAATTTTCATCACATATTTTATTTTATTAAACAATAAAATAAACGTCACACCACAACATCATCTCATACGTCACAAACATCATTAAAATTATATAATATATAATAATATACTATATACTCTAATAAAATAATTAAATAAATAAAGTGGGCGTTACACAAGCAATGCGCAATTGAGATATACATGGCATTAATATATGTTGTGATGCACCATTTATTTCTCACATTTTATTTGCAGATGACTACTTTTTATTATTCAAGGCAAGTGAAACTGAAGCTCAAAGGGTGAAGCAAATATTGTTGACATATGAAGCAGCCTCTGGACAAACAATCAGTCTTCCAAAGTCTGGATTTTTTTTGTAAATGTTTCTCGACGAATTCAAAATTCCTTTTCCAACATTTTAGGAGTTCAATTTGTGTTAATTACGCATATGCAAGTATCTTGGGTTGCCATCCATGGTGGGTAGGAGTAAAAAAGAAACTTTCAACTATATCAAAGAAAGTGTGGCAGAAGATTAGTTATTGGATCAACAAGTTCTTATCTAAAGTTTGTCATGAGGCGATGATCGAATATGTCTTGCAGGCAATTCCCTCATGTGTAACGAGTATCTTTCTTATCCCTAACTCTTTAGTGGATGCGATTGAAAAAAAATGATAAATGTATTTTGGTGGGGCCATTGTCGTGCTCCTAACAACAGACTAAATTTGGTCGAAATTTGGGCCTAATCAAAGCTATGTATAACGAAGTATATTCAATGCAAAGATAGTGGTGAGAAACGATGTTAGGGGGTTGGAACAAGTATCCCCATTTTTGGTGCACCATTGGTGGGGGTCGACATTTTGTTACAAGCATCCAACCCTAATATGAGATCAACAACTCTTTGCAAGAAAAAGTCTGCAATCTAATTAATCATTTGTGCAAAACCTGGAACGCGGAGGTCCTTCACCAATTATTTGATCCGGCTGCACTCAATCTTATTCTTAATCTTCCTTTATTCAGGTAATGCCCGTCATCATCAACAAAAACACTAACTGTTATTGTTATATTATATTTTTTTGTTATATTATTATTGATGTCATTGAAATAGATAATTAAGGTTAATTTGTTATAATTTATATTTATACTTTTAATTAAAATCAGAATTTCATAAAAGAAAATAACGTTCATAATTTTAAAACTTTATCGCAATACCTACAAAAAAATTGTGTGATAGAAAGAGTGGAAACATTTTTTTTTTAAGGAAAAAGAATGAAAACATGTTTGTCTTTTCGTTAATGGTTTATTGTCAAAAATTAATTTTTATCTTTTTAAAATATAAATTGACACAATTTTTAAGATGAAATTTTCACATTATTTCTATATAAATTAAACTCAATTTAAAGTCTATTTGGCCGCTAGTATCGCATTAATCCTCATCTTAAACATTGTTCCTTCCTTGTTTCATTCAACCAAGGTGGAGTAAAGTAATTAACTCACTTATTAATTTTTTTATGAATTTTTTTTTTAACAAAATATTTTATAGCTGGATCTCTCGTTATCAATAGTATACCATCACATCTATATTTATATATAATATATTCATATCCTTATTTATTAATTTTATTATGTATGCTGGCAACTTAACCTATATTTTTCATTTAATTTAATTTGTTGTATTAGTTTAGCAGTAATTTAACCTAATTTAACCTAACAAATTCTTTTTTTTTTTTTGACAATATTTTATAAACTTATGCCTTTTTTTGACAATATTTTGTACACTTATTTAATACTAAAAAAATATATCGCACCAATTTCATTCATATCATGTTGCCTTTTTTTTTTTGACAATATTTTGTACACTTTTGCCTTTTTTTTTTTCCTTTTTTCTTTGACAATATTTTGTACACTTATTTAATACGTTTACAAACAGAATACGCTAATCTTTATTTATTAATTTTTTTCTTCGGTCTGTAGCAACTTAACCTAATAAATTTCCCTCTAAAATGCTGCATTAGGTTAGCAACAATTTAACCTAACAAATCCTTACTATTTCTCCTCACTGATAAGCTTTTCATTCCTATCATGTTGTGTCATCGTTTGTATATATCTATTGTTTCTCTAGACTTGTTTTCCTCATTTATTAATTTTATTAAGTCTGCAGCAACTTAACCTAATAATTTCCCTTTAAAATATTGCATTAGATTAACAACAATTTAACCAATAAATACTATATTCCTTTTTTCTTTATAATTAAAAAAGAAAGAGAGAGTGTTTTTTTTATATTGTGATTGAAAAAAAGAATAATTGTCTCAATACTTATATTGTGATTAAATAAATAGATAGTTTTTAATAGAATATGGTTTCTTTATCAAATGATATTAATGACATATTGAGACGAATTTGATGGCGATATTTGATTTCTAATAATTTAATTTATGTTTATTGATAGATACATGTGTATCCCACGAGTCAAAGATCATTTATCGATTTCTAGTATGGTCGATAGGATCCGTGCGTATAGGGGTTAAAAGTTTAGTTTAATTAATAATCCCATTCATTCTTCTTGTTCTTAAATCACCGATTTTCCCTCCTGTGAAACAAACAACAACAGTGCCACGTCATCATCAACAGAAACACTGCCACGAGGTGGAAACGTTGATGATGCAAATGTATATCTGCCCTACTTTTTCTTAACTATCATTATTTTGATCTTCCAAACCGTAAGTATAGGATAATTTACTTTTACCAAATTCGTCCCGGGAAAATGTTGTAGGACACTCTCAAATAAGTTCTGAACATTATGAATATTTTAAAAAGATATATTACTTTGTCAAATTTTATTTATATTAGTCATTTTGACAACATGGACTAGACTAATAATAGTAAATGGTAAAATGTTAGGATCAAATTGGTAACAACTTGTTAAAATATTTGGAACGACGTGACAGTTTAATTATCATTATTCATGATGCCAGCGACCTGTTTGAGAGTCATACAAAGTCAGGGACAAATTCGATAGTTTACTCGCAACCAAACCACTGAGTTGTAACAACGACGAAAGACCTTCTTGAACTTTATTTGAAGGATTAGTAGGAGGGTTAGGGGAAAAACAAGTATTAAAATTTTAGGTTAAATAAGTAAATGGTTCTCCTAAATATACCAGCATTTGAGCAACTGTCTTTAATTTAAGAAATGGTTTTGTGAATTTATAATTATAGGGATTAAATTCTCCGAGCTTTACAATTTTGAGAACTAAAATGTTGATTCGATGTGGTTATTTAGTAATCTTGATGAGTTTTTTTTAATTCTTTTTAGCTTATCTCATTTTTGTTTTTATGTTTGATTGTATTTGCCTATATGGTTGCTTAATGCTATGCTTAAAGTTTTACTCAATTCCATTGTTATAACGTGCAAACACTAGTGTTTTGTGCCGTTGTTAACTAACATAATGATCAAGGCTTTGTTGACATAATAGTATGTGAGTTTTAGTTGTGAATGATTATTACTGTTATACATTTTTGCTACAATGTGTGTTTCTTTTTTTCGAAAATTGTTCGTGTGGATTATGATGGTTGGATTAATTGTTCACTATGATAGAGACGGAATAGAGAGCCAATCAAGAGAGCGTGACGAATAGGGACTAGAGCAACACCAGATTCAGGACTAAATCCACTGCGTTACCAGAAAAAAGGCGAGGGTTCACACTTCCACCTTGAGAATTCCTCCTTTCTGCCTTTGTGAGAGTCAAGTCTATGGGTAAGAGACCCCCACCAGTCGAGTATCCCCCCTCAAACTACAAGCCGGATTAGCTAATCGATAATGAAGCCTCCGTTCTTCCCCTCTAACAAAGGATTGCTCGAAGTCAGTGTCCTTAGTCCCAACGAGCTCCGCCCGGCTGCCACTAAATAGGGGACTTTGGTCCTTTTCTTTTGCGGTATTGATCATCTGAGATCATCGAAAGAATAAAAAAAAGGGCTTGCAGCTCCTTCTGCTCATCCTCCATTTGTGGAAGGTACCCGTGATTCATTCCTTTTACTAGTAGCTCATCAAGGTAGTTTTCTTTGCCTGCCCTCCACTCCTTTTGTGGGATGGCCTTGGTTTCTCTTCCAGATCTCGTTTGTTGGTCATCGATAGGCAATCCCGGAAAGAGAGATCAGGATTAAAAAGGTGGATGCAAGTAATTAAGCAGAAACCCGAGGGTTCGAAGGATCACGGAATGAGGCACAAGTTCATTTAACAAAACAATTATCTTAGAAACAGGTTTATAGCTTTCATGCTCTTTGCATAAACCTTGCAACTCATTATTGGTGTGGCAAGGCATGATTACAAAGACGGAGGAGAAAAGTAATGCAGAGAAAGAAATTAATGTGATACCATGTTATGAACCAAAGAACTAAAGGACAACAAAATGAAGAATTAAAAGAATTCATTGATCAATACTCTAAGTCGAATAATGAACACGGCTAGATACTTATTGGAATCTTAGCCTTTGTTAATCATGTAACTAATTTCATGAGATAGTAACTAACTTCTAATTATGATTGATAGCTACATGTATTGGAAATTTTTTATAGAAATATTTGTTATTTCTGTGTATTTGGTATTAACTTTTGCATGTAAGTTATAATGTAACTTTGCATTTTTCCTTAATTTGGCTATGACCTGCAGGATTCAATAATATTTATATTAGGCTTTCTGTGCTAAACCTAAGATTACACTTCATGCTAACGATCGTTTACATTTGTTTATGTTCAGGTTAGGTCTGATAATCCATTATCAGATGTTTCTCATGACAAAGAAAAATTCAGGCTGTGAATCGATGTCTAGTTTTGAGCATTTACCTTCCCCACCATCTAGTACTGTTTCTGAACACGGCAAATTCAAAAGGAAAATTCGCGTTGATTTAGGATTGGGATGGAAAAATGAGAATAAGTCTAGTAAATCTAGTTTTTGTTCCAGTTTTCATGATAGTAATAGTAATGTATCAACAACAAAGACATTGTCCGAGACTAAAAAGTTCAAAAGCCAGTGAATCATCTCAACAAGTTCAGGTTTGGAAGGACAATGCTGTATCAGCCATGCATCAGCCAATAGACTGTATAAAAACAGGCAAACAAAAATCAACTTCGACATCTGCTTTCGCGGTAAAAGAAATTCTACTTTAACAGGAGCTACACCGCTTGAAAAGAACAAGGAAAACTGCAATGAGTTTGAGATGCAGGAGGGAGGATCAAATGAAGGAATACTGAGTCCTGGGATGGTTCTCTTGAAACATAACTTTACACATGATGAACAGGTACTTGACTTTCTCTAATCTTTCGTATAAACCCTCCTCCAGTATAATTTTTGTGTTCCCCCAAATGAGAAAGATTTTGTATTATGAAGAAAAATGAACCCCCCAAAGCCCTCCCCTCCCAATGTCAGCTCCTTTCTTTATTTCAAATCCCTCCCCTCCCTTCCCCTC
Organism: Medicago arabica; assembly: GCA_946800305.1. Taxonomy (NCBI): domain Eukaryota; kingdom Viridiplantae; phylum Streptophyta; class Magnoliopsida; order Fabales; family Fabaceae; genus Medicago; species Medicago arabica. Next base: position 12,596,431 of record OX326964.1, read on the forward strand.
CCCTCCAAACTCGCAAATAAAGCCTAATGTCAAGCCTTACACCACTAGGCCAAACCCTGGAGGTTTGTAAATTCACAATTACGTCAACCCCTGACAGTTTATTTAAGAGACTAAACTAACTCACCGGAAAGAACTAATGTCATCAGATATTTTCAATTTCAATGACTATTTTGAAATATTAATAATTTCATGACCTAAATTTTATTATTTGACCACATTTTTTCTTACAATTTTAGGTAGAAATAGTGAAAAAATGCCGCGATCTTGGTCTTGGTCTTGGTCCTGGAGGATTCTATCAACCAGGTTATGGAGATGGAGCAAAACTTCGATCGAAGATGATGTGTCTTGGTATGGATTGGGATCCTCAAACAAGAAAATATGGATATAAAAGGGTAATTGATGGGAGCAATCCACCAAGTATTCCTGATTACTTTAGTAAGTTAGTTATAAGATCTACACACGAAGCACATAATCGAATTAATCAAGAATCTAGAGGATATACTACCTTCAATGACTTCATCAGGTCAGCTACACTGCTTTAATGTTTGCCATTTTTTTTTATAGAAAGAATTCCTGAAATATTTGTATATTGTTGATTTAATCTGAGATACTTGAAAATGTAACAATAAAAATGAACATGTTGTGGAGAAAATTTAGAAAGGAGAAAGAATTTGCAATGTATTCAGGACCAAGTATTTGATGTGAATGACCATATTTGAAGTATTCAAATATATTCTTGCAACATATTAGACTTTGCAATGGCATAATGTTATTAGTAGTTTATGGATTTGGAATCCGCGTATTAAATGTGTGACGAAGTGATTGATTTTGGCTTTCCGTTCTCAAATCAATTGTATAGATTATTTAAAGACGATTTGGTAAATGTGTATTTGGAGTTGCCGATCTCAAATCAACCGTTGAGATAAATAATGAGTGTAAATGCATGTATTTGTTAATCTAGGAAATCTAGATCTGTAGTTTATCATTCATGTAACACTCCATGTATCAGTCTTGTCACATAAAGTGAAAACACGAAATGTAAATAAAAAAACGTTTTCTTAAAGCAAACGGTCCAAGCCACTCGTGATTTTCCAATAGCAAGCATAATTTTGCGCTGAAATGTTCAAAGTCATTAATTTTTATGCAAGTCATTTACTTTTTTCGCTACCATTTTCAAACCACTTCACACAGGACCGCAATGAAAGCAGAGAAAGTCGTCAAAAAGGGTTTGCCGGTTGTTTCTTTCTCAATTGGTGATTCAGCAGAGTTTCTTTATAGTGATCAAAGGAATGTTGAGAAGGCAGAGAATTTACTTCTAGAATCAGGAGATGTTCTAATATTTGGTGGAGAATCGCGACATGTCCACCATGGTGTCTCATCTATAATACCAAATTAGGCACAAGATGAATTAGTTCAAGATACTTGCCTTTGTCCCGGTCGCCTTAATCTAACATTTAGACAGTATTGATGTCTCCTCTTCTGTAAGGTCAGTAATGCTATCGATGTTTCTTTAGTCATCTATCTATCTATAACCTATTCATTCAAACGAACGAGTGGCACCCCTCGCCTTACAAGCTGATTGTGTAAGAATGAGTTAGGCCGAATACCAAAACCTAATATACAGAAAAAGAAAAGAAACGAAGCTGTTTTTGTCGCACCGCCGTGCGCAATACAGGTCCCATATTCTACTGCATTTTTTAATACTGCAGTCTGGTAGTGAATTGAGTAAATAGTTTTTTGTTTACTTCTATTCTCATTTGAGTTAATAACTGACCCCACCCCTTGTATAATCTACAATGAAAGTTAGTTGGTTGAATTTAGTTTCTAATATAAAGTTGTTGAGCTATAATTTTCAATGTCATATTTGGTTAGTTACATATATCTTTCATTTGTGTCAATAACTATCCCTTGTCAATTGACTAAATGTTGGTTCCTTAACTAGCAAGTTATTAGTGCATCAGTTTCATTTTTATGCATGTTTGGTTTGTTACATACAAATATAATCTTCTCAATACTAAGTCGTTACATGTTTCAATCAGTATTTAAGATTTGTGAATAGATATATATGAAATTGATGTTTGTAAAAATAATAAACTCAATTCAAATAATTATGCTTCCAAGATGGGACTTAGAATTATGAATACAGATATATGTCAATGATACATATATCCATTAAATTTAAGCAAAATTCTTTATATGGTCCTTTAATTTTTTTTTTCCAACTAGATCCTTTAAGTCAAAAACCATGCACACCATTGTCCTTTTTTTTTTTGCAAGCTCCAGTGCATAATCATTTACGTGGATTAGACGGTGCTGGTGTGGATTAGTATTTTTATTTTTTTATTGAAAAATTAAAATTTTAAACCCATATCATATTAGTATGCCTAACTAATAATAATAAATAAAAAATAATTGTACTTAATTTTTTTTTAAATGAGTAACAATAATAAATATAGGGAGAAGAAAGCATTAAGACAATTGTTAAAAGTAGCATGGAATAGTATATATCAAATGTCTTTATTACATATATGCAACAACCAAACTGGAAGAAAAAAAAAATCATTTTAATACAAATTATAAGTCTGAAACAAGAGGAAACTCGCATAAGTGGAGCTCTCATTGTCATTCCTTTATTCTCATTAGTAAATTCTACAGCTATAGTGTTGGTAATATTGTAGAAGAAAGAAGTGGCATGCTATCTTCTTCTTCTTTCTTTCACACATTCACACTCTTTAGAACTTGATGCTGCAATACAGCAAGAAACAAGCAAATTAAGTTATATATTATTTCCAATTTAACATACGAAGAAAAATAAATAAATAAATAACTATCTATATGCTCATGAAGGGATAATATATATGAAATAAAAAAATTATGCACAAGTAAAATGAAAATTGATAATCCCTCCGTTCATTTTTAAGTGTCTTTTTAGAAAATTAGCATTAAAATAGCGATGTGTATTTTTACACATTTTCTTCTTATTATACCCTCATTTTAATCCATCAATAAATTCCTATTTTTTTTGCAGACACTTTATTTTTCCAATAAATTTAATATGTTATCTTTCTCTCGTAATAAACAATTGTCAGATATTATCTTTTTCACCAACAAATTCATATATAAAAAAAATTATATTGATGAAACTTCATCCTTCATCGTTATCTTGTTCTTGTATCTTGTCAAATGAGTCTTCAACTATTGCTCCCTCTTCACCTCTCATCAGCAATTTCAACGAGTCTTCCACTTTGTCTTCCTTTTGAACATTCATGAAGTTTTTTATTTTTCTTCTCTCAAATCTGTTTTTTTACTTTGCACTTGAAATTTTTAACAATTGATACTCAATTTATTTATAGAATTTTAATTCTTCTTGGAACCATTGTTTGTAACAAAATTTTATTTAAATTTAAAGATAACAAGAAACAAACTTTGTTTAAAAAAACATAATTTAGTTTTCCAAATAGATAGCATTAATTAGTTTTATTGAAAAAAAAGTAATTGACAAAGGATATAATTGACAAATCTTACCTTTAAAATACCAAAAAAGACAGTTAAATAGGAACGAAAATTTCACCCTAAAAGACACTTAAAAAGGAACGGAGGAAGTAATATTTTATAAATTTTTTTCATTAATTTATAGTATTACTGGAAGCCCCCCACTCTTCCCTACATAAAGGTCAACACGGATGGTTTTGTTAGGAATGCTACGGCTGCTTGTGGAGGAATTTTTTGAGATCAATATGGTGCTTACATGGGCGGTTTCTCAACCAACCTTGGTGATTGTTCGGTTTTTTATGCTGAGATTATGGGTTTCATTATTGCAATGGAGATGACAGCTAAACATCATTGGAGGTTTATCTGGATTGAGGGTGACTCCACCCGTGCTCTCTTGACTTTTTCCAATCCGTCTTAGGTTCCATTCGGTGGAGGAACAGATGGCATAATTGTTTTTCCCATGGTTTGCAGGATCTCCTCTCATATATTCCGCGAAGGAAATGGTTGCGCGGACAAGCTTGCGTGTCATGGTCACGTCGTTACAGACTTAGTCTGGTGGGACATTATGCCCGATTTTGTTTGGGGGGATTTCTTTAAGGACCAGTCTGGGTTACCTAATTTTCGCTTTCCGTAATTTTTGTTTTCTTTGAGGGTTTTGGTTTGGTCCCCCTCTTGTATATATATTTTCCCTTTTTTTATATATATTATATGAGTGAGCGGAAGAGGATTGGAGTCTCCTGAAGGTGCCGACTTAGTCGGGATACTTAGCGGCTCCTTGATGTCTTCCTCACTCTTAATTCAGAAAAGGAAAAAATGACTGGACAAAATTGCATAAGTCACTCATAATTTGTTTCCACTTATTTTATAAAGCTTGAACCCTTTTTTCATACCAAAACTCTGTTATAATACCAAATTAAAATGACACATATATTACACACAAAAAAATGGCACATATTTGACCTCCTCCAATTATCATTTCGATTTCAAAGTCTCACTTCGTCATCATCTAAGCTTGGAGACACATGTTCAATTTGAGAATATGATATGAAATAAATATTTTTTTTCTCATTCCATTGTAAATATATTTTCTACTTCAACATCATCATTTTGTTTCATTTCATTTTACCATTATTTTTAGGTATTAGTTATATTTGTTTACAGGTTTGAATCCTAGAAGTTTTTAACTAACGGTACAAGAAGATGCGTGAAAAAAGTTATATATATATATATATATATATATATATATATATATATATATAGACACACACATATACATATATATTTATACTCTCTTTTTTTTTTGAGAGAATTCATATATATACATATAGTTAAGGAGTAAGATATAAAACATACCTATTACAGTTAGTAGAAGTGCTAAACTTGTAGGGAATGTTAACCCCACATTTGCCAGGGAGAGCAGCAGCTTGGTTGTTATTCAAACGAGCAATAGTACCGGCAGCACTTTTCAAGCAGTTGCAAGCAGCCTTGCGGGCGGGGCCGGTGTTGGCGGCGGCGTTAAGTTTCTTCACTCCAGCACAGCATTGTGAAGATGGACCAGCACCACCTTGAAGATAAGTAATGCATGGAATAAGGCTATCAACTAGTTGTCCACATGTGGCTGCCTCTGCTATTGGTGCACTAACCACCACCATGCACATAATTGCTACCACAAATGTTACTCTCAAGCTTGCCATTGTTTCTCTAGGGAAAGAATTGATATACAAAATATAATTTGTGTTTTCTTTTGGTTTGCTTGGTGAGGATAAGTGTTGCAAGGTGTTGGTTTATATAGAAGATAAGAGAGGGAGGTATTTGGTATGCGTTTGCTTTCAAATTAAATATTTTGAAATTGGTTGTCTATCTCAAATATTTAGTGAAAACCTATTTTTAAATTCCAAGAGAGAAAGTGCAAAAAATATTAGTGTCTCAAGAAAATAAAATATCCGTACACTCAATTATTTACATTTGCCATTAATAGAAAAAAAAAGTAACAATCTTCTTAAAAAAAAGAAAAAAAGTAACACCCAATTTAGTCCATTCCAATTTAAAAAAAGTAACACCCAATTTAGTGCAAAATACAGTCCTTCAAAATTATCCACTTGACAAATTTTATTTTTTTATTTTTTAAATAGTCAATATTAATATTGTTAGTTTTTTATGTTGAAGATGGGATTGAAGTATTTGATTATAACTTCAGTTCTTAACTCTTCTATCTCAACTACCAAGTCATACTTGACACAAAATGATATTTAGACAACTATTTGAGATCCCCCAATACAAAATAAACATTTAAATATAAGCTTTAATTGGACTTTAATTTTTATTATATAAAATATGTTACATGTATCATTTTTTTATATATACAAATGTTACATATATCTTGGTACATTGTAATTTTTTTATTTTTTATAATCGGTTTTATACTTTAGAAAACCAGCTTAAAAAATGGTTACGAATCTAACAATTCATATTAACTATTATTCACTAAACTACATATTAGTGTTGTATATGTCAAAATATGAAAGTCATTATCGTAACGCGCAAAGCTTACGAGGGCGGGGAGTGATCGTTGGTGCATAAGGCATGACAACGAGCGACTCCTGGAAGCTTCTCGGCAACCAAATTCACATCCAAATATGAGAGCGTTCCTGAGGCCATGTAGGTAGGAGACTACATGGTTGAAGAGATACATATACGAATATTGTTTAGTACTTCCTATACCCACAAGATGCGCCTTCTTTTCCATGCCCAAACCATAAGAACTCTGCAATTAAGCATGTTTGAATTGGAGCAATTTTGGGATGGGAGACCTTCTGAAAAGTTTTCCAGAAAGCGTGAGAGTGAGGTCAAAATACGCTGAAAAGACTCGTTTGGTTTGTGGCTCAACCATCAATCTTGAAAATCATCAAGGACATTACAATAATTGAGTCATTGTGAGCAATCCCGTGCGTAGCACGGATCACTACACTAGTTGTTTATTAAGGGCATGTTTGCTTTATGAAAATGTTTCTTTTCTCTTTTCATATTTTCACTTTTATTACAAGGCTGCTGTCTTGTTTTCACATGTTTCCGATTTTCAACTATTTATAACGGAAACACACCAAAAAAATATTCAGTGATTCTTGTACAAATCTTTGCAAACACGAAATATATTGAAAACAATATATCGGTCTTGTAATTGAATGTGAAATCAAGAAATGAAAAAAAAAAAAAATGTTTTCTTCAATTGATCGGTCGAAGTGTCTCGTGATTATGCAATAGCAAGCACAAGTTTGATAAATCTAATATTGGTATCAGAACCTATTCATTCTAAAAAAAGAGTGACATTTTTCACCTTACAAAGTGATTATGTGAGAATTAGTTAGACTCGATATAAAATCAGAATATATAGGAAAAGGAAAGAAAGACTTCATATCAGCCGATTTTATGGCACTTTCATACTCAGCACGGGTCCCATATTCCTATGCATTTTAGAAGATTGTTTTCAAGTACTGAATTGAGTAAATAGTTTCTTGTTTACTTTTATTTTCAATATTTGAGTTAGTAACTGACCCCTCCCTTGTATATCGACATTGAAAGTTAGTTGGTTAAATTTATTTCTAATATAAAGTTGTTGAGTTATTTTTAATTTTCAATGTTATACTCCATCCGTCTCACAATAATTATCTTTTTACCTATTTTTCTTTTTTTTAAAATAATTGTCACTTTATAATATCAATGCAGCATTTATTTTATTTTTTTCATTATTATACCCTTATTTATTGAATTTCATCCAACTTAATTACTCCACTAATTATAATTAATAAAGGTATTTTAATAAATGATAATAATTTTACCATCAAAATTAACACAATTAATCATTTTTTTTAATAATCTTGCATAAACCTTAAACAATTACTTTTTAGAGACGGAGGGAGTATTTGGTTAGTTACATATGTCCTTTGTTTATTAAAAAAAATATATGCTTGTCCTTTGTGTCAATAACTATCCCTTATCAATTGAGTAAATTGAATTTTAAGTTGGTTGAAGTTGGTTCCTTAACTAGCAAGTTATTAATGCATCAATTTCGTTTTTATGGATGTGTGCAAACGTCTTAATCTATATAATTTATTGGCTTAATTACACTTTTGGTCCTCCTGTTTTGGCCTACTCACGAAAATGGTCCTGCTCTTTTAAAACAGAACAAAATTGTCCTTCAATTATCATTTTTGTTGCATTTTTCGTCCTGCCCCCCATTTTGTCCTCCAAAAACGCACAGATGGCAAATGAAGGCATGTGTAGCATTGTCAATCTGAAAAATGCAATTTACATGTCATCAAAAGAGGAGTTTTTAATGTCAAAATACAATTTAATCATTTCTGATATTTAAAATAAAAAAAATAAAAAAAAAGAGGGAATTTAATCATTTCTCAAAATCAATTTTTTTAACTTGAAATTCATTTAAACATTTCAGAATTTTTTTAATTTCTACAGCAATGCATCTCCCTCACCCACTCCTTCAACCATCTCTTTCTTCTCTATTCCAGATTTGGTTCAAAATAAAAAACGCAACACAAAACAATAAACATCACCAACCCAGAAAAGAAATAGACATGGCTTCCATTCCATTCCTAACGAAGACGACGTTCACGGAGTAACCATCTGTGGTGGCGACAACAGCGGAATAGCAACCTCAGCGCGTGAGAAAATGGCAACCTGCAACTAGGAGACGCGTGTTCGTCCAAACCGATAAGGGTTGTGTTCTTGGCATGGAATTAGATCGGAGTGAGGTGAGATGAGAGAGAAGAAAATGAGTTTGAAGATGAAGATCGAAGAAGATGAATATTCTAGGATTTTAATTTTATTTGGAAACCCAAATTTTTTTAATTTGATATTACAATTTCCATGGATGCATTTGAAATATTTTTTAATCTTCAATTTTGTTAAAACTGTAATTCTTAAATTATTATTAAATGTGTTTTTTTCTTTCTCTAAAAAAATCATTTAAATATTTTTTTAATGAGTCCTTACAATTATTATTTTTATTTGATAACATGTTAATGTCGTTTTCCATGTATGCAGTGCCACCTATGGGTTCTTTTGGACACATCATTAAAAAAGTAGGCACATCACCATTTTTGGAGGGCAAAATGGGAGGTAGGACGAAAAATGCAATAAAAATGATAATTAAGGGACGGTTTTATTTTGTTTTAAAAAGACATGATCATTTTCGTGAGTAGGCCAAAACAAAGGGACCAAAAGTGTAATTAAGCCTAATTTATTTTACTTTAATAAATATAACCTTCTATATAGCACGTCGTTATATGTTTCTCTATCAGTATTTAAGATTATGAATACTATAGATATTATATATACATATATGAAATTGATGTGTTCAAAAATAATTAAGCAATCCTAATAAATAAGCTTGTAAATAGATATCATATTTACATATATGAAATTGATGTGTTCAAAAATAATTAAGAAATCCTAATAAACTCAATTCAAATATTAACATGCTACCCAGTTAGGACTTAGAATTGTGAATAGAAATATATGTCAATAATAATTTATTTTATTTTTTTGGCCAAAGGGGTGCAGATGGGGAACCAACTGCAACGCGCGCGCAGACACACACACACACACACACACACACACACACACACACACATATATATATATATATATATATATATATATATATATATATATATATATAAAGGAAACGAGTACAAAAAGAGAAGGGGGATCAAGATCAAAACCCTCTTAAATGACAAAAGCTAAAAGAAAACATGAGAATCAAAAGAACATAAGCCAAAAGGAAACTGAAAAGAGCAAGAAAAACAAGTCAATCAGGTAACTTACCCCTAGAGTGGGTATTATGAACCTGAAAACCTTTCTTCAAATTCTTTTTCTTAGCCTTTGAAACCACTTCAGTGAAGGGCTCCTCAGTGGTAGTAGCACGATTCCTCAAATAATTGATAGAAGACGCTCTCTCTTCCTCATCAGTATACACCCGAGGCCCTGTGTATGTAGCTTCGTTTCCCTTCCAAACATATTGCCTCAAAATCTCCAAGTCGTGAGTGACGGTGGGATTCAAATTGTCATCAGTGAAAATTTCATTCGATTTAGTCACTTAATCACTCAAATGTGTCACTTCATCACTCCATGAACCAACTAAGCGCGTATCATGATAATGATCCCTTTGTTGTTCATTGTTAGTTGAAACAGACGAGTTTGATCCAAAGACATCATGAATAGCCTTTTTACAACGCTCTTAAGTAGAAACAATCAAATTCTCATTACTGTTGGTACCCATGTCATCTGGATGCAAGGTATCAATACTCACAACTTCTCCATCAACAGTGGCTTTCAGCTTAGTACTATCAGCAAATCCTAAAAGAGGATTATTATCAACACATGTTTCAGTTACATTTGCTACACATTCAACCGATTCCTTAACCAAATCTTTCTTTTGGACTTTATTTCCCAAACGTTTGTGTTTCTCATGGTTGTCCAATTTCTCTTGATCCACTTTTACAAGTTTGCAAGAAGACAAAATGTGACCAATGTTACTACAATGCGAACAAAAAAGTGGCAGATTTTCATAATGAACATTAACCAGAAAAGCATAACCTTCTCTTTCAACCCATAATTTATGTCTAATTTTAGCAGATAAATCAATGTCAATTAAAACTCTCGCAAAATGTCCAAAAGATCTCTCTAGAGGGCACTTACTTGTTACAACATCCAAAATAATTGGTGTTCCAGGACAACTAGCAATTGCAAAGAGAAGATTATGAATCCAATATTCCTGAGGCAACTCCAACAAACGAACCCAAACATTGCACTGTTGTTTGTTTGTGATTATTCGAATTAAAATTAGAAGTCCAAGCAAATAGTTTGAGAAAACTCGGCTTTAGACTCCAAGAATGCATTGCACGAACCTGTTGAACATCCTCAACCGAGGAAAAAACAATTCATAGAAACCTCTTCCTAAAGAAACGATAGCCCATTTACTTAAAGGCTTCCATAGATTATTCAATTTCGCTCGCAAGCAGTGGCGGAGCCAGGAATTTTACAGAGCCCAGGCAAAAATTATAGAGGCAAGAATTCTTGTGCGCGCACGTGTGAAAATATTGAGTTTGCCCAAAAAAATAATTTTTTAAGTGGGTTAATGGACTATTGGGTTGAGCGAAATATAAAGAAAGTATCGATTGAGCCCGGGCGAGTGCCCGGGGTCGCCGGGTGGTGGCTCCGCCACTGCTCGCAACTCTTCAAGTTTCAGGGGAGGGTCTCCTTTAGACATAATCAACCTTCCATGAAGGTGATTTTTGCTCGATTCAAGATTAACCTTGTAATCCTTTTCAGGGATTTTGATAGCGAGGTCATCTCCTTTTAAACTAGGCTTCGGAAATCGGAAATGAGGGATAGCACATGTTTTACTTAACACTTGAGAAAAAGACTTTGCACTTATATCCTTCACAATAGGAACCAAAACCTCTTTAAAGGTTGCAGCACGGATGAAACCATCAGTAACCAATTTTTCAATTGGACCAACAACCAAGTCCACATCATTTGTTAAGTTGGAACCTAACAGAGGCATACCCAAAGGTGCCCCAGCAAGTTCGATCAAATCCAAGTGTGAGCCAGAGTAACATGACACTTCCATGGCAACGCAAAACAACAATTAGAGAGAGAATCTAACAAAATTAGAACTGGAACCAATCGAACAGAGCAATCGAATCTATCAGAACTGTCAAACAAAATTACACCCCAACAGAGAGTCAATCCAACCCAGCAAAACCTCAACCTCGCAAAATCAGAACTAGAAACAAACCTAGCATTCAAGAACCGACCGAAAACTCACCGTGAGGAAAGGGCGGATCTTGACCACGGTGAACGATTCGTACCATATCGAAGTTGTGAGCAACCAGAGAAGCATGGCCAACAATGATAGAGGCGGCGGACGAGCTTCACCATGTGGCGATGGACAACCCTGAAATCAGGTTACTGTTCATCTATGTGATTTCGAAATCGCCATAGAGAAAGGTTACTATTCATGCATATTATGAATTTTTTTCACTGTAACATATTTTCAAAACTTTATTAGGTCAATAATAATTACATTCATAAAATTTAGGCAAAATTCTCCGTATGGTTATTTAAGTTATTTTATGTTAGGGAGGGATTGTGGTTTAGGATGTTGAAGGGTTGTTATAAGGTTGAGGGTGGCCTTGTGAAGGATGTACAATAATATTCAGAGGAAGGTTGGAAATGAGGCAGATTCTTTTTTCTGGACTAATTCTTGGTTTGGGAAAATCCCTTTGAGTGTTAGATTCCCAAGACTGTTTGAGTTGTATTTGAATAGGTGGATGACGGTTGCTGGCATGTTTTCTTTAGGTTGGGGAGAGGGAGGGAGAGGAGGTTCGGTAGTGGAGTGTAGGTTGTAGCTTTACAATGTTGTTTTGCAGGTTGATGTTGTCGATCAATGGTTGTGGCATCTTGATCTAGTTTATGGTTATTCCGTAAAAGGCGCATATCATTTTTTGTCTTCCTCTGCTCCGCAAATCAATACTTAGGGATCAGAGTTATTTTGGCATAAGGAAGTTCTAGTGAAGGTTTCTTTATTAGCTTGGTGATTCTTCCGGAATAGGTTGCCTACAAAAGGTATTTTTTCAAAAAGGGTATCATTCAGCAGGATTCTCAGCTTTGTGTGGGTGGTTGTAGGGAGTTAGTATCAGCAAATCATATGTTTTCTAAGTGCAATTTCTTTGATTCCGTTTGGCATCTTGTCTATAATTGGATTGGCCTTTTTCCTGTGGAACCTTATAGCATCTTGGATCATATTGTTCAGTTTTGTTGTTTATATCGCAACAACATAATACGACGATCTATTTTGCAGATAATATGGTTATCCAGTATCTAGGTCATTTGGAAGGAACGAAATAGCATAATCTTCAGAAATCAGGAGGATTCATAATCTCGTTGACAAAATTAAGGTGTTGTCTTTCTAGTGGTTGATGGCAAGAGTAGTTAATATTGTTTTTGACTAGCATAATCGGTGGTTTTGTCCTTTTTCATGTTTGGGTAATGGTTAGAAGTGTTTCATTAGTTTGTTTTATGTAACACCCTAAAACCCCAAGTTTAATTTTATAAATAAGAGAATATAAGTAATCGATTAGATGTTACATATACTCCTCATTATACTATTTCATAAAACAATAATCATACTTCAAAAACTCCATATAACATTAATCAAAATTCAGACCATAGTGTTGCAGATCAGAGCACGTATTCGACTACATAATTAATACTAATAAGACCACTATCAGAAGAAGACTCTCGTCGCCACCTTCTAAGCGTTCCACAACTAGAGCTCCTCGTTCTGAGTGTCTGTACCCCACGAGGACAAGCACCGCAAATATACAACAACGAGAAGGGTGAGATTACAATTCATAAGATATAATATGGCACATGGATAACATTAAAATAATAATCATCTTACGGTCTCCATCATTTGCACATCATCATTTACATCAATTTCAAAACATCAAAGAAATCCACATAACATTAAGATCAACACATCATCATGTATGAAAGAAAATGCAATTCATCCCTAAGACCTATATATATGCATGTCGTATCGATTTCTAATCAACATTTGTATGTCAGAGTTGTGTTATTAAACATACATACATCATTCGTCATGGTCCTAATTATGATATGATGCATGAGGGAAGACTCTCTAAATACTTCATATAGCACATCATCAACAAACTCACAATTACAACAAAATTCATATCATCAGACACGTCATTTACATCATCATTAATCAACATTATACAACATCATAATTGTGTAAGTAGTTCAACATCATCATTAGATCCTTTCCTCAACATTAGCTCCTCTCATTTACTACGTACTTCATTCCATCAACGATGCTCCATCCTTCATTCTTAGTTTAAGGTTTTACCCCGCCATTATCATTATCTATCACGTTTATTCTTCTCACTAAAACAACCTTACATCATATTACTTCGTCTCACATTCATCATCATTTATAACTCTAACCATTCCCATAACCCTAACTTCATTCTAACTTGAGGTTTTTATCTCTCTTGTATTGTTTGGATTTGAGTGTTTTATTTTGACACGACTGGTGCTAGATTGAACCCTTTTTTTGTTATTAATATATCTTATTTTGACTTATTCAACAAAAAAAAATATTGTGATTAATAACTTAAGTTTTTTTTTTCAACACGATACTTTAAATCAAAAACCGTGCACACCACTGTCCTTTATTACAACTTCCTTTACATAAACATTCACGTGACCATTATGGGTTTGATCTAGATTAGTATTTTTAATTAACTTTTTATTGAAAAATAAAAATTTTAAACCCATAAAATATTAATTTTCCTAACTAATAATATTAAAAAATTGTACTTAAAAAAAAAACTAATAATTTGAAATGAACAACAACAGTAAATATAGGGTTAAGAAAGCAACAAGAGAATACAATTGTTAAAAGTAGCATGGAATAGTCTTATATCAAATGTATTTATTACATATGCAACAACCAAACTGGAAAAAATTAAAACACACTCATTTTACTACAAATTATAAGTCTGAAACAAGAGGAAACTCGCAGTGGTGGAGCCCTCATTGCCCTTTCTTTATTCTACAGCTATAGTGCTGTTAATACTGAAGAAGAAAGAAGTGCCATGCTATCTTTTTCTTTCTCTCACTCATTCACACTCTTTAGAACCTGATGCTGCAATACAGCAGAAAACAAGCAAATTAAGTTATATATGATTTTCAATTTAAAATAAGAAAGAAAAAAAATAAAAGACCTATCTATACGCTCATGAAGGGATACTATGATTGAAATAAAAAAATTGCATAAGTCAAATGAAAATTGAGGTTTTTTTAGAAGCTAAAATGAAATATTATAAATCACCGATTTAGAATTTCAAGCAAAATGAGTGTCGGAAACCAGAAAAAATCAAGTTATATCAAAAGTCTGAGAATAGTAGTAACAAAGAACCAAAATAGCAAAAGAGAACTCCGTTCCAAAAAGATTCACAAACAATGTAAAAATTCTAACCACCACAGGTAATAAGTAAAAGTAAGATTGTTACCCTTTGCTTTTAGCCACGTTATATGTATATATATAATTGTTTTATTAATTCAATAGTATTACTCTCATTTTGATGATCGTCCAAAATTGCATAAGTCACTCATAATTTGTTTCCACTTATTTTATACCATATAAACTCTCTTTTTTAGAAGTATATAAACTCTGTTTTGATACCTAATAAAATAATACACATATATCATATTAAAAAAAAATGACACATATTTGACCTCGTCCAATTATCATTTCAATGTCTCACTCTCACTTAATTTTGGACATCATCTTTTAGCTTGGAGGACACATGTTCAATTTAAGAATACTATATGAAATAAATATTTTTTTCTCATTCCACTGTAAATATATTTTTTGGTTCCCCTTCCTTTCCTAGGCATATTTAATAAGCTATTACGTATATATTTTTTTCAAGTGAGTCATAGACCTCCTACTTAAAACTTCTTCAGGTACTTGAGATCTCACTTAACAGTTAAAAAAGATGCATGACAAGAGTTATATTTATATATACATGTGTGTAGGCCGTAGGGTTTTGTGTGCCCTAAAGGTACTCTTTAATGATTTTCAATTAGAAAATTATTCACTAAAAAAGCAAACACTTAATTTTTAATGTATTGAATACGCAACTTTCAAAGTATCAATATCTTTAACCTACTATTTTAGACCCTTAAAGAGTGCTTTTAGAGAACTGGTTAGCGTTTCGCATATATGTAATTAAGGAGTGAGATATAAAACATACCTATTACAGTTGGTAGAAGTGCTGAACCTATAGGGAATGTTAACACCACATTTACCAGGGAGAGCAGCAGCTTGGTTGTTATTCAAACGAGCAATGGAACCAGCAGCACTTTTCAAGCAGTTGCAAGCAGTCTTGCGGGCTGGGCCGTTGTTGGCGGCGGCGTTAAGTCTCTTCACTCCACCACAGCATGCTGGAGATGGACCAGCACCACCTTGAAGAAAAGTAATGCATGGAGTAAGGAAACCTACTACTTGTCCACATGTGACTGCCTCTGCCATTGGTGCACTAACCACCACCATGCACATAATTGCAACCATAAATGCAACTCTCAAACTTGCCATTGTTTCTCTAGGGAAGAATTGAAATAGAAATTGCAATTTGCTTTTGGTTTGCTTGGTGAGTATATAAGTGTTGCAAGGTGTTGGTTTATATAGAAGATAAGAGAGAAGGTATTTGGTATATGTGTTTGGTTTCAAATTAAATATTTTGGAATTGGTTGTCTATCTTAAATATTGCAAGTGAAAAGAAAGTGCAAAATGTATAAGTATCTTAGAAATAAAGTGCAAAATGCATTAGTAGCTGTTTGTTTTAGTGGTGAAAAAAGAAAGAAATGGACGTTAAGTCTAAAGTCCAATATTTAGTTTCACAAAAATCATGCAGAAAGACATTGAAACGCGAGAAATTGAAGACTAACGATGTTTCAAACAAACATTTAGTATTTTTAGTTTTTATGTTAAAAATTGGGAACAAACTATTTAATCTCCATATCACTATAATTCTTAAATATATTGTAAGTGAAAAGAAAGTGCAAAAAGTATAAATGTCTCGAAACTATTTAAATTCCATGTCACTTCTCAACTTTTCCATTTAAAATCTCAACCACTAAATCATCCTTATATTTTCGTACTTGACACACATTATTGAGTGAATAGAAAAATTGTTCTTCGAAATTGTAAGCATCGATCAAAATAATATATAATTATTGTAAATTGTCAACAATCTTTGAAACTTCAAAAGGTGGGTCAAAATAGTCTCAAATCTCAATTAACCTTTATCATTATTATGATTATGATATGACACATCAATATACAACCCTTTCACAGCAATATCACCACACTAGAGATTAATTTGTTTATGAAATTTATGTCTATTAATGACAGGTTTTTCTCTTTAAGATGATCTAAATTTAAGTCAAATTAATCTACAATAAATTGGTGATGAACAATTTTATTTTTAAGAGGTGATGAACAATTTTATGACATTTTATTGGAGATTAAAAATGTATTTGCTAAAATTTTGAATACTTATTAGGATGAGTTTTACTCTTAAAGAGTAAAACATCTATATTCTGGTTTCACTTTTTATCTCAATTATTAGAATGAGTTTTACTTAAAATTTTGAACAGAATATAGATATTTATATTCTGTCGATTATAGTCAAAAAGAAGTAGATTTTTGTCGGTTACAATTCAATTTCTCTGAATACATTGAACATAATTTTTTTTGTCGGTAGCTATTTAATTTCTCTCGATATCAATTGAACTAAAAGTGGTAAGATAATTAGTTCTCTGGTGTTTATTATAAAAATTTGTTTGTGCAAATATATAGGATCTTTTACTGCTTTCGTCTTAAAATTAGTTTGATTATGTGCATTATTCATATAACATATTTTGACTATATTTTTTTACTATTATATAAAAATAAATGATAGTGTAAAATTTGAATTTGTCTCAATAAAAAAAATTAAAATATTAAATTCTTTATAATTTTTGCTAATACCTGATTAATGATAGTATCAAATATGCGCAACACTAAGCAAGGACAGTTAGGATTACATAAGTTGGATGGAAGAAATCTCTCAAGATCATTTGAAAAACAATCCTCATCAAAGGGAAGCTATGTATATTTGATGGAAGAGACATTTGGATAGTTGGGTGAAACTCAATTGTGATGATGCGTATAAAAGTAAAGAAGAGCTTATTGGGTGTGACAGGATTTTACGTCAATCCGATGGAAGGTGGATTAAGAGCTTTAGTCGTAAAATTGGAGCTTGTGATGCTTTGCATATTGAGATATTGGATCTTTATCTTGGACTTGATATGTTTTAGGGTGAGGGTTTTATCTCACGTGATTGTTGAGAGTGACTCGAAAGTGCTTATTGATATGGTTACTAACAATTGTAAGATCAATGGAATCATCCCTTCTCTAGTTCGACGTATTCAAAAGATTCTTCTACGAGATTGATATATTTAGGTTATTCACAATTGACAAGAAATCAACATATGTGCTTACTAGCTACGAAAGATTATTTATTTTGCGACAGAAGGGTACTAATTTTAAGTTTAAGATGAATTCATCACTCTTTTATAAAAAAAAATTGGAATATGAAAAAACACTATTAAAAGTAATTATACATAAAAGATAATTTCGTAATAATCACACACATTACAAACAAAATTATTTATTCAAAAACTTATGTTAACACCCATGATTTTTGTCCTAGCCAATATCACTGTTACACATTTTGACTTTAGAGAAACAGTTAAACATCACTGTTACAATTAAAGAAAAAGTTTTCTAAAAATTTGATATGAACTTAATCTAAAGATGTTTTAGATAGTACTGATAGTACTGGCTCTGTCTCATTTTAATGGTCATTTTAGATGTAGAAATTAATTTTCATATCTAGTTCAATATTGAGTGTCCTTCTGAGTATAATAGCCTCAAATTATTTGGTAGTTGTACTCTATTAATGGATGAGGTATGGTTTGGGGATTGTATAATAGCCTCAAATTATATGGTAGTTGTACTCTATTAAATTTTGTTCAGTAAATGGTCTCTCATCTTTCACACATGGCTCAAATTTTGTTCAGTTGGATCGGACGATAAAGGCAATGTCATGTCAATCTATCTATCTCCTAGTAATGATATGTCTACGATCATTTTTTATAAAAAAAATAAAAAAAATCGATAGTTTAGTTGTTAGAGCTCACATATTTTAAATGTGAAGAAGTAGAGTGTTTGAAGTTCGAACCTCGACTTTTGTATTTTAAATGCAATATTTCTACTAACTGAGCTAAGCTCACCGAAATTATGATAACATTATTTACTCTTTCTTTTGTTGATAAAAGATAATAGAAAGAAGAAAAGAAAAAATTGTCTTAAATTAGTCGTGCAAATAAGTGTACAAAATTTTACACGGCATCGAATAATGTGTTGTTATATCAATGACTGAGATATAACAAGTGATGCATTTTTACTCATTAAATGACGTAATAACATATTATTGAAGTTTAATGATGGTGGTTTGACAGTTCAAAACAATTTTGCGTATATAATCAATCAAAACATTTTGAATAGCCACGTAAATTAAAAACATTAATTGATGTGGTGATTTAAAATGTTTTGATTGATTGTGTGTGCAAATTTGTTTTGATCCGTCAACCCATTACCATTATGTTGGAATAAAATAAGTCTAAACAATGTTTCTTAAGTTTTAATGATAATAAGGTATTAAAAGTTCGATTAGATATGTTAATATTTGTTCAAGTGTGGAGGACCATATATTACAATTTATATGTCTTAAAACAAAGCATTGGTTCTGGAAGAACAATTTAGAGCAAAAAAAAAAAATTCAAAAGAAACCAAGTTGCAAGTCATAATCTAAAGAAGTTAGTGTCTGAAGATCTCCCAAAGTCTGAAGTTTATCAGAAGCTGAAGTACACACCCTAAAGTCAGTTATTATGGTTATTTGAAAACACAAAGATTCAAAAGGAATTATAAGACCAGAGCAATGATGGTTCTGAAGAATTAAAAGGATTTGGATACTTATTCTCAGAAGAAAAAAAAAAAAGGACAGTGACAGACAAATAATACAATTGTACAACCACTACCTCCACTACTCCAATATTTCATGCGCATAGTACAAGCTACAGTTGCGTCTCTACTGGATTGAAACGGTTAATTCTCTATCAAGGAATGATTTTCAAATTATCCATTCCTAGGACATTAACCAAATCAAGCAACAAATCAATGTTGATTGATCATGCTTCTCTAACGACTCTTTGATGCGCTGACACCTCTACACAGTCTCTTTTCTACCTCTATATAAAGGAATGAAGACTTGAGGACAAAGTAGAAGACTCTGCAATTTTTACAAGTGCCAAAACTCTATCAAAACTGTTTAAGTGTCAAACACTTAAAATTTCTTATAACCTTTTATATCTTAGGAGAAAAAAATTAAGGGGATCATGATTTTGCAAATAGGTTCAAACTTAGAGGGCTAAAAGTGTGATTTTTAAATTAGGAGGCCAAAATTGTTAGTTTTGAAAACTTGGAGGGCCAAAAGTGTATTTTAGCATAAAAAATAATTAAGGTTGGTGGAACCTACATAATAGTAGGACCAACAACCTTCTTTTTTTTGACAAAAAGGAGCTTATAGCATTTCTTTTATAGTAAAAGTAGCAATACAATCAGGTATATCAAAATGAATAGTGGGACAGTGGCTTCACGAGTAAGCGCATGTGCTACCACATTAACTTGTCGCCGATTAAACTCTATCCTAGAGTTTGTGAAATAAGATAGAATCTGCTGTTATTTTTGAGTCGACTACAAAATCTACGTTGTCAAACCGCATGTCACGTATCCATTGTAAAGCATGAAAAAGAGCTAGTGCTTCCCCAACCTTGACAACAACCAAAGGTGATATGCTGATGGTCTTTCCTAACATATAAGCACCATCCTCGTCCCGTAAACATAGTCCAATCCCTACACGATTAAAATAAGTGGAAAACGAAGCGTCTATATTGCATTTTATGCGATCGGGAGGAGGTTTCTGCCACCGTATCATAGCTGGAACACCTGGTTCCTGCAGCAGCTCCTGACTAGCTGTGTTAGAGTGCAGAACACAACAGCAGAAGAGACGGTTTTGTGCTGCTGTCGCAGATCAGAATGAGCTTCCAGCCATTCGTCCATAATGTGTCTAGCACGGTCCACAACTTTTGCGCATAATTCATTTTCATTCTGCCACAATTTTAAGTTTCGGTGCTTCCAAAGGCTCCAAACGATAGCTGCTAATCTGTGACGAAAACCTAATTTTTATGTGTATTTCTTTCTAAATGATATTTTTTGTTTATTTTTATAAATAGAGAGGATCTTTATTCGTAGGATTTACCAACATATTACTCCTTCGTAGTAAAATAAAAATAGCAACTTTTCACCGCTCTCTATTGCAATTATGGTAACGAATTCTTTTGTTTTTCGTTTTATTATATGTTGGTTAAAGTTGTCTTTTAATAAAATTATGAATCAAATTTATTTATTTATATGGCAAAATAATATCTATTAACTATAATGTTTTTTATAGACAAATTTTAGTAAATTATTAGTTATAATAGTTTTGAGAGTTTGAATTTGGATCTTTTTAAAACTTCTTCGATGTCCTTTAATTCATCAATCAAGCTACCCAAATGTTTTTAAGTTACATAACTCATGCACCCTTGAAGTAGGAGGTGTGGAATTGAAGCTTGGAAATTAACATAACACTAACTCACTGACCAATATTAGCTCATAAAAATGGTAAATAGAATAAACAAAAAGCCTCAAACAAATTTCTTGTTCAAAGACATTTTGAAAACAAAATGCAACAAATTTTAACTTCTAAGTAATGACAAAGAATATAAAAATCTCAAAACATCCCGAATATGTCGCCCACAAGGCAACATCACCGGTTTGGGTTTGCAATCAAGCTGCACGGAAAAACCCACAAGCCAAACCCGTAGAAAAGGGCCCAAGCTCAGGGTTGTTACCACATAATATTGGTCATTACTTTTTCCATCCTATGAACTTTCTCGCACGCCTTATTTGAATTCTAAAATCCGAAATATTTCAACGTGTTTTTGGAGGTTTTATAGGGGTTTTATGCAGTTCAGATTCTAAAATCCGAACTGAATAGAGCGCAAGGGAACCTTATTGGGTGGGAAAAGAAAAGGTCCGTAATATTTAAGTTAAGGTTACCAACACATTTGATATATATATATATACACACAAGTATCACACCATGTGGTATTCTTTGATTGACAAAAAAAATCAAAGTAATGCTAGTTTTCCTTCATATAAATCAACTCCTTCTATGACTACAGTTCCTATCCTCATTGATACATTGGTTATATGCATAATGTGTTGTAAAATATCTACACGTTCTCAATTAAACTGCCTAAATTAAAGCTACCTTTCTATTCACACTAGATTGATGATCCTTCTATGTGAAATCATTTCATCAAACTTAAGTGATGCTCATAGGAAAATTTTAAGTTTAGGAAGGCAATGACTCAATATTTTCTTTTTCATTTGGTTTAATGTTACATGATCCATTATTATTTTGATGTACGGGACAGTATTTCCTAAGAACCCTACCTTTGTTTTGCCTCCACCATTCTTCTGCTTGAGTTTCAGTGAACCTTCTCTTACTGCATTCAAACAATCAAATTAATAAATAATATCCCTTGATTGAAATACATGCGCATATACCAAAAATCATAAACAGAGATGGAGAAATATAACTCACCTGAATTTAACTCTTTTAAATATTTTGATTCCATCGGCCCGTAGTGTGAGTAACACATAAACACCAGACTGAAATTTTTCAAAGAATTGTGATTCTGGCAGTCTCTCATGTCTTGAACTGTCCAGCGATGTTGAACTATTTTCGGAGTTTTGGGATGAAACCTCTTCTCCACCACTAAATTTACATGATCCATTAGTTTCTCGACGAACTTTTATTTCAGATTCAGATCGATCAACTCTTGCAGTCTCATCAATTTTTTCATGTATGCGCTCTTGCAGTTTAGAAGTCTCACTTTCTGAGGTAGCTGTATCGGTTGAATTACGTTGGTCAGACTCCAACATTGGTTTATTAATTTCTTCAAGAAAATTTCCTTCATTTTGACAAAAGTCAACTCCTACAACATCAGCATTGGCTTCTATTCTATGATCTTGTAGTTCAAAATTGCCACTATCTGAGGTTGATATATCAATTGCCTGTTGCAAAGACTCTAACTTTAATTGACCTAGAGAAGAATCAACTCCTACAATGACAGCATTTTCTACTAGTTCAACGTTTTCTTGTTTAGACGAGTCATTATCTGCGGCAGATTTGTCATGTGCATTTTGTTGATTGGATTCCGATTCTGATTTGTCAGATTCCAAAAATTCTTTTAGAAAATCTTCAGCTCGAGTTTGGATAGTACTCAAGATATTACTTTCCGGAATATCTGCTGGTAGCTTCTCAGTCATTTCCTTCAACTGAATAAAATAAAAGATAAGTCTAGCTATTTAAGACAAGGAAAAATAAATCCTTATACATTACATTTTTTTTTTATAAAATCCATCTTCTTTTATTTTTTTCCCATTGAATTCATCATTAAGTTTATGTCTCTTTCATAAGATCTTTTTAAATTGCACTCACACCCCTCTAATTTTTTTAAAGGAAAATTAATGTCTGTTACGTATTTCTCTAACCGACGCATATTCCTTGCTACTTAAAGGAGTTAGTGTTTGTTAGCATAAGGCACAAAACCACGATCTGGACTGTGACATAACAGTTTTTTATGGTTCTCTTCAATATTAAAGATCAAGACCCAATTACAACTATTATCGCAACCGCTATTTAAAACCCCACACGTTAGAGCTTTGTTAAAAGGGGAAGCAATCATTCTTACCTTCCATGCGGTCATAAACATGTTGCCCCATAATTTCTAATTGATACATAATTTTTTCCCTCCAGAACTCTATATATAATCTTTCAACAAGATTCCAGTACTGTTTCCAACATGAGAACTAATGCATCAATCTGTCAAACTCAGAAATTAGGTCAAGAAATTTAGGCCTACCATCCAGTGGTTGATCAAATCATAACTGTCGTGCTCTCTCACAATAATTACTCTCACCTGAATATCCATCCAACTTTAGCTTCCCCATAATTGCTCATAAGCTAATTTATTCATAAACTCTGTAATACAGCTAGTGGATTCAATTTGGCTGTACAAATATAGTACCAACAGGCAACAGTCTGTCGGGCCTGCTGATGTTTGATTACTCTCTAAACAGTTAAGGAGTGCAATACACTCTCTAACGCACTCTTTCCAACACTCTCTTGTTATTTGGAATCAAAACCCACCATTTTAGAAATGGGCCTTACAAGATTGTGTGGATATCATACCTAAGACAAAATGAAGACCAGGGAGGGTGTGTTTTTCAAAACTAGAGAGGGTGTGAGTGTTATTTAAAGACCTTGGGAAAGGACAATGCAGTGTACCCTTAATAGTAAGTTAAGGACAAATTATTTAAACTATAAGTTGTTGACTCGAATAATTTTTGTCACCAAAAATAAGACTCAAGATTTATAACAATATTGTTATCTTGTTCTAAATCATTTTGGCAAAATATGCAAACAAAGCTAGAACAAGTTCATTAAGACATTGTGGCTAAGACAAAACTCCTATCTAGTGAGTCCAAAACTCCATTCAAAAAAAGTTAGTCGAAAACTATTTGATGCCATGTCAATACTGTACTAAAATTGTAATCTTGTGCTTAAAGTGCAAGGTGCAGGCTACCTATCTATCTTCTATCTTTTATACATTCTAAGAAAAAGTATTCTCCTAATGACACACTAAAAAGAATTTCTTATATTTGTTTCCCGTAATTGCGTGCTCTTGCACGAGATCCTTACTACTGGTGATTTATATATTCAAGTCATTGGCTTGTACAAAGAAATAAACACTAATTTCTTCTATTTTACAAAATATAGCCAACCCACATATCTTACGACATGATTTCAGATTCCATTTACTATAATTTCTTACGATTAATTCAATGATTTGAGCAATGTCTATTTAAGATACCTGATGTTTTGTAGATTCAATAAACTCTTTTGCTTCTGTATGACTAGAAGATTCCACTGCAACCATGGCAATGGCTTCAGTAGCTTTTCTCTGAAGTTTCTGAATTTCCACATCTCTCACTTCCCTTTTCTTCTCCAAACTTCGAATCTAAACAAACAAATACATATTAACTTTGTAATGTGGACACTACGTTTAACCAACGTTAAGAGCTAAGGAAATGTTATTTGAACATCTATTTGGTACGTCACCATTCAACATCTTTTTTAAATGGTTAATGCAGTTCTTATATTTTGTTAATTGTTCTACCTTGGTTAACTTTGATTTTCAAGTGCTCAAATCTACATGTAGTTGGAACAACTGAAACTATGGTTAATAAGGTTCGAGTATATGGTTAATTAAATTCAGTTGATGGTTAAAGCGTTTTTCAATCTTGATTGATACATCCATAAACCATTCATTCATTGAACTGCTTTAACCATTTAAAAAGTTGTCGAATTCAGGTGTCCGAGATTCATGTTCAAAGAACATTTCTTGAATGACATAGGGTGTCATTGCTATTTTACAACGGCAATAAACTTACTTGGCTCTGCAAATCTGAGACTCGTCGGTTCAGAACATCATTAGTCCTTCTCAAACTATTGACAATACCACCAGAAAATCTTGGAGTGACAAGGGGTGGAGAAGGGCTTGATCTACTTGTGTTTGGTGATGTGGAACTTTGTGATGAACTAGGAGGTGTAGAAGGCTTCGGAACACTTGGAATAGAACTCAGTGAACTTGGAAATGTGATATCTTTCAATTGCGAAAGAGACGGAACTAAAGAAGCTCTTACA
This sequence comes from Medicago arabica, assembly GCA_946800305.1. Classification (NCBI taxonomy): domain Eukaryota; kingdom Viridiplantae; phylum Streptophyta; class Magnoliopsida; order Fabales; family Fabaceae; genus Medicago; species Medicago arabica. The sequence continues at coordinate 12,621,525 of OX326964.1, forward strand.
AAAGAAGTAGAATCATGTTCAGTTCCAGGCTTATGATTCCTTATTTCAAGGTATTTCACTGGTTCAGTAGTAGAAGAAAAGACAGTTCTTTTAGACCTTAAAATACCTTGGTCTAATTTTTCATTAGCAGTTGTGGAACAATGCGAAGGAACAGCTTTTCCATTAAACTTGGAAGGATCGTTGGTGTCAACAACTTTAAGCTTAGTATAACAGGTATCACACACACGATGAGGTTTTTCTACTGTTGGAGCCATTGCAGCTTTGAATGCCTTTTTAGAACTACAATTATGACAGAAAACCAATCCACAATTATTACAATTGTGCCGTATTCTTGTTAAACCAAATGGTTGTCTACAACCAAAGCAAACAGACTGGTCAGTTCCACTGACTAATTTTTGGTTACATACACAAGATGTAAAGTTTGAACCACATGAGATATTTTTCAAATGCCTATCTTTCAAGGCTACCACAAGCGTAGGAGATTTTCTATCGTCTGTGTCACCATGTCCTAGTCTTCCATTAGAACCTTTTCCCCATGTATATAGTTCGCTTCTTGATGTCACAGCAGCAACATGATGTGCTCCACATGATATTTCCTCAACAAATTCACCAAGCAACTTATCTTGAACTAAAGTAGGTACTTTTCCAGCAGAATTTGGATTTCCTAGTTGACCATTTTCCGTGCTTCCCATTGTAAATACATGACCAGATGTAGTGAGAGCAACAGTCATAGTGTGTCCACATGCTATCTGCTGGAAATTATATTCAATAAGGGGCGAAACACGTGTTGGTTTCAGGTACATTTCTTTGTTTCCGTGGCCTAAACGATATTTGTCACCGTCACCCCATGTGAAAAGCTTCCATGATGAAGCATTTGAACCAGATTGAAAAGCAACCTCGACAATAGCTGCAGTGTGCCATACTCCGCAAGCAACCTTAACTGTCTTGAGTCCACTTAATAACTGTACTTCCTTCGGATACATTACACTCTCTTGATCACCATGGCCCAAAACACCAAATGTTCCATCACCGAAGGTAAACAATTTTCCATTTGACGTTGCCAATGCTGAATGCCATGAGCCACATGCAACAGATACGACATGAAGTCCATCCAAATAGCCGTTGACACTCTTTGGTATCCAGTGACTAGCCTCATTACCATGTCCAAGTAGTCCAACATTATGTGTACCATCACCCCATGTAAAAAAATCATCACATTTAGATACAGCACTTGTATGAAATTCTCCGCATGCAACAATATCCAAAGTAACAACATCAGGAAACTCAACTTGATGAGGCTTACCAAAATGTTTATCAATTCCATGACCAAGTCTTCCCCCAGATTCTTCACCCCAAGTAAAAACCTTTCCTTTCCTGCTTACTATAGCAAGGTGATGTGCACCGGACACAATGTTATCAACATCAAGAACAACAGTTGACTCTAACAGCCTAGGGGTCAACACATCTGTCTTTGAAGGAAATCCATCTGCAAAAACCTCTCCCCATATGTAAACATCACCTTGTGACTCAATATCATCTGCTTCAGATCCTCCACTTGAATTGCTAGGCGTACTAGATGCGCTAAAACGGATAACGTCTACAGCACTTGCTCTTGGTTGCATATTTTCAAGTTCCAACCTCGCATCTGAGCCTGCCTACCAGGAACAATGCCCGAAGTTATCTGCAGTTCTTCGTCTAAATGATGACCATTCTGAATAAGGACAAATATAGATGTGTAAACAAGTATCTGTGATGCACAGTCCCTGATTATACAAAACATTAACTTATTAGAAAGTTTTCATTTCATAGAATGGATTCATACAAATGCAAAATTTAACCGAACTGAGTAAAAGTAATCACCAGTTACGTATTCACTCGTTCATTTGAAATAATTTCAAAAACATTCCTGGAGTTATTAGGATCAAGATTTTTACATATTTCACCCTAAATACTGTACAAACTTGATTGAAATTTCACATAAACTATATACTTGCAAACCACAACATTTAAGTGCAGAGAGAAAAATGAAAAGTCAAGTGTTATACAGCATTTACGATCTAACTATCTCTTTTCAATACTATGTTATGTGGGATTTAACCAAATACTAGTGTTAAAGAGAGAAAGTCTATGAATGCATTGACATTGCTCACTCTCTACTTCTATTCATAAATGGAAAATACAATAAATGCATTTGTCAGTTAATTTTCTTTCTTCAAACCAAATTCAATATTTTTAAATAAATTATGAAGGTCAATTTGTTTTCTTACCAACCAGACCTTGTTACTATAAACAAGTGGAAATGAAAGATAATCAGTTTCTGGTAGCAAATATCATCTGAAGAAAACCTGCAAAGTCATTACAACAAACATAAGATCTCTTTAAGAGTTTGTTAGTATGAGCGAAAATATCAGATAGAGTCATAACACAAATTAAATTATGAACTAAATGTTATCTGTGCATGAAACAACAGTAATTTTCAGATTAGTTTCTTTTCTATGAGAAAGTCAAATTGTTCCACGAAACCTGAAATTGTTCATACAGAGATATTATGAACACAATAAAATGGTTTCAGAGGTCGCCGAAGCGGCATCACAACCACAATTTCAGCTGAATCGGCCAAATTTGCCAGCATTTTACCGCAATATAAAGGCTCACAACGTAGCCGCAATTGAAAAGCATATTCATGCACATATCTACTCTAGAGATGAAACTAAGCATATCAAATGCTGGAATGATTTTTCAGTAAAATCTCGCACTGTTGGTCTGAATAGGACAAATTTTGGCTTTTCTTAACCGCAATTATTAAATTACGGAGTATCATTCCTTAAACTATGTGCGTTTTTATACAACAATAACAACCAAGTCTTATCCCATCGGATAGAATCAACTCCATGGATCAAATGACACTATAGTGTTTTTATCATAAATCATATCTTTATCTCAATCTAACATGTTTTTCTTAATAGATTCATCCTATGAAGCACTGACACAGACATGAACAACGGACACGATACTGACATGTTGACATTGGTAGTAATTTAACAAAATGCCATAATTGAATGTAATCACATGTGCCGACACCGGACATGGCATTGATCAGAAGTGTCAGTGCTACAGAGGATCATTCACTTATGATATTTTTCGGAAAAAGATCAAAATATTATTAACAGAGTACACAGAGGGGTAATCTAATAATCTATACACAAAAAGAGCTCAAACAACCACCATATACAAACAAAGCCATCAGTTTAATACTCTCAGCTTACTACATCAATCATAAAGAAAAGGACATAGATTTGTCTATAGTACCAACAAATATACGCACGTCCTTCTTAATTACAACCTCTTGCACCGACATTTCTAGTTGAAGGCATATCCCGGTGTTTAACACTACACGACACTTGTGATTACATTGAATTATGTAATTTTTTCAAGATTTTATCTGGTGACAGTGTCAGTGTCGTGTCCCGTGTCTGTGCTTTGTAGATTACAACATGATAAAACCCTAATCTAGCATTTTAAACTACACTTAATAAAATACCAAAAAAATCCAAGAAACATAATAATTACATTTTATTGCTATAACAATGAATCTAGGTGATTTTCACACACATAATAGATATAACTAACTAACTATAAGTACCAGTAATTAAGAAACCTTTGATGAAACTAACTTGTTCAATCTCATGATTCCCATAACTAGCTGGATTTTCCATTCCATCTCAAAAAATGGTTTGAAAATCTTCCAAAACCAAAATTAACGAACAACAATAGCATCAATCATATAGATCCTTGATCGTTTTTTATCACTTTGCAATCTCACAACAAAGTTATTAAACCTTAAATAATAATCTTGATAAAATTAAGCTTCAAAGTTCATAGAAATTGAATTGGTGGCATGGATCTGAAATTTTTTGTTGCATATGCATGAGATTATTGAATTAATTTTGTGAAAAAGGGGATTAGGGTTGATCGGAGAAAGTATAGAAAATTGCAGATGAATGAATGAGTGAGGGGATGGATGCGAAATGAGAGGAAGGAAACTACGTGTTGTCATTTCAAGCAATAAGGGAAGTTAATATTTCGCGCGCCATTTTTTATTTTTATTTTTATTTTTCCAAAAACTCGAGTGAACGAGTCAGATAATCTAGAGTTCGGCCAAAAAATAAATAAGGTTTTATAAGAATTGTTTATTGGATTAGTAGTGTTTTATTAACGTAATATAGGTTATTTTCGGTTTTCTATCTTGTAAATATTTGGCTTAAATGCTCTTTTGGTCCTTTAACTTGATTTCAAGTATCGGTTTGGTCTCATAAGTAATAAAAAGTACGTTTAGGTCCTTTAACTTTATTTAAAGTATCAGTTTGATCTTTTTTGTTAATTTAATTCAAAAAAACGTAAAATTTTAATCCATTAACTTATTTAACTAATATTAGTTTGGTCTCTTAGTTTATTTAATTAGTATTAGTTTGGTTCATAAACTTAATGTTTTTTTAATTAAATTAACATAAAGGACCAAATTGATACTTTAAATAAAGTTAAGAGACCTAAACAGATCTTTTATTACTTATGGGACCAAACCGATACTTGAAATCAAATTAAGGGACCAAAAGAACATTTAAGCTTAAATATTGTAAGTTAAGGGACCTTCATGAATTTTAACGGTTCAAAATCGAGGATATGGTAGGGGTAAAACGAAATTTACTCAAATTAACATGGGGTAAACAGAAATTTGCTCAAATTACAGGCGGTAAATTGAAATTTGTTAAAATTACAGGGGAAATTTGTCGTGAAGGTCCAAAACCAAAAAAATCTTCAAAATACAAGGACGAAAACTAAAAAAAAAAAGGCTAAACTGTACTTTTCGCCCCTTAAGTTTTAAAATGTTGCAATTTTGACCCTGTTAAAAAAAAATTGGCCCCTTTCGTTCCAAAATTGCTGAGAAGACGCCGCGTGTTCCAAAAAAAGATCATAATTGCAATTTTTTATAAAGATAAGGGGTCAAAAAGCATATTTTCCATATGATATAGGTCAAAAGAGCATATTTTTCTAAACATGAGAGTCACTTTTTTCATTTTTTTAGTAGGAGGTCAAAATCGCAACATTTTAAAACTTAAGGGACGAAAAGTGCAGTTTAGCTAAAATTTCAAAAAAAACTCGTTTTTATTTGACTGGGATATTATTTTAATATAAAAGTCGGGTCTCCTATTTTATAAGAACGGTCATGTATCTAGAGAACTATGTCAAGACAATGATCAATTTATTTTTGTCACACAAGATGAATAAAATTAAGAAATGGATTGACTTGTTAAGAATGAAGCATGGTCAACTTCGAACTTGCAAATTTGTTCTATTGATTTATCATCTATTGTCATGGGCGATGCTTCTGGCATCATCATTTGTCAAATAAAACATCATCACCACCACACGTACCTTTGAAAGCGTCTAGTAACACATACATTAAAAAGATTTTCAACGTTCAACATTTTTTAGTCTTCTTTATAGCCCCCATTAAACTTCGTCATTGACCATTTCATATAAAGCACAAAAATACAATGCTACTTTATTATATATTTTTTTAAAGTAGAATTATATATATGAACCATAGAAGAATGCATACATAAGCATAACACCATAGCTTTCCAAATCCAAACCAAACACACCAATTTGTCTCCATTAACTTCAAACAAAGAATCATGAAGAGAGTACAATCCTCTGCAGCAAATTATGAGAGTGGTATCATTGGTCCTCAATATCGTGTTCCTCATTCTGTTGACCTATCAATTGTGAGAAATGTCACAACATTAACCGATAATTTCACAGTCACAGATTTTAATGGCAAAATCTTTTTCAACCTCAAATCCCTTTATGATCAAAGTCTCTTACTTGATGCATCTGGAAAATCTGTTGTCATGACGTTGCGACGAAAGGTAATTTGACAATAATTTCTTCAATTCCCGCTTATTTTGATCATTTTTTACGACGCTGTATTTCTTTTTTTTAATATCAATGTTAGTAATTAGTTGTTAGTTTGTAAACGAATAAATTTTCTTATACAGGCAATGACGGGACATGATAGATGGCAAGCTTTTCGAGGTGAAAGTACAGAGGTGAAAGATTTGATATTTAGTGTAAAGCGATCAACCATGTTTCAAACAAAGATCAAATTAGATGTGTTCCTTGCTAGTAATACCAAAGAAGATATTAGTGATTTTAAAGTCAAAGGAAGTTGGTTAGAGCGATCTTGTGTTGTTTATGCTGGTGAATCACATCACATTGTTGCCCAGGTAATGACCCTTTCAATTCACTATTTCAAAGTATAGCTTTGTTCAAGGAATTAATTCATATAAACTGTCGGTGTAAAAATGTTTTATACCATCAATGAATCAAAAACGTATCATTAAATACATTTGATTTTTATCACTATCATTTTTAAAGTCGCACGTGTAGTTGATTGTGATAAGCCGGCAGTGTAAAATTTACATGAAAATTTAACCCTGTTAAAATGTAAGTTTTTTTTTTTTTTCAATTCTAATCTTGTAAATGCAATTTTATTTGATTGTAGATGCATAAGAAGGAGACTGTTCAAAGTGTTGCGTTTGGGAAAGATAATCTCACGGTTAGGGTGTATCCCAACATTGACTATGCATTCATTGTGGCAGTGATGTTGATTCTTGTCGAAATTAACCAAGACAAAACACGACAACAACAATAGCAATTGTTTGCAAAGTATAGCTCTTCGAACAATATCAAAATTGTTAAGTTGCATATACTTTGTGATTACTTGGGTTCGAACCCAAAATCACTACTTTATGTGTGAGTTTTAATGTGTGTAAGTTTCAATGACGCACTGTTACAAGATAAACATTTACTTGGAGAGTTATTAGTTAGGAATTTTTTTTGTTTCTTACAATCATCAAGAGAGTTAGTTGAATATAATTAAGTTGGTTATTTGCCAACTATCTCTAACTTTCTGTATGTATATATATAATTATGTATCTTCACTCAATTAATCGTGATTCATTTCTCTAAATCATTCTATGTATTTTTTTTCATCTAAATTCATAATCTGGTCGAGAAATTAAACTTAGTGCTCCTAAAAACTTATTCAACCTTGATTAAATCTCATTTAACTACTTGCATCATGCATGACTCACCTTAATTCATCATCGTCATACTACATGTTATTGATATGAATAATTCAATCAGTGTTGTTGATCCCTTAATATAATACTTCAACCATATTTAATTCAATGTAAAAAATATTTTATAGAATCCATAATTTAAAAAAGAAAAATAAAAGAAAAATAAGTTCCCAGAACTCAACTCGCAATCAACTCGCAAACAAAGTCTTAGGAAAGTGCCTATTGGGTGGATAGCATCAAGCTATACATGCAACAATGGTATATTTTGATAAGATATAAGCCCCCATCTTATTTTGCTAAAAATATCAGCAAATGAATGATCTTATGTTTCACTTAATCTGAATTAATTTTCTCTCTACTTATATTTGATGTCTTTCTGAATGTTTTTCTTCACAGCACTGATTTACTTAGATGTGATATGAGTTATTTACAAGAAATGGAAACACAAGAAAGTAAAGCAGGAAAGAAAAGTCTATAACTCTGCTATAACTTGTGTTAGGGAAATGGGATGGAATGTAAGGAGTATCTTGGTTCTTTTGGTATCATACAAGTGCTTATGTACAAAGTCATTGTTTTCATATAAGCTATAAAATGTTTTCATAAGTTATCCGAAAGAGCTTATGAGAATAAGCTATAAACAACTTATAAACATGTCACAAGTTGTTGCCTTAAGCTATATCAAACAGTCTCACAAGTGCTTATGCATATAGATAAGCTCAAATAAATCAAACCAAACATGCAAATATCCTTACATCTATTGAATAAGATTTGCTATATATACATAACTAACATAAATTTGTAGACTGAGAATGTAAATTGTGCATGACGAACAAAATGTAGGCATCCATACAAGTAAACGAGGAACCTTTGATGACTATAACTTACGACCCCTAACATAAAAGACCATCATCTCAATATTTTTGCTGGTTCATTTGAAACTTGTCTTGAAACACCATTTCTTCTTCTACCGTTTGATTAAGAGTCTAACAGACTAATCTGTACGTTTCTATCCGTTGTCTGAATTTCTGAGCCTATAACAGCAACATTATCAACATTCCTATTTAACAGAGACACAGAAGCGGCTGCATCTGTAGAATCGATCACATCAACAACATCTTGAGCAAGATTCCCTATTACATGGAACAACAGGATATCTGGATAAGCCATAAGTCTCCATCTTGTTTCGCCAAAAAGATCACTAAAACACAAGTGAGTATCAATAAATTCTAAAAATCAGTAAAGCACCTTCACTTTATATTAATTTTCTCTCTACTTAGGTTTGCTATCTTTATGGAAGCTTTTATTTATAGCACTGCTTAATAAGTTTTACTATTGAGTTATTTTTCTACCGTCTTAGGAGTTGCTGTCGGCCTTGTGCTGACCCAGTAGTGGAAATAAGAAAGAAAATACAGAATGAAAGAAAAGTCTATAACTCTACTGTTAAGCTAGTTAGGTGTTCTTGTGTTTTGACAGAGCAATGTGTCTTTATTTCATATAGTTGCATGCTTCACTATATACTACACATGCTTCTAGTTTGTTGTATATATGATATGACTTGAAACTTTGCTCTTATAGCAATTTGAAATCCTTATAAGCAACAATCATGATAAACTGCATGCCAATAATACAACATGCTACATGCAATGCACATAATCTTTATGTGCATAAGCTATAGAGTATTAGAGGCTCTTATCCAAAGCTTGTATTCAAGTAATCAAGCCATGAACCCACCGCCACAAACTGGAGTCAATGAGGCAGGAAAGCCCTATCTGAATACTGACCAAAACATCTAAAAACTAGATATTCAAAAGACCAAGATAGATCTAATAAAGAACATGTAAAGGGATAGTGTGATGACTGATAACCTGAACTTACTCAAGTGAGACACCATACTGTTACGAGCATAAGAGGATATTGACGACTAGCAGACCCTATTTGGATAAACAGTTTAACTTATTGAATAAGTGCTTATGTATGAACTATTTATGTAATAAAAGAAAAAGTATAGTCAAACTATTTTCATATAAGCCATAAGCTTTTTAATAAGCTGTTCTAAAGAGCTTATAGAAATAAACTAAAACAGCTTAAGTTTTCACAAGCAATATCAAACAGTCTCAAGTTCTTGTACCAGTAGATAATCTCAAATAAGTCAATCCAAAAAGGCAAATAACCTTACACCTATTGAATAAAACTTGATATATTTATGTGCATAACTAAGATAACATATTTGATATTGTCGAGAATAAATATTGTTTATGACAAACAAATTGTAGTATGCATGCATGTAAACGAGAAACATGTGATGAATATAACGCATGTCCACTTACATAAAAGACCATCATCGCAATCTTCTTCTTCTTCTTGGTTCATTTGAAACTTGTCTTGAAGCACGACTTCCTCTTCTACCTCTAGATGAAGAAGGGTCCAGCGAACTAACATGTACGTTTCTATCAGTTGTCTGAATTTGTGAGCCTGTAACAGCAACATTATCAACATTCCTACTTAAAGGAGAAACAGAAGCTGCTGCAGCTACAGAATTGGTCAGATCAACGACATCTTCAGCACGACTCTCGGACTGGTTTGTAGCAGCAGCACTTAAAGTTGAATTTCTAGTAACAGCAGGAGGATTTTGCTCTCTACTTCCTCCTGTATTGTGACCATTGATATATGATTCAAGGTCCTGAACTAATCTTTCAGCAGAATCCATTGCAGAATTTAATGCTGATGAAAGTGACGAAAACGAAGAAGCTCCTTGCTCTAGCAACCTTGAAACCTGTTGAGAACCACCATGTTCATTATTGTCTGTCTGCGTGCGAGACTGAACAGGCAAACCATTGTTTCTATCAGGTGTGGTACTATTAGGGCTTTCTAACTGAACTTGTTCTCCAAATCCACCAATTCGGTTATGAAACCGCCGAATACTTTGGACAATAGAAGAAGAAGATGCTCCTTGGGTTAGCAACTTCTGTCTAATACTCTCAACTCTAGGTGCCTTAGGTCGAGGAGGAACTCTCAAACCGGCTTCTTTCATTTCCATCTGACAATCACCGCTGCCATTTCCATGTCCATAAATTGGAATAATACCCGATTCAGTTACCTCCCCTTTACAAACAGGACATTCCTTTGCTTTCGAATACGCATACGATAACTGATAGAAACACGGCCAACAAAACAAATGACCACAACATGTCAATACAGGATCTCTTGCAATATCCAAACAAATATTACAATCAAAGAAATTCCCACTACTCTCCTCCACTTTACCATGATTAATCTCTTCCATCCCTAAAGCTTTTGCTATCAAATGCGAACTTTTCCTTTTCCCCCCTTTCACACTTTCAACTATCCCTTCCTCCTGATCAGCATCATTCTGCTCCTCCCTCCGTTCCTCGCCTTGAACATCATCTGCTGTTGCAGTTTCACCTGTAACATTGGTTATCTGAATCCGAGAGGAGTTTGGTGGCAACCCCCGACGCTGCCTCGCTCTCGAAGTAATTGCTTCAAGGTGTATGATTCGGTTTCGTATATTTTCTTCGGCCGATTCAAGTTCTTCCAACATAGAATCAAATGAACCCGCTGATGTACTAGTTTGATGATCCAAAGGCTCCTGATTCAAATCAAGCTCCATATTATACACAACCTTGACCCCTTTTATTTTTCAAGTTTATCCCATAAACAACATATTTTTATATGTTTCAAAATCCTAATACAAATTAAAAAACAACAACAAAGTCAAAAAAGCCCATCATATTTAAATAAATGAATTACTAATTGCCTATGAAGCACGGACACACACCCAGACAATGGACACAACATTGACACATCAACACCATTATTATACTCAACCTTGACCCCTTTTTTTCAAGTTTATCCCATCAACAACATATTTTAATATGTTTCAAAATCCTAATACAAATTAAAAATCAACCACAAAGGCAAAAAAGCTCATTATATTTCAATAAATAAATTACTAATTGCCTACGTAACATAGACACACGACACAGACGCTGAACACAATACTGACACGTCAACACCACTAGTAATCTAAGCTAACGACATAATTGAATGTAATTACATGTGTCATGTTGGACACCAGACACGTCTTCGATAAGATCAAAGTTTCGATGCTACAAAGCTAATTACTGATAAATATAAAAAATAAAAAATAAATGACTAATAAAACATTGATAATTGGATGACTTTGTGTCTATCCGTCTACTCTTCATCTCAAATTCACTAAAGTCACATTGACTTTCCCGCCACCAAAGTCACTAATCCCCTTTGTAGTACCGACACTTCTGATAAAAAGCTTGTTCTGATGTCCGACATGTGTCAGTGTTCGTGGATCCGTGCCGGTGATTTATATTTTTCAAACTAATTAAATATATTATTGTTATTGTTATACCTATAATTCATATATTCATATTGCATGCACTGATTATTCAACAAATAATTCACCAGTAAAAAAAAAAGCTAAAAACTGGATCGAAAAAAAAAAATGAAAGCGAAATGGAAAGGAAAAAGGAGTGAAGAAATTACCATGAAGATAGAAATGAATGATGAGGAAGAAACGGGTTGTTGTTTGTTGAAGCGGCGGTGATGAGATTTACCGATTTGTTTGTTGCTTTGTTTGTTTGATTGATTATGAAGAGGCATTGACAGACACAGACTTATAATCTTTTTTTTATGTTTTTTTTGCTTAGGGTATTTTGATTTTTTAATTAGATTAATATTTTCTTTTTGATGAATTTTTTATCTTAACAAAAAATTAAAAGATAAGTCAAAAGAATAATATAAAAACAATACTTTAGATTTTAGATAGATTTTTTTTGGTGGGATGGATTTTAGATAGATTTTGAAAGTGGTGATTGCTTTATTTAATTAGGTTTAAATGTAGTTTTACTCTCTTTATTTTGATTAATTTTGGATTTTTTTTTTTACAAGGCTAAAAAAAAAAATTGAAGAATAAAAAATAGATTATATTAACACAATAGAAGTCGTCTCTCTAGCTCAAGGTGTGCTAAAAAGACCACTCAAAAATACAAAGATTCAACCACAAGTACCATAAGAAAAGTAAAAAAAATAAAGATTACTCGATACCCAAACATCTCAAAGGGTCCGACCAACATCGCCGACTACCAAATACAGAATTAGTGTTATTTGCCTTCGGCCACCAATAAGAATGGAACTTAACTTTATTCATAAGCTCTTAGATGGGAAGTGATGACATATCATTTTACGTTATTTTTAGCAAGTTTTTCAGTAATTTTCAGTAGGAAATAGCAGCAAAATGGAGAAGTATTAGAACAATTGTCTATAACTTCAGGACTTTTGTAATGTTTTCTATATTTGAGTCTGTAATTCTATTTTTCCCGAAACATAGCAATTTTAGGGGGGGTTTGAAGTAATTCACGAAAAAAATCAAGCAAATCGGCAAATCAAGAACTGAAGAATTGTCAAGACTTTGGGAAGACAAGAATGAAGATTCAAGAGGCCTCAGATGACTTTACATAGGAAGGAATTATGTTTCCAAGTTCCGAGGCGAGTTATTTGAAGACGAAAACCTAAAAACGACGAAGATCGAAGACTTTGGGCCCGGAAGAGCAATCAAATGCGCCTAGGGCATGGCAAAGCATTACCATGCGCCTAAGGTATCTAATATGCGCCTAGGGCATATTGCATGCACCTCAAGCATGCTTAAAAGCAGTGGCGCAATTGTTATTTTATTCGTTTTTGTGGGTTTAACCCGCGTTTTTAGCCCAAACCTAGTTAGAATAAGAATAAGACTCTTGTTTGAACAATTACTAGATCTTGGAGGAGCCTCTTAAGCGCTGAGATCTAATTAGGACTCTTCATAGGCCAAACGCTTATCAGAGTAAGACTTTGGTGGGAAATGTTGATGACTTAACCTAGCAACGTAGCATGTTAAGATTATGTGACTGGATGTCTTCACGTGCTTATCATGAAGGCTGAGTTGCGATATATTCCTAGTGGCCACCAGGTTGCCAGGAAGCTATAAAAAGCTATAGCTATGTAGATTGTAGTAAAACTCTGTCGTAATCAAATATTTGTTTAAACCATGCTTTTAACTTTGAGAACTTCCAAAGTCTTTTTTAACAGTTTTCCCGAACCTTCAACTTTATTTTAATATTGTTACAAATGATTTATTTGATTTTCTTGCAAACAAGTTTTCTACTAGAAATCTATAGGAAGCTATAGCTCCCCAGTCCATGTGGGATCAGAATCTTTTTATACTATAACTTGGACAATGTATACGTCCACTTAGTCTTTTCATCTTAAAATACACATATTATTTTAGGAGACATCAACGACCATATCAAAATAATTGACACATGTTGTCCTATCGAAGCATACATGGTCAGGTGAAGTGAAAATTGTGATGAGATAAGGTGTTATAACATGGTTCAAGGGTTTAAGGCCATGTTATGTTGATTCATGGACTATGCTCTATAGGTGTTTCACGATCCACTTCATTGCTTTATGGGAACAACCAAAGTTTGTGGACAATCTCAAAGCCATTTGGCAGAATAAGAACGAACTTTTAACAACTTACATTGAGTGATTCAATAATGGCTTAATTGGTCTAATGGTCCCTTAACTAATTTCCATTTTTCATTTTGGTCCCATAATTCCAAAAATCAACACTTTTTAGTCCCTGAACTTTTGCTCTTTTATTCAAAAAAGTCATTGACGGCTAACTTTAACCCCAAATATCTAGGGTGAACCAACCTTAAGAGTGGTACACTATAAATCCTATAAAAAAAATTTGATTTAAATTGTCTGATCTTTTTGTTTTTAAAGTGAATCATTAGATTACACATGTCTATATAATCTGACGATGTACCACCAACACCTAATTTTTCTTTCCTTTTCTTCATCTTCTTCCCTCTTCATCTTCATCGCAATCTTCATATATTCTTCATCAATATAGTCTATGTCACCCGTAAATCTAAAAATTATTTTTAATTAATTTTAGTTGATTTCATATGTCTAAAGAACTATTTTTAGTAACAAACTGCAAATCATAAACTATTTTGAAATTTTGTTACATTCAAGTATTATTGTGACTACTCAATGTAACGCCCACTTTATTTATTTAATTATTTTATTAGAGTATATGGTATATTATTATATATTATGTGATTTTAATGATGTTTGTGACGTATGAGATGTTGTGGTGGCGTGATGTTTATTTTATTGTTTAATAAAATAAAATATGTGATGTTAATATATATATATATATATATATATATATATTTATATTAAAATTAAGATGTGATATAATAACAAATATTTTGAGAGATGGGGTTGTTTTCACAAATAAGATAGAGTTGTGGGGATAAGTGAGAATAGAAAGAATTATAAAAGGGAGTTAGGTTTAGAAAGAAACAGTCAGTACGTTACAGACTTTTGGCAAGAAGGGAGAAAAGTGGCTAGAGAAGAGGGAACCCCAATTCTGCGATATTACCAAGTAAGGGTGAGCCTAACTCGATTATATTATACTGTAATTCATCTGTTATGATTAACCTAAGGATTAGAGAGAGTTTTGAGAGAGTTCCAAAGTTAGGGTTTAATGAATTTTGTGATGAATTGAAGTTATAATGACGTGAATTGATGTAGAAACCTGTTACAGAACCTAGACTAATCACTAGGACTATAATTTTGATAGATTAGAAGCATAACATGGAGGATTGGACGAATTTTGGCAGGGTTTCGAGCGAACCCGTAACCCCTCTGTGATAGCTCGCCGTGGCGAGCAGACCCGCTCGCCGTGGCGAGCAGTTAGGTATCCACTCGCGAGGCGAGCAGCTGAGCTCGCCGTGGCGAGCGACCCCTCTTAGTGCACGCGAGGCGAGCAACATTACTCGCCGTAGCGAGCACTAGCAGAATGAAAAAGTGATAGCTCGCCGTGGCGAGCAGAACCACTCACCATAGCGAGCAATGTGGTCTCAGACCACTATAACTTGAGTTTTAGAACTCTGTTTTGAGGGTAGACTTTTGGATAGTATTAGAGATGTTCAAGACCTAATTAGAACCTGTAATGACGCTGTAAGATGATACTTAAGTGTTGACGTTAATCGATGATTAAATGCTTATTAAGTGAAGTTTACGAATGAAGTATAAATGATGATTGTGATGATAACTACGTGCTGTAAATATATATACTAAGTGTGATGAGCTGCTGCCATGTATTGTATAATTGCATGTGTCGGTAAAGAGTCGTATTTGATGTTAAGACGTTGGGATAACTTGTTTAAGAATAAAGAGTCGAGTCCATGCATTTGCATATTTTGAGACGGTGGAGCTTATGCTCAAAGCGACGGTGGAGCATTTGCTCAAAGCGACGGTGAAGCTTATTAAAGCTAAAATATTGGTACCACATGCATGATGTTAAGATGTTAGAGTTGCATTTGTCGAATCATGTGTCTGAGATGTTTTGAGACAGTTGTTTATGAAGATGTTCTAAGATGATTTGTATATGTGGATGTTTGAGACGTTTCTGTTCTATGTGATGAATAATGTTGTTATTGTTAAGCATAATGATTTGAATTATATGTTAATATAATTGTTGTGAATCTCACCCCTTCTGTTGGAATTGCCGCCTTGTGGGCAAGTGCAGGTGACCAAGCTTAGGTTCGTCGATGTGAGAGGTTCTTGTGGAGTCTTAGGAGCTCTGATACGTAACGGGATGGGGATTATTATTATTTCTATTCCTTTTATGTATCAAGTTGATTAATTATGATGTTTGTGACGTAACTTGATTTGAGATGTTTTATGAGGCTTTTGTGCCGAGACTTATTTATTTAAGATTTTGAGAAGTTTATGAATTCCGCTGCTATGTTTGAATATTGTTTAAGAATAAATTATTATTCAATTTGATTTTAAAGATTTTATGAAATGTGACATCCTGATTTATGTGTTATACTCTGATTATTTGAATGAAATTTTAAAGCTGGGATTTCGGGGTGTTACAATTGGTATCAGAGCAGGTCGGTCCGTCCGGCCAATTAGAGAGTCGAGTGACGGTGTCTTGGAGTTAGAATATTATGGTTATATTATTCTAACTTATGTTTGCTTTGTAGAGGAATAAGATGACTGGAAGAAACGATGCTGCTCTTGCTGCTGCCTTGCAAGCAATGGCCCAAGCTGTGGGAAATCAGAACAACGCTGGTGGAAACGATGGGACGAGGATGTTGGAAACTTTTCTGAGGAACCGCCCGCCTACTTTCAAAGGGCGATATGATCCTGACGGGGCTCAGACGTGGCTCAAGGAAGTTGAGCGGATCTTTACGGTGATGCAGTGCGAAGATGGTCAGATGGTACGGTTCGGTACCCATATGTTGGCAGAGGAGGCTGATGACTGGTGGGTTGGTATTCAACCTATCCTTGAAGAAGGAGGTGCTGCTGTGACTTGGGCGGTGTTTAGGAGGGAATTCTTGAACCGTTACTTTCCTGAGGATGTCCGGGGGAAGAAGGAGATCGAGTTTCTTGAGCTGAAGCAAGGAAATATGTCCGTGACTGAGTATGCGTCGAAGTTTGTGGAACTGGCAAAGTTCTACCCCCATTATATAGCTGAGAATGCTGAGTTCTCCAAGTGCATCAAGTTTGAGAATGGCTTACGTCCTGAGATTAAGAGGGCAATTGGTTATCAGAAGATTCGAAATTTCTCCGAGCTGGTGAGTAGTTGCAGGATTTATGAGGAGGATACCAAGGCTCACTACAAGGTAGTGAATGATAGAAAAGCTAAGGGTCAGCAGAGTCGTCCCAAACCTTATGATGCTCCCAGAGATAAGGGTAAGCAAAGAGTGAATGATGAGAGGCGACCACAGAAGAAGGATGCTCCTGCTGAGATTACCTGTTATAATTGCGGGCAGAAAGGCCACAAGAATAATGTGTGTCCTGTTGATGTGAAGAGGTGTTACCGATGCGGACAGAAATGGCATATTACCCCAGACTGCAAGTTTGATGATGTTGTGTGTTTCAACTGTGATGAGCAAGGACATATTGGCTCGTAGTGCAAGAAGCCAAAGAAAGTTAGGACTACTGGAAGGGTTTTCGCGTTGACCGGCACTCAGACTGAGAACGAGGATCGCTTGATCAGAGGTACTTGTTATATTAATGATATACCTTTAGTTGCTATTATTGATACTGGCGCTACACATTGTTTTGTTGCTTATGATTGTGCTGTTAAGTTGGGTCTTGTTATGTCTGATATGAATGGAGAGATGGTTGTCGAAACTCCAGCTAAGGGTTCGGTGACTACTTCTCGTGTGTGTTTAAGTTGTCCGTTGTCTATGTATGATCGTAATTTTGAGATGGATTTAGTCTGCCTACCTTTGACTGGTATGGATGTAATTCTCGGGATGAATTGGTTAGAGGACAACCGTGTACTTATCAACTGTTTTTGCAAGACGGTGTATTTCTTGTCTGAAGAGGAGGAAAGTGGAGCAAATTTTTATCTACCAAGCAGCTGAAACAATTAGGACGAGATGGAGTTTTGATGTTTTCTCTGATGGCATCCTTATCTATTGAGAATCAAGAGAAGATTGACGAACTGCAAGTGGTGTGCGAGTTTCCTGAAGTATTCCCTGATGAAATTCCTGATGTGCCTCCTGAAAGAGAAGTTGAATTTGTGATTGATCTTGTTCCTGGAACGAAGCCTGTGTCTATGACACCTTACCGTATGTCAGCTTCTGAGTTAGCTGAGTTAAAGAAGCAATTGGAGGATTTGCTTGAGAAGAAGTTTATAAGACCAAGTGTTTCACCTTGGGGAGCGCCTGTGCTGTTAGTAAAGAAGAAAGATGGGAGTATGAGGTTGTGTATTGACTACCGTCAGTTGAACAAGGTAACTATAAAGAATAGGTATCCACTTTCGAGAATTGATGATTTGATGGATCAATTAGTGGGTGCATGTGTGTTTAGCAAGATTGACTTAAGGTCGGGTTATCATCAGATAAAAGTGAAGGATGAAGATATGCAGAAGACGGCCTTTAGAACTCGATATGGTCATTATGAGTATAAAGTGATGCCTTTCGGTGTTACGAACGCGCCGGGAGTATTTATGGAGTATATGAATCGGACCTTCCAGGCATTTTTGGATCGTTTTGTGGTGGTGTTTATTGACGACATTTTGATATATTCCAAATCCGAAGAAGAACATGTTGAACATTTGAAGATTGTCTTGCAAGTATTGAAAGAAAAGAAGTTGTATGCTAAATTGTCTAAGTGTGAGTTCTGGTTGAAGGAAGTTAGTTTTCTTGGTCACATTATTTCTGGTGATGGAATAGCAGTTGATCCATCTAAAGTTGAAGCAGTGTCGCAATGGGAGACTCCGAGGTCGGTTACGGAGATTAGAAGCTTTTTGGGATTGGCTGGTTATTATAGAAGGTTTATAGAAAGGTTTTCTAAGTTGGCACTTCCATTAACGCAGTTGACGTGTAAAGGTAAATCCTTTGTGTGGGATGCTCAATGTGAGAGTAGCTTCTATGAGTTGAAGAAGCGGTTGACGACAGCTCCAGTTTTAATTTTGCCAAAGCCTGAAGTACCTTTTGTGGTGTATTGTGATGCGTCTAAGTTGGGTTTAGGTGGTGTACTGATGCAAGACGGTAAAGTGGTTGCTTATGCATCCAGGCAGTTGAGGATTCATGAACGAAATTATCCTACCCATGATCTTGAGTTGGCTGCAGTGGTATTTGTGTTGAAAATTTGGAGACACTATTTGTATGGTTCGAGGTTTGAAGTGTTTAGTGATCACAAGAGCTTGAAGTACCTGTTTGATCAGAAAGAGTTAAATATGAGGCAGAGGAGATGGCTCGAGTTATTGAAGGATTATGATTTTGATTTGAGTTACCATCCGGGTAAGGCTAACGTAGTTGCAGATGCCTTGAGTAGGAAAACGTTGCATATGTCTGCTATGATGGCGGAAGAGTTCGAACTATTGGAACAATTCAGAGATTTGAGCTTGGTTTGTGAAAGATCACACCAGAGTGTAAAGCTAGGGATGTTGAGGATTGACAATGATTTTCTGGAAAATATTAAGGAAGCACAGAAAGAAGACGTTAAGTTTGTGGATTTGCTTGTTGCGAGTAACCAGACTGCAGATGGTGATTTTAGAGTCGATGATCACGGTGTGTTGCGGTTCCGAGGTAGAATATGTATTCCGGACAACGATGAGATGAAGAAGGCAATCCTTGAAGAGAGCCATAGAAGTAGCTTGAGTATTCACGCAGGATCTACGAAGATGTATCATGATTTGAAGAAGTTGTTTTGGTGGTCTGGATTGAAACGCGATGTGGCACAATTTGTGTACTCTTGTCTAGTTTGTCAGAAATCGAAGATAGAACATCAGAAACCTGCTGGTATGATGGTTCCGTTGGATGTGCCAGAGTGGAAATGGGATATCATATCCATGGATTTTGTGATGAGTTTGCCAACTACTCCAAGAGGGAACGATGCTATTTGGGTGATTGTTGATAGGTTAACCAAGTCAGTTCATTTTCTACCGATCAATATCACTTTTCCTATGGTTCGGTTAGCCGAGATTTACATTCAAGAGATAGTAAGATTGCATGGTGTTCCTTCGAGCATTGTGTCAGATAGAGATCCGAGATTTACTTCTAGATTTTGGAAAAGTTTGCAAGAAGCTTTAGGGTCTCAGTTGAAGCTGAGCTCGGCGTATCATCCACAGACAGATGGTCAATCCGAGAGGACGATTCAATCGTTAGAAGATTTGTTGAGGGTGTGTGTACTCGAACAAGGAGGAGCTTGGGATAATCATCTCCCGTTGATAGAGTTCACTTACAATAACAGTTACCATTTTAGTATTGGAATGGCACCTTTCGAGGCTTTGTATGGAAGAAGATGTAGAACCCCGTTGTGTTGGTTTGAGTCGGGTGAAAGTGTGGTTTTAGGACCAGAGATTGTGCAACAAACCACTGAGAAGGTAAGAATGATCCAAGAGAAGATGAAAGCGTCGCAGAGTCGACAAAAGAGTTATCATGACAAGCGTAGAAAGGACCTTGAGTTCCAAGAAGGAGATCATGTGTTTTTGCGAGTTACTCCAATGACCGGTGTAGGTCGTGCCTTGAAGTCGAAGAAGTTGACTCCAAAGTTTATTGGTCCGTATCAGATATCAGAGAGGATTGGGACGGTGGCTTATCGTGTTGGATTACCACCGCATTTATCGAATTTGCACGATGTTTTTCACGTGTCGCAACTGAGGAAGTACGTTCTGGATCCATCTCATGTGATCCAAAGTGACGATGTACAAGTGAGAGACAACCTTACGGTTGAAACTCTACCCTTAAGGATCGATGATCACAAGGTGAAGTTGTTGAGAGGCAAAGAGATACCTCTAGTGAGAGTGGTTTGGAGTGGAGCGACTGGTGAAAGCTTAACTTGGGAGCTTGAAAGTAAGATGCTGGAGTCATATCCAGAGTTGTTTAATCGAGGTAAGATTTTCGAGGACGAAAATCCTTTAAGTGGGGGAGAGTTGTAACGCCCACTTTATTTATTTAATTATTTTATTAGAGTATATGGTATATTATTATATATTATGTGATTTTAATGATGTTTGTGACGTATGAGATGTTGTGGTGGCGTGATGTTTATTTTATTGTTTAATAAAATAAAATATGTGATGTTAATATATATATATATATATATATATATATATATATATTTATATTAAAATTAAGATGTGATATAATAACAAATATTTTGAGAGATGGGGTTGTTTTCACAAATAAGATAGAGTTGTGGGGATAAGTGAGAATAGAAAGAATTATAAAAGGGAGTTATGTTTAGAAAGAAACAGTCAGTACGTTAAAGACTTTTGGCAAGAAGGGAGAAAAGTGGCTAGAGAAGAGGGAACCCCAATTCTGCGATATTACCAGGTAAGGGTGAGCCTAACTCGATTATATTATAATGTAATTCATCTGTTATGATTAACCTAAGGATTAGAGAGAGTTTTGAGAGAGTTCCAAAGTTAGGGTTTAATGAATTTTGTGATGAATTGAAGTTATAATGACGTGAATTGATGTAGAAACCTGTTACAGAACCTAGACTAATCACTAGGACTATAATTCTGATAGATTAGAAGCATAACATGGAGGATTGGACGAATTTTGGCAGGGTTTCGAGCGAACCCGTAACCCCTCTGCGATAGCTCGCCGTGGCGAGCAGACCCGCTCGCCGTGGCGAGCAGTTAGGTATCCACTCGCGAGGCGAGCAGCTGAGCTCGCCGTGGCGAGCGACCCCTCTTAGTGCATGCGAGGCGAGCAACATTACTCGCCGTAGCGAGCACTAGCAGAATGAAAAAGTGATAGCTCGCCGTGGCGAGCAGAACCACTCGCCATAGCGAGCAATGTGGTCTCAGACCACTATAACTTGAGTTTTAGAACTCTGTTTTGAGCGAGACTTTGAGGGTAGACTTTTGGATAGTATTAGAGATGTTCAAGACTTAATTAGAACCTGTAATGACGCTGTAAGATGATACTTAAGTATTGACGTTAATCTATGATTAAATGCTTATTAAGTGAAGTTTACGAATGAAGTATAAATGATGATTGTGATGATAACTACATGCTGTAAATATATATACTAAGTGTGCTGAGCTGCTGCCATGTATTGTATAATTGCATGTGTCGGTAAAGAGTCGTATTTGATGTTAAGACGTTGGGATAACTTGTTTAAGAATAAAGAGTCGAGTCCATGCATTTGCATATTTTGAGACGGTGGAGCTTATGCTCAAAGCGACGGTGGAGCATTTGCTCAAAGCGACGGTGAAGCTTATTAAAGCTAAAATATTGGTACCACATGCATGATGTTAAGATGTTAGAGTTGCATTTGTCGAGTCATGTGTCTGAGATGTTTTGAGACGGTTGTTTATGAAGATGTTCTAAGATGATTTGTATATGTGGATGTTTGAGACGTTTCTGTTCTATGTGATGAATAATGTTGTTATTGTTAAGCATAATGATTTGAATTATATGTTAATATAATTGTTGTGAATCTCACCCCTTCTGTTGGAATTGCCGCCTTGTGGGCAAGTGCAGGTGACCAAGCTTAGGTTCGTCGATGTGAGAGGTTCTTGTGGAGTCTTAGGAGCTCTGATACGTAACGGGATGGGGATTATTATTATTTCTATTCCTTTTATGTATCAAGTTGATTAATTATGATGTTTGTGACGTAACTTGATTTGAGATGTTTTATGAGGTTTTTGTGCCGAGACTTATTTATTTAAGATTTTGAGAAGTTTATGAATTTCGCTGCTATGTTTGAATATTGTTTAAGAATAAATTATTATTCAATTTGATTTTAAAGATTTTATGAAATGTGACATCCTGATTTATGTGTTATACTCTGATTATTTGAATGAAATTTTAAAGCTGGGATTTCGGGGTGTTACACTCAACACATTCAAAGACGGGCTTTGGTGGTATCTTTCGCAACAGTGCATGTTTTTATCTATGAAAATTGCTCTTCTCCCATCCAAATAGCTCTCTTCCATACAAACTGACGAAAATACCCCCCACGTGAATTAAATCAAGTATGTGTTATATCCAGCATGACTTAAGTCATTATGGGTTACAACTTGAGTGACTTTATTCACGCTGAAAGTACCTAGTGTGACTTAACTTACGTATGTTGTATCCCATAGTGACTTAACTCGCGTAGGTTGTAACCCATAGTGACTTAAGTCACGTTGGGTATAACATCTGTGTGACTTAAGTCACATGGGGGTATTTTCGTCAGTTTGTATAGGAGGGATCAATTTTGGATGGGACAAGATCAATTTTTTTTATCTATCAAGTTTTTCAGGTTTTATTCCAAACTCTAATCATATCCTATTGGCAGAACTCACATCAATTTACCATGGGTTGATTATGGCTATAGAAATGGGCATCGATGATTTGATATGCTATTATGACTATCTCCTAGACATGGCAACGGGGTGGATCGGGGGCGGGTTTAAGCATTCCCGTCCCTGCCCCCCGCTTCCATGCACCCGCCCCCAAACCTTATCAAAGGTAAATATTGAACACCCGACCCTGCCCCAAAGGGGACGGGTCTCCCGGCCCCGTCCTCACCCCCATCCGCGAAAAACTCTATTTTTTAAAAAATATTTAAAAAATTCATTTTTTTATAACAACAAAAAACAATAATTATATTAATAATTAAATATCTAATAATCTTTTTTCAAAAGAGAAAAATAATTATAATAAATATGTTTCTAAAGAGTAATAATATATTAAAAAAGGTTGGTGTTTATGGAAATAAGATTATAAAGTTTAATAAAGTAAATTTTAAAAAGCGGGTGCGGGGCGGTTGCAAGCACCCCCACCCCGGCCCCGTACTAAAAATTCAAATTCCCCCACACCCGCACTCGGTTAAATCGGCTTTTCCCGTTAAATTTGAGGCGGAGGCGGTCGGGTCTAGCGGGGGAGAGTTTTGTTGCCATGTCTACTCTCTTATTTCCATCAATCTCATCTTCGTTAGCACGTCGCAATTTTACATCTATGTTGTGTTAGTTCAGGATATTAAGGACCTGTTAGCCAGGTGTAATTTCTCTCTTCAACATACTCTCAAGAGAGAAACCAATGTCGACTACTTGGGTAAATTAGAAGCTTCCTCCGATGCGGAGTTCATCACCCACTCATCGCTTCCAGTCGATCTCCTCCCCCAGTTAAGGAACGACGCGTTGCGAGTTTTCTTTTCTAGTCCCTAACTTCTTTTTTTTCTGCTCTCTCTTTTGTTTGTCTCTTTATCTTTGTAACCAAAACAACACATTCAAAGACGAAATTGATTATTTGAAAAGTTTAAAAGCAAAATAAAAAAATAAAAAAAACACACACATGCCTCATGGCTCATCGTGTGGCTCGCTCGCATAATATTGCAGCAAAAGCTGCACCAATATTAAATTGACATTGTAGGGTGTGAAAACAAGGTTGTTTGTGAATTCAGTTGATAGACGTGGATACAGTGTGTTCAATGAATTCTCTAAGAAGGTTAAAGATGAAACTGTTAAGTATGATTTCATTCATCCTTTATCTCTTAATAATTTGTTTCCATTGCATTTTTTAAGTTGTGATCAAATTACAATTAGGTTTTTAAAGCTAGGTTAGGGTTCTATGAGCTTGGTTTAGAAATCAAGTGAATTTATTAACCCATGCAACTTTGAAAAACAAATGTTTTAATTTTTATTTTTAAGTTATGAAATATTGGAATGTGTTTGATTCGCTGAAAAAGATAAGGGATTGGACATGACAACTCTTGTCGTACTGCGTTTCATCGTAAGACTGTTACAAATTGGGGGAACAAGACAAAAACTGAAATTCTTGTTCCTCAGTGAACCATAACACAACTTTTTGTTCTAAGTATAAGTTGGCTAAAATACCAAACTAACATTTTCTCTACAAAATATCCTTATTTTTTAATGGCAAATGTTAGTATGTTAATTATAGATTTCTTCTTGCCAGGACTTGAATCCTGGACTTTTAACTCCTTAAATCTCTTCGTTCAAACCAATTGAGCTACCTAACCCTATTCCCACAAAACATTGTATAAGACAAAAAATTGTTCAATACCATTCAAGTTTGTCTTGTACTGTTCTACCTTGTGTTGTTATATTTTGTGCGGTACTTAGCTTTTGCTAGATCAAACACACCCTCAATAACTGTCTGGTTTGGTGGTGGGATATCAAATAGCCGTGATTTTATAGAAGTTGGGAATAGTAGCTTTGGTCTAATGTGCGACATCACCGCAAAAACAAACATAAGCTTAGTGTATGTTTTCTTCCACTTTTGGAGAGTTAAAATTGATTTTAGAGGTACAAAATTGATTTTTACATGTTTGGTTACTCTCTCGAGTAGGACTGTTGATTCTAACTTAGAAGGTCAAAATTGAAGCTTTTGATTCTAGAATTGATCTTTACACTCAAATTTATTATTCAACTCATTTTTACATGAATGTATCCAAAACATAAATCATTATGTTACTTTGAAGACTATGCATTTTCATTTGTTTAAGTTTTTCATTTTTAAGTTGTGAAATTGCTCTCTGGTTCATATAGCAAGGTTAGGAAATTGTATGAACTTGGTTTAAAAATCAAATGAAGATATTAGCCAATGTAACTTTGAACAAACTATTTTAATTTATGAATGTAAAATTCTATGAACCACATACACTCTTGGCTTAAGTTGTATCGAGGGACAATGTTGTCAGTTACGGATCGTAGAAAATATTAAGGATCGTAAAATAGTGGTTTGTTCAAATTACGGTACCCTAGAGCAGCATAGTGTTAGAATAACCACTATTTGTCAATTCTTTGTATGAAATAGCATATCACAAAACATCACCTTGTTCAAATTCTAAAACACAATTTGTTAGTTAAGATTTCTATCGTAATAGGTTCGGTCAATGCTCCCATGTTTCTTCTTTGTATTCATTTTCCTCTCTTCAATAAAGTTTTGGTGTGGTGCAGATAATGGGTGATGGAAACCTAGTTGAACAAAAAAGAGAGATAGAAACATATACTTGAGATACCTTCTAAAACAACGAGCCGGGATGTAAGTTCTACTCTTTCTTCTGCCTGCATTTTGTTCTATATTATGCATTCTGCATGTTGCCTCAGGCCCCTTAAAAAATGTCGGTGTTCTGTGTGTTAATCCATGGTCTAGGACTTCAAATTGGCTTGGTATTTTACATGTTTAATCAAATTGGCAGATAGTAGACGACTTGCTGGATATAATCGACAGCAGTGACAACTCCATTATTGAAAAAATACAGAGGTATGTTTCTCAGTTTATCTTGTTCTTAGAATTACCAAGCCACTGATTATTGTAAGCGATGTAAATATGTTTGGTGCGATATTTGTCTGGTTATCATCTAACTATCTGTAACATATGATAAAGATTACTGTGCTAATCTATTAAGTCCAAATACTCCAAAATTGAAGTGTCGGTTTCATATCCGTATATAGTCCTGATAATCGTGTTAATATTGTAGATATGTATCCTTGAGTATCCTCCAATTTTCTTAATTGTTGTAATAAAGTATGGACTAATGATACGATTGAGATACGTCTTCGGTACTTTGAGATATAACTTCAAAAACTTGGCTTCATGTTTTTTGTACAGCCTTATTCTTCATTATGTTGTGTGTAGGTGTACCTACTCTTTGTACATATAAGGAAATACATCAACGGGATCCGTACGTTCTTACTCCTTTTTTTTGTCTTGTCTTAACATTTTATTATTATTCTACTGTCTAACATCATTTTCTTGTAATTTGATCACATGAGCCAGTAAATTTTCCTTACCAGACTTTGTGGGAGAAGTGCAGGAGGCAATAAAACCGGTGCTTAATGCTTACATCAAGGTTAGTAATATATGATCCAGAAAAGGAATAGAAAAACTGAATTGTATCGATACATAAGTTAACTCAACCAGAGAAATAATCAGTGTTACAGAGTAGTTTTAAGGAAAACTTAAATGAAAAATATAGCATCTATACTTTATTTTCAAGATAAGGTATCTGCACCTTTATTTTTCAAATCAGGTTTATAAACGATGTCAAACCTGTCTCCAAAAAGCTTAGCTCGGCCCGATTATATTGATTCGTGGTAGTTACACTAACTGGTTGTTTTAAGCTCTTCCACTTCGTGCAAACCGACTTTTCTGCATGTCATGTACGACCTCAAGTGTTGAATCGCCAATGCCACGACCATAAATTCTTTCACACTAGCACATTTAGCTATATTTCTCCAAGTCTAATAGGCCACAGGTCTTCCAATTTGTGTCAAAAGGATACCAAACCCTTGCCTCAACTTTCAATGGTGAACTCCTAAATGAAGTCTGGAAAAGCTAGGACAGGAGCAATAGTAATCATCGTTTTGAGAAATTCAAAAGCCTTTTGTGCACTTTGAGACTCCATTTGAACCCCTCCTCTGTGAGCTCGATTAATGGCTTAGCTATCTTACCTATGTCACTAGTTAAATGCAAAACCTGATATCAAGGAATAAAACACTAAGAATAATTTTTACATTAAATTTATTTGTTTATGAATTTGATTTTACTTGTAAACATACAGGGTGATTTTGAAACATTGAAGAAGTATTGTTCCCCTCAGCTGATTGAACGTTGTAAAGCCGAGCACGGTGCTTATAAAGATCATGGTATCTTCTATGATAACAAGGTGAGATTATTACTTTTTTTTTTGTCAATCTTTCTTATTGCTCTTTGTTCAATTACATTTTGTTTTTTAAGTTTTAACTTGACAGTACCATATAACTTATTGAACACATACAAGTTAAAACTGTTTTCCATAACTAAAATTCGGTAGTTCTATTTTTAACAATGAACTTTCCATATACAGATCCTGCATATATCCGACGCGGATGTAAGAGAAGTCAAGATATTGGAATCATCTTCGTTCATTATTGTAGTGGTATTATAAATTATTACTTCCAAAAGTTCATTGTTAACTTGCAGAATTATCCGCGTGCGCAGTAGAGAAATAAAACTTATCCTGATGGTTTTGTTAAATGAATTTTCAGTTTCAAACACAGCAAATCCATTGTGTGAGTGATAGAAATGGGGAAATTACAGAAGGAGGCAAGGTAAATGCTGTATGTTTTACTGGTCATAGATAAATTTTACGACATGAAAATGCTGTTTTTTGTGTTGGCTTACATAAAAAAAAAAAAATCAGAAT
This sequence comes from Medicago arabica, assembly GCA_946800305.1. NCBI lineage: Eukaryota > Viridiplantae > Streptophyta > Magnoliopsida > Fabales > Fabaceae > Medicago > Medicago arabica. The sequence continues at coordinate 12,649,406 of OX326964.1, forward strand.
CTGTAAACTTAAGATATAATTTGGCCCTCATCACAACCCACTGCTGTCTGCTCTCGTTTTGACGCCTTTAGCTTTGATTTCTGTTCATGGTTTTTCTTGATCACGCCGTCCGTGTCAGTTGGTTTTTCATGAGGGAGAGCCTTGGCACAACGGTAACGTTGTTGCCTTGTGACCTAACTGTAGGTCATGGGTCCAAATCTTAGAAAAGTGTCTCTCCGCTTGCGGAGGTAGTAATGTGTACATCTACCCTCCTCAGACCCCGCTCGTTGAGAGCCTTGGTGCACTGACCGGATCTGACCGGATCGTTTTTCTTTTATATACAAGATCATGTGCAACATAATTTAGTGTTTTATGTTATATTAGTTTCATGAAGTGATTAGAACCTTGCATGTCTTACTTAACAAATTATGTTATTTTTTTACTAGGATACAATTCACTCTGTATACTATCTATGGGCTTTGCAACAAATGGAACCAGAAGATCATGAAGAGGATGATATTTATCTAATGTGGAGACTCAGAAAAATGCAGCAGCAAGGCATACAAGCTCTAATCTAGTTTTCACTTTCTTCCCTTTTTCAGGGATTTGTATAATTGAACCTTTGGCTACCTATATATTGATTTAATTTCATGAGGATAATTTTTTATATCCAGCTGAATCAGTAGTTGGCCCCCTAAGTATCAAAAAGTTACGATGATGGCCACCTAACAAAAACAATAACCCGAGCCACCTATGTAAAGCATTTTTTTTTTTTTTGCAGTTTTGGCCCCCAGATCAATTTTGACCCATTCAACGCACACGTGGATGCCAGGTCTGTAATTTTTAATTTAAAAATAAATAAAAATGGCATGTATGATGGGTTAATTAAAAAATATATAAAGAAATAAAAAATAAATAAAAATAATAAATATAATTATTTTATTTATTATTAAATTAAAAAAACAAAAATAATTAAAAAAATAAGTGAAGAGAGGTTAAGAATGAAGGAGGGAAAAATGATGAAAATGCATGGCTTGGTGTTAGATGTTGTTGTCATGGTAAGAGAGATTTGAGGTTGCAAAAAACAAGTGAAAAGAGGTTAAGAATGAAGAAGACAAAAGTGTATGTCAGTCTAAATTGGAAGAGTGATGAAGGTGTTTGTTTGTGTTGAAGAGTGTTGTGTGCGTTAAAGTAAAGTTGAACTATGTGATTTCAGTGAGGATGAGTTAGGAAAGAAAGAAACAAAGAACGAATATTTGAGTAAGAGAGGAGAATGTTTTATCTTAGTGTGGTGGAAATCTGAATAGTGAGAATATTAGAATGAAAATCTAAAGCACTTTGGTTGGGTAATGATATGTGTGATGTAAAGCAGTTACTGCTGGGTAATGATATGTTTGATGTAAAACACTTTGGTTGAGTTGATACATGATTTTTTTTTAAATTATTACCATTATTTTTTTTACCGATTATATTAACAAAATAAGACGCCAGTATGCATTCGTTTATGTATAAAAAATGAGCTAACTTCCATGGTAAATTAAGTGCCAAATTGTTAATAATAGTGACTTGCATGCATCAGAAGCTCTTGTTTTATTTGCAAATTATCAAAAGACTATTCTAACTAATGTAGATATACTTTGAGTAAAATAAAACAACTAATGTAGATGCCAAATGCACTTACATTTTCAAATTGATCAATCAAAGAGAGATTCAACAACTAAAAGAGTTTGATTCTTTGGGATCCTCCCAGGAAACAAAAGAATCTCAAGAGGTGCAAAAGTATAAGAAATGTTAGGTGGACAAAAAAATGTTGTCAAACAAATGATGTCCAACTCTATATTTGTTAATAATTCGGATTCAATGTTGTTTTCTATTGTCTCTCTTACAGTCAAAAGTTATAAGAGGAGTATTTTTATAGAGTGTTGGATGCAATGTCAATTTTTTTATGTCTAAATAACATCATACTCCCGAAGTATTAACAACGTTAACTATTGATGCAAGTCTTGTTCAAAAAAAAAAACTATTGATGCAAGTGCAACACAATATATGATCACATAAAATTTATTATTTTAAAGAGGAATGATTTGTGAACAACCAATTTGTACAATTGACAACTTATTTGTTTTTTTTTAATAATTCTTGACCAAGTTTCATTTGCGTGCACCTCACAATGATATATGGTGTTCACTGGTTGTTCCAATTTTGATTGTACAAATAACACAACTCTATTTCAAAATAAACTTTTGGCCGATCGCGGCCGGCAGACATAAGTCTCGGCCAAAGCCAAATTAGCCATGCTTATAAACAATAAGATTTAGTCCTCCAAATATTGCAATGTTTGGTCTCACATTTTTTAAGTTATTTTTATTCCACAATATTCCTCTCAATTAAGGAATATATGACCATAATAATAGATATTTATTTAAAAAAGAAAAAAAAAACTAATGTTGGATAAAATAGTCCCTTTTATTAATAAAAAAGATAAAACTGTTTCTTTCAATAGGTATCCAACAAGGTCTTATGTTTAATACCAACATACAACTGATAACCTTATGGTATCAACACAACAGATCCAGAGGTCTTCCTATTTTCCAAGTCTTCATGTGCTTTTACTGCTTCAGACAACGGATAAGTATGATTAACTCTCACTTTCAAGACACCAGAAGCAACGTTAGCAAACACCTCACCAGCAGCCCTTAAGAGCTCGTCACGAGTGACGACATATTGAAATAAGGTAGGCCTTGTCAAGAACAGAGATTTTGTAGCCAAGGAAGACAATGGAACTGGATCAGGCGAGCCGGATGACTGTCCAAAACTGACCATGTAGCCTCTAAGCTTCAAGCATGCCAAAGATCCCTGTACATGTCATAGAATATCGTCAATGGCTCAGTTTAGATAAACAGTAATTAACAGCTTATAGAATAAGTGCTTATTATATATGCGCTTGAGCATAAACCATTTCTATAACAAAATATAAAATAAAGTCAAACTGTTCGCATATAACTGTTTTCGTAAGCTATCCCTGATAGCTTATGGAAATAAGCTGCAAACAACTTGTGAATATATCTCTCAAACAATTTCACAAATGCTTATGCCAGTAGATAAATTCAAATAAGCGAATCCAACCAGACTCAGAGTCTATCTATCATAAGAAAAGTCCTTTCCTAATGACACTTAAGAATAGTCTTTCCGTAATTACATGCAACAGAACCAGTCTTGATTTGCTCCATTTATCTACTAACCATTTATGAGAGAGATAAATGCAAGTGGAAGATTGGTTGGGTTGGGTCCACTTATTACACTGAGTCCCACTAATTTATGACACGTGTCTATCTCTCTCATAAATGGACAATACATGGAGGGTAGAAAAATGGAGCAAACCCGAAATCCAACAGAACGAAACATCTCTATTTCCAACAATTTTCTTTCTCAAATACATGAAAAAGCACAGAACCTTTACTAGTAAGTTGCTAAGTTTCTAATACATCAGTAATCTGACAATAATCCTTGAACTTCAGGGCCCCAATGAAACTTTGCCTGTTCATGGTTCTCAAAAAACTGAACCAAACTGTGGACTGCACTTGAACCAAGCTGAAAATAACCAAATTGTTGACAAAGATTATCAAACTGAATTGATGTGTGAGACACGATTCAGTAACTGAACCCTGATAGCAGTTCAGTTTGATAACCAAATCACGGAGGGTTGGTAAAGAATGAGTGATGACAATTGACAAAGTGGAATGATTGTGTTAAAGATCAGTTCCATTTCTATGTTGTGAATTTATCACCGCCACATGCTTACTGCTTTATACACTCCCACCGTTTCTTTCTTCGGGGTTTTCTTATCTTTTTTAATCATGTCAGACATTGACTTACTGTATACTAACATTCTGACCACAGAAAATAGAAAGACGAGATTTAAGATTTTGTGTAGGTGTGGGCATCGGTGGCATAAGGAGCGGTACCTAAGTCATTCTTAATTTCCAGTTTAGATTGGTTCTCACAAATTTAAAACAGTTAGGCTCAGTTCATCAAACTATTCGCTGAGTTCAGTTTGGTTTTCAGTATGAACTGGACCATGGCCAGGCCTACCCCAAACTATTGATTCAAATCAGCCTGTTAACCTTTGCTCTTTACATTTCTCAATTGATATTAAGTTATATTGCAAAATACAAATATCCCACTTTCACATTATCATGTCTCACAAACTCATTGAGAAACCAAATGAGTTAGCCATTTGAAATGATTTCTAAATTAAATAATAGATTAATGTAGAGTTGTACGTAACATTATCTAATTGGTGTTTGTTGATGCTTCCATGCAAGACTATGAACTTATTAGTTTAACTTTTCCATTCAAGTAACCGACCATTTGAATTGGAAATTTTATTAAGGTGTAGTATAGAATAGAATAGGTACACTACCTCAAAGGTATCCTTTCCAACAGAATCGTAGACAACTTCAACTCCACTGCCTGACGTAATTTCATTGACGCGGGCAACAAAATCCTCTTCTTTATATATTATAACATGATGGCAGCCATCCTCCTTGGCTTGAGCAGCTTTCTCTTTATTGGATACAGTTCCTATAACAGTTGCACCAAGAGCGTTAGCCCACTGGCACAATAATGATCCAACTCCACCAGCTGCGGCATGGACAAGAACTGTGTGACCGGGTTCAACCTGCAAACCGAAAAACAAAAAGGATAAAAAAAATACTAATAACAATCTAAAATAACATGCTAACGAAAATTCTTAGAATTTAAGTTTGGTCTCTCACTCAACCTACAAAATCGGCTTGTATGGTGTGGGATGCCTCTCACTTGTAAACACATTTTCAGGCCATATCAAATCAAATGTGAGACTCCCCTTACGCATATTTAGAATGCGACCTGATAGCGCATGGCCCAACAAATTTTAGATAGGCTCTAATACATCTTAAATTTTGAGTTGAGCCTAACGCATCCTTACAAAACCGGTTTTTAAATCATATTTTATCTAATGTGAGACTCTATATCAAAGATTAAAGTAAAAAGGCTTCGTTCAAATATGATAATAAAGTTAATTTATAGTAACCAACCTTGAAGCAACTTCGGAGCAAAAATTGCGCTGTCATGCCCTTCAGCAAGATGGATGCTGCAACAGCAGGGTCAATGGAGGAAGGGATAGGAACTACTTTGTTTGCAGGAAGAATCTGCTCTTCGGCGTATGAGCCCATTGGTTGACCGGCGTAACCTACAAGATCTCCAACCTGTATACCAGTGGGTCCAGAACCCACTGCGGTCACAATGCCAACAGCTTCCATACCTGCCGCAACAAATGAGGAAAATAACTCGCTCAATACATGATACCTTGGCATGGAGATACATTGCAATGAAATATTAAGAAATTCAAAATCAATGCATGGTTTCAATTGTATATAAAGTGCCCTTTTGGATAAACCTCTTAACAAGCACTCATGAAAACAATAATACTACAAGAATGTTATAATCAGTGAGTTTTTTAGACCGTATTCCTTGTATATATTGAAATAAAGTTCTCCATTTCAACTTATTTAGAAGCTCTCTTGTTTATCCTCTCCATAAACACCAATAAACTTAAAAGGCCATTTTTTCTCCCATAAATTAATGAGACTTACAAAAGACAACCAATAAACTTAATTTAATTGAGACTTTTAGATAAACTAGAATGTAAAAGATAATCGAAAACAGGACAAAATAGTTGTTTAGCTCCAAATAAACAAGATAGAAAGATAAATAGGTTCAGAGGCGGTAACTTCAAACATCTTTGTTAGTATAAGTATGTAGTGCTTCAAAGTTAATCAAAAGTTTATCTTCCTTTATGTCAAGATCAAGGTTTGAGATTAAGATTTCAGATGCCATAGAGTTGCTTGAACCCACTTGCTTAATTTTGTAATCAATAATTGGAATTGCTCGCTTTGCTATCAAATAAAGTGAACAATCTGTCAAATTACAAGAGTTAAACCAATATAGCCAGGGAGTGTTAAACCACACAAACACTCGAGAAAAATAATAGTCAAGATTAAATGAATGTTCACCAACGATCATCTTATTAGTACTTAGTATAAACTGTAATCAAAGATGAAATAAGATTAAAGTTTGAGTGAATCTTAATTTAGGTTCTTAAAATTAAGGACCGTCAATAAACTTAGTCATTCTAATCAATTGTAATAAATCTAGATCATAAAATAGAGATCAACAGAAACCCTATACATATTTCAAGAAATATGCTCCAACTTGGCATTTCTTAAGCTGTTAGATTACAGAGGATTAAATTGATTAGAACCTTCAAATTCGAAAACTAATTTGCTATTTCCCAAATTCGGGACCAAATTTCCCAATCTTCAACGATAATTCACTCATTAAAGTATTCATATTAGCAGTTACTTTTCATAATCTATCTCAGAGAGTTTATTGAAATAAGCTAAAAAAAAGCTTATAGACACATATCATTTTTTTTTCTTCAGGAAATTCAGTATCCAGTTCAAAAACCGACTAATCCGGCAGACCAATTCCACAATTCACTAGCGGACGGCCCAATTGAAGCCAGAGCAAAACGATTAGCCCAACACAGTACAAACACACTAAAACACTTAAACAAGTGCTTATACTTTAAGATAACTTATTTGAGCTTATATACTAACATAAAACTTTTTGGTAGAACTTATGTTCATAAGATGCAAAACAGCTTATTTTCATAAGCTCTCCAAGACAACTTATGAAATAGCTTATACATAAGCACTTATGCTATAAGCTACAAACAAAAAACATACAATTTTCCTTAATTGAACAAAAGAAATAACCTGGAGTAAAAGGTGAAGAAGGAGCATTATAAACCCCTTTACGAAAATAAACATCAATAAAATTAACACCAATAGCTTTATTCTTCACACGAACTTCTCCTTCTTTAGGTTCACCAATTTCAACATCTTCCCATTTCATAACCTATGTCACGTGATCATGTCAATACAACTCACGTGAGACAAAACAAAAAACATCATCATAGTTTTTTTTTTTTTTACCTGTGGACCACCAAGTTCATGAACACGAATAGCTTTCACCATTTCTGAATTTGTGATGTGTGATGATGATTTTGAAGTGATGATTTTGGTCAAAGGGGTTGTTGGTTTATGTAGTGAAGAGTGATGAAGAAGAAGGTTGTGGTGTTTGAACAATGATAACAAACGCAATGACATTTGTTTTGTTTTGTCCTATGCTTTTGGTTTTATGTTACAATTGTGATGTGGACGGTCTAGATAGGAACAAAGTCCGGCTTTGCTATATTTCTCTATCCTTTGTTTATGAGAGAGATAAACACAAGTGAAAGATTGATGTGATTCATTGTGATATATCGTTGATTAGAGGTGTTTGTGATGCGGTTTTCAGTTTTGAGGAGAAAAATCATAGATTTAAAATAAAAATACATGTGATTCGAATTTGTTTGGTTCGGTTAACTATTCTAAAAAGCATTTGAATATTTGCGATTTAATTTGGATGTTTTTTATAATTTAAAATGCAATATAATAACTTAAATATATTAAAAAATTAACATTACATAATGAAAATAATCGATTATATTTGAAATATATGAAGTGATGATTTTGGTCAAAAATTAAATTAATTCAATATATAAGACTAAAAACAAACAAATAATATATTAATGCAACATATAATACAAATAAAAGAATAAATAAATATTAAAATGTATTTTTACGAGTTGCTTTGGTTTTGAAAAATGTTGTCCGAAATTCGATCCAATTCGAGCGGTTTTACAAAACAACTAAACGGAGGGCATTCCTCATCTCCACCTTCTAAAACGTCCCACATCTACTCCTCGTCAACCTGAGTATGTGTACTCAAAGTACAACCACCATATAGGAAACAACACAACAAAATAATGGGTGAAAACATATAGGAAACAACACAACAAAATAATGGGTGAAACACGCACATTAAATAAATATCAAAAGAATAAATCTCCATCATCACATCACTCTCAACAATTATAATATATATTCTATTCAATTCATATATCACACTATCTCATCATTTTCACACTTAAAAACACCAAGTACTATCATCATAAAAAAATGCATATGAACTCTCTTAAAGACTTACATGAGCGTGGTACTACCCATGCTCACCATTTTTTCAGAGTTATGTTACTGGACTTTTCTCATCTTAGTTTTTCAAAGGTATGTTATTGGACTTCTCCATCAGTCATGCACTCCATCAGTCCTAGTGTAAAACCCTATTTTCCGACGATAAATATTAAATAATAGGAATATATTTAATAATAAGGATGTTAAAAAACTCGTCATTATATCACAAAATAATAATAAAATATTTTCTTTTAAAATAACTCCACTGTAGAAGAAGAAAATCAATCACTGATCACATTAATAAATTCATACTTGCCTTTCAACAATCATAAATCGAAAATAACAAAGTTTTCAAGCTTCAACTCAAAATGTAATTAAAATTAAATCGTTAACTCCAACATTAGTGTTACAATATCAGAGCTTGTAGCGACTACATGTTTATTCAACTACCAAATAACAGAACTAAACGGAGGGCATCCCTTCATCTCCACCTTCTAAAACATATCTCAACTACTCCTCGTCTACATGAGTATATGTACTCAAAGTACAACCACCATATGGGAAAAAACACAATTAAATAAGGGGTGATAAATCCTACCATAATATAATAATAGGGAAAAGCATGCACATTAAATAAATATCAAAAGATTGTAATCTCCACCATCTCAACACTCCCAACAATTATTATGTATAATCTCGTCATTTCACATATCATACCAGCACATCATTTTCACACTTAAAAACCAAGTACAAACATCATCATATACATGCATATGAACTCTCATAATGACCTATATGAACGTGGTACCACACCTACTCACCATTTTGTCAGAAGTATGTTACTGGACTTTTCTCCCACAAAGTTTCCAGAGGTATGTTACTGGACTTTTCTCCCACGTAATGCAAGACACCATGCTCTAGACTCTATATGAACGCATAGAATTAAATTTGACAAGTATTACACGTTTGCGCTTAATCACATAATCCGCATATTAATTTAAATATCTCCCTAACATGCATGACTCTAATGCAAGCACACAAAACATCACCACTATCATCATCATAATAATAAAGATATCGGCATTCTCATCATCAATAAAATATAAACAATATTGTCCTCATTATCGTCATATTTTAACCATCATCACTTTCATCCTCTTGATAATATAGACATCGTCATTCTATCATTACTATAATTTAGACATCATCATTTCTCCTCGTATTTATTTATTTACATATATCTAAAATCAATCGTCAACACTCTTGTCACGGTTATAGGACTCCTCATCATTACTCTCTATCAACCGTTTATATCACCACTTTATCTCTTCATTAATCCAACCCTTACGCGTAACTAATTTCTACGTCAACATTCCTCTATTTTATTTTATTATTCATCTTATGGACATACTCTATTCTCTCATCTATTCTAGGCTCTCTATATAGTTTATTTCTCATATCATACCTTATTCCTCATTCTTAGTCTCAAGATGTTTTTCTTATTTGTTATCATTATGCATAATGTCTCCTCTCTATACAACTAGGTTCTCCCTCACCTATGTCATTAACTCTTTCATACATATTCTTCTCTTCAACTCAATATAGAACCCTAAACTAGATTCTCTCAATTCTAATCTTTCAACTTCATCTTTTAATTCTTTCATCTTCATTAGGCATGACAACAAAACCCAAACTCGTGGTTACCCACCCTAACCAAACCCAATTTGACGGATTTTCCCCGTTTTTACTGGGTTTGAGTATGGGTTTGGGTTTTCCCTAATTTCAAAACACGGGTAACGGGTAACAGGTATTTAGTGTAAAATTGTGGTGTTTCGAGCTCTTGATCATTTGCACATCACTACTATCCATTTGAACCCCATTAGGTATAGTGGGGTTAGTTGGTTGCGATAAAAATTGTTGATATTGATATAGAAAATGTGATGTATGATATGAGTAATTTCTAAAGTGTAAGTTATTTTGTGCAGATGGAATAAAAGGAGAATTTTGAAAACGAGTCTTGCTATATGGATCGAAAGAATTTTCGCGTGGATGGCACAAATATGTTATTTAATGCACAGTATATCTCGGTTAGTGCCTTTACTTGTTATTGTTATAGTTTAAAGGGTTGTGCTACATATAGTTCTTGAATGCTAACTATAGTTTACGTGGTTAATTAAGTTTTTAGTCCCTATAAATATAGCAAATTTCGTTTTTAGTCCTTATAAAAAATGTGATAGGTTTTGGTTCTTAAAATTTGTTTTTATGCATAAAATTTTAAAGATTTTTTTACAGACATGTTAATATCATCACAAGAAACTCTTATAAAATATTTTAGTTTTTTAACATGTCATGAACTAAATGTGGATTTTTCTAAAAGCCAAATTTTCAAGATTAAATTAATGAAAATTTGGACCTAATAATCAAATTTTGAGCTACTTTTTTTGTAGAGAAACTTTGTATAATATTCTAAATAAGTATGTAAAAATTCATAAAAAAATTAAAATTTTAAACATAATTAAACAAATTTTAATTTAACCAGCACTAAAACTACGTGTTGAAATTTTTTATAAGAACCGAACTATGTCACTTTTTTTATGAGGACTAAAACCAAAATTGACTATATTTATAGTGACCAAAAACTTATTTAACCTCTTTTTTTTTAGTGTTAACCCTCGGTGCTTAGGAGAGATGGACATTAGTAATATGGAAGTTTGGCCATACTATGGAAGTTTGGCCAAAGTCTGGTCAAGAATTGTTTCGTTCAGAAACTGAACGTGGACTCTTCCAAACAATTCATTTTTGTTTGAGTTTATTAATCAATTGAGCTCAATAATTTATTTGTGGTATTTGACCTTTTGTTGCTACAAGTTTCACATATATACTCATTCCGTCCTTATATATAAGTACTCGTTTGACTAAAAACTTGTCTCTAAATATAAACCATTTTTCAACTTACTAGATGTATTATTATTTTTTCCTAAACATACCCCTAATTAACACTATTAACTTGTCTTGAAATATAAAAACTCAAATTTAATACATATACAAACAAAAAACAATTTGGTAATATTAACACACAAAATAGTCACATTAATTGAACTAACAATTTTTCCTAGTAAATTACAATGATGACATGAGCTAAATATGAGGAATGTATTTAAATGCTAATCATGTATTAGACCTTTCTTAGCATCTCTATGTTGTTGAATGACCAACACTGAGCCATGAATATCAAAATCTGAAGAAGCTAAAATATCACCAACTGATCCAAGTTCTGGACATTCCTCCCAATCACTCATATCAATTGTTAGTGAACTATTTCCTCTACCACCCTTTCCAACTATAAACAAAGAGTATATGTCACCAATCTCTTTCAAACATTCCACTGTTTGTCTTCCATCCTTCACAAAATTTTCTACATATCCAATTTGTCCGGAAGCCACATGCCTGTTATAGAAATCAACCATGAAGTTATTGTCAATCTCATCATTCATAGTCACTTCCCCCGACAACGACATTAAAATCTCTTTTTCCTCAGATTGTTCATTTTCTAATTTAGAAGAAGAAGAAGAAGAAGAAGAAGACGACAAAAATCTAATGATTGTCAAGTTAATTCGAGGGCATTTTGAAATGCGTAGGCTCCAAGCAATAGCCTCGCGGTCATCCGGCCCTCCAAAAAAAAGTGTTGCAACATTTTGAATGTTTTCGGATTCTATTAGTTCTGAGAAACCAAATGACGTAGTAAGTCCTCTTTCTATAATTACACCAACAGAACAAGGTGCATGCCTAAGAACCTTCTGATTAGTAATCCTTATACCTTCTTTTCCGCTTTCAAGTTTTCCATCGATTCGTTGATGCTTATGAAAGGGAAGAAGAATAATCGATACTTGAAGATTTTCTGCTTCATTGCACACCTCTTCATACAAACTTAGAAAAGAAGATACTGTCCTTTTTTGTTGGAGCAAAATATTTGTGTCTTCAGTGAAGGCATCTAGGGCATTATTAATGTCCACCACATCATTTCCACCAAAGGCTTCATCGTCATCACTGATATCGCCATTTTCTTTTTCGTGGTATAACAAGTTTGATTTGATTTTCTTCACAAGCTCTATTAAGTGCATTAAATAAGTGGTAGAAGGTGATGTTTTAGAGCCATGTATTGCTAGTATTGTGGCTAGTATTGCAGATACTTGACGAGGATCATACACACAAGCCAAAATTTTAAGTTCATCTTCCATTTCTTGTGGTTCAACTGTTGTATGGTTGTTTGAAAACATTTTCTCTTCCCCCTTTGCTAGAAATGACACAATTATTCCTGATATTATTGTGTTTAATACTATCGATACTAGCAACACATTGTAAGATTCTGCATCAAAACTCTGTAAATGTAAATCAACAAAAGAAGAAACATGAATTACTACATTATATACATATTAGACCATTCTAATTCTAAATACTTGATATTAACAAATCAATATTGAAATAGCTAAACCCTAAGTCGGGTTGGCTATGTGGATCAAATTACGCTATAACGTTCTATCATAAATCATACTTCGACTTAATAATTTTTCTAGGTCTTTTTTGTCTCTAGGGATTTGACTAATCCCCCATATTTGATCTACGCTCGTTACTTACATGTCTTCTCTCTACATATTCAAACCACCTAAGTCTAATATTAATTAATGAAATCAAGACAAGAAATGTATACTCACAATGTTTTGCTTTGCTGCTGCACCAATGAATAGCAAATCAGCATAACCTCTAGTGTTCAACATGAAGCCAAGAAAAATCCCTTCATTTATAGGAATATGAAGGTAACGACAAACTATAAGAGTACCACCAAGTTTGCTACCAATGCTCAACAAGATCAATATGGCTACATTGGTTGTTCGAATCAAGCTTCTAAACACATTTATGAGGTCACACTGTAATCCCAAATATCCAAAGTATACTGGAAGGATAAAGTTGTAAATTGAATATCCAAGTTTTTGTAGCAAAGTTCTAGCTGTTTTACCTTCCTTAGGAAACAACAATCCAATAATAAAACAACTAATAATACTATTGTAGCCCAAAATTTCTATAACCATTGAGCTAGTTAGAAGCAAAAAAAGTATTAGTAATAGTTCAGTAGCTTTTAGGTATTTTTGGTTTCTATTTCTTGAGTTTAACCAAACGGCTAAGTACTTGTTAATTAGAACTACTATTATTATAGTGATAGTACAATAAAAACCATACAAAATGTGGTAATCTCTTTTCCAAGTAACCATCACATTGAAGAACAACAAGCAACCTATTTCTGTAATCAACGCTGAAGACACCGCGATTCTGCCGATATCGGACGCGGCAAATCGTAACTCCGCCGACAAACGAATCACCATGGGGGAGCTTGTGTATGATACCATTAGCATAATGGTCATATAAAAATAATAATTGGAATCAACATGAACAATTGTTAACTCTTGATGTAAATAAAAGGAGACAGATAGACCAATTATACCACCCATTAGGGCACCTCCACATGCTACTAAGGTGACCATTTTCCAATGACGCAATGTGTAGTGAATATTCATTTCCAAGCCAAATAAAAACATGAAATTTATGCGACAAAAGAAGCTCACTACTTGATAGTAATTTATGGAACTGGCTGGAAAGAATGTCTCTTTTATATATGGAATATGAGACATTGGACCTAATATCAACCCAGCCTGTTTGAACAATGCAATATAAACCAATAATTAGTTAATTAATTATAATCAAACTTCAAATCAATATGTATAGTAATAACAACAATTTTTTTCCTTGTTGATGCATTCAAAAAATTTGTTGCATACCACAATTTAAAACTATATATATCGTTTGTAAGTGCATAACAATTAAATTTCAAATAATTTAGAATATAATGAAAGAAGCAGTGTGTGTGTGTGTGTGTGTGTGTGTGTCTACATATATATATATATATATATATATAAGTGGTTGTATGGTTACCAGAATTTGTGCAATGGGTCCAGGTTGTCCCATAGTCCTAAGAATAACGTTGAAGAAGTGTGACACAACAAGAATGCAGGACACTTGCATACCCATAGAACTTAGAGGGTTAACAAGATCATCGTTACAAAATATGTTGTGAGTCTCATCCATTGTACCTCTTTTATGTTTGTCAGAAATCAATATATTAGAGAGGTGATTAATGATATGAAGTTCTAAGATCTAACAATGTTTTTGCATATGAGGGTCTTCAGGTTCATGTTTGTGATCCTAAAATATTGGTGGAAGATTAGTAATAACAAAACATATGCCATTTCTACTTTTTCTTCCTTTACTTTAGCCAAGGATTACAACTAATTGTTATCTTTAAAGTATCTTTATTATATTAGTTAATTACTTAATTTTAATAGAAGTAATCGACGCATCGAAATTAATAGATTGCAACCTATACACACGCCAAAATAAAATGAAACATTTGTAATTTGAGCTTGACGTTTTTTTTACGTTAAAGATAATTGAATTAACGAAAGGATGACCATAAGTCAAAGATCAATATTACAGGAGTACAAGGGGACGTATTCAGATTATTAAGCTAAATAATGGATAATTTTTTTGGTCCCATGCCTAACATGCAAAAAAAATTAAACTATAAAAACAGACATGAAAATTTTGTTAATTAGTCCTTTTAAATTTTCAAGAAAATTGCAATTTGATCCCTTTTAACTTAAAAAATTGTAAATTGGTGCTTTTAAATTACTCCATCTATCTCAAAATAACTTAGCCATTTGCAAAAAAAATAAAAAATTGTCCCAAAATTATTGACTTATTTTACTTTTCAAAATGCAGTAGTACTTTTTTCAAATAATTATAACTCTAACTAATATTATTTTCATCACTTTCAATTTAATATATTCAACTTTGCATTTGATAATGGGGAATGCATCGATACTTGACAAGACACTCACAACTATTTTTCTCTCTCTTTCATAGTAGGACCCGCATTACCACTTTCTTCCACCATAGTTGGACCCACACTCTCTCTTTCATCCACCACAGTGGGCCTATCATCGGTCACGACTTCTTCCTCAAAATTGGCCATACAATACACCTCATCCTCCACCACATATACTCCTTATGCAGTCTCAAAACCCTCATTTCCAACATTTCCCTCATTTTCCATCTCCAAAATATTTCCATAATTTTCCATCTCCTCAACAATTTCTTCCATATGAAGTCCAACATTTTCTCCCTCATTGTGTACATATATTGAATATGATACTCTATCAAAGGATTCAGTTATCCCATTTGTGGTTGCTCCCCTACTGTATGTTCTACATAAAGACGTACCCTCTCATACATCTCTGCTATATGCATCATTCTCCTACAACCATTGTCATCCCTTAATCTAACTATGTCATCCACTAAATTTGGGTCATGGTACCAAAGTGACCTAAGTATTGGGTACCTAAACGTTTTAGAGTTGATAACATGGAGAAGTAACTCCAATAGTCTGGTTCACACTCTAGTACAGTTTCAACCCCATTATATCTAGCATGGTGAAAATCATCAACCCCCACCCATGGAGAAGTACAATCACAAACCAACCTTCTAATTGTTAAAAATCGAAATAACATACTAACATAAGATTTTGCGCAAAACTTAACATATAAACAGTAAACCTTAACATGGATATAAAAAACGAGATAAAAAATTTCAAAAAATAAATGATGATTTCATTTAAAAAAGGGTTTTTTAATCAAAACCGTAACCCTAAACCAGAAACCATTCAGAAAAAAAACCCTAAACCGGTTTAACATCAAACCCTAACTTCGAAATGGAGAAGAAAGAAGAAAACAAACCTCGTCGTTAGCATCAAACTCTTCATCGGAGGCAGCCATGTCCGGATTCGCGTTAAATTCCGCTTCTTCTCCTTCTTCGATATCCTTTCACATTCGCGTTAAACTCTTGAACTTCCTCTCTCTCTCACATTCTCTTTCTATTTCTGAAAAATGCTTATGATTCTCTCTCTAAACTGTAAGACAACCTTTTATACCAGCCACATATGATTCACCACGTAACTCAAACTAACGAGAAAACAATTTTTTAACGAAGGAGATTTATTTAAAAAATGGAGGAAAAAGTAATAGACTAAAAAGTTTGTTTCATTAATTGTGGGATCAAAATAGAAATTTGAAATTAATCGAGGGACCATAAATAAGCTAAAAATCTTTGTTTATATTTGATGTTAATTAAGAATGGAGATATAAGAAAGGAAAAAAAAAATAAAAAAAAAAGTGGTCGTTAAAAGACAAAAGAAGTGCCGTTATAATTTTGTTGTTAGTTGATTCGATCTAACGACTTCGTCAGAGCAGTCCTATTCTCTCTCTCAATCCATATCTCTCTTCTCTTCTTTCTCTCTCTAACTTTCTCTCTCTATCTTCCACTGAATCCAACAAGGTATAATTTTCTTTCTATCGGATTCTCTCTAATTTGTTATAGTTGAGTTAACAATTGTTCATATTTTCTGTATTTGAATTTGATTTTACTCTTCACTGCACAAATTTTTTGATCATTTTTATGGTCAAGGTTGACTATTTTTATGTTGAAATCTATAAAGTAAATTATTATTTGTATGCTTGATGATTTTGCATAATGATATAACTAATTTGATTGTTTCTTTTTATTTTATTTTGATTTATTTAGAGATTATGGCATGTTTAGATTGATTTATTTGAGCTTATCTAATGATATAAGTACCTGTGAGACTTTTCATAAGCTGTTTTCAGCTTATAGAAATAGCTTATTCATAAACACTTAGGCTCTGTTTGGATAAACAACTTAATTTGCTGCTTTTAGTATAAGTTATTTCGATAACAAAAGATAAAATATAGTTAAATTGTTTTTGACTTTTTGTAGTATACGTTATAAGCTATCTTGAAGTACTTGCGAAAATAACTTATGAATGAACATGTCATAAGTTCATCCAAACTGTCTCGTCGTAAGTGTTTATCCCAAATTAATAGGTCGATCCAAATATGCCGTTACATGATAAGTGCGTGCATATGCTATAAGCGCTTAATTCACTGTGCGCGTAACTCAATTTCACACTGACATCCAATCCGATACTGCCAATTTTCCATGTCTTACAATCAATTACAAAAGTAGGGTGATATGGAAAAATAGTGGATTTTTGTTAGAGGTGTCTGGTTTACATTTTTTTTTTTGGTTTTTTTAAACAGAAGTTTGTTTAAGTGAATTCATGATGATAACTTGTCTTATGGCGCTTTACTTCTATACAGAATCGGGTTTCAACTGATTCCGTCATCGAGTTGTTCTCGTAACTTGCTTCTGAGTCAATGCCTTCTGTAATATCACCTCAGTGGCAAGATAAGGCGAGTGGTTTCTTTTCTTCCTCAGGTACCTTTCACTAAATCTGTGCACATTTTTGCTTTTCTTGTTTACTATCGTATGCTCTTTGTTTGTTTATATATAAATTTAATGTAGGGGTCAAACTTAAAGAAGCTAAGGAATCAGCGGGCACGTTTGTTGGCGAGGTCACAAAGGATACAAAGAGTAATGTAGCTGAAGTGGCGGGAAAAGTTGGAACGATAGTCAAAAGTCGGTGGGCACGTCTTCAGGAGCCATCTACAAGACATGCTGTGCAAGATCGAATGATATCAGCTGCTGCTACAACCGGTGCATTCCTAAGGAGAGGTTTATCAGGAACAAAAGAAAAGGTGGTTGTGGGGAAATCCAAGGTTGAAGAGGTAATGTGGTTGTGTAAATGATTTTTGGCGAATTGTGACTTTTATTCATACACCAAGTTAGCACTAATTATATTTTTGCTGTGCCAATTTGATGCTCAGATTCTTTATTTTTTCTTTATTTGATTTGGCATCATTATCATTTGTTTCAGGTGGCAAAGATAACGGCGCAAAAAAGTAAGACTATCTTGACAGACATTGAAAGATGGCAAAAGGTATATGACATAATGCAGATTGTGTGACATCTATTTACCAGTATAGATCATTCTAAAAAATTCTTACTATTTCCTTTTTCTTGCAGGGAGTTGCTAAAACTGACGGTAAGTTTCTCAAACCACATAATTGAACAAGTGAGTGTTTATTTGACGGAAATGGGACTGAATATGTAGAACTATCCGGAGTCTATTTTGTTAACTATGTAGAAGAAGTTATGTTGATCTAACTAGGAATCTTAGGCTGAATTCCATTTTGACACTTACCATCACATTTTTTTTATTACTACCTTACTGTTACATATAGCATGCTTTTCTTCTATGTAGATTTTCTTTAATTAAACATCGGTGACTTCCTGCATTCTGGTAGTTAATCATTCATCATTTTGACCCCAGTATTTGGAGTTCCTATTGAGATTACTGTACAGAGGCAAGACTGCAGCAAGCCTATTCCTCAGATACTAGTCAATTGTGCAGATTACCTCATAGTTTCAGGTAGCTTTTTCTAGAGTAAGGTTCTATATCCATGTATGTTTCTTTTCTTTTTGTTATTGTTATAGTTCAAACCAGTAGTACTAATTCCTCAATTGTAATGATACACAGGTTTGAATCTGCCATATCTTTTCAAATCTGAAGGGGACAAAAAGGCTATTCAGCAGTTGGTTTCCCTTTACAACCAAGGTATTTCAACCATTGTTTCAGTAATTGATAGATCATATCAATAAACTTAAGACATTGATATATTTTCTTCTATAATTGCACGTTTCAGATTCAGCTGCCTCAGTGCCTGAAGGCTCAAATCCAGTTGATGTAGCAGCTCTTGTAAAATACTATCTTGCTAGCCTTCCTGAGCCACTTACCACATTGGAGCTTTATAATGAGATCAAAGGTGCTCGAACCAACATATATTCCATGAGAAACATACTTAAGAGGCTTTCCAGCGTGAACTATATGACTCTGGAGTTTATAACCGCACTTTTGCTCCGTGCTAGTCAGAAGTCACTTCTCAATAAGGTAAGAGACTTCTGTAAGTGAGTGTAAATAATTGTTTTGTGGAAGTGGGATTTTGTTTCATATATAGATGAGCACTGTTTTTACTATTTAATAAATATGTATGCTGGATTGTTTTGGCCCATATCTCTTTACTCTCTTATACACATTTCTTTTCCTAAAACGTAATAAAGCACCATTCTGATTTCTTCGTCTCTATCTGCAACTGCTCTATACAAAAGTCCCTGCAATGCAGTAGTAGGATATTTATACCTGATGCAATATTCCTTTAGTATAATAAGTCGTCCGTTTTCTTCGAAACTGATAGTTTTCTGCCCACAATCTATGGTGGTTTTCCCATGGGTTTCTAACCACAGGACTCCCAAAATTAAGTCTTCTCCTCCCAGGTCAAAAACATTAGTCTCTGAGCAGTCACTGGACAATATGATCCAGAATACACATTTATTTCATAATCAGAACTCTCTTTCTTTCAAATTCACCCAATCTCCTTAATAAACCAATAACCTTATCACTAATTCTTTTAGTGAGGAACCTGATATATACAGCTAGACATGTTCTGGAAGCAGAATGCTATTATTTAACTGACACTAGCTGTTAAAGTTACAATTAGTTAGGTCGGATGAAGATTCTAGAGAACATGAAATATAGTTCTAGATATACTAATGCACCGAAATACTGCAGCAGTATGAAACATAAGAACAGCCAGTGTTTTCAATTAATGTATTTTTTCTCTATATTCTCTGGGATAGGATTTGTTCTTTGTTTAATTTAGGCTTTCTTCTAATAGTCTTATTGTGGGCTTTAATTTTTGATTTGGCTAGTTCCATGTCACTGAAAAGTTTATGCACCCATAGTAACACCTTTCAATTTTGTTTAAACTTCTTGAAGGGTTTGCTGTGTTCAGTAACTTTTTTTCCCCCTTCTACTCTAGTATTTTTTTTCTCCTCATTTGAACACTGTTTTCCAAGTTGTATAACATGCTCTATCATAATTAGAAACCTTCATTACTCCCTGAATATGATCATCGTGGTCCTTTACTGTTTATATTTTCCTATCAAATGGCTGACGTTAAGAACAATCACACTGTTTTTACTAGTTAGATTCTACATACAAATTTGTTTTGATCAGTATGATCAACATTGTTGACCTTGTTCAGATGGATTCTCGGAGCCTTGCAATGGAAATGGCACCTGTTATCATGTGGCAAAAGGGATGTAGACCTGAAATTTATCGTCAATACTGGAGTCAAAGGTCAGAAAGTCCTTCCAAACAGAGCTTGAATCCAGAACCTGGTTCAACTACTTGGGACATGCTTGCTGGTATGAAAAATGATGCCTAAACTTGTGATTATTTACATACAGTTCATTATGTAGGCTGTGATGAAAAGTCAACTATATTCTTCTAAGTCATAATTTATGAGCTAGAGGTTGTACTGTGCGTTGAAAACATAATGATATGCAATAATCTTCAATGAACACTATAATTTTATTTCTATATTGGCAATTTGAGGAGAAGGCCAATATAGGCCCATATAGGATCTGATCATATGGATGATAACTTTGGGTGTAGAAGGAACTAAGAATACCCAGGAATTTTTTTTAAAAGAGATTGATCTTAATTGCCCTTCCAAAAAGTGGTTTTTTCTTTTCTTTCTGAATGATAGATTCAATTGATCTTTTTTGTACTCAACTCCAAGTAATGAAAAAAGACTTTTGTTGTTGCTATTGTTGTTTAGTGCTGGGAATTCATTTTAGAATAAAAAGATAGAAGTTCTTTAGTGTTTTTCAATTATAAAAAGTCAAAAATGGGATATCAGTGAAGCGCCAAAGTTGTCTAAAAGGATTTGAAAATACCTTGCACCAACTGAAGTTGAACTATTCAATGTTTTCATGAAAGAATAACTACCTGACATGATAATGCACTAAGAAGGTGACACTGTTCTTACAGAGGCTAATAGCAATATAGAAATATTCTGGTACTTCAATTAAAGTGCAATTGAAATATTTTGGCTACAAATCACTTCTATATTTAACTGATGCTAGCCTCTTGGGATCTTCTTACAAAGGGGGATGGCTAAACATTTTAAAATTTGCATGAAGTGTAATTCTACTCATGATCAACATTTGCACTCTAATCACAAAATATTCTGGAAGACTAAAAAAAGTTGGTTTACTTCTATTGAACTAAAACTTGGTCTGCATTGAATTAGTGCTGATTGGAGATTACCATATATCTTATTTTCTTGTTTCTCGGTTGCAGACGAGAGTGAAGCCATGGATGCATCTTCTCTTATTCCTTTGGACGAAGGCATGCCAGTTGACTTTGGTGCAATCGAGGTTGTTCAGTTACTCATAGAACATCATAATGCAGTGTTCACCGACGCCAATGAGACAGTTTGGAAATGAATGATCATACTACTTATCCTTTATTGATTCTTTGACTTGGATGTATTGGATTTGGAATAATGTTTTCCAATTTGGATATATTGGATTTGGAATAAATGTTTTCCAATCTGGACGTGAGGATCATCATATGGCAGCTATGTTTATGCTGGGGAAACATGTTGGGTACTGGTCCAGTTTTAGTGAAAGGTATATCTGATTTTTTTAGGTCTTTTAAGATTTTATTTTTCTGGGTGCAGAGTGGATTGCAACAAGCATTGTACAGCTACTATTTACTGCTTGAAGAAACTCTCATCACTAATGTACTTTTATTGTGGTGTGATATTTTTTTTGGTGGAAAAATAATGATAAGTGATCTGTTTGTAGTTTATGTAGTCATGATTGCATATATATATGAAGGTCAATTTGGTGCACCTAAGAACAATAAAAGTTTGATTTGAAGAGTATGCAAGTAGATTCTATAGATTTCTCCCCTCCCCCCTTAAACACTTGGACTGATATTCATTATCAGGACCTTGGAATTCAGTATGCATGTGCAGCAGTGCAGCTACTAGTTTTCATTTTTCAGTAATTATCGAGGGGATGTGTTGAACGATCATCGGAGGCGAATTTGTTCAAGTTATGCATATGTAATTAAGAGAAAAAAGAATGCATAAGACTTACATGTTCATTGATAGTTAAAAATGGAAACATTTCGAATATGAAGGTATTAAATAAGACCTTCAACTAGTCACATATTGTGCATTATCAGGTTTTTCTTTACTAAATTCAGAAAACCTGAAACAAGTTAATGCATTAGCATACTTGGAAAAGATGGTAAATATAAAATAAGAGTTAAATGATTACTGAGAAAAGTATTCAAAAATCTCAGTTGGGATGTCCTGAAAGAAGCAGTTTGAACTTGTACTCTGAGAATTTCCTTCAAGTCCAAGACTTGGCAACCTAGTTCCATTCTTCTTGCTCCACACACTTTCTGAACATTTTTTCTGCTCAAACATGTCCATAAAATTAGGGTCAAAGGGATCTTGAACAAGATCTTGGCACTCTGGGAATAGTGGAAAGTCCATTTGTGATTCAGGGAGTAATGGAAAGTTGTATGCTGATGAAGACTCAAATGAGGGTACTGTGTGAAGTGGAGTGGCCTCAAACTCAATAATTCCATTAAGTTCACTTTCCAAATTTTGGTAGTTTGGCTTTGTCAAATCTGGAAGGTTGATCATCTTGAACTCCTCTTTGTTTCCCATATAAGAATTTGGGTAAGTAAGATTTTCCTCCAGCTGATTGGAACCACATTCAGGAACCTGAAATATACATTTTCACCATCAGAAACCTAAAATTATTGTTATACCGTCAAGATAACCCTGCATTCACGCAGTCACACAATCATGATTCTAGTCTTCGATATTAATCGGATGATTCGAATTACAAATTTGCAATGTAGGTACAAAACATGAAGTAATAATGTGAAGTATCCGAACAAAACTGGACATTTTAAAATGATTGTGTAATCACGGACAATATATTTCGAAACATAACTAACTTGTTTAAAGAAACTTTATTCATTAGTTTGAAGAGAAAATCATGTTCACTTAACCTTTTCAACTTTTACTTGATTAGAAATAGCTTTTCCCTTGTGTTTCTGCAGCTTTGATGGTGGTGAAGGAGTCCTTGGAGAATTCCTATCCATCCTTTTTCTCCTGCTACTCCAAAAATTCTTCACATCATTGTCTGTTCTCCCTTCCAAATATGTAGCAATTTTGGCCCATTTGTTCCCAAATTGCCCCTGTAGTTCAATCACCACCCTTTCTTCCTCAGATGAAAATTTGCACCCTCTACAATTGAAATCACACATTCCAAACTTTCATCACAAAACAAAACACTGTTAAATTAAATGGTATTGTTATTTTACAAATTGACAGAAACACCAACACTTGAACAATAATAGTATTACTTTAAACTAAATAAGAATAACTCTTGTTACGTTTATTGCAAGGTAAAGTATTCTTGTATTGTATCTAACTATTTTTATCAACTTTGTTTGTTTCTACTATTTTTGGCAAAGACATTTTTCAAAATCAAACAGATGCATAGAGACAAATACATAATGTACCATCACAAAGTTAATTTTTGGGATAAAACTTAGTTACAATGCTATATCCAATGTTTCAACCTATGAAGTATTGAATCAAACACAATCACTACACACCACATTGACACATTGACATCGGTAATAATCGGAAAAAAAAAATCAATTGAATGTAATCATATGTGTTGATGTTGACGAACACCCATTCACTCATTATAAATGTTTTTAAAATTTATAGTGTTACAAAAATTTGAAAGGGTGAGAAAAACTACCAATTGAGAAAAAAAAGATCAGGAACAAAGCAAGATAAACAATGTATGAAAATTCAATGCACAAGCAAGTTTTTTTCTTTCTGATTCAAGAACCATAAAAAAAACACAAAACACAAACACATTACATTAAAAACAAAAAGTGGCAACAACATCATGAAATCAATGTCAATGTTTAAACCAAGTGTACCAATAATTAATCAACAAAAAATGGAAATAATTAAAATTAGGGTTAAGAAAATTGTTACTACGTTTTCAAGTTGGGTCTAAGCTTATTAACCCATCTTAACCGACAAGATTTTCCAGTTCTTGGCAAAAGACCTTTGGATCGAATGGAGCTCCAATCTCTAGGACCATATTTGTTAACATGTTTCAACAACACTTCATCTTCTTCACTACTCCATGGTCCTTTTTTTATGTAACCTCTTTCATATTCTCTTTCCATTTTTTCAATGCATAATTTTGTTTCTTCTTCGTTTCATTTATTTAAGGTGTGACAAAATAATATTTGAAATGAAATTTGACGGTTGTGTTATTGTGTGATTGGATGCATGAATAATGCATGCACTTGTCCACGTGGAGGGTGTGTAATGATTTTGTTTTTGTTGTTGTGTGACGTGGCAGTATGTTATTGGTTTAGTGGTTTAGGTTTTATGTGGATTTGATTTATGGGATTTTTCTTTCCACTAGCATTATGAACGGTTTTGACGGTTAGTGGGAACATGCACAACCCCGCCATTTCTTCACTTTTTTGAAATTAAAATTTGTGCTTTATTTTATTTTTTGGTCATGAAATTTGTGCTGCTTTATAAATCAATATTCTTTAGAAAAAGGAAAAACCAATCTAACTTTTGAAAATATATAATAAATGAAGAAATTAATTTCAAGGTATTGGTGGTGTCAATTTTTGTTTTACACATTCGTTCAATAAAATTACACTGTAGTGTCACTTTAATGGATTAATTCTTAAAATATTTCAATAGATATCTTTTTTTTTTTTGAAAGGATTTCAATAGATATCTATACGATGTGATTTGACTGGATTAACGTGTAAAATAGTTTTAAACCGTCAAACAAATACAAAATAAATCGAAATATGAATATTTAATTTTTTATTTTATCATCATGAATTTCTATTTGAAATCAATAATTTATTTTTATTTCAAATTATCGATAGTTCTATACAAAATAGTAAACACTAAAACGGTTAATAAATATGTTCTACAACTTTTCTTTTTAAATTCACAATCTAGTAGCAAGGTTGATAAACATTTTAATTGGGTGGCATAATTTAACTCATAAAAATAGATATCATTTAATCATATTAAAAGTACACATTATTTAATTTATTTACCATTTACCTTTTTTTCTTTTTTTCATTTATGGGTATCTAAATAATTTTTATTTAGGGTAGTGACCAAACAACCGTTTCTCTTGCAACTGTGCTATTTGTGTACATCGAAGGAAATTTTGACATATATTAGAGATAGTAGTTAGTTTGAGAATATAAATAGTAGTAATAGAAAATATTAGTAGCTAATAGACAATATATCTTCTTAAGATACTTCTATGAGTTTACAGATATTTGGTCTCTCTTGAAGATTAAATAGTCTCAATTGATCCAAAGGTCCAGGACTAGATGGATGAAGGAGGGTGATGCAAATGTGTCCTATTTCCATGCATGTGTGAAGAATAGGGGCTGGAGAAATTCTATTTTGGCTCTCTGAGGAGGTGAGACATGAATGGAGGATGTTATGTTTGACCAGTTTGTTGCATCATCCAGCCTCCCTAAGAGTTTTTCTTCTTATTTTGTTACCTTGATCCCAAATGTGGACTCTCCTCTCAAGTTGGGGTATTTTATCCCCATATGTTTACTTGGCTTGTTGTATAAGTTAGTTGATAAAGTCTTGGCGGCGCGTTTAGTGCCTTTTATGGATAAAATCATCTCGGAAAATTTGTCAGCCTTTATTAAAGGTCGTCAGCTAGTACATAAGGTGGTAGTTGATGACGTAATAACATATGATATTTTAGGCTATGTTTTTAGTTATTGTCTTTGCATTTGAAGGTAAATAAGAGGTCGTTTAGAGGAGTTGTCCATGGTTTGAGAAAACTTTTATCCTGCGTACGTGTGAACAAGACAATATGAATTTAGGGTTAATTGGTTAGTTTATCAATTAAATTCTTTTAATCGAATCTTAATATGAATTTAAGATTTTGATTCATATTAAGGGAACACCATAATTAGAATTGGTTAAATTGTAGCGATATAAATTTAAAACTTCCACTGCTATATCACGAGGTTATATTCTATTTAAAACTAATAATTAATCGCATTAATTCGAACAAATAAGGAAGAGGGGATTCAAAGATGCCCTAATCGCTGTTACGTATCTGAATGAAATCAACCTAATCTTGCATTGAGCAGGACAATTAAAACCATTCAACCACTTTAAGGGAATGCCACAATTACAATTGGTTAAATTGTGGCGATATAAAATTAAAAGTTCCACTACTATATCACTGAGGTCATATTCTACTTTCGTAAATCAAAAGACCTATCATAAACTAATAATTAACCGTGTTAATTCGAACAAATAAGGAAGGGGGATTCAAGGATACCTTAATCACCGTTACGTATCTGAATCAAACCAACCTGATCTCGCATTGAGCAGGATAATTAAAACCCTGCAACCACTTCATCTCATCTATTTTAGTTACTTAGAATAAATTCCGCTAATTGCTAATCTGAACGACAATCCCTATCGAGACGATAAATTACTACTTTATTACTTGTCTACGATATGGTGCACCTATCAATTATCGTTCATCAATTTTTTGGTGTCGTGGCTGAGGATTGTTGATATTTTGATAATGTAATTGACCGAATTTATTTTGTAAATATTTAGGTTTATTTTTCTGTTTTAGATTAGGTTAGTTTACTTTTTATATTTTTTTAGTTAGTATTAGGTTAGATACTAGAAATTAGTAGGGGTGGGCAAAAAAACTAAAATTCAGATTTCGTTTATTTTTTAAAATTTATTTTCTACTGTACCAATAATAACATTTCAGTTCAGTTCGAAACAGTTCAGTTCAGTTCGAAATGCAAACAGTTCGGTTTAGTTCAGTTATTTTAAATTTAACAAACAGTTTAGTTTGGTTCAGTTCAATTTTCATCCCGAACCGAGCCATACCCACCCAAAAAATTAGGGTTAGTTTCCACTTTCAAGTTTAGCTTTATCTTTTAGAATTAAGCTAGTTTTTATTTTCCTTGTTTTTGGGTTAGATTAGATTTGTTTTTATTAGGTTAGTTTTATTTTCTTATCATATTTCAAAATTACAAAAAAAGATTTAGTTTGCTTTTATTGTTTCTAGTGTTTAGGATAGTATCTAGTTTAGATTTAGTTTGTTTCCTTATATCAAAAACCGAAAAAAAAAATTTTCTATTATTTCCTTTGGTGTTTATTCTAATTTTTACTATCACATTTTCTATCACATGCTCTTCTTAAATCCCTTGTGAGTTGTTTTATGCATAACGCAGAGTCAGGTGCCGTAGTATTCGACTCCGACATCGAATATATATTATTCTTTAATGCAAGTTCTTTTCTAAACGTTGAATATTAATCTTATTCTTCCCCCCTTTAGTAAGGTAGATTAGACAGGGTTGTCCGCTTGTAGAACTGTTAATATTGAATATGTTATGAAATTTTAAGATTCATAGATGAAGTTGGAGCCTTTAGATAATAATTTAGGAATACCAAGTCACCTATGTTTCAATTACCTCTTAAAGAGTTATTCCCCACTCTAATATTCCGTGCGTACACCTACTGACACATGTCTCTTTGATGACCCTACACCCTTTAGCGCTGCGTATAACCTTAGAGTGATTAGCAGGTGAAGCTTGACAGTTGGAGGGACATATTGCCCTATAAACTCATAACTTAAATAGAACCATTGTCCTATAACTAAATAAAGAGTTGTTTGTTAAATCCAACAAGATAATTTAGGGGATTTGAAGCATCCTAACCGTCATTGTATTCTGCAATCAAACTAGGTTACTAACTAACTCCCATTTTACGCAATCAAATCAAACTTGAAAAAACCCCTTAATTTTCCCACTTTCTTTTATTATTTGTTTTTATTTTCTGCATCTAATAAGTAACGCTAGTTGCCGATTTAAGAAAGGTTATGGCTTTGACTCTTGAGCATTTATATTAAGTTATAGGCTCTGAATGTTAATTATTTTGAACTTAAAAGTCCAGATTTTAAGAATGATTTGTTAACAGGTCTGTTATATTTGTGTTTGTTATGCATAAGTAATATAATTATTTTGAACGATTACTAACAGTAGAATGATTTTTTTTTCTCCATTTTTTCTTCATTTGGGTCATTCTCAGGTACTTTCAGATAGTCAACGCTCACAATCATCCTCAGGTAGTCAACGCTCATACATCATTTATCTCAGTATTTAAAGCCAATAAACTTTGTCCAATTCTTACAACTTTTTTCTACGAAAAAAAAATGTTTTTCATCCAATTTTGTTCAACATTTGGTATACAAGCTATTATTTGCATCGCCAAGTAATTAACTCGCTGGATTGCCGTGAGCAATTGAAATTATTGTTGAGGACATAATGTGATTAAGTTTCCCAAAGTACAATAACTAAATACTCTAACAAATAGAGCAACAAAATGATAGGTATAATACTCCCTCCATCTTAAAACAAGTGTTATTTTTGAGTTTTATACAATTATTAAAAAAAATATTAGTAGTGTTAATTTTAATAGTAAAATATAGTTCATTTAATAAAATACTTTTATTAATTATATTTAGTGCAATAATTAGATGATTGAAATGCAATAAATAAATGTATCTTAGTGAAAAAAATAATAAGGAAAATGTTAACTTGTGCCTCAAGGGCACGTGTTAAGAAACCTATTATAGAAATACACGTATTAAAAATCGTGCAGTCAACATCTTAAAAGTTAAATTATCATGTTTTTCAATAAAAAAATTACTTATTTTGGATTCCTTAAGATGTGCTCTTAAGACACAAGTTAACATGACCCAAATAATAAATGTTGTATTGACATTGTAAAAGAGATAATAATTTGAGGCAAAATAATAATAATAAAGAGGACACATATTTTAAGACCGGGAATAGCAGTTTGATTCATCAAAATATTTTACCAAAAACATGAAACAACATCATAGATCTTAACAATTAGCATCAAAATCAACAAAAAGTCCTTGTTCGTTTTTATTGAGCATTCTTGTTTTATTTATGCATTTTGATCATTTTTCTGCTTGAAAAAGACTTGAAACCAACATTTTAGCATGTTTCGATTAGGGCTATGCCGGATATGGTGATTTCTGCCTTTAGTGGTGGCAATTTCCATTGTAACTAGGTAGTTTTTAGGACTTAAAGTCCTTGTCTTGTTGTTTGGAAACCACCGGTGAGAGGTTGTAACTTGTTATAAGTTCAACCTGTCGCCACAGTAAAAGGTGTTGCGCCGCCGTAAATGATAGTTTCAACTGTGTCTTTTGATTTTTCCCTCCAAGTTGTTTCCTTTTTGTATTTTTTCTCTCCGATCTACTTCGTCTACGAAGACTCTAGACCCTTTCCTTGCCATGATTGGATTGAGAGGTAAAGGAAGGGTGGATTTGAATGTCAAATTCATTTTTTCCCTTATTCCTCTTTCAGGTTAGACATGGCAAGCACTCCAAATAGGAATGAGGCCGCAATACACGACGCTTCCTGGGTAGGGAACGAGCCTTTGGAGGCGGTATCGTTGTTTGCATCGGATGGGACAGCAGAAATTCCGTACAACTCTGTTGGGAGGAGCGAGGACTAGGAGGTTAACTTATCGAGCATATCAGACCGTGTCTGCTCGCGGTATAAGGGGAATAGGTTTTCCATTTATGAGGTTTTCTTCAAAGACATGAGGTTCACACTTCCTTTCTCTGACTTTCAGAGAAGCGTGCTCCAGTGGACAGAGCTGTCTCCCTTGCAACTGCATCCAAACTCTTATCCTTTTATGAAGATGTTTAAGTTAGTTTGTCAATATCTTCAAATCACTACCTCTAGAAATTTATTCTTTGCCCCTTCACAGTTCAATAAGGAATATAGAGAGGAGGATGACAAGGTTGGGTTTTCCTCCGACAAAACTATAAAATGTTCAACATTTTTCTCGGGAATGTCAAGAGCTAATGAGTGTTTTTTCTTGGTGCGGCTGAGGACTGAGGCCGCTCTCCAAAATGTGCTGATGACAGTGGAAAGGCCTCAGGCCGATGGCGGCGTGGTACCCGCTCGTGT
The DNA here is from genome assembly GCA_946800305.1 of Medicago arabica. Lineage (NCBI taxonomy): Eukaryota > Viridiplantae > Streptophyta > Magnoliopsida > Fabales > Fabaceae > Medicago > Medicago arabica. Next base: position 12,679,547 of record OX326964.1, read on the forward strand.
CCTTCTCTTCCCCTTCTACTGATGCAAGGACCACTTCAACTATGAGCCAAAAGATTTTTTTGTCATAGTTATGCTTGTTTGACGGAGAAGGGGAAATAGGATTACGACAAGATGTGGGGCTATGTTAGCTCATTCGTGTCTGCCGAGGTGGTGGACGGGGATGGGAAACCCATGTTGGATTCGAAGGGGAAGCGGGTGACGAGGATGGGAAACTATGTCGCTAAACCTTATTTATATACTAAAAATTACATATAAGTGTAAGGTAGGCATATAACAAACTCTGTCATTAAACCTTTTTAGATGATAAAATAATATTCGTAAACCGCATTATTTATGGACCTAGAGAACATAATGATTGCTATGCAAAAAGGTTAATCATGATTAATGTGTATGATACAAATATGAAATTATTTAGTTTGTGAGAAAGATTAATGTTATTTAATGAAAACACGTGAGATATTAATCATGAATTTTGAAGTGGAAGTATATATCATATCATATGGTTAGTCTCCTCCGTAAATTTTTTGAAAAAAATTGAAATTCTATCATGTGTCATTGAAATACATAATGATTAATGTTTCTTTAAGCAAATTAATGTTTTTTCAAGTATTCCCTCCGTCCCTATATCTAAACACCCATTTTATTTTATTTTTGTCCCTAATTGTAAACCCCTTTTCAAATTACTAGAAGCATTTATTACTTTTTTCCTGAACATACCCTTAATTAATACTACTAACTTATTTTGAAATTTGAAAAATCAAATTTAATACACATGCAAACGAATGATAATTTGGTAATATTAACACACAAAACAAACACATTAACTACACTGACAATTTTTCTTAAGAAATGTGAAAAAAGTAAAGGGGGGTTACATATAGGGACGGAGGGAGTAATAACTAATGCTTTTTTCTAGAGAAGCATAATGATTAATGTTGATGAATAAAATGTGTGCCATATTAATCATGATAATCAAATCCTCAGCAGCAGCCACTCTCTCTGATTCTCCTGATGTGGCTCCAATCTCACCCATTAGATTAATCAAATGGCTACCATATAAAAACAAAAAATTGTAGAAACAAGTTATTTTTCTTTTTCTTTTAGGGATCTCATTTACCGATATCATTGAATATCATTGCTTCAAAAATAATTATCTTCTCATTTCAATTGTATTTGAAGTTCTTTGTTTGTTTCTTCACGTGGTCACAAGAAGACAACGCGTACTATTTGAATATATAGAAATAAGTACATAATTTAAATGGAAAATCCAAACTATACTGTACCAAGAGGGAAAACCAAACTTGGTCTCACTTGGATAATATAAAATAATGTATTTCACCTAACGTTTTCTGAATTGTGCATGCACCCTTTATCCTTGCACCCACTCCTTTTGTCTTGGTGAATACATTGTTTCGACTAAAGATCAGTGACAAATGACAATGAAATTTAACAAATTGTGTGACTACATTGGTAAGGAGTTGCACCAAAAGCATATTCAAGATGAGACCACCACTTTCGTAGAAATAAAAAAAGCAGGTCAATTTTAGAAAATACTTACATAAGACATCAAATTTTACATAAACCAATTGCGGTTATAATTAATACATACTCAAAATGCAATGAGTTATTAAATGAAGTAAACGTAACAAGAGTAGACATGGCAACTAAAATCGCTCTGACCAGCCCCGGCCGTCCCCGCCACGAATTTAACGGGAAAAAGCCAATTTAACTGGGTGCGGGTGCGGGTGTGGGGGAAATCTGAGTTTTTAGTACGGGGGCGGGGCCGGGGGACGCTTACCCCCGCCCCGCACCCGCTATTTGAAACTTACTTAATTAAATTTTTTAATTTTATTTCCATAAACACTAAACTATTTTAATATATTATTACTCTTTAGAAACATAATTATTATATTTATTTTACTCTTTTAAATTTTTGTTATTGGATATTTAATTATTAATATAATTATTGTATTTTATTGCTATGAAAAATGAAAAAAATATGCATTTTTTTAAATATTTTATAAAAAATAGAGTTTTCGTGGGTGGGGGTGGGGGCGGGACTGGGAGACCCGTCCCCATTGAAGGCGGGGTTGGGTGTTCAATTTTTACGTCCGATATGTTTGGGGACGGGGGTGGGGGCGGGTGCATGTAAGCGGGAGCGGGGATGGGGATGCTTAAACCCGCCCCCGCTCCGCCCCGTTGCCATGTCTAAACAAGAGTCACTCTTGTTTTCTTTTGGTAAGGTGTGGGAGAAGTCTTGAGTTTTTACATTACATAATAAATTCCAATTTTGAAGATTTTGGTTGAAAAATCCAAATATATCGAGGCATCTTTGGAATTTTATAAATTTAATAAATTCTTTATATGTTATTTTATATAAGTATCCGTGAGCAATCAGTTCAAAATTCGATTTCTAGATCTATGTTTTTGCAGTTTTGATTTTTGGTGTTTTGAAAATTCATGATTAATCCGTCAAAATTCTAATTTTCTGTGGAAGACATTATTTTAATGTCTTAAATAAGTGAAAATATCATGAAAAAATTTGACCGTCACTTTTATAAAAATAGCATATATTTTTTTTTATTTCAGTCCACCAATTATTGTTTGCCAATTAATGTTTGCAAAAAAAAAAAACTATTATGCAAAACAAATGTTGTGACAATAAAATTATGCCAAAAATGTCACGTGATAAAAAAAATTCAAGTGACGGCAGCCACATGGCAAGAATATTTGCCACGTCAGTGCATCCTATGTGATTAGGGTGTTGGAGGACCAAAATAAGAAGCATCTCGAATTTCGATGGTAGAATTTATGTTTTTGTTTTTACAAGAGCTATTGTTAGACTTGGATTATATTATAGGGACTATTTCAACATTTAATCATTTTTATTAAGGCTAAATTGTTTTTTTGGTCCCTTAACTATTTAATTAGTATCGTTTTAGTCCTCTAATTAAAATTTGATTTATTTTGGTATCTTAACTTTCTCTCTGTTACTACTTTTAGTCATTTCTATTAGTTTTATTAAAAAAAAACGTTAGGGTTCCCCTTCTTCATCTTCTTCATGCTACCTTCATAAAAAACTCATAAGAAAAACCTAAAAAAGGTTATCCTCATCTTCAAAACCCATTTTCTTCTTCACTCACTCTTTGATAAAATCCAAGATTTAATGTGAATGTCTTGTACCTTTTCTCAATTAGATTAAGAAAATGTTTTCCTCATCTTCCCTCTTTTCCCTTCTGTTCCCCTTCTGTTCGGCCAGCTTTCCTCTCATTTTTTCTCCCCTAATCGAACTCAACTCTTGTTTTGCCCCAAATTTTATTTTATCGCTTCTGTTAATCCAATTTGCTATATATGGAAATGAGATTGAAATTGGTGTTGTTGGAAATTGACAACAGATGAATTGATTGAAGGAAAACTAGAAGCTTGAAACTAATCTTGAAGATTTTTGAGCTTTCGTGTTGTCAGAGTTTGATTGTTGCGGGATTTTTTGTTGTTGTTGATGAATTTTGTTGTTATTGTTTGTTTTTGTTGATGTTATTGTATGTTTTTGTTGAAAAACAATTGTGAAAATGCTTAAATAACTTGATGTGAATCAATTATGGGTTTTTCTCATGAGTTATTTATGAAGGTAACATGAAGATGATGAAGAAGAGGGAGTAAAGATGAAGATGATGTAAATCCTAACATTTTTTTAATAAAACTAACAGAAATGACTAAAAGTAGTAACAGAGAGAAAGTTAAGATACCAAAATAAATCAAATTTTAATTAGAGGACCAAAGTGATACTAATTAAATAGTTAAGGGACCAAAAATACAATTTAGCCATTTATTAAAAGCCAAGTTATTTGATGTGTTGTCGAAGTGTGTCATGATTAATATCGCAGTTTTTTTTAGATATCATACACATTTTATTGAGAGGAACATCAAACACATATTTGTTCGATAACATTAATCATTATGCGTCCCCGTGATCATAGTTCAATTGACATGGATAATGCATTGTTATATGTAGGGGTCGAAGTTCAAACCCAAACACCCCACTTTATTCACCTAAAAAATGTTAATTCTAACCACTAGACTACTTTAAAAAAAAACATTAATCATTATGCATTCAATAACATTAATCATTATGCATTTCAATGGCACATGATATAATTTCATTTTTTTTTTAAATAGGAGGGGACCTATATATATATATATATATAAGTGGTTGTATGGTTACCAGAATTTGTGCAATGAGTCCAAGTTGTCCCATAGTCCTAAGAATAACGTTGAAGAAGTGTGACACAACAAGAATGCAGGACACTTGCATAACCATAGAATTTGTCTACAATGTGCAATATTGCACATGTTAAAGCAACTAAAATTGGAAACCTTTTATTGAAAAACAACAATTATTTATTAAAAAAAAGATACATATTTAATATTGAATACACAAGTTCAAACCCAAACACCCCACTTTATTCACCTAAAAAATGTGAATTCTAACCACTAGACTACTTTAAAAAAAAACATTAATCATTATGCATTCAATAACATTAATCATTATGCATTTCAATGGCACGTGATATAATTTCATTTTTTTTTTAAATAGGAGGGGACCTATATATATATATATATATATAAGTGGTTGTATGGTTACCAGAATTTGTGCAATGGGTCCAAGTTGTCCCATAGTCCTAAGAATAACGTTGAAGAAGTGTGACACAACAAGAATGCAGGACACTTGCATAACCATAGAATTTGTCTACAATGTGCAATATTGCACATGTTAAAGCAACTAAAATTGGAAACCTTTTATTGAAAAACAACAATTATTTATTAAAAAAAAGATACATATTTAATATTGAATACACAAGTTCTAATGCAAACTTACTTTTTTAAACTTCTTAACATGTGGGAATTCATACATGATAGAAAAACCCTTTTGGACTTGTCTAAAATGTAATTAATATTACAGTGTTTTAATTAAATACTAACACTAGTTTTTATATATACTAGCGAAAAGATGGGCACGTGCGAAAAGACGGGGACTCACATGTCTGTCTTTCTGCTCTTTTTATTGCGCTAACGTTAAAAAATTATGAACGGTGTTTTTTATGAAATTTTAATTCTGATTAAAAGTAAAAATATAAATGTTTTTTTTTTTGTTTTTAAATTATAGTAAATCAAACTAAAAATTACTAGTAGCAAATATCATGCAGTTATATAGAAGTATCATAGTTATGTTTGGCGTAGTATTTGGAGTGTTAAAGATGTGATTCAGCGCGGTTTTAAGTGGAGTATAGGTACATGCGAACGCATACCAGTTTGGGATCACTATTTTTGACTTGTTGGTTACACCCCAAAAACATTGGAATATGAAGCTAATTAATGTTGTTTTGAAAATGTTACTGCTAGAAATATTTTAAATACTTTGTTACTTTCTTCGGTAACTCATGATGTGTCTGTTTGGAAGTTCGAGAGGGAAGGTACTTATTCAGTTAAAAGTGCTTATAAGGATATTTTGAATCATGATGTGACAGTTGTACAACACCATGTGTCGGGTAACTGGAATTGTATCTGGAGTTTAAAATTGCCCCCAAAAGTTAAGAATTTCCTTTGGCGAGCTTGATGTAATTGCTTGCCCACGAGAATTCAGTTGCAATCAATAGAAGTTCAGTGTACTGATAGGTGTGCGATGTGTGATGATTTTGGTGAGGATAGTACTCATTTGTTCTTTCTGTGCAGTAAAAGTATGCTTTGTTGGCAACATATTGGTTTATGGAGCCCTTTGATGGCTATTTTTGATATTGATGCCAGTTTTCCAACCAATGTGTTTGCTATCCTTCAACACTTGGATCAGCAACAAAAACAAATTTTCAGTATGACCCTCTGGAGTATATGGAAGCATCGAAACAATAAGGTATGGAACAACATTACTAAAACAGCTCAAACTATTTGTGCTCGTGCAGGTTCTCTTCTTCCTAGTTGGAGGAATGCTCAAACTATTTGGCATCATATCCCTCAGAATCATGATATCCCGAATGATTTGAAGTGGATTAAACCAAGTCCCGATAGGTTTACTTGTAATGTTGATGTGTCCTTCTCTCAAGTTCGGAATCAGGTCGGTATTGGTGTTTGCATTCGAGATGATGAAGGCCGCTTTGTTTTAGCCAAGATTAAATGGATGACTCCGCTCCTTGATGTGGATTTGCGTGACACTTTTGGTTTATTATTAGCAATGTATTGGGTTCGTGATCTGCAACTAGGTATTGTGGACTTTGATCTTGACTCCAAAATTGTGGTAGATAGTCTTTATAGTAGTAAAAGTGACGTCCCTAATTTTAGTGCAGTAATTAATAATTGTAGACATCTGTTAGCTTCTGATTTAGTAACCTTTGATGTTAGGTTCATTCGAAGACAAGTCAACGAAGTCGCTCATAGCTTTGCTAGAGTGACTTTGCGTCATGCTAGTTTCTATATTCATATTAGGATTCCATCTTGTATTTCTACTATTATTATGAATGAAATGCAATAAGTTTCTTCTTGTAAAAAAAAAATTACTTGATAAAGAATCGTACTTTTAAATTTTTTTGAAATTTTATGGAATTGATTTACTCAATAAGAACCACTCACTCCATCTCAAATTAAATATCATCTTTACCATTTTTCTTTTGTTTCAATTTTTTTTTGAGGGATTGTTTCAAATTATTTGTCGATTTTTTGATATTAATAAAATATTCATTATTCTTTTTCACTGAGATATACTTTTATTTAATGTATTTCAATCATATATTTATTTCACTAACTATAATTAATAAGAGTGTTTTAAAAAATAAAACATATTTCTATCATTTCTTTAACAACGGTGTAAAACTCAAAAGCGACTCATATTTTGATACGGATGTATAAAATAATCAATGAAGTTTAATATCTGTAAAGAGTTATCAAGTGTAAACTTAACAAGAGTTACTCCTGTTTTCTTTTGGTAAGGTGTGGGAGCACTCTTGATGATTCATTGAGTTTTTAATTTTTTATATTTTTTGAAAGTTGTAGTGGTTAGTTGAGTAGTTTTCGTTTTGGTTCTTGTTTAATCTATTGATGCAGGTTTTTAAATTCTACTTGTGAAGGGTGTCTTACCTTCTCTATTTTGCATTTTTGATATTTCAATTCTTAAGTTTGCTTTCTACATTGGTGGAGTTGCTAAGTTGAATCAAGCTTTTGTGTGTGTATTAATTATAACCGCATTTGGTTTATGTAAAACTAGATGTCTTATGGAAATATTTTCTAAAATTGACATGCTTCTTTAATTTCTACGAAAATGGTGCACTTATCTTGAACATGCTTTTGGTGCAACTCCTTACCAATGTAGTCACACAATTTGTTAAAACTCATTGTCATTAGTCATTGAGGGTGCATGCACAATTAAGAAAACATTAGGTGAAATACATTATTTTATATTATCCAAAAGTGAGACCAAGTTTGGTTTGGTTTTTCCATTTTCTTATGTACTTATTCCTATCAAATTGATAAATCGGTGATATATAATATGGTGAAGCTAATTTAATCAAAAAATAAATAAGTATTTGGTGATGCTAAACTCAGTCTAACTTAATGCCAGTTCAAAAGGATTTATTGTGGTATATAAGAATTATTTGTTTTGCATTTATAAATGGCAACTTTACCCTATGAATCATTTAAAAATAAATTTTATAATGTATGAGACCAAGTTTCACGTCTCTATTATTTTTCATAATTTTTTTAAATTTGTACGATCTTGTACCAGATCTTCGTTTAGTTATGATGATAGCAACCACTCTCATTGAGAAATGATATAATAACATTTTTTTGGCGTATTTAATTACTGAACCTGTCGGTGTATTGTAAAATTATGCAATTTGTCCTTTCAATTCACACATAATTTCAAACCTGGCAACCATATAAAAACAAAAATCATAGGTAAATAATGTAGAAAATCACCAACAACCATCGACTTTTGTTACAAGAGAGTGCCAAGTCATTACCTTATCAAGATTGAGTCATGCAGTGTAAGTGGTTTCAGTAAGATCACGACTAGTATAAAAGGAGCTAGTCACTCTTGTGTTTCATGCACCAAACTCATAAGTCACTAACATGGCTTCCTCAAACTTCCTAGTGCTGCTTCTTTTTGCTCTCTTTGTCATCCCTCAGGGTCTTGCCAATTATGATAAACCTCCGGTTTACAAACCACCGGTGTATAAGCCACCAGTTGAGAAACCTCCGGTCTACAAACCCCCTGTAGAGAAGCCACCTGTGTATAAGCCACCAGTAGAGAAGCCTCCAGTTTACAAGCCACCAGTAGAGAAACCACCAGTGTACAAACCACCAGTTGAGAAACCCCCGGTCTACAAACCCCCTGTAGAGAAGCCTCCTGTTTACAAGCCACCAGTAGAGAAACCACCAGTGTACAAGCCACCAGTTGTGAAGCCACCAGTGTACAAGCCCCCAGTGTACAAGCCTCCAGTTTACAAGCCACCAGTAGAGAAGCCACCTGTTTACAAACCTCCAGTAGTTAAACCCCCAGTCTACAAACCTCCTGTTTACAAGCCACCAGTGTACAAGCCACCAGTTGAGAAGCCTCCGGTTTACAAACCACCAGTGTACAAGCCTCCGGTTTACAAGCCACCAGTAGTGAAGCCACCTGTATACAAGCCACCTGTATACAAGCCTCCCGTCTACAAGCCACCCGTTTACAAGCCTCCAGTTGAGAAGCCTCCAGTCTACAAGCCACCTGTGTACAAGCCCCCAGTTGAGAAACCTCCAGTCTACAAGCCACCAGTTTACAAGCCACCAGGTTACGGACCTCCTCACCACCCATAGTACCCTCGGGTAGATGGTACAACTCGTTTTTAAAGCGTGTTTTAATTAAATAAGTTAAATAAGAGATATAGAAAGTTTCCAAAGCAAGGATTATATATTCTTGGAATCTTCATTTCCATCTTTTGTTTACAAATCCTATTACCAAAGTTAAGAATTTGAAAGAAAATGGTGCATTTGTACTCCAAATTATTAATAAGAACGTTATAATTTAGCACTTCTTAATTTGTGTTGGTTTACTAAATTGGACACGGTATATATACTCTACTTAATTCCCTATCATATCAGTAACGTGCATGAAAGTTCAGTTTTGACTCTTGAGTGGTAGACATAACGAATAATTAATTTATGTTTGAATCTAGAATTTACTAAACTTCACGAACTTGGAATTTCATTGCATTATACTTGACTAAGAGTCAGTGGTAGCTTTAGTGAAAAATAATTTTGGTGCATAAAATTATAAGAGTTGGAGTTTGGACAACCTCTCAAGAAAGAGTTGGACAAATTATTCACTCAAGTATGAAAATGACAACTTAGTCGCTTAAACTAAAGAATGTCATTTAATTTAGTTATCTTTTCAAATTTACTATTACAATTTTCAAGGTCCTATATTTGTGTTGATGCACCAATTAAAAGAATGTTCAAGAAAATTAGGTTTTTAATTGGTTTTGATCGATGATTTCTGAAGATATATTTCGGTAGATGAACTAATCCTTCAATTTAATAGATAAAATTGCCACTCTACAAATTTCAGTTATTATATGTGTGTGTAAAACGAAAAGTTGGTATATTTACGTGTAATATGTAAAGTTTTTTTTTTTAAAGAGGCTAAAATGGAATATATTACTTAATCAAAAAGTTCCTCCTAGCACAAGGTGTATCAGGAAAAGAACAATAGTCACAAACATATTTACAGAAAAAAAGGAAACAAAATACAGAAAGTACAAAACAGAGAAAAAAGTAACATTAACCTATGCTTAACATAGTGACCGGATTAAGCCATCAATCATGGTAGTTGACAGCGAGGTTAGGAAGATAAGATTCCCCCGACATATTCACATGAGAATGAACGTGGGAAAATTATGTATAATCAAGGTTCCAAATATTAAACAATAGCCCCAATAATTTTCTATAACTCATAATAAATATGAGAACTTGATAAGAAAAATAAATATAAGAACATGAGCAGGCCATAGTTGTTTAGCGCGAGAAGCTTCATCTTCTTTTTTAGTCTAAAATCTGTTAAATCTTCTTTCAAAGAAGATTGGCGATTTTGGGATTTTTTTTTTTGATATGGAATCACTCCTTGGCATTATTTTACTCTCCTTTTATCTAGTAGTATTGTCATACCCCAAATTTTGACCAATTTATTTTATTTATTTTTTTATTTTTTATTTGTACGTTGATCGTCTTCAGTCGGTCGTTCGCGCGCTAATTCCTGTAATATCTGTTTTTATTCGTATTTGTGGTTGCATTTATTTTTCATTCGTCGTTTACATTTTAATGTCGCTCGCGTTTTAATTTCGTAATTTTTACTCGCGTTTTTGTGCGTATTTTAGTGTAGCGTAATGTTTGCGTTCGTAAAGTTCATTTTATTCACGTCGTTGATTTATTATTTTATTAGCGTTAAAAAAGCCGCGTATCTCAATCGTATCAGACGAAATTTCGGCAGAGAGGTATTTTAAAATACCTCATTTTTTTGGTTCCGACGGGACATTTTTTTTATTTATTATTTAATTTTCGTTTTTATTATTTAATTATTTATTTAGTTATTTTTTTTTCCATTTATTTAATCTGTTGTTATTTATTTATCTGTTTTATTATTTTTTTTTAAGTCATTTGGTACACTTGTCAATTTGTCATTGGTCCTGTCCAACTTTTTCTCCAAGAAACAACAGGGGTATTTTTGTCATTTTCAGTGTATCAGAGACTCAGTACTACAAGAGTAATCAGTCACAATCAAGTGTCAGAAAAAGTCACAATCAGTCAAAAATCATCAAAAACACCAGTTCTTTTTCTCTCTCATTTTTTCAGAATCCAAAACCACAAAAAATATAAAAAAACTCATGAACATTCATGAATGTTCATCATGAACTTCACCCAATCATCATTCCAGTAACCTTTTTTTTTCCGGAATTTCATCCATATCCAAACCATAACAACATCACAGATCCAACCAAATCCATTACCTCACAAACAAATTTCGAACCACAACTCGAAAACCATATAAACTCATGACTGTTTAGTTCGAACAGATCTAAAACGACAACCTCAAAAACGGCAAGAGCAAGAACGTAAAGAAAGTAAGCTAAACTGAGACAAAGAGAAGGAAACCGAAACGGAAAGGAAGAAGAACACGCAAGAAGGAAGATCAAAAACAAAAACAGAATCCGAATCGCAAAAAAAAGAAGAATATAAGGTAGTTTTTTTTATTTTTTTGTGATGAATTTTGAATCCTAAATCTAGGATGTTTTATTGACTTTCTGTAAAAACTATTTGGTTTTTTGAGTAGAGATTGAAAAAAGAGTATGAATGAGTAAAAATTTTTTGAAAAAAGAAGTAGGATGACATTTTCCGGCGGCGGCGCCACCACCCTAGGGTGGCCGGCCACCGCGCCGGAGCGAGCCTTGCTCGCCGGAGAAGATGAACCTTCATCTTCTCCAGCCACCCCTTCATCCATTTTTCGGCCAGTTTTGAGAGGAGAGGGAGAGAAAGATTTTTTAAAGAAACTTAGAGAGAGGTTGGACAAAAGAAAATGAATGAAATACACTAGTGTTTTTCCTTTTATACCAAGCCCATCTGGGTTCTGGATCAACCCATCTTGGGTCTGGATCGACCCACCCATGGCCTTTTTGGCCTGAACCGGTTCGGTTCAAGGCCCTCTCCCTTCTATTTGTTTTACTGCTTACTGTTTGCACCTCTGCCTTGCTGTTCGTACCCCCAAGCCCATTCTCTTTTTCTGTTTGTTTTACAGCTTGCTGCCTGCACCCCCTTCCCTGCACATATTTTTGTAGTATTTCTTTATCATTTCATGCATTTTTTTTTATTATTCATATGACATTTGAACTATGTTTCATGCGTTTTTTTATTAGTGTCTTAATTTTCATGTCATGCATTTTTATTTGGTCTCTTTAAATTTTATCTCTTATATTTTTAGTTCATTTTAGGCTTTGAAGTAACATTTCATGTTATTCCATTTTGTCGAATGTTTTAATTATCATACATTTATTATCTTTTAGTTTATTTAACAGTTTAAGTCCTATCTTATTGCATTTTTTATTTAGTTAGCATTTTAAATACTATGCATTGTATAGTTTACTCAATAATTTAATTTCAAACTCATGCATTTTTTTAAATATTTTCCTTTAACTATGTGTCAAGCATTCTTAAACGTTTTGGTCCTCATGCATCTTCTAGTCTCCTAGTTAACTTTGTTTAATGTTGATTTTCGAAAACTTGTGTTTCATACTTTTTAAACGTACTTAATGTCATGCATTTTATTTGGTAGTTATTCTAGTATGTGATATTATTTTTATGCTTAATGTTTCGGTATATTTCGTTTTGCATTATCTCTAGTATAATCTCATGCATCTTTTAATTTTTTTTGTTATGTATTTATTTATCATATTTAGTGTGTACAACTAGGGAAATGATGTAATTTATTTTACGCATTTTTTCTTTTGAGACCATAGAATGTATTTAGGGTATGTAATATGTAACCGGCACACGCACTGACACGCGCACCGACACTCCACTTTATTTATCGCTTTATGCTTATTTATTTTTCCGCCGTTATGCGAATTCATCATGAATTTAGAAAAATATTTTCATCCAAAAAAAAATCAAAAAAATCAAATTCAAATTTCTTTTAAGTAAACCTTGGTTTGTAATCCAAGTGTCTTTCTTTTTATTTTCCTTAATCAAATGTTAATCAATTTAATATCCACATTAGACATGGATTTCGTGCAATTAAAATTAACCAACTTCATCGTATTTTCTTCTCATGCCTTGAGGCCTCTCATCTCTTCTAAAAATCTTTTTTTCAAAAAAATGTTAAAATCAATTCAACTCATCAAATAAGTTCTTTAGCCGAACTACTTGATTTTGATCCCGATTTATTTGGGTAAGTAGGCAAATGGTTTCGACCCTTCCAAATCAATAAAAATAACCAAAAACATGCTTCATCTTTCTCCTTTCTTTCACTTTAACTCTTAAACTTTTTTAATAAGTAAAATTAATTTAGCGCAAGATTAGAGAATAGGTAGAAGGTTCCTATGGGATACCATAGTCGGTTCGGGTGCTTAACACCTTCCCCAATCGAAACCAACCTCCGAATCCAAGGTCTTATAAGGGTTTTTACTCACTTTTTCCCTTCCCGCGAATAAAAGTTGAGAGTTCAATGATTAAAGGTTCAAATCCGATCAATGATTTTGATACCCGAAAATCACGAGCACAAGTATTCACAAAGTTTTTTTTTTTTCCGGCATAGGGCTTCGCTTCCGGTATAATTTGATATTTTTATGTTAATGTAATGTTTGTTCCGTTCAAATGTTTGTTCCGTTCAAATTAACAGATTATTTTTGACTCATTACAAATTCAATCAATGTGATTTGGCCATCAAACAAATATTTAATCCTTAAAACTAACACCTCTCTTACATTTATTTTGTTTACCTACCTTTATTTTGTTTTCAAATACTTCTATTTAGTTGCATTCCTTCATTATACTCCTTTTAATGAAATTTTCTGAACAAAATAAAATTGTGTTACTCAGTCACTCAAATAAAAGTGGATAGAGCAATAAAAATCTTTATTACTATGTAGCTTATATGGATCATATCCTTGGAGTGATTGGATAGTTTAGCGGGATCTTAGCCACTCAAATAAAATTGTTAATAGATTTGATTTGAGATTGTTTAGTTTTGAAATTTGATGTGCATATTGATTATTGTATTGCTTCATAAGATTCAACGTTGAACATCTCAATCCACATTTGAGTCTTAGTTTAAATTCATTGGCTTACTTTTAATCATCATTATCAAACACAATTCAATAGTCATAAACTTTTTAATTCAAGTTTTCGCAAAATCTCATGAAAATTGAAAAACACTATTCACCACCCCTTGATCACACTTCACATATCGTCATATAGAATAACACAATAAAGGGTTAACTATCTTCTCATATTTATTTCTTACAAGCTTCAAATTCACTTTAGTTGGTGTATATGCAAGATTGATAGGTCTGCAGGTGCACGGAAATATCGGTTTTAGTATAAAAGATGTCGAATCCACATAGACCAATGTCAAGTACCGTTATCTATCGTCGCGTTGTTTATCTAAGGCGATGCTAATTAGTTTGGTTGCAAAATTGGGAAAAGTACTTGTTTTTAATCACTTTAATGATGAGAGTCCGGAATATAATTCGTGTCAACCGTTGATGCTTGCTAAATTGTATTTTATTATTGTAACATGAAAATATTTTCGCGCGTTAAAAGGATTAAATTAAAGGGGTCGTCAGCTTTCGCGTGTACGACACCGAGTTTTGATCTTGTAATCTATTCGACAGCTTTCGCGTGTACGCCTTACAACGTCAAAACTCCGTTTGAAAAAATAATCAATTTTTGCTTGAAAAATTATTTTTAGTAGAAAACAAATTTAAAGGTACCGTCGGCTTTCGCATAACCGGTACCGTATTTTAAACTCACAGACGTCAACTTTCGCGTGTACGACCACAAGTTTAAAATAACATTTTTTGAAAATTATAAATTTCTAAATTAATTAAAGAAAACGCTTTCGCTGAATTTTAAAATCAATTCCTAAAAATTCTACAGACAGATACAAGTTTCACTCTTTCGATGTGAAACCGATATCGCGTTATTCCAGTTTTCAATGTAAATGTTCATCCTTAAAAATCAGAATTTTCAGGCTTAAAAATAATTTTTGTTACAATTACTAATCATACAACTTAACAGAGTATCATTGGTACAACGTTCATCACATTCCGGACTCAATAAAAATCTACTCAAACATGTTAAATATAACAATCATACATTTCATCATGCTACTAAACATTTTTTAAACAGTGAACAATATAAGAAAATAAACGTGAATAGCAGAACTGACCTGAACTAGTTGGATACTTTGAATTAAAAGAAGAAGACAAGCACGGCTACAGCTAATTGGGATTAGAACAACATACCAAGTGACCAACACTTAAACGCAGCATGCAACAAAATTGAATAGACTATATGCCCAAAACCGAAACAACATAATGATTGGAATTGAATGATTTCGTATCACCACAACAGTAAGGAATAGAACAACAATTTGAATATGCGCAGCGACGGTGAAATAAAAGGGCAGCAACACACACGACATAGTACCAATTCAATTGAAATTGAGTAATCACGTGGTGCAGCAATACCATAAAGTAGTAAGTAATAAGGATTGGAATTTGAATAAATAGTAATTGAAATAAATATGGGTTTATACGGCTAAATTGAAAATTGCAAGAGAACAAAGTATTGAAAGCTAAAAAAAAGATAAACACTTGAACTGTTTCTAAATCACTGGGTTTCTCTCTAAGAAGCTTGGTGTCCTGGACTGATTCTTGAAGGTCTTTTTTATAGCCAAAGGTTCATCAAGGAGTGCTTCTGATCATGTCCAAGGTAGAGGAGAAAATGCAGGAAGTGGGCAAACTGCTTCTGAAACATGGGGAAAGAATTGGTCTGGCTTTTTACTTCCCACTAACTTCAGACTTTTTAACCTTTTATTTTCCCTTTTTACCCTTTCTTTCCTTTTTTCGCCGAATTTCATCATTTTGACGCGCGGAGACCTCTAACAGATAAATACCTGATATAGACACACAATACTAGCGTAACATGGCAAAAAATTTATAAAATCAAAATAAAAAAAATGTGTAAGTCGAGTCAAAATAATAGTGCATTTTACATATTATCAATTGTAACTCATCATGTTGAATCTCTTTAGAATATCAATAGCATATTTCTTTTGATGCATCACTAAACCTTCTGATGTTTCAACAAATTCAATTGCAAGGAAGTATATTAACTTTTCCAAATCAATCATATCAAATTCTTTCATCATTTGTCTTTTGATTTCTTCTATCAGAGATATATTGCTTCATTTGCCACTAAGTTATCAACACATAGACATATAAGCATCGAATTATTACCTTTGTTATTCTTCACATGCAAACCATACTTAACTTTTCATCAAACATAATTTTGTTGAACTAGAAAGTTATTTATCCTTTTGTTCCATGCTCTTAGAGCTTGCTTCAATCCATATAAAGCCCTGTGTAATATGACTCTTAGAGCTTGATAAGAGGAGGCGTTCCTTACCTTACAAGACTAATTTTAAAGATGAGTTAGGTCCCAAATTTTAACACGGTAGCATATCCTATCGAAGATCTATTGTTGGGATTTTGTGCTGCCACGTTTCATGCCTATTGGGTTTGAGCCACGCATCATGCCCGTTGGGTCCAACCGTGAGGGGGTGTGTTGGAAATTCCACCTTTATTGTGATCTTTCCATTGTCTTCTAATTGTAACATTTGAGTTGTCTGGGGAATCAATCAATCATTGACGGGAAATCACTCATTGGGTATAATCAATCATTGACGGGAAATCCACTACTTGATATTGCGAATATGTCTGGGGAAATCTAGTTACATGGAGAAGTAACAAACAAGGTGTTGTTGCTCGGAAAAGTGACGAAGCCGAATTTAGAGCTATGGCTCAAGGAATCTATAAGATTTTGTGGATTCAGAAACTCTTGGAAGATATGAAGTTGAAATTCGACTTTCCCTTAAAATTATTTTGTGACAGTAAAGCAACAATAGGTATAGATCACAACATGGTGCAACATGACAAAACCAAGCACATTGAGATTGATTAACACTTTATAAACGAGACAATTGTTTTTGGAACTATTTGCATTATGTATGTGACTTCCAATTAGAAAATTGCTGATATCCTGACAAATATTTTGGCAAGGCCTAATTTTGAGCGACTCATAGTCAAGTTGGGCATGCGAGATATCTATGCACCTTGGAGGGGTGTAGAAAAGTCAAAGGTTATTATTAGAATATATTATGACATTATTAGTCATGATAAGACATTTCAATCCATGCAATTGTACTTTATCATCTCATGTGAGAATGATATCATCCACATATAGAATTAGAATGACAATCTTGTCATCATTGGAAAAACTTATGAATAAGGATGATATAATTGAGCATGCATATATCCTTCTCTTTTGATTGACCAAGTGAATTTTTTGAACCAAACCTTGAATATTTCTTGAGACTTTTACAATTTGCACACGTTTCAACAAAACTTGCCTTGAAAGTAGGGATGGAAATGAGTCGAACATGTATGAACTCGACTCGATAAGTATTGCTTCGGCTCGAAACTCGACTCGAGTTCAATACGAACCTTTCTTTTAGCTCGTGTTTGACTTGTTTAAAGTTCATAAACCACTCGTTTCATATCGTTAAAACTAGGAGTGTAAATGAGTCGAATCGAGTCGAACTTGGTTTCAGCTCGATTCGTTAAGAATTGAATCAGCTTGAAACTCGACTCGAGTTCGTCACGAACTTTTTTTTAGCTCGAATACGATTCGATCCAAGCTCGTGAGCAACTCGGTTCGGCTCGATAGCTCGAATCAAATGAACGAAAAGGACAAAAACTATTGAACATCAAGGGTTTTAAGCTAGACAAGTTCAAAGGAAAAAGTCAACCTTAGTTTTAATTAGCATAATAAGCTAAAACACTCATTTCCAATACTTTCCAACACCACTGTACGCTTAATCATGTAACAGGATGCTATTTTATAGACAATTTTACCTATTATGCATAACGAGTGGGACTAAATGTAGTTTTCAAGTTACTTTTTTTCTTTCCAAGCCTCACTAATGCAGACGTGATATATGGAAGGATAAACTTCCAAGTTTATTTTATTATATAAAAAATGCAATATATATATATATATATATATATATATATATATATATATATATATATATCGAGTTGGTTCATGAACTAAACGAGTCGAACCATAATTAGCTCAAGTTCAACTCATTTATTTAACGAACTTAATTTTTAACACAAGTTCGACTCATTTGGTTCGTGTGCCAAGTTTCACGAATCAATTATCGAATCTAGACTCGAACTATTTTCAAGTTAGTTCGGTTCATTATCGACCCTAGTTAAAACCAACTCCCTTGCTCAAATCACTCAATTAAAAAATCTTTTATTTTTGTAAAAAAATATTATTTTTTTCACCCTCTTAATTTTCTTTTAATGAAAAACATAGATTGTACTGAAATAAAACTTCACGAGTATCTAAACAATGTACTTTAACATATTGCTATTGCTACATGATAGTTCATGTGCAATTCATATTCAAATATATCGCGTACCAAATTAAAATAAACATAAAAATACCAGGCCCTTAAAAAAAAAGCCAAAGAATACCAACACATTAGAACGTAATACTTATTGTGGTGCACCATAACAAATGCATGTCGTACATTGTGATGCCCTCAATTTTATAGACACTCCTACTCTCTAAGGTTATGGTTGGATTGGTGGCATGTGGTGGAATGGAATAGAATGAAGTAGGATAAACTCATATTTCATTGTTTGGTTTTGTAAAAAAGCAATGAAATGGAATGGAGTGTGATATAATCCATTCCATCCAATTAAGGGTGTTCATGAGTGGCTTTGGGATGGGTTTGGCAAAACCAAACCAAATAGGGTATTCCGGTTTGGGTGAGGTAAAATAACCACCCATTATACTATTGGATGAGTTTGGACAAACCCACTAATTTTTAGGTTTGGTTGGATTGGCCAACTTACTTTTCTATTTTTTTAATATTAAATAACTAAATGACAAGTCATCATAATTTTGTTTTAAAATAGTACTCTACTTTTTAATTTTCTTAAAAAAAATGTTTAACTTATTTTACTATATAATTTTACACATCATAGAATATCAAATAATAAACTATATCATAAAATACTTGCGACAAACTAAAGTAGTATGACATAAAATTGCATTAGTATCAAAATAACTAAAAAGTGCAACATATTAATTTGTAACTCTAGTATGTTTTGATTTTCAATATATAGGGTTCAATGTGTATGTTTTGGAAATATAACTTTCTTCTACCCGATGAAAGTAAAGATAAAAAATATTAACATTATTGGATAAGTGAGTTTTTTGGGTTTGGGTCTGGTTTTACCTGAAACCCATTTATTTTTATGGGTTTTCCAATTTTAGAAACTATACCCAGCCAATTACCCAACCCAACCCATTTTTTTTGGTTTTTTGGGTGGGTTTGACCGAATTTTCTGGGTTGACCCAACCCATGAACACCCCTACATACAATACCATTCATTTATCCATTTTTTCATTCCCCCCAATTTGGGGTGTATCCAATGGAATGAGACACATTAATATTATAGTTACAATTTTGTCCTTGCTTTTTCTATTTCATTGGCAGCTTCTCATTTCCAGGTTTTTTCTCTTTACCATTTCATATTCTTCTTGCTCTCATCTTGTACAAACTATTCATCATTCGTGTGTTGATTTGCCTGACTTTAATTAATTATTATTGTTATTAATATGGAAAAGGTTATCAATTTAAAAAAAATTAAATTGACGTGATGCTTATATAGTTGTTAGGTTGGACATAGAAAATTGTCTGCATGCAGTACCCATGTTTTAATTTAGGTCTTAAATATTGATGAAAAATTGTTAAATTAAAAACAAAACTCAGTTTTTTTTTTAAAGGAAAACTCATTAGATCTTGAATATTGATGATAAGTAGTTGTTCCATATTGATGAAAAATTTCCGAATTGATCGTGTCTGCATACGTATAATTCTACCCAGTGGTGGAGCCAGAAATTTGAGAGAACCTGAACAAAAAATTTATCGCAAAGAGCATTCTTTAGTGCCTTAGAAGTGGTATCTTTAACATGATGTAGAGCAAGAAATCGTCCCACAACTTCCTCTTTATTGTTCAAGAACCTAGAAAACAAATTCAACAAGGTTATACTAAGGATGGAGAAAATACCTAGCTCATGATTTTGCAGTTCAATTTCCATTTCACTTGATGAGTAGGTATTCAAAATAAATAAGCAGTGAGTAGGTATTTAAACCATTTAAACCATATATTTCTTTAGTAGGTATTCTGATATAGTTTTAAACATTTAATCCATTTTCACATCAGCAAGCTACTGAAACATTTAAACCATATAACCATATATTTCTGTTTTGATATGGCAAGCTACTAGTACAAATACCTTCTATGAAATGCTAAATCACACTATTCTGCTAAACTTGGGTATACATTTCAGTTCAACAAAAGGTAAGTGGCCATCATTGGCTTAAACAACTAAATATCATATTGCTCAAATAAAGTATCATGAAAATTCAAAAGCATCATGCTAGAATTGATATATACTAATTCATAATCAAAGACCAAAAAGCACAAAACTGAATGAAAAAGAAATGAAACCCTGCATTTATAAACAAGGTAAAACTAATTGTGAATCCGGCAACCTAAACCTCCACATATCAAGCTCTAACTGATCAAGCGACAATTCCAAAGCCAGGATGGATCTCCACCACACGTCATCGTCTGACCGAAACAGAAGCTCCAACGCGCGGCTGAAAACATGCGACAGACAGCGTAAAAGCCAGAATTGGATTGTGATGTACGGTTGAAAAGCCAGACATTATTAAGAATTTCAAAATTAGGCACTTTGAATTGCAATAACATTAAAAATGGCCACAAGAGTGACATTAAAAATGGCGCAGTGTATAAGCAGAGAGCCATCATTTCTTAACACCAATTATTACAAAATCACAATTTTTCAATTAATCAATTCATTCATTAACACCAATTCATCAACAATTAATAAATTTTTCAATTACAAAATCACAAATAATCAATTTTTCTAAAACCTTAAAACAACTAAACAAGGAAAGGAATGAAGGATGGAGAAGAGATTACCTTTAGACTTAGAGTGAATTAGGAGATTAGCAACCATAGAGAGAGAGAGAGGAGACCGATTGAGAGAGACAGAGAGGTGAAGAAGAAGTGTTGTTTCCTGTACGCGGGCGTATGGTGTGTCTTGTGAGTTTGCCTAATAATTTTTTTTTTGAAGTGTGTTAATGGACATTCGGGTTGGGAGTAATGCGAAGAAATTAACGACTGAACCCGGGCGGTGAAACCGTCACTGATTCTACCCATATTTTAATCTCGGTCTTTTGTGTTGCATATATTAAGATAGAAACCATAACTCAATTGTGACATAAATTTGTGATTCATATGGATTCAAAATAAGCACATATTGATTAAATTAAATTGAGAATTCAACATATTAATACTTTTTTAAATAAAGGATAAAATTGGAATAAAAATATTATAATTCATTCTGTTTCATTCACTTTGAAAGCAATGGAATGGAAAATTAGTTCCATTCCGTCTTTAAATATCCAAACAATGGAATGTAACATTTGTTCCGTTCCATTCTGTCCAGTTCTATTCCATTCCGCTCTGTTAGTTTTAAGTTATCCAAACAGAGTCTAATGTTTCTAATCTCCACGTGTAGGACTATTTTAATACATAAGTTTGTTTCAAAGCTTGGGAGAGTCTATAATATATTGTCGCCATTAAGTGTTACACTAATGAACTAAACGAGTCGAACTAATATATATATATATATATATATATATATATATATATATATCGTTATATACATTATCGAGCTAACTAATGAACTAAACGAGTCGAACTATACGTAGGTTTGTTTCAAAGCTAGAGAGAGTCTATAATATATCGTCCATATTTAGTGCTACACTAATTTATTATTAGATTTTACTATGATATATATATATATATATATATATATATATATCGTTATATACATTATCGAGCTAATTAATGAACTAAATGAGTCGAACTATACGTAACTCAAGTTTGGCTTATTTAATTAATGAAATTAGTATTCAACTCAAGTTCAGCTCATTTGGTTTATAAACCAAAATGAACGAGTAAATTGTTGAATAGAGTTCCGAACTATGTTCGAGTTAACTCGGTTCATTTCAATGCCTAACTGAAAGCCTAGAGGACTATCTATGTAAACTTCTTCCTCCAAATCACTATTATGAAAATCATTTTTTACATTAAGTTGGTTACGAGGCCATTCCAAATTTACTGTCAAGGACAAGAGAACTTTGACAGAGTTTAATTTGGCAACATGAGAAATAGTCTCTGTGTAGTCTATGCCATATGTTTGGGTAAACCCTTTAGCAACGAAGCATGTTTGTATTTTATACTTTACGGTAAAGACTCATTCACAGCCTAGAATATTTTTCTCTGCAGGTAAAGTCATGACTTTCCAAATTTTATTCTTTTCGAGAGCTCTTATCTCCTCAAGAACATCTTCCTTTCACTTTAGAAATTTTTAAGCTTCTTGTTCACTTTTGGGAATTCCTACAACACACAACTGAGAGGTAAAATGTAGCAAATGAAGAATACAAATTTGAGTATGACACAAATTTAGACATAAGATATTTGGTACATGATCTAACAGGTGTCCTAATTGTTATAGGTACATGTAAATCAAGATAATGACTAGTAGGAATAGAAGAAAACTTACCATGACACTTAGGAATAAAAGACTTACCAGAATCTAGACGATGATTAGGATCATCTCTTGGTTCATATTCTTGGCAGAACTAGAGAATGAGTACTTCATCTCCCTTTTTATGGTCTTTTCTTTCATAGACATTTCCTTTCCGAACATGACCACTGCTATTGAACTTGTTATGTGTTTCTTTATTTGATTCATTGTGTTGTAGAATTTTAGGATCTTTTTCTTGACTGTTGATATCAATAAATTTTTCATTATGGTTTCGATTTGAAAATGTTGCCCCAGAATTCGTAGGAACCTCATTCAAGAGCGGATTGAGTTCCAATATTGATTCTTGGGAATTTTCTGTTTGTACACTAATGTTAGTCTTAGAATTTCGTTACAACACTACATCACTCAAATTATTAATATTTTCAAAAAAAAAAAAAAGAACCTTCTTTAATGTTCCTCCATAAAGATGAATTTATATATATATATATATATATATATATATATATATATATATATATATATATATAAAAAGTCGATTCTCAACAAAACTAACATCCATGGTTACGAAAATCTTTTTTTATTTTTGGATCAAAACACTTATACCCCTTTTGAATTGGAGATTAACCAATAAAAATATTGTGGCTCGACTTTGCCAATATGTTTATGTTTATGAACAAAAACATTGTAACCAATTTTTTTTAATGGTAAATCAACAGACACACAAGTCAGAGGAAATTTTTTTCTGAAAATATCAAGAAGCGTTTTGAAATCTAAAACTTTAAATATAATACAGTTAAATAAATATGAATCAGTCTAAACAGCCTCACCCGACAAATATTTTGGAAACTTGTTTGCAGAAAGTAAAGCTCTTGTACCCTCTAGAAGGTCCCTATTATTTTTCTCACTAACTACATTTTGTTAGGGTGTATTAACACAAGAACTTTGATGAATAACCCCATTTTAATGGATTTTTTTTTGACAATACCATATTAAAATATTGTGTACCATTGTCACTTATAAAAACTTGAACATTTGTCTGTTACTGAGTCTCCACCATTTTAAAGAAGTTTTTGATAGTCTATCCAACTTTTGATTTTTATTTCAACAAATAAACCCAACAAATTATGGTATGATCATCGATAAAAGTTATAAACCATCTTTTATTTGAAAAAGTGCTTATTTTATTAAGACCCCAAACATCACTTTGAATAATTGCAAAAGGCTTTGACTGTTTATACGGTTGTGTAGAAAAAAATGAATGATGATGTTTAGTAAATTCACAAGTTTCACAATGAAATAAAGATGGATCCTTTTTAGAAAATATTTTACTAAACAAGTGTTTCGAATATGAAAAACTAGGATGTCCTAGCCTTAAATGCCACAACATAATGTTATCATTATTAGAAAGAAGGAAAAAAAACGTTAGATTTAAAGCAAGTAATTCTTTGTTTAGTTTGGTCCTTGAAATTAGGTCATTGTCAAGGTAGTAAAGTCCTCCACTCTCTTTAGAAATGCTAATCATCTTTCCCGAGTTTAAATCCTTAAATATACAATGAGAATGAAAAAATTTAGCTTTACAATTTATATCCTTTGTTAACTTGGTAATTGATATTATATTACATGACAATTAAGGAACATGTAAGACAATGGTGACAAAACATCTCAATGCAAGGTTACCTACACATGGACTATAAGACGAAAATAAACTCAAGTCCCTAATCATATGATCTGTAGCACTCAAATCAATAATCTAATTAGGAATGGATTTGACACTAACAAGAGAAGCATTTGGGAAATTACCTCTTTGAGTTATAGACAAAGAAGGAGTTTAAGACCCCAAACATCTTGTACAGTTGATCTAATTTCCTTGGTGAATGGAAATGAACTTGAAGAAGATTGATGCTCCTGATCATATGTAGTAGCTTGGAGAGCATGCCCTTCCTTATCTCCCTTTTTCTTCCAGTTTGGAGATTTGCCATGAAGATTCCAACATGTATAGCTGGTGTCCTATTGATGGTTGCAATGGTCGCACAATAATTTCATTCCATTTCCTTTTCCTTCTTCATTGCCTCTAATAACCAAAGCAGAGCTTTCGGTAATAGAAGATGACTTACCCATCATAACACTTTGTCGAGCTTATTCTCTTTTAACTTTTGAGAAAGTTTCCTGAAGTGTTGGTAATGGGATTCTTCCAAGTGTTTTGCCTCAGAATTCATCAAGACAAGTATTAAGACCATCCAATAACACAAATACTTGGTCATTCTCTTCTATATTGAGAAACAACACACTATCTTAGGTGCAACTCCAATTATCATCATCTCATTGATTCCATTCTTGGCATAATGCCATCAACTCATTATAATAAGCGGTCACATCCTTGTCACTCTGTTTAGCTTGCCACAATTGTGATTTGAGTTAAAAAATTCGAGAAGAATTAGGAATATCAAAATAAGTGGCTTTGACGACATCCTAAACATTTTTTTGAAGTTGGAAAAAAATTAGGGCTTCTTAATTGTTGGCTCCATAGTGCTCAGCAGCCAAGCAATAATTGTTAAATTCTTAAACTTCCAGAATATATAACTCGAATTTTTTGTTGTAGGCATCTGGATTTCCTCTGTAATAAAGCCAAGGTTTCCATTATCGTCTAGTATTAGTCATAATTTTTCCCTTCTTAGTTCATTTCACCTTTAGGTACCCCATATACGACATGATTCTTGGAAACAACATCGAAGGAAAATGTAAGTACTAAGTAAATAGTAATGAGAAGTCGATACATTATAAAGCAGAAACACAACCGACCAAGAAGAACTTTCTCTTCCTCAATACTACCACACTCAAGAAAACCCATATAGTTTATTCCCCTCCTCATGTATTTCTCCTTATCGGTCACGACATCAATCACCCAAATTGGTTCAAAGACCATTATAAAGGGTTTCAGGTCATTGTAATATTCATGATGTACCCATAGAAGGATGTTCCATGGGGCTAGTGGTAGTGGGGTTCCCCTCGTATCAGTAGAATGATCGACATACCACATAACCCTAAACTCAAAGTGACACATTACATGCTAAATTTCCTTTTTCCCATATATGTTATCTCTTTCCATGGCAATGTGGTAACATACGTTTCGAAGACCTAAAGGAGTAATAGGACTGACCATGACATAACGATGCTTGAAACTCCTTATAGGCTCCTTGAAGGGATAAATAAAACTACTAGGGTTAGTAGAAGGAAAGAAGTCTTTGATAGTTAGTTCCTTCTTGAACCTCTCATCTAAATTAAAAAAAAAAATAGAATAACGTTTTGAGAAGGGCATCCACCAAAAAGCATTCAAAAATCTGGAAAAAGGATTGAATCCCTAACATTGAGGGTGAAGCTGCTATGAAGCCACTTGTAGCTAAATAAGAACCCCGAGTTCAAAATGGGAAAACTGAAATGAACCTTCAAATGATGGATAACCCAGTCTTACATTGTAAATGCACAACCGAAGGGATGCATATATAATCCTCGTCCGAAGGTTCTTCAATGATACATTTCATCAGGGAATCCAACAGAATATCCAGAAGAAATCGAAGATACCACCTTGGATCTGTACATATGGAAGACACACCCAAATATTATTAACTCACGAAAAGATATTTCTTCCTCCAGCCATCCAACACTAGGGGACCCTCCCCTGGGTAGGTAAATTTCATAACCATTGGGGACCCTACTTGCACAAGATCAGAGAACAAGTTAGAAAAACATCTCTGAACCTTAAAGGAAACAACAAACCTCTACCATGTACAGAGAACCTTCGTAAATTAACATTCTACTGAAATATTGCTTCAAAACTACAAACCAGAACGCTTACTTCCAGGGCTGATTCATGACACCCTAATTCAATCCAATGTTTATAAAGATACATATCCAAAGGGTTGCCGAACATAAAAACAAGAATACACAAAAGAAATGGAGATCCTGAAGAAGCAACTTTCAAAACAAAATGGACAAGAGGTAACCTCCTTTTACAAAAGGAAATAGGGGATGGAAGTAAACCCATAAGACGCAATTTGAGGGTGGAAATAAAACAGAAACCAACCATCATCGTCAAACGGTTCAAAGTTATCTCTGAATTGACACATCAGACAATTCAAATCGTCATTGTTGCAGTAGGAGGAAAAATTGTGATTCGTCAACAATCACACATGTCCATCTTAACCCAGCATATCAATAGAGCACGGAAAAACTCCACCACAACGACATTCCACATGTGTAACCCGCACATACGAGGGTATGCACCTACTTCAAAAAGAATGCATCCACTCATTCAAGGTACCCATGGATGATCAAATAAGGAAAAATGTTCGTACTAGGCATCACATCATAAGTTCACATCCATAAACCAACAACTACTAGCTCGTTATATTATGTCGGGTAATAGGCAAAGGATGTCCCAAGATAAGTACAGAGTTAGTGTAACACCCCGTTTTCCCAAATTCAAAATTTCTTAAATAAATCAGAGTGTCATATAAAACGGAATGCTACATCTCATTAAATTCTCAAAAAGGAATAAATAAACATTTATTCTAGTCAAAATTGTTCTAACATCGCAGCGGATAAGATTTAATGTTAACAAGTCATTTTGGCACGCAGGCCTCATAAATAAGTCTCGACATAAATTAACTGCAAACTTAAATCATAAACAAATACGTAAGGAATAGAAAGTAAACATAAAGGTTCCCATCCCGTTACGTATCAGAGCACCTAAAGGACACGGTGAGGATAGCTACTCACAACAGCAACAACAACAAAAGCTTAATCACCTGCACTTGCCCACAAGGCGGCAATTCCAGCAGAAGGGGTGAGATTCTCATAACAATAACATTAAACATATAATCCAATAATTACAATTAACAGCATAATTTTATCATCATATATCATAATAACAATCAAGTAGCATCTTAAACAACATCATAAATTGACTTAATAGTTTGACTTGACAATGCAACTTCGACTCAACTTATGCAGCTTAGATGTAACGCCCCCTTTTTATTTAATTATTTTTAGTTAATATTTGAATACTTTTACATGATTTTATATTTGATAAGTGATAAATATGTTTGTTATTTGTTATAGAAATATTTGTTATAAATATGTTTGTTATTTGTTATAGAAATATTTGTTATTTTGTTTAAGAATATATTTGATATTTATTTGATTTATTATTTTTAGCATAAGTATTAGTTGGCTTAGTTGCGTGTATATATATATATTTAAGAGAGGTACGTAGTAATATTATTATAAGGGAGTTTAGTGAAGTAAAATAAAATAGAAGTGGTTTAAAAAGGAAAATTAGGTTTAGAATTGGACAGTACGTACAATGCAGTTTTTGGGTGAAAAAGGGAGAAAGCAGGAGAGAAGAACAAGAGAGGCTGCTGCTCAATTCTCTAAGGTAAGGGTGAGCCTAGCATTGCAATTCGTTAAGCTTATGATTCATGATTGTAGTTAACATGTTTAGGAATTGTTCATGAGAATTTAAGAACTAGGAATTAGGTTAAAAAGTGATGAATTGGTGACTAGATGGTGAGAAACTGTACCGATGACGTAGAAAACTGTTTACAGACCTTAGAATAACCCTTGTACATCATTATAGTCGAAATTTGGAAGGTTTAGGATGAAATTTGGGGTTTTGGGTGAAAACCCTCGTAACCCCGTAACTGTTCTGTCGCAGCTCGCCACAACGAGCAATCAACTCGCCACGGCGAGTGCTCTTCATGAGCTCGCGAGGCGAGCAACCCACTCGCCATAGCGAGTTAACCCTAGTAGGCTCGCGGGGCGAGCAATCCACTCGCCATAGCGAGCAACCTTTGAGAAGGCTCGCGAAGCGAGCAACCCCACTCGCCTTAGCGAGCTACCCGTGATGGCTCGCCAGGCGAGCAACCCTACTCGCCATAGCGAGCAATACCCCTGATGGCTCGCGAGGCGAGGATTCCACTCGCCATAGCGAGTAGTTTTGTACCAGACTACCATTAGAATAATGCGACTCTTGTCGCACAATTGATTATGGGATTAACCCTGGATTAGATTTAATACTAAGATATTAAGAAGAAATGTAGAGCTGTTAACTGAATATTTGATTTGTTATTGTGACCTATGAATTTGTATATGCTTTCATGAATTACAATAGATGAGGTATGTGAATGTTTACGATTTTGCTAGGTTTGAGATGTTGATTGCTGCCATGCTGCCATGTTTTATTAATTAAAAGCTGCATGTGTCGTTATAAAGTTTATGATGTTGTAATCCAAATTATTGGAATTTATTTTGAGATGTCTAAGAATTAAGAAGTTGAGTCCATGCATATGCATCTAGAGACGAGGGCTCATGCCCTAGGAGCTTTTGCTCAATAGCGACGAGAGCTTATGCTCTAGGAGTATTTTATGCTCAATAGCGACGAGAGCTTATGCTCTAGGAGTATTTTTATGCTCAATAGCGACGAGGGCTTATGCCCTAGGAGTATATTTATACTCAATATGGTACCACATGCATGATTAAGATGTCTAAGTTGCATTGTCGAGTCTAAGTTGCATTGTCGAGTCGAGGTCGCATTACCGAGTCGTACTAAGATTGATGACTAAGATGTTGAACATGATGTTGATTATGATTATGATGTGGATTTATGACGTTGATTATGATTAAGTTGTTACTTGACTGTTGTTGTGATATTATGATAATGAAGTTATGTTGTTAAATATAATCGTGGAATTATATGTTTAATGTTTTGTTTTGTGAATCTCACCCCTTCTGTTGGAATTGCCGCCTCGTGGGCAAGTACAGGTAACCAAGCGTTGGATTGACGATGTGAGAGGTCCTTGTGGAGTCTTAGGAGCTCTGATATGTAACGGGATGGGGATTATCATTTGTTTCTATTCCTTTATGTATTGTTTTTGAATTAATTATGACATTGGTGTGAAGAACTAATCTTTTTAAAGAGTTTGAATTATGATTCCGCTGCTACGTTTTGAATAAAGATGAGGAATAAACTATTATTCTTTTTGTTTAAAGATTTTATGAAATGTGACATCCTGAATATTGCGATATACTCTGATTATATAAATGAATTTATAAGTTGGGATTTCGGGGTGTTACATTAGACATCTTAATCATGCATGTGGTACCATATTGAGTATAAATATACTCCTAGGGCATAAGCCCTCGTCGCTATTGAGCATAAAAATACTCCTAGAGCATAAGCTCTCGTCGCTGTTGAGCAAAAGCTCCTAGGGCATGAGCCCTCGTCTCTAGATGAATATGCATGGACTCAATCTCTTAAGCTTAGACATCTCAAGATAAATTCCAATAATTTGGATTACAACGTCATGAATCTTATAACAACACATGCAGCTTTCAATTAATAAAACATGGCATCATGGCAGCAATCAACATCTCAAACAATAGCAAGATCGTAAACGTTCACATACATCGTCACTTATGATTCAGAAAAGCATATACAAATGTATATGTCACAATAACAAATCAATTATCAGCTAACAACTCTACGTTTCTTCTTAATATCTCAGTACTTAATTCCCAAACCAGGGGTCATCTCGTAACTAATCGTGCGACAAGAGTCGCATTATTCTAAAAGGTAGTCTAATACAGGACTACTCGCTATGGCGAGTGGGATCTCTCGCCTCGCGAACCATTACAGGGGTTACTCGCTACGGCGAGCTGGGTTGCTCGCCTCGCGAGCATTGGGGGTACTACTCGCTATGGCGAGTTGGGTTATTCGCCTGGCGAGCTCCTGGATGTTGCTCGCTACGGCGAGTTGGGTGTTCGCCTCGCGAACCTTCTGGGGGTTGCTCGCTATGGCGAGCTGTTCAATTCGCCTCGCGAGCTGATGAGTACTCGCCGTGGCGAGCTGGCTGCTCGCTGTGGCGAGCGGCGACAGAACAGTTACGGGGTTACGAGGGTTTTCACCCAAAACCCCGAATTTCATCCTAATTCTTCCAATTTTTGACTAATACAATGTTTAGGGGTCATTCTATGATCTGTAAACAGTTTCCTACGTCAACGGTACAGTTTTTCATCATCTAATCATCAATTCATCACTTATGACCTAATTCTCATATTCCTAATTCTCATAAAATAAACCTAGAATTTGCTAACTATAATCATGAATTACATGTTCTAATGATATTATAATGATAGGCTCACCCTTACCTTAAGAAATTCGAGCAGCAGCCTCTCCGGTTCTTCTCTTCCGTTTCCTCCCTTTTCCTCCCAAAGCTCTGAATTGTATGTTCTGTACAATTCTAACCTAACTCTCCCTATTTAAACCTCTTTTTGTTTGTTTTATTTTATCTTATTTCCCCCATAACTATATCTAATTATAAAACAAACCCACAACTTATTATTTGTTTCATTTTCTAATCTTATTTTATTAAACAATAAAATAAGTCACAACACATAAGTCACATAAATCACATAATATCTCAAATATCACTTAATTCACACAAAATCATATAAATATACTCTATACTATATAAAATAAATTAAATAATTAAAACGGGCGTTACAACTCTCCCCAACTTATAAGATTTTCGTCCTCGAAAATTTACCTTAAGCAAACAACTCGGGATAAGACTCCAGCATCTTACTCTCTAGCTCCCAAGTCAAGCTTTCACCAGTCGCTCTGTCCCAAACGACTTTCACAAGAGGTATCTCCTTGCCTCTTAACCTCTTCACTTCACGACCTTCGATCCTCACTGGTAAGGTCTCAACCGTCAGGTTATCTCTAACTTGCACATCATCCCTTTGAATCACATGGGATGGATCTGGGACATACTTCCGAAGTTGCGACACGTGAAACACATCATGCAAATTTGACAGGTGCGGCGGTAAACCTACTCGATACGCCACTGTCCCAATTCTCTCTGATATCTGATACGGACCAATAAACTTCGGGGTTAACTTCTTCGACTTCAATGCACGACCCACACCGGTCATGGGAGTAACTCTTAGGAATACATGATCTCCCTCTTGGAATTCAAGGTCCTTCCTACGCTTATCATGATAACTCTTCTGCCGACTCTGCGACGCTTTCATCTTCTCTTGGATCATTTTTACCTTCTCAGTAGTCTGTTGAACAATTTCTGGTCCTAAAACCACATTCTCACCTGACTCAAACCAACACAACGGAGTTCTACATCTCCGACCATATAAAGCCTCGAAAGGTGCCATTCCGATACTAGAATGATAACTGTTATTGTACGTGAACTCTATCAACGGGAGATGACTATCCCAAATTCCTCCTTGCTCAAGTACACAAACTCTCAACAGATCTTCCAGCGACTGAATCGTCCTTTCCGACTGACCATCTGTCTGCGGATGGTATGCCGAACTCAACTTCAACTTAGAACCTAAAGCCTCTTGCAAACTCTTCCAGAATCTAGAAGTAAACCTCGGGTCTCTGTCTGATACGATGCTCGAAGGAACACCATGCAACTTCACTATTTCACGAATATAAATCTCTGCCAACTGAGCTATAGGAAAACTGATGTTAATCGGAATAAAATGAGCCGACTTCGTCAGTCTATCAACAATTACCCAAATGGCGTCATTCCCTTTAGGCGTATTTGGCAAACTCGTCACAAAATCCATGGATATACTATCCCATTTCCACTCTGGCACATCTAAAGGTATCATCATCCCAGTCGGCTTCTGATGTTCCATTTTCGACTTTTGACAAACCAAACACGAATACACAAAATGTGCCACATCACGTTTCAATCCAGACCACCAAAACAACTTCTTCAAATCGTGATACATCTTCGTAGCTCCCGGGTGAATACTCAAGCTACTTCTATGACTCTCTTCAAGAATCATTTTCTTCATCTCATCATCATCTGGAATGCAAATTCTACCTCGGAACCTCAACACACCATGATCATCGACCTTAAAGTCACCGTCTTCGGTCTGATTGCTAGCAACTAACAAGTCCACAAACTTAACATCCAATTTCTGCGCTTCTCTAATACTTTTCAAGAATTCATTATCAATCTTCAGCATTCCCAACCTCACACTTTGAGGTGACCATTCACATACTAAACTCAAATCTCTAAACTGTTCTAGCAACTCAAACTCTTTAGCCATCAAAGCGGACATATGCAAAGTCTTCCTACTTAGGGCATCTGCAACAACGTTAGCTTTACCCGGATGATAATTCAAACCAAAATCATAATCAATTCATCAATTCATCACTTATGACCTAATTCTCATATTCCTAATTCTCATAAAATAAACCTAGAATTTGCTAACTATAATCATGAATTACATGTTCTAATGATATTATAATGATAGGCTCACCCTTACCTTAAGAAATTCGAGCAGCAGCCTCTCCGGTTCTTCTCTTCCGTTTCCTCCCTTTTCCTCCCTTTTCCTCCCAAAGCTCTGAATTGTACGTTCTGTACAATTCTAACCTAACTCTCCCTATTTAAACCTCTTTTTGTTTGTTTTATTTTATCTTATTTCCCCCATAACTATATCTAATGATAAAACAAACCCACAACTTATTATTTGTTTCATTTTCTAATCTTATTTTATTAAACAATAAAATAAGTCACAACACATAAGTCACATAAATCACATAATATCTCAAATATCACTTAATTCACACAAAATCATATAAATATACTCTATACTATATAAAATAAATTAAATAATTAAAACGGGCGTTACAGTTAGTGCCACCCTGAACAAATCTTAAGGCCACCTTCTCGGGGACAACAACCAACCCACCAGTAGCTGGTCTTAGCAAAAGTACCTACAACGGAAAAAGGGTCTTAAACTCATGACACAACTGGCTGGTAACTCTAGCTTGTAATACAAATATGGTGGTTTGAAATGTGAACCGATTTCAATAGGTTGGGTTTCCAATAACTTGGGAGGAAACCTTCTGATTTCGGGTCGAGACTCAACACAACATATGTTTCAAGTGTCTCCTTGTGCAAGATCCATAAGGGTTGTGGCACAGATCATACACGAGACTTCATATGAATGATGTCGTTGCGAGAAATCCGGTATATGGCATGAGACGAATTTCTCATAGTTGTCCCTTAAGGACATGTGTCCAGGAAAAGGTGAAAGGACCAAAAACCCTAAACCTACCATATAAATACTAACCCATGATCATGTGTCTTATATTGAACAATATAAGGCTACTCAGATGTTTGATCTCTTCTTATACATCTATCATGTTGTTCATACTGTATTAAGCAGATGATGCCAATCATTATTATCTTCCTCCACTCTCTTTTCCATCACCTTATCTTCTTCGTCTGACCACCGCCATCGATGTCGTCATCAAAAAGCCACATGCGCCTTGTCCTCACTACCACCCACCTCTCTCACCTCTAAACTCTCATCTTGCCATCTCTTCTATCCCTTCACCCTCATATGCCATACCCATAATCTTCGTATCTAATACCATCATCACCCACCATCCTCTGATCTAGCATTATTGTTCTATAAGACTCGAGATCAATGACGAGTTCGACAACGAGATTAGCAGAGAGATCTACAGTGATATTGACAACAAAATCGAGGGTTAGATCGACGATGACGACAAAGACGGATGTAGATGATGGTCATACTATTATAAAAGAAATTATATTTAATGTACTGATACTAAAGCTTTCTTACACATGCATTCAAACATCACTTTTATACAAGTTCTAAAATATCGCTCTAAAAAAAAAAAGAGTTCAAAAATAACTAATGAAATATGTACATGATGTGATTTAATTGAAAATATGTGTAAAAAATTAAATATATAATCGACATCTATAAATTAACTTTATTATAGAAATAAAATACTAGTAAAAATGATGGCCAGCATTTATAAAATTCAAGGTCTAATTGATCATGGACCAATTTAAATCAAAAGTAGATTTGTTCCCTCTAAAGGGTACTAGCCAATTTAAATCAAAAGTAGATTTGTGCCCTCTAAAGGGTACTAGAATATAAAAAATGGACGGCAAACAACAGAGGGGCACAAAGAATAGAGACGCTCAATTTAAATTACATAACTTCCATTTTATTTTATTTTTTTGACAAAAAAAAAAAGAACTTCCATTTTATTTTTATTTTTTCGAAATAAACTTCCTTTTTTTATTTACTAAAAAACATAACTTCGATTGTTTATTTTTATTTATTTTAAATGATAACTTTGATTGTTTAGAGAAGATATGCTCAATTAGTCTGACAATATATTTTAGAAGGACAAAAAATATTTAAAAAAAATAGTTTGACAGTTAACTATTTTAACCTATTTTTCTAGGGTAGCAAAAAACTATTTGAATACGGTGGATACTATATATGAGATTTTCGTTCAATTTTTAAGGTATGGAGTGCACTTGGCATTGAACTCATTTTATGAGACTCAAGTTCCAACTTAAACCAAAAAGTCAAGAAACCAAAAAAATGAAGGAAAAAACTCAAGTTCCAAACTAATGTGTGATTTTAGTCAAAACAATGTTTAATTTTTGAAATTAGTTAGTTTTGGATTACAGCTATATCCCTACACCCATAAACTACCTCTCTCAAGTCTCACCATTAGACAAAACAAAAGAGTGGGTGGAAGGGTACATAATTAAGAAAAAGTTATGTGAAAAACAATATTTTCTATAGCCAAAACCAAAAGATATACTATATTGCATTATTTGCATTATTGGATATATACCTTATTTTTGTAATTTTTTACAACATAAACTATTTGTTTTGGTGACATTAGAAATCTGTCTATTGTATAAAAAGTAGTTCTAATGATATGTGACCGAATTTTACATCTCTATCCTTTATCATATTATTTAGATTTGTACAATCTTCTACCAAATCTTTTTTAGTTATGCAAAAAGCAACACCTCTCGTTGAAATAATTCAATTCTTGATGAAAAATGATAGTGACGAATTTTGGCATATGTTACTAGTGTTGATTGAAAAATGTTACCTATATGATGCAACTTCCCAACTCCAATCCACACATAATTTCAAACTTCTTTACCATAAGAAAACAAAATCACAGGTAGTAATGTTGGAAATCCTCAACAACTATTGACTTTTCGTACAAAACAGTGCCAAGTCATTACAAATTCAAGATTGAGACATGCAGCTGTGATTGGATTCACTAAGATCACGACTAGTATAAAAGGAGCTAGTCACTCTTGTATTTTATGCACCAAATCATAAGTCACTAACATGTCTTCCTCAAACTTCCTAGTGCTGCTTCTTTTTGCTCTCTTTGTCATCCCTAAGGGGCTTGCCAACTATGAGAAACCTCCTGAATATTATCCACCAGTTGAGAATCCCCCGGTTTATAAGCCACCCGTAGAGAAACCCCCTGTGTACAAACCACCATTCGAGGAACCTCCGATCTATCATCCACCAAATGAAAAACCTCCAATTTACAATCCACCAGTAGAGAAGCCACCTGTCTACAAACCACCAATAGAGCAACCTCCAGTTTACAAGCCACCTGTAGAAAATCCTCCAATTTATAAGCCACCAGTTGAGCAGCCACCTCTATACAAACCACCAGTGGAGCATCCTCCCGTATACAAGCCACCGGTAGAGAAACCTCCTGTTTACAAGCCACCATTTGAGAAACCTCCCGTTTACCATCCACCCGTGTACAAGCCCCCAGTTGAGAAACCTCCTGTCTATAAGCCACCTGTAGAGAAGCCTCCAGTGTACAAGCCACCTGTAGAGAAGCCTCCTGCTTACAAGCCACCAGTAGAGAAACCACCAGTTTACAAACCACCAGCTGAGAAACCCCCAGTTTATAAGCCACCAGTAGAGAAACCACCTGTGTACAAGCCACCCGTTGAGAAGCCCCCGGTTTACAAGCCACCAGTAGAGAAACCACCTGTATACAAACCACCAATTGAGAAGCCACCGGTTTACAAGCCACCGGTTGAAAAGCCACCTATTTACAAGCCGCCTGTAGAGAAACCACCAGTGTACAAGCCACCTGTTGAGAAGCCCCCAGTTTACAAACCACCAGTAGAGAAGCCTCCAGTGTATAAGCCACCGGTTGAGAAACCACCTGTTTACAAGCCACCTGTAGAGAAACCACCAGTCTACAAGCCACCTGTTGAGAAGCCTCCAGTTTACAAACCACCGGTAGAGAAGCCTCCAGTGTACAAGCCACCGGTTGAGAAACCACCTGTTTACAAGCCACCTGTAGAGAAACCCCCAGTGTACAAGCCACCAGTTGAGAAGCCCCCTGTTTACAAACCACCAGTAGAGAAGCCTCCGGTGTACAAGCCACCAGTTGAGAAACCACCTGTGTACAAGCCACCTGTAGAAAATCCACCTGTTTACAAGCCACCATTTGAGAAACCTCCAATTTACAAACCACCATTTGAGAATCCACCTGTTTACAAGCCACCATTTGAGAATCCACCAGTGTACAAGCCCCCATTTGAGAATCCCCCCATCTACAAGCCACCTGTAGAGAAACCTCCTTTGTACGAGCCTCCGACTGAAAATCCACCATTTTATAAACCTCCATTTGAGGAGCCTCCTGTTTACAAGCCTCCATTTGAGAAGCCACCGATTTACACACCTCCATTCTAAAGGCCACCTTACCACCGAAATTCCCCTCGGGCACACGATGGTACTCGTTTAGAGAACATGCCATGAAGAAAATATGCTAAATAAGAGATATATAGAGCTTTCTAATTAATCAAGGAATATATATATATTCTTGTGTAATCTTTATTTCAATACTTTGTTTGTAATGCTCTTGCTAGCTATGATACGAATTTGAGTGAAAAAAAGGAGAAAGAAAATAGTGTGCTTTTGTATTCCAAATTACGAATAAGAATTCTATGATTTAGATGTTGTGTTGGTTGACTAAATCGTGATACATGATACTTCGTCATATTCATTAATTTTCGGTTTGCTTCAACAGGTTCTCAACATAAATAACTAATCAAGTCAATTGCTTTTTATATTAGTACGGTGAATGAAAGTTAAGCTCTTTAGTGATGATTTAGCTTCAAGTAGGAAAATATCCGTGATAGGACAATTTTTGCAAAAATAGTAAATACTCCAGACAATTTTTTAAACAAAAATCTATATTTTAGATTTATTTAATAAATTATGTACAGACAATTTCTTGTATTAATGATTGAATGATGTATACCTTACCATTCGTGAGTTCTTATTCGAAATGAGAATTTTAGTATAAAATATATATTAAAATTAGGTTTCACAATTTTCAAGACTCTTTAATAGTATGTGTTGATGCATCAATAAGAGAAAATTCAAGAAAATCTATACTTTTAATCTTTTATAAGCCAAATTATTTTAGAGGTACAAAGGGTTCCTCAACCCATATACAAAATGATGGCTGTCTTTAGATGCACATGGTTACAATGCCAAGTAGTAGAAAATAAAAAGGTAACATTTCCTTTGGTAAAACAATTACATTATTGTATATTCAAAAATTGAAGATACCTTAATATCAAAGAATTTTATATGATTAAAATGACTCCACTTTCAAGAGTTCCAGAGAGAAAATTACGGAATCAAAAAAAGAAAAAAGAAAAAAGAAACCTATTAATTTTCTCATCCCATACACTATGTGAATTATAGCAATTTTTTTTTGGCTTAAATGCACTTTTCACCATCTATGTTTCAAAAAGTTGCGATTTTGGCCCCCCTTTTAAAAAAATTGGATATTTTGACCCCTTAACTTTTGGTTCTCTTTTGATTAACTGATTTTGATGGAGATTATGACAATTTCACAGTCTCTGATGGTGTAAAATTGTATGGGGATAGAAGGATGCTGATAAATGGATTCTAAATTGGCATGGTGTAACTTTTGGCCCCCTAAAGAAGGATCCACTTATCAGTTTGGACTCTACTTATCATGCAGTTTGGACACCATGCTAGTTTGGACTTCACTTATTAGCATCATTCTATCCCCATGCCAGTTTACACCATCAGAGATTGAGAAATTGGCATAAAATCAGCTAATCAAAATAGGGCCAAAAGTTAAGGAGTCAAAATATCCATTTTTTTTAAAAGGGGGCCAAAATCGCAACTTTTTGAAACATAGGGGTGAAAAGTGCATTTAAGCCTTTTTTTTTTTAACTCTCTGCTTACTGGCTAGCTAGCTACAGTACCAAATCTGCATTTTTTTCTCTTTAAATTGATAAAATTTAATACTCATAACTTCAACAATACTTTTGAAACAAACAAATCTTCAAAAAGTCTATGTCACCGGCAACTAAATAACAAGAAGGTTTATACACAAATAACAAGAAGGTTCATACACAAAAAGAAAAAAGAAGTCATGCTATATCACTAGCCGTACCTAAACACTAAAAAAGGGACTCTCTCTTCAAGTACCAACAGATCTCCCAGCTAGAATTAACAGACTGACAGTACTAAAACATTGAAGCATGATAACATTGAAGCACTAGTTCAAAAAAATCATCAAAGTAAGTTCTATCTTTTAGTATTATTTGATTTATAATATAAAAAATGCAAGAGAAAAATACACTTAATTTGAAACAATTTCCTTCATTGCTGGGTTAAGATCTTGGTTAAATGAACAAATGACAACCAATGTATTATCCTTTGGACAAATGACGATTAATTTCCAATGCCCTATATACGCGTAAAAGAACAATTATTAGCATTTATATTATCAAAAATAAATAAGAGAAAACACAGATTTATATATACTTACGCAATAAGAAACGGTGCCAAGTAACATACTTTATTCATATCACGTAAACTAGTTTGTATGTAGGTTTGAACGGGTTGTTTAGTCTTTGTGGCCTTTGGATTAACACTCAATTTTACTGGGTCCAAAAATCCAAACACATTTTTTTTTTTGTTTCAATACATAGACGGTGCATACATCTGAATATATTTGAAATTAATATTAAATATTGTAGTCATGAGACATAACACTAATAGGTGCACCAAACTTGTAGAATAGAAAAGTCAAGCCAAGCCCTACCAACCAACAAGTCTCTAATATAATGTGGTGGAATATGAAAATTTATGACTTTCGGATCATGTTCTAATTTTAACTTTAGATGTTGCTGCTCTTTCAAAACCATGCATAACACTTTTTGAACATTGTCAGTAGTCCAGTTGTCCTTGTGATTTTCTTGTGCTGCAGAACAAGAACCTTTTGTGCTTCCTAACACAACAACTTTTTCAGAACAGGTTAATTTGTTTGTTGATTTGGGAGGTATCAGATAAGCCCATAGTCTTGAGTGTCTCCATAATTGATTTTTGCATCAATTCATGAGATATGGCCATTTGTTGTTCAAACTCTACTTTACATTCCGCTTTAATTTTTGCTGCAAGTTTTTCTTTAATTTTTGCTTCAATCTCTGAAATTTATGGTTTGTTTTGGGCATGAAGACCTTCCAAAGTAATTTGTTCTTTAAAGTAGCACCTCTTCCAACATCATGGACACGACCACCATGCTCGGATGTTCCAATAACCTTTGTTAAGATATCATCACGTCTTTGTGGTACAAATGTTCCTTTTTTCAGTTTCTTCAACCAACAAGTCCTACATTTGCAAAACACACATATCCAAAACACATAAGTCAAGATTAGGCTTGTGTGCTCTAGAATATGAAACTCTCATGTCTTAGAAATTCTTACTGTCAAGGGACAAGGAAATTAATTCTACATGTTAGCATTAACAAGTATTAGAAGGATAATTGTATGTGCCATAATTTAGATGTAATATAAATTGAATATACTTTCACATTACTTACAATTTTCTGACCAACAACTCCTGCAACCCTTCCCCCACTTGCTTTTGTCGTGCTCTCTTCCATTTTTCATGACGTGACGGCGGAGATGGAATATGATCAAATTCTCCGGATGCTTTCATTATTTTTCTCTTTTCAACCACCATTTTATCTTCAAGCAGCTCATATCCTCTACGAGATAATGTATGTGGGTAAGGGTTCTTAGCAACAATATCTCAGAGAATAGGGATCGACCCGACGAGATTCGTGTGAGTGAGAGAAAGCCAAAACGAGCGAGTGAGAGAAAGATTTGATTCAAAGTTCAGAGTTCAACGGGTAAGGAATCTTGTTTCAGAGTTAAACTAATGATTCAAAACGAGTGAGTATTCACTTGATTCATATTTCAACGAGTGAGTCTACGATTCAAATCGATATTGAGTGAGTGATTCAGATTGAGATTCATATTCAACAGATTGAGATTCGTGTTTGATTTTTAGGGTTCAGTTGTTTGGGGATAAGGGTAAAAACATGCTCGATTTCATATTGTTGTTCGATTTTTGAGGGGTAAATACATGTGATGACACTCTGTCATTACGTAATTTTTATGTATTTTAATCACAATTTAGAGTTCACAAGGTAACTTAAGCAGCAAGAAAAGCAGAAAAAACTGAAGAATTCAAGAAGGACCAAATCGTGTCACGATTGGTACAAAACGTGGCACGATTAAAGAAGACAAAAACATGCTCTCTGCCAAGGCAAAAACGTGTCACGTTGACCAAAACGTGACACGATTTCTAGAATCCCTAATTTAGAAGTTGTTATACAAGGAAAATCGTGACACGATTCCACAAAAACGTGACACGATTTTAGGCGAATTTCTGTGCCTATTTAAGCTGAAGGCTATTCTAAAAACAAGGGTTACAATTTGAGAAGAGCAAAGTGCGATTTTTACACTGGAAGACGGCTGCAGGGACGATTTCTTCACCTTGTAACCAGTTCATGTATGTATTGTTACCTCTAATGATTATGTTATTTATAAATTCAATTATAAGTAGCTAAATCCATTAGAGGTTAGGTCTGAGATGATTCTTTGTAACCCTAGTTGACATATGTTGCTGTGAAACTCTATTTATTGTGAATGACAATTTAGTTTTTATTCAATTCAATTGTTCTTAATGCTTTATATATTCTGATCACATATATATATGATTTGGTGAGAACGAACGACTACTGACCATAGCTTTCGACTTTGACCTAATTGAATTGTTCTAATAATTATAATTAGTCTAGGAATGGATAATTCTTTATTAGTGATATTAGGTTAACGTTCTTCAAACCTTCGAAGATTATTAGACCATCTAAGGGATTAGGGGCTGTAATCTTAGAAGAGGGTCCCAACTCAAGGGATTGATTAGGACTATTTTGTTAACTATCGTGAAACTAGAAAATCATTCATAAGAATAAGTGCAGTGACCAATTAGGGGAACTCAGATGATTCAAAGACCTAACTCATCTCTCTCTTATTTTAAACAAGCAATTTATTTTCTGTTACTAAGTTTTATGCTATTAAACGAATTTACTGCCTAGTGGCAAAACCAAATAACTTTTACTACATCCTAAATTAATAACGTATTTGACTTTTTGAGATTAAAACCAGTCCTTGTGGGAACGATAATTTTACTACTTCGATAGTATTTGGTACACTTGCCAAAAATCTATCAACATGCTTTAGTCCCTTAACTTATTTTTGAATTTCATTTTGGTCCCTTAACTTTAAACCGTCTCAATTTGGTCCCTTAGTTACCTGTCTGTTCACCCAATCGGTCCCATCCATTAGTTTTTTTCAAAAAACGTTAACTTTGACCAGGTAAGCTTGCCACGTAATCAAAACGTTACAATTCTGAGAAGTTAGAGAGAGACTGAAGAAAACTTAGAGAGAGAAGGAGAAAGAAAACCCTGAGAGAGAAGTTGAAGAAATCTGCAAAACGAAGAAGAAAAAGCTGGAAACGAAGAAGATTAAGGAAGTTAAGCGAAATTCCAGGTTAGTTTCACCATCTTCTTCGCGAATCTCATGGGTTTTGAAAAAAAAAATCTGATTAGGGTTTCGAAACTCTCTAGGGTTTTGAAGATTTCAATGAATTTTTAACTGATTAAGACTAATTTCCTAATCTTCTTTGCGAATCTCAAGTTAAAACATGTTTTTTTTAGCCTGATTTAGGTTGCGAAAATTTGTATAGGGTTTTAAAAAATTTCAATGAATTTGTTACATTTTAAGGTTATATATGCATGGATTTGGTTTATGTATTGTTTATTCCTTCTCAAAAGTCGATTTTTGTCTGTTGTTTTGAATTTGTATATGTTAAATTAGGGTTTTATACTGTTGTGTATATAGTGGTCCTGCCTTTTTCGAATATGGTGCATAAAATTGATTAGGTTTTTGTTCCTTTCTTATATTAATGGTAAAAAACAGATGGACCAAATGTTTGAGTGTGTGGTACATCATGCATCAGAAATTAGTTGCTTTATGGACCCTGAGTATGTAGGACCAGAAGAAACACTAGACTGTGACCCAAATTTTTTCTCATACTTTGCTTTGTTAACAACCTTAAAAAGATTAGGTTATGTTAGTCTTACATCCCTGTGGTATGTTGATCCTAGTATGGAAGATGGGATGATTAGGTTGAATAGTGATGCTGGTTGTAGAAGGATGCAGAGTATTGCCTATCAATTTGAGAGGGTGCATTTGTATGCTGTCCACCCTTTGTCACAACCTGATATTGTAGCCCTTGACCCATTGATAGAATATCCTTGTATGGC
The DNA here is from genome assembly GCA_946800305.1 of Medicago arabica. NCBI lineage: Eukaryota > Viridiplantae > Streptophyta > Magnoliopsida > Fabales > Fabaceae > Medicago > Medicago arabica. The sequence goes on from OX326964.1 coordinate 12,722,661, forward strand.
CCAACCTGCCCCACATGTCCCACCTGTTGTTAATGAGACAAATGAAGAGATTCCAACTAGTGTAGGTCCCACTGTTGAAGGTAACAATGCAGATAGTGGTGTAAATGGTCCCAACTGTGATGTGAATGAAAATGGGCCTGAGTTGGACTTGAATGACTTAGGTCCAATGATGGATGAGACTGATTTGTTTGGTGAGCATGAGAGTGGGGCTGGATTGAATGAGGGTGAGAATGAGCCTGAATTGAATGTAGATGATAATGAAGCTGAGGTGAATGAAGGTGTGAATGAGGGTGAGAATGGGCCTGAATTGAATGTAGATGATAATGAAGCTGAGGTGAATGAAGGTGTGAATGAGGCTGAGCTAGGTAATGAAGAAGGTAATGAAAATCTTGAAGGTGAAAGTGAAGATAGTGCATTGGGGATACATTTTGATGAAGAGAAATTAAGATCACCTAGGAAGAGAAAGCATGTGAACCAAGCACAACCACCTCATACACAAGCTTCTCAGCCACAGACACAACCATCTCAGGCACAACCATCTCAGTCACAACCATCTCAGCCACCAATTCAAGTTGCTGCAACTCAACCAACACAAGCAAAAAAGAAAGGAAAGAGGTTGTCAAAGAAGACAGGGTCTGCATCTCTGCCTTAGAAATTAAGCACTATTAATGTCTTTTTGAATGTAATTTGTGCTATTAAGCATTTTTTAATGTCCTTTTGGTTAACTGGTATTAATTAGCATGTTAAGTACTAATTGATGTCATATGTGCTATTGACTGATATTAAGCACATTTGACTTTATTTTTTGGTTAGCCATGTCTATGCACTTTTTAACTGTTAAGCACTTAGTGCTGTAACATTGATACTAGTTGATGTAATTCACTTATTAATATATGGAATGATGTGCTAGTAAGCACTTTTTAATGCCTTATAGTTTCTGTTATAGCCCTTTTCCAACTTATAGTTTCAGTTCAAAAGAATTGTAGCATTTTATAGCAATTCCTGTTACACAATTATAACATCTTAAAAGGTTCCTGTCAATGATACAACAGAGAACCAAATCTTCTTCTGAGACCATCACACATTAATTCACTATTTCACAGCACTGATTTGCAAGGGGGGAAATCTGATATTGTTTCTGATATCAGCTTTGCAAGGGGGGAAATCTAATATTGTTTTTACACCATAGTTTCTGTTATAGCTCCAAGTTACTGTTTCAATTCAACATAATTGTAGCATTTTATAGCAATTTCTATTACACCAATATAATTCTTGTCAACTTTAACAGAACATCAATAAAACACAATTCATAAAAACTATTGCATTCAATCATTCATCAAAACAAAACACATTACATTGATTCATAACAAAACCTAAATACATCTGTGACCCTATTTCAAATAATTTCCACTCATCATGGCTGTGGTTTTGCAAACTAACACTGTTCCTAAGACCAACATAATCCCAAAGCATACAAATCCAAAAATTAAAGACATTATCAACCATTTCCTTGTTCTTGATAAATCACTCTTCAACTTGATTTTCTTTTTCTTCTGTTTTTCAATCTTCAATTTCTGTGCTTCAATCTTCAAATCCCTTTCGTCCATAACATCATCTTCATCAACTAACTTAAAGTAACTGCATCCTTTGTCACTGGAATTCCTATAGTTTCTACAACCCCAGAATTTCTTCCCACAATTTGGATTCAATGGATCAGTTACAGTTCGAATTACCACTGTTTCTCCACACCTACAATTTGGTATTGACCTTCTTCTCAAACTTGACCCAACAGATCCAGATACATGCGAATTTTCATGGACCCATAGAGTTTTTGATGCCTGGTTCGACATTTCAAGTGAAGTTGTTGTGTGGTTCAAAATTCTGGGTGGATATATGGAGAATGAAGAAGAAAATCAATGGTGGAAGAAGGGAAGAAAGAGAAAGACGTTGGGGAAGAAGAGGAATGGTGGAAGAGGAAAAAAAAAACCCTAATTTTCACCAATCTTTCCCTTTTTATATTGCTGACAATGATTGCCATGTAATTTACTGATAGGCCCATGTGGAAAGGTTATCTGGCCAAAGTTAACGTTTTTAGAAAAAAAACTAACGGATGGGACCAATTGGGTAAACGGAGAGATACTTAAGGGACCAAATTGAGACAGTTTAAAGTTAAGGGACCAAATTGAAATTCAAAAATAAGTTAAGGGACCATATCATGTATTTACCCATTTTTGAGTGAAGATGGAAAACGAAAACGTTTTTGTAAGTGATTTGATTGAGTTTCGGAAGAGAAGGGTTTGATGTTAGGGTTTCTCTGTGCAGAGAGAAAATGAGGAAGGAAAATGCGTACGAGTGTGAAAGAGAAAGGGAAAGTGAGAATTGTAAAAGTGACATGTTTTTCCCCACAGGTATTATGTCACTGATGTCAAAAATAGTTCATCCAAATTACAAAAATGCCACCACATTTATTTTTCTCTACATATGTTATTTCAACTGATATGAAAAAACTTCAGTTACTAATTTTCCCTCAATCATTTAATTTACTCCACTGATGTGAATACCCCACCGTTTTACCTTCCACATCAGGTATTTTACCACTGATGTGGAAATCCTGTTGTGAAATGTATATTTTTTAATAGTGAAATAACCTTTAAAAGTTCTTAGAGTTTGTTCCAAGAAAAAATTTCCATCACTTATCACTCCATCCACTTTTTCTCTTTTGACATGCATTCAATTCACATTTTTGTTAGCTCTTTAGTAATAGTATTAGTACCATGGTGCAATTGTTTATCTTCATAATGAACTTTTGTGGGGACAATACGATATTAGAAGTGAGGTCATCATGTTAATTTATTTAACCATTGGTTACAAAAATAATCACCAAGTGAGGTCAGTTGCCCCGAATTATAACAATGGAGATCCGCCCCTAAATACAGCAGATTCCATCCCATGACACCCTAAACCCTATAAACAAAGACTAACCAAAACAACAGATAAACAAACATTAACTGAAGATTTATAAGTAAAATGAATGACAAGAGTACCAAATGCAACAAAAGAAGACTTCTTCCGATCACTAAAGTGAGCAATGAGACAAAGACAAAGACAGACCAAGTGAAAATACAGAAAGCGCGAAACACATAATAAAAATAAGGCTGAATTGCATTTTTAATCCTTTAATTATTTAGGTAGTTCGCTTTGGTCCCTTAACTAAATTTCGATTCATTTTGGTTCCTTGACTTATCTCCATTATACATTTTGATCCTTTCCGTTAGTTTTAATTCAAAAACGTTAGGTTTTCTTCATTTTCTTCTAGAATTTTTCTGAGATTCTTGTTGTTGAAGGTTGATGAAGATGAAAAAGAGGAGAAGAAGATGAAGAAAACCTAACGTTTTTGAATTAAAACTTACGGAAATGACCAAAATGTGTAACAGAGAGAAGTTAAACTAAATCAAATTTTAATTAAGAGACCAAAGCAATACTACCTAAATAGTTAAGGGACCAAAAATGCAATTCGGCCTAAAAATAATAAAGAGAACATAAGCTTAAAATAACACACGCTAATGCATTGCCTGTTACTTGGTCTTAAGACGAAATTTGTTCTCCGCAAATCACATGCTTTAATTGTTATGGTATTTGATTCCATAAATATATTTTTGTTTAATTTTGTTCATTTAATTCGAGATGAACCGAGTTGTTCGTGATCTTAAATCAAGTTTGAGTTCCCTAATTTTAAATTAATAGAGTACATCAAATTTAAGCATACATTTAACATCGTAAAGAATATCAAGGATGAATCTTCAAACAAACTCACAATATCCAAACTAATATAACATATAACGACAAAATGCCTACAAACAACATGATAAAATCAAAGCGACCGGAAAACTCATGCCTTTATATCAACATTTTAGACTTACAACTCTTCGATTGAATCTATAATTTAATGAAGCCGGTCTTTCAATACGAAACAAATGAAGACCACAACAAATCGAAAAATAAAAAATGTCACAGAGAACGATGAACAACTCAAGGCCGCATTAAGATATCGAAATCACAAACAAAAAACTAAATCTATGCAAAAATTACTTATTTATATTAAAATAAAGAGAAATAGATGAAGAGCTGGTAAAAAAATGACCCAAAACCACACCCTCAAGGAAGAAAATGGAATAGGGAATCTAGAGTGAGAAAACTAGGATATGCTAAATGACCCAAAACCACAACCTCAAGGAAGAAAATGGAATAGAGAATCTTGAGTTAGAAAACTAGGATCTGCCTGTTGAGATACATTGCGACCAAATAGAAATCATATCACATGTGTCAACATAAAAAAAAAGTTTAATTGCAGTTTTGGTCCCTTTATTTTCATCTTTTTGCAAAATTGATCCCCCTATTTTCATCTTTTTGCAAAATTGATCCCCCTCTATCTAAAATTTTATCTAAAACATGGTGATATAACATGTTTTAAATGGTGTTTTCAAGGGAATTTTCTTACGATTTCATCGATGTTGATATTTTCTCGTCTTCATATTATATACCACGACATTTGAAATCTATCACATCACCTTTTTTCAGTTAAAAAATATGATAGAAGGACCAAAACCGTTGAATTTTAAAATAGAGGGATCAATTCCACAAAAATATAAAAATAGGGGACCAAAACTGCAATTGAGCGAAAAAGTAACTCTCAATAACTAATAACTTTTGAAGTGAACTACAAAAAGACCAAGACTAGTAAAGGCAAGTCAACTCTAGTGATTTACTCCCTCCGTTTCAAAATACATGTCCAAGTCAACCACTTCACATATGCCAATGCACAATTTTAACCATTAATATCTTTAATTATTTAAAGTAAAAATTATAAAAATTTAATATTTTGAAAATATTTGTCGAGACAAATCAAACAACATCTTACATGCTAATATTTGTATTTATACATTAGTTAAAAAATATGATCAAAGTAAGTCAAATGAATAGTGCATATTGCAAAAATTGGACATGTATTTTAAAACGGAGGGAATGCTATATACTATCTTTGTCCCAAGATAACAAACATATTTTTTTATTGCAAAGAGGGCCGAAGCCTGAGATAACAAACATTTTTGGAAAGAAAATTTGTCATTAGTTTCAACACAACATTAATTTAAAAAAAAAAGTCAATTGTACCTTCTGATTAATACATTATCACTTTCACCACTTCGATTCAACAATTTACTTTGCATTTAGGATAATAATTAATACTCTATCCGTTTCAAAATACATGTTCAAGTCAACCATTTCACATATGTTAATGTAAAATTTTAACCGTTAATATTTTTAATTATTTAAAGTAAAAAAATTATAAAAATTTAATATTTTAAAAATATTTGTCACGATAAATCAAACAACATCTTACATACTAATATTAGTCTTTATACATTAGTTAAAAAGTATGGTTAAAGTAAATCAAGTGAATATAGCACATTGCAAAAATTGGACATGTATTTTGAAACGGAGGAAGTATATTCATATTTAATAAAGGCAGTGTAGTAAAAATATGAGTATATATCTTTCATTTATATTTTTTCAAAAAACAATCTTTCATTTATACAATTTTCTTAGTATATGTTAATGACTAAGTAGGATAATTAATTTGAGACGGAAGGAGTGCCAAACTCAAAATCAATCTTAGAAGCTTCCTTGTGTTGCCCCTTCTTGTTCTTTTTGTTATCCCTAATGGGCTTGCAGACCAAAGACCACCCCATAATGGATTACCACCCACTATTTCTAATATTTATCTGGTCGAAGGGTGAACCTACAAACAATTTTATATATAAAAAATTGGGTAAACAATGCTTTACTCCTTTGTAATATAGGTTAATTTTGATTTACCTTCCTGTAATTTTTTTTATCTCCTATTTTTGTAATTTGAAGATTCTTTGGTTTTGGACCTTAATGACATCAAATTACAGAGTTTATGGTACTTTCGTTCCGTGTAATTTGAGCAAATTTTGGTATACTACCCCTGTCATTCATCAATTTTGTACAGTCAAAATTCATGAAGGTCCATAATCAAAGAATCTTCAAATTACAACGAATGAATCTAATTTTTTTTTATATGAAAATAATTTGCTTGAAGATGATACTTTTTATTAGGTTAAAAAATAATCTGATAAGAACACTAGACTTCATGAAAAAATCATTGAATTTTTTAATTAATATCCAAATGCTCATATAAAAGTATTCCTACGAGCACCCGTAGATGCAAAGGCACACACAATTTTGCCTACGTCAACATGTTCTATCAGAATTCTCAACCTTCCGTTTTTGTTACATCGACGATCTTAAATAGTTTGCCAATATGTTTAACTTCAAAAAACTATGGAATATATATAGTCACCGAAATAGTTAAGAGCATTCAATAACTTTAAATGCAGACATCAACATATTTGACAAAGACATTTGCAACACTTTCAATTCTAAAAAAATAAAATTTGTATCAACATCCAACAAATCCTTATTAGAAAACGAAACAAATCCTAAATTTATTTTTTGTCCAAATTTAAACTTTTCTTTTAGAGTTTAGGACGTCGCCTAAAATGTTACCGGTGTACAAAGATGTCCATAATATGCATTATTTGCATTACGTACCCTTATACTGATTATGGCACTCGATTTCTAAAGTATGCTATTGAGAAAATATGTCCATAATATACATTATTTGCATTATTACCTTATTCCTTAGGAAACCGGTAATCTTAAGCTATATACTATGGTGAAGCTAAATTTTACCTTACGTGATGCCAATAAAATAAGTACTTTGAAATACAGGAAGCTAAATTATTTGTTTTGATATTAGAAATGGCAAATTTGATTAATAAATGTTACCATACGATGCAACTTCCCAACTCCAATCTACACATATGAAAACAAAATCACAGGACAATTATTGACTTTTGGTACAAAAGAGTGCCAAGTCATTACCAATTCAAGATTGAGACATGCAGCTGTTAGTGGATTCACTAAGATCACGACTAGTATAAAAGGAGCTAGTCATTCTTGTGTTTTATGCACCAAATCATAAGTCACTAACATGTCTTCCTCAAACTTCCTAGTGCTGCTTCTTTTTGCTCTCTTTGTCATCCCTAAGGGGCTTGCCAACTATGAGAAATCTCCTGAGTATGAATCACCTGTGTACAAACCACTGGTTGAGAAACCTCCGATCTACCATCCACCGATTGAAAAGTCCCCAATTTACAAGCCACCAGTAGAGAAGCCATATGTGTACAAACCTTCAATAGAAAAACCTCCGGTTTACAAGCCACATGTAGAGAAGCCTCCAACCTACAAGCCGCTAGTAGAGAAACCACATGTGTACAAACCACCGGTTGAGAAACCTCCAATCTACCATACACCAGTTGAGATACCACCAGTGTACGGGCCACCAGTCGAAAAGCCCCCAATTTACAAACCACCAGTAGAGAAGCCACATGTGTACAAACCACCAGTAGATCAACCTCCCGTCTACAAGCCACTGGTAGAAAAACCTCCAATTTACAAACCACCAGTAGAAAAACCTCCAGTTCATAAGCCACCAGTTGAGAAACCTCATGTTTACCAGCCACCCATTTACAAGCCCCCAATTGAGAAACCTATTGTCAAGCCACATGTAGAGAAGCCACCAGTGTACAAGCCACATGTAGAAAAGCCTCATGTTTACAAGCCACAAATTGAGAAACCAGCAGTAGAAAAACCTCTAGTTCATAAGCCACCAGTTGAGAAACCTCATGTTTACCAGCCACCCATTTACAAGCCCCCAGTTGAGAAACCTACTGTCTACAAGCCACATGTAGAGAAGCCACCAGTGTACAAGCCACATGTAGAAAAGCCTCATGTTTACAAGCCACAAATTGAGAAACCACTAGTAGAAAAACCTCCAGTTCATAAGCCACCAGTTGAGAAACCTCATGTTTACCAGCCACCCATTTACAAGCCCCAAATTGAGAAACCTACTGTCTACAAGCCACATGTAGAGAAGCCACCAGTGTACAAGCCACATGTAGAAAAGCCTCATGTTTACAAGCCACAAATTGAGAAACCACCAGTAGAAAAACCTCCAGTTCATAAGCCACCAGTTGAACCTCATGTTTACCAGCCACCCATTTACAAGCCCCCAGTTGAGAAACCTACTGTCTACAAGCCACATGTAGAGAAGCCACCAGTGTACAAGCCACATGTAGAAAAGCCTCATGTTTACAAGCCACAAATTGAGAAACCACTAGTACAAAAACCTCCAGTTCATAAGCCACCAGTTGAGAAACCTCATGTTTACCAGCCACCCATTTACAAGCCCCAAGTTGAGAAACCTACTGTCTACAAGCCACATGTAGAGAAGCCACCAGTGTACAAGCCACATGTAGAAAAGCCTCATGTTTACAAGCCACAAATTGAGAAGCCACCGGTTGAGAAACACTCAGTTTAGAAGCCACCAGTTGAGAAGCCACCTGTAGAGAAGCCACCGGTGTACAAGCAACCAGTTGAGAAGCTCCCGGTTTACAAGCCACATGTTGAGAAGCCACCTGCTTCCAAGCTACCAGTTGAGAAGCCCCCGGTTAACAAGCCACATGTTGAGAAACCACCTGCTTACAAGCTACCAGTTGAGAAGACCCCAATTTACAAACCACTAGTAGAGAAGTCTTCAGTGTACAAGCCACCGATTGAGAAAGCCACCGAGAAGCCTCCTTTGTACAAGCCTCCACTCGAGAAGCCACCGATTTACACTCCTCCATTCTAGAGGCCATCTTACCACCTAGAGTCCCCTCGATCAGACGATGTTACTCATTTATATAATATGTTATGAAGAAAATATGTTAAATAAGTGATATATAGAGTTTTCTATTTAATCAATGAATATATATCCCTGTAATTTTCATTTCAATACTTTGTTTACAATGCTTTTGGTGTGATAAGAATGTGAGTGAAAAAGGAGAATGAAAATAGTGTGCTTTTGTTCTCCATATTATGAATAAAAATTCTATGATTTTGATGTTGTGTTGGTAGAATAAATCGTGATACATCGTATTATTAATTTTCGATTTGCTTCAACAAGTTCTCAACATAAATAATTAATCAAGTTAATTTTTATCCTCGTAAGCTTAGCTCAGTTGGTAGGAACAATATATAAAATATATGTAAGGTTTGCAGTTCAAACTCCGGCCACCACCAAATTCAGCCTTGAGTTATAACTTAGTTTCAACTAGAAAATATTCATGACAAGACAATTTTTGCAAAAATAGTATACCTTAAGATTCTTGATTACTTATTATGCTAAATGATAATTTAGTGACTTGAAATTAAAGAATATCGTTAGTTAAATTAAATTTTCAAATTATGCATCACAATTATCAAGACTTTTATTTGTACGTGTTGATGCATCAATTAAGATAATAGTCAAGAGAATGAGGACTTTTAATTTTTTATAGCTAGGCAAACTATTATAGTGGTACAAAGGTAATATTGTCTTTCTTTTTACAACTAAACCACTCCCATGAAACAAATTTTATTCTCTTCATCATAATACCCAAGTTTGGGATTTGGATGCTTTTATCATTTCCCTCGTGTTCTTGGTGCTGCACTAAGTCATGATTATTCCTTCTTGTAAAAGTTTCAGATGATTTCCCTGCAATAAACGAGGCTCCTGACACCATGTTTAGGCCGATTATCCCAGGAAGAGAGGAATTTACTAATTAACATAACAAAGAATGTGATTAATGAGAGAAATATATTAATTGTTGATATTCAAGAATAATAATGCATATAGTCTAACTACCATCAAGTATATTTATAATTCATGTCAAGCATATATGTTCATCTATTAGGCGAAAGATAACCAAAATGGAACATATAATGTCGATGATGGAACATTATAAATGTCAAGCATATATATAAGGCAAGAAGTAGGTGAGGCATCAAGGAGTTCATAGGCATTTCAACTAGTTTGACACACAACTAAAACTCCCATCCTCTACTGTCTACTCCATATATATTATTTAAAAAGGAGAAAATATTTACAAGAGGGGGGACTATGCCATGACCCTCAGAAAAATGCAAAAACGGCAAAAGTCCTAGGGAAAACGAAAAATTAGGCAAGTCGTGCCTTTCCCTAAAGAAATCTAATGACAACGGAGATGGCAGCAAGTCTAACCAAACTGAGCCAACCAGACCATGGGCATGAGAAGCTAACAGATATGCACAACAATTTCCTTCTCAATAAATATGAGAGCAGACAACAGTAATACCAAGTTGGAAACAATTATGCCACTGATTCTCGAGACAGAATGAAATCATGGAAGAATTTTTTAAGGCAAGCTCCGCACATGTAGAATCACTTTGTAACCAGAGCCTATGTCAATTAATCTGGGCAGCATACTCCATAGCAAGGATAAGGCATGTAAGCTCTGCCTCAAAAACCGACACCGCACCCAAGTTACAAGCAAACACAACCCAAAAAGTGTCATGGTGATCGCGGAAAATACCTCCACAAGCCAGAAGGGAACAAAAATAATACATATAACATATCATTTTTATTAATAATTGATATATTTGATTCAAATTTACTAAATCTACTTCTTTGGGGTAATAAGAGACCAACCTTGAGGTAATAAGAGACCAATCTTCTTTGGGCAAAAAGAAATCAACCCTTGGGGTAATTCTAAATCAGGTTTTTTTTTATATCCTAAGAAGATTCTTTTTACCCACAGTAAAAAGTTTTTGGGGTAAAAAGAAGCGGATTTAGTTTTACCCCAAATGGTTGACGTCTTTGTGCCCCAAATCGATTTGTCTATTCTTACCCATCAATTGACCTCTTTTTACCCTAAAATGTAAAAAGAAAAAAACTAAAAAAAGAAGAAGAGAATGAGGATTAGAGAATTTGAGATGATGGTGTGAGGAAATGAAGTTTGGTGGGGTATTTATAGGGGGAATGGTAAAATAGGTGTTAACTACACTAAATGCAGTCAAAAAACGTGTAAAAATAGTATAAAGTCAAGGTTGAATAATTGACCACCGTCCAAAAAACGTGTTCTTGAGCCCAGACCACCGACCACAACAGCATGATTTAACTCACGCCACCGACCAGATGTGCGTGACTTAACTCACGTAGGGATATTTTCGTCTTTTTCAGTTGGAAACGAGTAATTCCTGTTGGGCAAAGAGCATAATTCAAATGGATTACCCACCCACTATTTCTAAGATATATGTGGCCTAAGGTGAACACAATTTGGACCGTAACTATTTTGTATATAAAAAATAGAGTTAGTGTTTCACCCTCTTGTAATATATAGGTGAATTTTGGTTTACTTCTCTGTACAAAATAATTTATAGGCTAAAATGCACTTTTGGTCCCCCAAGTTTCACAAACTTGTGATTTGGTCCCCCCAATTTTAAAAATAGCACTTTTGGTCCCTTAAGTTTTACCCCTTTTGCAAATTCATGGTCCTCCTTGATTTTGACTCAGTCAAAGCTGATATGGCATCTTTCTTACCTTCTTCTCCATAAATACCCAAAAACCTCCAATGCTCTTCTTCTACCACACCCAAATCTCCATTGTTATTCTTTCTTCTTCTCCATAAACAATCTCTGTTTCCAGTTTTGAAACAATTCTTTGTCTTTGTTTAACAATGAATGAAGATTAATGAATTAAGTATTGTGACTTTGTTTAGCTGAATAAACCAATTTTCCAACCTTGTTACCTTAAAAAATAATCATCTGACAACCTGTAAAACTATGCAGGTCCAATGTTGGTACTTCCACATGGTCATAACAAAAACAACCTGATTTGGCAACATAAAATAAATGGCTGTTCCATAAGTGCTTATAACATAAGTTGATTACAACCAGATTAGCAACAAAAATAAAGGGCTTGTAGCATAAGTGTTTTCAAGAAAAATTTAGATAACAAAAGCTAATTAAGTCTTAATCAACATTTTCGTACCTATCTTCATCGCTATTGATTCCGATTTCGCATTAGAGCCTTTCGTATTTGATTTTTCTTGGGAGTATGAGTCTTTCCAAATCATGTTTGGTTTCGATTTCATGATTATTTTCTCTACGTTTTTTATTTTTGATCTGCAATTATCAGAGCTGGATTTAATTTATTTTTAAAAATATCCACATCAACAAAAAAATATTAAAAAATAGTGTCATGTCAGCTTTGACTGAGTCAAAATCAAGGGGGGCCATGGATTTGCAAAGGAGGTAAAACTTTAGGGACCAAAAGTGCCATTTTTAAACTTGGGGACCAAAATCGCAAGTTTGTGAAACTTGGGGGACAGAAAGTGCATTTTAGCCTAATTTATATTTCATTTTTGTAATTTGAAGATTTTTTGGTTTTGAACCTTAATGGCATTAAATTACAGAATTTATGGTACTTTCGTCCCGTGTAATTTGAGCAAATTTCGGTATACTCCCCCTACCATTCATCGATTTTATACAGTCAAAATTCATGAAGGTCCTAAATCAAAGAATCTTCAAATTATAAGGATAAAATCAAATTTTTTTTATAGGGGATCGATTAGAAATGGGCTACATTAAAAGGGAGTAAAATAAAATTAACCCTAAAAAATTTGAATTCTCAAAATAAGAAAATAATTTGCTTGAAGATGATATGTTTTATTAGGTTAAAAAATAATCTGATAAGAACACTAGACTTCATGAAAAAATCATTGTATTTTTTAATTAATATCCAAATGCTCTTATAAAAGTATTCCAACAAGCATTTGTAGATGCAAGACACAAATAATTGTGCATACATCAATATGTTCTATCACACCTCTCAAACTTTCTAATTACATTGACGATTTTAAGTAGTTTGCCAATATATTTAATTTCACAAAACTATGGAATATATAGTCATCGAAATAGTTAAGAGAACTCAATAATTTTAAATGCGGACATCAATATGTTTGACAAAGATGTATGTTGAGAAGCACCACGTTTTGAAGCCACCGGTAAAGAAACCACATGTCAACAAACTATCAGTTGAGATTTGAGAAGCTCCATTTTAGAAGCCACCGAATTAAGTACCCTTATGCTGATTATGCTATTGAGAAAATATGTCCACAATATATTGCATTATTTGCATTATTGCATATATACCTAGCTATATATTATGGTGAATCTAAATTCAGTCTTACGTGATGTCAATAAAAGAAGTACTTTGAAATACAGGAAGCTAAATTATTTGTTTTGATATTAGAAATGGCAAATTTGATTAATAAATGTTACCATACGATGCAACTTCCCAACTCCAATCTACACATATGAAAACAAAATCACAGGACAATTATTGACTTTTGGTACAAAAGAGTGCCAAGTCATTACCAATTCAAGATTGAGACATGCAGCTGTTAGTGGATTCACTAAGATCACGACTAGTATAAAAGGAGCTAGTCATTCTTGTGTTTTATGCACCAAATCATAAGTCACTAACATGTCTTCCTCAAACTTCCTAGTGCTGCTTCTTTTTGCTCTCTTTGTCATCCCTAAGGGGCTTGCCAACTATGAGAAATCTCCTGAGTATGAATCACCTGTGTACAAACCACTGGTTGAGAAACCTCCGATCTACCATCCACCGATTGAAAAGTCCCCAATTTACAAGCCACCAGTAGAGAAGCCATATGTGTACAAACCTTCAATAGAAAAACCTCCGGTTTACAAGCCACATGTAGAGAAGCCTCCAACCTACAAGCCGCTAGTAGAGAAACCACATGTGTACAAACCACCGGTTGAGAAACCTCCAATCTACCATACACCAGTTGAGATACCACCAGTGTACGAGCCACCAGTCGAAAAGCCCCCAATTTACAAACCACCAGTAGAGAAGCCACATGTGTACAAACCACCAGTAGATCAACCTCCCGTCTACAAGCCACTGGTAGAAAAACCTCCAATTTACAAACCACCAGTAGAAAAACCTCCAGTTCATAAGCCACCAGTTGAGAAACCTCATGTTTACCAGCCACCCATTTACAAGCCCCCAATTGAGAAACCTATTGTCAAGCCACATGTAGAGAAGCCACCAGTGTACAAGCCACATGTAGAAAAGCCTCATGTTTACAAGCCACAAATTGAGAAACCAGCAGTAGAAAAACCTCTAGTTCATAAGCCACCAGTTGAGAAACCTCATGTTTACCAGCCACCCATTTACAAGCCCCCAGTTGAGAAACCTACTGTCTACAAGCCACATGTAGAGAAGCCACCAGTGTACAAGCCACATGTAGAAAAGCCTCATGTTTACAAGCCACAAATTGAGAAACCACTAGTAGAAAAACCTCCAGTTCATAAGCCACCAGTTGAGAAACCTCATGTTTACCAGCCACCCATTTACAAGCCCCCAGTTGAGAAACCTACTGTCTACAAGCCACATGTAGAGAAGCCACCAGTGTACAAGCCACATGTAGAAAAGCCTCATGTTTACAAGCCACAAATTGAGAAGCCACCGGTTGAGAAACACTCAGTTTACAAGCCACCAGTTGAGAAGCCACCTGTAGAGAAGCCACCGGTGTACAAGCAACCAGTTGAGAAGCCCCCAGTTTACAAGCCACATGTTGAGAAGCCACCTGCTTACAAGCTACCAGTTGAGAAGCCCCCGGTTAACAAGCCACATGTTGAGAAACCACCTGCTTACAAGCTACCAGTTGAGAAGCCCCCAGTTTACAAACCACTAGTAGAGAAGCCTTCAGTGTACAAGCCACCGATTGAGAAAGCCACCGAGAAGCCTCCTTTGTACAAGCCTCCACTCGAGAAGCCACCGATTTACACTCCTCCATTCTAGAGGCCATCTTACCACCTAGAGTCCCCTCGATCAGACGATGTTACTCATTTATATAATATGTTATGAAGAAAATATGTTAAATAAGTGATATATAGAGTTTTCTATTTAATCCATGAATATATATCTCTGTAATTTTCATTTCAATACTTTGTTTACAATGCTTTTGGTATGATAAGAATGTGAGTGAAAAAGGAGAATGAAAATAGTGTGCTTTTGTTCTCCAAATTATGAATAAAAATTCTATGATTTTGATGTTGTGTTGGTAGAATAAATCGTGATACATCGTATTATTAATTTTTGATTTGCTTCAACAAGTTTTCAACATAAATAATTAATCAAGTTAATTTTTATACTCGTAAGTTTAGCCCAGTTGACAGAGACAATATATAAAATTAAAATATATGTAAGGTTTGTAGTTCAAACTCCGGCCACGACCAAATTCAGCCTTGAGTTATAGCTTAGTTTCAACTAGAAAATATTCATGACAAGACAATTTTTGCAAAAATAGTATGCCTTAAGATTCTTTCTATTTTTTTTTTGTCTTAGATGAAGTGGTATCACGACATCCGGCCTTACAATTTCGGCATTTGCCAGTTGAGCTAGAACTTCTAGACTATACCTTAAGATTCTTGATTACTTATTATGCGAAATGACAATTTAGTGACTTGAAATTAAAGAATATCGTTAGTTAAGTTAAATTTTCAAATTATGCATCACAATTATCAAGACTCTTTATTTCTACGTGTTGATGCATCAATTAAGAGAAAAGTCAAGAGAATCAGGACTTTTAACTTCTTATAGGCAAATTATTATAGAGGTACAAAGGGTTCCCTTAGATGGAGGGTTACAATGCCAAGTAGAAAATAAAAAGGTAATATTGCCTTTCTTTTTACAACTAAACCACTCTTATGAAACAAATTTTATTTTCTGCATCATAATACCCAAGTTTGGGATTTGGATCCTCTTACCATTTCCCTCGTGTTCTTGGTGCTGCACTAACTCATGATTATTCCTCTCTGATGCAACGCCACTTTAGTTGGTATTCTTTCTTTCTTGTTTAGGCCGATTATCCCAGGAAGAGAGGAATTTACTCATTAACATAACAAAGAATATTAATGAGAGAAATATATTAATTGATGACATTTAAGGATCATAATGCATATATTCTAATTACCATCAAGTATATTTGTAATTCATGTCAAGCATATATGTTCATCTATTAGGCTAAAGATAACCAAAATGCAACATATAATGTCGATGATGGAACATTATAAATGTGTGTATCAGTAGAAAATGGGTGATTTTTATGAGTTCAGGATTACTCATGGACAGATTCAGAATTTTCAATAAGTGGGGTTAAGATCGTTTATCATAAATATTTATATAAATATTTAAATTCATAACCAATAAAAATAGGCAATTTCTTTGGTACACTCAAAAATTTGAGTGTATTGGTACACCAAATTAATAAATTAATAGTTAAATGTGTTATTTTTTGAAGAGAAAAATTGTTTTCTATCATCTATAATTAAACCTTATTTACCAAAAACGTCAACGAAATAAAATTTAATTATTTTTTGAATTTTTAGTGCTCATAATAGAGAATTTTGATTATTTTTTACAATAAAATTTTAAAAAAATTAGTATAATTTTTATAAACAATGAAACGATGTTTTTTCTTATGAAATGACATTTTCTAAAATATAAATATCAACAGTTAACTCTTTATTACATAAAAATAATAGTTAATTTAAAGATTTTTGAAGTAGGAGTATCGGTACACCTTAATTTGCAGGTGTACTGTAGAAGCTCTCGTAAAAATAGGATATCATTATATCAATGCAACATTTGGTATAAATAATTATATATTCAAAAATTGAAGATACCTTCCTTAATATCTAAGAATTTTATATGACAAGAACGGTTTCACTTTCAAGAGTTCTTCAAATTGATTTTGTTGCAATGAGGACAAAAAAGTAAGCCAAACATTAAGAGCGAAAACTCAACCAGAAAATTGGGGAATTAGAAAGAAAAAAAGATCTGGTTGATACCATTTGTGTGGATGTGGGTTTTTTTGAATGTGAGAAGTTAAAAAAATTGATTGATTGAAGTTAACAAAATTGATTGATTGTAAACCTGTTAATCTTCCCACCTCACATATAAGGTTGGAAATGAGTCGAGTCAATTCGAACTCGTATGAGTTCGACTCGATAAAAATTAGTTAAACTCGAAACTCAGCTTGAGGTTGACACGAACTATTTTTCAACTTGAATTCAGCTCATTTAAAGTTCACAAACAGTTCAATTTTACTCGTTAGGTTCATTTTATTTTCTCAACTTACATAAAATCCACTTTTTTTGTCAACAAAATAAATCAAAATTTATCAATCTTTAACCTTTTTTATATTAAAAGTTACCGCATGCATACAAAGGATAGAAACAAATTATACAAAGTTCAAAGCAACATAAATATGCAGAAAAAATCTGATACACGTAATATGGGCAAAAAAAACCCGACAAAATTCAATAACTAGAACTGAAATCATTCTCAACATATTCTTCTAATTCCATACTCCAATAGAACGGCTCTTCAAGACAAAATTGTATCAGTTATGACTTTCATAGTTGCAACAACCTTCAACTTAATCTTTACACATATACACAGCAACAAACTTCACACATGATGTGGACTTCAAAACAACAACAATTCTAAGCAAAAAATGTAAAAGAAAGTTGATCAACATCCTGAAAAAATCTACAAATCAATAAACAATTCAATAAAGGAACAACTATAGTATATTAACAACAACACAATAAAAGGTCATGGACTTTTGCTAGAAATCCTGAAACAAGCTACTCAATGCGGGAACGGATCCTCTCCAGTGATCGGAAGGTCCAGTGAAATTCTAACCATTGAATATTAAATACACGTAAACAATTAAATGTTATAATTAAAAGAGATAATATATTTAATGGTTTTGATCTTTGATGGGAGAAAACTGTAGATAATTTCACATGAGAGGATCTTCTCCCACTAAATGCCATATAATGGTTTTTTTTTTTGAA
This sequence comes from Medicago arabica, assembly GCA_946800305.1. NCBI lineage: Eukaryota > Viridiplantae > Streptophyta > Magnoliopsida > Fabales > Fabaceae > Medicago > Medicago arabica. The sequence goes on from OX326964.1 coordinate 12,740,541, forward strand.
GTAAAATGCCATATCATTGACCATGATTCATGGTTGTGTTTAGACATAAAGGCTTATGTTTCAAGGAAAATGCTTTATTTCTAAAGAGATTTCATTAATTGCCAATAGCACACTGAACATCTTATGGCTATATTTCCAAAACTGTTATATTTTCAAACATATGTTAGGTACGTTATATTTACAAAATGCTATATTTCCAAATAGCACACTCAATTTAGAGAAGTTTTATATAAATCAAGTAAAATGAGAATCAAATCAAACAATCATAGTGATATTAGTTCCACAATATTTTCTTGTCAGTTTAATGAAAAATAAAGAACGTACCGAATTAACATCAAGGGAATAATGTGATTTCTGTCGAAACCTGCTCCATCTTTTAATAAAAAATATCAAGGAATCATCAACAATATTTTTAAAAGATTAAACTGTATATAATGATCAAGTGATAATATATTAACTTAGGCTTAGTTCCTGATCCCATGTAATACTTGAAGCTCAGAATTAGTCAATAACTCTCCCCCCGGCGCTAATAGTTGACTATGAAGCCACAATAGATATTGGAATGGTAAGAACATCTGCTACCATATGAGACAGTACTCTATATTTTCCGCTATTCAACTTCCACCATTCCAAGGTAGAAAATGACACATGCCGATTATCGTTCGACTTATAAGTTGGCAAATTCAAATACTCTTCAACTTCAGATTTTACAGCAGGAATTGCTTATTGTTCTTTGACATAATTCATTAACAATGACCATCCTGTGGTTCTTGTTGGCTCCAATATCAACCCATTTCGATCAGCACTAGTTCTACTAGAGCCTTCTTCTTCATGCTCCTGAAGCATATCAACATACTCTAGGTACATATCATTACGAGCCTTGTGCACCTTTTCTATTTTTTTCTAGCTTCATCTCCAGGGTAAATTAAAGGAAAGCACATGTTTACACCCATCATTTTGACCTATGGTCCAAAACAGAAGCAAGTGACATAACAAGATTACACAATAAAGCTTCTCGTTGTCCATAAAGCTTCTCATCAATCATGCTTTTTGTTGGCTTCAAGTTTAATTTTTGTTGTCGTGCTACAAGATTCTTTGTAAACATAACATACTTTCCTTAAATGTCTCTTTAAATGGCTAGGTGATCCACTTGCAACAACAACATAATTTGGTTTACAATGTAAACCCTTGCCATTTTCTGGTTCCATTGTTTAACGTCGCTTCTTTGAAGTGACCCCAAACTGGAGAAGTTTTCTTTCTCTTAACCTTTTGAATAACAACCTCGTTGTTCTCAACATTCTCTTTGTTCCCAACTTCAATTGTTGGTGTTGCTTCATTTGTTAGTGGTTCTTCGTTTGTATTCGCTTCTAAATCAATGATAGGATTCAACAAACTTAAGCACTCCTCCATCATTTGGTGGTGAATCTCCAAATGATTCAATTGACGTACTAGCTGACAGTACAAAATTAAAAACTTCATAGTGTTATAAAATAGAAATTTGTTTGTACTACAAAATACATATCAAGTTAACCCAAAAAATTGAGAAAACAAGTGTTACGATACATATTGACAACAAAAACACAGGCCAACATAATTGTGAAATTAGGTCAAGTAAAGTGAAAGGGTTCAATTCTAGAAAATCCAAAAGAACCGTATAAAACAGTTGAGTGGCTGAAGGATTTCCATCTCACTTGAATTACAACTGCCTAGTAGAATTAAGAGCTAAAATCTAGAAGTATGTTACTTATACTACTCAATAGTTTGTTATTTATTTTTATTTTTATAGATTTATCTTTCTATAGCTTCATCTTTGTTGAACACGTGATTGTTTATCTGATGGATAAATATAACTAATTCTCATTGTATGTATACCCCATAAATCAATGAGATAAGTGACTAAAATTTTCCAGAAATCTCACCATTTCTAACCCTATCAATAAGTTAACCCATTTTGAACAAACACATAACAATACTTATATTGAAAAATATTCCGTAGGAATACCTGAGGATTTTGCTGCGGTTCACGTAAGTCAGACGAAGTTTCCTGCGGATTCAGATACCGCAGGCACATCCGTAGGTAACAATAATTTTGATGAGGATTTTCCTGCGGATTTATTATCCTATACTATTTCCACGTTTCCTTAGGAAATTCCGCAGGTATTGCAGCGGATTTTTCTGCGGTTTATTTATACGTACTTTCCTGCCATTTTTCCTGCGGTTTCTTTATTATGATGATTTTTATTGTGCCTTTTTCTGCTCAGATATGAATTTACATTTTTTCAGCAAATTTTCCTGCGAATTCTATTGAAACTTAAGTTTGATGCTGATTTTTCTGCTGCATTTGCTGCGGAAAGTACCTGCCATTTTTTTGCGGAATACGTTTCGCGAGCAGCCAAAACTCACTTATCCCTGACCAAACTTTTCCTGCGGATGTTTGTCCAATTTCCCGAGTTTCCTGCGGTTCCCAAAATCCTCAGAAAACAATTACCTACGAAGGTATTGGCTGAGAACCTTAATCCTTGGGAAAATCCGTGGGAAACAGGTTTCCTGCGGAAATTTATGTTTTATCCGCAGGAAACTCCTTTTAACCCTAAAAATTTCCCTCCTTCTAAATGTGCAATTTTAAATTTCAAACTTGAACGCCGACCCGTGCGGCACCTTATTTTTAAAGCTTATTAGGTCTGGCTACAATTAAACCCTGAAATTTCCCTCTAATCACCTCTCATTTAATGTTAATCATGTTAACCCTATAAAATTTCCCTCATTCTATATGTGCAATTTTAAATTTCAAACTAGAACGCCGACCCGTGTGCCGCACGAGTCTTATGACATGGAATAATTTGATATATAATAAAACAAAATATCATGGAATGGAATTTAAAAAAATTAAAATACAGAAACGAAATTTATTGCCAAACAATTGTTACAATATCGGGAAATATTGTATCACCAACCAAACATGTTACACCAAAGAAATAAACGGATTTTAAAGACAACGTAGCATATATTATGTAATATTACACATTTCGAAATACTTCTTCGCACACGACGTTAGACATCACATCAATATCTTCACCATCTTCATTAACTCGTGCGATGCACGGGTTTGATGTAATCCCGCACACATCGTTAGGAAAATTCTCTCATTTTGTTTCAATTGCAATGAGAAATTGTAGGTATCATAAAGCAGCTTAAAGGGGGGCCAAAAGAAACCAAATTAATACATAGGGATACTTAAATAGACATATTCAACAAAATATAGCTTCACTCAAGCTACCTTTAATATTTGTGGGTACAATTGAATCATTAAAATCATATTTATAATTAGTACGTGAGATATTAAATTAAATATTCTATGCCTATTTTGACTCAATCCACGACATAAGTAATAGGACAACTATAATAGTCATGGTACAATTCATATGGATAACTGTGATATATGATTATATTTCTTTATTGCTTCTGAAGATAATCAGCTAAGCATGCAACCTAAATATTTACATAATGGAATTTAATTATCACTATAAATTCCAAAGTGATTGTGAAATGTGCAACATTAGCTTTTAGAGGTAAATGGTTAGATGCAAAAATAACACAATCCTTTACTAAGACCATATACTGTAATTTAATTTGCACTCAAATTTTGTTTGAAGGTCAACACAAACACGGAGAATGATGTAGTTTGTTGGAGCCTACACTGTGAATGAGGGAGCAAAATAATTTGGTTTTAAACTTGGTGGTATTCAAACAGTGCACGGTCTCAATCTCAACTACAATGTTTGCTATTCTACATGTGACAAAAAATCAAGATTATGATAAGGAAACAATAGTTTATAAACAAAATGACACCAAAATAAAACTATAGTAGTCATAAATATGACAATAAAAAATATTGGTGAAGCTAAGAACACAGTATAATATTAAAATTGATTGCAGTCAAACAACATAAAGTAAACTCACGTACATTGATCATATCTCTAATAATAATATGGAAACATATAAAATCAGAAATTAAAACTCCATTTTTAAAATTCAGTCAGTTGATCCATGGTACCTCATTTACCTGTATTTAGCTGTGTCATTTTACATCTGTCTCTCGCCCTCTGTGTGCGTTGTGTATCATGATTTGAATGTCATGAATAAGCTTATATTTCTAGATCATGTAAGAAATCTAGAGAGAAAGAATCAGTTGAAATGAAAAATAGATTTACATAAAGCAATATAAATGGAAAAATAAAATAAAAATACTTCCATGCAATGAAACTGTAATAATTAGAGGGGAAAAAAAGGAACCTGAATTGTGTTCACCCTTTCCCTTGCCTTCATCTTTTTCTTGTAATCTAAAGTAAAAAAGGACTAAACTGAAAAGTGAGAAGAATAGAATAATATGTACATTAATGTATATAGAAGGGTAATTGTGGCTATATCAAGTAGTCAAATACTTATAATGCATTAGCTATATCAAGTAATCAAATATCAACATATATATACATTATGGCTTGAAAGGACTGAATTGTGCAAAGGATAAAAGTAGGTGTAATATTACAAACCATGTCTCAAAATGTCAAAGTTACAACTAATATATATATTTCAAGCCATATCAAAATACAATAGCAAAATAATATAGAGCACAATTTTGTTTCCAATTCTGATGTCAATTTCTGATTTGATCGACATCAATTCCAGTCCTTCTCCAAATGCTTCGACTTGGGGCATATGAAGAAAACATGCAACAAACCCTCTATACCAGAATCACATAACGGAGAGTTCGTTGGATAATCAACACCTCAATCATTAACCTATCGTTCATTACTTCTCACTATATATAGGTAAGAGTAATGATATTTGAACAACTATTTTTTTACAACTTTTGGTACAACCTTGTTATACTCTCTTGTTATTGGTTAAAAAGAACAATGTGAGTATAATCCTAGGAAACGAGAGAGAAAATGGGAGAGACAATAAAAACACAATATTATGAATATGAGAAGAAAGTTGTACAAAAATGATTGTATAAATATTATTTCTCTGTATGTAATTATATAGTTTTAATTGACAAAAACAGATCAACAAAAGTTGGGTCACTGTTCATGTACTATTCAATTTTTATTTTGATGTCGATTTCTATTTCTATTCTAATTTGAGTTTGTGTTTCTATGAATTTGTTTTTTTAGAGATGTTTTCATGAATATTTTGATGTTAAGTTTTTGCAAAATATTTTAATCTATAGTTGCTTATGTCGACTAATCAACCAAAATAAATAAATCAAAGCTAACCTCTTTCTTATTATTATGTATGTATCAAATATATGATAGATTAATATATATCTATCATGTTACTATCATATCATATCATTATTGGTAACAAAAAAAAAAATCCTATCATTATCAAACTTTTTATCTTAACTTGTCTCTATTCTATCGTGCACATTAAACGGACCTTTAAAGTTTCGTACGTCAACAATTATAATTGTTAGATCTTTAAAACCATTTAACTTAGATATTATTTTGAAAGGATTTTACTGTAATTATAATAACTAAATTTTAAATTAAATCTTTATTGTTTGTTAAAAAAAATTAAATCGTTATTGTGATATTTTGATCTATTTTAAGAAAAAAAAAATCAAAATATCACAATAAGTGGAGTTTTAGAATTGTATGCTACGTAGCATATATTCATAGTTTTCTTGAGAGGATGTTGTATATTTATAGTTGATTTTTTTATTTTTTTGACAAAGCATATTTATAGTTGATTATGCATTATATAATTTAAAGTCTCCTCATATTTTTCCCAAAAAGAAAAAAGGGCTCCTCATATTGTTCATGACAAAACATATTGAAAATGAAAGCTAAATCGCAGGTGCTGAGCTGTCAAGGGCAATTTATTTATTGTTTTGAGAAAAAGCTGTCGAGCAATTGAATACCAAAATAATTGAAGGAGAATTTTATTTTTTTTCCACTTGAGAGAGGAGATATAACTTCTTTTTTTTTTATCGGAAGTTGACTGCAAGGAATTATACCATGTGATGTGATACGTTTTTTCTAATTATTTTTTGTCCAGCAGCCCTATTGATTAGAAATATGGAAAATTTAGAGTTTAAATCTCGACTTATATAAATAAAATATGATATTCTTATCAACTAAGCTAACCTTACATCGACACATTTTTTCTAATTAATAGTAACTAATACTTCCTCCGTTCCTTTTTAAGTGTCTTTTTAGGGTGAATTTTTCGTTCCTATTCAATTGTCTTTTTGGTATTTTAAGGGTATGATTTATCAATTATACCCCTTATCGATTACTCGTATCTTTTTCAATAAAACTAATTAATACTATCTATTTGGAACAATGTTTATTTTTAAACAATGTTTTTTTCAAACAAAATTTGTTTATTGTTATCTTCAAATTTAAACAAAATTTTGTTACAGAAAATGGTTCCTAGAAGAGTTAAAATTCTATAAATAAGATGAGTAGCAATTGTTAAAAATCTCAATTGCAAAGTAAACGAACATATTTGAGAGAAGAGAAATAAAAGACTCCATGAATGTTCAAAAGAAAGAAAAAGTGGAACATTTGTTGGAATTGCTGATGAGAGGTGAAGAAGGAGCAATAGTTTAAAACTCATTTGACAAGATACAAGAAGAAGAAGAAGTTTCATCAATATAATTTTTATATTGACTTAAAATAATTAAAAAAACGTGGGTAATATTTAGAAAATTGAAAATTGTTTGTTATGAGAGAGTGCGTAAAAAAATAGAAATTTGTTGGAGAAAAAATAATAACGGACAATTGTTTGTTACGAGAGAGATAACGTATTAAATTTATTGAAAAGATAAAGTGTGTACAAAAAAATAGGAATATATTGGTGGATTAAAATGAGGGTGTAATAGGAAGAAAATGTGCAAAAATACACTTTTTTATTTTTGTGTTAATTTTCTAAAAAACCACTTAAAAAGGGACGGAGGATAAAGACTAAAAATGTTACTTGGTTGATCAAAACTATTTAGATGCTCTATTTAAACAAATACATCTCTCTCTCTCTCTCTCATATATATATATATATATATATATATATATATATATATATGTGTGTGTGTGTTCTGGACCGGCCAAATTAGGCCCTATACAAAATATAGTTTAAATACCACATTTGACAAAATTACTCGCAATACACCCCCTCCCCGCGAGGGGGATGCTCAGAGCAAGACTGACTAGATCAAACGAACTACAACGGTCACCATCATGGCTCCCGTAAATCTCTCCTCGACGGTTACACTTCCTACAAAATCGTAACCACCGAGCACATGTGTGTCGTACTACAGCTTTGCAAACACCCACCTCCATATAAAGCGGACTCTTGCAGTCCCCAAGGTATGATCAAACTTCTCTCTAAATCCCCCATTCTTATCTCATACTGACTTAAGCGTCGGAGTGTCTGCAGGTACACACCATCCTGCCCCCTGCATTTCCAGTTATCACTTAAGCATCCAACCATCGTACAAAAATTGCACCGGTAGTCACCTTCTCATTAGGTACAAACAATATATACTAGTGTTTTATTGCAATAACGTTTGAAAATTATGAACGGTGTTTTTTGTGAAATTTTGATTTTGATTAAAACTAAAAATACAAATGTTTGTTGCTATCAGATTATAACAAATCAAATTAACTATAATTGATTATTTCAATAACACCAACAATATAACAAAATAAACAATTTCCACTAGTGTAAACCAATTTAAAGTAAGGGATATTTTAGTAAATATCCCTCAAACTATTTGTTATAAAATAAAAGTGAGTTTAAGTTAACAAATTAGTGCTAATTAACAAATATGTTTTAATGAAAATTATTAAAGTAAATCTAAATCCATTTGTAATAAAATAAAAGTGGGTCTAAGTTAGCAAATTGGTGGAAGTTAAGAAATATATTTTAATGAAAATTACTAAAGTAACCCTCAAGCTATTAGTTTTAAATAACAAAGATGAAGAATATTTTTGTCCAAATATGCACTTTTGTTAACTTGGACTTCATGTTTTTTGTCTGTCTAAATTAGCAAAAATAAAATAATATATATATATATATATTACATAATTTACTGATATTGATTTTTATGTGTGGGTATAAGTGATGTGTCTAAATATAATTGTGACGATATGTAAAACTTCCTCCTTCAAGATAGTATATAAAGGAGTGAATCCATACAAAAAAAGAAGTGAATCCAAAGACAAAAGAGATTCAAGAATGGAATTTCAATGGCTTTGGATGTCTGCTGCAACTTTTTTTGCATGCTACATTTTTGTTAGCAAAGTTATGTGGAATTTGAATGGGTGGTATTATGATCTTAAATTTAAAAACAAACAATACCCACTGCCTCCCGGTGACATGGGATGGCCATTAGTTGGAAATCTTTGGCCCTTCTTCAAATATTTTTTATCTGGGCGTGCTGAAATGTTCATCGACAACATTGTTCTCAAGTATTTTTCATTTTCTCTCTCATTTTGTTTATGCTTTTCTTTAATGTTCTATTGGTTTAATTATACTTTTTGACTCCCTTATTTTCTCAATTGTGATTTCATAGCTATCCTTCAAATTTTTGTTAAGTTTGTAATATTTAAAGAAGCTTATCATTCATAAAATAAGAAAGTGGGAAAAAATACACAAAAAAAAAAAAAAAAAAAAAACGAAGCACTAAATTTGTATTGCTTCAAAATCTAAAATCTCACGAAAATCCTAAAATATTCACCATTTTTTGCCTTCATTATCGGAGATTTATCAATAAATTAATTTAAGAACATAATCATTCACACCATTGGTTGAATGAGTAACCCATACCAACATCTTTTTCTTCCTTCTTTTTGGTTTTCTGATAAATAGGTTTTAGGGTTTTAAAGAGGAGGATCAAAGAGCTTTGAGAAGAGGGTTGAAAAATTGAGGGGTATTGGGTTTTAGCTATTTGAAATTTTGAAGAGAATCATAAAAAAGAGGTTGTTAGAGAAAGAGAGAAGAAGCAGTGTAAATGATAGAGAAGAACAAAAAATCAATCATTTTTGTTTTTTATTTAATTTTTTAATTTAACTAAAGTTCGCCTTTGACAAGCGACAATGATGCTAAATTCAACTAAAAAAAATTGAATGGAGGCTACAAAATCAAAAAGAATCTAAAAGTATTGAAGAATGAATTTAACACCATTTTTGAAGATGCATTTTATAGACAAATCCTTACCGTGTTTTGAACATGTGCAAATTTATACGTGATAGAAAAACCCTTAAATATATATTAGTCTTACTCTTCCACCATGACACGATAATAGGAAGAATCCTTAACGTGTTGGTGATGTTTCAGATTTGGACGAACCGGTATTTACAAGACTCACTTGTATGGAAGTCCAAGCATCATTGTCATTGCACCTGCTATATGCAAGAAAGTTCTGATTGATGATGTAAACTTTAAGCTTGGTTATCCAAAAGCCACATCGATACTAGTAGAAAGTAGGATACTAAATAAAGAACATGTACGTACTAAACAATTAGTCACAAGCCCTATCATTGGTCGGAATGTATTAGTAAAGTACTTAGAGCGTATTGAAGATATTGTGATCAACAAGTTAGAAGAATTATCAAGCATGAAACACCCTGTTGAGTTCCTCGTGGAGATGAGGAAAGCTTCTTTTAAATTCATCATTCACATTTTCTTGGGCTCTTGCGATCAAGGTACCGAAAAGAAAAGTGGAGAATTATTTAATGTTATGAGTAATGCCTTGTTCACTTTCATTCCCATAAATGCACCTGGCTTTGCTTTCAACAAAGCATTAAAGGTTCGTTACTTCTATTTTCTACTATCCCATTTTCATTCAACCATTATAAAAGTAAAAAATAATTTTTCAGGTTCATTAAATAAATAATGTATCTGGTCTATATATAGGTCCCAACATTTTGAACAATAAATTAACACAATTTCCAATCCTCAATTTTTATTAGTGGAATTCTTAACATAAGTTAACATTTCCTAATTTTATTTTTAGGTCGTCTAAAAAATTGCTTTGAACTTGGTCACTCTAATTTTTTTTGTTTTCAATTCTAGACCCTATTATTTAACAAAAGTTGATGCCGACGGTTTCAAGTGACCTTTTTTATGATATGTCATTAATAAGATCGTAAAATATCATTAGTTTAACAAATCAACTATTTAAATTTTTAATCTTTATTAATTTATTTGTAACCAAAATAAAAACTTTATTAATTTATCTTTGACTACAAATTTATTAAGTTAGTGATATTTTAAGATCTTAACAATGACATCCCATAAAAAGAAATAATTTGAAAGATGCAAAGTCAACTTTTAAATAGAGTAAAATTGAAACGGAAATGCTCGATGACACGACTAGATTTGTCGTGGGATCTGCACGACTTTGCATTCCACTTGATGCTATTTCATATATTTTTATTTATTTTAATTAAAAATTAATTTTAAAAAAGAGAGCGAAGTTGCGTAATGTGTTGTGTGATTTGCCGGCAACTGATTGGCGTGCACTTTAGCACTGCTTAAATTGTAAAAGGAAAATTTAGAGGAAACAAAATTAGAATTAATATGGACTAATAACATATTTAGCTATTCTTTCTATTATAATTATTGTTATGAATTTGTCTGGATTTTTTATTCTCATTTTTCATGGCTAATATAGGCGCGCATGAAGTTTGAAAAAATTGTTCAATATATTATTCATGAAAGAAGAATGGCGACAAAAAATGGAGAAATTGGGAAAAATAATGATTTGTTAGACAATCTTTTGGAAATCAATGATGAAAGGGGTAAAAAATTTGAAGATAAGGATATTATTGATTTACTCGTAGCGTTCCTATTTGGTGCTCACGATGCAATTGCAACTGCTGTTATGTGGTCAGTTATAAATCTTACACAAAATCCACTTTGTTTGAAGAAAGCCAAGGTACTTTTAAATAGTATTTTGCATAGATTCCAGAAGTTTTAATGACCATTATTTTTTTCATAGATTCGAGGAATTTTAATGAAATACTATATGACTTTTATTTTTTTCACCAAAAGTACAAAAGAGATTTACATCATGGCTGTCGTGGACGCTCATCATATTTTAAAAATAAAAAATATAGTAAAAACTAATTAACCTTGGTAGTCTCACAAGGATCTCCAATTTGTCAATAATTAATTCAAAAAAAAAAAATTCAGAATAAAATTTAGGGGGTTTGGTTTGTAGAAAATAATATTTGATTGTGAAATACTCATTTCAGTTCTTTTGGTTTGGTTTTTTCTCTTTTTAAAAACACCTCTATTGTTAATACAAATAACACGTAACAAATAGATAAAAATAAATTTAAGTATTAAAATAAAAGTGTAGATTTGGTCCCAATAAGTTTCAAATTTTGATCATTAGACCCTATTATTTTATATTTTTTCAAAGTTTGTAGATTTGTTCAATAACATTAGGGTCCACCCCATCACAACCTATCCAACCGCGCACCTGCTGCCATAAAGATGCAAACGTAGAACACGATAAAAACAAATGTGCGGCTGTCTCCACGTGATCACACCCAGAAACACAAAGAATATCATCCGTAGGGAGCACACCACGCTGAACCAGGTTAGCTTTCGTTGGGAGGCGATCCCGTAACAACTGCCAAGCAAAAACCAAGACCTTTACAGGAACATGACGATGCCAAACCATCTCGACAGGTAAACACAATTGGGAATCATCACCAACAGTCAGCAAATCATAAGCTCCTCTCACGGAGTAGCCCTCTACACTGTCAGGAAGCCACTCCCAGGAATCTGAAATATTAGGAACCAAAGAAAAATCAAAAAGTAACGCCCTACACTCCTCTACCAAAGCCTCCTCCCACGCCCACAGCCTACGGCGCCAACTCCACCCCCCCCCCCCCCATCCACCTCCAGACCCCTAGAAAACATAGAAGCAACCGTAATATTTTTGTTCTCAGCCAAGTCAAACAAGCGCGGAAAGCGCTCACAGAGCGGTAAACCCCCCACCCACCTATGCGACCAGAAAAGCGTCTCAGCCCCATCACCAACCCTCCGTCTAACACTATCCCCGAACCACCCACCTCCTAAGTCACCCTCCTCATCACGAATCCGACCTACCTCCCGCCACCACGAAGAAATACTCCGGCCCCCCACCTCCAACCTCCCACCTACTTCGCCATGACGGGCAACTAAAACATGAAACCACAAGCCTTCTCTATCCACTAACATCCTCCAACACCATTTACCTAGTAAAGCCATATTAAACTCCTTCAACTTCCTCACCCCCAAACCTCCATACTCCTTTTTAGAACACAAAGTCTTCCAGCCTATCCAAGTAATTTTCCTACAATCCTTACTCCCACCCCAAAAAAATTATTCAATAAAGATTCAATGGAAGAGATTATACCTGTTGGAGCTTTGAAGAATGAAAGTGCATAGACAGGTAGAGAAGTCAGAACAGATTTGAGGAGAATTAAGCGGCTGTCGAAAGAGAGAAATCTATTATTCCAACCCGACAATCTAGATTTAATGCGATTCACGACTGATTCTCAAAACTTAAGTCTCTGCGGATTACCACCTATAGGCATACCAAGGTACACAAAAGGAATTTTTCCCACTTTACAACTCAACACCATCGCAGCCTCATTTAACCACGTATCAGGAATATTAACACCCACCAACAAACTTTTATTGAAATTCACTTTCAAGCCGGACATAGATTCAAAAATCACAAGAGCTGCTCGCAGCGCCCGCACATTCGCCCAACTTTTGTTACCTAACAACAAAGTATCATCGTCAAATTGAAGGTGAGACACCATAACCTGATTACCCACACCCACGACATACCCAGAAAATAAATTATTCTCCCCCAAAGACTTCATCAAGATATTAAGACCTTCAGCTGCAAGCAAAAACAAAAAGGGGCAGTGGGGGTCCCCCTGATGTAAACCTCTTTGAAAATGAAACTCATCAGTAGGGCTACCATTGACAAGAACAGCTGCAGTAGAAGTACTCACACATTCTCGAATCCATTTCCGCTACAAGTCCTGAAACGACATCCCTTTCATAACCTCATCCAAATAACCCCAATCAACAGAATCATAGGCCTTTTCGAAATCCACTTTAAATAACATAAGCTCCTTCTTAAGCTTACGAGCCTCATCAACAACCTCAATAGCTATAAGAATACCGTCGAGAATTTGACGATTTTTAACAAAAGCAGACTGCATCTCTGCCACCACGCTACTCAGCACCAGCCTCAACCTGTTAGCTAATAATTTTGCTAGAATTTTGTACATGCTACCCACCAAAGAGATTGGCCGAAAGTCATTTAACCTCTGAGGACTGTCCACCTTCAGAATTAATACTATGAAAGTAGCATTGATACCTTTCGCCAACTTGCCGTTTCTGTGAAACTCAGACACAGACTTCATCAAGTCATCTTTCAACTCAAACCAAAATTCTTTTATAAAGCCAAAATTGACACCATTAGGACCAGGGCTTTTAAAGTTATCGCAGTCCCAAACTACATCCTTAACTTCACCCTCTGAAAACGGTTTAATTAAGCACCCTCCCTCCCACACAGACAGGGTCCGAAACTGAAGATTAGAAATACTAGGTCTTTCCACAACTTGCGCCTTAAAGTGTTGTTCAAAATGCTTGAACACCGCATTTCTAACCGGCTGAACACCTTCAATTCTCACCCCATCAACCAAAATCAAACAAATAGTATTACGGCGGCGACGAGAGGACAATATTAAGTGAAAATATTTAGTATTTGCATCACCTTCACTGAGCCATTGGTTCCTCGATTGTTGCCTACAAATGCTAGAATGAAGCCTAGAAAGAGAATACAAGTTTGACATCACATCATGCAGCTCGTTACAGTCATCCATTGACAGATCAGAAAATTCACCCTTGCCATCCAACATCGCCATCTTCTCTTTCATAGCACCAATTTGCGCGGCTAAATTTTTCGTGTGGGACCCATGCCAATTTTTCAACGCCATTTTTATAAGTTTGAATTTTTCCTTTAGCACATAACCCCCCCAGCAATCGACCTGAAGAGAACTCCAAGTATTCCTCACAAATTGCTTATAACCCGGAGTGTCTGACCAACACTTAAGAAACCTTGAAGGTCGTGGTCCCCAGTTTTCTTCATCCACCGTAAGAAACAAAGGACAATGGTCCGATAACCCTCTCAGGTGAGCAACTTGAACACAATTCGGCCACACCAAACACCAGTCTTCAGACAAAAGAAAACGATCGATCTGACTCATCGATTTACCATCCTCTTTAAACCAGGTAAAATTACGTCTGTATAACGGCAAGTCCCACAACACATTATCTACGATAAAATGATTGAATTGCCCATAGTCCCTCACACCTCCACCATCACTCACTGGGCTCTTTAATCACTGCCATGTCACTAAATTATTGATGTGTCCATGCTGATTGGTCAAGTGGTTGTATGACTTATCAAAAGATCGCGTGAACTAACAAAAATGCCTCTGGGTTTATCAGATAAATGCAAAATGACCAAAATACCCATCTTTTCCTTTCAAATTATTCCCTCTTCTTCTCTCTTCTACCATCGTGAGTTCCCATTCTTCTTCTCGGCGCACACAATTCTCATCCGTCTTCTCTTCCATTCATCATCTTCTTTTCTTCTTCGTGTATATGGAGTTTTATTAACATTTCCTTGTCTTTTTTTGGATCTGTTCTATGAGTTTTTCGGCATCGACGATTCCAGTGATGATTAAGTTTCCTCTGTTGCAAATATCCAGATTCATCTTCAATTATGATTGATTTGATTATGTAGCGGAAATTTTGTAAGCTGAGAGATTTGAGGAATCAAGTCTGATCTTGATTATGATTTTTGTTGTTTGAGTTGTAATGCGAGTGAATTGAATGTTATTTGTGGTTGTTACAATGTGACGAATATGTTCTCGCTAAGGCTTTGTAGCGCTAGAAAGCGTGAATGGATTTTATCAAGTTCATTTGTGTTTATTTTTTGCACCTACTGAACCAAGTTATCAGAAACACATAAATAAAAAGAAAAGTTAGATCACGAATTCAATGGTTTTTGTATTATTTATGATCCAACATAGAAATAAAATCAATGAAGTATGAGTAGCTGTCTATTATGTTGAGGAACTTCATCGTTGTTGGATCTATGAAGAAGAATCTAGAAAAAAATTGAAGGAAGTTGTTGTTGTTGGTGTTGGGTTCGATGGAGAGAAAGAAGAATATTGTGGTTGTTATTGGTCGTGATAAGGTTGTTGTTTGAAGGCGGATGATGAAGGAAGTTGTTGTTGTTGGCTTGGTGGTGATGGTGGTGGTAGTTGTAGGGGAGAAAAGAGAAGATGATGAGAGAATGAAGAAGAAGGTAACACAAAAGAAGATGAACATGGGCACATTTTTGTCTGTCCACTCTAAATTTTTCTGATTCAACGTTGACTTACTCAATCAGCACTCCCATGTCAAATTATCATTGATGTGGCTGTCATTAACTGGATTGAGGGACTAAATTTTAAATAATTAATAATTGCAGTGACTATTTCAAATAATTAGTAATTACAAGGACCAAACTCTAAATGTGTCATATTTGCAGAGACTAAAAATGTAAATAAGTGTGTGTGTGTGTATATATATATATATATATATATATATATATATATATATATATATATATTTGGAATAAAGATATTTTTATACTTTTAATTAGTAAATCACATATAAGTCTCCGTGATTTTAGCTAAGTTGGTAGGTGTTTATTGGTGCTTTTGGTAAACAACAAGGCTGATTTTGATTATTACAAACAAGATCAAACAAGAAATCATAGGACATATTTTGCAATGTTTTTCTAGAAAGTGCTTGAATGTTCATCATATTCATAGGTTGCTTTATGAACAAGAAGAAGTTTTCTACGAATAATAATTGTCTCTCGGCAGGGAAAAGTAAAGAAAATGCAAGTAAAAAAGGGCTAAAAGCTTAAACGCATAAACTTAAAGAAAAGATAAATTGCATTGATTAATATAAATATGGTTCAACAAATCAGATTAAATACATTTTGTATGACTCTTTTCTCTGAACGCCGGTACTTCGAGTGCTAGAATTTTATAAGTGATTTGCGACCTATTTTTCATACGAAAAAATTACTATTTATACATAGTCAAAATAACTAGAAAAAGCTAACTACCACGAACATCACTTCTTCCATCGAAAACCGTTTGTCCCCCACGTCTTCACTAAGGAAACCGCTGCTTTTGAATTCAAATTCACCCTTCTTTCACATCAGTTGCTTGCCTTCAACCAATTTACGTCTTAACTCGCATCTTGTCGAACTTTAAGATTTTTCAACTCTTTCAAACGATAAGTTCTGATCATGTCGAACTCCTCATGCTGAAGATAAAGACTTTCAGTTTTTGAAAGAACAAAATTCAACTTTCGTTGACTGCATTAAATAAGCCTATCGAAATTACATGGTAACAGTATGGACATTAAATGATATATGAAGGGGCCGGGATTCCAACCTTGGACACTCCACTTCTCCAAATTTAAATTATGTGAGCTCCGTCTACTAGGCTACTTAAAAAAAAAAAAAAATAACATATAAAGTTATTAGTGTGAACGCATGGGTGTTACGCTTGTTTGTTTCAATTTTAATAAAATCACTTTATCCTTAAAGATTGTTTTATGTTCATGCTTTCGGCTTGGGGATTTACAAACAACACGATCAAAACACATAGACAATCGCTTTCTGGAATACCAATTGATTGAATTTTAACAGTATAATCCATGAACATGATGTATATAATATCATATACTCAATATTAAAGATAGGTCAAGAACAATATACCTTTAGCATTACGAAGATAGCTGATGTGGGAGCGAGTATGAGAAGATGATGACTAAATGAGACAACTATAACTAAATTTTCACCGTCGTTTAATAAGAATTAATATCCAGTTTAAAAAAATAATTAATCTTCATCGAAAAATATATGTGAGATGTAATAAGTTTTCTGCCTCTATCGTCGAGTTGTCTCGTTTAGTAGTTCATTTTTTAAAACGAGTCTCGTTTAGTTACCACTATAGGACAGTGGACATTTTTTTTTTATCTACAACGTAATAGCCAAAATAATTAGTCTCATTTTGTAGTTAGAATTATATAACTTTTTTTTACAAAGTTATATAATAATAAAATCATTATCTAAAAAAACATTTTTTTTTTTTTGAGGAAAGAAAAATAATGTTTTTGTTGAGGGAATCTAGAAAATTATAATTAATGAATAAATAAATAAAATGCATTGTTCTTAACAAAACGTAAGAAATGGTTTTTAATTAGTTTGACATAATCCCTAAAAGACAAATTAGTTTGACATAAGTTATGCTCATCATGGCGGCTCTGGTACATAGAGAAAAGTTAATAAAAGCTGGCGGCTATGGGAATGATATTTCCTCATTTATATATAAAGTACTTCATCCATCTTATAATAAGCTAGTCTTTTGCACATCAAAATTGTCTGAGAAAAATTGATTTATTTCACATTTAAATACAATATTAATTTTTTTTTCTTCCAATTATGATTATAATTGAGTCATGCTAACTTGTGCCTACGTGTGCACATGTTAATGAACCTAAAAAAACAACTTTACATTAGAAAACAAAATATTTTAACTTTTAAAAAGTTAAATACACGACTTTTGATATGTATATTTCTATAATGATGTTCTTAACATGTGCCTTTGGGGATACAATTATAGCATTTGCCCTATAATTGACTTATAATTAAAATTACTTTCATTATTTTCAATTACTACTTTGCATTTATGATAATAAGGAATGTACTAATACTTGGAAAACACTATATCATTTTTTTCTTTAATATGTGTGAAATTATCAAAAAGCACACTTACAATGGGAATGAGGAAGTAATATTTAATTTAACCTCTCATCATTTTTTGGATCAATTCAGTCTTTATAAGAAAATAAATTTAAATTGTTTAGAAGTCTTAACTCAACTGGCAAATGCCGAAATTGCAAGGCCAAACGTTATGACGTGGATTCGAATCTAGGACCTCACATTTGTGGATGAGTTTATTTTCAGTGGATTACCACTTCTTCTAAGATAAAAAAAAATATTAATAAATAAATTTAAATTATTCTTTGACGGACATATTTTTCTATATCTCCAATATGGAAATAGTAATGGCTAATTTAAATTTTTTATTTTTTTTATCAAGATGCTGAATTGACTCATGAAAAAATTGTAAATGATTAAATTGAATCTTCACTATTATACGGTATGTTGTGTTGGTGTGGAATCGATGCTTTTGCTAGCAATATCACCACCTGCTCTAAGGCTTCACCTGCTCTAAAAGTGTAAATAAGCATACGTGTGTATATATATATTCATAGATTTTTTTATGAATAAGACGAAGTTTTGCATTAAAATAATTGTTTTTCAAACACATAAACTTAAAGATAAGGTAAATTACATTGCATTAATATAAAGGAGGTTCAACAAATCAGATTACACACATTCTATTGACTTTTTTCTTTAGACGCCGGCACATCGAGTGCTAGAATTTTATAATTGATTTGCAACCTATTTTTCATATGAAAAAAAAATACTATTTATACATACTAAAAATATCTAGAAAAAGCTAACTGCCACAAACAACACTTCTTCCATCGAAAACCGTTTGTCCCCCATGTCTTCACTAAGAAAACCGCTGCTTTCGAATTCAAATTCACCCTTCTTCGACATCAATTGCTTGCCTTCGACCAATTTACGTCCTAACTCGCATCTTGTCGAACTTCAAGATTTTTCAACTCTTTCAAATGCTAAGTTCAAATCATGTCGAACTCCTCATGTTGAAGATAAAGACTTTCGGTTCTTGAAAGAACAAAATTCAACTCTCGTTGACTGCATTAAATAAGCCTATCTAAATTACATGCTAACAGTTGGGACAATAAATAATATATGCAGGGACCGGAGTTCGAAACCTAGACACTCCATTTCTCCAAATTTAAATTGTGTGAGCCCAATCCACTTGACTACTTGACAAAAAAAATAGTAAATCACATTAAAAGTTATGACATATATCATATATGTCATATATCATACACTCATATTAAAGATAGGTCAAGAACAATATACCTTTAGCATTACGAAGATAACTCATGTGGGACTGAGTATGAGAAGAGGACGATTAAATAAGACAACTATAACTAAACAGTTGAGGTCGAAGAATTCTTATAATTTTCGATACCTTATAACTTTATCGGTACAAAATTTCCACTGTCGTTTAATAAGAATTAATATCCCTCTAGAAAATAACTAATTCTCATCGAAAATATATGTCAGGTGTAATAAGTTTTCTGCCTCTGTCTCGTTTAGTAGTTCTTTTTTTTTAAAACGAGTCTCGTTTAGTTACCGCTATATAGGGAAGTGGAATAATTTTTTTTATCTACAACATAGTAGCCAAAATAATTAGTCTCATTTAATGGTTAACATTATATAACTTTATTTTTTACAAAGTTATATAATAATAAAAATCATTATCTAGAAATATACTCCATCTGTTTCAAAATACATGTCCATTTTGAAGAAATTGCAGTAGCTACAAAATGAAATAATTTTTTTTTGATGAAATTATGTGTGTGTTTTCTATAATACCTTTAACCATTTATTATTTCATTCTACTTTTTATCTCTCTACAATAAATACGGAAGAGTGTTATTGACAAGATAATAATCAATGTTGCATTGAAACTTGAAAGTGACAAGTATTGTCAAATAAAATTATTCTATAAAATGAACAAGTATTATAAAACGAAGAGAGTAATAGTTAATGAATAAATAAATAAAATGCGTCGTTCTTAACAAAACGTAAACCTAAGAAATGGTTTTTAATTAGTTTGACATAATCCCTCAAGAATAAATATAAATTAGTTTGACATAAGTTATGCTCCTCATAGCCGGTACATGAAAAGAAAATTAATAAAAGCCGGCGGCTCTGGGAAATGAAATTTCCTCATTTACATTTTTTTTAGGAAGTTTCCTCTTTTACCTATAGAGTAATTTATCCGTCTTATATTAAGTATGTCCTCCGATCACAAATTTTTTTAACAAAACAAAACAGTAGTTCCCAAGCACATTAAAAACAAAAAAAAAAACAAAACTTAACCAATGCCCAGACACTCTAAGGGGCTAGACCATCACCTCTGCGTGCCATAAACAAACATAACCTTCTTAGCCTTCAGCCACCCTAATGCTAATAATTTGCTCCGGTCACAAATATATAAGCAAAAATCCATGTTTTAGATCCATTCATTTAATCCATATTTTAGATTCATTCAATAAATGATGTATGTGGTTTTTATTGTGGACAACATACAACATTTATTGAATGAATCTAAAATATGAATTTTTGCTTATATTTATGACCGGAGGATGTAAGTCTTTTGAACATAAAAATTGTCTTAGAAAAATTGATTCATTTCACTTTTGAATATAATATTAATTTTTTTTTTCCAATTATAACTATAACTAGGGTCATGCTAATTTGTGTTTTAAGGGCACATGTTAATGAACATAAAAAGGGTAACTTTGCATTAGAAAACATAATATTTTAACTCTTAAGAAGTTGAATGCACGACGTTTGATATGCATATTTCTATAATGACTTCCTTAACATGTGCCCTTGATGGCACAATTATAGCATTTACCCAATAGTTGCCCTATAATTTAAGGAAAATACTAACATGTGCCCCAATGACACATGCTAAGGAATTTAAAATAGAAATAAATATCTTAAAAGTTGTGCATTCAATTCTATTCAACTTTTTAAAATCAAAATATTGTTCTTTTTTATGAAAAACTTCTAATTTTGGCTTCCTTAACTTGTGCCCTAAAGACACAAGATAACAAGACACATACTTAAGAAGACACTAACAATTATTGTTCTCTCTCTTCCAATTATTGTTCTCTCTCTTCCAATTATACACACTTATAATGGGATGGATGAAGTAATATTTAATTTAACCTCTCTTCATTTTGTTGGATCAATTTAGTCTTTATAAGAAATTAAATTTAAATTACTCTTTGATGGACAGATTTGTCTCTTTCTCCAATATGAAAATAGCAATGACTAATTTTTTATTTTTTTATCAAGATGCTCAATTGACTCTAAATCGTAAACGACTAAATTGAATCTTCACTATTATACGGTATGTTGAGTTTAGGGATGGCAATGGGTACCTATTGAGCAGGGTACCATAATCCCCATCCCCATACCCGCTTTTTAAGAAAATCCCCATACCCGTCTCCATACCCTATGAGTATCTAAGTGTCCGTACCCACACCCATTACCCGCACTTTCACAACATAAAGATAATAAATAGCAAAAAAAAAATCACAATATAATTAAAATATGCTATGAAATCTGTTAAATCAACATATAAAATATTACACATCATATTATTTAGCTAAATAAAAAACATCTAAAATAACTTGACAAAAAAAACATCTAAAATATAAAAAACAAATGCATATTACAATTAATATCAAAAACTGAAGATTAATTAACTAAATTTATTATAAATAAAATTATTTGTATAGTCTATATAATGTGTGGGCATGGGGCAGGGTGGGCACTAGAGTGCCCGTACCCGTACCCATACCCGTTCAAATTTGCGGGCAATTACCCGTGCACAAGCCCATACCCATTAATGTGGGTATTTACCCGCCCATCATAGGTATTTTTTGCGGGTGCCCATTGGGCTTGAGTCCAATTGCCATCCCTAGTTGAGTTGATGTGGGACTGTGAAGCACATATATTTAAAAATTGATGACGTACCGTACTAGATATTGTATCCTGCACCGATAATTACTCGATACGTCCCGATATTTAAATTTTAGTTAAAAAAAAACATTTGTCTGATACTTTTCAAATACTTCGAATATATGTGAGGGATACGATGGTTGTAAACCGATACGCACATGATACATGATTTTTCTATTGTCTTTTTTCCTGTTTTTTCTCAAAATGGAAAAGAGAAAAGAAATGAATATTAGTGTTAACTCAAATAACACTTTAAGTAATAAATATTAGACAATGATGTTCTTTTTGGTATATAGACTAACAATGTTCTTTTTAGTGTATATATATCTATATATATATATATATATATATATATATATATATATATATATAATTGACTAAGCATTAATCTACTCGTTTTTAAATATATCATTTATAATTGTCTAATTGTTACTTTTTTTGATTATCAATTAGCGCAAAGATAGCCACTTCGTGCCCGTCTTTCCGCTCTTTTTATTGCATTAACGTTTGAAAATTATGAACGCTGTTTTTTTATGAAATTTTGATTATGATTAAAACTATGCTTGTTACTTTCAAGTTATAACAAACCAACTAACCATTATTATATATTTCAATGACACCAACAATATAACAAAAAAATAATATATAAATTCTATTTTTAATGACACCAACAACAATCTTTATTATAGAAAAAGTTGTTTAAGGATATAATTGAGATAATGAAAAAGTATGTATAAATATATTCATCTATTCATCTAATTTGTTACTTCTGTCAAAAAAAAATCTACTTTGTTACACTTTTTAAATGATAAAGGAAAAAAAATCAAACATATATATATTCATATCGTGTTTGTTATAAATTTATTCTTATTTATTTATTACATGTGTCATTTGTATTGAAAATTGAGGGCATTTTTGGAAAGAAAAATATAACCCAAAAAAACTGAAAGAGATGGTTTTCTTTATATATATAGTATAGATATTATTTGTATTTATATTTTGTTATTGCCCACTGTATGTTTTGTCTCTTTTTGTTGTTTTGAGAAAGTTGTTGTTAATTGTCATGTGAATGCAAATTCATTGTTGAATCTCGTTGTTGTTTTATGTTTGTTGGTTACCTTTGAGACTAAGTTTTGCGTCCGTTTTTTGTTGCTTTTGAGTTTTAATACATAGTTTGAATTTTGATTTTTAATTTGTAGTTTAAATTTAATTTTATATTAAAGTATCTCGATCGTATCATATCTTGAATTTTGAAATTTTCCATATCAACGTATTAATACCGTATCGTATCATGTATTTGGGCTTCATAGGTGTGGGATCGAAGCTCTTGCTAGCAATATCACCACCTGGTCAAAGACTTGTAATTTCTTGAGAAGTTTTTAATTTACATTGAACCAACATTACTTGTGCTTCGAATTCAACATAATTACATAAACAACTTCATGCAAGAAAATACGTACGTACTCTCTTATGAATTGCAGTAAAAAAAATTAATTAATCTCTTATAAATAAATAAAATGGTGCATTTGCTCCAAAACGTAAGAAATAATTTTAAATTAATTTGACACAGTTGTACTCAATCCCTTAATAATGAAAGAAAAAGTAATGCTATAAGTAGCGGCAATAGGAATATGTCTTTCTTCGTATGAATCGATTGAGGAACCGAATTAAGCTATTGCTAGCATAATACCTATCTATATAATTAATAATAATTGTTACAACACATATCTATCTATCTATATAATAGTAATAATTTAAAAGAAATTAAGATGTGGAAGCTGAAGATAGCAGAAGGTAGGAATGACCCATACTTATTCAGCACAAACAATTTTGTGGGGAGACAAACATGGGAATATGATCCAGAAGCAGGTAGTGAAGAAGAGAGGGCTCAAGTTGAAGAAGCTCGTAAGAATTTCTATAATAACCGCTTCAAGGTTAAGACCTGTGGTGACCTCCTTCGGTGTTTTCAGGTACTTACTTATACATTCTTTTTTTTAGAGGTGGCCCGAGAATAGACAGCAAGGGCCCTAAGGAGAATGTTAATTAATGACTCAGGGTCTTGGTTAAGCATTCAAAATAAGTAAGTTTTTATAAAAAATGTATGTAATTATTAGTTGATAAAAAATAATATCTTATATTTCTAAAACAAAAATTCTATTTGTGGAATTATTAACAATTTCTCTAAGAGCATTTGTTAGGAAAAACTATTATTTTAACCTCGTAAGAGTTTCTATAATAAATGTTTCAATTAGAATGAATTCGAGTTAATTTGAATGACACAAACCATTACCTCTCTTTCCCTCACATTACATTTGCAAAACCTATCTATTGTACATTTGCACCTAAAGACAAGCGGGCTAATAATTTTGGGAGATATATACACACACGTAATTTCATTTTGTTCATATTCAATAATTAAAATGTGTTTTCCATTTTTGGTTCTCGATACACACGTATACAACAGGTTCTAAGAGAAAATAACTTCAAACAAACAATAGATGGTGTAAAGATAAAAGATGGAGAAGAGATAACATATGAGAAAGCCACAACAACATTGAGAAGAGGTACACATCACTTAGTAGCATTGCAAACCAGTGATGGCCATTGGCCAGCTCAAATTGCAGGTCCTTTGTTTTTCATGCCTCCCTTGGTGAGTACATATTTACTAACTACTCAATATTAATAAAAATGTTAATAGTGTTTTCGGTCCCTCCGATGTATGATGAATCTGGTGGTTTTAGTTTCTAACTATTTTTTGTGTGATCATTGGTGACATGTGACAATACAAAAATGCTAATGTGAACATCAACCCTAACACGCTAAGAGTGATGGACTTCTCCTAGGGAAGAAATAACATGTTAAATCGGGGTTATATATTCGTTCATTTATTTGGTATTTTTTTGGTTAAGTTAATTTATTATTATTATTTTTTTATAAATTACAATTTAAAAAAAAATACCAAAATGATTATTAAAATGCAACATAAGGAAGAGTATGCCTCATTAGCATGGCATCTCAACATTTATTAAAGTGAAAATTCCACCAGTGACAAAAACAGACGAAATCTCACTTCAAGAAACTTGACCTGTAGTGACGGGCTGTGGCGGAGCCAGGAAATTTATAGAGCCTGAGCAAAAATTATAGAGTCAGGCTGCCATGAATACTTGTGCACGCCGTGTGAAAATATTGAGTTTGTCCAATTTGTTACCCAAATTTTTTAAGTAGAAGTGGGTTAATAGACTATTGGGTTGGGCCAAATATAAATAAAATATCAATTGAGCCCGGGTGAGTGCTCGGAGTCGCCGGATGGTGGCTCCGCCCCTGATGACGAGCAAAAACCGTCACTACAGGCTAATTTCCTTGGGTATATGTGGTGAAATCTTTTACCCACAACCATATTGGCCGTGCACTATACTTAGCAAGTTGCAATGGATTTTTGTCAGTCTGTTGATGTTTTACCTACGGACAGTACCTTTACCTACGGATGGATTGTGTGTCTGTACAAGATTTCCTTACAAATTAATAGTTTTACCTACGGTGTCTCTAGCTGTGGGTAAAAACAAATCCCACAAATATTTTTTTATATAATGCCCCCTTTTTTTCAAAACCTGAAATCCCCCCCCAAAAAAAATGAGGAATTATTTATTATTTTTGCACTATATTATATTTTGCTCTATCATACAAACCGGTTAATACCTATAAAAATTTATATTTCATAAAAAAATTGGTAATTAATATTCCAAACAATAGACATCCAATGTGGAATATATTCTCAAGGTATTATTCACCAATCATATAAACTATAGTCAACACCATAATATATTCTCAAGGTATTATTCACTAATGTGGACAAATCATATAAACTAAAGACAACACCAAAATACATAGAAACTGAGTTTTAGTACTTATAAAATGTAGAAAATGAGAAAAACACAAGAAGGGGGGGGGGGGGGGGGGGGGGGTTGAATTGTGTTTTCTTTTCGCAACTCTTGAAGAGTGAGAATCTAATTCCTTTAAACTCAGAGTCTGAATGAGATCAGAGTCTGATAGGAGATTAGGTTCTGATTGCAGCGGAATAATCAAGAGATAAAGAGAGAACAGAGAACACAAGCAATTATACAGGTTCCTTCCACAAACCGGAAGTAGTCATGTCCCCCTTGTACTTCCAAGGAGAGTTCACTAAAATGTAATATCAAATTACAAGTTGCTCAAACACACAGTATGAGACTTCCTTGCTCAAAGACACAACTAAGAGACTTCCTATGCTCAAGGACGCAGCCAAGAGACTTCCTTTGCTCAAGCACAAAAGCAAGAGACTTCCTTTGCTCAAGGACGCAGCCAAGAGACTTCCTTTTCTCAAGCACAAAAGCAAGAGACTTCCTTTGCTCAAGCACAAAAGCAAGAGACTTTTACACAATTACAGAAAATTGAATACAGTTGAAACACTTGATAACAATCAAAATGTGTTTCAATTACAACAAAGACAGACTCTGTTTTTACACAAAAGACAGACTCTGTTTTTCTGTGAAACTTAGAGATTCTAGAATACTCAGTTTGTAAGAATCTAAGTTAATGATGTGCTTGTGTTAAGACTCAGTTGAATACGAAAGCAGCGCAATGCAGTTTTTCTAAGTTGTAGAGTCCAACACTTCTTCAAGTCTTATATCCTTTATATAGGCGTAGGAAAGAGACGTTGAGTCATCCAGCGCATCAAGATGATTTCTGAAGCTTGATCAATGACTGTTGATATGTTGCTTGATTTGGTAATAGTCCTTCAATAGCATCATTTGAATTCCATTCCCTTTGAGGATTAATACCGGTAGACATAGTTGCCAAACTGTACGTGGTAGTGGAGTAGTGGAAACAGAGTTCGTACAACGTACTCTGTACTGGCCTGCAATCTTTGTCTTTGTGCTTCCCACGCTCAAGTTGACTTAGAAGCTAGCCGTTACTCCATTAGAGTTTCTTTGTGCATAGCAATGCAGTAGAGATCACTGTTAGCAGATCATCAAATTTGTGGCTTCAGACTCACTGTAGTACTAAGCTTCTGATAATCTTCAGACTCTCTAGGTTCTCAGATTCTGATGGTCTTCAGACTCTGATACAGTCTTCAGACTCTCTTTGGTACAGTCTTCAGACTCTCTTCAGCACAGTCTTCAGACTCTCTTCAGCACAGTCTTCAGACTCTCTTCGAAACAGTCTTCAGACTCTCTTCAAAACAGTCTTCAGACTCTCTTCAGCACAGTCTTCAGACTCTCTTCGAAACAGAATCACAAGCAACAAGCTTCTATGGATTTATTGCTCTTTAACATTGTTCAAACAGAATGCTTTTTAAGATACAAATCTTAATTGATATCCTGCATACTTAAACAAATATTAGCAATATCCAATTGACAACTTTTTAATACCTTGTTATCATCAAAACTCAAAACGTGGTATTGCTGAACACCTTTGTTCCAACAATCTCCCCCTTTTTGATGATGACAAACATTAGTATTTAAAAGGTCAATTGTTGTTAATCTAATTAACAAGTTGACTTAAAGGGTTCTGAGGTTTGTAAGCTCAGAGTCTGAGGTTTGTAAGCTCTGACTCCCCCTGAGTCTGATAGTTCTTAAGTTGAGGTTTGTAAGCTCATCTTGAGTTCTATCCAGGTTAATTAAATTGTTTTTCAAAAGCAATCAAATTCATACTCAGAAAATTTAGTAAATTGATTCTTAAACAGGGCTCAGAGTCTAACTAAGCACCTTTCGCAGATTTCCCATATACATGCAATGTAATTAAAGAAGGCTTTCTCTCTTCCCTAACATAAATACTTTCCCTTCTCCCCCTTTTGTCATCAACAAAAAAAAGTTCAGAACATGGTTCCTCCCCCTTTTTAAATGACTTAAGGTAAGGGTGTAAACATGTTTTAAAGAAGAAAGAGATTCAGAGGGAAAACATAGAAGATTCAGAGCATAAAAAATAGAATGCAAAATGAATCAAAAACAACTTGTATAAATTGTACGTAAAAACAAGTTCAGAAGATGGATAGCAAACAAGAATTACAAAAAAAAACGAAATGAAATTAAACTAAGGTTGGTTTTGTTTGGCAAGATGATCCATCAGTTTCTGGAGATCCTCTTGCTGTTTCTTTACCATCTCTTCCAGAGCCTCAGTTCTTCGCAAATGTTCTTCTCTTTCCAGTCTAGCTTCTTCTTGAATTCTATACATCTTCCTCTTCAAAGAATTGTAAGCCACTGATTCTCTAGGAATATACTGATCCTCATCAAAGAAGGGTGTATCTCTTATCCTCAGAATAGGAGCATTTTCCAGAGCTACAACTTTCTCAGCCCGCTTTACTTCTTCAACATGCTTAGGAGTGATAAGAACTTGTTCCCTGGCAGCAGCTTTTTGAATTTTGGTGATAAAATCCAAAAACTCAGACTTCACTGTAGAGAACTTGTCCTCATAGCTCACATTGAGTATTGGTATAAGCCTTTGCTCAATGACTTCTTTGAGCTTATTGCATGAAGAGGCATAAAACTCATCAATCTCATTTGAATCAAATAAGTCAGTTTGATGTTCAGAGGTTGAGGGTAGAGAAGCTCTCAAAGCTAGAAAAGTTTCAAAAGAGAAAGAGGTTATAGGATCACATAGTGGTTGAGAAACTCTTCTGGTCTCAGCTCTACATTCTGTTACAGAGGCTGATACAGTATCAGAGGCTTGTTTCAGATTTTCAGAAGCTGGTTCAGCAGGTTCTGAAGGTTCAACAGAAGCTAAGGTCAGATTCTCTGTAGGTTCAGGTACAGGGTCTGGTTTGGAATTGGATGAAGTAGCTTTTGTTGATTTGGATTTTGCAGGGGTTTTTGGTAGTTCTCCCCCTAGATGTTTTTCAAGAGAATCTAGAGTGTCTGGAGAGTCTACACAAATGGTTTCAGTTTGGGGGGATGGTTGTTTGGATTGAATGGTTGCTTCAGGTTTTTCAGAAGGTTGAATTACCTGAAGTGGTTTGAGAAATGAAGGTTGAGCAGGATGGTCAGCAGGAAGATTCATAGACACTGTGATTGTGTCTTGAATTACTCTGTCCATAGTTGAATCAACATAATCAACTACTGCCTGGTCAAGTGCGTTATGGGATGATATGGGTTTGATTGGTGAGGGAGATGAATTTTTGAGAGATGGAAGAATTTGGCTCAAGGGTTTGTTGTCAGATTCTGAATCTGATTCTAACTCATGATTCAAAGAAGAAGATGAGCTATATGCCACGTTGCCAGAGGTGCCAATGCCAGCTTCTGGAGAGGCAAAATGATCAGAAACAGTAGCTTCTGATAACTCAGCTTCTGCAGGTTCTGAAGTACTCTTCTGTTTAAGAGCAGAAGCAAGTAACTTAGCAGCTTCCTTGACAGTCTCTTCCTTCAACTCTTCAGCAATCAAATCTGCTGCCATAACCTTGCCAGCAGTGTGTTCATCCTCAATCATAGATACAGAAGTACCTATCTTCTGTGCTACATCCTTAGCCACAGGAAACACATCCACCTTTCTCTTCTTGATCTGACTCTCTTCACCTCCAGAGTCAGCATCAATGAAATCAGCAATCTCTTGAGCTAACTTGTCATAGTCTCTGTCAGCTTTGCCTATTATTGCTTTCTTCTCAGCTTTCTTAGCCTTCTTCTCATCTTTCTTAGCCTTCTTCCCATCCTTAATTTCACGAAGTGCAGAAGATGAAGAAGGAGAACCAATTGAAACTCCAGGAAGAGCAGAAGATTTGATCTTTTTCTTGAGAGGCTCCTGCTTCTCTTCCTCTTCCTTGAGAACCACTTCCTTGGTCCTTTTTCCTTTGACCTTAAGAGGGCCTCCCTTAGCAGTCTCAGGAATAGCAGAATAGTTGATTATTCTACTAGTCTCCTTGAAGTAATCTACCACAAATCTAGCAAGAACTTCAGGATTATCTTCTTTGGATATGGGAGGGAAGTCCATCATCAAATCAGATTGTACATAGGATTCTCTCATATCATGCTTAGAGGGATTGAATCTCTTGACAATCTTCATGTACTGTAGAGTCTTGCCATTGATGATTCTACCGGTCACAGTTCCTAGATGAATATCTGATACCACACCAGATTCTGATAAGACCTTCAAAAGACCTCCTTGATACAAAATCTCAGATATTAATCTTCCAAAAGGAACTTGCCTCCTGGTTTCTGATTGACTCTTCTTGATGGCCCAACACATGTGGTGCATCACATATCTGGGGAAGTTGATCTTTATTTTGTTGATAAGAAAATAAAGAAGAACTTTGTGATCCCCAGATAATGTATCTGTTCCTCCTCCTTTCTGAAGCATACTGTCCAGTATAATCTTCAGAAGCACCCTATGCTCAGGATGCATATCCACCAATTTATTTGAGGGTCTCCCTTCAAATAACAACTTGTTGCAGACAACAGCCCATTCACTTTTCTTGTTGACATTCCACTGAAATTTACCAGCGCTCTCCATCTGACAAGCCCTGGCTACCACCTCTTCAGTGATAACTATAGGAATTCCCATCACAGCAGACCTTATTTCAAGACCATTGTACGGTTTTAAACCCATTTGGTTTCTGTTTTTGCCAGCAAGACTGGGGTTGTTTGAGATTGCTACTGTTTCTTCCAAAGTAGCTTCAGCTTTGTCGTAGACTTCTGACCTAACCCAAAAATCTCTAACAAGCTCCTGATATGTTGGTCCATTCAACATACCAAAGTATCTCATCATTCCTTGTGATAAGAAATGAGGTGCAACGTCAACTCCATGACGACTGAGTGAACCAAAATCTACTGGAGATTCAACTTGAATTTCCAGAGTCTCCTTGATGATGTTCATTGTTCTGGGTTTGATAACATAGAAACCTCCGGTCTTGATTATAACACCAGATTGGATGAGATCACTTGCCATTAGGGTTTTCTAAGAGTTTGATTTGAGAACAAAAGAAAAGGTTTTGCAAAGTATTGAAAAACAAGAAATTTGTTCAGAGAGAAAATCAAAGAGTGAAAAGAGAAGTGAGTTGTGTGTGTTATGTATTTATAGAGAAAATGTTAGAAAACTGTTTGGAAAGAGTAGGGGACAAACAAACACAAACAATAAATACATATAGCATGCAGCCGTAAACGTATTGGGACAAAGCGAATGTAACTTGTTTAACGTAATGAAATCATTGCCCTTTGAGTTCTTACCCAATACAGACAGGCCACGTCTGAGAAACTGTAAAGTAACTGTCACCATAGTGGGGCAGGTGTTACTGAACTTAACAGTCACGCTTCCACTACAACGAGCTTCTGAGAGTCTAAAGATTCCTTACCAGAGTCTGAATATTTTACCAGAAGCTTTCATCAGAATCTCCAAAAGAGAGTCTGATTCTCAGATAGCTTCTGAGTATTTTCAGAGTCTGAATTCTGTTTTCAGAGGCGCATATTACCCAGAGACATAGCACATGTTCAAATTTTTCTTTATGAAATCAAATCTTTCAACAGATAAAGGTTTAGTAAATATATCAGCCCATTGATGATCAGTATCAATGAATTGGATATCTAAAATTCCTTTTTGAACATAGTCTCTTATAAAATGATGTTTAATCTCAATATGCTTTGCTCTTGAATGCAGAATTGGATTTTTAGACAAACATATAGCTGCTGTATTATCACAATAAATTGGGATATGGTTTTCAGTTATTTGATAGTCCTCAAGCTGATGTTTCATCCAGAGTAGCTGTGTACAACAACTAGCAGCTGAGATGTATTCTGCTTCTGCTGTAGACAGAGCAATGGTTGCTTGCCTCTTGCTAGCCCAGGATATCAGATTCTCTCCCAAGAATTGACAATTGCCACTGGTAGATTTTCTTTCAATCCTGTCTCCAGCATAATCAGCATCACAGAATCCAACTAGCTTGTAGTCAGAGGATTTCTTGTAAAGAAGTCCAAGATTAGTAGTTCCTTTCAGATATCTAAAGATTCTCTTAACAGCAGTTAAGTGAGACTCTCTAGGATCTGATTGAAACCTTGCACACAAACATACACTGTACAAAATATCTGGTCTGGATGCAGTTAGGTATAACAAAGAACCAATCATACCTCTATACAGCTTCTGGTCAACTTTGGTTCCTTGATCTTCTTTGCTCAGAGTGCAGGTTGGATGCATTGGAGTATTCATTTCTTTGCAATCCTCAAGATTGAACTTCTTCAGAAGCTCTTTCGTATACTTGGACTGATGAACGTAGACTCCATCTTTGCATTGGTTGATTTGAATTCCAAGAAAGAACTTCAATTCTCCCATCATGCTCATTTCAAATTCATCCTGCATTACTTTTGAAAACTCTTTGCAAAGTGAACTATTTGTAGAACCAAAGATAATATCATCAACATAAATCTGAACTACAAGAATGTCTTTCTTTAGAGTCTTTTTGAATAGAGTAGTGTCAACTTGTCCTCGTTCAAAGTTGTTTTGAATCAAGAAATTACTCAGTCTTTCATACCAAGCTCTGGGAGCTTGTTTCAAGCCATAGAGTGATTTCTTTAATTTATAAACATGCTCTGGATGCTTTAAATCTTCAAAGCCAGGAGGTTGTTTGACATATACTTCTTCAGAAATGATACCATTAAGAAATGCACTCTTAACGTCCATTTGATACAAAGTTATGTTGTGATTAACTGCATAGGAAAGAAGTAACCTGATTGCTTTCAATCTCGCAACTGGAGCAAAAGTTTCTGTGTAATCAATGCCTTCTTGCTGACTGAAGCCTTGTGCAACAAGTCTGGCCTTGTTTCTGATTACTTCTCCTTGTTCACTAAGCTTATTTCTGAACACCCACTTGGTTCCAATGATGTTCTTGTGATTAGGCTTAGCTACTAGATCCCATACTTCATTCCTTTTGAATTGATTCAGTTCTTCTTGCATTGCTAGAATCCATCCTTCATCTCCAAGAGCTTCTTCAACAAAAGTTGGTTCAATAACAGATAATAATCCTAAAGCAGACTCTTCTTGTCTGAAATGCGATCTTGTTCTCATAGGACTTTCTTTATTGCCAATTATCTGATCTTCTAGATGTGAAGACTTGTATTTGAAAGATTGTTTGGATTGACTAGCTTGCAGAGAACCATCTTGAGCTTCATCAGAAGCTTCTTCATTAGGAACTTCAGGGGTTGTTCCATCTTCTGAAATATCTTCAGATTCTGGAATCTGATCAGATTCTGAGTTATCATCAGAATCTTGAGATTTTTCATGACTTTCATCTTGCACTGGAGTTTCACTTCCAGGCTCTTTGTCATCGAATCTTACATGCATAGATTCTTCCACACAATGTGTTTCTGAATTATACAACCTGTATGCCTTAGAGCGTTCAGAGTAACCTAAAAAGATTCCCTTTTGTGCTTTGGCATCAAATTTCTTTAGGTAGACTTTGTTGTTCAGGACATAACATGTACATCCGAACTGATGAAAATAAGATATGTTGGGTTTTCTTCCTTTAAAGAGTTCATAAGCTGTTTTGTTCAACAGAGGTCTAATATAGATTCTGTTCTGAACATAACAAGCTGTGTTTACTGCTTCTGCATAAAAATGCTTAGCCAGATTGTTCTCATGGATCATGGTTCTAGCCATCTCTTGTAAGGTTCTGTTCTTTCTCTCTACAACTCCAGTTTGTTGTGGAGTTCTAGGTGCAGAGAATTCATGAATAATTCCATGTTTTTCACAGAAAACCTCAAACGGTTCATTTTCAAATTCTCCTCCATGATCACTTCTGACTTTCAAGATTTTCATTTCCTTCTCTGATTGAATTTGGATGCAGAATTTACTAAACACAGAATATGAATCATCTTTAGTTTTCAGAAATTTAACCCAACACCATCTGCTGTAGTCATCAACAATAACTAGTCCATATTTACTTCCATATAAGGATGCAGTGTTAACTGTTCCAAATAAGTCAATATGAAGTAACTCCAAGGGTCTGGAAGTTGAAACAATTTCTTTCGGCTTGAAGGGACTCTTGACAATTTTCCCTTTCTGACATGCTCCGCAAAGAGCATCTGAGTGATAGTCAATGTTTGGTAGGCCCTTGACAAGTTGGAACTTGCTAATTTTAGAGATTAATCTCCAGTTAGCATGTCCCAAACGTCTATGCCACATCCACTTCTTATCACCCATTGATAGGAGGCACATTACCTTCTGATCAGTCAGTTCTGAGAATTTTATCTTGTATACATTGTTTCTTCGTTTTCCCTTGAAGACTATGGACTGATCATCCTTGTTAACCACTGTGCAGTTGTTCTTATTAAACAATACATCATAACCACTGTCACATAATTGACTTATGCTTAGTAAGTTGTGTTTAAGTCCATCAACGAACCACACATTACTGATTGAGATCAGAGAGTTACCAATGGTTCCAGTACCAATGATTTTGCCAGTCTGGTTTCCTCCAAATCCCACAGTTCCTCCCTCTTTCATGGTTAGGGTTAGGAACATAGACCTTTCTCCCGTCATGTGACGCGAGCACCCACTGTCTAGGTATCAAGCCTTGTGCTTTCTTAGTCCTTTTAGACATACCTCTGTTTCATTTTCAGAGTCTGTATCTGATTCTGCCTCAGGTGTCTCTTTAACAGATTCGGTTGTAGCCATTAGTCCAACAGCTACATTGGCTTCACCATCAGCATCATCATCTTCAGATCCTGACTCATTATCAAGATCTTCCCAGGTGGCTATCGGACTTTTCTTGATCTGCTTCTTAAACTTGCTTGACTTGAAGGTTGGCCTTTTTGACTTGGGTTTCTCCTTCTGCAGTTCTGGACACTCAGCAATAAAATGTCCAGTTTTCTTGCAGTTGAAGCAACCTTTCTGATCCTCCTTTTTGAACCCCTTCCCACTGCTCTTGCTCAGAAATCTCTTGTTCTTCTTAGCAAGGTACTGCATTCTGCTTGAAAGCATAGCCATTTCCTTTGCTACATCAGGATCCTCCTCTGAGCTTTCAGAAGCTGAAGACTCATTTTCAGACTCTTCAACCTTGAGAGCCTTTGAAGACCTTCCTTTTGATTTTAAAGCAATGGTTTTGGATTTTCTTGCAGAATCATGTTCATTGAGACTTAACTCATGAACCTTGAGTGAGCTTACAAGATCTTCAACACTTAAAGTGTTTAAATCTTTAGCCTCCTCAATTGCAGTGACCTTTGGTCTCCATCTAGAGGGTAAGCTCCTTAAAATCTTGCTAACATGATCAGAAGCTATGTAACTCTTCTTCAGTATCTGAAGACCAGATACTAGAGTTTGAAATCTTGAGTACATCTGCTCAATACTTTCATCCTCTTTCATCTTAAATAGTTCATATTGATGAACTAATAGAAGAGCTTTAGCTTCCCTGACCTTTTTGCTTCCTTCGTAGTTAGCACAGAGAGAAGCAAACATGGCTCTAGCAGTAGATTTGTCACTCATCTTCATGTATTCCATTTTAGGAATAGCAGTGACAAGAGCCCCTCTGATGATATGATGTTTCTTATAGATTTTCTTTTGAGCAACAGTGTGAAGTTTGCGGTCAATGGCAGCACCTTCGTCATCAAGTTGTAAGTCACCAACACCATCTTCAAGTATGTCCCAGAGTTCTTCATCAAGACCCATGACATAACTATAGAAGTTGGTTTTCCACCAAGAAAATTCTTCAGGATCACCATTGAACTTAGAAATTTTTCCATAATCAGCCTTTCTACTGCTGATATTGGATCCATATTCATATGGTATAGCAGCACCAGAAGTGGCACCAGAAGAAGACGGTTCACTGGAAGACATGTTTTTCTCTGGATCTTTTCTGTTACACGGTTAAGTGCTAAGACAACAGAGCCGGAGCTCTGATACCAACTGAAGGTGAGAAAAACACAAGAGGGGGGGGAGGGGGAGGGGGTTGAATTGTGTTTTCTTTTCGCAACTCTTGAAGAGTGAGAATCTAATTCCTTTAAACTCAGAGTCTGAATGAGATCAGAGTCTGATAGGAGATTAGGTTCTGATTGCAGCGGAATAATCAAGAGATAAAGAGAGAACAGAGAACACAAGCAATTATACAGGTTCCTTCCACAAACCGGAAGTAGTCCTGTCCCCCTTGTACTTCCAAGGAGAGTTCACTAAAATGTAATATCAAATTACAAGTTGCTCAAACACACAGTATGAGACTTCCTTGCTCAAAGACACAACTAAGAGACTTCCTATGCTCAAGGACGCAGCCAAGAGACTTCCTTTGCTCAAGCACAAAAACAAGAGACTTCCTTTGCTCAAGGACGCAGCCAAGAGACTTCCTTTGCTCAAGCACAAAAACAAGAGACTTTTACACAATTACAGAAAATTGAATACAGTTGAAACACTTGATAACAATCAAAATGTGTTTCAATTACAACAAAGACAGACTCTGTTTTTACACAAAAGACAGACTCTGTTTTTCTGTGAAACTTAGAGATTCTAGAATACTCAGTTTGTAAGAATCTAAGTTAATGATGTTCTTGTGTTAAGACTCAGTTGAATACGAAAGCAGCGCAATGCAGTTTTTCTAAGTTGTAGAGTCCAACACTTCTTCAAGTCTTCTATCCTTTATATAGGCGTAGGAAAGAGACGTTGAGTCATCCAGCGCATCAGGATGATTTCTGAAGCTTGATCAATGACTGTTGATCTGTTGCTTGATTTGGTAATAGTCCTTCAATAGCATCATTTGAATTCCATTCCCTTTGAGGATTAATATCGGTAGACACAGTTGCCAAACTGTACGTGGTAGTGGAGTAGTGGAAACAGAGTTCGTACAACGTACTCTGTACTGGCCTGCAATCTTTGTCTTTGTGCTTCCCACGCTCAAGTTGACTTAGAAGCTAGCCGTTACTCCATTAGAGTTTCTTTGTGCATAGCAATGCAGTAGAGATCACTGTTAGCAGATCATCAAATTTGTGGCTTCAGACTCACTGTAGTACTAAGCTTCTGATAATCTTCAGACTCTCTAGGTTCTCAGATTCTGATGGTCTTCAGACTCTGATACAGTCTTCAGACTCTCTTTGGTACAGTCTTCAGACTCTCTTCAGCACAGTCTTCAGACTCTCTTCAGCACAGTCTTCAGACTCTCTTCGAAACAGTCTTCAGACTCTCTTCAAAACAGTCTTCAGACTCTCTTCAGCACAGTCTTCAGACTCTCTTCGAAACAGAATCACAAGCAACAAGCTTCTATGGATTTATTGCTCTTTAACATTGTTCAAACAGAATGCTTTTTAAGATACAAATCTTAATTGATATCCTGCATACTTAAACAAATATTAGCAATATTCAATTGACAACTTTTTAATACCTTGTTATCATCAAAACTCAAAACGTGGTTTGCTGAACACCTTTGTTCCAACAGTATTAACCATACGTAACTTATATTAAATAAATCAGATTTTGGGACAAGTATCAAACTTTGAATAAAAATCATATGAACTAAAACTAGATTACCCTATATTGCAGGGATCAAAAGCATTTTCAACCCTTAATATAAACTAGCAAGGCACCCATATATTAGTACGAGTCATTTATGTTTTTGTGTGTTTAAAACAAATTTATATGCAAAAATTAAATTTGCATATTGTTAAATGCATAAAAATTCCAATAAATTTTAAAATATCATAATATGTATAGTAGATTAAAATAACTACAATTAGGTTGTCTCTGCCATTAAAATAATACCTTGAAAAAATGGTGTCCATTTTCCACACTGCAAAATTTGAAGCGTTGGAAGCTTATATACTCGTCCATTTTCCACACTGCATCCCTCTACATATATTGCTTTTAACTATCAAGTTCCCTTTTAAATTCAATGTTTAGTGATTAAGCTGTATGAAACACCAATATATACATTGCAGATTTTCTGTGTCTACATTACTGGACATCTTGACTCCGTATTCCCACAAGAGCATCGTAAAGAGATTCTTCGTTACATTTGCTGTCACCAGGTATGTAAATTGAAATGTAATTTCATTCTTTCAGTTTCACTATGATGCATGCAAATATAATTGCTTATTTTGCTTGATCAACCATACATTTGAGATGTTTTCGTTCTGTGGTTTCATTTTGAAGAATGAAGATGGAGGGTGGAGGCTACAAATTGAGGGTCATAGTACCATGTTTTGTACTGCACTCAACTATATATGTATGCGGATTCTTGGAGAAGGACCTGATGGAGGTCAAGACAATGCTTGTGCTAGAGCAAGAAACTGGATTCGCGAACACGGTGGTGTCACACATATACCTTCATGGGGCAAAACTTGGCTTTCGGTACCTAATTTTTTTTTATAAAATATCAAAAAATTTAGATAAGTCTTTATTTTACTAATTTGAATGTATCATTTTCCTATAGATACTTGGTATATTTGATTGGATGGGAAGCAACCCAATGCCTCCTGAGTTTTGGATCCTTCCTTCATTTCTTCCTATGCATCCAGGTTCAATTCATTGACTCTGATTCTGATTTGATAATATTTTTTAGTAGTATATATGTGAAATTAGGAAGTTTGGTAGGCAATTGGAGTAAATATTAATTTAACAACTAACTACTAACGTTTGTCATTAAAAAAAATACATATATGTTTGACTATAGAATTGAGAGATTTTTCAATATCATTTTCATAATTTAAGTGCAGCTAAAATGTGGTGTTATTGTCGATTGGTATACATGCCGGTGTCTTATTTGTATGGAAAGAGGTTTGTGGCTCCAATCACACCACTCATCTTACGGTTGAGAGAAGAACTCTATACTCAACCTTATGAAAAAATTAATTGGACGAAATCACGTCATTTATGTGCAAAGGTGAGAGTCATTGTCTTCATCGGAGCACGAATTTTGTGAATTTACACATTCTTGATGACATAGGAGGGATAATGATCCACTTTATGTCTCACAGGAAGATCTTTATTATCCCCATCCTATGATACAAGATCTGATATGGGATAGCTTATACATATTCACCGAGCCAATTCTGAATCGTTGGCCTTTCAACAAGCTAGTCAGAAAAAAAGCCCTTCAAGTAACAATGAAACATATTCACTACGAGGATGAGAATAGTCGATACATAACCATTGCGTCTGTGGAAAAGGTAAGTATCATAATAATTAAGCATATTGATTATTTAGCTGTATGCATCATTAACGTGTATATATTTTTATCAGGTTTTATGTATGCTTGCTTGTTGGGTGGAAGATCCAAATGGAGATGCTTACAAGAAGCATCTTGCAAGGGTCCCTGATTATTTATGGATTTCAGAAGATGGAATGACCATGCAGGTGTGTGTATATATTATTACTTCTATTACTATTATAAGTTATTTATGGGATTCGTTCGTTAAATAACGTTTGTATCAATACATTGAAGACTTTTGGTAGCCAAGTATGGGATACTAGTTTTGCTATTCAAGCTTTGCTTGCCACCGACCTAATTGACGAAATTAGTCCTGCACTTGCAAAAGGACACGATTTCATCGAGAAATCTCAGGTATGCTTAACTTTGATGACAAGCATATGTTATAATCACACTTCTTCCCTTGAAAATAAGGAAAGTAAACTCCCAAATGAACCAACCTAGTTTAATCTACATGGGACTTGGGTCTTTTCCAATAGCGATCATCTGGACTTTGAACGATATACCTTTATCTTGCAATGAAATTTATATTCTTATTTCACAGGTTAGGGACAACCCTTCTGGAGATTTCAAGAATATGTATCGTCATATTTCTAAAGGCTCGTGGACGTTCTCCGATCAAGACCAAGGATGACAACTTTCTGATTGCACCGCAGAAGGATTGAAGGTAATTAATAATAAAGGCTCATAACAACTTAATTTGTTAATAAGCTTTCACAATCAGAAGAAATGAATGTTAATAAAGGTTAACCTCTCTGGTGTTTCAGTGTTGTCTACTTTTATCAATGTTGCCTCCAGAGATTGTGGGGGAAAAAATGGAACCAGAAAGATTATATGATTCTGTCAACATCCTATTGTCGCTTCAGGCAAGTACTATTCAATTTATTTTCATATATGTACCTTTAATTAATTTATAATTTGATTGCTAACCTTTCAACTTGCTGCATGATCTTTGATCAACAGAAAATCATGATTGTGATTTTAATCATTGATGTTTGATTTGTTTGTGCTATCTGATTTACTTTTTAATTACCGCAGAGTAAAAATGGTGGATTAGCAGCTTGGGAGCCAGCAGGAGCTCCAAAATGGTTAGAAGTATGTATTGTATTAATATGTACTCATTCATATATGAAAGTTAATAAATTAATTAACTTTGTGATGTTTATTTTCAGGTACTCAATCCCACAGAATTTTTCGTGGACATCGTAGTTGAACATGAATATGTTGAGTGCACTGCATCGGCAATTCAAGCTCTAATTTTGTTTAAGAAGCTATATCCGGGGCATAGGAAGAAAGAGATCGATAATTTCATTGACAATGCAGTTCACTTCATTGAAGATACACAAATAGCTGATGGTTCATGGTATGGAAACTGGGGAGTTTGCTTTACTTATGGTTGTTGGTTTGCTCTTGGTGGCTTAGCCGCTGCTGACAAGACTTATACCAATTGCGCTGCGATTCGCAAGGCTGTTAAATTTCTTCTCACAATACAGGGAAATGATGGTGGATGGGGGGAGAGCTATCTTTCATGCCCTAGAAAGGTTCATATATAATTTAGTAATTGTTACTGATTAGTTACCAATAATTTCCAAACTTCAACATGTGTTGACAATATTAATAATGATAATGTCTTACTAAATAATGATAATTCAGATGTATGTACCTCTTGAAGGAAGTCGGTCAAATATTGTACAAACTGCATGGGCTCTTGTGGCTTTAATTCATGTTGGACAGGTTAGCTTTTGATATTTTTGTGTATGATTAATTGATTATAAACCACTTTATCATGAATTGAATTCAAGTCAAAATACCTTTTCTAATTCTTATGTACAGGAAGAGAGAGACCCTACTCCTCTTCACCGTGCTGCAAAATTGCTCATCAATTCTCAGTTGGAAGAAGGCAATTGGCCCCAACAGGTTCATCTCAATTCTTTGCTATGAAATATTATGGCTCTTATTTATGCTTTAGAATTTGAAAAATATAAACAAATACACAACTTTTATTTCAAAGTTGAATTAGTATTGAATGCAGTGGCGGAGCTAGAAAAAATAGTTTGTGTGGGTCATTAAAAGTTTGACTAAAAAACTTGGGTACTTTAAAAAAATAAATTACATAGTTTACTATTGCTAAAAATTACGAATATTTTATTTTATAATACAACTGTTAATTGAAGAAATTTTCAGTTTACAAGACAATATAAAAGAGATTTGAAACCCTAAAAAACTAGAAGGTTTGTAAATCTCGGCTACCCAACCAAGTATAAGCATGACAAAGATCACCTATGTCACTTTTAAAATCGCCGAAAACTCAAACCGTTGAAAATTTGTTTAAAAACTTGTAAAATAGATCTTTGATTTTTAATTTTTTAATTAAAAAATTAAATACTACAATTGTCTTATTTATTGCAGAATATCCCAGGAGCATTCATGAAAAATTGTATGTTACATTATCCAATGTATAGAGATATTTTTCCATTGTGGGCTCTAGCCGAGTATCGTAGACGGGTTCCATTGCCTTCCACAGTCTAACATGAAATATAAAAGGTGTGAGCACAAAATGGACATAGCCATATTAATCAATTAAGAAAGAATCGGGCAAATAAA
The DNA here is from genome assembly GCA_946800305.1 of Medicago arabica. Lineage (NCBI taxonomy): Eukaryota > Viridiplantae > Streptophyta > Magnoliopsida > Fabales > Fabaceae > Medicago > Medicago arabica. The sequence goes on from OX326964.1 coordinate 12,782,144, forward strand.
ACCAATCAAGTTGGGGAGCCAAACCTATTCCTACATATATTGATTAATTGGGAGAAAGTGGTGGAGAAATCTAAAGTTTTATCTTAGAGTTATTATTGTTAGTTTGTTTGTTAATTCAAGTTAATTAAGTGATGTAATCATACTTAGTTGGTTAATCACATTAGAGTTTAGTTTGTTATGGATTAGTTACAAGTTTTCTAGAATATAGCTTATATTTGTTAGGTTTGTTACTTAGCTTGTACTTCAAGCAACCTAGCATGTAATTGTAAATAAGTCACTTTACTTGTACATTTTTCATATCTCAATAACACAACATTGAAGGTGATAAAAACACAAGAAGAGAGATTGAATTGTGTTAGTTTTTTCTTCTCCTAAAACTGAAATCACTGATCAGAGTCCGATAGAGTTCAGAGTTTGATGTAATGTTCAGAGTCTAAATGCAGCGGATAAGTAAAAAGAAAGAGAAGAAAGACAACAAAGCAATTATACAGATTCTTTCCACAATCCGGAAGTAGTCTTATCTCTCTTGCACTTCCAAAATTACAACTACTTCTATTCTCAATCTACTTTCATTCTTCAATTCTCTCTAAAACCAACAAAAACTCAAAACCCTAAATCATAACTGGGCCCTTTACAAACATATTACAACAGAAGTCTAAAACAATCTAATGTCACAAAACTGATCACTTTGGTTATCAAAATTATTGAAGGTGGGCTTCAGCATCTGATATAGTGCCATCATGCAATCATTGTGACACATTTGAAAGGCTCTGTTATAGAATAAGTTTCACCTTTTGAGGCTTTCATATATATTGTCAATATTATGAATCTGGTTTCTAAAAACAACAAATATGTTAAAAGAAAAAGAGTAAAAAAAAGAGAGGAAGAATCTTACAATATCACACTGAGGCGCCACTAAAATATTTCATATTCAATTTGAGGCTTTTATAAACACAACCTGTTCAAACCAAGAAAACAAAAGACACATTGTGATGAAGAATGGTTACTCTTTCTGCTTGCAATTGATTATATAATTAATTAATTTATCTTCCTATATGAAAATAACAAACAATGTGTATGAAGGAGATGGAAAAACTAACCTTGATTAAGAATGGCTACTGTGTTAAATGAGAATGTTTAAATTAAAAAACTGTTATATAAAAATCAAAATATTTCATATATGATATGATGATATGAAGGATGTGAGAGACTAGCTACCGTAATTTTTTATGTTCAATTAAAAAAGGAGTGAGGTACGTGGGTAAAAAGTTTAAATGGCATAGCATAATGTAAGGTCAGGTTCAGATAAGGGAGATGTTACTTCAAATTTTGTTTTTTAATTTAATTACTTAAGTACTAATTAATAGAGAGTGTAGACATTTTTTCTTCATAAAAATTAATTAGACCCACCAAAAGGACGGGATTAGGGTAAGGTCAAAACTAAATTCTTATGATCAAAGGAGAAAGGGGAAAAAAAGTTCAAATATGGAAGAAAAAAAAAGGATTAATTGAGTTTTAAAAAGTACATTTGGTATTTGATATCAAGTAGTGGAAGCACAATTATATAATAAAAATAGCTATTGGTTTAGTGGTCAAAATTCCTACATGGAGTCATAATGTCACAGGTTTGAATCTATTTAGCATTTATATATGAAAAATGCTAAATATTCCAACAAAAAGTCTCACGATAGTAATCATGTGGGCCACCTCTTATGTTTTCCATCACCACATGTATTCATATAAATAACTAAATCCAACGGTTGCAAACATTCGTGAATCATTTTAGATAAAACCGTCAATGTTACATTTTTCAACACATTCATTTTGATTGGTTGAAAAGTGAGTGTTAGAACGTGTGTTGCTAGCATCTTTAATTGGTTGTGTGTTTCTAGCATCTTTGATTGGTTAAAATTCACATGAGACCCATGTGATTTGGTGAGACATATCACTACCACAAAATATGGAAAATATAGCGCCCCATTAATAGCGCTTTTAACATTAAAGTGCTATATATACAAATACAGATGTTTTAGACAGCGCTTCTTATGAAAAGCGCTATATAATGATAGCATCATAGGTAGAGCTTATGTCAGGAAGCGCTATTCATGACTCAACTATAAATAACACTTTAAAAGCGCTGTTGTAGGTTTGTAAAAGATGGGGTTTATATTTTAAGAAAAGCGCTATCCTTCAGGTGACATTTTCCAGCCTAGTGGTAGAGTGTGTTGTTGTAAACCATGAGGTTGCTTGTTTGATTCCTAGCTCCTATTTTTTTTTTAAAAAAACGCTATATTTTAACTTAGAAGTGCTTCCGTCAAAAAAAAAAAAGGCCACTACAAAAGAAAAGCAATAAATCCATATAGTTACAAATCTCTCCCACTAAACATTTGATTTCAATCGAAAATTATGTAAGTTTCCTGAAACTCTTTTCCTCCTCCTCTGTTATTATCGTCTCATAGTCATCCTCCCTTCTCATAAACCCTTTCAATTTCAAATATAAAAATCTTTTTATTCAATTAAGAAAACTTGTGTTTGATACTAAGAAAACGGTCGAAACCACGCCCCTCTTCTAATAGTGGCGAAGAGGAAACTTAATCTCCCTTGTGAAGCAGTCCTACAAGCTTCTCTGTCATGACTGTTCCATCAAATAAACCTTCTCAAAAAACAACCCTTGAATCTGATGCAATGGTATGTTTTGAAACATGTGTTTCTTGCTATAAATGTATTCTTTTTTCTTATATGGATTAATGTTTTTTTTGTTCTTTTATTACAGAGCTATGAGTTTATGAAGGACAAGTTTGATGAAATGGCAACGTTATTATTTGACGTTATTAAAGATAAATCTATTTCTGCAGATGAAAGAGTGAGAGTTCAGATGCATGTTTTGAATCTTTATTTGTTTTTTACTATTGTAATCTTCAATTTATTTGGCTCTTATATCTTGTTTATGATTTTACAGAGGACGGAGAGAATGTTTGATTATTTCAAGAAAATGAAGAAACTCTGCAATGATGTTGTGGGAAATAAGGAAAATAGTGAAGAACAAATTCTCACTCCTGATGCTGAAGATGAAAACGTCAAATGTCAGGTATATGTCTTGAATCTTGGACTGTGATTACCTTTTCTATTATAATCTTCAATGTATTTGGTTCTTTAATTGGTGGAACTTACAAGTTATGCTCATAAATTTATTCGTTTTTTCTTATTGATATGTATATCCTAGTTGCATTTACTTAATTATGTAGGATCTTGCGGTTATGGGAAGATATTGAATTTGATCACAGTTTCACTTGTAATCATGGTTTATGTGCAGCAATTTTTACAACTCAGTTATGTAGGATCTGCATAAATAATGTAGTAGAATGTAATAAGTAGATTTTCCCTTATCAACATATGCATATCTGAAGTAAAAAAATTATTTGATCAACTGTGGGCTATGCTTCCTGCACTGCATTTTTCCTTTGGTTTTTAATTTACTGAAACTAGGTAAGAATAAATACTCTCTTCACTACCACAAAATATGGAAAATATAGCGCCCCTTTAATTGCGCTTTTAACACTAAAGCGCTATATATACAAATACAAATGTTTTAGACGGCGCTTCTTATGAAAAGCGCTTTCTATGATTGTATAAAGGCTCAAAGGGGGTTTGCAAAGGATAATTAAAAATAAGGGTGGCTTGAAAAAGCTTAAGTACCAAGGAAGTGTTTTGTGTGTATGACAATATGACCAATAGTCCATAGAGAACCAACGCAAGCTCCGACACAAATAACATTCAAACATTGGTATTTACATAAAATAAAAGAATTATAGTAAAAAGTGAAAAATATTTGGCTTAAATTCTCATTGGTTATGCTATAAAAAAAATGATGGTGTTTATAGTGAGTATCTTCTATAACATGCCTCAATAATTATTGTGCTCTTGAACTTTGGGGGTTAGTTGTTGGAATAAAATAAGTTTAAACAATGTTTCTTAAGTTTTGATGATAACAAAGTATTAAAAGTTCAAATGGATATGTTAATATTGTTCAAGTGTGCATGACCATAGACCAAAATTAATATGTCTTAAAATAAAATACTGATTCTGGAAGAACAATTTAGAGCAAAAAAAATTTCAAGAAAAGGCAAGTTGCTAGTCAGAATCTGAAGAAGTCAAAGTCTGAAGTCTATCCAGAAGCTGATTGTTCAGAGTCTAAAGGTCACTCAGAATCTGAAGTTTATCAGAAGCTGAAGTACAGAACCTGAAGTCAGTTATTATGGTTATTAGCTGATTTTTTTTAATGTTTTTGGTATTTTTCATTTTTTTTTAAAACAAACAAATAAAATGCAGAAAAATAAATGACAGAAAATTAAAGATTGAAATAAGTAATTTGAATTGCTTAGTAGAAAATATCAATAATCCCCCGCAGCGGCGCCAAAAACTTGATGGTAGGATTAGGCAAGTGTTCCAAATCGTTTACCAAATAATAAAGTGATAAAGTATCATATCCATATGGATTGTCATTTCGTCCAAATAATTTACGTTACTTGTTTTAAGTTGAGGATATAAAATCAAAAAGAGTTCAGGGTTAGAGATTGAATTTTTTTATCTATTTGCACCAGAGTCAGTCACCTATTTTTGGTTGCAGAAAAGGAAACGTCGTTTATAACTATTTGAATCCCCCATATTTACTTTGTTGGATATGAAATAACATTCATGTCGCGTTTCATTATCTTAATTAGACTATACAAGTGATGAGGTCGTTGGGACGTTTTAACCTAGTCGGTTGTCAAGCTGCACATGCTGATTGCACGGTGATTCATACGTGCGGGGTATATACTATCTCGGTTGAATTAGGTATATCCCTCTGATGGCTAACTGCAACTGCTGATCACACGGCGATCTTTAAGTGTGGAGTCATGCTAATTCAAAGGTAATTAAGACAAAGACTTAAATTGGCCTTCCAGTTTTTCCAATGGCTATGAAGTTCCAATGTGCCATTAGGTCGGCTCATCCATGAATCTTATGATACTCATAACACACTCTCCTTCCCCCTAAGTAGTTCTACAAACAAGCAACCCTATCAGCGTCTACCTTACCTAAGGGTTGAGGACAATGGTCTTATTTAGGTTTATTTCCCTCAATGCTTGTTTCCATAATTACTAAACTAGTTGCATCCTAGGTTCAGATTTTACTCAATATTAGTAATGTCAACCTCCTTAGTACTTACTATTAGGGTCAGCTCTCTATCGGTATCTTTCGATAGTTTACTAATCACTTACTTCCTAGACTGATAGTTACTACTATAAAGAAACAAATATCAAGATATAGGCTTCCAGATAGTAGTAACAATGTTAAGCCCTGTCACAACCTAAGTATCTAATTTAGGGTTGCACCTCACCAAAATAAATTAATCCTAAATAAAACTTAATAGCGAACAGAAAATAAACTAAAATAAAACGACATTAAATTAAATAATTATTCAACAAAAGTAAACAGAGGTTCATCTTAGAACCCTAACCTATAGATATCTAGTTACATATGATAACTAAGATAGAAATACAAAATGATAAAAAAAAACATACCCTAGAAAAGATAGGAGAAGATATATCTCCTCCTTGGCTCCTAGAATAACCTTCTTCTTAAACTGCTCCAGTTCTGAATGAGAAAATATGAATGAAGAAGGTTGTATTTATAGGGAAAGTTTCCACCTAATTTGGGCTAAAAACACAGGCTTCCAGGGGCAAAAAAGTCACAATAAAGCAACTTTTTTCGGAAGCAAGTATGTGCATGGTGCTTAAGACTATGCGCCTTGCGCATAAGCCTAGAACTTCTAGTCCCCATGTGCCCCAGTCTATGCGTCATGCGCATTAGGCTTTAGCTTTTCATGCGTCATGCGCTTTTTCCATGCGCCAGGCGCTTTAGTGCATTAATTTCCTATTTTCTTGTATCTTCGACTGTTGAGGTGTTTTCTTCGTTGTTAAGTTGTCTTGGACATTGAGAACCGACTTCCTCCTTTTGTAAAGTCTTCTGAGGCCTCTTGAATCTTCATTCTTCATCTTCCCAAAGCCTAATAATCTTTTGAGGTAGAGATTTGGCTGATTTGCTTGATTTCTTCGTGATTTACTTCAAGAACCCCTTAAAATTGCTATGTTTCGGGAAGATGAGAATTACAGACTCAAATATAGAAAACATTACAAATGTCCTAAAATCATAGGTAATTGATCTAATACTCATCTAGTTTGCTGGTAAGATCTGCTAAAATAGAATGAAAAACGTGCCAAGAATAACGAAGATGACCTGTCATCATTCAACATCCGACAAATCCTTATTAGAAAACACAGCGTTAAAATTTGTGCAAGATTCTTTTAATTCATCATTATCAAATGATTTCAACATTCCTAATGGACTCATATATTTATTTATCTTTTGCCTCAGTCCTGAACTTATTTTTTAGGAATGAATAGTCAATTACCCCCTGAAATTATAACTTTCGTCAAAAAAATCTCTGAATTTTGCGACACTTAAATAATCTTCCTGAAAAGGTCAAATGTTAGTTAATTACCCCCTTCGTCTGCTTTTGGTTTTGAGCTTCAAGTGCATCATTGTCTAACTTAATAGCATCATAAGGTCTATTAAGGACAACATAATCTTATTCCAATTACTTGTTCTTCCCTCTAGCCCTTCTATTTTTCAAACCATATAGCAACTTGTCTAGGTTGCAAGTTAAGAGCTCTTGCAAGCTGCATTTTCCTCTCGGGCTCAAGCTTATTACAAGTTCAAAACTCTTCTCAAGTGTATTCTTGTCTCCAGCTTGTTATCCATCATCAGATAAATCTTCCTCAGGTATATTTTCTTCTTCTCCAAGTTCAATTCCTGATGAATATGACATAGATCTCTTCCCTAGAAATGATGGTCCCCCTACATTAGAAATTAGGAATTAGAGCCAAAGTCTATGAAGCACTTGCATAAGATAGATAGAGTGAAAATAATTTAAGAAAATAAAAGTGATTAAATATAGCAGTTTCTGAAGACAATGGAAATGTTTTAAATATGAAGGGTGGATGCTACATAGGTTAGAGGGAATATACATACTATGATAATTCTGAGGAAGACGGTTCATGATGGTCATCATGGTGATAAGGAGTTTCTAGCATGAAATTTGCTTGGAAGAAAGCCATTCATGCATTACAAATCTTCAAGGTCTGATATCATATATAAATCGGTCATCACTACATTAATTGCATAAATGAAGATTTGATATGTTCAAAAGTTAAAAATAAATTAAACCAAGATATTAATTTTCAAAGAACAAGTGACAAAGACAATAAATCTTACTTCACAACATCTATTAATAAACTACTCATGAGAAAATTAAATTAGTCCTTCAAATTGAATAAGATGGACAAATTTCAGGAAGAGCTTTCTAAAGTATGCTATTGAGAAAATATGCCCAATTAAGTTATATGAATATATAGTTCATATCGAAAAAACTAAGTAATATTCATAGTCTTAAAGCAAGGATAAATTTTGATTCTAGGCATCTTAATTTCAATTCTTTATTTATAATGTTCTATATATGTTGCAAAGACAAGAATATGCGAGTGTCAAATGGAACGGGTCGGTCTAAGGATAAGACCACTAAAACCCTCACTTTAGATCCACTAACAAAAAATTATTTTTCATTAGATTTTACTAAAAATAAGGCTTCATATTCTAACAAAAAAATCTCCATATATTGAACTTTGTTTTAGGCCTCACTTACTTTTCAAAATTATTAAGCCGGCTCTGAAATTGAACAACAGAAAATGGTGCTTGGTACTACAAATTAATAATAAGAACTTTGTGGTTTAGGTATATCTGTACTGTTGGTTTTTATTTTCATCGATACTATAGTTTGATTAATTTATGGTTTATATTATGTGATACATTGTGTTCTATTTTGTTATGTTATGCTCTATATTATGTCCAGAAATTTCATATGTTCAGAACATGTATACATATGTTCAAAAAATTGTATAATTATATGCATTATTGGTTTGGATTCTATAAGATGAACCTGTAATTTACGTGTTAGGTTTATAGAATTTGAAACATGTCAATATACTAAGTCAAGTGTGTTCGAAAACTCGTGAATTGGAGATTTCGTACCGTTATAACTTGAAACGTATAACAATGTTAAATTTTCAAATTCTATAATCTAATCTAGTAAAACCTTGTTGTGATCCACAACACACAAAAACTTCTAAAAATTGGTGTGGTTGGTTCAGTTTCATTCCACACCATATAACCACTGACACTTATGTAGTCAAAATGAACTCTAACCTACCTATAATTTACTATAACTAGAGGATACACAGTCTATTTAAAATCAATGTTGGTGTTACACTCGCTGACTTGAATGATCAATTTGATAAAATTAATGGTCTTCTCAACCATGGTGACAACAAAAGGGTGTTAAAGAGTTGATTATCATCGTTTGTCGTTCGATTTAGATTGACGTGTTTGGTTTATTTACATGAAACTTCAAAACGACGAAGATGTGAGAACAATGTTCTATACATTTGTTCAATATTGTTCCAAAGGATCGATCGAGATAGACATTACTTTGTTGAGATGCATGCTATTTGGGCAAGTTCGATTCGTCCCAGTACATACGAAGAAATCAGGGCGTGTATGGATGAATCCGATGAAGAAACAAGCATGACCCTTTCATGATCTTGTCTGTGTTCAATTTATGTTGCTATATATTGCTGTTGTTGAATTTATGTTGTTGCTATGGTTGTAGTTCAATTATGTTATTGTTGATTTAGAATATGGTTTATTGGAAAGTTTCTTGATCTATGTTTTGAAAGCTTTTGGATTCTATAATCCCAAAACAGCAAATACGTGTTTGGGATTAAAGAATTCGGACGGGGCAAAATGAAAATTTGATTGGGCACTTATGATGGGGAAAAATGAAAATTTCATTGGGCACTTGTGATGGGGCGAAATGAAAATTTCTTTGGGCACTTATTTACTGATACTTCACGAATAATCACAGATACGTACTCACGAGGTATCAGAATTAATTATTTTAATTTTAAAAAAATATTTGATCGGATAATTATAGGATACTTCACACATACATAATGATACTTATAAGATATTTCTTAGATAATTATCATTTAAAAGATGAAGAGTAAAAAGGTGAGACAATGTTGTAAAAATTTAATGGGAATGTATGATTCAATTTTATAAGAAAACTTAACATTTTTTTTTATGGAAAATGATATAATGCACGACATACTTTTCGTGCATGTTGCACGACATAATTTTTCTCTCTTATTTGATGAGAAATTACAAACGTATCTCTTCTAGGGGTGTTGTGTGCTACAACATATGAATCCTATAATATAATATATCTAAATAAACTTACATTTTAATCTTTATCCTATTGGAGGAAGACACTGCTTTGGACTATAGTGATACCAACTTTGACGATGATTGTAGCATCATTGTTTATCTTATGCTTGCCTTTTTGTTTTAGTATATTTAGTTTATCGTTGTATTTTTAAAAGGATAAACTGGGATCAATATTCCAAACTTAATAATAGAGCAACTTGTGTGTTGTTTGTGCCTGTCGCACAAATTCGTGGGGGAAAGGGCGTCGTGCGATATAGCACCGCTCTTTTTTTATTTTGATCATATGTATTATTTTTTAAAATTGTAACTTTTATAATATTATTATAATAATAAAGAGTAATTAATGTTGGTTTTCTTCAAATATTTTATATGCATGTGTTTTAGTAGAAAAATTTGGTTAACGTATCTTAACCGTATCGTATCATAAATTTTAAAAATTACGCGTAACCGTATTGTTATCGTACCGCACCTGTATCAGGTATTTGGAATTCATAGTTGTTTGCTAGACCCAAGTTGTGCAATAATATATGACCTGGCTACACATTTTCCATACTAATTCTCATCACTGTCCTACCTAGTTAAATTCATTATGTGTGCTGCCATCCAACAGTTCTAAATATCTGCTTCCTTGTTAATAGGGCCATCGATAATTAATATCAATAGTACCTTGATGCAACTTGATCGTGTCGTGGTGTGTGGAAAATGTTATCTTGATGATAAATATCCGGCAAGATATATATATAGTACTTGATTGTGTCGTCATGTGTGAAAAAATATCACCTTGGTGCAACTTGTCCACCCCAATTGCCTAATAGTTTGAAATAGGCTTAATAGCAGTTTTGACCTCTTAAGTATTAGAAAGTTGCGATTTTGACACCCTAACAAAATAAAATAGAAAACAGCCCCTCTAAGTATTGTCTCTTTTACAGTTTTGGCCTCCCAGACCAATTTTGACCAAATCAAAGCTGACGTGTGACGTGTGTAATATTTTTATTTTTTTAATTATTAAAAAATAAAAAAAAATTATATTTTAATTAATTATTTTTTTAATTAAAAAATAAGAATAATTACACACATGGCGTCTACGTGTGCATTGACTTGGTCAAAATTGATCAGGGGATCAAAACTACAAAAGAGATAATACTTAGAGACGGTTTTGTATTTTATTTTGTTAAGGGACCAAAATTGCAACTTTTTAAAATATAGAGAGTCAAAACTACTATTAAACCTTTGAAATATCGCATTCTTACGAATACAAAATCACATTTATGAAGGTGGACAAATTTACAAAAACTGAAGACTTTTCGTACATGAGAGTGGACTCGTGGACTCACAAAGACCAAGACTAGTATAAAAGCAGCTAGTCATCACTCTTGTGTTTTATGTACCAAACTCAAAAATCATACTAACATGGCTTCCTTTCGCTTCCTAGTGTTGCTCCTTATTGTTCTCATTGTCATCCCTCAGGGTCTTGCACAAAATGGATGTAATCCAAGATATGGATATGGACCGGTGGTTCCAGCACCTTATTATGAAGGACCACCAGGAAAGAAGTTAGTGTACACACCGTCGATGAAAAAGGCGCCGGTTGAAAAACCATCAGTGTACAAACCACCAGTTAAGAAGCCCTCCGTTTTCAAGCCACCGGTAAAGAAACCACATGTTCGCAAACCACGGGTTGAGAAGCCTTGAATCTTGATATTAGAAGCCGCGTCACCACCAAATTAAGTACCCCTATGCAGATGATGGCACTCGTTTCTAAAGTATGCTATTAAGAAAATATGCCCTAATAAGTTATATGTACGTATAGTTCATGTCCATGAAAATAAGTAATCAATATAGTTTTCAAGCAAAGATTTAAGATTCTTGTCATCTTAGTTTGAATCCTTTGTTTACAGTGTTGTATATTGGCAAGATAGGTATTGCGAGTGTAAAATGGAGCAACAAAAAATGGTGGCTTTTGTACTACAAATTAATAATAAGAACTTTATGGTTTAGTTGTTCTACTGTTGGTTTTTTTTTTCTTTTTCTTGTTTTGATTCACACTGGTTGACTTTTTTGGGTAGTGTCTGGTTGACTAAATCGTGACACAAACATATATACTAATTTCAATATTGTCTTTTTTAATATAATTTCTATACTGCCTTAACATGCTAGTCTTACATAGACACAATCAAAAATTAAATTATTTGGGCGTATGTACAATAATAAAAAAAATTAAAAGATAATTAAATTAGTCATATCACTCAACATCATCAAACCATTTAATCTTTAAATAAAAAGGTATTTGTGTGAGTGTGCCCAATATTTTTTTTTAATTTGGGTTTGTTCCTAAGGAATTGTTTCTCAAGCCTTGACAAAATGTACTCGACTTAAATAAATAATTCTAGTTGATTTATTGTGTTAGATGCACAAAAGTTTAGTATTAGAGTTGTATCAGTCCGTTTTTTGTTAGGATTATTTTATTTATTCATTATGTGTGTTTAATAGTTTGTTTGTGTGTTTGTGTTGGGATTAGTGGATTTTTAGTTGAGAATGGTATTTTAATCATTTTTAGAAATAAGAGCGTTTTGGTCATTTGGTGAATAAGAGTATTTTATTAATCTTAAAATTGAAGGGTATTTTAGTAACTTTGGTGTTAATAGTTATTTTAGTGAGTAAGAGTCAGAATTGCATATTTTCCCTAATTTCTTTCATTCCTTCATTCATTCATACATCCATGTTTTCATTTTCATTACATTTTCATACATTCATTTTTATTTCCATTCATTCATTTTCATTTCCATTCAATCATTCATTCATAAGTTTTATACGCATAATAAAACCAAAAATTAAGCAAAATATCATAAACGAGAGGATGCCCTCCATAATGCCGGCAACGAGAGGATGTTCTCCATAATGCCGGCAACGAGAGGATTTCCAAACACATCAGGAACCCCCATAGCACTATCAACTCACCGCGTGATGGGTCTGGAGTGGGTCGGGAACCTGTCTGACCCAATGTTGCTCAACCATAACCTCCTTATAAGGAGGAGCAGGAGATGTGTACTCAGCAACGGGCGGAGGGGCGCTTATAATAGGATGAGATACACAGTAGAACCATTTGATGTACCCACTCGTATGCTTCAACACCTCGTCCTCCGGGACCGGCTCACCCCTCTCCTCCTGGCTAAGGACATTGATAGGAAAATCCGTGAAGGCAACTACCACATCCTCAGGCTCAAGATCCCCAATTGTTGTAGGAGGTCTGGGAATGGTCTGGACATAGCTGTACATCCTCAGAACCTGCTCAAGCAAGTGACGGCACATCCTGTCTTTGCCAGCCATGATCCATTCAAAATACCAGCATATGTCCTGAAAAGGCGTCACGTCTCGCCAAGACTCGTACAGCCTCCAGATGACATTAACATGCTCCAAGAAATCAAATAAGCCTCTAAAGTGTCCAACATCAGAAAAGCCCATGGAGGGTTTCCATCTACCCACAAGTGAGTCAGCACGGTCGTAGTCTGGCTCAAGCTTCCTCGAAACGATCCTCTTGGAGTGCGCCATAACCCATCACTGCAAACACAAAGAGACAAATTTATATCAACACAAGTATCATGCAAACATTTATACATTTATGATCCATTAAAAAAATAAGAAATAAAATTACCACAAGCAAGGTTATGTAACCACCAATGGCTTTAACAATTGAGTCGGAGGTAAAAGAAAGCTACTCATACAAAAAAGAAAGTGCCATCCGGCCCCATGACCAGTCGCCACCTTGTCCAAATCTTGAAGCGCAAGCAGCCATAGCAGATTAACGCTTATGTTGTTCTTGCCGGCAAAAATGATGTTGCCAAGCAAGAGCAACAAATACCCCTTAATGCAGGCGGTCTTAACAACACTCTGCTCCTCCACCTCCTCGTCTGATGCAGGCTCCTCCAGCTGATTACACCTATTCAACAGTGTTTCACAATGCCTCTTCAATTTAGAGTAACTAACATAACCACGACACTATTTTTTCACCTCTTCCATCGCATTCTCCTCCATAAATAACAACTCATTTTCCAGCAGTTCTATGCTCTGCTCGTGAGTTAGCTCCGTCTCCTCAATGAGCCTCCCAATTATGGGGATGTCTAGAAGACAAGCCACATCATCTAGTGTGACAATCATCTCCCCTACGGGCAGATGGAAAATGCCGGTTTCCTTATGCCATCTCTCTGACAAGACACAAGTAACCGTGTGACTGATGTTACCATACTCAGTCTTAAGGAGAGGGGCAAGACCGGATGAAGTCACAGACATCCATAACCATTCATTTCTTTCTACCGGCTCCGACACTGAATTTTTAAACTGAAATACAAAAAAAAAATTAAACATATAACAACACCGTTAAATAAAAAAATTAAAATAAACATTAAATATTCTAAATTCTTAAATGAGGCGTGTAATTTAAATTCTTATGCGTCAATTTAAATGAGTGCGCGTAATTTAAGTCAAATTAAATTGTTTCAACATAAAACTTTAAATCAGAAAAAATAACATTTCATTAAATTAAAATTAAACAATTATACTTACATCGGGATCGACCCATAACCTGCCTGCCACGTGTTTACCGAACTTCGCTAGAAGCGACAACTCATAAGGCCCCCCAGGAAAGCCCTGCGGTTCGGCCTCAAACTCCATCCTCTGCTCCTCCTGAGCGTCAAGAGCCTCATCCTCCTACTCATACTGAGGCTGATACGCCTTATGCTGATGCTAATGCTGATACGCCTCATACTGAGGTTGATGTTGTGTCAGGTCCACTACCTGGGACGCACCCGCCTGTGACGATGATCCATCCGAATTATCGCCCCCAGTAATACTCACGCCCATGTCTCCGTTTAATAGGAGGGTGTTGTGCGACCTTTTAGGACTGTGCACTACCAGTAGCGGACTCCCTCTCTAACCTAAGTCTGTCAGGCTTCTGAGACATATATGCACAACATTTCAAAAAGTAAAAAATCAATGATTTTTTTCATTTCTAACTATTCAACAACAACAGTTAAATTTCGGCAGTCAAACATACTATAATCAACATGTTTGATACCTATCACTACTAAAAAAGCAAAAATTAGTGAGGGAATTTTAGAGAGGGAAAACGTGAAATCCCTCTCTAATTCCGTCACTAAATTTTGCGACCAAAAAATTTGTGAGGAATTTTATTTTTTCCGTCACTAATTTCCCTCTCTAATTTTGCTTTTTCTAGTAGTGTATAATCACTCTTTAAATATTATTTTTTTTACTTTTTTATGCGTTATCTACCAGTTTTGAAAAACAAAAAATTGATTTTGGAAAATGCTAATAGCTTTTCATTTAGAGTAAAAAATTATTTTTTTATAAATGGTTTTTTTTTTCAAAATCTTAAACAAACACATAAAAATGATAAAATAGATTTTTTTAATAAAAAAACTGTTTTTTTTTTTAAAATATCGAAAACACACGCACTCTTATGCATGTATTTTGTATTCACTAAACTAAGTGCAGCTAAACTTATAACATTGAGTGTAATTTTACCTTACAAAGGAACTCTCATGCATGTATTATGTATTCACTAAACTAAGTGCAACTAAACTTATAACATCAGGTGTAGTTTACCTTAGAATCACTTGGTTCAAAATTTAATTATGTGTTTTTCTTTTCTTTCTTTTTATTTCGTTGGCGCTTTTAAATTATGGACAATGTTTTTTATTTAATTTTATTTTGATTAAAACTAGGTAAATATCCGTGCTCACATAGGTTTGCTATGTTAATTTTTAGTAAAATAGAGAATGGAGAAGAGGAAAGTTCAATATGAGAGGAGACCGTTGTTTTGCCATCACTGTTACTCTATTGGGCATAATGTCTCCACTTGTCGATGGTTACATCCGCAACCACCATTGGACAAGAATGATCGTGGGAAACAACTTATTATTGCCGAGGCAGCACCCCCTAAACCATCTCGGCAGAACAATGATGTGAGTGCTTCCACTTCGGCCAATGGAAGCACTTGGACATGGGTTCCGGTTGCTTCAACAGTTACTACCACTCAGAGAGTACAGGTTTCCGCTACTCCTACTTCTTTGGTTTCGACTTCACTGGCCATTTCGGGCCCTATTCCTTCCCCTGCATTGTACTCTAATACACAGGTGGGGCCAGTTTCTATTGTTACTTCAACAGTGGCTACTTCTCAGACGAACGTCCCTGTGTCCATGCCGTCTTTCTCGCCCAACTCTTTCAGCTTTCCATTACACAATGTGTTTGACAGAATCTCTCATGAGGAGTTGCCACGTGTTATGCTAGTGTTAGAGGTTGTTTCCCCTGTTGCGCATGATGATGGGCATCCTGAGAGAGCAAAGCGGTTGCATCAGACATCGCGGGAGGAGTTGAAGAACCCCACACTGGATGATGTCAATGTTACGCTTTCTGATGATGTGGAAAACAATCGTTTGAGCCCCTGGGAGCTGGTGGAGAGTCCCAAGGGTTCCCACGAGCGTGTACCACATTCATCCCCTAATGAGCACAATGAGCACAAGAGATGCATGAGGTGTCTGTAGAATCAGTTTAGGTTCATACGGATACTGTTGTTGAGCATGTTGACGTGCATTCTGGGTCAGGCCATTCCTTGGTGTCACCTGTGATTGTAGAGCAATCCCTTGCTGTTAGTGCTAGCATGCCCACGACAATTCAAGAGGAGCAAGTGGTTGCCAAGTTACAACAACAAGAAGTACATCCCAGCAAGAATATTCAGCACGGTCTAGATTTGTGGGACAAAGTTCGCGAATATGATGAAAGATCAGCTGCTGAAGACTTCACACCGATCCTAACAAGGAAGCAGAAACATAAAATTAAATTACAACATGTCTTAGCAAAGCAGCCTGCTAAAACCTGTTCTCGAGGTGGTAATCATCCGACTTCTCCATGAATTTTCTCTATTGGAATGTTAGAGGTATCAATACTTCAGATACTCAGATTGCTTTAAAGAATTTATATATGTCTCATAAACCTTTTATTTCGGGATAGATGTGGTTTACCTAACTACAAATTTCCTTAATCTGTTTTTTGGTTGTTTTTGTTTACCGCTTTTTATTTCCTTTCTGTTTTCTTTTGAGGGTTTTGGTCTAGTTCCCCCTCCTTTGTAATTATTCCCCCCTCCCCCTTTTTTTTTATAATAAAATCATTAGAGTTTGGCGGCATATGATGGAGGTTTCTCGGGGTGCCAACCTAGTTGGGATGTCGATGTTGCCTCTTGATGCATGCCATCTCTCCTTGGTGATATAAAAAAAGAAAAGAATGGATAGAGTATTTGATAAATTAAAAAAAAAACCTAACATAAAGTTTAATTGAAGCAATAAACATTAAAGAACATAAGTAGAAGAAGACATCTGCATGATGTACCAGATGAATAGTATGAATAGAATCAGTGTAGTAAAAGATGTTTCTCAAGCCTTACTACCAACAAATTTGAATCCCATGAAGCAAAGCTAAAATTTCAGCATGAAGAATTTTTCGAGTAACCAATGTTAATTAGAGCTTTCGATAAAATAGAAAAGTGTAACACTATTTTCTTTAATGCGTTGTTAGTCAAAACATCTAGCATAATGTTTGAACTGCCCAAATAATGAGTTAGGTGTATTTAAAAGTAATGGAAAAGGGTCGAGTCGAGAATTCAACGATGATTAATTTTTAAGTCTAATTAAACTCAAATCAGTATATTTTGATTATTCTCATTTTTATTTAGAAGATATAAAAAAAATATTAAGCTTAACTAATTGATTAATGACAAACATTTTTTTGGTGTATGTTAAGTCTAATTAAACTCAAATCAGTATATTTTGATTATTCTCATTTTTATTTAGAAGGAAAAATAAACTTAAGAGATAGGAAAAATAAATTTTAACCTAATTTAAAAAGATATACTTCAAAAAAAGATAAAACAAACTAAACAAACTCCCTATTATTACTAAAACGAAAAGACAAAACAAACTATAACAAAAAAAATTCGCTACTCCTAAAAATTTAAAATATAAAAACTTAAAATTAAAAACAATTACCTAGACCTAATCCTAATTTTAAAATTCTACACACTTGTTATCATCAAAACTCAAAGGGTAATGTTAAACACATTTTGTTCCAACAATCTCCCCCTTTTTGATGATGACAAACACTGTATTTAAAATGTTAATTTGTTGTTAATCTAATTAATGACTAATAGGGTATGAGGTTTGTAAGCTCCTTCTAAGTCTAATAGTCTTTTAAGGTGAGGTTTGTAAGGTCCCCTAAGTTCTATACAAGTTAATTAAATTCATTAAAAAACGAAGTAACACATAGAATAATCTCACATAAAATCAAAAGACTAAGAGATGAGAACCAGATACTTTTAATTTAATTTGTTAGAAATTAAATTAATGGGGCTCAGAGCCTATAATTAAATACTATATCTATGGTATTAGAGCATGGTGAGAAAAACACAAGAAGAGGGGTTGAATTGTGGTTTCTTTTTCTTCTCCTAAAACTGAGTTCACTGTTCAGAACCTGATAGAGTTCACCTTCTGAAGCAATGATCAGAATCTAAATGCAGCGGATAGTAAAGAGTAGAGAGAAAGAAGAAAGACACACGCAATTATACAGGTTCCTTGTTGTAGAATCCATTGATCTCATTTGTTCTATCAGAACCTATGCTTTTGTTAGAGACACTTAAATTTTTGTCTATGGTCCTGCACACTTGAACAAATATTAGCATATCCAATTGACAATTTTTAATACCTTGCTATCATCAAAACTCAAAGGGTAATGTTAAACACATTTTGTTCCAACAATTGCTTGTTTGTGTATTTCAAAAAAAGATAAAACAAACTAAACAAATTCCTTATTATTACTAAAAAGAATATACAAAACAAACTTTAACAAAAAAAATTCGCTACTCCTAAAAATTTAAGATATAAAAACTTAAAATTAAAAACAATAACCTAGACCTAATCCTAATTTTAAAATAAGTTCCATCGATTACCTTGTTGAAATATCAACAATCTCCGGCAGCGGCGCTAAAAATTTGATGGACGAAATTGACAAGTGCACCAAGTAATAATGTAGTAACTTTATTATTATCCAAAGGAATTGTCATTAAACGTAATAATTAATAAAACTTATTTTAAAGGGTGAAAGTTAAGTAAATTTGAATAGAATTGCAGGGTTGAAATACCCAGCCAAATGCAAGATCAGGTTTTGTGATTCAAATAATTAACGGTGATTAGGGAATCCTTTGAATCCTCCTTTGTCTTTGTTGGAATTAAAATTTAAGATATAAACAATTATGTATGCTACTTATGATTTAATCAAACAAGCAGATAATCTCACATGAAGCTTCACATAACAACTATGTTTCGCACCAACTAGGTTGTGTACGAAACCTGTCCAAAGAAGGGAGTAGTTAAACAGACGGAATTCAAACCCTAACTTCCTAATATCTATAAGAGGTCGTAATCAAAAACTCCAATGGAACTGAATACTTTCGGGTTGTCAGTGCCTACTTTAATCCTACAGATCATTCTCCAAGATTACTTAGGTAGTTAACCAATTGAAAAAAGTATTAAAGAACGAGCATAATCTAATTTAAATTGGAACATTGTAAGACATAAACTGAATAAAAAAACCATTAATAATATCCACGAATAAGAAGGGGTTCATCATGGAACCCTAATCAATAGGTTTAGTTGCTCATGGCAACAAACATCATAACAAAACAATAGAAAAAACATACCCAGAACAAGAGAAAAAAGAAATATTGCCTTGAAGGTCTGATGTTTGACCCTTGCCTTCAACCGTCAGTGTTCTGAATGAAAAATAGTGAATGCAAGAGTCTCTATTTATAGCAAATGATTGGGTAGGGTTTAGGAGAAGAAAAATAGGTTTTTTGCATCGATCCGGCTTAGAATACAAGCTGCAGGTAAAACATATCCGCAGTCGGGCGCTACTAATGCCTAGGGTGTAGAAACACTGCCTGAAGTAGTCCCTGATGTGGAAATATTGTGTTTTTCTCCCGTTTACGGTCGTTCTTCCGTTTGAAAACTCCTAGAAACTTTAAATGAATTTTCTTCACTTTGTATTGTCTTCAAAAACCTTCTAAGAACCATTAACTTCAATTTTGATATCCTTAATCCTTCAGGTCTTGTCTTGATTTGTTCATTTACATGATTTCTCACTACAAAACTCTGAAAACATCTATGAAGTTTATTGATCTAGGATAAAAGTGAATTACAACGACTCGAGTGAAAATTGTAACAACCCATTTTTCGCTAAGTTTATTTTATTTATTATTTGTGTGTGCTTATGTGTGTTTATAAGTGCTTAATTGCTTGTTTGTGTATTTGATATGGGATTGATGGATTTTTGGCCTAGAAAGTTATTTTGGTCATTTTTGAGGTTAAGGGTATTTTGGTGACTTGGGGAAAATTAGTAACTTTAGTGGGAGAATTATTTTTAGTGTTTTCGTGTGAATAGTTATTTTTATTAAGTTAAAGTAACTAGTGGTAATTATTTTGGCGACGGTAAAATAATGAGATGTTTAATTCATTAAGAGTGTAGTAACTTTTGAGAATTAAGTGACATGAGTTTTAGATGCACATTAAGGTTTAACATAATTTATCCCAATATGTAGTGTATACAAGAAGACCTCATAAGAGAAAACTGAAGGTGAGAAAAACACAAGAAGGGGGGGGGGGGGGGGGGGGGGGGGGGTTGAATTGTGTTTTCTTTTCGCAACTCTTGAAGAGTGAGAATCTAATTTCTTTAAACTCAGAGTCTGAATGAGATCAGAGTCTGATAGGAGATTAGGTTCTGATTGCAGCGGAATAATCAAGAGATAAAGAGAGAAGAGAAAACACAAGCAATTATACAGGTTCCTTCAACAAACCGGAAGTAGTCCTGTCCCCCTTGCACTTCCAAGGAGAGTTCACTAAAATGTAATATCAAATTACAAGTTGCTCAAACACACAGTATGAGACTTCCTTGCTCAAGCACACAGGCGAGAGACTTCCTTGCTCAAAGACACAACTAAGAGACTTCCTTTGCTCAAGGACACAGCCAAGAGACTTCCTTTGCTCAAGCACAAAAGCAAGAGACTTTTACACAATTACAGAAAATTGAATACAGTTGAAACACTTGATAACAATCAAAATGTGTTTCAATTACAACAAAGACAGACTTTGTTTTACACAAAAGACAGACTCTGTTTTTCTGTGAAACTTAGAGATTCTAGAATACTCAGTTTGTAAGAATCTAAGTTAATAATGTGCTTTTGTTAAGACTCAGTTGAATACGAAAGCAGCGCAATGCAGTTTTTCTAAGTTGTAGAGTCCAACAATTCTTCAAGTCTTCTATCCTTTATATAGGCGTAGGAAAGAGACGTTGAGTCATCCAGCGCATCAGGATGATTTCTGAAGCTTGATCAATGACTGTTGATCTGTTGCTTGATTTGGTAATAGTCCTTCAATAGCATCATTTGAATTCCATTCCCTTTGAGGATTAATACCGGTAGACACAGTTGCCAAACTGTACGAGGTAGTGGAGTAGTGAAAACAGAGTTCGTACAACGTACTCTGTACTGGCCTGCAATCTTTGTCTTTGTGCTTCCCACGCTCAAGTTGACTTAGAAGCTAGCCGTTACTCCATTAGAGTTTCTTTGTGCATAGCAATGCAGTAGAGATCACTGTTAGCAGATCATCAAATTTGTGGCTTCAGACTCACTTTAGCACTATGCTTCTGATAATCTTCAGACTCTCTTGGTTCTCAGATTCTGATGGTCTTCAGACTCTGATACAGTCTTCAGACTCTCTTCGGTACAGTCTTCAGACTCTCTTCAGCACAGTCTTCAGACTCTCTTCGAAACAGAATCACAAGCAACAAGCTTCTCTGGATTTATTGCTCTTTAACATTGTTCACACAGAGAAAGATACAAATCTTAATTGATATCCTGCATACTTAAACAAATATTAGCAATATCCAATTGACAACTTTTTAATACCTTGTTATCATCAAAACTCAAAACGTGGTATTGCTGAACACCTTTGTTCCAACAATCTCCCCCTTTTTTATGATGACAAACATTAGTATTTAAAAGGTCAATTGTTGTTAATCTAATTAACAAGTTGACTTAAAGGGTTCTGAGGTTTGTAAGCTCAGAGTCTGAGGTTTGTAAGCTCTGACTCCCCCTGAGTCTGATAGTTCTTAAGTTGAGGTTTGTAAGCTCATCTTGAGTTCTATCCAGGTTAATTAAATTGTCTTTCATAAGCAATCAAATTCATACTCAGAATATTTAGTAAATTGATTCTTAAACAGGGCTCAGAGTCTAACTAAGCACCTTTCGCAGATTTCCCTTTAACTTTTACGTATACATGCAATGTAAATAAAGAAAAAAAATTTCTCTCCTCCCTGACATAAATACCTTCCCTTCTCCCCCTTTTGTCATCAACAAAAAAAAAGTTCAGAACAGGTTCCTCCCCCTTTTTAAATGACTTAAGGTAAGGGTGTAAACATGTTTTAAGGAAGAATGAGATTCAGAGGGAAAACATAGAAAATTCAGAGCATAAAAAAAATTGAATGCAAATAGAATCAAAAACAACTTGAATAAATTTGAAACATAACGTAGTAAACAAGAATTACAAAAAAAATAAGCAAGAAAAAAATGAAATTAAACTAAGGTTGGTTTTGTTTGGCAAGATGATCCATCAGTTTCTGGAGATCCTCTTGCTGTTTCTTTACCATCTCTTCCAGAGCCTCAGTTCTTTGCAAATGTGCTTCTCTCTCTTGTCTTGCTTCTTCTTGAATTCTATACATTTTCCTCTTCAAGGAATTGTAAGCCACTGATTCTCTAGGAATATACTGATCTTCATCAAAGAAGGGTGTATCTCTTATCCTCAGAATAGGAGCATTTTCCAGAACTGCAACTTTCTCAGCTCGCTTTACTTCTTCAACATGCTTGGCAGTAACAAGAGCTTGTTCCCTGGTAGCAGCCTTTTGAATTTTGGTGATAAAATCCAAAAACTCAGTCTTCACTGAAGAAAACTTGTCCTCATAGCTCACATTAAGTATTGGCATAGACCTTTGCTCAATAATTTCTTTGAGCTTATTGCATGAAGAAGCATAAAACTCATCAATCTTATTTGAATCAAATAAGTCACTTTGAGGTTTAGAGGTTGAGGGTAGAGAAGCTCTCAAAGCTAGAAAAGTTTCAAAAGAGAAATAGGTTATGGGGTCACAAAGTGGTTGAGAAACTCTTCTGGTCTTAGCTTTACAAGCTGTTACAGTTCCTGATACAATATCAGAGGCTTGTTCCAGATTTTCAGAAGCTGGTTCAACAACAGGTTCTGAAGGTTCAACAGAAGCTAAGGTCAGATTCTCTGTAGGTTCAGGTACAGGGTCTGGTTTGGAAACAGATGAAGTAGCTTTTGTTGGTTTGGATTTTGCAGGGGTTTTTGGTAGTTCTCCTCCTAGATGTTTTTCAAGAGAATCTAGAGTGTCTGGAGAGTCTACACAAATGGTTTCAGTTTGGGGGGATGGCTGTTTGGATTGAATGGTTGCTTCAGGCTTTTCAGAAGGTTGAATTACCTGAAGTGGTTTGAGAAATGAAGGTTGAGCAGGATGGTCAGCAGGAAGATTCATAGACACTGTGATTGTGTCTTGAATCACTCTGTCCATAGTTGAATCAACATAATCAACTACTGCCTGGTCAAGCGGGTTATGGGATGATATGGGTTTGATTGGTGAGGTAGATGAATTTTTGAGAGATGGAAGAATTTGGCTCAAGGGTTTGTTGTCAGATTCTGAATCTGATTCTGACTCATGATTCAAAGAAGAAGATGAGCTAAATGCCATGTTGCCAGAGGTGCCAATGCCAGCTTCTGGAGAGGCATAATGATCAGACACAGTAGCTTCTGATAACTCAGCTTCTGCAGGTTCTGAAGGATTCTTCTGTTTAAGAGCAGAAGCAAGCAACTTAGCAGCTTCCTTGACAGTCTCTTCTTTCAACTCTTCAGCAATCAAATCTGCTGCCATAACCTTGCCAGCAGTGTGTTCATCCTCAATCATAGATACAGAAGTACCTATCTTCTGTGCTACATCCTTAGCCACAGGAATCACATCCACCTTTCTCTTCTTGATCTGACTCTCTTCACCTCCAGAGTCAGTGTCAAGGAAATCAGCAATATCTTGAGCTAACTTGTCATAGTCTCTGTCAGCTTTGCCTGTTATTGCTTTCTTCTCAGCTTTCTTAGCCTTCTTCTCATCTTTCTTAGCCTTCTTTCCATCCTTATTTTCACGAAGTGCAGAAGATGCAGAAGGAGAACCAATTGAAACTCCCGGAAGAGCAGAAGATTTGATCTTTTTCTTGAGAGGCTCCTGCTTCTCTTCCTCTTCCTTGAGAACCACTTCCTTGGTCCTTTTTCCTTTGACCTTAAGAGGGCCTCCTCCAGCAGTCTCAGGAATAGCAGAATAGTTGATTATTCTACCAGTCTCCTTGAAGTAATCCACCACAAATCTAGCAAGAACTTCAGGATTATCTTCTTTGGATATGGGAGGGAAGTCAATCATCAAATCAGATTGTACATAGGATTCTCTCATATCATGCTTAGAGGGGTTGAATCTCTTGACAATCTTCATGTACTGTAGAGTCTTGCCATTGATGATTCTACCGGTCACAGTTCCTAGATGAATATCTGATACCACACCAGATTCTGATAAGACCTTCAAGAGGTCTCCTTGATACAGAATCTCAGATATTAATCTTCCAAAAGGAACTTGCCTCCTGGTTTCTGATTGACTCTTCTTGATGGCCCAACACATGTGGTGCATCACATATCTGGGGAAGTTGATCTTTATTTTGTTGATAAGAAAATAAAGAAGAACTTTGTGATCCACAGACAGTGTGTCTGTTCCTCCTCCTTTCTGAAGCATACTGTCCAGTATAATCTTCAGAAGCACCCTATGCTCAGGATGCATATCCACCAATTTATTTGAGGGTCTCCCTTCAAATAACAACTTGTTGCAGACAACGGCCCATTCACTTTTCTTGTTGACATTCCACTGAAATTTACCAGCGCTCTCCATCTGACAAGCCCTGGCTACCACCTCTTTAGTGATAACTATTGGAATTCCCATCACAGCAGACCTTATTTCAAGACCATTGTACGGTCTTAAACCCATTTGGTCTCTGTTCTTTCCAACAAGCTTGGGGTTGTTTGAGATTGCTACTGTTTCTTCCAAAGTAGCTTCTGCTTTGTCGTAGACTTCTGACCTAACCCAAAAATCTCTAACAAGCTCCTGATATGTTGGTCCATTCAACATACCAAAGTATCTCATCATTCCTTGTGATAAGAAATGAGGTGCAACGTCAACTCCATGACGACTGAGTGATCCAAAATCTACTGGAGATTCAACTTGAATTTCCAGAGTCTCCTTGATGATGTTCATTGTTCTGGGTTTGATAACATAGGATCCTCCGGACTTGATTATAACACCAGATTGGATGAGATCACTTGCCATTAGGGTTTTCTAAGAGTTTGATTTGAGAACAAAAAAAAGGTTTTGCAAAGTATTGAAAAACACGAAATTTGTTCAGAGAGAAAATCAAAGAGTGAAAAGAGAAGTGAGTTGTGTGTGTTATGTAATTATAGAGAAAATGTTTGAAAAATGTTTGGAAAGAGTAGGGGACAAACAAACACAAACAATAAATACATATAGCATGCAGCCGTAAACGTATTGGGACAAAGCGAAGGTAACTTGTTTAACATAATGAAATCATTGCCCTTTGAGTTCTTACCCAATACAGACAGGCCACGTCTGAGAAACTGTAAAGTAACTGTCACCATAGTGGGGCAGGTGTTACTGAACTTAACAGTCACGCTTCCACTAATACGAGCTTCTGAGAGTCTAAAGATTCCTCACCAGAGTCTGAATAATTTATCAGAAGCTTTCATCAGAGTCTCCAAAAGAGAGTCTGATTCCCAAATAGCTTCTGAATATTTTTCAGAGTCTGAATTCTGTTTTCAGAGGCGCATATTACTCAGAGACATAGCACATGTTCAAATTTTTCTTTATGAAATCAAATCTTTCAACAGATAAGGGTTTAGTAAATATATCAGCCCATTGATGATCAGTATCAATGAATTGAATATCTAAAATTCCCTTTTGAACATAGTATCTTATAAAACGATGTTTAATCTCAATATGCTTTGCTCTTGAATGCAGAATTGGATTCTTAGACAAACATATAGCTGCTGTATTATCACAATAAATTGGGATATGGTTTTCAGTTATTTGATAGTCCTCAAGCTGATGTTTCATCCAGAGTAGCTGTGTACAACAACTAGCAGCTGAGATGTATTCTGCTTCTGCTGTAGACAGAGCAATGGTTTCTTGCCTCTTGCTAGCCCAGGATATCAGATTATCTCCCAAGAATTGACAATTGCCACTGGTAGATTTTCTTTCAATCCTGTCTCCAGCATAGGAAAGAAGTAACCTGATTGCTTCCAATCTTGCAACTGGAGCAAACGTTTCTGTGTAATCAATGCCTTCTTGCTGACTGTAGCCCTGTGCAACAAGTCTGGCCTTGTTTCTGATTACTTCTCCTTGTTCACTAAGCTTATTTCTGAACACCCACTTGGTTCCAATGATGTTCTTGTGATTAGGCTTAGCTACTAGATCCCATACTTCATTCATTTTGAATTGATTCAGTTCTTCTTGCATTGCCAGAATCCATCCTTCATCTCCAAGAGCTTCTTCAACAGAAGTTGGTTCAATAACAGATAATAATCCTAAAGCAGACTCTTCTTGTCTGAAATGCGATCTTGTTCTCATAGGACTTTCTTTATTGCCAATTATCTGATCTTCTGGATGTGAAGACTTGTATTTGAAAGATTGTTTGGATTGACTAGCTTGCAAAGAACCATCTTGAGCTTCATCAGAAGCTTCTTCATTAGGAACTTCAGGGGTTGTTCCAGCTTCTGAAGTATCTTCAGATTCTGGAATCTGATCAGATTCTGAGTTATCATCAGAATCTTGAGATTCTTCATGACTTTCATCTTGCACTGGAGTTTCACTTCCAGACTCTTTGTCATCGAATCTTACATGCATAGATTCTTCCACACATTGTGTTTCTGAATTATACAGCATGTATGCCTTAGAGCGTTCAGAGTAACCTAAAAAGATTCCCTTTTGAGCTTTGGCATCAAATTTCTTTAGGTAGACTTTGTTGTTCAGGACATAACATGTACATCCGAACTGATGAAAATAAGATATGTTGGGTTTTCTTCCTTTAAAGAGTTCATAAGCTGTTTTGTTCAACAGAGGTCTAATATAGATTCTGTTCTGAACATAGCAAGCTGTGTTTACTGCTTCTGCCCAAAAATGCTTAGCCAGATTGTTCTCATGGATCATGGTTCTAGCCATCTCTTGCAAGGTTCTGTTCTTTCTCTCTACACCATCTGCTGTAGTCATCAACAATAACTAGTCCATATTTACTTCCATATAAGGATGCAGTGCTAACTGGTCCAAATAAGTCAATATGAAGTAACTCCAAGGGTCTGGAAGTTGAAACAATTTCTTTCGGCTTGAAGGGACTCTTGACAATTTTCCCTTTCTAACATGCTCCGCAAAGAGCATCTGAGTGATAGTCAATGTCTGGAAGGCCTTTGACAAGTTGCAACTTGCTAAGCTTAGAGATTAATCTCCAGTTAGCATGTCCCAAACGTCTATGCCACATCCACTTCTTATCACCCATTGACAGAAGGCACATTACCTTCTGATCAGTCAGTTCTGAGAATTTTATCTTATATACATTGTTTCTTCGTTTTCCCTTGAAGACTATGGACTGATCATCCTTGTTAACCACTGTGCAGTTGTTCTTATTAAGCAATACATCATAACCACTGTCACATAATTGACTTATGCTTAGTAGGTTATGTCTAAGTCCATCAACGAACCACACATTACTGATTGAGATCAGAGAGTTACCAATGGTTCCAGTACCAATGATTTTGCCAGTCTGGTTTCCTCCAAATCCCACAGTTCCTCCCTCTTTCATGGTTAGGGTTAGGAACATAGACCTTTCTCCCGTCATGTGACGCGAGCAACCACTGTCTAGGTACCAAACCTTGTGCTTTTTTAGTCCTTTTAGACATACCTGCAGCATCAATAATATCAGACTTAGGTACCCATATTCTTATGGGTCCTTTTTGGTTAGTCTTAGAACCATTGAACTCTTTTCGTAAGTTATGTCTTGAAATCATTGGCAATGTTTTCTCCCATACCTTAGGTTTGGAACCGTTTGGTTTAGGTTTCAACTTGCCTTTCACAGTTTCTCTCCTTTGAAACTTAGACTTTGGTTTTTCAGACTCTGGCTTTTTCAGAGTCTGTTTATCAGACTTTGAATGTTTTAGAGTCTGAGACTTTAAAGCTTTGGGTTCAAAGTTTTTCAGACCTTTTAACTTAACATTCTAAAGTTTTGACTTAGTCAGAATCTTAGAAGTAGAAGTTGTAGGTTCTGAATGAGTCACTGTGTTGACTTCATCAGACTCTTTTACAAAATGATTTTTCAACGCCTCTCTGGCTCCATCAGAACCAGATTTCAGAGTCATTTCATTTGAGTTTCCTCCAATGAATCCAAGATCCTGTCCTCTGTTCTGATACGTGCTATAGATCATGGATGCAACCCTTGATCTGTCAATTCCAGTAGCAATAAATTCTTGCAGAGCAACATCTTGCTCACTTAAGTATTTACAGCTACACTTCTTGATCAATAAAGAAATATTTTCTTCTTTTAAATCTTCTAATTCCAACAGAGTTGAATTATGTCTTTTTGACAGCTTATCAAGCTGTTGTTTGACTTTCTTCAACTCAGCGGTCTTAGCTTTAAAATGACCAAGAAGCTCATTGACAGATTCTATAAGTTCAGATCTTGTGAGTTCAGAATATACCTCTGTTTCATTTTCAGAGTCTGTATCTGATTCTGCCTCAGGTGTCTCTTTAACAGATTCGGTTGTAGCCATTAGTCCAACAGCTACATTTGCTTCACCATCAACATCATCATCCTCAGACCCTGACTCATTATCAAGATCTTCCCAGGTGGCCATCAGACTTTTCTTGATCTGCTTCTTAAACTTGCTTGACTTGAAGGTTGGCCTCTTTGACTTGGGTTTCTCCTTCTGCAGTTCTGGACACTCAGCAATAAAATGTCCAGTTTTCTTGCAGTTGAAGCAACCTTTCTGATCCTCCTTTTTGAACCCCTTCCCACTGCTCTTGCTCAGAAATCTCTTGTTCTTCTTAGCAAGGTACTGCATTCTGCTTGAAAGCATAGCCATTTCCTTTGCTACATCAGGATCCTCCTCTGAGCTTTCAGAAGCTGAAGACTCATTTTCAGACTCTTCAACCTTGAGAGCCTTTGAAGACCTTCCTTTTGATTTTAAGGCAATGGTTTTGGATTTTCTTGCAGAATCATGTTCATTGAGACTTAACTCATGAACCTTGAGTGAGCTTACAAGATCTTCAACACTTAAAGTGTTTAAATCTTTAGCCTCCTCAATTGCAGTGACCTTTGGTCTCCATCTAGAGGGTAAGCTCCTTAAAATCTTGCTAACATGATCAGAAGCTATGTAACTCTTCTTCAGTATCTGAAGACCAGATACTAGAGTTTGAAATCTTGAGTACATCTGCTCAATACTTTCATCCTCTTTCATCTTAAATAGTTCATATTGATGAACTAATAGAAGAGCTTTAGCTTCCCTGACCTTTTTGCTTCCTTCGTAGTTAGCACAGAGAGAAGCAAACATGGCTCTAGCAGTAGATTTGTCACTCATCTTCATGTATTCCGTTTTAGGAATAGCAGTGACAAAAGCCCCTCTGATGATATGATGTTTCTTATAGATTTTCTTTTGAGCAGCAGTGTGAAGTTTGCGGTCAATGGCAGCACCTTCGTCATCAAGTTGTAAGTCACCAACACCATCTTCAAGTATGTCCCAGAGTTCTTCATCAAGACCCATGACATAACTATAGAAGTTGGTTTTCCACCAAGAAAATTCTTCAGGATCACCATTGAACTTAGGAATTTTTCCATAATCAGCCTTTCTACTGCTGTTATTGGATCCATAGTCATATGGAATAGCAGCACCAGCAGCAGCACCAGAAGAAGACTGTTCACTGGAAGACATGTTTTTCTCTGGATCTTTTCTATTACACGGTTAAGTGCTAAGACAACAGAGCCGGAGCTCTGATACCAACTGAAGGTGAGAAAAACACAAGAAGGGGGGGTTGAATTGTGTTTTCTTTTCGCAACTCTTGAAGAGTGAGAATCTAATTTCTTTAAACTCAGAGTCTGAATGAGATCAGAGTCTGATAGGAGATTAGGTTCTGATTGCAGCGGAATAATCAAGAGATAAAGAGAGAAGAGAGAACACAAGCAATTATACAGGTTCCTTCCACAAACCGGAAGTAGTCCTGTCCCCCTTGCACTTCCAAGGAGAGTTCACTAAAATGTAATATCAAATTACAAGTTGCTCAAACACACAATATGAGACTTCCTTGCTCAAGCACACAGGCGAGAGACTTCCTTGCTCAAAGACACAACTAAGAGACTTCCTTTGCTCAAGGACGCAACCAAGAGACTTCCTTTGCTCAAGCACAAAAGCAAGAGACTTTTACACAATTACAGAAAATTGAATACAGTTGAAACACTTGATAACAATCAAAATGTGTTTCAATTACAACAAAGACGTACTCTGTTTTACACAAAAGACAGACTCTGTTTTTCTGTGAAACTTAGAGATTCTAGAATACTCAGTTTGTAAGAATCTAAGTTAATGATGTGCTTTTGTTAAGACTCGGTTGAATACGAAAGCAGCGCAATGCAGTTTTTCTAAGTTGTAGAGTCCAACAATTCTTCAAGTCTTCTATCCTTTATATAGGCGTAGGAAAGAGACGTTGAGTCATCCAGCGCATCAGGATGATTTCTGAAGCTTGATCAATGACTGTTGATCTGTTGCTTGATTTGGTAATAGTCCTTCAATAGCATCATTTGAATTCCATTCCCTTTGAGGATTAATACCGGTAGACACAGTTGTCAAACTGTACGAGGTAGTGGAGTAGTGGAAACAGAGTTCGTACAACGTACTCTGTACTGGCCTGCAATCTTTGTCTTTGTGCTTCCCACGCTCAAGTTGACTTAGAAGCTAGCCGTTACTCCATTAGAGTTTCTTTGTGCATAGCAATGCAGTAGAGATCACTGTTAGCAGATCATCAAATTTGTGGCTTCAGACTCACTGTAGCACTATGCTTCTGATAATCTTCAGACTCTCTTGGTTCTCAGATTCTGATGGTCTTCAGACTCTGATACAGTCTTCACACTCTCTTCGGTACAGTCTTCAGACTCTCTTCAGCACAGTCTTCAGACTCTCTTCGAAACAGAATCACAAGCAACAAGCTTCTCTGGATTTATTGCTCTTTAACATTGTTCACACAGAATACTTTCTAAGATACAAATCTTAATTGATATCCTGCATACTTAAACAAATATTAGCAATATCCAATCGACAACTTTTTAATACCTTGTTATCATCAAAACTCAAAACGTGGTATTGCTGAACACCTTTGTTCCAACAAAAACTAGGTCATTTGTTCATTACCATTTTTCATAAACATAAGAGAGGTAGAGAGAGAAAGTGGGAGCAAGAGAGGAGCATAGGAGAAGAGGAGCAAGAGCTTAGGAGTGTTGAACATCAAGAGCTATAGGGAGAGTGAAGCCATAATTAGTGTTGTTGAGTTTTGAGGTAAGGGGGTTGGATAATTGTTCACATAATCACTTTTCTTTTCTTTATAGCTTATGCTTAATTGTTGAATTGGTGAATTGATGATTTTGTTTGGTGAAATCCGCGCTCCTAATTAGTGGGTAATTATGTGTATGTTGATTTTTGTTGAATTGGTGAATTAACATGCTCTTGTTCATGCTTTTGGTTCATAATAAGTTATTTTGGTGATTTCTACTTAATTGTGTTAAAACCGTGATGTTTGTGAATGATTATTGTTCAAACATTATTCAAATCATTTGTTATATGTTTGTTTATATTTGTATCTGATTGGGTACGAATTTGTTGGTGTTGTTTTTTAGTTTTGGATCAAAATGAGAAAAATATGAGTTTTTGATGAAAATTGTGTTTGATTTTGTGACGAATTGATGATATGAATCTGTGTTTGTTGATGTTTTGATTTTTTTTATGTATGGTAACTAGTAAACAAGTTTGGAAAACAATTTTGGATGTTGGGGAATTAAAATTGGGGTTTTGGGGTGAAAATTGGAGGGTTTCCCGATAGGAAACCCAAAATTTGGATTCCCCTATTCTGTGTAACTCGTTGGGCGAGCTCATGGCACGCTAGGCGAGTTGCTCAGGACAGAACCCCATGTTTTGGGTGTTCCGGGTATTTGGGGGCCGATCCGGACTTTCTTAAATGCTTCTTTTGATGTGTTTAGTTGATGTTTTCACGTGAAAACCTACTGGAACATCCAATTGATTGGATTGAAATTGATTTTGTGAAATCGAATCAAAATTATTTGAAAATGGTTCAAGTAAACGATTTTTTCAAAACTCGTTTTTCTCAAAGGAAAATGGTAGAGTTAGGTTTTGTTTATGGTAACAATGATGTGGAAATGATTTTGAAAGGTGTGTGTGAGTCTTAGCATGGTCTTGCTTTGAAAAACGGCTTACTTTTGAAAAAGAGAAAAATGAGACGAACTTAGCGGATTTTTGGAATTAATCGGAATCATACTATGATTTGCATATGTATGAACTATACTGTGATTATATGAGATATTTGGATATACTTTGTTGATGTGTTTGAACATGGATGACTTGTTTTTGGTGAATAACGTAGAAAATGTTGGATTTTGAGGAAATAGACGAACTTTGTCAAAATGAGTTTTTATGATCAGATATCTTGTAAACGGATTTGTATTCATGTTTATATGATAGAAGTAAGATGAATCAATGATGATTAGGTGTTTGATATGATGAATGTCATGATGTGGTTAGTTGTCCGCCTTTTATGTAAAAATATGAATTTGAAACGATAATGTTTCTTTAAGGTGATTGATGTTGGTGATGATTATGATGATGATTCTTTTGGTGATTTTGACTTGATGATATTATGATGACTCTTGTTTGAATTATGACTTGTTGATTGTGTGGACATAAATACTTGATAATGCAATTTGTGGTGAATTAATCAATGTAAATGGATGTGTATTTTTACATTGCTTTGGTAAATATATATTTGTTGATTATGCATTGTTGAGTCTTTGTTTGAATGTCCATGCATCATAGTTATATTGATTCATATGAGAAATGTAAAAGGAGGTGTACTTTTACATATGTTAAATACGTAGGAGGAGGTGTACTCTTACGTGAGTGTGAGTTCAAACGGTAAAATTATCTCCGGAATCCAATTGGTACCACATGCATCTAGAAGAGTCTATAACAATGCATGCATTTTTGATTTGGTGAAGTATGTCATACTTGAATATGTGACTTGGTAATTATTTGCTTTGGTGAACTTTGGTGATCTTTGGTGAACTTGGTGAATCTTGTGTGATGCGAACTTGTGACTTTGTATGTGTTGATTTTTATACAATATTGATGATGTAGTAATATTCATGTGGAGTTAGCAATGTTGAATTATGGGGTATTTATATACATGTGTATTATTGAATGCTCGTTTGATTATTTCGAATTATGTTGAGTATTATCTCATCCCCAATGGTCATTCGGTTGATTGCCTGCATATTTGTTATGAATGGGTAGACGACTTGCAAGATTGATTTTAGCTTGCTTTATGAGTTGCGTGAGGATAGCGGGAGCTTCCTCTTATATCTGCTTTTGGAGTTTTTGTAGTGTCGGACTCTGATTGTGATTTATTATCTGATTGTTGAGATGTTGTTTATGTTATGAGCCTTGTCATGGCACTTGAGATATTTATTTGATGTATTTGAGGATGATTGTATGTTACTGAGATATTTATGTTGATGTTGAGATTTTTCCGTTGCGATGATTTTGAAAATCAATCTTTGCATGCTTTTGAGATAAAGAAAGACGTGACGTCCAAACTCTTTTGACTATTTATTATTTAAATTGCATGATTATTGGTTTCGAGGTTTAGAGCGTTACAAAAACAATACAATATGTTCCTCTAACTATTAACAACTCCTCTACCTCTCAACTTAATTGTCTTCAAAAGAAAAGAAAAGTACTAAAAACATAGCCAAAGATGTCATATGATGCTCTGTCATCAGACTCCTATTAATAGGTTCAAGACTCCACATATATAGCTTGCACATTAATTTTTCTTCAAATTCTTTTGAAACAGAAACACCAGAAGAAAAATCATCTTTTAGGATAATATACAAGGTATACACAACGACATCACAGATTTCAGCAGATTTTAGCAAGTTAGTTAGAAGTTTGCTAATTTCTTAGCCATGAGATGTTAATATAAAATGAGAATCACCGATATTTTATACCTTTTGTTTTTTTTTTTTTAAATTTTAGCACATTTATGGAACCATAGCTGAACTAATGTATTTTGTAGTATAAAAATACAACTTAGCTAGAATTGTAATTTAACCAAGAGATAATATGGTAGTTTAACTAACACCTTGGATTAGCTTTATGACCGAGACATAATACTCTCAATCTTAAGATTAATCCAACGACCAATTTGCAATTGTAAATGTTGCATTGGCAGTAGAGAATCCAAGTCTGTCAATCATACACAACTAGAAACACTCGTTTTACCTGCGGATTTTCATGCGAAACCTATTCCGCATGCATACCTGCGGATTTTTATGCTGCAGGAACATCCGAAAATAACTATTATTTTACCGAGGATTTTCCTGCGGAATTACTATCCAATGTTATTTCTACATTTCCTCAGGAAATTCTGCAGGTATTGCTATGGATTTGCAGTTTTTCATGTGGCCTTTCACGCGGATTTTCCTGCAGTTTGTTTATTTTGTTGAAATTTGTAATATTTAGAATTTCTTAATGTTAGATATTGAAAATGGACCTTATAATTTAAAATTTAAGTCCACATCAACATATATTCAAATAAAATGTCGAAATGTTACTGTTAATTGCAATTGATATTTGTTTTGTTTATATTCAATGCTAAAATATATTGAGATATGACATAACATTAGAACACAAATATTGATGGAAAGGCTTAAAAATCATAGTCTAAAATACCATGACACCGTTTGTGGAATAGGTCACATCTTTTTCCTCAAATCATATAGTAAAAAATAAATTATAACACAAATTTCTATAAAAAATAATATAACATAAATATTTTAAAAAATACTATGACACCGTGTGTGGAATAGGTCACATCTTTTTTGACAAAATAATATAGTCAATGTGATAAAAGAAATATAGAATTTTATAAAAGAAAAAGGAAGATAAGATCCAAAATGAACCATAAAAGCTCTGTTTGGTAAAAATAGCGGATATCTGATAAGCTAGCTGATACCTTATATCTTATGATTTTTTCAGTTGACACATATATTTTTTTAGACACATTTGTTTCCTATGTAAAAATATAATCTTATGATTTTTACTAAAGATTCATTTTGGCTCTTGATAATTTTTGAACCGATCAATTTAGTCATTGATAAAAATTATGTTCAACTCCTAATCCTAAATGAGTATTTTGAGTCAAATTAGTCATCAAGTCAAATATATTGATGTAACTTAAAATAGTTGCAGCAAAAAAGTAGTTAAAAATATGCAAGAAGTAATTGCTAAGGAACATCAATTTTGCTAAACTTTCACATGCTTGTGGGATGATCCTTTATTCAGATGTCGATTCTTATAAAAGCAAGAGGAATGAAAAAAAATAATGTACTTCAATCTACTACAACAATGAAGAAAATTGAAAGGACAAACAGAAAGAGCAAGCCATCAATCTAAAAACAATATTGAAAAACTAAACACCTATAACTTGACCCAGTTTGCGCCAAGAACCAAAGTCTTTATTTTGATTAGAGACGCAATAACATCTTCCATATTGATTCTTGCTTCAGGTGAATCTTCACAACAATTCAGGGATAAACTAAAAATAGACGACATGTGAAACAATAGATCAATTTGGTCCCCATTTAGTTCGACTAAATTAGAATCCAAGACCTCCATAATTGCATTAGGCAATGATCCACTGATCCATGTCTTCAAGCTTAGTTCTGCAGCAAACATATCATCTATTGGCTTTCTTCTTGTGAAGATTTCCATTAGCATAATCCCATAGCTGTACACGTCGCCTTTGATAGAAACAATTCCTTTAGATCCATACTCTGCATGTTAAGTCTAGTTATTACTAGTTATCAAATATTCTAAAAGTTAAGGCTTAGATCCATACAGCGTACACGTTAATTACTAATATAACATGTTGACGACTAATGTGTGTTGTAGATTTTTTTGTTGACAAAATCAAATAGATTGGTTGGGACTGAAACATAAAGAAGATAATATTAAGAAGTTAAAAAGAAGAAATGACCTGGTGCAAGGTATCCAATAGTAGCTAAAGTCTGTGTATGAGTTCTAGATTGTCCTTCATCCATGAGCTTGGCAATACCAAAATCGCTAACATGTGCAACCATATTTTCATCCAACAAGACATTAGAAGGCTTTAGATCACAATGAACCACGGGTATTGAAGAACCATGATGGAGATATTCCAATGCAGATGCAACATCTATCATTATATTTAACCTTTGCAAGAAATTTAAGCAATATTTATCTGAATATAACCAATCGTCCACACTTCCATTTGACATGAACTCCATCACCAATGCTTTGAAATCATGATTTGAACAACTACTGATAATCTTAACCAGATTTCGATGTCGTAGATTTCTCATTACATTGCATTCTAAATCAAAGCTCTTTGATTTTGCCTCTGATTGCAAATCAATTACTTTGACTGCAATCATCTCACCGTCAGGAAGCATCCCTTGATACACAGAGCCAAAGCTCCCCCTTCCAAGGAAACTACTCTCATTGAAACCATTTGTTGCTTGCACAAGTTCATAATATGATATTCTTCTTGTAGCTCCTGAAACTGATAAACACCTTTCAAGAGTATTTTCAACATTTTTCCTCTTGATCCTAAAACATATGATGAATGCAACAACTAAAATGACTGACACAACTATGGGAAGTATGCATTTGAGTAATATCATCTTTGCCATTGACATTTTCTTATCTTGTTTGCCACAAGGTGGTACTTGGAGGCGAAGATTTCCGCAGAGTACTCCATTGTGCATAAAAGATTGAGCTGTGAATTTCTTGAAAGGTCCACCATCAGGAATCTCTCCTTGTAATCTATTATATGATAAGTTGATGTTTTCAAGATACACAAGTGATTCTAAGGATTTTGGAATAACACCTGTTAACATATTTTGGGACAAGTCCAAGGAGATCAAGCTTGCCATTTGACCAAGTGATTTGGGAATTGATCCATTTAGTTTATTTTCTGCTAAGGAGAGAATCTGCAATGTGAGTAAGGAATTGATGGTTGCTGGAATGTTGCTTGAAATATGATTTCTTGATAGGTCTAATAGTATAATTGCTCTCAATTTCCCAAACTCAGATGGAAGATTACCAATTAAAGAATTTGAAGAAAAATTTATCTCTAATATATCCCCAAGACTCCAAAGAGATAAAGGTACTCTAGAGTTCAAACTGTTGGATCCTACATGTATCCTTATAAGAGAAGTCATATTTCCCATACATGTTGGTAAAACTCCAGAGAGCTTATTCTTTTCAAGATACAACTCACCCAAACTCTTCATTTCACAAAGTTCTTCAATAAATGATCCTTGTAGCCCATTGTTGCTAAGATTCAAAAATTGAAGTTTCTGCAATCCTTTGAATGTACTAGGTATTGGTCCAGTTATATTATTCACAGAAAGAGAAAAATGTAGCAAGTTGCTCATGTTTCCAACTTCTAGGGGAATATTACCATCAATTCCACATGATGCTGCCCAGAAGAATTTTGCAGTTAGGTTTCCAATAGACTTAGGAAGATTGGGTAGTATATGATTACCTGATAAGTCTAGAAGTTTCAAATATCTACAATTTGTCAAGGAAGTAAAGAATTGATGAGAATCTTCAATTGTCAAATTGTTGTGAAATATGTCAAATAATTCGAGGAACCTTAAATTTCCAACAAAATTGGGTAGAGTTCCACTGAATGCATTGCCATTCAACCGAAATTCAATGAGATTAGAATAGTTGAATATAGTAATGGGAATATTTCCAATAAAATTGTTACCATATAAATGTAGAATTTGTAGGCTAGGAAGGCTATATCCCATATTTGATGGAATTATTCCGGAGAGGTGATTATTTTCAAGATACAAGCCTCTGAGTGATGACATGTTGAAGATTTTGGAAGGAATGGGTCCACTAAAGCTATTGTTATACAATACTAGCAACTCAAGTTTATCAAGATAGCCAATCTCCTCAAGCATGGAACCTGGAAATGGAAAATATTCGTGGTTATTTGGTAATCCTTCATCATGTATATGGGTAATGTTTTGGGAACACAAAAAGGGACAATAATCTATATCCGACCACATTTGGTGCAAATATTTAAACATTTTGCATATAAAATAAAAAATACTTAATAGAAACAATAAATTAATGTTGATATTTTAAAATAGTAAAGAGTTTTCAAAATTTTATTATATCGACTATCTTATATTGGTACATAAAAATTTCATCTGCATATACAAAACATATAAAATCTTCATCAAATGCGGTACAAATATTTAATTGTATTTTAAATATAAAATAAAAATATATTTAATAGAAACACTACATTAATGTTATATTTTGAAAATAATTATGAGTTTTTAAAATTGAGTCATGTTAACCGGGACAGTGGTTAAGAAAGCACAAAATAGAAACTTTTACTTGAAAACAACAAAATTTTAACTTTTAAAGTGTTGAACATAACATTTTTTAACAATTTTCAATGCAAACTTTCTATATTAGTCTTATTAACTAGTGCCCCGGGGGCACTAGTTAACATTACCCTTTAAAATTTTATCATATCAACTTTCTCATATATGTATATAAAAATTTGTTTATGCAGATATAAACATATAAAATCTGGAATGGGTATGGTTCAAACATTGAATCATGATTTGTCAAAAAAAAAACATTGAATTATGTGTTGCATATAAAATAAAATGTTATTTAATAGATAAACTACCTTAATGTTTATATTTTGAAAATAGTCATGAGTTTCAAATATTTTATTATATAGACTTTCTAATATTTGCATATAAAATAAATAGTTATTTAATAGAAACACTATGATTTTTTTTTTGAAGAAGCTAAATTAGCCCACCTAAATTGACACCAGAGTGAATCGAACCTAAGAACTCAAGGAGGAGTCCACTCCTGAGTCCCAAACTAATACCACTAGACCAACCCGAATGGGTTAGAAACACTACAATATTAATTTTGATATTTTAAAAATAGTCTTGAGTTTTCAAAATTTTATCATATCGACTTTCTCATATATGTACATAAAAATTTGTTTTCGTATATATAAGCAAATAAGATCAAAAATTGACGCGGTTCAATTATGTAACATATTGTTGTATATATAAGAGAAAAATATTTAATAGAAACATTACATTAATCCTTCAAAAAAAAAAACATTATATTAATATTGATAATTTTCATTTAATATCTTTAAAAATTCGACAATATTCACAATCTAATTTTTTTATATAATTACCGCAATGTTGTGTGACTTGTTCGAATGCACGAGCATTTTACTTGTTAGAATAAAAAACTAAAAATTTAAACATTATCATTGATAAAAAAAATTATATTTAAGATATAAGTTAAAACTTTGTCTAAAATATATCTGTCAAAAAAGGTCTAAAGGTGGACCCTTACTATTTTCAGTAAATTAGTTAATTTTACAATAACAACAATAATAATTGGAAGTCAACATTTTATTAAAATTTATTCAAGATTATACATATGAGACCTATTAACACCACATGTAAATCTATTCTTAATTACATTAAATCTCAACCATTTAATCTTGTTAATATAATGTCTTCCAATGTTGCATGCCAAACTCTAAAAATCATATCTGAGGTGTAAGTTTGTGTGTGTTTGGATAATGCTTTTTTTATGTACAAAGAATACTTGCCGACCATTTTATCAAAAATAGATAATTGAGGTTAAAAAGTCTCGTTTAAAAAACACAAGTACCTCTCTCTATTCTATCAATTCTTATAAATCCCTTCTTTCATCTTCTCCAATCCATCATCTCTTATTTTGTTCATTTTGTGATTCCAAAACAACATTCCGGTTAAAAACAAATACTCTTTATAATAAAGAAAATAAATAACATAGGCCTCGTTTACTTTCAAGAAATTTTGGCCTCTCTTTATTACTCACTCCGCTATTTATATTTTGATGTTTTAGTTCTTGACACAAGTCTTAAAGAGTAATTAAAGTATATACATATTTGTATGTTTTTGACTAAAATGTCCTAATTATAATTAAATTCACATGTAATAAATCAAAGGTCACAACTCCTTTAATAGTTTTATGGTGTGTTTTTCAATAAGGGTAAACTTGAAAAAAAAATATTAAACATACTAAAACATCAAATATTTTAGAATATAGTTGAAGTTATGAAACATCAAAAGAAAAAAAATAGAGGGAGTATCTAATATGAGTTTTTAATCGAATAGATATCTTATTCAATGTGATTGCTTGTTATATCCTTAAGAATACCACTCTCCCCTCTGCAAAATCCACTCCCGTCCTGCAGGCAGGACGAAAATACCCCTGCGCAAGTTAACTAGCGCAAGTGTAAAACTGTGCGCTAGTTAACATGCGCTGCGTGACTTAACTTGCGCACGTTATATTTGCTGCATAGACACTGCGCAAGTTAACTTGCGCACAGATTTAACACATGCGCAAGTTAACTTGCGCAGTGTCTGTGCATCAAATATAACGTGCGCCAGTTAAGTCACGCTGCGTGACTTAACTTGCGCACTTATTTATGCAAAACAACTTTGAGGATCTCTTTTGTCAAAACAACTTATTCAAAACAGCTTATTTATGCAAAACAACTTACTTGGATCTCTTTTTTCAAAACAACTTATTCAAAAAAGCTTATTTAAGCAAAACAACTTATCAAGATATCTTTTTTCAAAACAACTTATCCAGAACAACTTTTTTATGCAATACAGCTAATTAGAATCTCTTTTTATAAAACAACTTATTTATGCAAAACAACTTATTAGGATCTCTTTTTAAAAAAACAACTTATTCAAAACAACCTATTTATACAAAACAGCTTATTAGAATCTCTTTTGTCAAAACAACTTATTCAAAACAGCTTATTTATGCAAAACAGCTTATTTGGATCTCTTTTTTCAAAACAGCTTATCAAGATCTCACTTTTCAAAACAACTTGTTTAGAACATCTTTTTTATGCAAAACAACTTATTAGGATCTCTGTTTTGTATAAGTAAATTGTTTCAAATAAGTTGTTTTGAAAAAAGAGATCCTCAAAGTTGTTTTGCATAAATAAGTGCGCAAGTTAAGTCACGCAGCGCAAGTTAACTAGTGCACAGTTTTACACTTGCGCTAGTTAACTTGCGCAAGGGTATTTTCGTCCTGCCTGCAGGGCGGGAGTGGATTTTGCAGGGGGAAGAGTGGTATTCTATCCTTAATGTTCTGGATCTTCTTCACACTGTTTGAAATTGAAGCCCTAGGCCCACCACCACTCATCTTTGAATCACGGAAGTCGCAAACTTTGAGAGTAAAAAATAGTGGGTAATGAAGAAAATAGTATCATTGACTGAATTATCGGTGATAATAGCAAAAAGAATAAAGGTTATAGGAAGATCAATTGATTATCTTTGGAAAATCCAAATAAGAGTATTTTGTGAAAATTGGTTTTAGATCATTGAAATAGAAGAAGATGAAAATGTAAATGGGTTTATAAGAATAGATAGAGTAGAGGGAGGTGTTGCTTTTCTAAATAGAGCTTTTTAGTCACAACCATCTAGTTATATATATATATATATATATATATATATATATATATATATATATATAATCTGTCTAGGATCAGAACTACGATCACACGATCTCGATGCTCGTGCCGATGACAATCCGATACGACAGAAGAAGACCTCCGTTACGGTGGAGTCTGTCCCTCGACAGTGGAGAAGAAACATGCAAAATAGGTAATTGTTCCAAAGCTCAAATTAGTATATAATTATGGAGGAACAAGTGTGTTAAATTTAATTGTACTTGGGTGTGGAAGTGGCACCATGCTTAAATAGACAAGCTCACGGTAACTACTTTTGTGAAACCTGTTGCAAATTTCGAGATTCGGTTAGAGATCGATTGGACGGCCAATATCACCCTAAGGTGGTGCTTCTATATGTTAGCGCACACATGTGACCTTCCTTACGCGTCCTTAAGGTTGTGTAATGGGTTAATGGATATGTTGAATTAGGCCTTTGTACATACTGAATTCTGGTCTGGAATAGTTACCCCATAAGCCCTCACTATCTTTATGATGTGAGGAACTTGTTTAAATCTGAAGATTTTTGGTTGTTCCTTGACGTTTTTTCGTTTCTCCCGATGAGTCTGTAGTGAGTGGGAGTTGAAAGGTGATGATTGGAGGAATGTACATCATTTGATGCATGCAAAGTTGAAACAAATCCTCCTTGGAAATTTTTAATGCATGTCCCACAAATTTGTGGATTAAGGAGACACGCCTAATGGTGCTTAAGTATGGTTACTTTCTCGAGGTACAATCTGAGATGTTGAGTCACGCCATAATGATTATTGAGATCGAGAATTATCCCCTTTTCTTAAAATTGGGAATAGTTTAGATATGAAATTCGAGAGATTATTTAGTAAGAGGTTAAGTAAAAATAATGGTCACAAGGAAGGGGGTTTGAATTGTGACCCTTTGAAAGTTTTGGCTACTTCTCAAACCAGATTCAAGAATCTAAAGTATGTATCAATGTGAATTTGTTACAAGAAGAGATTGATTTTCAATAAAGGAGTTAAGGGATAGAGAAGATGATACAAATAAATTATACTGGTTCATCCAACTAGGCTGGTCCAATCCCAAGTGACTGTGAGATTTTCAATCTGGTGCCTGAGATACCTTTTCAAAATCAACACCTTTCTCTTCTTTTATGGTCTACCTGACCTTTCAAGTTTTGGACAAC
Organism: Medicago arabica; assembly: GCA_946800305.1. NCBI lineage: Eukaryota > Viridiplantae > Streptophyta > Magnoliopsida > Fabales > Fabaceae > Medicago > Medicago arabica. Next base: position 12,824,856 of record OX326964.1, read on the forward strand.
CTTTTCATACTTTAAGCTACCACACAATCACCCTTTATAACCTAAAGATGATTAGTGGAGCTTTACAATTGTTGACACAATTAATGTTTACAAAGAATCAATTAGATCTCACAGTTGTTCTTGTGTCTTGTTTTCATTTCGATGATGTAGCTATTTAGAGTTTCATTTTTGGTGAGAAAGCAAGGAACTAGCCGTTATTTTGTCATTTTGTGCTTTGCCATGTGGACCAATAATGATTTGGAATTCAAAGGAACAGAGTCACAATCACTGAAGCACTGATTGCTAAAGTGATTTGTGCCACAAGCAATGGGATGTTCATGGTTAACACTTGCAATACAAGTGATTGGGTCTCAAGAATCTACTCAACTCTGCATGAAGAGAATCTCAAAAATCAATTCATATCAAAAATGAATATAGATTGTTGCACAAGCTGATCCTGATGTGTTTTATGCCAAGGGAAGGAGGAACAACCTATATGTCTTGGGATCACAAGCATTTTCTATACTTTTTTATCAACAAGTATCCCATCAACCTTCCATCATACATTTTCAACTATCTTTGCACTTCTATCAGACATAGAATCAAAGGGAGAAAGGAATGTTCCTTATACAAGACTTCTATTTGAAATCTTCCATCAATGGAAACTACTTCAGAAGCTACAACACTTTGGAGTAGCTTCTGATGAAGAGCTTGGAACTTGCACAAGAAGAGTGCTCTCAGGTTTGACTCTGAGCCACATGAAGATAGTTGAGAAGAAGAAGGTTATCATTATTGATCATGACCTTCAGACAAGCCTCAATTTATCTCAACTTATGGAGGACTTCCCACTAATCTCAAAGGAAGACCCTCCAGATGTGCTTGATCACTTCATTTATGCACAATATTAGGAGACATGGATAGCTATATCATGGGATCAGATTCCTGATCATCCTGAACAGCCTTGGAAGCCAACAAGGAAGAGGAAGGTGACCTCATAAGATCTTAAGGTTAAAGTTCAGAAGCCAACAAAGAAAATAAAGATAACAAAACCTGCAACTTTTGATGTTCCGAAGGAAGTTGTAGAGTTAATTCTTGCTGAGATTTTTCCTACAAGAACAAGAAATGGAGCATATAAGAAAGCCCCTTCAGCTTCTATCAACAAGAAACCAGAGAAAATGCAACTTAAGAAGCCCTCAGCAAGAAAGTTGATACTCCAAAAAGAACCTGAAGAGGAAGAAGAGTCTGAAGAGACAATAAGGGGAAAACAAGATGTTATCATATCTGAAGCATCAGAAGTTGAAACCCAACCAGAAAACTTTGCTCAAATGACCATAGCATTTGATGATAACAATGTGGCCATGGAAGTATCAGAAGCCACTTCTGGTATTGACATGGTTATTATATCATAAATCTCCTCATCTTCCCTTTCACAACCTCTAAACATTCAACCACCTCCAACCTTAAGCTCCAATCTAGTGTTATAAGCGGTGTGCAAGACTATCTTTGATAGCCTTGAGGAGTTGGTGGAAGCAAGGAATCAAGTTATCCATCTGGTAAACTACTTAGACAAATGGAACAATCTAAGGAATCTGGTAGACAAAACTCTTGATCATCTTCAGACTGTCTCCATTGCAACTCAAGAAAAAGCTCTCATAAGCTGGTTTCAAGAAGTCATGAAGAGTATGGAAGCAGTGGAATTGAGGAAATACATCTTAAGACAGATTTCTAACTCTGCGTTTGTTGAAGCAACTCCACCAAAAGTGCCTGAGATTCTAAAGTATGGACTTCAAGCTTCTTTCATCTCCAAGTTCTTTGTGAAGCCTGATCAGATTGTGATCAAAGTTTAAGAGCCTGAGATGATACGATTTCAAGAAAAAATTGAAGGTTATCTACAAATGCAAAAGCTGACTACTTAAGCAATGAAGGCTCAACTTATGGAAGTTATACTTAAACAGAAGCGTTAGAGTGAGATTCAAGCTGAGCTAGTCAGGAAACAAGAAAAACTGGACAGAATAATGTAGAAGCATCGCACTGAGTCTTTAGCTAAGCAAGATCAGATGGCCAAGGAGCAAGCTGAAATGGCTAAGACTCATGAAGATATGGCAAAGAAGCAAGATTAGACAAATGATGGGATTAATGCTCTGCTGGAGATGATACAGAAGCAGCATAAACCATAGAAACTTTAGTTGCACACATTTTCTTTATGTTTCTTCCTCCTAAATTTTTATGCATCTGATAGTTTCTTGAATCTAATACATTTTTCTGCTTCTGATGGTATTTGTTTTGATATATTATTTGCTTCTGATGTTGATACAATCGTGTTTTTGTCCAATCTTTTCTTACATTTTTTTAAAACTTTTTTTTGTTGATGACAAAAGGGGGAGTAATACATATAATAACATTTAGGTTCTGAGTCCATTAAGTTAATTCAAATTAATTTAGGAGAACCTTCTTCTCATCTCTTAGCCTCTAGATATAATGTGATATGCTTTTGAGTGACGTTTTTGAACTTAAAATGAATTCAATTAACATGGATAGAACTTAGGGGGTGCTTACAAACCTCACCTTCTGGGCTATCAGACTTAGGGGAAGCTTACAAACCTCAGACCCTGGAGTCAACTTGTTAATTTTATTAACAACAATTGTTTATTAATACTCGAGTTTGTTATCATAAAAAAAAGGGAGATTGTTGGAACAAAATAAGTTTAAACAATGCCTCATGGGTTTTTATGATAACAAGGCATTAAAAGATCAATTGAATATGCTAATATTTGTTCAAGTATGCAGGACCATAGACTAAAATTTAATATGTCTTAATCAAGTATTGTTTCTGAAAGAACAATTAAAGAGCAAGGAATTTACAAGAGAAGCCAAGTTGCAAGTCAAAATCTGAAGAAGTCAGACTCTGATGACTACCCAAAAGTTGATGCAGTCAGAATCTGATGATCACCCAAAAGATGAAACTCAGACCCTGGAAGCCAGTTTATGGATATTTGAAGACACAAAGGTGCAGAAGGCCCTGCAAGCTGAATTAATGATGGTTCTAAAGAATTAGAAGGTCACTGGATGCTATTCTCATTGAAGGACAATAAAGGACAAATAGTACAATTGTACAACCACTACTTCCACTACCTCCAACATTCCCATGTGCATTGTAGAGCTACAACTGTGTCTCTAATGGATTGGAACGGTTAATTCCTTATCAAGGAATGATTTTCAAATTATTCCTTCCTATGACATTAACCAAATCAAACAAAAATCAATGATGATTGATCAAGATTCTCTAATGACTCTATTGATGCACTGTCACTATTCAACGTCTCTCTACAACCTCTATATAAAGGATTGAAAACTTGAAGAAACTACTAGACTCTGCGATATTTTCGTAGTCCCAAAACTTTGTCAAAATTGTATAATCATCAGACACTTAGAATTTCTTAACAACTTTCATATCTTAGAAATTCTCAAGTCTAGAGTTTGATGTGTGTTGTATTTTACGAACACCTCTGATTGTGTATCAAGTGTTTAAGTCAAACAAATTTCTTTGTAATCTTTGTTTGTCAGAAGTATCTTGCTTATGTGCTTTAGCATTTGTAATCTTGTGTGATTATAGTGAAAAATCTCTTATAAGTGACAAGGGGACTGGATTACTTCCGGATTATGGAAGGAACCGGGTAAATTGCTTTGTGTCTTTCTCTTCTCTCTCTTTACTTTTATATCCGCTGCAATTAACTTAGAACATTGCTTCAGAGTCTGAACTCTAACAGAGTCTGGACCTTGGACTTAGTTAAAAAGAAAAAAAAGCTAACACAATTCAACCCCCTTCTTGTGTAGTTCTCACTTTCAGGGTGCACATGTGACATTCCCTAAGTGTTGGTAAATTTAGTGATTAAAAAACACCCTATGCCTTCTCTCTAAACCCAAACAAAAGCACCGCCTCCCTCTTTTCAAATTTGTGGCCGTACAAGATGTAGATAATAGTGGTTGGTGATGTGACGATGGATTTTCCATCCACATTTCCTTTCCTTTCTGTTCGCGTCGGAAGACCAGGTTTTGTTAGTGAAGCTCACTGCGCCCGCCGCGCCGGTGTTCCCTGTTTTTTGGTTGTCTTTGCTCTTTTCCTTCCGGCAACCAACACTCTCTTTGTTTAATCCTCCTTCGTTGCATTTCACCGCCATTTGTATGGAACAAGGAGACTACTTTTAGTTTCGATATGGATTTTGAAACTCGAATATGGGTTTGTGTTTCGTTGTTGGGTTGTAGCTCGTTGATCTGAAGGTGTTGGTTTCAAGTTGGTTTGTTTTGGATTTTGTTTGTGTCTGTCGGGAGGTATCGAGAAAATTCCATCATTGGAGGTCCTCAGATCATCTCATTTTTTGGCTGGCCTTTGTGTTTTTTTTCTTTCTTTTGTAGGTTTGTTGGTCTTGTTTGTGTGTGCTGGATCATCTATGTTGGTGGGTTTTTTGTTTGTGATGTATATAATTGTTTGTGGTGTTTGTGTGTTCTTGTCCGAGGATGAGGACGCTCTAGATTTTAGCATAGTTGTGGTTCGGTTTTAATAACTCGTAAGGGTTTGGTTTGGTTTCAATAAACCGAAAGGGTCTGGTTCTGTTTACACAAAAAGGTTTGTTTGGTTACTTACGCATTGGATTCGTCCTTCCATCTGAGTTCTTATGTGTCCTGCTCGAAAGAGCTTTATGCTTGCTGTCGTGTTTATGGGGTTTGGCACTTGGATTTTGTTACCGTGTTGGCAGCCGATCCATTCCCTAAATTTAAATCCTTTATGTTCTTTGCAATGCTCACTTTTCATTTTTTTTTGCATCTTGGTTTCGTGCCCGTACTTGGGTTCACTAGGTTGCACTCGTGATAAGTGAATTTTTGTTAGGATAGATTAGAATTGGTCCACTTGGTATGATTTTTCATGATGTATCCTCGTTTAGGTTATATCTGGGTCAGGTCTAATGTCCCTCCAGCTTCAGTATCTCTTTATTTTTATTTAATATATTTTTCTTTTGGCATAATATATATATATATATATATATATATATATATTGAATCTTTAAATTCTACTTTTTAAGGGTTAACTATGCAACTTTTACGACAAGCTTTTCATATTAAAGAGCATTTTTATTATGAGATTTCTTTACCAAGATTAAGGGAATATGATTCTAAAAGAAATAGATAAAATTAAAAAAAAAATGAAAGCTTTTTGAATAATTTTACGAAATGTAAAATAATTGAAAATGATCAATATGCATCTTATTTCGTGTAAATGTGTTAAGATGAAAAATAAAACATACCTGTAAAAAAGTTCAATTCTAAATGTAAGTTTATCAACGATGTGCAGTTACCAATTGATCTTGGAATGCTTCCTTCAAATTGATTGTAGGCTAATGTAAAATTTTCAAGTTGAGGAAGCTGATTGAAAAAATCATTTGGTAGCCTTCCATTTAAATTGTTATTGGCAAGATCGACCGCCCTCAAAGAAGTCATGTTGTTAAGCGATGGAATTTTACCTACATAAGTAACATGAATATCACATTTAAGATTCATTTATCAGCCTAAAAAAAAAAAAATCATTTATCAATACAAGACATCGAATTGTCTGACTTGAAATTTTCTGACTGTTGTTCTGCTGGTTGTTGTTGTTCCAAATTTTCTGACTTAATATATTGTTCTCTTGTTTGTATCAGTATGTGTGTGGTTTGGTTAGAAGTTTTACATGTATAAGCTATGTATCTTTTTCACTAGTGTCTTTTTTAACTGTGGATATCTTGTACGTCTTGTACTTGGTATTGGTGCTAGTAATATTTTGAGAGAATTCTTTTTTTTTTTAAGTTGTTTAGTGGTTGGAGCTCACATATTTTAAAATGTGGAGAATTAAAATGTTTGGGGTTCAAACCTTGACCCCGGCATATATTATGCAATGTTACTATTAATTGAATAGGCTAGTTGTTGTTTTCCTTTTCTTTAATAAAATTTTAGATCGTAAAAAAGTGGATGGGTATATTTATTAACTAGTCTAGGCATCATAGATTGGATTATTTTTTTCCAAACAAGCGAGGAAAGAGTTGAGGATCCTATAAGGCAAGTACTTTTAATTTTGTCATTTTAACTAAGAAATTCTTTTATGACTTATGAGTTAAAGAAGACTTATGGGGCTTTTATTAGCAAGCACACTAAGTTATCTTATAACCGATAGATTATAACTTATAACCTCATATCACTAATTAAAAAAGATCTATTTGCACTCTAATTTTTAATTGTAAAATCTAATTAAAAACATGTGCATTACTCCTAATATATTATTTTCCAGTTTGTATTTATGCAGAAAAAATACGTAAATGATTCATAACAAAGATTTAGTAAAATTTATATTAAAAAATGAGAATAATTTAGTAAAATAACAATTCTCATTCTTTCACTTATAATCTTTTATTAATAAATGTAAAAATGGTCAAATGCTCGACAAATATTGTTGAAAAGAGTAACCAAAACAAACTAATATGAGGTTGGAGTACCTGAAAAGTAGTTAGAAAATAAATAGAGAATTTCGAGTGAAGACATGTTTGAAATTGTTTGAGGTATGTGCCCAGAAAATCTGTTTTGAGTAGTATCCAATAGTTTCAACCACCGAAGGTTGCCAATAGACTTGGGGATAACACCACTGAAATTGTTAACACCAAGATACAAATATTGAAGCTGTGATAAGTCCCCCAAAGCTACTGGAATTTCACCTTCAAACTCGTTATAACTTATATGAAGAACCTTTAATCGACGCAACCGACATAACTCTTTAGGAAACTGACCACCGAAGCTATTATTTTTAAGGTCAAGTATAACAAGAAAGGACATATTTCCCAAGTTTGGGGAAACATTTCCTCTAAGCTTCATGTTTGGGAGAATCAAACTGTAGACTCTACCATGTCGATCATCACAAGAAACACCAACCCAATTGCATACGGAAGAGGAGGTTGACCAATTATTAGCCAACATATCATAGGGGTCTGAAGTAATTAGTGATTTGAATGCTAGAAGTGCAGATTGATCTGTTGTGATGTTTTTTGAATTTGAAGCTAAGCAAGTCATAAAGCAATGCAATGGTAGCAAAGAAAGTAAGAGACAAGATAATAGATTCACCATTTTTCCTTAGTATGTGTGGATGAGAGAAAAGGAAAGGACTGATGGCGATGTTATATAGTGGTTAAAAAATGAGTTTCCTATGCTATAGTTAATATTATTTTGTGTAAATTTGAGAGATTCTCATACATAGTGTTGGTGGGGACTAGGTGGTTCAAATCAACCAAGTCTAGATAGATAGATAGATGTTGCAATTCAAAAGTCAGTCAACGAGAAAGGACAAGAGTATAGCGGACATAATAGGGAGTGTACCGGTACACCCATATATTAAATGCTAATTCATTACAATCTGACTATTCTTATTAAGGATTGATTTACTACCTCTTAATTCTTATCTTAACCTATTCTTCTCGTTATGTATATCCACAAATTAATTCTTCTTTCTCGTGAAAAAAAAAATCCAATGGTGTTTTATTGAATATTGCTGTCTACAAATCTAATAGGGCTGAAAAATATCTTTAAAAGACGTAAATGTCCTTCGGCAGTTAACTGTCGTCGGTTCCTTTTTCTTCGGCAGTTAACTCACCGCTGGGACTTGAAAGGGAAACCAGGAGACGCAGAGGAAACCACCCGTTAAGGCGGCGCAACGCCCATTACGGTGGCAAGGAATTACGACCCTAGACGGATTACAACTCATCACTGGTGGTTTCCCATAAACAACAAACAGGGATTCTAAATCCTAAAACTACCTACTTATGGTGGAAACCGCCACCACTAAAGGCAGAAACCACCGTAACCAGAACAACCTTAACTGTATCATGTAGTTTTACAGTTTTCCAGCAAAGGAAAATGATCAAAGGCGCAAAAGTAAAACCAAAATGCAGAGAAAAACTAACTTGTTAAAAGTTGAAGAGGAACTGGGCTCAGAAGTTAGTGGTTGAAGGACAAAAATGCACCGAAACTGGAAGGAACTCTGAAACCTCTAAGTTGCAGCAATACAAAGAAAACAATGAACGTGATCTGGTGCAGTCCTTCCCCTAAAACCCCTCTAAATCCAAAGAAAACAACGGTCCAGATTACGTCTATTAACATATATAACGGTTCCAATCAAGTCCATCATATTTCCAAACGTCACGATCAAACCAACGGTGATGATGATACTTTTGGAACAGGCATCAAGACACACTCAAGGCTTGAGGTACTTAAGTACACTACTAACCTTTACATGTGGCAGCCAAGAACCAGACGTCGTGTCCCCTCAATCTCACCCTCGAGACATGGGAATTAATGACTGAATGACAAACGATCAACTCTCTGACGAGGGAACCTTTTGATCATCACACTTCACTAGATGACCAGCGAACGCATTGTGACGATCAATACATACATCACCAACTTCCAGTTAAGCATGTCAAAATCCTAGCGAGCATAGTCAATGTATTACTTAATGACATTACAAACATGATTAACTCGGCCATGGTAAAAATTGTGAGGCATACCCTCGTGAAGAGCATTGTTCAATGATTAGTGTGCTCGCTACCTGTTCATCACTCGACCATGGCAGAATTTGTGCGGCATACCTTTTCGAACATCATCGTTCCATTGCAGGCATGCTCACTACATGTTCATAGCGGCCGGTAAAATTTGTGCGGCATACCTTTCCGAACATCACTGTTTCCTCACATGTATTCTCACCACATGCTCATAGCGACATGGTAGAATTTTGTGACATATCTTTGTAAATAACACCGTTCCTTCACAGGCATGCTCGCAACTTGCCTATGACTCGAACCTTTCCATTACAACCGTGTCCGTGACATCCCAACTACTCAATCAGAAAGGGAAACACATTTCTCCCATATCCAAGAACTACCAAATTCCCACGAGCAGTGTCCCCGCTCATATAAAGTCATCACTCTTTATCTAGAGCAACGACTTAGAGGGCTACTTTTCAAGACCAAGCAAAGAAATTAGGCCTAATTGCTTGGGCCCAATACAAATCCAAACCCAAATTCCGCATTTAGCAAATTACTCGCAACTCACCCCTCCCCCCAAGGGGGCTGCTCGGAAAAACTGAGACCAATTCAAACGAACTATAACAGTCATCATCATGGCTCCCGTGAATCTCACCCTGAAAGTTACAATCCCTACGAAATTGTAACCGCCGAGCACACATGTGCCATACAACAGCTCTGTAAACACCCACCTATATATAAAGGGGACTCATTGCGGTCCCCAAGGTTCTCTATATAAAGGGGACTCATTGCGGTCCCCAAGGTTAAAATATTTTCACTTTCTAACCCCCATTCTGATCTCATACTGACTTGAGTGCCGAAGTGTCTGTAGGCACACCCCCCCCCCCCCCCCCCCCCCCGGTCGTTCCTATCCACAATTGAGGCTCACAACCACCGTTTCACCATCGTACAAAACTGCACTGGTAGTCACCTTCTAATCAGGTACGATTAGATTATATAATTTGAATTGTATCAACAAAAAATTTGAGCAGGTTTGTAAAAAGTATAGCCTGTTTACGGACCATATTAAACTTCCTAACTCATATTCTTCTGATTTAGGTCATTATTAGTTGTTCTCTGTCAAAAATCTTGTTTTTGAGCTACTTGATCAGATTGCTCTGAAACTTACCCAGAAAACCAGAAGAAGAAAAATCAAGGATCAATATTTCCTTAGAAGGGACTTCTTACAGGACTTCGTCCCTCAACATCTAAAATTTCATCGTTTAGACCCATTTTTATTTTATTTTTAATTTTTCATATTCTCAGAAAAATCAAGAAAAGTGAAATTGGGGAGATTTTGATTGTTGTATATGTATAATCCGAATAGATCCAAACTGTGTTCAGATTATATAATCCTAAATTCCATGGGTATTTTCGTAAAGGCGATATATTTGTACCGTTGGTTTAGATAGTCTAAGAACTTTGTGGTTTAGATATATTTGTACCGTTGGTTTTTATTTTCAAAGATACTATATTTTGATCAATTTATGGTTTATATTTTGTGATACATTGTGTTTGTTGTGAATTCGATGAAAAATCACACCAATAAAAACTTGATGTGTGGAGCAAGGGATAGTCAAACAACCAATATAATGTGAATCAACTCAACCCTAGTATTTGTTACCAAGAGCAAACTCTATACAAACCCTAGTTTGATTTTTAAACCCTTGTTTCAGCCCCCTCTATCTCAAGGTTTACATCTGACACAAGGTCTATATTTATAGTAAAAGTATAACTCATAAATTTGGAACTAATATCACGCTGAAGATACGTTTCTTTTTTTTCCTCCTTCAGTGAAAGAATATTTGCATCAAAGATATAATATTCCCTTTCAAAATGTATTTGCATCAAATTGTTCTTCATACGGTACAAAAATATATTTATTGTGTATAAATATATTTTCAGCACAAAATATATTTGAAACAAATCTTTTATATTTTTAGCAACAATATTCTCCATCCATCAAATTTTGAGTCATACTACAACAATGTTCTATTTTGTTATGTTATGCTCTATATTATGTTCAGAAACTTCATATGTTCTGAACATGTATACATATGTTCAAAAAATTGTCTAATTATATGCATTTTTGGTTCGGATTCTATAAATTGAGCCAGTAATTTACGTGTTAGGTTTTTAGAATCTGAAACATGTCAATATACAAAAATCAAGTGTGTTTGAAAACTGATGAATTGGAGATTTGGTACAGTTCTATAATATGATCTAGTAGAACCTTGTTGCGGTCTACAATGCACTAAAATTGTATGTGATCCACAACACGCAAAAACTTTTATAAATTGATGTGTTGGTTCACTTTCATTCCACACGATATAACAATTAACACATATGTGGTCGAAATGAACTCTAACCTACCTATAATTTACTATAACTAGAGGATACACAATCTATTTACAATCAATGTTGGTGTTACACTCTCTGACTTGAATGATCAATTTGATAAAATTAATGGTCTTCTCAACCATGGTGACAACAAAAGGGTGTTAAAGTGTTGATTATCATCGTTTGTCGTTCGATTTAGATGGACGTGTTTGGTTCATCTACATGAAACTTCAAAACGACGAAGATGTGAGAACAATGTTCTATACATTTGTTCAATATTGTTCCAAGGGACCGATCGAGATAGACATTACTTGTTGAGATGCTATTCGGGAAAGTTTGATTCGTCCTAGTACATACGAAGAACTCAGAACGTGCATAGATGAACCCGGTGAAGAAACTAGCTTGACTCTTTCATGATCTTGTTTGTGTTCAATTTATGTTTCTATATACTGCTGGTGTTGAATTTATGTTGTTGCTATGGTTGTAGTTCAATTATGTTATTGTTTACGTAGAATAAGGTTTATTGGAAAGTTTCTTTATCTTTTATGTTTTGAAAGTTTTTGGATTCTATAATCCCAAAACAGCAAATACGTGCTTGGGATTAAAGAATTTGGACAGGGCAGAATGAAAATTTTGTTGGGCACTTATGATGGGGCGAAATAAAAATTTCGTTAGGCACTTACCGATACTCCACGGATAATCGCGGATACGTACCCACGAGGTATTGCGGATACTTACATGATTTTTTACTGATACACAAAGATACTTATAAAATACTTCATAGATACATATTCTCTAAAAGATGAAGAGTAAAAAAGTGAGACAATGTTGTAAAAATTTAATGGGAATGTATGACTCAATTTTATAAGAAAACTAAACATTTTTATGTTGATCATATGTATTATTTTTTAAAAATAGTGACTTTTATAATAATATAATAATGAAGAGTTATTAATGTTGGTTTTCTTCAAGTATTTTACACGTATGTGTTTTAGTAAAAAAATTGTTAACGTATCTTAATTGTATCGTATCCTAAATTTTAAAAATTCCATGTAACCGTATTGTTGGCGTACTGCACTTGTATCATGTATACGAGCTTCATTGCTCTTTAATAGGCCCAAGTTCTGCAATAATATATATGAGCTGGCTACACATTTTCCATACATATTCTCATCACTGTCCTATCTAGTTAAATTTATTATGTGTGCTGCCATCCAACCATTCTAAATATCTGCTTCCTTGTTAATAGGACCATCGATAATTAATATCAATAGTACCTTGATGCAACTTGATCGTGTCCTGGTGTGTGGAAAAATGTTATCTTGATGCAACACAGAAAAATATCTGTCAAGATATATAGTACTTGATTGTGTCGCCATGTATGAAAAAATATCACCTTGGTGCAACTTGTCCACTCCAATTGTCATATAGTTTGAAATATCGCATTCATACGAATACAAAATCACATGTACCAGCGTGGAAAAATTCACAAAAACTGAAGACTTTTCGTACATCAGAGAGGACTCACAAAGACCTAGACTAGTATAAAAGCAGCTAGTCACTCTTGTGTTTTATGTACCAAACTCAAAAATCATACAAAGATGGCTTCCTCTCGCTTTCTAGTGTTGCTCCTTATTGTTCTCATTGTCATCCCTCAGGGTCTAGCACAATATGGACCACGTCCAACACCTTACGGTCATGGACCGCCACCAACAAAGAAGTTACCAGTATACACACCTTCGATGAAAAAGGTGCCGGTTGAAAAATCATCGGTGTACAAACCATCAGTTGAGAAGCCCTCCGTTTTCAAGACACCGGTAAAGAAACCACATGTCCGAAAACCACAGGTTCCGAAGCCTTGATATTAGAAGCCGCGTCACCACCAAATTAAGTACCCCTTTGCAGATGATGGCACTCGTTTCTAAAGTATGCTATTGAGAAAATATGCCCTAATAAGTTATATGTACGTATAGTTCATGTCCAAGAAAATAAGTAATCAATATAGTTTTTAAGCAAAGATTTAAGATTCTTGTCATCTTAGTTTGAATCCTTTGTTTACAATGCTGTACATTGGCAAGATATTTGCGAGTGTGAAATGGAGCAAGAGAAAAGGGTGGCTTTTGTACTACAAATTAATAATAAAAACTTTATGGTTTAGTTGTTCTACGGTTGGTTTTTTTCTTTTTCTTTGTTTTGATTCACATTAACTAAATCGTGACTTAAACGTACTAATTTCAGTATTGCCTTTTATAATTTCTGACTGCCTTAACATGCTAGCCTTACATAGACACAATCACAAATTAAATTATTCTAGCGTATATACAGTAATGAATGAAATAAAAGATCATCAAATTAGACATATCATTCAACATTGTTAAGAGTCCCACATCGGATAGGAGATGGCCCGATAATGTGTTTATAAGTGGGGGCAATCATCACCTCACAAACCGGTTTTGTGGGGTTATGTTGGGTCCATCCATCATTTCTAAGAAACATCATCAAAACCATTTAATATTTTCCTTAAAAAATAAAAATAAAACCATTTAATCTTTAAATAAAAAGGTATTTGTCTAAGTGTGCCTTTTTTTTTTTTTAATTTGGGTTTGTTTATAGGGAAGTGTTTATCCTGCCTTGACAAAATGTACTCGACTTAAATAAATAATTCTAGTTGATTTATTGTGTTAGATGCACAAAAGTTCAGTATGAGAGCAGCCATGAAATTAAAATAATTAATTTAGGGTGTTTGTTTCGACTTTAAAATAAGATTGAGTGAAAAAAATTTAGAGACTATTTTTAAAGATTTCTAAAAAAATCTAAAACTTTTAATGTTTGTTTGATACCTATAAAAATCTTCTTTTTTTTTTACTTTTTTATGTGTTACCTCCTTGTTTTGAAAAACAAAAAATTGATTTTGAAAAATGCTAATAGATTTTCATTTAGAGTGAAAAAATTAATTTTTTATAAAATGATTTTTTTAAACAAACACTTAAAAATGGGAAAATATTTTTTTTTAATAAAAATCAAAAACAAAAACACTCTTATGCATGTATTTTGTATTCATGAAATTCACTTACTTGTATGAATAGAGTACGAATCAATGAAAAAAATATTGATTCAATCTTTATTCTTGGTAGGTATTGGTTGGACATTCATGGTGGTTTGTTGGTGAAAAGGGGCGAAGGTTCAAAGTGATAATAAAAAAAATAGTTTTAAAAGTTTACATGGAGAGGGCAATTTCGTTATTATTGTAAAATTTTAAGTAAATTTGGGTGTAACTAAAATTATATGAAGGTAAGACTAGAAAAAATCATACAACATTAGTATAAAAAAATTTGTTCAAGGTATAATTGGAATAACGAAAAAAATCAATCTAAAATCCCCTATCTCATTTATATACATTCTCTATCCCAAAATATAAGCAAAAATGAGTCAATATAAGTTGATGTATTTGATACAAATTTGAATACATGAACTATTGTTGACCAATTTTTGCTTATATTTTGAGACAGAAGAAGTATAGTATAGACTACTTTATTTAATTTCAATTGGTAAATGTAAGTGTTTAGTTTGTTAGGGGAGGTTCAAGAAGTGTCACCCTCAGTAGTTAAAGTTTGACTTTATAACCTCAAAGGATATAGCTCGAATCCCACTTGAGTTTTATGGGGAGAGAATATATATATAATATAGATATATATTTGTTCTGAATTAATAAATGAAAAATTTAATATATCAATTTTTTTAATAGAAGAAATTTACATCTAAACTTTAACTTCCGCTAATGAAACATGACAGAATTTTATACCTCTAATTTCATCAATATTTATTGTACATTAGTATGTTCTTGCAAAAAAATCTAGTTATCTTTATATATCTTATATCTAAATATTAAACAGTTTTGCAAGCAACCCTAATTAACTCTAATCTCGCCCTTTTTGATTAGCTTAAAAAAGTTTTATGAGAAAAATTATTTTTTGGTGGGAGTTGAATCAAGTTACATATGACCATCCTTCATAGTTTTGTCATTAAGCCACATAAGTTTTTGTTGAATTAATTTCGCTTTCAAATTCTAAAACCTCCTCCCACTTCTTATCCCACCTTTTCCACTTCCTATAAATTATTTTCTCTCCCTTCTATCATACACATCATTTTTTGTTCTCAAAGACTTATTTTGGTGTGTTAATTATTGATAGAACTCTGGTTACACCCTCCATTTCTTATCTCATCTTTTCCACTTCTCATAAACTGTCATTTTCTTTTCCTCAGTTACGCGTATCTTTTTGGTTCTTAAATATTTGTTCAAAAAAATATTCATTCTTAAATATTTTCTTTCCATAAAATGATGAAAAGAGAGCATCAAAATTGCAATTAAACTATAAAAAAAAAAAACTAATCTAATTACTAGACAGAACAGTACAAGATAGAACAGCACAACACAAGGTAGAACATCACATAACATATTTTTATATTATTGAATTATTATTATTATTTTTTTTGGTGAAGATTATTTTTGTTTTAAACGATTTTTGCGGGACGAAATGCTATTTTGATATGTTAGACAACTTGTACGTGAGACAAAAAGTTGTGATGTGGTTTGGTGAGGGACAAAAATATCAGTTTTTGTTCTGCCCCTTGCCTTCAGTTTGTCATGTACCTGAAACAATTTTACAAATCAAACATTGGACAACTTGAGTTGTTATGTCATGTGCTTCATTTTTTAGCAAATCAAACGCACCCTAAATTATTTCAGAGAGAAAAAAGTCACCTTCTCTTTAAATTCTCTCTTTCTTCTTCTTCTTTCATAAAAAATGAGATGGTCTTTGCTCATATTTTGGTCAGGAATCACCTATCTTAATCCTTTTTTTCCCCTCTTTCAATATATACAAGTAGTTTACCCTTGATTAGGTTTTTTGTTCGCGATTTTTTGTAATTTAATCGTCTCAGTGTGATGTTGTTTTGTCTGTTGTCTTAGTGTTTTTTTGTGATGTCCGGGATTTGAACCCGAACATACATTGTCTATATCAACTGAGCGAAACTCACGAGGATTATTGTCTTAGTGTTTGGCATAACTAAGAGGGCTCCTACAATCTGCAAGAAAATAAAACAGGGTTTATTTCCCTTTTCTAAAAAAACACTCTTTTTTTTTTTGAAATATTTAGAAAAGACTAAATCTTAAATGATATCTTTTTTTTTTCCTTTTAAAATCACATTTAATTTTTTTAATTTAATGTGAATATTATAGTTAAATGCATAAATTTTGCGTATTAATGAACTATAATATAGAACATAAACATTTAAACATTTAAAAGTGATTTCAAGAAAATGCTATGAGTTTAAAAAAGTAACCAATATTTCTTTAATATATTCTTAATTTAAAAAAAACGAGTAAATGCTATGAGTTCCCTTCAAAAGAAAAAATGAAATACTATTAGTCATTCATATGAAGGGTAGTATTTCACAACAAGAAGAATATAATAAAAAAGCTATGAGTTCCCTTCAAAAGAAAAAATGAAATATTATTAGTCATTCATATGAAGGGTAGTATTTCACAAGTAAAATATAATAAAAAAGTTATGAGTTCCTTTCAAAAGAAAAAAATTAAAATACGCTACCATTTTATGCTATTAACAAGGATGTTGTGACCTGTGAGTTTATTCGCATATTTATCTTTTATGTCTTTAGCGATTTTGAATTTTTATTATATCGGTGTACTCTATCAATTTGAATGAATGAATCGTTTATTTGTCAAAAAAATGAAATACTATTAGTTAGTCATTCAAAAAATATATATTACCAATTTAGCTTAGTCTTTTGTATACGGAAATATATTTTTGGGTTAATAGTGATTTACCCCCTGTAATATAGCTCATTCCCGATTTTCTCCCTGTAAAATTTTCTTTATGGATTCCGTCCTTGTAATTTGAAGTTTTTTGGTTTTGGACCTTCATGAATTTTGACTGTACAAAATCGATGATATAGCAGGGAGTAAGCCGAGATTTCCTCAAATTATCAGGGGGCAAACCGAAATTTGCTCAAATTTCAGGGGGTAAACTGAAATTTCCTCAAATTACAAGGGAATTTTTTTTCGTGAAGGTCTAAAACCGAAAAATCTTCAAATTACAAGAATGGAATCCAAACAAATATTTCACAGAGAAAAAACCGAAAATAACATATATTACAGAGATAAAGCCCTATTAATTCAATATTTTAATAGGCGGATCAATTGCTTTTTTAGGTGAGATTTTACAATCAATGCAATAAATTTCAATATATATGAATTCAAAATTTCAAATATGAAAATAAATGGAATTTGATCACTCCACCAATAAAGCTAAAGTTCATCATTTTTTGTGTATTTCTGACTAGAAATGTTAAAACAAATCAATTAATTCAAAATTTAAAAGTAAACGAGTATAAAACAAGAATTTGAACTTGAGAAAAACGATAAGGAGAAAAATATGCATTCTGGTTTGTTAAAGGAGTTTAAGGTATCACTACCAAAAAAAAAAAAAAAAAAGGAGTTTGAGGTATAAATAAAAATGCAGGCGTGATAATTTCTCAATGATCGTTGCACCATAATGATTCTTGAGGTATAAAATTCCATGCCGTTACTGAAAGAAAAGAAAAAATCACAATGGATTTATTTTTTAGTAAAACAAATTTATGGCGAGAGAGTGTTGATTTTGTACAATGTAAGGAAGACCTTAGAGATAAAAGAGCTCTCACAAATGTATTTATATTTACATCTTCTCAAGGATACTAGCAGAGTTCAAACTCGGAATCTCTAAATTCAAAATTTGTCCTATCACTACTAGACTAAACCCTTAGAGTTGGAAAATTGCAATGAAATAGGAAATTGATTTTTATTTCAAATAAATCATGACAAATGAAATATTCATTATACCTAAATCATTTCACATCTTGATTTTTTACTAAAAGAATTAATAGTTTAATTGTTCTTGTTGATTAAGGCTCTGTAAAACATATTTTTCAAAAGTTGTTAGTAATTTTATGGGTTTATCGAAGGAATTGAAAATATGATACTACATATTGAACCAAAACCTCAAGTCAATATATATGTCGGTCATTTCATTTATATTTTGTTCAACATCTACTTTTGCATCTAATGTAAAACTTTAACTCACATACATTAACATCCCTCTCTTGAGTGTGAGACTCTATCCGAATATGATAAAAAGACATAGCCGAATAATGTCAAAAGGATGCACAAAATGCTAAAAAATATTGGTTGGTGGTTGTTTCATACAAGGAGGTTTTTCCCTTTTTCTTCATGAGAAAAAAAAAGGATTAAGCAAATGACATCCAAAACTGAAGAAAACAATTGATCATCCGGTTAGGACTTCCGCAGGAGCCTAAATTGAGTTGGATAATCACATTAGACTAAGAGCAACTACACAAGTGAGATTAACATCACATATTTGTCCAAATTCCAAAGGCATAAGATATATGGGTCACTTCACTTATATGTTTTCAACTTTCTACTATTGCATCCAATCTGAAACTTTAAATGATATAAGACATATTAACATCACTCCATTTAAGTGTGAGACTCTCTGCATCATTGATCTAGTAACTTAGCCAAATAAGATCATATGAAGACATATCTTGGTAAAAAAAAAAGTGGATTGATGGTGATTTGATGAAGGAAGGTTTATGTTCCTTTATTCCGTGAAAATTTAGAAAATAAATTAGAAAAGGAGTTGGAGATTTGTGAGTAAATTATTAACCAAAAGATTAGACTAAATAAAAAAACGCAACATTACTTTAGAATTTCTAATAAGCATATGTTTTGTCAACTCAACATAACACATGCTTTTTTCCATTGTCAAATCTCACCAAAGAGCAAAAATAAAAGAATTTAAAATAACAGAGGTTGAATGAAAAAATATAGCATGAAAGGAATAACATCCAACAGCTAAAGTTTAAGATAAAAAAAATTAAGCAATTAACATCCAAAACCTAACAAAACAAACTATCATATTGTTGGCATAATGTTGGGACTTCCGGGTGAGTCCACTGGGTTGGTTGATCATATTAGGTCGATACGACCATACAAGTGAGATTGACATCACATCTTCAAATAAAACTTTAAGGCATTAGATATTTTGTTCATCTCACTTATACGTCGTTCAAAATCTACTCTTCCATCCAATGTATAACATTAACTCACATTTGACACATTAACATATCCTAATTAAGTGTGTTATTATATGCGTCTTTAATTATGTGATGTAGTCAAATAAGATATAATTGAGGCACAACATGTTCAGAAATGTCGATTAGTGGTGATTTCATGAAGGAAAGTATATGTTCTTTTCTTTCATGAGAAGATATAAATGAAACTAGAAAGAAAGAAAAGCGAATACAAAAAAAAAAATTGAACATGAGAGAAACAATAAGAGGAAAAATATGTAGTGTGTGTTTTATCGTGAGAGTATATAATAGATTGAGTTATCGGAAATTATATGATTTTGTTGAAGAAATTGAATATTTTTAGGTTATTATTACCAAAAAGTAAGACTTGATTAAAAAAAATGTCGCCTCATTTTAAAATGTCTAATAAGCATGTATTTTGTAAACTCATCTGCATTTTTTATTGTCACATCCCAAAAACTAGTTGCGAAGCAATTTGAAATAATAGAGGCTGAACTTTTTTTTTGTGGTGGCCGAGGTTTCAACCTCAGACCTTGCATATATTATGCATTGTCAATACAAACTGAGTTAAGCTCACGATGACATAATATATGTTGAATACAAAATAGAATGAAAGCTAATGAAATCCAAAAAACAGTATTACTGAAAAAAAGGTTAATTAAGTAAATATTTCTTATAAATATGAATTTCTTTTGCATAAGACTCTTTGCATCTGTGATCTACCATTAGGAACTACTTTTGTTTCCCCCACAAAGTTGAACTGGGCTATGATATTGTCATTCGACCTTACGGGAGAGCCAACACTAGTGTGGATCAAGTCATTGAACACAAAACGACCACATAAATGAGCAGGATACCATTTCTTCACCAATATATCAAATTTGACGAAATTCTAGCCCGTGCTTGGCACGGGTTTCCATACTAGTAGATTATACAAATGAAATATTTGTTGTTAACTGTAATTGATTCTTCACTTTGATTGTGGATAAATGATAATTAGAATTTGGATATTTTTATTTATGTGAGTTTAGCTCAGTTGGTAGAAATATTACCTATTATATACAAGGGTCAAGGTTTCAGGACCGTTATTGAGGAGGTGCAAACCGTTCTTAGGAGTATGAGAAGAAGGCGTCGGATGTGTCGAGGGGGAAGGTGGTTAGTGGTGAGCAGGTGCATAGTATGGTGGACAAAGATTGTCCGGTGTATGTTCCTAAGTATGAATCGAAGGCTAAAGACTGGGATTGGGCCACAAAGTGTGTGGTGGTTTCAGTGGTAAATGGCGAGGCCATACCGCTTTTACAGCGTCGGATCTTTGATGCGGGTTTTGGTTCTTTGTTGATTATACCGTTAGGTGCTGATAAGGTCATCTTGAAAGTACCGGATGGATGGGATGTTAATTCTATTTTATCGAAGGCACCGGATTTTTTTAATATATTTTTCGCTAATCCTACGCGGTGGAACAAGGAGTTTTTGGTGCAAGAAAGGGGTGCATGGGTCAAAATATATGGAGTGCCACTTCATGCATGGAATTACGAGTTCTTTAAGTTGTGTGTAATGGATTGTGGTCGTTTGTTACGGATAGATGAGTTGTATGTGGATAAAGAGAGGCTTGATTATGCTCGTGTGTTAGTGTCAACGAGTTCTTTGGAGACTTTGAATTTGTGTACTTCGGTAATGATTGACGGAGTCCTTTTTAAGCTAAATATTATTGAAGAATGGGGTTGTTCTTTGGGTGAAGATGCTTGTTTACTTGATGAGGATGTTGTTTCGGTCGAAGAAAACTCATGTATGGGGATCAATAATGTAGATGTTGGGGATGAGGGTGACGTTAATGACTTATTAATTCATATATCTGAAGATTGGAAACATGAAGAGCTACAAAAACAAGACGTCCATATGCCATTGAAAGATCAAGGGGTTGGAAATGGCCTAAAAGAGCATGATTTTGGTGATTTGTCGTCAGCAGAACCGTCACCCTCATTTGTGCAACAAGAAGCTCAGCTTTCGGATGAGTTTCCAAAGGTACAGGTTCAGCAAACAGCTTCGATGCAGAATTTTAAAGCATCGTCTGACATCCTTCATTCATCTCTTGCGTGTGACAGTCTTAGAGGTCATGCCTCTAACTCGAAAAAATTCTTAAACCAAGCTAAAAGAGTTGTAAAACATACCAGATCATGCCCTCCAGGCAGGGACCGTTCTTTGAAAATTGGTCTGTGGAGTTTAGACTGGGTTAATAGAAATAGAGTGGCTGTTGTGGGGGGCGCGGCAAAATCTTCAAGTACTCCTATTGCTTCATTTTATAATCGTGCTCCTAATGTGACTAAGAAGAAGGGTGGTGGTTGTCTCCGTCATTGTGCTAAGAATTTAAAACGCATAGCCAGACTATCTGCTACGGATCGACAAGATATGCTTCGTGTGTTGAGAAAGAAAAAAAGGAAAGGCAGGAGGGTGATGGTCGCATCTCAGGTTTTGGCGAATTCAGAGGAAGGGGCCTCCCGGGGTGATTCTCAATCCTCTATTAATAATGATTTAGAAAATTGGTTAATTCTTCATGGTAATAAAGAAATGGGTGTTGACGATGTTTGTAAGATAGGAAAGCAGGTGGGTATTAAATTTCATGGTGACAAAAATAATATGTTTGACGTCTTGGCAGGGAAGGATAGAATATATGCGGAGGTAGGAGGGAGTGGGGCATAGGCCGTGAGTGAGGTAGGTGGTGGGGGAGGGGTTGGTGCCGTGTTTGTGTTTGTAATGAAGATTGTGTCTTGGAATGTTAGGGGGATGGGTGGTTTTGAAAAACGGAGGGAGGTGTCTTAGCTGGTGAAGGGAAAACAACCTTTTATTCTTTGTATTCAAGAAACAAAATTGGGGTTAATTGATGAGCACGTCTGTAAAGCTTTGTGGGGAGATGTGAATGTGGAGTTCTCTTTCCAACCGTCGGTTGGTGCATCGGGAGGTTTAGCAATTTTGTGGGATAAAAATAAAATAGAAGTGTGGTCGTCGATGTCTTTTGATCATGTTCTGATGGTGGCCGGGAAATTTGTGCAATCAGGAGAACATTTTGTGTTATTTAATGTTTACGCTCCTCGTGATGTTCACCGACAGGAGGCTCTTTGGGTCAGTATTTCTAATAGAGTGCAATCTTTATCGGGTCAAAATGTCTGTATATGTGGAGACTTTAATGTTGTGCGGAGTGGTGATGAAAGAAGAAGTTTGGGAGCTATATCTGGCCAAGCGGGAATTGCTCTTTTTAATCATTTTATTGACAGTAATTCATTGGTAGATCTTCCTCTCTGGGGTAGCAGATTCACTTGGTTCCGGGGAGATGGGAAATCCATGAGTCGGTTAGATCGTTTCTTGCTATTAGAAAGTTGGAGTGTGTCATGGCCTAATTGTTTTCAGTTGGCGTCGGCCCGAGGTTTGTCTGATCATTGCCCTTTAGTGCTTACTATTGATGAGGAAGATTGGGGTCCAAGACCGCTACGGTTGTTGAAATGCTGGGAAAATATCCCGGGTTACAGTAATTTTGTTCGTGAAAAATGGAACTCTATCCATATTGAAGGATGGGGTGGTTTTGTGCTGAAGGAAAAATTAAAATTGATCAAATTAGCTCTACGGGAGTGGCATCAGAGTCATTCTCAGAATTTACCAACTAAGATTTTGTCGTTAAAGGACCGAATTTCTGTTCTTGATCTGAAAGGAGAAACTTCTGTTTTACTGGACGAGGAGGTGGAAGAACTTCATGGGTTCACTGAGGAGTTGTTTTCCTTATCCCGGATTAACGCTAGTATCTGTTGGCAACAGTCGAGATTAAAGTGGCTACGTGAAGGGGATGCAAATTCAAAGTTCTTTCATGGCATTATGTCTAGCCGTAAACGAAGAAATGCTATTCAATTTTTTCTAGTGGATGGTGTGTTGGTTGAAGGTGTTGTCAATGTCCGTCAAGCTGTTTTCTCTCATTTTCAATCTTATTTTCAATCCTCAGGTGATGTGCGCCCCTCTATGGGCAATATGCAGTTTCGATCTCTGTCTTATAGAGAAGGGGCTGGTTTGATTAAATTATTTTCTATTGATGAGGTGAAGGAGGCGGTTTGGGACTGTGACAGTTATAAATGTCCTGGACCGGATGGTATCTCTTTTGGTTTTTTTAAAGAATTCTGGGACCTGTTGAAAGATGATTTGATGTGCTTCCTTCTTGAATTTCATAGGAATGGGAGACTGTCGAAGGGGATAAATAGCACTTTTATTGCTCTAATTCCTAAGGTCGATAGCCCTCAGCGCCTGAACGACTTCCGCCCCATCTCTTTGGTGGGAAGCTTGTATAAAATTTTGGCAAAGGTTCTTGCAAATCGTCTTCGAGCAGTGATTGGCTCGGTCATATCAGATTCTCAGTTTGCTTTCATTAAGGGGCGGCAGATTCTTGATGGCATCCTGGTGGCTAATGAAATAGTTGATGAAGCTCATAGACATAAAAAGGAGTTGCTGCTTTTTAACGTTGATTTTGAGAAGGCGTACGACTCTATTGATTGGGGCTATTTACAAAAGGTGATGCAGAAGATGGGGTTTCCTACTCTTTGGAGGAAATGGATAAAGGAATGTATTGAAACAACTACTGCTTCCGTATTGGTGAATGGATCCCCTACGGATGAATTTTCTTTTGAGAGGGGGTTGAGACAGGGTGATCCCCTCTCCCGTTTTTTGTTTCTTTTGGTGGCAGAAGGCTTCCATGTTGTGATGCAATCAATGTCTAACAATAATTTCTTCCGTGGTTATCATGTGGGTAATAGTGAACCTGTGGTTGTGTCTCATCTTCAATTTGCGAATGACACTTTGATCTTGGGAGAGAAGTCGAGGGCTAATATCAGAGCTTTGAGAGCGACTCTGCTTCTTTTTGAAGCTTTGTCTGGTTTGAAGGTGAATTTCTCTAAAAGTCAATTGGCTGGCGTAAATATTCAAGCGTCTTGGTTGTCAAAGGCGGCTATGGTGTTAAACAGTAAGGTGGGGTCTATTCCTTTTGTGTATCTGGGGCTGCCCATTGGGGGAAATCCGAGAAGGTTGGCCTTTTGGGAACCGCTATTGTACCGAATCAAGTCAAGACTATCCAGTTGGAACTCCAAACATTTATCTTTTGGTGGCCGTCTGGTTTTATTGAAGTCTGTCCTGTCATCTCTGCCTGTTTATATGCTTTCTTTTTTCAAAGCTCCTTCAGGTATCATTTCCTCTATTGAATCTATTTTAAATTGTTTTTTTTTTTTTTGGGGGGGGGGGGGGGGGGGGGGGGGGGGAGTGAGGACAATAGGAAAATATCTTGGATTGATTGTGGAGCGGGACAAGTTGTGGTTTAAGGTCTTGTCTGTGAGGTATGGCGTGCTCGATGGGAGATTGAGGAGTGGGGGGCGTCTAGCCTCTAACTGGTGGCGTGATCTAGGGAGCTTGTGTAGGGAGGAGTGGTTTACGGAGCACGTAGACCGTGTAGTTAGGAATGGGGTGGATTCATTGTTTTGGTCAGATATCTGGGTAGGTGAAGTGTCTTTCCGAGTTAGATTTCCTAGGCTATTTGAATTGTCTTTGCTTAAGGAGGCGTCTGTGGCGGATATGTGTCAGTTAGGGTGGGGGGATGACGGTCAGGCGTGGTGTTGGAGGAGGGGGGCTGTTTGTGTGGGAAGAGGAATTGGTGAGGGAACTTAAAATATTACTTCACAGGGTGGTTTTGCAGGTTGACAAAAAAGACAGGTGGCTTTGGAAGTTAGAAACATCTCAGGTTTATTCAGTCCGCAGTGCTTATAAGTTGCTATCTCATCGACCCTCAACGGCTAGTGTGGTGTCTGCTTCCTCTCTCTGGAATAAGGACGTCCCTTTGAAGGTTGTTTTATTTGCTTGGCGGATGCTTCGCAACAGGTTACCAACAAAGAATAATCTTCTTCGTCGCGGGGTGATTTCTAATGAAGCCATTTTATGTGTTGCTGGTTGTGGTTCGGTGGAGACTTCTGAACATTTATTTTTACATTGTACTTTTTTCGGTAATATTTGGCATGATATTCTACAGTGGCTGAATGTGCCGTATGTTATTCCTTTTGGTGTGGGAGATCATTTTGTCCAGTTTTCAGCTCTTGGTGGCTTTGTAAAGGCGCGTAAAGCCATTTTACAGGTTCTTTGGTTTGCAACAACGTGGGAAATATGGAAGGAAAGAAACAATAGGCTCTTCAATGGTAATCAAAGCTCAATTATGCAGGTAGTGAATAAAATCAAGTCGCTGTCTTTTTGCTGGTTAAAGGCAAAGTTTTCATCTCTTCACCTCAACTATCATGGATGGTGGCTTTCACCCTTTACTATTTTGGGCATTGGTTAAATTTTATCTGTTTGTTGTTGTCGCAACTTCAATTAGGCGACCCTTGTAATTTTATCAATTAGGCGGTGGGATTGGTCCCCTCAGATTAGTTTGTGCTTGGATCGGATAGCGAGTTTTTTTTTTTTAAAAAAAAGTCTTATCTCCTCTTTGTTCATTTATAAGAACAGGTCTTATCCCTATATAAAAAAAATAGGTCTTATATGACCTACATATTGTTGTATACTAGTAAATCAAACAATTCTTTGTTCATTTATAAGAATAGGTCTTATATGACCTACATATTGTTGTATGCTGATGATATTATCTTTACTGTTTCTACTGATGATCTTTAATGGATAGACTTGGCTTCGAGTTTGCTATGAAGGACTTACGTCATTTGAATGATTTCTTGGTCATAAGTGTGACTCGACACAACGGAGAATTGTTTCTATCATAGCGAAGATATGCAGAGGAAATAATCGACCGTACTGGTATGTTATACTGCAAACCAACTCAAACTTCTATTGACACTAAACCGAAGATCAATGCTAAAATAGGCACTCCGTACGAGGATCGGACTAAATATCGCAACCTTGCAGGTGTTATTTAATATCTCACATTTACGAGGCCAAACATCTCTTATTTTGTTCAACATATTTGCCTACATATGCATGACCCGCGGGATGAGCATATGGATGCTCTAAAGGGTATCTTACGATATATTCATGGCACTATTTATTATGGTGCACATCATTATCCTCAATAGTTGATCTTGTCTCCTATAGTGATGCTGATTGGGGAGGATGCCCTGGTACTAAACAATCCACGTCAAGGTATTGTGTATATTTGGGTGACAATAAAATCTCGTGGTCGTCAAAATGTCATCCTACTCTATTGTTGGTTTATATGGCCAATAAGGATGCGGGGGGGTGAGTAGCGCTTTAAAAAGTTGCGGAGTTTTGGCGAAAGCGTTTTAAAAAGATATTGACTTATTGGAAATATGCTTTCAACAATCACAAACTGTGACAAATTGTTAAGACTATGCACTAATAAGATTTACAAGAGAATTGAGAGATTTACAAGCTAAGTCTTATTTCAATCAATTATTAATGATACTTGAACAATTTGCATAACAAGACAATTCCAAAACCAAAACTATAAGCAAATAAAACAACCTAAAACTTAGATTACAATGTATATGCAATTGATGAATTGTCTAAGAATTGAAACAAATTGATCCAAGTGAAATAGTGAAACCCCAGTTCAAGGAATTAGGCCAATCAATTTCCTTGAAACCCCAATTCAAGGAATAGGAGGAATGAAATTATTCACTTTACTCTACAACTTTAATTAATCTCAATCAATTTCCTTGAAAGAACCAACTTATAATCCCTATAGCACCCTAGCAATCTAAGACTCAAAGACCATAGTGATTCTAAGAAAAAGTGTTTAATCTTGAAGAATTTATGAACCTTGAGGTTTTTAGACTCTAGAGAGAATAGTTGCAAATGATTCAATGGTTTGATTATTTTGAGGAAGTATGTATATATAGAAAAGGGTGGCAAGTGCAAAATTTCGGTCAAAAACTACGTAGTGAATCGATTCAGACAGCTAAATGACAAGCAAGATGAACTGTGACAATTGATGCCATCAGAAACCTTTTGAATCGATTCAAATGTTCCCGGATGAAGATTGATACGATTCAAATTCTTATGAATCGATTTAACCAAATTCTTTAAATGCAAAAGATATGCTTTACTATACAGCTAGGAAAAATGTTGACAATGAGTGTGGAACAATCATTTTAAATCTATACATTGATTGCAAATATTCTCCAATTAATTCCTAGGATAATTATCCCTTAATGTGAGTGGACTCGTAAAGACCAAAGGACCAGTACTATAAAAGAAGATAGTCACCCTCGTGTTTTATGCACCAAACTCAAAAATCACTAAGAATATGGCTTCCTTTGGCTTCCTAGTACTTCTGGTTAGTTTGATGGTTACCGCTCGCGGGTATGTTTCTGCTTGTATTGATTGTGAAAATTATGAACCTCGATTTGGTGCTAAATGTTGTGATCCACGCGATTATAAAATACCAACCGAGAAGTTATCCGCTGTATCGGTGGAGAAGACGCCATTTGAAAACCTACCGGTGTACAAACCATCGATTGAAAAGCCACCAGTTTACAAACCATCCGGAGAGAAACCACATGCATACAAACCAATAGTTGATAATCCTCCGGCTTACAAGATACAGCTAGAGTCCCCGCTTTACAAGCCATCTATAAAGAAACCTCCGGTGTACAAGCCTTTGACCTAAGTTGAAAAGTGACCGGTTTACTAGACTCCAATATATGAGAACCGATGTAACTAAATAAAGTACTTTCCTGGTAAATTATGAATAAGAAAGAAGTTCAAATTATGAATAAGAAAGATCTTTACGGTTTAGATGTGTTGGTTCACTAAATCGTGATTTAACATATTAATTTCTATATTGCCTTGAGCGACTGTACCCAAATAATTTAGTTAATTTCTTTTCATAATGTAATTAGGAACAAATGTGCACATGAAGTTCAGTATTAGAGCCGACATAAAATTAGAATAACTAATTTAGGTAAACTGAATCTGAAAAATATGTTGTAAAACAATGACATGGAATCATCTCAAGTATTATAAACAAATAATCACAGTTAAAAATAAATTAGAGAATAAGTGAAACTTATCAAATTTGGTTGCCGACAAAGCTCCATCAAAATCTCCACAAATCAAATTAGAGGAAACCTACAAAACAGCACACTGTTAAGTAACTTGAGGCGTGACATAGTCACTGTTTTTGAAGATTTTATCCGCCTTATAAGCGCATATCCTCTCCACGATACAACAGTTCTTTTCCGTTATGAATCGTAACCGAAGGTGACAAAACAGCTCAAATTTATCTCAAAGATATCAAGAGATATAACCCATAAATGAATATTTGAAAGAGGGAAAATAGTTTGAGTAGAGAAACATAAAGTGAAAAAGTATGTATGCGTGTATATTGTGTTCTATACGTATGTGAATATATATGGTAGGAACTGTCAATTCTCTTAGGCTAACAAAAGCTGTTAGTGAAGTAGGCACTAACCTTTGACTAACCATAATGATAGAAACATGTGGTCAAAAAGAATAAAACAAGGATCTCTTAATAATGATGAGTCATGGAGATATTTAAAGGGGATATTGGAACTGGTCAACAAATAGAAATAAAGTAATAATTCTAATTTAAATTGTTTTCTAGTAATAAGAATTTTTTTTGAAATATTTAATAAGACAAAAATTACAACAAAAGCGACTTGTAAGGTAAAAACGTAAGGAGTATATTTATAGATTTAACTACAATTTTTTAAATCTCAAAATTTTGCAATTTCATGAATAAGTTTAGAATATTGCTACTTTTTTTTGGTCTCAAATTAGGTGCCCTTTGTATTTCATTTACTAAAATATCTTTATAGTAATTATTTGAACAGTTAAATATTAAAATATATAATAAATAAGAATCTGTTAGTGAAAAATAATAATAAATATCAGATTAATTAGTAGTATAAAAACAACAATTAAGTTGAGACAATGAAAATACAACAAAAAGAACACTTAAAATGAGACTAAGGAATATTATTATTACCGTTTGAGACTAAGGCTGTGTTTGGTAACACAAATAAGCTAGTTTATAGTTTGTTGGATTAGCTTATAAGCTCGTTGGATGAAAACGTGACGTGTTTGGTAACAAGCTTTTCTCCTGAGCTTATAGCTTTTTGTGAAAAACTATTTCAAGTAGCTTTTTAACTTGTAGCTGATAGCTTTTTATATTTTCTTCCATTTTTAACCTCATTAATTTAATTTTATTATATTTTTAATAAAAAAAATAACCCACAATCATATATAACTACCCACTTTTAGTGAGAAAAAAAAAACATAACTACCCACTTTTTATATTTAGGTGCAATCAGCATGTTGCACGTTATTATTACCTTGCTCTATTTTCCTTATTACCTCATGTTGTAGTTTTTTATATTTTTCTTATCACCTTGCTTTTAATTCATGCAATATAATTATAATTTAAAATAAAATATACAATAAATAGTAAAACACATTTATCATTTTCGGGATGAAAGTAATTTGAAATAAATTTAAATATTTAAAAAGAAATAAATTAAGTATTTTTTTTATGTATATATTTTATAAAAAATAATAATGTCCTTTTATGTCATTTTATACTTATCAGTCACTTCAGCAACTAATTTTACCAAACAAATTATTTTTAATACGCGAACTTTTCAGCTATAAGCTATCAGCTATCAGTCATCAGCTATAAGTTAGTTTTTCAGCTATCAGCTAACTTTCCAGCTATCAGCTAGCTTATAGTTTCTTTTTACCAAACAGAGCCTAAAACTTTTTTTTTTTTTGACAAATGTTTGAGACTAAAACTTGTGTGGTGCTATAATTTCAAACAAAATAGCAGTTCTTATTTTATTTGTTGTCAGTATGCACTCACACACATCTAATGTCGTGAAATGGCTTCAACTTTAATATTAATCTTGTTATGAATGTGTTAATTCACTTTGAAAATATTTGTGTAGGCTTAAGCAGGCTCCTTGTGCGTGGTATAAAGGGTTTTCTGAATTTGTTTTTAACATTGGTTTGACTAATAGTAAAACAAATAATTATTTGTTTATTTATAAGAATAGGTCTTATTTGGCCTACATATTGTTGTATAACGATGATATTATCTTTACTGTTTCTACTAATGATCTTCGAAAATCTTTAATGGCTACACTGAGCTTTGTTATGAAGGACTTATGTCATTTGAATGAATTTTTGGGCATAAGTGTAACTCGACACAAAGGAGAATTGCTCCTATCATAACGAAAATATGCAGAGGAAATAATTGACCGTACTAGTATGGTATAATGGAAACCAACTCAAACTTCTATTACATAGCCTTCCATGTGCTATGTAGTATCTCACATTTACGAGGCCAGACA
This sequence comes from Medicago arabica, assembly GCA_946800305.1. Lineage (NCBI taxonomy): Eukaryota > Viridiplantae > Streptophyta > Magnoliopsida > Fabales > Fabaceae > Medicago > Medicago arabica. The sequence continues at coordinate 12,855,292 of OX326964.1, forward strand.
TCTTTTACGTTGTTCAAAAGATTTGCCTACATATGCATGACCTGTGCGATGAGCATAAGAATGCTCTAAATCGTATCTTACGATACATTCATGACACTTTTCATTATGGTTTACATCTTTATCCTTCCTCAATAGCTGATCTTGTCTCCAATACTGATGTTGATTGGGGAGGATGCCCTGATACTAGACGATCCACGTCAGGCTATTGTGTATATTTGTGCGACAATATAATCTCGTGGTCGTCAAAACGTCAGCCTACTCTATCTCGCTCTAGTGCAAAGGTTGAGTATCAAGGAGTGGGTAATGTTGTTTCTGACTCTTGTTGGATTCGTAATCTGCTCTTGGAACTACATTGTCCGGTTTGCAAAGCGACATTAGTCTATTACGACAATGTGAGAGTCATTTATCTATCAGGAAATCTGTTCAACACCAGCGCACGAAGCATATTGAAATGGATATTCACTTTGTTAGAAAAAAAGTGGCGTGTGGAGAGGTTCAGGTTCGTCATGTTCCTTCTCGTTATCTGATAGTAGATATCTTCACTAAGGGGTTACCTCTTATCTTGTTTGAAGATTTCCGCATATGTCTCAACGTTTGTGACCCTCCTGTTTCGACTGCGGGAATGTGATAGCTTATGGACCAATCTTAATTATTTGTAATGAGTCTTTACTATATTAATGTATATTGATATAGGTTGATTAGTATATTAATGTACATAAATACAGGTTGATGAGTAGCCTAATTTGTGGCATTGTATTTCTGTATGTATTGGTCTATTATGGAGTGAGTAGGACACGAAATAAAACTACTTTAATAACCACGATCTCTGTAAAAGTCTCCATAGAGGTCCGGAGAAAGAGTGTCTCACCAGGTAAAGTCCCACCTGGTAAAGGGATTTTACGATTGATATATTGTATTATATCCATCTCAAATCGTAAGTTATGATCATTTTACATAAATTAAGAAATGTAATTAATCTTGTATGGGAAGAGAGAAATTAGGAGCTATTTTTGAAAATAATTTAATTAATATATTCTGTCAGTGAACATTTATTTTATACATGTATTCAATGATGTGTTGTCTTGTCAATTAATAAATACGAAAGCACATGAGTTATTACATATATTAGTTGATGTGACAACACATAATTGTATGTAGAGGAATGTTAATGACACTCTCTTTTTAACACTTTCTTTAACACTCATTTTCTTATTAGATGAAACAAATGTATGACTCATGCACCACTTTAAGCGGAACCCATTTTCAAAGTGCGAGACCTATCAGGATTTAAGTCAATAAAAAAAGTGAGTATTGGAGAGAGTGTTGTTAGCACTACTCTTGTATCTATATATAAAATAAGAGGAATGCTAGCAACACACATTCTAACATACACTTTCCAACACACTCTCTTTGATCGGTTGAAATTCACAGGGTCCCACTAAATCATGTGGGTCCTATATAAAATTGGTATGTCTCATGTGAATTTTAACCAATCAAAAAGAGTGTGTTGAAAAGTGTGTGTTAGAATGTGTGTTGCTAGCATTTCTAATAAAATAATTGTACATCGACATAATATACTAATCAAACTCCTGTAAATATTATCCTTCATTATAGGATGAGAAAAATAAATTAAAAAATTGAAAGAATATATTAATAAATAGTTAAAGGTGTTATATGAAAAGTAATAATTTTTATTTTTTAAAACTCGGTATCTGATCCATTAATCGACTATAAGAAACTAATCAAACCTAGGATCTTAAGAAACAAACTTCAAGATCCCAATACAATAACTACGTCAACCCAAAATGAGTTGTAAAATAATATTAATGATTCATATAATAAACAGCCTTATGATTTAAAACAAAACTAGTAGATTAATAAATCAAACTACGATCTTGAAAATCTCCTTAAAATTTTGCAATTTCATGAATAACTTTAAAATATTACTCTTTTGATTTCAAATTAGGTACCATTTGTATTTCATTTAATAAAATATCCTTTAGCATTATAATTAGTTGAACAGTTATATGATTAAAATATATAATAAATAAGGATGTGTTACTAATAACAATTTATCGCATTAATATTATAAAAAGAACAAATAAGTTAAGCCATTGAAAAAATAACAAAAAGAATATTTAAAATAAGACTAACGTGTATTATTACCGTTTTTTTGTCGAATAATCTAAGTACTAGAATTCTCTTTTTCCTAAATAAATAAATATGGTGTTCGGAGTTCTAAATATAGCAATACATATTTCATAGGTCAATTGAACTATTCTCACCATTAAAGTATTATTATTACCGTTTGAAACTAAGACTTGTGTGCGGTGCTTTAATTTCAAACAAAACATTAATTCTTATTTTATTTGTTGTCGGTATACACACACACGCATCTAATGTCATGAAATAACTTCAACTTCAACATTAAACTTTTTATGAATGTGTCAATTTAGTTCACTCCATACCAGAACTACTATATTGAGCTATATGGAAACTAGTGATAATGTCTCAATCCCAAGGTTGTTGTTCCAGCAGCAGTGGTAACAGATCTGATGCTTCTGGAGTAGCTGAATTGAAGCTGTATAGAGCTTTTATATTCTCTGTACCAATTTTATTCACTTTGATTCTTCTTTTTCTTTTTTATGTTTTTTATTTGAGACCAAGAAGGGTTGATTGGTCTTCTATTAGGATGAGGTCTGTTTCTGTTCTTCAACATCATCATAACAACAATGCCACCTCCACTGTAAGTAATTGTTGTAATACCATATGAATATTTGCATGTTCTGTTGAACCAGATATATCAACTTTTGTTGACCAAAATATCATAGGACCGAAGGGAGTATTTGACATTCGACACAACACACATAAGCACTCTTAATGTTAAAGATGGCCCAATGGATTTTGGAGAAGGCACTAATACCATCTTGAACATTGTGGTTGAACCTAACACAATCCATAAAACTGACTTGTGAGATGAGAATTGCCCCTAGTTATAAACATTTAGTTTTGTCATCTCCTAATCAATGTGGGACTCTTTAACAATGTCCAACCCAAATTTTAATATGATATATAGCTTATCAAAGATTGGTCCCACTCTAGATGTTCAGTCCTAGACGTGACAGGTGTGTTAAGAGTTCCGTATTGTATCAGACAATGTTTTAGCATAGGTTTAGAAATGCAGACACTAATCACCTTAGAAGTCGGTTTTGTATGGATTGAGTAAAACCAGGGGCGGAGCTACATATAGGTGAGGGGGTTCAAGTGAACCCCCTGAACTTAATAAAATTGCACATATACCTCCATATTATTTGTACTTTGAACCCCCTGGAATTAAGTTTTTGCACCTTACATTGAGAGAGATGTGTTCAAAAAGGTTGATAATGAGTTGATTATTCAACGATTTCAGGTTATAAACCCCCTGGTCGAGGTTCCTGGCAACGCCACTGAGTAAAACTCAACTCAAATTCTAAGAGTAACAGTATAGGAAAATAGAAATGATTAAATGCACATAAACTGAACACATTTTCAATTTGAAGTATCGGTGTGAAATTTTAGGAAATGTCTTTAGGGAAAAATTTCTTTTAAAATAGTAGATATATAGATTTATGAGTGAGAATTTATAGTGAGGGAATGATGCCTCATTCAAATGCAGAGAAAACCTTTCTGCTCAAGATCAATGCATTTAGGAAGTAAATTACATTTACCTAACTCTAAAGGAACTAGTAGGAACTTGTACACTGAGCGTGTTCAAGATAGTTCCAGTCGCGCTACATGGGATAATCTGATAATCCACTGGGGTTAAGTTAAAACTGACTTCTTTTAACTTTCTTTAGTTCTAATCTTTTTTCACAGTCTTATTTGGGATTGAAGAAAGAATTGAGAGAGATGTTGCCTATTATTGTGTACAATGAAAGCTTCTTTGTCAAAGATACACAGTGAGTTCAGTTTAATAGCCTTTGTCCTTTTCATGAATTCACTCTTGTAACTGTTCTTAATCCTGCCTGAAATTGAACTAACAATGACAAATACAGTTTTTTTTTTCCGGTTTTGAACATTAAAGTGAGGAAAATTTTAGACGGATATTGAAGAATGTGTGTGATAGAATCTTTTGTTGTGGGCATAGGAGTGTTTGTGCATGTTACTTAACTAAAAGTTCATTTTTTTTTTTTATCCGATACAACTGAACTAAAGGTTTATTCGATAAGCAATTTATCATATGAGAGCTTGTGCATAAGTTGTTTCGAAATTTACAAAAAAGTTAGTTTGAATTGTGCATAAGTTCTGTATAAATTGTTTCTAAGTTATTCTGATAAGCTTCTGAAAATAAACTGAAAATAATTTATGCAGATATCAGAAGTTATTATAGAAATTCTTCTAAACACTTATAATGTGATTATATGATAGGATAAACTCAAATGAACTCTTTCAAAAGCTATGTTATGTAGGTGGCAGTTATCCTAATTCTTCTACCTTGCAAAAGATGCCTGAATCGGTAAATCTGGCTTGATATTTGTTTGTTGACATGCACTAATAGCAGGAAATAAGTTAAAATTGTCAAAAACTGCTTATTAGCTTACTTAGGTTGTCTGTTGCGCATTGATATTTAGGTCCTGTTTGGATAAACATGTTTTTTTTTTTTTTGAAGAAGCTAAACTAACCCACCTAAATTGGCACCAGAGGAATTCGAACCTGAGACCTCGAGGAGGAGCACACTCCCAGGTCCCAAACCAATACCACCAGGCCAACCCAAGTGGGTTGTTTGGATAAACATGTTAATAAGCGCTTATATCATAAGTGCTTATGTAAGTTCTTATGTATATGCTATTTTAACAGAAAGAGATTATACAAAACAAAACTTTTTTCATATAAACTATAAGCTGTTTTCAGATGCTATTTTGGAGACCTTATGGAAATAAGCTGAAAGCAACTAACTTATGGACATGTTATAAGTTATTTCCATAAGCTCTCCCAAACAGTCTCGCCAGTGTTTATGTCACTAGATAAGATCAAATAAGTCAATCCAAATATCCCCGTAAACTGGATTCATATAACTTGATCTTGCTGATACTCTCAACTTTAGTCTTTTGTTCTGTTTTTGTTTCTTTGTTTCGTTAATTAAATCAAAACATGTGTTACATTTCGCTTTGCTCATCTAAAAGATTGTTGCAGATGCTCGGTATGTCTTTTGGACTACCAACCAGAAGACAGACTTCAACAGATACCTGCATGCGGCCATACATTTCACATGAGCTGCATCGATCTTTGGCTTTCCAGCCACAGTACCTGCCCGCTTTGCCGTTTGTCCCTACTACCAACTGCGAAATCTTTGACAGAAATATCCGAAATGCAGGTAAATGGGATTAAATTCCACAAGTATGAATTGATAACTCTCTTAGTCTTTTGTTCAACACTCATTCTGACATATATAATGAATTTAGAGTAAATTGTAATTTTGGTCCCTAAGTGAGTAAGGACCAAACTAATTTACGAAAGACACATTTTGATGATCAAACTGATTAATGAAATAAGCTGTAAGTACGTTTTTGTAATTTTGATACAATCAATGATTATTGTGATCGCGTCTCACACATTTAAGGACCAAAATGATTGTTTGTTCAATGATTTCGTGATTACATAATTGGTCATGGAGTGTTTGCAAGTCGCTACTGAACATATGTTTTGTGTTAAGAGTTAAATGTAGTGCTGTTTAGATCATTGATCATGCATGGCAGATATATACTGACAAGTGAAAATCTCTGATGGAGGCCACAAGCAATGAAGAAATGGAGATGCAACAGAGCAATGAAGAAACACTAGCCATGGAATTATGTGACTCAAGATCAACTAGACATCTAGAAACCAGTGTCATTCAAAATGTCTCTGGAGAAGCTTCGATCAATGCTCACTGCGTTGAAGTTGAAGAGAGAAATGCGCAAAACAATGATTAGGAACACGAGTATATGATATGAGAGATTGATTCCTTCTGGTAAATGTTTGATTCAAAATATTTTTGTTCAGTTGGGATGCAAGAACTTGGTTTCGTGAGAAAATTGGTAATTTCGCGGATGATTGGATCAAACTGTCACCATCAGTATCACACCGAAATCTTTGATATATCTCTATGCTGATTGGAAACAAGATCATGGACTTCTTTTTCCTAATGGTTTCTTACATTGTAGCATTGTATTTCTGTGAGAGTTATGTATCAGTTATCAACATGTAATTTAAAATTGAGAAACGCTTATTGTTACGAAACGAAAGCGAAGAATTCTATATTTAGAATAATTTTGCGGTTCAACCGACCACCTCTTGTATCGAGTGAATTGGCTACTTAAAATTTGGCTGACTTTTTTTCCTTAAAAAAACAACATTCTTGAATTTCGTCTGTTTTGTATTCGTAACAAATAGCAGCTCTCTTTAAAATTTTCTATGAAATTGAAGGTTACATTAAAGAGTGAAGTCACTTGATCATCTTTTGGAGAACTTAAAGAAAAAAAGTTATTAAAGGATTGAATTATTTTGTAATTTTGAAGTGTTTTTACTTCAGATATTCTAAAAGTGCTCATTTTGAAAAATATGATATAAGAAAAGTTGCAACAAGCAGATCCTTGTACCTTAGAAAGCTATTAATATTATTTACTTTCATAGTCTGGATATTTTTTTCTTCAAACAGGAACTTCATGTAACATTTTAGGAGGTAAAAATCCTTTTTTAGATTATTAAAATAAGATTTCCAGGTAAATTAAAATCTGTAGCAAAAATCCTTTTTTAGATTATTAAAATAAGATTTCCAGGTAAATTAAAATCTGTAGCAAAATCAAATACCAGCAATTAGTCACATAATATAATCCTAGTAACTAACAAACTTGTTTTCAAGAATATTTACTTGACTATTGACTATAGAGCAAAACTGAAGGGGAAAAAACCATAAATTTTGTGTCGTATAGAAGTACACTTATACAAACATGTATGATTTTATAGAAATGTGAGGATGGAGAAAACATTAGCCAAACTAAAACATAAATGAACTTTGAACCCTCAAGGGTTTTCATACATGAGACAGTTCTGTACATCTTCGAAGAAATCAACCACTTAAGAGTGACTGGTCCATATCGAATACATGTGTATAACTTTTTACATCGTGTAAATTGACTAGTCTTTTTGTATAGCTATATATGTAGTTTCAGTCAGAAACAACTCAACAAGACAGCGTGTGAATGGCTGATCGCTCTCGATGAGCGCAGATGAAGTGACTCTCAGTCAGAAATCCCTTACCCTCAACCCAACTTCAGGGCGCGGTTGGAGAGGCATCTTAGGACTTGAAGGAGGACTGTTGAGTTTGTTAACTAGAAGTTTGAAGCATGGTATCAACGTCAGGTAAAGACTTGCCAAAATAAAAGGTGACGCGGCTAGCCACCCTAATAGCTGAAAGGAAAAAAAAAAGATAAACAAATAACTTCAAATGATTGTAACAGAACAACAATAACAACCTAGCATTATCCTACTAAGCAGGGAAGCTAAAACATTGAAATGGAAGTGAAAAGTCCCAGAGAAGGTAAATCATAGATTCAAGCAAAAAAACATGTGTATATATGTATAGATATACTGTATGCACCAAAAACTGCTAGAATTTGTTTAAGAAACAAAAAAGAGTATGGTAACTGGCTAGTTTTAAAATAACTATCCACTATAGCAATCGTATTTTTACTCAATCATATTAGTGCTTCACTAAAGCCCCGTTTTACTGTGAACACATTTCTATTTTCATTTTTAAATATTTGTTAGTTTTACTAGATAGCAAGGAGAAAGATACTTTTAAATGAGTCATTGCGATAAAGAGAAGATAAAATACTAAGGATAGTGCATTTCAGCAAACAATGAAAATAGTTATTTTGATTATTATCTCTACAGAACATAAGGTGAGTATATCTAACATAAAAGGTAAAACAGAAACAATCTGTGCGATTTAGTCCCTTAAAATACTTAGTATATGCATATTCATAGTAAATGATAAATATTAATGCTCGTTTTATCAGTGGTATGCTAGCTTGTAAACCTGCCATTTTTATTCATTGTGACTAGTGTAGAGCCAACAATTCAATGCTGCTGAAAATACTAAAATAAGGGAGATTTTCTCATACTCGCTACTAAAAACCCTCATGTTTTTGGAAGTGCGCATCTGAACCAATCAAATTGTTCGAGAGTTTTTGGACATGCAAGCAGGCCTGACTTGCATTTGGTACTTGTCATGTTTCTCGACACACTTCTTATTGATTGGCTTTGTGCAAATGGAAGGACGTGCGTCGAGTTTTGTGGGGAAGTACCAACGCAGTGCTTTGCCCACCAAGTTTTGTGCACGGACGACACTTCTATGAAAAGATACAACACTTTGCATATACGCTCAATGTGTTTTTGGCTGCATACTTACAAACTGATGTTGAGGGGTGGAAAAAGTAATCTCCTAGGATAACCAATATTCATTTGATTTGGCCTTCAATTTTAGCCATGTCCTTATCAGCTTGGAATATATAGAAATAATATTAAACTGAGGCTAGGCGGAAAATCCACCTGAGTTAGGGACCGTGGCTCCTCAATTGGCCAACCAGAATATTTTCTAAGTTTTCGCCATTTAGAGCTGCTATGAAACTAATCTCCAGTTCAATTGCATTGATGCACAAGAATGATCTTGTTGGATTTTACAATTTACAACCTCTTAACAGGGACGCCTTCTAAGAGTAAAACTTGGATTCGTTTGGTAAAGATCAGAGTGAATATCCACTCTAATCAACCCTATTGTTAAAGAGTACACAGATTTATCATGAAAATATGTGTACATAAACGGTTGATACTTTACTTTCATATATATTTAGTAAACTCCTAATTCAGAACAATCAAATCACATATATGGTTTTATGGCATGAGCTACCTACCGCATTGGCAATGCTTAGTAGGAGTTCAGTTGAAGCTTGACCAGTAAGAACTTTCTTTAAAGCATCAGATGTTAAAGAGAAATGAGGTGTGCCAGAGATAAATTCACCCAAGCGCAGAAATGGTACAATCAAACTGAAACACGCCAAATAAATCTTTCAATTAGGACTTAAACTTGTGTTAAATTGTTATTTGACAACACTTTCTATTAAAACTGTGTATCACAGAACGATATCATTTTGTTAAAACTCAATTATCTGCTATTTGACAACACAGACATAAAGATGCAGAGTGTGTGAAGCAGGTTACCTCAGTTCTATGGGAGTAGCAATGCCGTTTGCAAGCAATATAATGGGAGCGTTAATACGCGATTCAAGCATCGCTATGGCAATACCGCAGAGGAACAAAGTGACACCTGTTTCAAAATCACTCGTTAAAACAGACTATATTTTTGCATATAATTTAGATTGGATAGGTCATACATTCACAGCCGAGAGAGAATGAACAATATTAATAATGCTCATGCATTTAATAGTTGTTTTCCGAATTTCACTCGTTAATCTATTCAAAAGAATACTAAGAATTGGTCAAAAAAAACAAAAGACTACTCGGAATATCTTATAAAGAGGAACCAAGAACAAAAAGATGAGCCAAATTAAAACACAAAACCACAGAACAATTCTGACAAAGCATTACCAGGGACTACCTCCTACAATACATTTCATAGGTTCAACAGATCACTAATAAAAGATACAATAATCTGTCATTTTTCTTGCCAAGAACTACTTTCATGACGGGACCTTCATATGCTGCACAATAACCTACATTTCACGGACCAAGTTGAGAAAAGTACATTCGTCCCTCAATTTTGAAAAATACCATTGAATGTAAAACATTTTCTTCACCTATTGTTTCGCACATGATCAAAGAGATGAACATCCATCTCGTATGAAAAATAAGTTTGATTACTTGATAGAGCGAAAAAGTCCTTAGTATTCATATTAATTGATTGAAAAAGTCCTTAGCAGAGAATCAACAAACTCGCTAGCAATCAATAGACTAACTATCTACTAACAAACTTAACTAATTTTTCCAACTAACTTTTATATATTATTATAGATGGGACATAACAACTACCTTAAACCTCTAACCATCTACTCACCTACCCACCCTCACGTGGGTCTTGCGCCCAACTCTCACATAATCAGTCTTAAACTTGCTCTGATACCATGTTAAATGAGTTTAGATCTCGTTATCAAAAGTTATCTCAAAGGATGAACATGCCCCAACCGCATGTATACATCCGACAGCCCAGCCCAGAAACCTTGTCAATGTAGGACTCCAAGACAACTTCAATACCCTTTATTCATAACGCTCCCCACACAATACACAGCGTTACATTCACATCCAAAATGACCCTCCAAAGCTAGTCAAGACTGTTAGGTCACGAGGAAAGCCCAGGGGACTACCCACATTAGGCAAGAGCTTGTTGGGTCACGAGGGAGCCCTGGGAGACCACTCATATTAGGGCAAAAGCAACTACACAAGTGAGAGTCACACTTTTATCCAAAATCTTGATGTAATGGGTTTATAGTCCTCTCACTTATAAAGTGTTCAACCTCCACATTTTTAACCAATGTGGGACTTCTAACTCACACTTACTACATAACAAAGACGTATGGATAGCCTACCTAATAGCATATGCCAAAAGAAAACTGACATCTTTAAGAGTTGAATAATTCAAACCAAGAGAAAAAATATTAACCTAACTGACCTCCTCTTACTCGAGATCTCAGGTTCGATTCCTCTGGTGCCAATTTAGATAGCTAGTTTAGTTTCTTTAAAAAAATAAAAATAACCTAACAAGTAACCTCGGTAACAATAACTACTCAAAACAAAGTATTTAAATTACAAGAATACCCTCAACAAAGGTAAATGATATTTGAAAGCAAGAAAAATACCACAAATAGGAAATACTCCAAGTGTAATCCCAAGTGCAGCAGAGAAAGATAACTGCTTCGGTTCTGCACCTCTGAACAAAAATAAACAACTTTAGATTAAAAATGTTGCTAAAATAACTAAAGGAAGAACTTTAGAGAGAAATATTAAAAATGAGAGAACAAGAACAATTTATTGAATGAAAAGTAAATAATAAAGCTTATAGAATTGATAAATATAGATAGTATAGTACCCTCTGAGAACCAAGAGAAAAGGATCGGTGAAATTTTGTCGAAACCAATTGCTAAATCCCATCCTTAATCTAAAATGATCCAATTTAGGTTTGAAACTAATCAAATTCTAAGTCATTTTTGTTTTGTTTTGTATCATATTCTTCTTGAAATCTGTATCAATCAAGTAATGAATGTATTAAAAAATGATGAATTATGCATGGTCGGTCAGATATTTTTCCTTAATAATGGATCTTGCCATTTGGTCTTCTATCATAATTGGAGATATTTGAAGAGGTACCCTTGAGTAAAGGGCAACGTCGGAATTGGGTTATGATGTAGAAAATATGTTTAGGCGTTTAATCAGATAATGAGTTTTCTATCATGTGTAAATTTAAATTTATATATGGTAAAAAGTTTAAAATAGTAACTTTAATTTAGAATTTGTGTTTTTTATATTAAACTAGTGTACTTATCCGGTGTTGCTTGGATTAGACATGTAATTAAGGTTGGTCAAAATTCCATATGCACGGTATAACAAATAAAATTCACTACGGACCGAACGAGACAAATATCTTAATGATTACACATCAAAATTCCGTATGCACGGTATAACAAATAAATCATATTTTAAATACTCGTAATTTAATAGATATACATGCAGATGAAATTGACTAAATTTAGTAAAATTATTAAAACATATAAAATAAAATAAACATATTTTAGTACCTGGGCTTGCAAAAATCCATATCCATTATTAAATAAGTAAAAATATACAATTATCGTGTTACTTAAATATAAATCTTCTCATCATGAAATAAAATATAATTAAATTTCCTAATCAACAATTTTTTTATTAGTAATTTGTTGTCAAAATGAAAACGAGTGCTATAATTTTGTCCGATCAAAATAGAAACAATAGGTCTAAGAGATATGAGTTCAGAGGTAAGAGCTTGACTTTGTAACTTCACGATACATTGATCAAATCTCATATAAAACAGTGGTAATATGATCATTAGTACCACACTTATTAATAATAAAATTTAAAGAATAAATTCTATATCGTTTAAATTATTTTATAATAATACATTTTTGTATAAAAAAAATCATATTACACGTTGATTTTTAAAAATATTTGTAAATACTTTAATATCCGATAGTACTTGTATAACTGATATTCACATAAATGTGATAATGACATAAATATCATTTTTTTTTTCAAATAGAGGGAGTTAACTAATATGTATACTAAAAAAAAAAAAAACTTAATATGTATACTCAGACATCCATTATCATGTCTTCGTGAGCTTAGTTCAGTTGATAAAGACAATGTATGCCTATTATCATCGTTGGTAATAGTATAACTACAACAAAAAAATAATATTTATTATAATAATAATGATAAAAAAAAATAGAACTTCCATTAAAAATAAATCAATAGTGACTTCAATAGTTTAGAGATATTTCTTAGATGTTAGTCGGTAATTTCACCATCCTCATTTAATGTGGTCAACATTAGTTGACTTTTACTCTTCAGGAATCGAAGCCTTTTTCCTCATTTAAAGGAGTTTCGACGAGATGATGGATTTAGCATAAAGAGTCTCGAAGCCTTGAGGTTCGACAAGATATGAGACGAGAAGCAAAACCGTCGAAGTCAAGCAACTTCCTTTGAAGCGGAAAGATTCGAATTTCAAAAGAGAAGCGGTTTCCTCAAAGGAGAACGTGGGAGACAAGCGGTTGTCTACAATGGAAGGAGTGCTGATTGTGGGATTAGTTCTTTTTCCAAGTTATTTTCTTTGTATAAATAAGAGTTTTCCATAGGGAAAACGGGTCGCAAATCACCTATACAGAATTCTAAAAACACTTGAAGTACCGACGCGGGAGAAAAGAGTCATAAAGAATTTATGTAAAGGATTTGTCGAACCACCTTTTTTTTAATGCACTGTATTTTACCTTTCCTTTAAGTTTCTACAATTTAAAATTAATGCCTTTGTTTTGCTTTTAAAACTCTTTTTATGTCGAAAGACGCCACACGATCTCGTCCTGTTCGTTAAGCAACCTACGAGCCTGATGAACGCACAAAACAAAAATGCACAACATGTCCTAGGATCTATGGTTTGGTTCTACTTGTAATAATCAAAACCAGCTCGTATTATTCGCCAAAAACACCGGTGAACAAATTGGCACACCTATGAGGACCCTGTTTGTGCATCATTTTCATAAAAAAAAAAAAAAAAAAATCAAAACCTTGGGAAGAAATTTCCATTGTATTTTTCTTAAGAAAACTTTTTCAAAACCTTGGAAAGAAATTTCCATTGCACTTTTTCAAAAACCTTTGGAAGAAATTTCCATTGTACATTTTTAAAATAAAAAAACCCTTTGGAAGAGATTGTCATAGTCTTCCAAAAACTTTCAAAACTTTTTTCTAAGAAAAACTCGTTTTTCTAAAAACATTTCTTGTGAAAACGGTTTTCTGAAGAATAACAACTATATTCAGTGAACTTTTTCTAAGGGAAGAATTCACATTTTGTGCATGCATTTAAGAAGTGGTAAAACATTGAAAATAATGACTAAATCCGCCAATACGGATGCTCTATGTCATCACAATCATCACAGTCATCTTGACAAGCACAAATTACATGGGCATTCGACCCTGCAGTGGGTGCAAGTGTATCGACGGTCGTGGGGGCAACCATCCTCATGCTGGTTTCGACGGAAATGGGAGTAACCGCTCCAACAAGAACAACTCAAATGACACAACCAGAAATGGGGACCTTTGTACCACAATTTACTCCTGGTGTACCCATGTCTACAATTGTCCCTACTTCTCCTAACCCTTAAGTTAGGACTCGATTTGATGAAATGGTCATAAATATGTAGAACTTTTCTAAGGACCAGCCATACGGTATGCGAGCTTCAATGATGAAAATTTTGCATAATAATAATGCATTTACAGAACATGCAAATCCATTTACACCGTTTAACACACATAGTCCTTCAAGTTCTAGTGTTTTTGGCAGAAATGCTCCACCAACCTTAACTAAAGAATCTATGATGTTGTTTAGGCAACAAATGGTCGAGAGCAATCATGAGATGATTAATTTGTTGACACAACAAATTGGTACGGTGTTTAACCCTTTGATTCAAACACATATCATGTTACCAAGCATTAGCCACTCAAATGTAAATAATAGCAGAATTCTTCGCCCCTCCACAAACTGTCTATCAACGGATCCCTCAGATCCAAAATATCCCTCAAATCCAAAATACACAACCTGTGCAAATTATCGAACATATAGTCCAAAGACAACAACGTGTGCATCGACCTCAACCAGTCGAATCAATGGTACAAGCACAGCTAGAGGTAATTTTGGTGGATAGAAATCATGATGCAGACAAAGTTGTTAGAAATATCCTACAACAAAATATCGGAGCAAATAATAACATAACCACTTTGGTTGAAACTATCATGGCTCAGAATGGCTTAAACATGGGTTTACATAGGCCAAATTATATATCTCATTTGTCAGAATATGTTATACAAATTGAACTTCCTAGGGGTTACAAATTCCTAAGTTCAACGTTTGCTGGTGATACTAGTGAACCTATTATCGAACACATATCACGTTATTTAACGGAGGTCGGAGATATTGCAAACAATGATAATTTGAGATTAAAGTTCTTTCCAAATTCTCTAACAAAAAACGCCTTTACGTGGTTTACTATGCTTGCACCGCGTTCCATTCCACATTGGAACTCAATTAGAGAGACTATTTCATGAACAATTTTACATGGGCTAATCTAAGATAAGTCTAAAGGAATAAACGAGTGTTGGGAGACAAACGACCAAGTCTATTGATGACTATTTGAATAGGTTCATATTGTTAAAGGCAAGATGTTTTACTCAAGTACCTGAACATGAGTTAGTCGAAATGGTCGTCGGTGGCCTAGATTATTCTATTAGAAAGAAACTAGACACTCAACACTTGAGAGACATGGCCCAATTGGCCGATAGTTCGACAAAAGATTATTCTGTTGAAGCAAAAGATGATGTTGCTTAATGTCAGATGGTAGAGGTTTCCTGAAGTCCCAAAGATGCTGACAAAATTGTTTCAGAACTTCAGTACGATGGGAATGCAAAAACAACTTATCCCATGGCTGAAAAGCAGTTGATTGATTTCCTCAATAGTTATAGATTGAAAAATTCTAAGGTAATAATGTGCC
This sequence comes from Medicago arabica, assembly GCA_946800305.1. NCBI lineage: Eukaryota > Viridiplantae > Streptophyta > Magnoliopsida > Fabales > Fabaceae > Medicago > Medicago arabica. Next base: position 12,870,615 of record OX326964.1, read on the forward strand.
TAGATGTAGTATGATATTCGACATAGAGGCTGCCAAAAGCCTTGAAAAGTGTATTCCAGAATCTAAGAAGAGAGGAAAATGGTGTTGGGGTAAGGAGGGTGGGAGATTTTAATTTATCTTTGTTAGGGAAGTGGTGTTGGAGGATGTTGATTGATAAGGAGTGGTTGTGGTACCGAGTTTCGAAAGCTAGATATAGAGAGGAGGGGGCGGTTGAAGGAGGGAGGCAGCCACTGTTCGGTTTGGTGGCAATCGTTGAGTAGGATATGTGAGGGGATTGGTGAGGGTGTCAGAAGTTGGTTTGAAAATAACACCCGTCAGGTTGTAGGTGACGGAAGGAAAACTTTATTTTGGCGGGACATTTGGGTAAGGGAAATTCCGCTTAGACTTAAATTTCCCCGACTTTTCAATTTTGCTGTGAATAAGGAGTGTTCGGTGGAGGAGATGATGAGGTTGGGGTCAGCGGATGGGGGTTGGGCGTGAGTTTGGCGTCGTCGTTTATTAGCTTGGGAGGAGGAGAGTGTGAATGAGTGCTCTGTTTTACTTCATAACATTGTTTTGCAGGAAAATGTTCATGATACTTTGAGGTGGTTACTAGATTCTATTCATGGTTATACGGTGCGGGGAGCATATTGCTTTCTTACTAATTCTTGTGAGCCTTTGGATAGGACTCTTGTCGATGACGTCTGACATAAGCATATTCCTTCAAAGGTATCTCTGTTTGTGTGGCGCCTCCTTCGCAACAGACTTCCGACTAAAGACAATTTGGTGTGGCGGCGTGTCCTTCAGCCTAACGCTACGGCGTGTGTGTCAGGATGTGGGGATTCGGAAACATCAACAAATCTGTTTTTAGGATGTGAAATTTTCAGTTCTCTTTGGTCTCGTGTGTGGCACTGGTTGGGTATCTCTTCGGTTTCTTCAGGCGACCTTCAACATCATTTCATTCAGTTTACTAATATGACAGATCTGCCTAGATTCACACATTTATTCCTAAGAGTAATTTGGTTTGCTTTAGTTTGAGTGCTTTGGAAGGAAAGGAATAACCGTGTCTTCCAAAATACGGCTTCTAATTCTTATATACTCGTTGAAAAGGTTAAACTGAACTCTTTTTTATGGTTGAAGTCAAAACAAATGACATTTAGTTACAGTTATCATGACCGGTGGAAAAATCTCCTTCTTTGCATGGATGTCCACTTGTAATCTTTTTCCCTGTTTTGGCGGTGCTTTCTTTTTTGTTGGCTCTTTGATCTTGTAAATACACTTGGGTGTTTTACCTTTTGCCCGTTTTGCGCGGGGTAAACCACAGATGTTTATAATATATCTCATTTTATTTTGTTAAAAAAAAAAAACTCAAAATTGTTAAAAAAATGTCTGCCAGGTTAACTGCCCTGATACTGAGTACCGTCTGCATCAAATGCTTCCCCTGACGGGACCTATAACGTCCGTGACTCCATGTAATTTCCAGAACCCAAAGTGGTCCTACAATTTTATTTGGATTAGTAATAACGACAACAAAAACGATAAAAATACACTTTTCCATTTAAAATCTACATGCACTATAATACAAGTACCAATGTTTTAAGATTTAAGATGAATTAAATTTAAACATACTCAACATGAAAAAACTAGAGTACCAATGTTTATCTATGTGTTTTTTTCCTGAAAGAAATATTTTACCATAGAAGATGCAATCGGTGATATGAGTTAGAAGGAAGAAGAATTATTAGGAAGGATGGTGGGGGAGAGAGGAGTTCAGAATTAACATGCATATGGAATTCTTGAGAGTTAACAAAAATTAATATATTTAATTCTAGAATTTAATTCTTCTAATTTTTTATCGATTAAAGTTTTTTATCAATTAAAGTTTTTAAATACCTAATAAATTCATATGAAATATTTTTCCAGAGAGTTTAATTCAATTGCTAGAAACATTATATTATATATTTAGAGATTAAGACTTAAACATACAATTTATTCATTTTCAAAAAATGAATTTTTAATCACTAAACTATTTGACAAACAATTTTTATGGAATAAAAGATGTATGTTATATATCCATACCAATCTTTATGTTTACCTAAAAATGTCAGAGTGAGTTTAAAGATTTTTTGTGTTATGAGCGAATCAATAAAGTTGTACCTTTTAATTATTTAAATATCTTTCTTATTATATTTTTTGTTGCAAAATATTCATTGAAAATTAAGGTTCTCTACAAACATATTTTCAATAAAATAAATTAAAATGAGTTAGAAATAAATATATTTACTTAATACTAACTACTAAGTATAAATAATAATTTGATGCGGTTTATAAAATGGTACTCTAAAGTGCAGCTTCTCCCGTCCACACTCAATGCCACCCCTAAGTGGTGGCAATATAAAATATTACTTTTACAGAGCAAATGAATGGTTCCATGATGAATAATGAAATTTGGTCTAGTAATAAAAAATTGATATAAGATCTGAAGATTCTGGAGTTGAGTTCTGTTGAGATCTTTGAAAGCAGTAAATGTAAATTCTTTATGATTTTTTTTAATAAATAAATTCTTTATGATTGTTCTTTGAATTCTACGGTATTTTTTATACTTGAAAATACTCTAGAATATAATAGCATCTCCAACAAGTGTGTTTAAGTTTAAGTGCATCTCATAAACCAAAGTATGTATGAGCTGTATAAGTATTCACTTTAGAATAAAATATGTTTGCGTTGTTTATAAAAATATATGATATACAGCTATAAATGGAGTTTAATAGTAGCCTACAACAGATCAAAGTAGGTTATTTTTTATATAAAAAGTTAAATATAAGACCATTTTAGATCTTCTAAGTGTAGTTATAATTAGCCTTAATTAATAAAGGAGAGTTGGTTCACCTATAACTATAATAAATGAATGATAAAACATGTGTCTTGCCAGCAAAAAGTTTGATGACTTTTTTTTAGTTTGAATTCTAAACTTTCTATATATTATATATTGTTTATAGACCAACTAATCTAAACTTACGATAACTTTATAACATTCGTTAAAGTTTTAAAATAAAAACAATTTATAATTTTATATAAGGAAAAGTCGCTTTTTAACTTTCAAGTTAAATCCATTATTCTCGAAACAAATTTTTCTCTTTAAACTTTTTAACAAATGAGATACTTGTTAACACTTTTTCTAAAACGGTATTTTTTTTCCTTTGCACTGGTTTCCGACCCATCAAATGTGGTCGATTAATCCAACTCGTGCATATGAACATGTGCACTGACCAAACGTTCTTTCTCCTGAAAATCAAACCTAATATTCTCTTGATACGTCCTTAGAATAAGCTTCTTGCTACTGGAGCCCAAACAACTAGGTTAAAACGGTATTTTTTGAGTCATAAAAACAATACTATAAATGGGAAGCACCACCGTTTGACTAATATAAACAAACAAATCTCCACTTCCACACACAAAGTCAGCCTTATGTTAACACGTGTTTATGCCTATTTATTGTGACACATATTACCAAAAAAAATTGTGACACATCTTTACATAAACCAAACTACTGTGACACATCAATTTTATCATTTTCAATAAATATTACTTTCTCCTTCAAAAAAAAAATCTTGCTTTCTTTCTCAAACCAAACATAAGCATCTCATTTGGATTCTCATCTTTTTTCCACTCATGGCGGCTATAGAGGAGTTATCTTCTTCCATGCCCCAAGCTTCTTCTGAGGTATATATAAACATAAATAAATATCAATATTATTTATTTGTATTATTATTATTATTATAAACTTTATCATTATTTTGATTCGTGTTACTTCACTACTATAAAAATCATTTGGAGTTTAGTACTTGTTTTTTTGTTTGTACTTGTATTCTTTATCATCTTAATTAACCCTAATTATATATAAACAAACCAAAATTCCTTGGCTAGTTGTATTTTATTAATATTTTTTGCAATCTTAGACACATGCATTACACGACATTTTCTTAGATCATGATAATAATGTTTAGTAGTTTTTTGTTTTTGTTCACTGGTATTCCCAAGTTTTTGTTTGACTTTGATTAAGATAGTTGAGTGCAAATGTAGAAATTTTAAATCAACCATGCTTGCTTTTGCACGTTGTTATTAATTTAATTGAATATCCAAAATAACTATATAAAATTGGACAAGATTGCGTGATTCAATACCTTTGTTGTTGGCAGGATTGAATTTTTTAGTGTTTATTAGGCCCAATTTATTTGAATTTTCCCTATTTATTTATATTTAATTGAATCATAGACTAAAATTTTCATCTATATATTCATAGTTCTTTGCCTCTATTATTCAATAGAAAGCAATAGCATAGGATTTTAATTTAATAGCAATTAGCAATGGCATTGGAAGATTCAGTTCCAATTTCAACTAATTCTAATTCTATTGAGCAGGAAAAAGTGATTCCTTCAACAGATGAAATGATGGAAAGGGGTTTAGGAAGATTTGGTTGGGTAGAATTTGTGCAATGCATTCTTGTTTCATTCGCAATGTTCTTCGACGCACAACAATCATTCATAACAATTTACACCGACGAATACCAAACATGGCATTGCACAAATCCGACCACATGTGCATCAGATTCTAACATCTGCAAAATTCCTAAGACTTCATGGTCATGGGATGGACCAGCACACAAGACAGTGATATCTCAATGGAGTCTTGAATGTGCTAGTAGTTTTGTAACAGGTTTACCGCAATCTTCGTTCTTCATTGGTTGTCTTTTCGGATCGTTTCTGCTAGCAACTTTAGCTGATACATCACTTGGTAGAAAGAACATGCTTGTTATGTCTTGTTTATCAATGTCTATAGTTTCAATTCTCATTGTTTTCTCTACCAATGTTTGGATTTATTCTGTTTTTAAATTCTTGATTGGCTTTTTGCGTTCGTCGATCGGTACATGTGTTCTTGTTTTGCTCACTGAGAAAGTTAGTACCCAATGGAGGTTCACCGTTGGGATTGTCGAATATTTCTGCTTCACATTAGGGTATGTGTCATTGCCTGGTATAGCTTATCTCAATAGATATAATTCTTGGAAATCGGTGTACATTTGGACATCAGTTCCTGCAATTATTTACTCGATTGTTGCTTATGTCTTTGTTACTGAGTCTCCGAGGTGGCTTATAATGCAAGGAAGACACCAAGAAGCTATGGCAATGCTTAAAGGAGTTTCTTCTGTAGAGAATGGTGATGATTTGACTGTAAGTTTAATAGAAGCCCCGGTGAATAAACAAAAGGCTTCGATTTTCCAACTTTACTCGTCGATTGCAGAGTTGTTCGGGAGAAGTTGGGCTCTAAAGCGAATGGTGGCGGTAATGGTTCTTGGTATTGGAATTGGAATGGTTTATTTTGGAATGCCTTTAGCAGTTGGAAACTTGGGCTTTGACATTTATTTGGCTGTTGTGTTCAATGGTTTGATGGAAATACCGTCTTGTGTGGCTACTTATTTCTTAGAGAATCGCCGAAGAAAGCCATCAATTCTTGTATTCTCGATAGCTAGTGGCATATGTTGTATAACATGTGTTATTGTTGGATCGGGACAACAAGGAGTTAAGGTCGGGTTAGCAATGACATCGTTTTTCAGTGCTTGCACAGCTTATAATGTGTTTCTCATTTACATTATTGAGCTGTTTCCAACAAGTGTGAGAAACACTACAACATCATTGGTGAGACAAGCTATTGTTTTTGGTAACATTTTCAGCCCCTTTTTAATATCTGCTGGGAGGAAAAATGACATTTTCTCTTACGGCGTGTTTGGAGTTGTTATCATGTTGTCTTGTGTTACATTACTCGGTTTGCCGGAGTCAAGAGGATTAGCTCTCTCTGATACCATGGATCAACAAGAGAAGAAAGATGACATGTCGGTTTAAAATCGGTAATGTTATTTGTTTATGATGTTGTTTTCACGTCTTTTTTGTTTTTGTTGCTTGGTAGGAAGAGTGATTGATTTTGTATCAAGTTTGTCTCGATTTTGAAATGAATACTTGAGATTTGATTTTTGAGCAATGAGTTTCACCTTCTTTTGAAAGTAAAGATTCCACAAGGGTAAACTTGGTTTATTTTTTTTCCTCCACTCTGATAAGTAACAACGTTTGTATAGTCAAAGATGTTTCTGTGACATTTGTACATGAAACATCTTAGGGCCATGAAGCTTATGACCTAAGAATTTTGCAGGCAGTTAAAGATGATTTGTTGTTTTCTCCTTTATGTTCAATAGTTGATTCTTGATACCGTTAAGGATGAAGAAAGCATAGTTACTAGTGAGTTCAGCTGTGTATGCTATGTTTGTGTTTTGGATACTGGCCAAGCTGGTTGCTTTAGTCCCTCAAAATAATGTTGTTGTCGGTTTTGGTCACTCGGTTTTTTTTTCTCCGTCTTGCCTCTTCTTTTTTAAAATTAGCATATTTTGAATCACGACTGATTTGACAATGTCACCATGACACTGTGATTTTGTTAAAGTTGTAAGGTGTAGTTTTTGTAAAATTACGATGGCTCATCGTGGTTTTGCAACTGGTCTCTCTAGCTCTCTCTAATTCAAGAGTTAGAAGCTGTGCAGGATAAGCAAACCTAGAAGACATGTACTATTATTTTAGACAAAATGGCATGCAAAGGTGTCACTATAATGAGAGTCATTCCAATTATGTTGACACAACTCTCATCAACAATCATGTGCAACTATGCCAAAACTTTCTCCTGTCGCAATGACCGTGATTTTTTTTACGGTAAACAAAGGAAATTCATTAACTAAAACAAAGAACATTATATAATTCCATGGAACACACTGTGTTGAGACATTTTCATCCACACTGTGATGGACCAATACACTTTGAGAGTGCATTAATCAAGAGAGGGTTACCAGACCAATATCTAGTACCTAACATCCAAACCAATTTCTTCCACAATTTTCAAAAGCAAAGTAACACACGTCATAGTTTTTTTTTCCATTTTCCCAAATAGTGCCAATGTTAGGCTAATTTTTGGCCTAATGAACATTAAGATATTCCAAAATATATAGGTCCCATTTTGGAGGAGATTTAAAGTCTTCCACCCTTTTGACAAAAAAAAAAATAGTGTTTTCTAGGCTAGGAGGTCCAATCATCCCTTTGTTTTACAATCAAAAAAGTACTTGTATCAATAATGCTTGTCAATAATCCCTTTGTAGCACATACTATGAAACACAAGGCCTCTCTTGCATTCATTTAAGTACAATTTAATAAGTCTAATATATTCTAGCAAATAAAGAGGCAACAACGAAGAGAGAAAAGTCAATAATGCATCTATCCAAGTTGATAAGAGTCAATAATGCACATATTTTCTTCTGAAACAAGTCCATAAGCCACACTAATTTGTTTTTGGGTTAAATATGAGATTTTGGTTTTTATAAATTTACAAATTTTTCATTTTAATCCCCTAAATTTTTTGCAAGACGTCTAGTCCCAAAAAAATTTAATAACAACTTTTGGTCTCTATTTTTTAGTCAACTCATATCTAATCATCATATTTTTTAAGGGAACTTTTACGATACATCTTATAAATTGAGGTGTATCGGTACTCTTGCTTTATAAATTGATAAATTAACGATCATTTTATAAAATAAGGAGCTATTTGATAATGTTTATATTTTAGAAAATATCATTTAAAAAAAAACATTTTTTCATTGTTTATATTGTTTATAAGAATCATATTAAATTTTTAACATTTTTTTAAAAAATAATCAATATTCTTTGTTATGAGTAATACAAATTTATACAAATTAAATTTTATTCTGTAGACGTTTTTGGTAAATAATATTTAAATTTTATAATTATCAATGATAGAAAATAATTCTTTTTCTTCAAAAAAATAACTCATGTAATTATTAATTTAAAGATTTAGTGCACCGGTATACTCAAATTTTTGAATATACCTAATTTTTTCATGAAATTTTTAGAACAGTGGTGCTATATATACCACGAATCAAAAGCAACGAATACCATGAAACTTGTATATGGCTACGTGAAAAGAGCTCACATCACACAAAAAATATTAAATGTTATTTAATGGAAAACATGGGTGAGTGGTTACATGATTCTTGATTTTCGATGCATGCTTTGTGGTAATAGGAATTTCTCTTTTGAGAAATGGATAGAATATTATGATCCTGTCAAAAAGTTTTACATTTTGTGGGAATATTCTCCACATTTTCAAAAAATTTCATTAAAAAAATATGATGGGGGCATGAATTGACTAAACAGTAAAGACCAAAAATGGAGATGAAAAATTTCTAGAGACTAAAAATCTAACAAAATTTTTAGAGATACTAAGACAAAAAAATTAATATATTTATATGGACAAAAACATATTTAACCTTTATTTTACCGGATAAACCACGGTAAGTAAAAGCATAAGAATACATAACCTAATTGTTCGGCCCCACCAGTGTAACATGAAGTTTTATATTAATATATGTGTCCCTTTAGTTTTTTTCTTCACTTTTAACATGCATTAGAAAAATTTCCTTAAAAAAATGTATTAAAAAAAATTAATCTTTGTTTACATTTAAAATTAGTTGTCTTGTTAACCAAATTCGATAAGTAGGCGGATATAACAATTACGAAAAGAAACCCATCAGCCGAATGAAAGGATAGACGATACTAGAACAATTAGGGAAATGAAGTTGATTCATTCTTGATGCCATAAACTCAGGGTCATTGAACTATATAATGACGCATCAACCATAATTTGATGCTCTCAACATCGATAACCACTTCGAGAAATGAGGAATTGCACACGATTAGTAGTTGGTATGCGCATAAAGAGAATGTGTCAATTGTACATGCCAAGGAGAGGAGAAAGAAGTTGAAGCGCCACGGTCCCACTAACATGGATGTTATCACACACCCGCAAAAATTAGTTAACTGGAGGTTATGCATTGCAGGCTGAAGGTGAGAAAAACACAAGAAGGGAGGGTTGAATTATGTTAGTTTTTTCTTCTTTTTAAACTAAGTCCAAAGTTCAAAGTCTGATAGAGTTCAGATTCTGGAACAATGTTCAGAGTCAAGTGCAGGATAATGTAGAGAGAGAGAGAGAGAGAGAGAGAGAGAGAGAGAAGAGAAAGACACAAAGCAATTATACATTATCCTTCCACAATCCGTAAGTAGTCATGTCCCCCTTGCACTTTCAAGGAGAGTTCACTAAAATCAATATCTGATTACAAATGCTCAAGCACAAAAGCAAGAGACATCTAAATACTCAAGCACACAAGCAAGAAATTTCCTATGCTCAAGCACAAAAGCAAGAGACTTCTAAACAAACAAAATTACACAGAAAAATGTTTGAGGTTTAACACTTGATATACAATCAGTGGTGTTCACAATACAAATCAGATAAGACTATTAAGACTCTAGAGTTTTTAAGTTATGAAAGTTTATAAAAAATTCTAAGTGAACTTTGAGAAATTTTTTTGAATCTTCTGACTATTCACCATTTGTGAATCTTTTGCCGCTCTTTCGAGAAAAATTTCCAAATTCAAAAATGGCTTCTGCTAGCGGTCAAGCAACTGGATCCATTAAAGGCAAAGAAATTCCTTTTGCCGCCATTGTTAAAGCTCTTCCACTGAAGAACAATCAAATTTACGCTCCAGAACCCGACCTAGACGCGGAAAAAGTAAAAATTTGGAAATCTCAGGTATTGATTATGTATTCTGTTTCTACTACCGTTTACGCTTTCCTAGGGCCTTACCCATATCCCAAACTGAAAACTCCAGAACTTGAGGAAGCCTTTCTTGGTTAAGAGAATTGAAGGCTCATAGTCTTTTCGGAGGACATTCCCAATATGTCTTACATGACCCACCAGATTTTTAGATCTTCTCCCTCAGCTCTCCATGCCCCTGCCTTCTTGAGTTGGTTAAAGAAAGTAGAATTGAAGAAAGCCTCAGTTTGGAAAACCCTAGGCATCTACAACCTAATCCAAATTTCCAGAACAAGATTGAACTATGATGAAAAACTCATATTGTCTGCGATTCACTTTTGGGAAAGTTCTACCAACACCATGCAACTAAACTATGGCTTACTGTCCCGTACCTTGTTCGTCGTAGCTGCCATCACTGGGTTTCCCCCAATTGGCGAATCTTATGATCCTGATCGAGAGAACAAGACACACTTCATGTTGGACATAGTTTCTTATGGCGCGTTCATAAACAAGTACTTCGACAAAAGTACTATCGAGGTTTCTGACGAAGAGCACATTGCTTTTCTTGCCTTATGGATCTGCCACTATGTCTTTTGCACCCGTTCACTTCAAGTAGCTAAACAATATGTTACCATGGTCATTCAACTCCATGAAGGTCATTCATTTAGCCTGGGGAGACTACTTTTGGGAACTTTGTATAATTCCATCGGGGTCGGGTGCGACACTATGAAGGATTTGGCTGAAGGAAAAACCTTGAATCTTGCTGGTTCTTGGTGGTTCTTTCAATTGTGGCTCGTTGCTACTTTCAAAACAAAGCTAAATTTGCACATTCCACCAGTCCATGATAAAGAAGTCAACAGTCGAAAGATAGAAGGATTTCGACTCGCCCATCTTACTAAAAAGACTGTTGGTCACTCAATTGTCGACTATTCCTTGGAGTACTATGATGGTTTTTCCAGATGTGACATATTTGAACCATTCATGGCTCCTTTTGTTAGTCGTAAGGTAGTTCCTAAGTGGTTTCAAAGGGAATTTCCAACGAAGGAAACCAAACACCTGGAGAACAATGTCGAAGTGTGGAAGACTTATTTGACTCCCACTTTTCTTCCTGTGAGAATAACTACTGGCAAAACTGATTACAAATTGATTGGTTGTTATCCTCATTTGGTAGCTCGTCAATTTGGATTAAGCCAATTCAAACCAGCGACCATTGCCACATTTTGTGAAACCATTTATGAAAACTTCAACAAAATGTCAGAAGCCACGTACCACCAAAACATTAGCACTTTTGATGGCCTAGCCCAACTATTGAGCCTATTTCCTTCCAGATTTCTCATGAGTGTACTAAAAGTTTCTCTTAGTGGTGGCATTCATATTATTCTGCTCACCTTGTCGATGAGACGGCGTTTCGTGTCAAGCTGACCAATGTTTTTCCTTCTTTGCCGAGAAAGCCTAAGAAAACCAAAGGTATGCACATCAAAGAGATACATGCTTTCCATAAAAAAAATTAAGTTGTGTATAATCCGTTAAATGTCGAAAGAACTGTAAAAGAAGCTGCACTGGTTTAGAAACAGGAAATTCTTGAAAAGCTTCCAAATATAAAGCTTCCTTTTCATGTGGGGGACATACAAATTAAATATAAAATGGCTTTTGCATTTTTTGCATAAAGTTCCCCTCACTTCCCAGTGCAGACTTTACTTTGTCTTTCGAACCGGGTTATCCTTCTTGGTTTTACTTTGGCTATGATGCCATTCAAAATTATTTAAAACCAAAAGAACAACAGGTGACCTGGCTCAACTTCAAAAATTCAGACAAGACAAGTAAGTTTTGTAGTTTTTTACCTGTCGAAACGTAACTCACTGAACTTTGAACAAATTTGCTCTTGCATTTTCAGAGTCGAAAGAGAGCTATCGAGGATAAATCTGAAGTTACCAGCAAAAAGGCTAAACAACCATCTAAGCCCAAGTGCCAGAGGATCCCAAAATCTGACAAAGGCAAATCCGCAGCGGGTGCCTCTTCTGATTCCAACAAGAAAGCTCCTGACCTCGAACTTATCAAAGATGTTCATGTCAAAGGACCGAAAAGTGCTAATTCTTGCCCTGGCGGTGACAAGGTAATAATTGTAACATCTTTCCTTATTTCCATATTAGAAAAAACTGGAGTTCTCGATTAACTCGAATTTCGATCCACTTTCGCAGGACACTGCATCTACTGCTGGAGAACATGCTGGACCCAAACCTAAAAATTCCCATATTTCTTCCTCTTTGAACCTTATCATCAAAGAAGCAGAAATTAATAGTCAAATACAAGCAAATGATAAGACATAACCAAAGAAAGATGTTGCTCTCAAAGGGCAAGACGATACTCGTCCAGGAACAGAGTCATGTCAGCCAGTTACTGAAAACTTCCCCCTACACCTCAAATCTCAACTTCTCTTAAAACTGCTTCCAGTACTAGCAACGCTAACTGAGACACTGAAGAAACTGAAGATAATGAAATCCATCTGAACCAAGGTAAAGGGGATTGAGATTCCCTCATGAAGGATGTTGACTTGTCCAAAAAGAATCTGAGCCATGATACCATTATGGTCGAAATCGATAGATCAACATCTCAAAGAAGCTGAAATGGAGAGATCTCCTCCTGTTGAGGAGCTCGAGGATAGCGGAAATTCTTCTCTGGGATCCCAGAACATAGCCACTCCTTATACTAATCTCCCAATTCATGTGGATCAAGAGACATTTACTGATCTCAAAAAAATAGATTTGATGGCTGCTCTAAGGTTGGTTATTAAGAACCAAAGTTCCATCTTGACTTCAGCTCAAGGCACTCCTCCCTCTACAAGCAATGATCCTCCAACCGTTCCTCATGATCAAATGCTTCAGCAATTCTAAGCAAAACTATTAAATGTGGACCTAGTCCAATCCCTTTGACAAGACAATGGATCTTACTTTGAGATCAAAGGTTTGGTCGAATATCTCACCAATTCTCCATAAACTGCAAATAACAGGGAGCTGCTTCGTTTCTTTCTTGGTCCTCTAATGGATACCCTTACACGAGATTTCTAGAAAAAGTAGGAGATTACAGCTAATGTCATAATTTGCTGCTATCAACATCGATAACCACTTCGAGAAATGTGGGATTGCACACGATTAGTAGTTGGTATGCGCATAAAGAGAATGTGTCAATTGTACATGCCAAGGAGAGGAGAAAGAAGTTGAAGCGCCATGGCCCCACTAACATGGATGCTACACAAACCCACAAAAAGTAGTTGACTAGAGGTTATGCATTGTAAGCTAAAGGTGAGAAAAACACAAGGGGGGGGGGTTGAATTATCTTAGCTTTTTCTTCTTTTTAAACTAAGTCCAAATTTCAGAGTCTGATAGATAGAAGAGAAAGACACAAAACAATTATACATGATCCTTCCACAATCCAGAAGTAGTCCTGTCCCTCTTACACTTCTAAGGATAGTTCACTAAAATCAATATCTGATTACAAATGCTCAAGCACACAAGCAAGAGACTTCCAAATACTCAAGCACACAAGCAAAAGATTTCCTATGCTCAAGCACAAAAGCAAGACACTTCTAAACAAACAAAATTACACAGAAAAATGTTTGAGGTTTAACACTTGATATACAATCAGTGGTGTTCACGATACAAATCAGATAATACTATTAAGACTTTAGAATTTCTAAGATATGAAAGTTTATAAGAAATTCTAAGTGACCTTTGATGTGCAATAATTTCAGCAGAGTTTTGACACACTTAAAACGTTTTTTGTCTCTTACAATCTTCAACTCTTAACTCCTTTATATAGAGGTGTGAAAAATACGTTGAGGATTGCTAGCACATCAAGAAGTGTCGTTGTTGAAGCTTGATCATCACCAATGATTTGTTGCTTGATATGGTTAATGTCCTACGAAGGAATAATTTGAAATCCATTCCATGTATAAAGAATTAACCAACATAGACACAATTGTAGTTTATACTATTGCAGACATGAGATTGAAGTAGTGGTTGTACAATTGTATTATGTCCTTTTCCTGCACTCTTCATTGGATAAGCATCCAATGCCTTCTAATTCCTCTAAAACAGCCGTTGCTCCAGGCTTCTATTCCTTCTGCAATCTTGTGTCTTCAAATAACCAACTTTAACTAACTGTAGCTTCTTGACTTCAGACTCTGATGGTCTTCAGACTCTGGCAGTCAGCTTCTGATGAATCTTCAGACTCTGATGATCTTCAGACTCAGTCTTGCAACAAAAGCTTCCTTTGAATATTATATTGCTCTCTTTTGATCTTTTGGAACCAATATCTTCATTTAAGACTTATAAAATTTTAGTCTATGATCCTGCACGCTTGAACAAATATTAACATATCCAATTAACATTTTAATACCTTGTTATCGTCAAAACTTAAGTGGTAATGTTAAACATATTTTGTTCCAACATAGTTGACATTGTTTTCACATTAGATACTATGTCCGTACATTATAATTAACACATACAATCAAGCAAACTCATTTTCACAATTTATCTCATTTATCTTTCGATTTTAATTTATGCATTTTTTATTGTAGCTTAAAATTCTAAAAAACAATTGTAGCTAACTTTCAACAAGAGTAGTTAGGGAATGCAAATTTGGGCGACACAACTTCTCCCTTAGCGTTAGTCGCTTGAAGTGAGGAAATCACAGTTGTACGAAGTAGTAGCTTTCCACTACTTTACAAATCTTTGTTCACAAATGAATCATTGTTCTTAACCATACTTTATTATTTGAGATCTTTAAGTATTTTATGCTATTAAAATTTATTTTAAAACTATTGAAACCTTAATAACTTATTTTATTTTCACACAAACAAGTTTGCTCGTTGAAAAACTACAGAAAGTTGCAATGTCTTCGTCCTTGTAAGTTCGATAATTCTATAATATTATTTAAGAACTAATATAGTAGTGTTTTCAGAGATACCTATTAATCACCCATTGGATAATGACGAGATATTGATTAATGTGGCAACTCAGGGTCATTATATATAATAATAATACTATAATATGACATGGCATGCTATGCCAATGTGCCGCGTCACCTAAACGGGTTGAGAAGATGACATTAATTATAAACTAATAAAATAAGAATCTTATATTATATGGACACAATCGAGAAAATAATTCAAAGGCTAAAAGCAAAAGCATAAAAAGTTATCCTCGTTCCTTATTTGTTGTTATTCTTTACAATTTATTTTTAAAACTTATAAAATCGAGGCGTTAACTATTAAGTGAAAAACTACTATGAAATCATCTTGGATCATGATTTTAACCTTTTCCCTTTTGAAAAATAATTATACTTTTCTCCCAACAAAAACCGCTCCCTCCCAACTGAAATGACTTAAGTCCTCATGTGTGGTTTAACTAACGTTGCGTAAGTTAACTCACGCACCTTTGGCATGTGGCGTGAGTTAACTCACACCTTTTTGCATCATACTTGTCACGTTTTTTGGACGGTGGTCAAATGGCTTAGCACATTTTTTACACGTTTTTGACTAACCATAATGGTTAGATACAACCTAGGCTTGCATTCTCCCTATAAATAATCTTCCAACCTTCACCATTTCTCACATTCTATCCTCCTCTTCCTTCTACAACAACAATACTTTTCCATCCTTGTCCTTTCATAGAAAAAGGCCTCTTTAAAAATTTCAGGGATTGTATGAACGTTCAATGGAGATGGCAACGCACTGCAAAGAAGTGCGGTTTGTTTGGGTGCAAGGTTGAGATTGAATGTCTTTTTTGCATTAGACAAAAAAACATACCTTACCTCATTCCCCTCCTCCCACACCATCTATTTCTCCTTCCCCTTCATTTTCCCCCCCATCATCTTGCACCACTAGAAGTTTAGCTTGCTTTCCAAAGAGGATTTTTCTTTATACCCCGGTCCCCCCCCCCCCCCCCACATGAGATTGAAGTAGTGGTTGTACAATTGTATTATGTCCTTTTCCTGCACTCTTCATTGGATAAGCATCCAATGCCTTCTAATTCCTCTAAAACAGCCGTTGCTCCAGGCTTCTATTCCTTCTGCAATCTTGTGTCTTCAAATAACCAACTTTAACTAACTGTAGCTTCTTGACTTCAGACTCTGATGGTCTTCAGACTCTGGCAGTCAGCTTCTGATGAATCTTCAGACTCTGATGATCTTCAGACTCAGTCTTGCAACAAAAGCTTCCTTTGAATATTATATTGCTCTCTTTTGATCTTTTGGAACCAATATCTTCATTTAAGACTTATAAAATTTTAGTCTATGATCCTGCACGCTTGAACAAATATTAACATATCCAATTAACATTTTAATACCTTGTTATCGTCAAAACTTAAGTGGTAATGTTAAACATATTTTGTTCCAACATAGTTGACATTGTTTTCACATTAGATACTATGTCCGTACATTATAATTAACACATACAATCAAGCAAACTCATTTTCACAATTTATCTCATTTATCTTTCGATTTTAATTTATGCATTTTTTATTGTAGCTTAAAATTCTAAAAAACAATTGTAGCTAACTTTCAACAAGAGTAGTTAGGGAATGCAAATTTGGGCGACACAACTTCTCCCTTAGCGTTAGTCGCTTGAAGTGAGGAAATCACAGTTGTACGAAGTAGTAGCTTTCCACTACTTTACAAATC
Source organism: Medicago arabica (assembly GCA_946800305.1). Taxonomy (NCBI): domain Eukaryota; kingdom Viridiplantae; phylum Streptophyta; class Magnoliopsida; order Fabales; family Fabaceae; genus Medicago; species Medicago arabica. Next base: position 12,886,968 of record OX326964.1, read on the forward strand.
TTTGTTCACAAATGAATCATTGTTCTTAACCATACTTTATTATTTGAGATCTTTAAGTATTTTATGCTATTAAAATTTATTTTAAAACTATTGAAACCTTAATAACTTATTTTATTTTCACACAAACAAGTTTGCTCGTTGAAAAACTACAGAAAGTTGCAATGTCTTCGTCCTTGTAAGTTCGATAATTCTATAATATTATTTAAGAACTAATATAGTAGTGTTTTCAGAGATACCTATTAATCACCCATTGGATAATGACGAGATATTGATTAATGTGGCAACTCAGGGTCATTATATATAATAATAATACTATAATATGACATGGCATGCTATGCCAATGTGCCGCGTCACCTAAACGGGTTGAGAAGATGACATTAATTATAAACTAATAAAATAAGAATCTTATATTATATGGACACAATCGAGAAAATAATTCAAAGGCTAAAAGCAAAAGCATAAAAAGTTATCCTCGTTCCTTATTTGTTGTTATTCTTTACAATTTATTTTTAAAACTTATAAAATCGAGGCGTTAACTATTAAGTGAAAAACTACTATGAAATCATCTTGGATCATGATTTTAACCTTTTCCCTTTTGAAAAATAATTATACTTTTCTCCCAACAAAAACCGCTCCCTCCCAACTGAAATGACTTAAGTCCTCATGTGTGGTTTAACTAACGTTGCGTAAGTTAACTCACGCACCTTTGGCATGTGGCGTGAGTTAACTCACACCTTTTTGCATCATACTTGTCACGTTTTTTGGACGGTGGTCAAATGGCTTAGCACATTTTTTACACGTTTTTGACTAACCATAATGGTTAGATACAACCTAGGCTTGCATTCTCCCTATAAATAATCTTCCAACCTTCACCATTTCTCACATTCTATCCTCCTCTTCCTTCTACAACAACAATACTTTTCCATCCTTGTCCTTTCATAGAAAAAGGCCTCTTTAAAAATTTCAGGGATTGTATGAACGTTCAATGGAGATGGCAACGCACTGCAAAGAAGTGCGGTTTGTTTGGGTGCAAGGTTGAGATTGAATGTCTTTTTTGCATTAGACAAAAAAACATACCTTACCTCATTCCCCTCCTCCCACACCATCTATTTCTCCTTCCCCTTCATTTTCCCCCCCATCATCTTGCACCACTAGAAGTTTAGCTTGCTTTCCAAAGAGGATTTTTCTTTATACCCCGGGCCCCCCCCCCCCCCCCACATGAGATTGAAGTAGTGGTTGTACAATTGTATTATGTCCTTTTCCTGCACTCTTCATTGGATAAGCATCCAATGCCTTCTAATTCCTCTAAAACAGCCGTTGCTCCAGGCTTCTATTCCTTCTGCAATCTTGTGTCTTCAAATAACCAACTTTAACTAACTGTAGCTTCTTGACTTCAGACTCTGATGGTCTTCAGACTCTGGCAGTCAGCTTCTGATGAATCTTCAGACTCTGATGATCTTCAGACTCAGTCTTGCAACAAAAGCTTCCTTTGAATATTATATTGCTCTCTTTTGATCTTTTGGAACCAATATCTTCATTTAAGACTTATAAAATTTTAGTCTATGATCCTGCACGCTTGAACAAATATTAACATATCCAATTAACATTTTAATACCTTGTTATCGTCAAAACTTAAGTGGTAATGTTAAACATATTTTGTTCCAACATAGTTGACATTGTTTTCACATTAGATACTATGTCCGTACATTATAATTAACACATACAATCAAGCAAACTCATTTTCACAATTTATCTCATTTATCTTTCGATTTTAATTTATGCATTTTTTATTGTAGCTTAAAATTCTAAAAAACAATTGTAGCTAACTTTCAACAAGAGTAGTTAGGGAATGCAAATTTGGGCGACACAACTTCTCCCTTAGCGTTAGTCGCTTGAAGTGAGGAAATCACAGTTGTACGAAGTAGTAGCTTTCCACTACTTTACAAATCTTTGTTCACAAATGAATCATTGTTCTTAACCATACTTTATTATTTGAGATCTTTAAGTATTTTATGCTATTAAAATTTATTTTAAAACTATTGAAACCTTAATAACTTATTTTATTTTCACACAAACAAGTTTGCTCGTTGAAAAACTACAGAAAGTTGCAATGTCTTCGTCCTTGTAAGTTCGATAATTCTATAATATTATTTAAGAACTAATATAGTAGTGTTTTCAGAGATACCTATTAATCACCCATTGGATAATGACGAGATATTGATTAATGTGGCAACTCAGGGTCATTATATATAATAATAATACTATAATATGACATGGCATGCTATGCCAATGTGCCGCGTCACCTAAACGGGTTGAGAAGATGACATTAATTATAAACTAATAAAATAAGAATCTTATATTATATGGACACAATCGAGAAAATAATTCAAAGGCTAAAAGCAAAAGCATAAAAAGTTATCCTCGTTCCTTATTTGTTGTTATTCTTTACAATTTATTTTTAAAACTTATAAAATCGAGGCGTTAACTATTAAGTGAAAAACTACTATGAAATCATCTTGGATCATGATTTTAACCTTTTCCCTTTTGAAAAATAATTATACTTTTCTCCCAACAAAAACCGCTCCCTCCCAACTGAAATGACTTAAGTCCTCATGTGTGGTTTAACTAACGTTGCGTAAGTTAACTCACGCACCTTTGGCATGTGGCGTGAGTTAACTCACACCTTTTTGCATCATACTTGTCACGTTTTTTGGACGGTGGTCAAATGGCTTAGCACATTTTTTACACGTTTTTGACTAACCATAATGGTTAGATACAACCTAGGCTTGCATTCTCCCTATAAATAATCTTCCAACCTTCACCATTTCTCACATTCTATCCTCCTCTTCCTTCTACAACAACAATACTTTTCCATCCTTGTCCTTTCATAGAAAAAGGCCTCTTTAAAAATTTCAGGGATTGTATGAACGTTCAATGGAGATGGCAACGCACTGCAAAGAAGTGCGGTTTGTTTGGGTGCAAGGTTGAGATTGAATGTCTTTTTTGCATTAGACAAAAAAACATACCTTACCTCATTCCCCTCCTCCCACACCATCTATTTCTCCTTCCCCTTCATTTCCCCCCCCATCATCTTGCACCACTAGAAGTTTAGCTTGCTTTCCAAAGAGGATTTTTCTTTATACCCCGGTCCCCCCCCCCCCCCCCCCCCACACACACACACCCCCACACCCCACCACAGAAATCACTTTACTCCTTCACCTCCATATTCTTCTGAAGAAGATTTAGTTTTACCTCAATCCCCCTTCCCTAAACAAGAAACATACCTTATCGTAAAATGTATCAATTATATTAATAAAATGATATTTTATGTGTATTATTTTTGTTCCTTTATTTATGTGTTTATTTGCATTTATTTTATGATTTTGACATCTAAATAATATAATGTCTTCAAAGACTAATTAAACTCAGTCTGAATTCGAATCAAATTGCATATTGAATAAATTCGAATAAAGTGGCACAAGTACACAAAATTAATTAAAAAATACACCATTTTATTTAGTTTTAATTTCATCTACATTACATTACATTCTTTCTAAATATATGTGGTATCATCATGATGTGGGATTTAAGTTTGATTTTTGAAAGTTTACTGAAAATCTTGGCATTGAAGTGTTTTATACTTAGGGTAGTGATTTGCAGCGTCCTTTGAAAAGTCATAAGAATGAAGAGAACACAACATATGTATTCTTTCAAATCAACTATATATGTTATCACATCGAATTCCCTCGCATAAGATGAGTCATCACAAAAAGGAATACATTTTAAGAGGTTGGTTTGACTTAATCTTACTTCCCTGCCAACTGACAAGTTCCAATTGACAGAGGAGCATGATCAAGCTCAAAAGAACCTCTTAGAGATGCATTCCCGTCATCATATAAAAGAGTGCATTCCAAGAGGTTGCTTTGAACTGAATCTTACTACCCTGCCAGAGGAGCACTGTAACAACCCAATTTTAGCTAGAATTGTTTTAATTGTTATTTCCATATGTTTGTGTGTGTCTATTTGTGCTTATTTGCCTTTGTGCGTGATTGTGTGGGGATTAGTGAATTTTTAACCTTGAAGGGTATTTTGGTTATTTTGCAAGTGAGGGTAAATTAGTAAGTTCATTTGAAAGATTATTTTAGTGAGAATTGTTATTTTTACTATGTTACTAGTGAATTAGGGTAATTAGTTACAGTTGGTAATTAGTCGGTGTTTTAACGGTTAAAGTGAGTAGTAATCTTTGTGAATTAGTTAGTATAGATGTTGATCCCATTATAACAATTAGAAACTTAGCCCAGTTGGATGGTGATATATAAACTAAACACTTATGAGAAAATTAGGTTTTTCCCATTTATTCACTTCACAAAATATTTTTAGAGAGGTAGAGATAGAAAGTGGATATAAGCTTTGAAAAAGGGGAAAGAAGAGGAGGCTAGAGAGAGCTTGGGGTTTGAAGAGCTAGGAGCTAAAGTGAGGCTTAAGCTAGTGGATTCAAGTCCTAGAGGTCAGGGGGATAGATTCCTTTCATCTAATAAGCTCTAATTTCTAAAAAGTGATTATGGGTCATAAGTGATTAATTGAGATTGTCATTATGATTAATTTATATGTTGAATTTCGTGCTCATGTTTATGTGGTAAATTTGGGTATGTGAAATTGTTCATAAACTTGTTGATTATGCTTAAACTTCATGATAAATATGTGTTAAAGTGATCATGTTGAACTTTTGCCTTACAATGATGATAATGAAATTGTTGTTGTTGATTGTTGATGGATTCATGAACACAAGTTATGAATATTGTTGAATGTTGTTGGTGATGATAATTCATGGATTGGGTGACGATAAGTTTAAGTTGTTTTGTTGGTGTGTTGTGTTTGGAAGAATTGAAATGTTGTTGATAGAAACTTTGGTGTTTTGTGTGAAAACTTTTTAATGTTGCATAAGCTAGTTGGAAGGTTGTATAAAGAGCTTATTTGATGTTTTAGAGCCTTGGAACATAACTTCAATGGTTTTGGGATAAAGAAGGAATCTAAATAAGCACTTTTGGGGCATTTTTTACGAAAATCTGAGACGAAAATACACCAAACAAACCATTTCGCATCGCTAGCGCCTGCACTGGAGCGTCGTGTATGGTCCCCATGCGATCTTTTGAGGGTGTTTTTTTTGCTATTTTCATTAAAATTCTTGCTGGAACACGATGTGATTAGACTTACATTGGTTTTCATAAAATGGGAGGAAACTTGAATTTAGGACGAACTTGGTTTGGAATTAACGGAACAATGACTTTCTTAAGAACAATGATGGTGTTTGACTTTTCCATTGTAATGATGAACGTAGATGAAGCATGTACGGTTGATATAAAACTATAAGAGAATGAAACTTGATTTTTGGTAAAAAGGCAAAATAGACGAAACTTAGGATTTTCATAAAACGAACTTAGGGGAATTTTGGAATTAATCAGAATTGGCCTATGATGCATATATGCATATGCTACTGTGATCATATGTGAGTAGTGTATATGCTTGGTTGAGGTGTTTGAACATGTTTACCTTGTTTTGTGGAATTACTTAGAAAATGATAAAAGTTGTGAAAATAGACGAACTTATGACCGTGTAACTTGCAATTAACTTCATTCTTAAGATGATATGCTAGAATAAGAATAAATCATTTATGATTGGGTGTTTAATATGATAGATGGCATTATGTTGTTGTTTGTCCGTTTCTTATGTGAAATGTGATTTTGGAACTCTAGTGTTTCCTTGAGTTGATTATTGTTTTGATGATGATGTTTGATGATGGATATAGTGATAATTATGTTGACGTTTGATGATGATACTTTTATGAAGATGACTTATGTTGATGTTAGATGACGATTATGATTATGATTATGTTGATGGTTGATGATGATTTATTAATGGTGATGAATTCTTACATGCAAAGTGACGATGATTAGAATACTTTGTATTCAGTGACGATGATATTGATGATGACCACATGTATGAAAAGTGAAGATGAAAATGATGATGAATTGTTGAATGAATGTATGCATTGATTGAGTCATATGTTCATGCATCATAAGTGTCAAGTAGGATATTTATATCCAGTGAAGATGATTAGGATATTTATATCCACTAATGATGATTTACAATACTTTTGTATTCAGTGACGATGATTAGAATACTTTGTATTTAAGTGACGATGATTATGATACATTCGTATCTTGAGGTGACGACCTTGATGATGACCGGTACCACATGCATATAGAGTCGTGTCTAGAGCGCATTGCATACATTCGGGTCTATGTGAATATGTGCATTGGTGATTTATGTGAACTATGTGACTATGTGAATTGATGATTATGTGCATTGATAGAATTTGGTGATGTGGTGAATCAAATGAATTTGCGATTGATGAGTTATATGAAATTGGTGACTTGGTAAATTATATGAATTGGTGATTGGTGAATTATATTACTTGATGATGATTATTTTGGTGATAGTGATGAAGTATGAATCATATGTATTTGAATTAGTGATTTTCTTTTGTGATGATGATTTCCTTGTCTATACTTTTGAAATGTTGAATTGTATTTGTTGAGTTGATTAGGCAACATTTCATATGATTTATACGATAAATTAAAATTAGATGAATTATATGCAAAATGTGAGATGTGTCTTATGTAAGATAAGTAAAATTGCATGTATGATTATGTTTTCTAAATGATGAACTTTTGTTGATAATGTTGATTAAAGATTGCATATGCTAACATGCTATGATGGGGGAAATGATATTACTCATGTAATGATAGTATTGTAGGAGTGGTTAGTATGTATATATGTTATGCATAAAATCCTTGAATTGTTATCTTAGGTTATGCATTAATTGATTTGAATGAGGTGTAACCCCCAGTGGTCATTTGGTTGACTGTCTGCCTTATTCTTACGAATGGGTAGACGGTGTGCAGGAATAACTTGCTTGCTTGGTGAGTTGCTTGAGGATAGCATGAATGTTACCTCGTGTATCGTTTTTGGTGTCGTAGTCTTTAGGGCTCTGATTAGGTGTCCGAGTCGGTGTCTTTTATGTTTGATTGTTGATGAGATTTGAGTATATGTATTGATGATAATATATGGCATAATAACATGGCAACTTGAGGATTTTTTTTTATTATTAGAGAATTGTTGGGATAATTGTTCCGCAGCGATGTTTTAAAAATTTTAGCATGCATGTTTAGGATTTATTGAAGAAGTAACATCTAAATTCTTTATATGATTGTATCTTTTGCGTGTGTTATCACTTTTTAGAGTTTAGGGTGTTACAAGCACGATCCGATTCAAAGAAACCTTTTAGAGGCGCATTCCCTTCTGTGACACTCATCCTATAAGAAAGAATTCGATGTGGTAACCTACATAGCTGATTTGACATAATACATGTTGTGTTCTTTTGACTTTTCAAAGAGGCTTGCAAATCACTACATTCAGTATAAGACACTTCAATACCAACATCTTCAGCAAACTAACAAGAATTAAACTTAAAATGCAACAAAATAAAGACAATACATAATGATGATTCTACCTAAACATAATTTTCTGGCAGAATCAAGATGTTGAGAATATCTTCAGGTGATCTTAGCAATGTAGCTTCCATCTCAATTACCGGGAACATGCGTTCCCGATAATATCTGGAGAACATGCTCCTCACGCAGTCATCGTCTGTCAACATTATCTTTTCAGTCTGCAAATTGAAGGTGAGTAAAACACGAGAAGGGGGGTTGAATTGTGTTTGCTTTTTTCTTCTTTTTAAACTAAGTTCAAATTCCAGAGTCTGATAGAGTTCATATTCAGGAGCAATGTTCAAAGTCCAATGCAACATATATATATATATATAGAGAGAGAGAGAGAGAGAGAGAGATAGATACATAGATACATAGATAGATAGAGAGAAAGAGAAAGAGAGAGAGAGGGGAAAAAGACACAAAGCAGTTATACTGATTACAAGGATAGTTCACTATAATCCAAATCTGATTACAAATGCTCAAGCACACAAGCAAGAGACTTCAAATACTCAGGCACACAAACAAGAGATTTCCTATGCTCAGGCACAAATGTAAGAGTCTTCCAATGCTCAAACACAAAAGCAAGAGACTTCTAAACAAATAAATTACAAAGAAATATGTTTGAGTTTGATCACTTGATATACAATCAATGGTGTTCACAATATAAATCAAATCAGACTCTTGAGACTCTAAATTTTTAAGATATGAAAGTTGTTAAAAATTTCTAAGTGTTTGATGCACAACAATTTCAGCAAAGTTTTGATACAGGTAAAACGTTGTAGAATCTCTCAAAACTTCAAGTCTTCATTCATTTCTATAGAGGTATGAAAGATATGTTGGAGAATTGCCAGCACATCAAAGAGTCATTGTTGAAACTTGATCAATCACGAATGATTTGTTGCTTGATTTGGTTAATGTCATATGAGAGAATAATTTGAAATTCATTCCTTGTGTAGAGAATTAACCAACATAAACACAATTGTAGCTTGTACAATGTGCAGACAATTATGGAGTAGTGGTTGTACAATTGTATTATTGTCCTTTCTCTGAGCTTCTTCAGTGGATAAGCATCCAATGCCTTCTAATTTGTCTGAAATAGTCGTTGCTCCAGGCTTCCATTTCTTCTGCAAAATTGTGTCTTCAAATAACCAAAAGTAACTGACTTCAGGTTCAGACTCTGGAGGTCTTCAAACTCTAGTGGCTTTAGACTCTGACTGTTAGCTTCTAATGGTTTTCAGACTCTGACTTGTAACATAGCTTCCTTTGAAAAATTCTTTTGCTCTCAATTGTTCTTTCAGAACCAATACCTTGTTTAAAGACTTATAAACTTTAGTCTATGGTCATGCACACTTGAACAAATATTAACATATCTAATTAAACTTTTAATACCTTGTTATCATCCTAACTTAAGGTTGCAATTTTAAACACATTTTTTTCCAACACAAATAACCGGGACGTGCATACCAAATGCCATCCACCCTTCTTGTGTCTTCGAAGTTGAGTCCTTTATTGATTTCGTTCTGTTGATCATTCATATCCTTTAGCGTGATATCGACCCAAACCTTGAACAAATGACGGCTTCCACCGTTGAAACGTACTTGAGCTTTGAACAAATGATGATCCATTGTTTCAGGTCAACACTATAAGAAATTAAACAATCAATGAAAAGTTCATTCAAACATTTCATCAAACACTTAGAGTGCAAATTATACATAAACCATAAAACTCATAACTACAACATAAACATGTAAACATCTAAACAATTAAGCAATATAAGTCATTTACATGTAACATTGTATCATTTCTTGCCAAAAAAATGAACCCTAAAACTAAAAAAAATTATAATTTAAGATGAAAAATCTAACATATAAAAATAAAAAGGCTAATGGTGTTTGATTATAAAAATTACCTGTTATTGAAGTGTTGTTTGATTTGAACTTGAAGAAATTTTAGACTTGGGTAATTTGAGAGAAATTTTTGAGATTTTAGATGTGAAAGAGGAAATGAGAAAATGAGCTGTTGTCTGACCTTTAAAATGACACGCTGCGTGGGTTAACTTATGCAACTTAATATTTTTATTTCGTCTTATGTTTAAAAGTTTTTCTAATTCTTATTTTTTAATGAAGTTTAATTGCACTAATTTTGTTATACGTTGCTTATTGCTTATTAGTAATTATTTTTTAAAATTTCAACGTATAATTGCTAATTTTGTTGAACGTTGGAAATATATAGTTCTAATATATGTTGAATGTCGAAATTTTTGTTATATGTCGAATGTTGAAAATATAACAATTTTTCTTCTTCCCATTTATGCTAAGCTTTTAATTTCCATTTCTTTTTCAGAGAAATGTTTTCCTTTGGTGTTTTAATATTTATGTTTTTGTATTTGAAAAGTGGGATGTATAAGATTAAGGGTTAATGAACAAATGGTTATTTTATTCCCAATTATTTAAAAATGGTTACCTTCTTCGACGACATGTGTTGGTGTCTAGTTAAAACCGACACGACACATATAATTACAATCAATCATTTTCACTTTTAATTTATGATCCATGTTTATATCCGTATATAATGTATGTATCTATGCCGGTATCAAAAGCTAACTCACAAATAACAATATCCCATCACTTGTCATCATGTCACAACATAATTCAATGAGAGACTCTAAGCACTTATTTTATCATCAACCTTTATTTTAGTGGAAAATTTAGCATGAACCTTTTTTTAAGTGGAAAACATTGCCATGAAGCTACAGTCTACATCACTTTACCAAACTGACATCTCTTTTATCCATGGCCATAGCTATATTTGTAGATCTTGCAAAAATAAGTGAACACGAATGAAGTATAGCCTTTTGTTTTAGATGTTTCTTTCCTCTCATTTTTTCAACTTGCAGTTTGAGAGTAATGATTTGTAAGGGCTTAATAAATCCAAATAACATAAAACATTCAACAAAAGGGTTTAATGAAATATATAGCTGTTAATTTTGCTACTAATATATGCCTCCTAAATTTCAAGTTCTACACTTTTTTTTCAATATCCCTAAATTGTCTCTTAGGATTAGAAAATTTAAACAAAAATATACGTTTTTATTTTACTGTGGTCCTATTTTACTATTAACGATAAGCCTTCTATTTTATCAGAACGGTCCTGATATTTGCTATCTATTACTTTCACAAGATCGAAATGAAATAGGAGCAGTCACTTCAAACTTAATTAGCAATCAGTTTCAACTTAATTAGAAAACACAACAGCTTAATTTATTTATTTTCGAACTAATTTATAACTAATTTCATCATTAACATTGAAAAAATCAAAAAGAAATTTATTAAGGCATTTTATCAAACACCTAGAGTTCATATTTCAATCAACTTAAAATCAAACAATTTCAAAACCCTAAAACTACCACATTGAACTCTAGACAACATCTAAACTACAATTCCAAACTTAATTCATCACTAACAATCCTAAAAACTAACATGCAAGCCAAATTTTTAAAAACCTAAAAATGTTAAATTTCTTAAAAAAAATCTAAAATTTCAACCAAAAAAATGCAATGAAGTAGGATAAGCATCACTTACTCGTTGATTTGCGTAATTTGACGTTGATTTGGTTGAGTTTGGTGAAAATCGCATTTGGTGGAAGAATTTTCGAACTTGGATGTTTTGAAACAATGACTGTTATGTTTCTGTTGTTGTCATATAACACTTAAGTCACGTTGTTTGACTTAACTCACACAAAAATATAAGGTGCGTGAGTTAACTTACGTCACGCACGGGTAAAATTGTCAATTCAATTGGTAGCGAACAATTTATGTTGGATAAAGAGCAGAATTCAAAACTTTTTTATAAATGATCTTAAACTATGAATGAATTAAATAGCATAAAAGGAGACCGAGAGAGTATTACTCGAAGATAAGAAGAAGAAAAAGTTAGTTTTCATGCATGTGCTGGTAGCATATCCTATTAACTAGCCGGCCATTGTTATCAATGCATCCATCGAGAACAGTTCTATAAGTGATGGGAGATATTAAATTCATCAACGACGGTGTATGGCAGAGAAAATAACAACCACTTCATAATACTACTCTATTAATTTTGATTTTGATGAAAAAAGTTCTTTTCTAAGCTTTTTGAACGAAGCAAAAAGAATTTTATTAAGTTAAAGCACACCACAAAGCATAAGAAATAATTTGAGGGCTAAACACACAATTTTAAAAAGGAACTCAGGTAAACACACACCAACAAAAAAAAAACTCCTAAACCAATGAAATATACAAATGATAAAAAGGAAACTTACAAACTTATAAGACATTTTGATGTTTTTGACATATATTAAGACAAACTATCTATTTAATTAATAATTAATAAGTTATTCTATATATGATTATTTAGGCTCTGTTTGGTAAAATCAAGCTATAAGCTAGCTGGTAGCTGATAAGCTAGCTGATAGCTGAAAAGCTAGCTTATAGCTGATGACCGACAGCTTATAGCTGATGACCGACAGCTTATAGCTGAAAAGTTCGCTTATTGAAAATAATGTGTTTGGTAAAATTAGCTGTTGACGTGACTGATAAATATAAAATGACATAAAAGGACATGTTTTTATTTTTTATTTTTTTATAAATTATATACACTTTTTTTTTACTTATTTATTTAATTTTAAATATTTGAATTTATTTTAAATTACGTTAATCTCCAAAATGATAAATGTTTGTTATGAATTCAATTAATATTTTTTTATTTCACTAAAATGGTTTTACTATTTGATGCCAATTTTATTTACAACTTTATATTATATTATATGAATTGAAAGCAAGTTAAAAAAAAAGGAAAAAGAACAAAGAAAATATATGGTAATAAGTAGTAACGTGCAAGTGGCTTTGCACTAAAGGTGGGTAGTTTTTTTTTTTTAAGATAAAAAAAATGGGTAGTTACATATGAATATGGGTAGTTTTTTCTAATTAAAAAATAATAAAATAAAATTAATAAGGTTAAAATTGGAAGAGAATATAAAAAGCTACCAGCTATAAGCTCAAAAGCTACTTGAAATAGCTTTTCAAAAAAAGCTATAAGCTCGTAAGAAAAGCTTGTTACCAAACACATCACGTTTTCATCCAACGAGCTTATAAGCTAGTCCAACAAGCTATAAGCTAGCTTTTTTGTGTTACCAAACACAGCCTTACTACATTTCCTTTATGCATGGTTTGTCGTCGATGTCTATTTTTCATCTTTTAAAAATCAAAATAAATTGTTATCCAAAAAAAATTAAATTAGTAGGATTAATTATGAATATATATAGAAAAAATAATAAATATATCTATGTGAGACACATTAAATAGTAAGAGAACTTTAACGATGTTTTTGAATTTAGGATATACTATGTGAGACACATTAAATTTATCTTTCAAAGGATAAAGTCAAATGTATTTTATGAAATGATCAACGAATATTAAATAGTAAAAGAATCCATCAATTGATTTTATTGGGGATGGTCCCCCATACATGTGCAAATGAGTTCAAAGTGGTTTTTGACTATAAACACTTGATATAGAATATGGTAGTTATAACTCTTAACTATATTACTTTCTCTTAATTTTATTTTGAAAATAGTCAACTTATACTCTCAGGGCATAAGTTAAGAAATTAAATATAAAAGTTTTTTATTAAAAATTGTATTTAATGTTTTAAAATTTCAAAAATTATCTTTTCAAAATAAAACTTATTTTTTATTTCTATTTTAATCTTCTTAAACTTATGTCTGCATTATCTTTTTTTTTTTTTTTTAAAATATAACCTTGTCAGGACTTGTTTAGGAGAATGTCCTAGGATGTGATGCCATAGTGGATTGTTGGATGAGGTAGTGAGGAGAGCTTGTGGTGGGGTTGCTCATGAAGGCATGATTTAAAGTACATTTTTATTATGTCCAGTGATGAGAGGGCCCCTCTTCCTAAGATCCTTTGCATGTGGTAATGTGAGGAAATTCTTCTAGTATGTGGCCACTTGCATCATATATATATATATATATATATATATATATATATATATATATATATATATATATATATATTTTACGAAACACTTGCATCATATATAAAAAAGACGATTGGAAACAATGTAGGGAAAAAAATATAAGTTGTCAAAAATCAAGTTCATTATTTGATATTCTATTCTCAATAATTTTGGGTTGTGTTTGTGAAGCTCCAACGTGCGGGTTTTAAGTGTACAGGTTTAGACACGTAGTTGTGAAAACTTTGGGAAGCAAAACTGGATATTGGATTGCACCAGAGGTTCACCAAAAATTTACTTTCAGGACAGTGGTTTTTGTCACGGCATTACAACTCTCTTCTATCTTTCATGACTATCCGAAATCTATTTTCTATTAATATTTTCAACAATCTAAAAGCAAATTATATATTTAATTATATTTTAAAACAAAGAATTAAATTCGACAAGTAATACACGTGTACACACAATCACAAAATCAACATATTAATGCAAGATTTCCCCTAAAATGCACGACTTTAAGGCAAACACACAAATCACCACCAGTCTCATCGTCATCATAATATAGTTATTGTCATTCTCAACATCACTAAAATATAAACGTTATCATTCTCTTCATCATCGTAATTTAACCATCGACACTCTCATCATCACAACAATGTAGACATAGTCGTTCTCTTCATTATTATATATAACATCATCATTTCAATCGTATTTATTCATTTACATCGATATAATATCAACTGTCATCACTCTCTGTCACCACATTACCCCTTCATTAATCCAACCTTCACGCGTGATTCATTTTTACGTTAACATCACTCTATTTTATTTTATTATTCACCTTACGGACATACTATATTCTCTCACCTATTATAAGCTCTCAATATACTTTATTTCGTATATCATACCCTATCCCTCATTCTTAGTTTCGAGATGTATTGTTATTCATTATCATTACATATAACGTCTCCTTTCTATACAACTAGGTTTTCCCCCACCATCTTCGTTAACTCTTTCTTACTTATTCTTCTCATTAAAGCGACTTTATATCTTATTACCTCGTTCTCACATTCTTCGTCATCTTTAAATCGACCATTCTTCTAATCTTAACTTCATTCAAATTTAAAGTTATTATATCACCTTATCATTACTTTTGATTTCGGAAACTTCCCTCACTAAGACTTCATTATAATTCAAGGTTTTATTCCCTCAAATACTGATCGTTATTATTATCGTTAAAAATTATAAATATTACCCCTTATCCTCTTTCCTATTCATGCTCTCTTCTAATCGATATTTGTCTTATACATCACCATCATCATTCCTATTATCTTATATTACTTAATTCAAAACTCTCTATCTTTCCTTACATGTTGTCTACGATCATCTAATTTGTCTACACTATATTCTTTATTCGTTTTTACACTTTATACATTCCTATATATCATTTTCCTTAAGTTACTTAATTACCTTGGCTCCTCACTCCCATAAGAAATACTCCTAAGCTCATTATTGGTTTACTGATATTATGTTTTACATTCGTCAATTACTCGAAAAAATACACTTACTTCATATTTCCTCTCATCATCGTCCTTTTCCACTTCTTTATTCCTTTCATATTTTATACCCTCTTAATCGACTTACACAATTAGACCTTTTACATATCCCAAGGGTTTACCCTCATCGTTACCACTCTGCCGTAAATTACCTATCTATATATCTTTTTATTCTCCTTCTACTACTTAAAACTACTTCACCGTTTTAGACCCATCTCTATTTTGAGGGACTTATAGTTACCTTAGTCATATATCTTAACGTCTCCCTTGTCTCTCCTCGTATCATTGTATTTCACTCCCTATTGTCAATCCATCTTTAACATCATTAGATTTTTATAGGTTACTATCTTCGGTTTATATTTAGACTTGTTTTTATCTTGAGACACCGCTTCTATTTATGCTCGAACACTGATGACATGTCATCTTACGTAATTCTTATCATGTTTTCAGTCATTTTCAGTAGGTTTTAACAGCAAAAATAAAGAGTATTAGAACGATTGCCTATGATTTCAGGACTTTTGTAATGTTTTCTATATTTGAGTATGTAATTCTAGTTTTCCCGAAATATAGCAATTTTAGGTGGTTTTTGAAGTAATTCACGAAGAAATCATGCAAATCGGCAAATCATGAACATCCAAAGATTTGTGAAGACTTAGGGAAGAACAAGAATGAAGATTCAAGAGGTCTCGTGAGACTTTTACAATGGGAGGAATTCTTCTCCCAAGTTCTGAGGCAAGTTATTTGAAGACGAAGACCTAAAAACGACGAAAATCGGAGAAACTGAGCCCACGAGGGGTATCCATGCGCCTAGAGCACATGGGATGCGCCTAGGGCATAGCAAAATAGCAAAGACACACCATGCGCCAAAGGCATCTTGCATGCACCTACAACACATCCAAGTTTACACTTGGTGCGCATAGGGCATGCCACATGCGCCCGAGTATATGAAATGTGAGGGGCGCATGTGTAATTTTATTCGTTTCCGTGGGTTTAGCCCAAACCCAGTTAAAAATCTCCACTATAAATACCGGCATTCCTCATTCAGAATTTCTCATTCAAAACTGTGTTAGTTCAAGAGGAAGGCTGTAACACCCCAAATTTCCAAGATAAAAATTCATACATAATTATCAGAGTATAACACAAATGGGATGTCACACATCAAAAAAAATCCTTAAAATAAAAAGAATAATAATTCTTTATCCTTCAAAATTCATTAACATAAATCTTTTCAAAAACTTTGCAGCGGAATCATAATTCAAAACTCCTTAAAAGGATTAGTTCTTGGCATAAATGTCATAATTAATTCAAAACGATACATAAAGGAATAGAAACAAATAGTAAATCCCCATCCCGTTACGTATCAGAGCTCCTAAGACATCACACAGGAAAATCCTCACACGTAGAACCTATACTTGGTCACCTGCACTTGCCCACGAGGCGGAAATTCCAACAGAAGGGGTGAGATTCACAAAACAAAAACATTAAACATATAATTCAACAAATATATTCAACGACATAACTTCATCATCATAATATTACAACAACAGTCAAGTAGCATCTTAATCAACATCATAATCAACATCATAGTCAACATCATAATCAACATCATAATCAACATCATAATCAATATCATAATCAACATCATAGTCAACATCATAATCAACATCATAATTTCAACTTAATAGTTTGACTCGACAATGCAACCTCGACACGACTTATGCAACTTGGACATCTTATTCATTCATGTGGTACCAATCCAGGGCATCAAGCCCTCAACGTAATAAGTATTAATATACTTCCAGGGCATCAAGCCCTCATCGCAAATGAGCTAAAGCTCCAGGGCATCAAGCCCTCAACGTGTAGAGTAAAAACTCACAGGGCATCAAGCCCCCAACTGAAATGAGTATGCATGGACTCAACATCATACAACTTACACAACATCGACAACTTAGACTCCAATACTTTGGAACAACCACTTACAACTCAGACAACTTAGACCAACACTTGCAACTTTAACGACATTGACGACAACAGTGGCAATGACAACGACAACGACTTCGCATCATAATATCATAATTCATCAGTCATAAACAATATCATATAACATCGTATTAACAACAACAATTCATCAATTATGAACAACATCATGTAACATCTTATACATTCATATAATAATTCATCAACCATGAACAACATCATATAACATCATATTCATCAACATACACATTCATATAATAATTCATTAATCATGAACACATCATATAACATCATATTCATCAACATATACATTTATAAACTAATTCATCAATCAGGGAAAACATCATATATTATCATCAACATATACATTCATATAATAATTCACTAAAGCCTCCTTGGAGTATTTTCATCATAAATCAAACACCAAAAATCATTTTCAAGTCAAACCAAAGCCAACGGACAGCTAACACAATTATCTACAACTTTCATGTTTATACCAAAGGCCAATTCTGTACCTATCAATATCAGTTTTCATTTCAAATTCGGGAAATGTTGTGTTGAAATTCATAAATATTCACTGTGACCTACGTGTAGTAATATGACCATAACTCAAGTTCTATAAATCATTTAGAAGTCAAATCAACGGCATTAAACAGCTAACATCCATACCTACAACTATCGTGTTTACACCTAAAGCTAATTCAAAACAGAAACGGGTGAAAAGTGAGTGTTTTTCCAGTTTTGGCTTTCAGAAAATCGGTGGCCGAATTCGCTTACGGGTAAGAACAGTTTTCACTCCAAAAACCCAATTTTTGATCCCTTAATCACCCAAAATGATTTACAATGATGTTTACAGGTCAAATAGGCAATATAGAAATCAAAACAACATAGGAACATGCATCAAACAACACAATTCATCTCATTTTATTAATTAACATAAACTTTCTAACCCTAATTCAAGAACACAACAATTCATCACTTTTTAACTTAATTCTTAATTCTTAATCTCTCATGAAATACTCCTAAACATGTTAACTATAATCATGAATCATAAGCTTAATGTAATTACAGTGCTAGGCTCACCCTTACCTGGTAATATTGCAGAATCGCGGGTCTCTCCTCTCTAGCCACTTTTATCCCTTTTTCTCCAAAACTCTGACAATGCTTACTATGTTTTTCTTAACCTAATTCTCTCTTTATATAACTTTTCTCCACTTGTCTTATTTTTCTACTAAATCCTCAACTTCTCTAAAATTTCATAACAACTATATTTCTAAACAAAATAACAAATATTTCTATAACAAATAACAAACATATTTATAACAAATATATTTCTAAACAGAATAACAAACATATTATCCCTTATCAAATATAAAATCATGCAAAAATATTCAAATATTAACTAAAAATAATTAAATAAAAAGGGGGCGTTACAAAGGCAACTTTGGAGCTTAAGGAGATTTTTGAAGGTGAGAAAAACACAAGAAGAGGGGTTGAATTGTGTTTTCTTTTTCTTCTTTTTAAACGAAGTCCAAAGTCCATAGTCTGATATAGTTCAGATTCTAGAACAATATTCAGAGTCTAATGCAGCGGATAAAGTAAAGATATATATATATATATATATATATATATATATATATATATATATAGAGAGAGAGAGAGAGAGAGAGAGAGAGAGAGAGAGAGAAGAGAAAGACACAAAACAATTATACAGGTTCCTTCTACAATCCGGAAGTACTCATGTCCCCCTTGCACTTTCTATGAGAGTTCACTAAAATCAATATCTGATTAAAAATGCTCAAGCACACAACAAGAGACTTCCAATACTCAAGCACACTTGCAAGAGATTTCCTATGCTCAATCACAAAAGCAATAGACTTCTAAACAAACACAATTATACATAAAAATGTTTGGGGTTGAACACTTGATATACAATCAGTGGTGTTCACAATACAAATCAGATAAGACTCTTAAGACTCTAGAATTTATAAAATATGAAAGCTTATAAGAAATTCTAAGTGTATTGATGAACAACAATTTTAGCAGAGTTTTAGCATTATCAAAATGTTGTTGAGTCTCTCTATTTAATCTCCCAGTATTCACTCCTTTATATAGAGGTGTAAAAGAGACGTTGAAGAATTTTCAACACATCAAAGAGTCGTTGTTGAAGCTTGATAATCACCAATGATTTTTTGCTTGATTTGGTTAATGTCCTAGGAGGGAATAATTTGAAATTCATTCCTTGTATAGAGAATTAACCAGCGTAGACACAACTGTAGCTTATACTATTTCAGACATGAGAGTGGAGCAGTGGAATAGTGGTTGTACAGTTGTACTATGTCCTTATCCTGCGCTCTTTAGTGGATAAGCATTTAATGCCTTCTAATTCCTCTGAAATAGTCGTTGCTCCAGCCTTCTATTCCTTATGCAGTCTTGTGTCTTCAAATTAACTAACTTTAACTAACTGCAGCTTCTTGACTTCATACTCTGATGGTCTTCAGACTCTGGCAGTCAGCTTCTAATGAATCTTCAGACTCTGATGGTCTTCAGACTCTTCCTTTAAAAATTTCATTGCTCCCTTTTGTTATTCCAGAACCAATATCTTTCTTTTAAGACTTATAAACTTTTAGTCTATGGTCCAGCATACTTGAACAAATATTAGCATATCCAATTCAGATTTTAATATTTTGTTATGATCAAAACTTAAAGGTGGTAAACGATTTGGTACACTTGCCTAATCTGCACATCAAGTTTTTGGCGCCGTTGTCGGGGATTGTTGATATTTTCAATTAAGCGATTCAAATTACTTATTTTCTATCTTTATTTTTCTGTCAATTAAACTTTTGTCATTTATTTTCCTGCATTTAATTTTTCTGTTTTGAAAAATTCAAAAATACCAAAAATATTTAGTCCTAGTTGAGTCATTTTATTTTTTTAGAGTCTAGTTTATCATTTAAGTTTATTTATTTTAGTCGTTACTATCATAGTTTATTTTTCCGTTTTGCATTTAGTTTACTATTTCTATTTAGTACTAACCATTTTTCTTTTCTTTTTGTTTTTTCATTTAGGAACTAACTTGATTCGTTTATTTTTCTTTTCTTTTTAGAGTCTAGGTTTAAGTCATATATAATTTTTCACATTGCATTTAGGAAGTCGTAGTAAAAAAACAGTTGTTATAATATTTACATTAGATCGAGTCTAGTTTTAATTAGGTTATTTATTAAGTGTCGGTCCATTTAATTTTTCTTTTAAAATTAGAATTAACATTTAGTAATAATGGTCATCATGTCTTAGGTTAGATTAGTTAATTTAGATCCGGTTTGCATTGCATAGAGTTAGTTATGTCTAAGTGAATTAACTTTAAAAATCAAGATCAATTGTAATTAGAAATAAACTTTAAATCGTCAGAAGTAGATCCTAATCAACCTCTCTAATTGTAAACTGGTTGTCATAAAATAGTGCTATATTAACTTTTTGAAGGTATCCAAACTAAAGAGGAAGATCAACGTGGTGAGAACTAAACGAACAACAAGGAAATCAACGTGGGGAAGACCATTTGGAGGATTGAAGAAAGCTCCACAAGAGGAGATCCGACAAGTCAGCTTCATGGATGAGGTTCCAAACAAAATCAAAGACAAGAACACTTTCAAATAAGAGACACGGTTATGATCAAATCCCATGAACTTTTCTATCCACCTACTCTCATGCATAAGGCTTGGTATGGGCCTTTCCAAATAAATTGCATTTGCAAGAACAATCGAGTTGAGATCAAGGACCACACTAGGTGGCTGGCTAAGGTCCCAATTGAGGAGGTCATGCACCTACGAGACTATATGCAAGACCAAAGTAGTAAAAGGGAAGAACTGACTGTTCAAAGGTCTGAAAACAACACTTAGACATATATGTCAGGCTCAGAACTCTAAACACGCGCTGAATAGGAGACAACCTATTTCGTCAAACTAATGACTCAAAAGAAGCGATGAATAGGAGGCAACCTATTGACCGTCGGGACTCGGACGTTAAACAAGCGCTGAATGGGAGGCAACCCATTATTTTTATTTTCTGCATTTTCTTTTTTCTAAGCTGGGATGATCTGACTAATCAATTTCTTTTCTTTTTCTGTTGCTTATTTTTCAAGTATTATCTAATAACATTTTATTTCTTTTGCATTACATATACCACCTTTTCTTTTATGCTTAAATTTGTTTTAGTCTTAGGTATTCGTTTCAAAGCATTTAAGGCGGAGGCTAGTTTACACTTACATTAATTTAAGAGCACGATACTTTTTGGGGCATGCTAGTGAAAGGTACTTATAGGATCACCATCTCTTTTCCGAATAGCTTAACCGGTGATATTCAGAGCCAAATATTTCTATATCCATTCTAGGTTGTTAGATACTTAAATATTTCCAATAAATATTGTGAGTGTTCCATATGAATGTTATTTTTGCTTGAATTTCCGGTCGTTCTTTATGAACGATCAGTTAGATTATAATACACACGAGACAATTTTCTTTGGTACCTAGAGTCTTTCAAGCCAACCTGTTATATTCTTATTATCCTGTGTGAAACCACTTTGAGCCTCTAGACAAAAGTTCTTTCTTTATTAGTAATGAATTGTGTCACAGTCATACACTTTAAATGCACCCTGTTTGATTTCACTTTGAGTTAGATAAGTATTATTATGACTGTCCATGCTTTGAAACTAAGTTTGGGGTTGCTCTTTGGAATTAGCAACATTTTAAGTTTGGGGTGGGGTAACAGTTGAACATACTTTGTCAGAAAAAGAAAAAAAATGTAGATAATCATGGATCTACACACAAAAAATAGAAAAAAGAAAAAAAAATCAAAAGCCAAAAAAATGGTCTCTTAAAAAAATGTATGTTTTTGTAAAAAAAAAATAAAAAGACAAATAATTATACTGTTTTACCCATCTTGTTTGAATCAAGGAAGGAAGGATGACAACACATTCATGACTTAGTAGAAACCCCTAGGTTAGTGAACTAACTCCAAGTTATTTTGTTAGCCTACTTTCCCAAATATACTCAGCCTTAACCTAAGCCAACTCATAACCCTCAAAGTCCTCAAAGTGTGTAAATGCCTTACTCTCTCTAAAACCAGAAAGCATATAAGAAATTTCTTTGGTATCATCCATAGATCTGCATATTGAATCAGAAAGCGCCTCAATACAAGTCATATCTAAACAGAGAATTCCTTAATATCTAAACAGAGAATACACAATTTTCAAAGTTAAATTTTTTTAGTTAGTTTCTTATCTTGTGCCTCTAGGGCATGATACAAGTTAACAAAAACTTTAATTTAATTGTTTACTGTTGTGAAACAAAGTATCCAACCGTTCTTGGATGTTTATGGCCATCAATATATCATTAATGAGAATGTGGCAACGGTAATGTGAGGAAATTCTTTTAGTATGTGGCCACTTACACCATATATAAAAAAAGACTAATGTAAACAATGCAGGGAAAAAAAAGACGTAAATATTTTATAGACTACCCTTTTTATTTCAAGTACTTCTACATATTTTTTAAGTATTTATAGAATACTATTTCCCTTTAATATAAGTAGCTAGCCTAGCTACACGTTGATCACCAATGATATATCCCTCTCACTTCACCCAATATAATTATGGTGCAATAAACTTCTCAACCAAAACATTGCCATAAATGGATCAAAGCAAGTGGGAGGTGAATTTAATTAAAGAAGGAAAAAAGGAAAAATCAATGAAGAATGTTCAATAAAAGGTGATCAATGACAAGAAAGCAAAAGAGTGAGGTATAGCAAGAGAGAAAGTGTTTTCTTTCTTCCATTTAGAAAAAGAGACCAATTTTGAGAGATCATAGAGATATTAAGGAATTCTCTTTTTGGATATGGCTTGTATTGAGGTGCTTTCTGATTCAACATGCAGATCTATAGATGATACCAAAGCTAAAGACGATGTATGTTTTCTTGATCTTATATTGTTGCAAATATTTTTCATATATATATATATATATATATATATATATATATATATATATATATATATAATGCAAAACTATATATAGCTTCATGCATTTTGCAGAGTTTAGATTGAACATCTTGATTCAAGATTTAAAATATTCTTTGGCTTTCCATCCCTTTCCTTCCATACTTCATGAATTTCTCCTCTCATGTTATGTTCTTATAAGAAGTCATAAGAAAAACAGATAAATTAGGCTAACGTCGATCAAACATGTATTAAAATTAGGCTTCTTTTTTTTTTTTTTTAACTTTCTGAATATAGTTCATGAACTTGCTGAAACTATTTTCTTGAATTTTTCGTAATTATAAATTAACTTAAATAATTATTTAAAAACAGTATATATCCTATTTTATTTCATAATGATAGGTGCTAATAATGAAATATATAGGTACTATATGAATTATTTAGGTGAGTAAAAAAAATGAATATTTTGGTTTAATAAATTTTTATTTTTTTATGGGAGGTGCAATAATTTTTTTTATGATCATAAGATTGTGACACAATATTTAGACACACATATAATAGATAAAAAGAAAAAAAAAATATTTCTTTTGAAAACAATTAAATGATATATAATTTTATGTATATATGTGTACCCAAATAATTTTTATTTGAGACTAATCAACTAAAGATTTGTTTGATTCTTTGTTTCTTAATCTCATATGAAACGATTGTAATTCGATCATTAATGCCACTATTATTTACAAAGTTGGCACTCTTAGTGAACTCAAACTTTGACTTTCTCCTTCTTACTAAAAAGTAAAACATTTCCTCTCTTCTCCAAAGTTAGCAACCATCGTCTTTATTTATCTTTTTTTTTTATAAGCAAAAAGATGTGCAAATTCTGAACGATAAATATTTGACATAACAATATATGAGAATATATAATTGTATCATTTATATATATATATATATATATATATATATATATATATATAGACACACATGAGAATACATAACTGTACTGGAGAGAGATAATATTTTCCATGTTGAAAAACAAAAGGAGTATTTATGTATTTTTTGATATTTTGTATTTTGGACAAAAAGTTGTATGTTGTCTTATGGTTTAGATAGGTAAAAATTCATTTTGTCCAGTCTCTTGTTATTTATTTTGTCAATTCTTATCTCATCACCGGTTTCCAAATAAACAAGGTACTAGTGGCGGAGCCTTTCATGAACTGGGGTGGGTCACGATCCACCCGTAAAGATTTAAAAGTTGACAATTGTAGGTATATTTTCTGAGATTTTAAATAATTTTACTACGATTTTAGTGTTTGACAGATCCAAATTCGCACTAATTGGTTTAGTGGCCTACCTGAAAAAATAAAAAGTTAAAAATCATAGGTCTATTTTGTGAGTTTTAAATAATTTTCTAACAGTTTAGATTTTCGGCGGTTCCAAAAGTCACACATGTGATTTTTTCATTCTTAAACTTGGTTGGCTAGCGGAGGTTTACATACCTTCCATTTTTTTTGGATTTCAAATATCTTTGATATTGTCTTGTCAAATGAAAATTCTTCCAATTAAGAGTTGCATTATAAAAAATATTCATAATTTTTATGATTAATAAACTATGTAATTTATTTTTTTAAAACATCTACCCGAACTTTTTAATCAAACTTTGTAATTTTAACTTCATACTTAAGGCTATTTAAATATTATTGTTTATAGTTTGTTTTAACGGCCTATTCAAACTATTTTTTCTCGTCCCGGCAAGGTAGCAACAAAATGAAGAATAGTCTGTTTTACTTTTAACGTACAAACACATCTCTTTTTCAAGTGTTTAGAGACGTGACGATGATGCCTTCCAAAAAATATGTTGATAATGATATAGTTTATTTTGTTCCGACATATATGCGGAATTGAACGTTTAGATCTGCTCTACAACATGTATTTATGAGTTGTACTTACCCTATTCATATTCATTAATTGTAGCTGTAGTTTTTTGTTTTTATTGGACTTTTCTTTTATATGAATTATTGAATTTTACTTATATTCCTTCCGTTCACCGTTTGTTTTTAAGAATAAAAAATAATTATATTAACGAACACTGAGTCATTCCTTAACATAAGTTGTATTAAAGAGATCATTCAAAAAGAACAAAGAGTCAAACAGTTACAACCAAAAACCAAAACATGACTAACCGATACCCAAACATGTTAACGGGTCCGACCACCATATCTAACTACTGTACACAAAAATGGTGATATTTGCATTCAACCACCAATAAAAATGATACTTAACTTTTTCCAAAAGCTCAGGCAGGGAGCTTTGGGAATTATTAAATAACCTGTTATTTCTATTAGTTCATATTAACCAAACGCACAAAAGCCACAACAACTAGAGGAAAGATCGACAAGCCTTCATGCCACCTAGGTAATGAGTAAACTGGAAAAAAAAATGCTCATGAAGACTTGGGGTATCCACGCCTGAAACACCTAACCAGGATCGAACCAGCTGCCACATCAATGCATAAGTGTCGCACTATAAAAAGAGGCGAGGGGTCGTCTCAGCCTGACCACAAACGTCTGAGCAGATGGCTGCCTCGGGAGATAATACGTCGCGATTCAATAGATTAGATTTTGTAGGCAACCAATCACGAAGAAGTCTCCAAACAAGAATAGACATCTTTTTATGCCAAATAAGGTCGTCCGAAGTACCCACCGTCATTGAATCCTGAGAAGTTAGAAGCTTAGATCGCACTATATAACCCCCGACAATGTCAGGAAGCCAGTGCCACTGATCTGCAATATTAGGCAGCAAAAAAACAGTGTGAGGTAAAGTCATACACTCTACTACCAAATCCTCCTCCCACACCCACAACCTTCAAGCATCTCCTCCAGCCTCCCAACCCAAGTGAGACATAGTGGCGACCGAACACAACTTATTTAAGGATAGCTCAAATAAGCGGTTGAGCCGCACACATAGAGGAGTCTCACCCAACCATCAGTCATACCAAAAGAAAGTATTTACTCCATCCCCCACCTGACATGAAACACCCTCTGCGAACCACCCTCCCCCAACCTCCCCAATACCATCTCTAATTTTTACTATCTCCCTCCACCAAGAATAAACACTTCGGCCCCCAACCTCCAACCTCTCTGCCTCCACACCATACCTAGCAGCCAATACTTTAAACCAAAAACTTTCCCTATCTACCAACATTCTCCAGCACCACTTACCCAACAAAGACACATTAAACTCCCTCAACCGCCTAACCCCTAACCCGCCAAACTCTTTTCGTAAACAAACAGTATTCCAACCAATCCAAGAAAATTATTCAATGGAAGAGATTATACCCGACGGAACTTTGAAAAAGAAAAGAACATAGACATGTAAAGAGGTCAGGACAAACTTCAGTAGAATCAAACGACCCCCGAAAGAGAGAAAACGACTTTTTCAACCAGACAATCTAGAATTAATGGTATGCAAAATATGATCCCAAAACGCTTGCCTCTGTGGGTCACCTCTAATAGATAGGCCCAAATACACAAAGGGAATTTTTCCGACTTTACAATTTAGGATAGAAGCTGCCTCACCTAACCAGAAATCAGCAATGTTGACCCCAATCAGCATACTCTTGTGGAAGTTTACCTTTAAACTGGACATTGCTTCAAACAATAAAAGAACCGCCCACAAAGCACGGACATTGGCCCAACTTTGACAACCAATAGCAAGGTATCATCAACAAATTGCAAATGGAAAACAACAAGAGAGTTATTCGAACCAACACCATAACCAGTAAATAAATTAGCCGCCACCACCGCTGACATCATTACATTTTAACCTTCCGCCGCCAAAAGGAAGAGAAAAGGAGAAAGTGGATCTCCTTGACGAAGACCCCTTTGTAAAGGAAACTCATATGTAGGGTTGACATTCACTAAAACAAAAGCAATAGTTGTTGTAACACATTTTTTCATCCACAAAACTGGAAATGTCATTTTTCCCATAACTGCATCTAAATATCCCCTATCCACCGAATCATAAGCTTTCTCGAAGTCCACCTTAAAAAGCATAAGCTCCTTTTTCGACTTTCTAGCTTCATCAACCGCTTCATTTGCAATAAGGACCCCATCAAGAATCTGATAAGGCTCAGAGATAACACTCCCCACAATCATTTTCAATCTATTTTCCAGAACCTTTAGCAAAATTTTATACATACAACCCACCAAGGAAATAAGTCGAAAATCATTTAATATTTTGAACTGTCAACTTTGGGAATGAGAGCGATAAAAGTAGAGTTAATACCTTTTGACAATTTTCCATTCCGGTGAAACTCAGATATTAAGCGCATAATATCATCTTTCAGTATTTTCCAAAATTCTTTAATAAATCCAAGATTCACACCATCCGGACCAGGGTTCTTGTAGCCATCACAATCCCACACCGCCGCCTTTACTTCTTCTACAAGAAAGGGTTTTATCAGACTGCCCCCCTCCGCATAAGAAAGAGTTTTAAAAGCAGGATTATCTACCCCAGGCATCACTCTATTCTGCGCCTCAAAGTGTTTGGAGAAATGAGAAAAAAAACAGCGTTTTGAATAGGTTGGACGCCTGCTACCACAATACCATTATCCACAATTGATACAAGAGATTTCCTCCTCCGACGACTAGAAAGAGTCGAATGGAAGTACTTAAAGTTTGCATCACCATCCTTAAGCCAATGTAACCTGGATTGCTGCCAACAAATGCTAGTAGATACTCGATATAGAGTATGAACTTCATGAGTGATACCCCGCATTTCCTCTATTTCATCTTCTGACAACACATCCATTTCTCCTTTACCGTCCAAAACAGATAACCGAGCTTTGAAAGAATCAATCTTTGCTGAAATATTTCTAGAATGAGATGCATGCCACTCCTTCAGAGTTGCTTTCATTAATTTAACCTTCTCTTTTAGAACATATGCGCCCCACCCATCCACCTGAAAAGAAATCCACTTCTCACGAACAAACTGATTATAACCAAACATATCATGCCAACACTTCAAGATCCTAGAAGGACGAGGACCCCAATTTTCCTTATCAACCGATAGCTGTAACGAGCAATAATCATAGATACCATGGAGAAGGTCAACCTGGAGACAATTAGGCCACTGTAAGCACCACTCTTCATATAACAGAAACCGATCCATCCTATTCATAGACAAACCATCACCCTTAAACCAAGTGTATCGACGGCCACACAACGACAAATCTATCAGCATATTATCCTTAATAAATTTATTAAAAGATGAACCATCCAGAGAAGCAACAGTACCTCAGAAAGAACACCTTTCCTCCGCAGTTATAACTGCATTAAAATCCCCCCCCACACACATACCTTCTTACCACTTAGTACCTGGATTCTATTTGATAAAGACAACCACATCTCCTGTTTAGCATGAACATCACACGGTGCATAAACATTAAACAAAAAGAACTCTTCATTGGATTTAATAAACCGCCCATGTATCATCAAAAAATGAGCCTGGCTAATTGAAGAACACACCTCCACCTTGGAACAATCCCACACCGTCAACAACCCCCCCGATAACCATGCAGAAGGACGATAGGAGTAACCATGATGGGGGTTGCCCCACAGTGAATAGCACAAAGAAAAGTCACAAACAGACAACTTGGTTTCTTGCAGACACAATATAAACGGACGTTTCTCCGCCACCAACGACCGCACCTCATGCCCACCTAACCCCCAGGCCACCAAAAACGAGCCTAAACACCACCTTCCACCGAACCTCTAACCCCCCACCCCCTAACCCTCGAACATTCCAACAAACTAGCTTCATCTAAAACCCCTGCCTCCCCCAGGCCACCAAAAACGAGCCTAAACACCACCTTCCACCGAACCTCTAACCCCCCCCCCCCCCCCACCCCTAACGCCTGTGTTTGCTTCCCTTTGTTAGTCGTCTTAGCTCGAGATAAGACACTGAACATGTTGTGATTTTCACCTTTAAAAGAAACACCAATTGCTTTGCCTATACCCCAAATGTCCTCCACCGCCACCTCCTCATTACCATGTAACACCACCCAGTTGGTCCAATCGTTGTTCACAGAGGCCGAAGAAGAAGAGTCATTGGAAGAAGTTTGATTAACCACCTCCACCGACCTTTTCACTCTCTCCCTTTTACATTGTCGTTTCCGGATTTTGTTTTTCATAATTTTCATAACCTCTACATGATCTTTGGTAGGTAACCTAGCCACCTTCTTAAGAGTTAAAACTGAATGCCATAGCAAACCACTCGCTTTCTTCCTCTTCAAGAAGTTATCTTTATTACCTTCCTTCACCGCCATCTTTAGCTTTTTCTTCTTAGAATATAATAGTGTCGCGCCATCTTTCTTGTGACCTTGTAACCATTCTACACTCCAAGGACCTGACACCGCTGGCCGAACATCATTTAGAGGACATGACGTCGCTTGTTTACTTCGCTTTGGTTGCTGCGACGTAGGCACCGCTTTAGGGGCCGAAGCCTGCACCTGCTCATCTAGCACAAGAACAGGCTCCAGTCCGGCGATAGAAGCATGACATGTAACCTCCACACTAGCTGAACGTAGAGGAATTTTTATTGGTAATAATTCTGGTGCTGTAGAGGCGTGATTTGTATGCTCCACTCTAGCTGCACGTAATGGAACATTTTTTGCCAAAACAATTGCTGCACGTAATGGCACATCTGCTACTAAATCAACTTCTGCACATGCAGCTGCTGCTAATACATTTGTTGCTGCACCATCTGTTACAAATGCATCTGTTGTACTTAATGGAACAACAGTCCCCACGCTGGCTGGGCTTTTTTGCTGCTCACTTCCACTAGCACAACTAGCTGCACGTTATGGACCATTAGGTGCTAAAACATCTGCTATTAATTCATCTTCTGCACATGCAGCTGCTGCTAATACATTTGCTGCGTTATTAACAAAAAATTATTTTTAGGTTCGTTATATAGTAAATATACTTTGGTCTATATAATTATCCAATAAACCTAATAACTAATTTTTTTTTTATAATAATGACCGAAAAGAGTATTAATTAAAAAGTTATAGGCATTTTGATATAGTTTCTACCCAACTAATCAATTTACATAGTTTCTTTAGTTTTGAACCGGGTCTTATGTTAATAAAAGTGAACAAGTTAATTTTTTTATTAATTTTTTAGTAATAATAAATTTATTTTTTCATTCAACTTTGTTAAAAAAACATTTACATACATTTTCTTCTTATTGAGGTGGAAGATCCCATAAAGAGTTTATGAGACCAAACCTCGTTACTTACGTACATTTTCTTCTTATTATTTTTCAATTCAACATTAGTTTTATAGGTAAATATTTTATCAACAACATGATAAATCAAGTAATCAATTGATTTGATTTCAATCACTGAAATACACCCATGAATTTTAGTCTTGAGAGCAGTCAATATGGACCTGCCAGCTTAACAATAATCGTCTGCATAAATATTTTTTAACTAACTTTGATGAAAGAGATAACCGTGCAAATATTTTATGACTTGAAAAACTAGCTGCACACTTTTGCTAACATAAATGACTAACTTTAAACTAAAAAAAAAAACTAAAAGGGTTAACCTAATACAAATGTTAAACTTAAAAAACCTCGTGTTGCATACGACCTATTGAAGTCATACAAAATCCAACTTTGTTTTCCGTATGTCAAATTATAGGGGAGCGTTTTTTTTTTGGTATAAAAGAGGAGGAAGTCTTGCATAATCACAAGTATTTAAATACACAATCCGGATACTCACACACAAAAATACACATATTTTAATTATTTTAAAAATATATTATTTTATTTTTTCTCTTTCTAACATTTCTCGAGCATTTGAGTGTCTCTATTTAGCATGCAAAAAAACTTGACCACACCCTACAATTTTTCTATTTAAGTTTAATTACTCTTTTGGTCCTTAACTAGTTATTTTTGGTCTCTTAACTAATGTTTACTCTAGATCCCTTAATCTTATCTCTTTTATTCAAGTAGATCTTTTTTCGGCAATATTTAACCCCAAATATTTAAGATGGACTAATATTGTAGGTGTTTCATGTTAGATACATTTGAGTTAAATATTGACGGAATGTATATACTTAAATTACAAAGATATAATTAAGGATCCAAACGGAACGAAACTTGTCAAAGGATTAAAATGAAACCAAATAAATAGTTCAAGGGAATTTTGTTTTATTTATAATAACACCAACTTTAGAGTGTATACACACACATACATACACTCATTCACATTTTCTTAATTCTTTTATTATAAACAAATGTTTATTAATTTTGCTTAAAAAACAAAATGTTTAGTAGTTTGCATGTTATATGAGTCGGTGAATTCTGGACTTCCTTCTTCCATCTGACCATTTTAGGCTATGCATTAAGGACTCCTACTCTCATAATTAAAGTATAAATTCATCTGCCTCTAGTAAACAAATTCTAACAAATTTTTAATCTGCTTCGCAGGAAAAAGGTATTTCTTCATCAGATGAAATGTTTGAGAGAAGTTTAGGAACATTTGGATGGGTAGAATTTGTGCAATGCATTCTTGTATCATTTGCAATGTTCTTCGACGCACAGCAATCATTCATAACAATTTACACCGACGATTACCCTACATGGCATTGCATAGATTCAACAACATGCAATTCAAATTCCAACATTTGCGAAATCCCAAAATCTTCATGGTCATGGGACGGACCAGTTCAAAAGACAATCATATCTCAATGGAGTCTTGAATGTGCAAGTAGCTTCATCACAGGTTTACCACAATCTTCATTCTTCATAGGTTGCCTCATTGGTACTTTTGCATTAGCTACTTTAGCTGATACATCAATTGGAAGAAAAAACATGTTGATTATCTCTTGTTTATCAATGTCAATAACCTCAATCATCATTGTGTTTTCTACCAATGTTTGGATTTACTCGGCTTTCAAATTCCTTATCGGATTTTGGCGTTCGTCTATCGGTACATATGTTCTTGTTTTGTTAACAGAAAAAGTTAGTACCGAGTGGAGGTTCACTGTTGGAATTGTTGAATATTTTTGCTTCACATTAGGGTACATGACATTACCTGGTGTAGCTTATGTTTTTCGATTTTCATCGTGGAAAAATGTTTACATTTGGACATCAATTCCAGCTATAATTTACTCAATCATTGGTTATTTCTTTGTTACCGAGTCTCCAAGGTGGCTTCTAATGCAAGGTAGAAACCAAGAAGCAATTGCAATGCTTAAAGGAATGAGCTCCGAAGAAAATGCTAATTTAACCGCGAGTTTGTTGCTAAACGCACCCCCTAAACAAAAGGCTTCGTTTTTTCAACTTTACTCATCAATATCAAAGTTGTTTGAGAGAAGCTGGGCTTTGAAAAGAATGGTTGCAATTATGGTTCTTGGTATTGGAATTGGAATGGTTTATTTTGGTATGCCACTAGCTGTTGGGAACTTAGGGTTCGACATTTACTTGGCCGTTGTGTTTAATGCCTTGATGGAAATACCGTCTTGTGTTGCTACTTATTTCTTGGAGAATCAACGAAGAAAGCCGTCAATTCTTGCATTTTCAATAGCGGGTGGCGTATGTTGTGTTATGTGTGTTGTTGTTGGATCAGGAGTACAAGGAATCAAAGTTGGGTTGGCGTTGACATCGTTTTTCAGTGCTTGTACGGCTTATAATGTGTTTCTCATTTACATTATAGAGTTGTTTCCGACAAGTGTGAGGAATACGACAACATCATTGGTGAGACAAGCTATTGTTTTCGGTAACATTTTTAGTCCTTTTTTGATATCTGCCGGGAGGAAAAATGATGTTTTCTCTTATGGTGTGTTTGGAGTTGTTATTATGTTGTCATGTGTTACATTGCTTGCTTTGCCCGAGACCAAAGGGCAATCTCTTTGTGATACTATGGATCAACAAGAGAAAAAAGACAAGTTATGTGTAGTGTAGTGTAACATTTGTATTAGGGTCTTTAATTTTTTATTTTTTTTATGCTTTTAGGTTCAGTTGGTTTGTTGTATTTGGTTGAAGCTTTAATTTGTCTTGGTTTTGAAGCGTGTGAATCTAAGATCTTATTTTTTAACAATGATATAAGAATCTAAGATCTCTTTTAATATATGCTAAGAGGAAAAATTATGTTATTATTTAAGTATAGTTTAGTTTTATTGAAGTTTTGAAATGTTACAAGTTGCAAATGATTCAATCGCTAAAGTGATTTTAAAAGAAGTTGGATTTCTTATGTCACCATAATGAGTGGATCAGGAATGGATCCATACATTAAAAGTATGAAGGTGAGAAAAATATAAAAACTATTACTTTTCTCATCTTATTAATTTTCTCGCGTGCTCTTTTTTTTAAAAAAAAATACTCTTAGTTCGGATTACATAATCCGAACTCCTTTCAGATAACGAGTTCTGGATAAATTCGTGGATTTTGGAATTTAAACCAACCTGATGGATGTTGGTGCTAATGGACAATGAATGGATTCGGATTACAAAAACCGGAACGGTTTTACACCTTCCGGATTATGTAATCCGAAATGCGTCAATAACCCCATAGAAAGTCAACATTTGGGGTGGAAAATGATGTTTCCGGATTACGAAATCCAGAAAGTGTAAAAACTGTCTGAATTATATAATCCGAACTGCATCAGCACAAAGGTGGAAGCCATATGTTTTGCCCGAGTCTCTGTTCTAGAACATTTAGTCAACTGTTTTGGCCTTTGACCAAATGTTCAAACAGAAAATTCAATTTATAACATAACAATTAACAACACAATATAATTTTTAAACATTCAAACATTAATAAAACATAAAAATTAAAATTATCCAAGTGTTACAAAACTTAAAATCATCCATAATATTCAAACATTAACATAATTATAAATTACATTCAAACCCTTATCACTACACCTCTGCTACCACCCCTGCCACCTCTGGATCCCCCAGTACCCCCAACACCTTGAGTAGCTCCCCTATGGCGATAAACCTTCCCACCGTGCATCTCTCTCAATACTTCCTGTCATGCCTCACATTCGCGCTGTACCTCACCACTGGACATAACAACATACACATGGTCACTGATGCGGCCCAACCTTTCGCTCAGCTCTAAGTATCCATGCTCTTCATCCTCCTGAGCAACAATCTCCTCAATGGCCTCCCGCTCTAGTGGACATAACTTGCATGCATAAGGATTTCGAACTAACCTTCAATTTTATGTTTGATAAGGCTTGAAATGATGTGATTTTGAGCACACAAAAAAACTCCAAATTTGGATTGAGCCATACAATTCGAATTTTGGGATAAGGGAGAGAGATAGATAGATAGATAGATAGATAGAGAGAGAGAGAGAGAGAGAGAGAGAGAGAGAGAGAGTGAAATGTAAAACTGTGAAACTGTAAAATGGGGGTGAACTTCCTTTTATACTTCAAAATTGTTCGGATTACGTAATCCAGACATTATTTCTGTTTTCCAGATTACGTAATCTGAAGGGCATGTTTATCATTTTTCCAGGGTGCGTGAGTATGGCATAGAGTGATAAAAGTAATAGTCAAACATAAAAGGGGTTGATTTGTGTTAGTTTTTTTCTTCTCTTTTAACTAAGTTCAATGTTCAGAGTTTGATAGAGTTTAGAGTCTGAAACAATGTTCAGCGTCAAATGCAGCGGATACAATATATATATATGTATATATATGTGTGTGTGTGTGTGTGTGTGTGTGTGTGTGTGTTTTACTAGAATAGACCCACTCAATTTCATGAAGGTCTATTTTAGCAAGATGCACATTTTCTTTTGGACCAAAAACCCCATTTTTTGTTTTTTGGAAAAGACAAAATCAAAGGACATAATTGTAATTGGCTTCTGTTTGAATCTCATTCGTTCTATTTCTTAATTGTTTTGGTCATTGTCATCCTCTCTCTCTCAATTCACGTTTTCTACTTTGTTAGGATTTTGTTCATCTTCCCAAATTTTTCAAAAGCACAAAACCAAACTAATTTAATTGGAAGGAAGAAAAAAGAAATTATGATTCAAATAAAAAGAAAGATGAGACATTATGTTTTGTTTTTGGTGTAAACTAGGTATCCTCCGCGCGCAACTGCGGAGACTAATCTCTCGAACATTGTGGGACCCAAATGGGCGGCAGGCCCTCCTTAAGAGTTTTAACGCTGCTGCATGTCCAAGGCTGGATTCGAACCCAGGACCTTGGTTAAGCTAGAAAAGACCTGTTCCAAGACATTATGTTTTAAAAGAATACAAAGTGGATGTTTTTTAATTGGGGACCTTCATGTATTTTTCCTACAAACCAGTAAAAGAAGAGGCACCAAATAATTGTATCAGTATCCTAGAAAAATTCTCATCTCTAAACAGCATCTCCGTAGCCGCCGTCGCGAGGAGAAGTTGCTCGTCCCTGCTGAAATTGTAGTGCGAGAAAAAGAAATAATATACTTTAATCCTTGAGTAGCGATGACAAGATTGAAGAAGGAAGAGAAGAATGAAACAATAGAAAAGCCAGAGAGAGAATCAATCAAAGAGGGAAAAAAATAGGAAATAAAAAACATTAATGATTAAAATATTTGAATTACATGTTTACCCTTTAGATTTATATGTTTTAAAAGAATACAAAGTGGGTGTTTTTGTCCAAAACAAAAAGGTGCCTCGTGATATATATATATATATATATATATATATATATATATATATATATATATATATATATATAAGCAGTTATCATGGTTCCTTTCACAATTCGAAAATAGTAAAGTCTCCTTGTTATATATAAGAGATTTTTCACTATAATCAGTCAGATTACAAATGCTCAAGGATACAACCATGAGACTTTAAATGCTCAAGCAGACATACAAAAGACTTCATATGCTCAAGGACAAAAGCAAGAGACTTCTAACAAACAAGAATTACAAATAAATAATTGTTTAGTTGAACACTTGATATACAATAAGTAGTGTTCACAATACAAAACAGTTCAGATTCTATTACTTAAGAATTTATAAGATATGAAAGTTAATAAGAAATTCTAAGTGTTTGATGCACAATTGATTTTGACAGAGTTTTGGGACACGTAAAAATATTGCAGAGTCTCTAGATATCTTCATGTCTTCATTCCTTTATATAGAGGTAGGAACGAGACGTTGTAGAGGTGTCAACGCATCAAAGAGTCGTTAGAGAAACTTGACCAATCAACATTGATTTGCTGCTTGATTTGGTTAATGTTCTATGAAGGAATGTATTTGAATCCTTTCCTTGAAGAGGAATTACCCGTTCCACTCAAGTAGACACTGTTGTAGCTTGTACTATGCGCAGGAAATGTTGGAGTAGTGGAGGTAGTGGTTGTACAATTGTACTTTTATCCTTAATTGTCCTTTCTATGAGAAAAAAAAGCATCCAAAGCATTCCATTTCTTCATAATCAGCGTTGCTTTAGTCTTCTAATCCATTCTGCATACTTGTGTCTTCAAATAACCATAATAACTGAATCAGGGTCTTCACATCAGCTTCTGATAAACTTCTGACTCTGACATTCAGCTTCTGAGTAGTCTTAAGACTCTGAATTCTTAAGACTCTGACTTGCAACCTGGCTTTTCTTGAAAATTCTTTTGTTCTAATTTGTTCTTACAGAACAAATACTTTGTTTTAAGACATATAAATTTTAGTTTATGGTCCTATACACTTGATCAAATATTAGCATATATAATTGAACTTTTAATACCTTGTTATCATCAAAATTTAAGAGAAATTGTTTAAACTCATTTTGTTCCAACAAAGTAGAGGGTCACGCATCAAACGAATCATATTATTCATTTTATCAACAAAAGAATTTAATTATATATATAGCTAAATTAGCCCACCAAATTAACACCGGAGAGAATCGAACCTAAGACTTTGAAGAGGAGCACATTCTCATGTCTAATATATATATATATATATATATATATATATATATATATATATATATATATTATTGTGTTAATGTTTGAAAATTATGAATGGTATTTTTTATTTTATTTTTTATTTTTTATTTTTAAGAAATATTAAACTCCTTCAACCTCTTCACCCCCAGACCTTAATTCTCCATTTGTAAACAAATGGTATCCCATTTAATCCAAGAAAATTTCCTAACATCCTCACCACCCCCCAAAAAAAATTACATAAAATAGAATCAAAGGAAGAAATAATACCTGAGGGAGCTTTGAAGATGGAAAGGAAATAAACTGGAATGGAGAACATAACAGACTTAAGCAAAACCAACTGACCACCTAAAGATAAATTTTTACACTTCCAGCCAGATAAATGATTACAGATCCTAGCAACCAACAGATGCCAAAACTGTAACGTCCGAGGGTCCCCACCAATAGGCAGCCCCAAGTAAAGGAAAGGAAGACGACCATACTTACAATTCAATACCAAGGCCGCCTCATGAAGCCAAGAATCAGTTACATTAACACCAAATAACATACTTTTGTTAAAATTAACTTTCAAGTATGAGATAGATTCAAATAAAGTTAATACCACCTTCAGAGCTCGAACATTAGCCTAACTCTTTACCCCAACCAACAAGGCGTCGTCCGCAAACTGAAGGAGAGAACAAGACATTTGCAACCATTGCTGACATCATCACATTTAGACCCTTCGCCACTAACAGAAACATGAACGGGGAAAGAGGATCCTCTTGACGAAGACCTCTCTCAAAACAAAACTCATTTGTCGGGCATTAACCAACACTGATGTTGTTGTTGTCGTGACACACTCCATAATCCATGATTGCCATAACAACGGAGAATTCATTTTAGACATCACCTCATCAAGGTAACCCCAATCTACGGAATCGTACGATTTCTCAAAATCCACCTTAAAAAAGAGTAGATATTTCTTAAATTTCTTGGAATCATCAACAATTTCATTTGTTATCAATATACCATCCAAAATTTGTCTGTCCTTAATAAAAGTAGACTGAGATGCAGAAACAACATTTCCAACTACAATTTTATAAACACTACTCACCAATGAAATTGGATGAAAATTATCCACCCACTGCGGGCTCTCGACCTTTGGAATCAAAGCTATAAAAGTAGGATTAAGCCCATTAGTAAGCTTACCATTGCGGTGGAATTCGGCAAAAAAAAACAACAAATCAAACTTCAGCACATCCCTAAAGTCTTTAAAAAATTCCAAATTAATATCATCTGATCCAAGACATTTGAAGTCATCACAGTCCCAGATTGCAGCTTTAATCTCTTCTAACATAATGGGTTTAATGAGATCATCCTCTTCCGCTACAAACATCAAACCACCAATGTCTGATCTAAATTGTGGTGTCCTCTGAAAATGATTTTTGAAGTGTTGATAAACAATGTGACACAACTCTGCCACCCCTTCAACTTGAACCCCGTCAAATTTTAATGAAATTAAAGAATTCGACTGCCTGCGAGATGACATGATACCGTGAAAATTTTTAGAGTTAGCATCACCTTCTTTCAGTCAGTTAACTCTAGTCTTCTGCCACTGCATACTAGCTTGCAATTCTGAAAAAGCCAAAATATCAGCCGATAAAATGTGCATCTCGGCCACCTCAACTTCCACCAAACTGCGGCTTTCCCCAATACCATCCAAGACCGCCAACCGATCTTTTGCAACCCGAATTTCACTATTAATGTTTAAAGTATGATTCAAGTGCCAACTCATCAAATTCTCCTTTAATATCTTAAGCTTTTCTTTAAGAATAAAACCACCCCATCCGTGCACCGGAAAAGACTGCCATTTTTCTTTAACAAAATCGGCATACCCTGGAATATCCGCCCAACATTTTAACATTCTAAGAGGTTTTGGCCCCCAATTCTCATCGTCAATGGTTAAAATAATAGGACAATGATCAGATAGACTTCTCGAAAGAGCCGCTTGTAGAGGCAGTTTTACCATCCGGCGAGCTCGGGCACGTGCTCGGGCTCAACCCATACTTTGTTTGTATCACTGCAAGAAATTTGACTTATAGTGATAGCCGAAATCCGTCACTATAGGGTTAATTTCCATAACTAAATTAGTCTGTCATTGTCAAAGGGTTGTCACTGCATGTTTTCCACCTTTACCTACGGATAAAGCCGTAGGTAATTCTAAGGATGTACATTTTTTAAAACATTTAAGGACCTTTACATACGGTTGCGACATTCACTAAAACTTATCATTGTTTTATCCACCTCCTAATTCTATTTAGCAGACTATTGACATGTTATGTTTCATCTATCTTATTTTAAATTGTGCTTTTATTGACAAAACGATGATCCTCTTTGATTTCGATTTATGACTATTTATATATTATGTCACATGTGAATTTGTAAATTTGCGGTTAAAAGTTTGTCCATGCTCTATAAAATTCCTGGCTCCACCACTGGCCGCTTGGATACAATTAGGTAACAGAGTAATCCAGGCTTCTGATAATAAAAAACGATCAAGACGGCTCATCGATAAACCATCTCCACAATTCCAAGTAAAGTTACGGCCACATAGAGGTAAGTCAATGAGAAAATTACCATCAATTAAGTGATTAAAAGGAGCAAAATCATTATTATTGCTTATCACATAACGATTTCTTCGCTCCTCACTAGAACGAAGTTCATTGAAATCACCAAGAACACACCAAACAATTGCACTATGCGTTTGACTCATACCGCTTAACACAGTCCACAAAACCTATCGCCCCCTACTATCATAAGAGCATACACATTGGTCAAGTAGAACTCCACATTATTCTTTAGGAACTTCCCTTTCACAATCAAACAATTAGAGATGTTCACCTTCATCCACACATCCACCACACTAGTATCCCACATCGTAAGAATATGTTGGAACAAAGGGTGTTTAACAATACCACGTTTGGTTTTGATGATAACAAGATATTAAAAATTGTCAATTGGATATGCTAATATTTGTTTAAGTGCGCAAGATCTTAGTCAAAGATTTTAATCTTAGAAAGTATTCTGTAAGAACAAATGAAGAGCAAAATCCTAAAGAAGCTTGTTGCAAGTGATTTTGAAGACTTAGAGAGCCTGAAGAATCATCTGAAGCTGTTTCGAGAGGTTATGAAGACTCGGAGAGTCTGAAGAAGCTGTTTCGAAGAAGTACAAGACTCGGAGAGTCTGAAGAAGCTGTTTCGAAGAAGTACAAGACTCGGAGAGTCTGAAGAAGCTGTTTCGAAAAAGTACAAGACAAGAGGTTCTGAAGACTTAGAGAATCTGAAGAACGAAGAGAGTCTGAAGGAGCTGAAGAGAGTCTGAAGCTCAATAGAGTCTAAAGTTCTACAGAGAGTCTGAAGATTGCAAACTCAAGATATTGAATCAATGAATCCCTGAAGGCATTTCGTTGCATAAGGAACATTCATATGGAGTAACGGTTATCTTGAAGTCAACTTAAGCATGACATGCTTTGTGACAAAAGAGCGCAGGAAAAGAACAGAGTACATGTACGACCCTTGTTTCCACTACTCCACTACTTGTACTATTGGCAGCTGTGTCTACTGGTATTTTCGCTTCAAGTGGAATGGAATTCAAAATCTGTTTTGAAGGACGATTACCATATTAAGCAACAAATCAACAATATTTGATCAAGCTTCTAGATGACTCTGTGATGTGCTGGCTTTTCTCAACGTCTCTCTACAACCTCTATATAAAGGAATGAAGACTTGGAGAATTTGTTACTGACTCTGAATGACCTACTGAACTCTTACGCATATATTGTTTTTCTCCCTGAGTCAAAACAAAACACATCAACAGCTTAGGAAATTCTTACAAACTTCTTTATCCTAGAATTTCTAAGTGTTACAGAAAACAGAGTCTGTCTATTTGTTCGTATTTTGGAACATCACTGATTGTATATCAAGTGTTCAAACTCTTATTCAATTTTCTGTAAATTGTATTAGAAGTCTCTTGCCTGTGTGCTTGAGCAATAGAAGTCTCTTGGGTGTGTCCTTGAGCAAAAGAAGTCTCTTGCTTGTGTGCTTGAGCATTGGAAGTCTCTTGCTGTGTGCTTGAGCAACTTGTAATTTGTTATTACATTTTAGTGAACTCTCCTTGGAAGTGCAAGGGGGGCAGAACTACTTCTGGTTTGTGGAAGGAACCTGTATAATTGTTTGTGTTCTCTCTTTCCCTTATCTCTTTACTTTATTCCGCTGCAATAAACTCTGAACTCCTTATCAGAACCTGAACTCTATCAAACTCTGATCTGGAAAACAGAATCAACCTCTTTAAGAGACGCGAAAAAGTTAACACAATTCAACCCCCCCTTCTTGTGTTTTTCTCACCTTCAGAATACCTCCTGACACTCCAACCGACGGTTTAAAGGAGTATGCCACCGATTCATAACCCCAAAAAGAACGACACAAAACATCATCCACCACCTCCATTTCCGTTTCCTGAATACAAAACACATTTGGTCTCCTCTACGAAATCAACCGCTTAATCTCCCTCATCTTCTCCACCGATCCTAACCCAAGTATATTGAAAGAAATTAACTTCATTGCTACCCCCACCTCTACCACCTCCCTCCCGACTCCCTCACACCCTACACGCCATCCCCTTCCTCGCCTCATTCACCCTCACAACCCCACCCACCTTCACACCTCCTCTACCATCCCCTCTAGATAACACTTGGAAACTGTTATTACACCTAACTCCAATGGCCTCACCCGCATCTAAAATATCAGCCTCCACCTGTTTAACATCTCCATGTAAAAAACCCAATTCTTCCAATCTTTGGAATTAGCAGAAGGGCCCGACCCCGCAGTCAAGGATGCTCCTTTTTTTTGTTACCTGAAGAAGATTTGGACTAGTTACTAACGAATCAACACATGTCTATCTGTTGCTAATAGCCTTGCAATTTTTTCAACCCAGTCACCTAACTCCACCGTTTATTCCTCACTACCCACATCCTCCTTCACAAACCTATCAAACTTAGCCACATTTGTAAACAGCCGCAAGTCCCAAACGAAAACATTATTAAGAGCTTTATTCAGTTTCTCCAAATCCCATACTTTCAAGAATTTAACAAAACCAAATCGCTGCCCACAAATATTACGAAACCGAGACACATAAACATCCGACAAAATACCACACACCTCCAACCCCTTCCTTAAGTCAACATACAAAAGATGACCAGGGAAATTAGTGATATATAACACAACTGATACCTGAGAGAGTCACTGTGACTACCACCACCAGAAGCATTGTCGCGCACACCACCTGTAGTCACAGTTTCAGAATTGTTTGGAACTTTCACCATGATACTGGTCTTCATCCCTTACTTGTCATGATACTTGACATCCCTCTGTTGCACCGCAACATCACGAGAACACGAAAAAGAACGATCACGACGGTGTGTCAGTGACCGTCTACATCCATATTCATGCAAAAACCTAACCCCTAGAAGGGCGCAACACGCCATCTCTCCCTACTGCGCGACCTACTATTGAACCTCTCTTCCCCATACTGATCAAAACCGCGGTCCCTTAAAGTGTCTGAACTTGTATTCGTTGCGTCGCCTCTATTCGTTCCATCCAAGCTTTTCCAATCCCAATGTTGCCTCTCTCTCTCATCGCATTTTTAAAAACGTAAATAATATTTAGTCATTATTTGACAATACAAAATTTTGAGCTTATAGTATTCATTTTATATGACTAATATATATTTTTTCAATAATTTATTGTTCTCACGAGTTTAAACTAACATAAAATATTTCTTGATAGACTACTTTAAGTAGCTTATAATATTTTTTTATAAACTAATTTAAATGGCTCATTTCTTACTTTTCCTATTGTAATTTTCATTGAAATATATATATATATATATATATATATATATATATATGCCAATTCATTTTTACCAGACCAACCACACGTAAAAACTACAAATTGAATAAAATAACTTGTTTGATTGAAATAATCTATAGACTAAACCTAATAGAAATCATTATTTTTTAAGGATGAAAAATCTAGCCTTAATTTTTTTTGTTTTTTTACAATAATTCATTCATCTAGATTTTTATTTCTTACAACTTATTTATTTTTGACAATAGAAGGAAAACATCTAGATTGTTCTCTTCTCGGGGCTAAACGAACGAACGAACGAACGCACGCACGCATTGGCAATATTCCTCGTATCATCATCGACGCAACGCAGAGTGTGAGGTTGAATTGAGAGAATATTGAAGAAGATGTTCAAGAAGGCGGTGGAAGCAAAGTCTCAACAGAGACTATCCGGTGCCGACAGAAAAAAGCTTAAACGAACCGTTAAAGACAAATTCCCAAGAGCTTCTGATTCTGACCTAGATATTTTACTTCCTCCTAAGGTATCGTTTCACTTTTCTTTTTTCATTTCCATTTTTCTAACCTAATCGCTCATAATCATAATCGTGTGCTATGATGGGCGATGAGAGTATCACAAGTCCCTGTTCGCGTAGCTGACAAGCCGATTTTGTAAGAATGAGTTAGATTCATATAAAGACTTTCACAGAAATTTTATGACTTCTGCCGCGAACCCATTTTTAAAGTGTAGGACCCACCTTGATTTTACCCAATAAAAAAGCGAGTATTAGAGTGATGTAAAGAGATAGTTGATAGC
Organism: Medicago arabica; assembly: GCA_946800305.1. NCBI lineage: Eukaryota > Viridiplantae > Streptophyta > Magnoliopsida > Fabales > Fabaceae > Medicago > Medicago arabica. The sequence goes on from OX326964.1 coordinate 12,930,685, forward strand.
ATTTCTCAAATGTGGGACACACTATCATAATAGTACTTGAATGTGTTAGAATTGAAAAAATATATACCTAAATGTGTGTTTGGTTAGTTAGTCATTTTGGTTCTTGAATGTGTTCTTCAGTATTTAGCCAAGTTCTCATATGTGTCTTTTGTTAGACAATTTGGTATATAAAATTCTTAACAGAAGAGACATTTATGGATGTGTTTGCAATTTTGATACATTCAGTGAGTCAAGGCGAAAACGCGTCACACATTTTTCGGGACACGTGCACTAGAGACGACAAAGACATGAAGATGGCATTAATAGTTTAAGAAAATGAAAGTGATTGATTATAAACACATGTGTTGTTATCGTGTTTATATCGAGCATTGACATGTGTTGGACACCAGACACTTTCAATCTAGAGTGTCAGTGTGATATCTACCTGAGTATTATGGAGGGTTCAAGTCCCACATCGAGTAATTTGAGATGTTAGGTGGAGTATTTGAGTGACTTAGTTCTTCGTTCTTGATAGGAAGCTTTTAATTGACAGGAGTGTTTTTGAATTGCTCGAATGCTTATCATGATGTTACATAGATCTTAAGTTTTCATCTTTTGTATTAATTGATTAATGCTAATCAACTAACTCAAATATATTAACATTAATACCAGACAGAGATAACAGTGGCCAAGTTTCAAACCCGAGTTCATGTGTATGCTGTGGAGGGAGGTTTTCCAGTGTTTTTCGACATTGATGGTCGTGGTTCAGATATTTTTCCCACAGGTAGCTTTGGCTTTTGTATTTTTTATTTTCTGGGAAATGAAAATGAATGAGATTCTTTTATAGTTAACTCCTACTAGAGTTAGTTGTGCATTTGGTTATGATAGTTACAGTTTGTTATTTGATAGTAGCCACGATTTGCTGTATGTATAAATATAGACCTCATTTTAACTCTGTCATTCTTTTAGCAATTCTTTCTGGTCAGGGTAATGAAATTCGAAATGAGAATTCTCTCACTTCTCTCTATTGTAATTGATATTTACCATCTATATCTATATATACAGAAAACTATGGCTACTAGAAACTAGAAAGTAACAAACTCTAATTGTCAGATTCATAACCAAATGCAACTAAACTCAATATTGAATTGAAATGGTGTCTTTGTAGTTTATGCTCTAGACTCATCAATTCATATGGCATCGTTGTAGTTTATGCTCTATGGATGGTCCCTGAGCTGCTGCCGGCTTTCATACTCAAGGGTGGCGAGGTTTCTCGGTATGTTATAGGTGGAGCTGACTTGATGTTCCCTGGTATACTTGTGCCTCCTGAAGGTCTTCCATCATTTGCGGCTGGGGAAACATGGGCGGTCAAAGTACCCGAAAACCCTGCTCCCATTGCGGTATTAATTATTTACATTGATTGTTTCCTGTAAATTGATGCTTCAAAGCTGGAAGTATCTTAAAGTTGCATTTATTCTTGTCAAGGTTGGGAGTACCACGATGAGCAGCGCTGAAGCATTGAAAGCCGGATTGCGTGGAAAAGCATTGAGAATAACTCATCATTATCGCGATTTGCTTTGGCAAGTATTAGTAGATCTTAATTGTTCAAAAAATAGAGGTGTCAAATATTGGCCATGGCAGACTGCGGTAGTAAATTTTTTTATAACCACCCTGGCCAATTTGTGAAGGATGGTGGCGCCATGGAAATAAGGCTGCTTTATAACAAATAAGGCTGCTTAAATTTCTTAAAGTTTTATAACAAATAAGGCTGCTTAAATTTCTTAAAGTTTTATAACAAATAAGGGTGCTTAAATTTGATTTCAAGGAAATATGGTTTTCAACCATGGTCCGCCATCTGCAATCGATAACATTGTTCAATTAGACGGTGTTTACAAATCTTTCAGAAATTCAAATTATTAATTTATTTATTTTTACTGTTGGTTGAATTTGTAGGGAATCAGTTGAGGGCCGTTACGTACCTAATGCAGGTTTTTTGGAAGATGCTGTGTTTGGACATCCTTCTTTATTATCATCGCCATCTGATGATTCTAATTTGACTGAGGCTGCTTGTGAGACATCAATTGACCAACAAAACAATGAAGCGGAGGGATCTCTTGATGCAAATGAGTTATCAGCTGACTCCAGCCATGCTTTGTCAACACAAAACAATGATAAAAATATGGCAGCTGAAGCAACTGCTGGCGTGGGTGATTTGAAGTTAACTGATAGTGGTTCACCTAATGAACCGAATGACCAACATACTCTATCAACTTCAGATGTAGATTTGCTTCTAGACAATTGCCTTTTGCAAGCACTGCATACAACATTGAAGGACAAAGACCTTCCCATTCCTGGAAGCACTCTATGGTAGGACTAAATCCCCCTCTCTGGGATTTTGGCTGACCGAAAAAATCTGCAATCCTGCAAATCAGTATTTTGTTTGATGATTAGGCTTGGTTTTCAAAATTTGGTTCAGCAACATAATTCACCATAATATGACAACAGTGCATCACACTTTTAATTGAATGAGGTCATGGGAGCTTTGGTAGTGAACTAGTTTTTTTCAAGTTGTTTATGCATATACTGATAAACAGTTTGAGCATTTCTTTTGCAAATAAAAAAAATATATGTTTGCATATTATGGCTGAACATACATTAAATTGTTGTATGAAAAGAGTTTAGTTTTAAGTGCTGAAAGTGTTAGTATATTAAGAGAAGTAGAAAATTATTACCATTGAATATAATGAAGGGTTTTGCTAATGAATGTTTTAGGGCAATTGTTAAGGAATTTAAAATTAACATTATTTAATGGAATGTATGGCAGTTATACATGAGAAAATACAAAGCTGTACTTTTTATTTAGTAATTTCCATTTTTGTATTCTTAAAAGCGTCTTGGGTGTACCTGTTAGCGTTTGACTATAATTATAATAAATATCGTGTAAAAGGAAGTTATTGTCATTTGATGATATAAGTAAGGAATACTGGCTGCATATTACATTCAGTGCCTACTAATGTGCATTAGTGTAATTATCATTTTTTTATTCCACTTAAATTCATTTCAGATTGTATTGTACATTCACTTATAGTTAGTGAGTGCTTTCCTCCTAATTGTTCAAAATTACGTCCACTGATAATATAACAAATATTTATTTTTGGGCATTGTAGGTCAAACCATGTATTGCCATGTAGGCCTTCAGGAATAACTTTAGACATCAAAAAGTCATCCTACAAGAAGTTAGCTAAGTGGTTACAAGCAAAAGCCTCCTCTGGATTGGTATGTCATCTACTGCTATTTTACTGGGAAAGTAGAATTGTAAATATCATTATTAGTATCTACGATACATGCAGTTGTATCTCTATTATTTGATACCAAATAGAACTCATTCCTACAAATTTCTTGTGTATTTATTTATTTGGACATAAATGAATTCCATCTTTAATAAGGATTCATTATGGTGAATCACGATTCACTATGATGAATCCAGATTTGTTCGATTCATTCTAATCAATCACCTCCTAAACTTAGTGCAACCAACCACTTCTTTGGTCAACTTTTTATAAGCAATCACTTTTCTTTTGTCATTTGATATTTTACTTGAATCTTGAATTACTTTGAGGTTCACATACGATATATCAATTTATAATTTTCTATGTTACCTGTCTTTTACTCATAAGTGAAGTATTCTTATTGTCAATGTATCTTACGATTCATAATAAGATTTGATTCAGGATTCAGAAAAAATGCCATTTAGTTAATGATTTGAATTGATAACCATGGTAAATAGAAGCTTGCATATATTGACTGGAGAACTTTTTATGTGTATGAACATAAATTCTAGATTGTGTGAGACAAGTCTTTCCAACTTGTAGTCTTTGTAAATTAGATCTTGTTCTGCTATCTCTGTTGCTTTGCAATATTTTTTTATATACTTACTTGACCTAATAATTCTGATATCAAAATTGTTGTCTTATGTTTCTCCTAGTCTTTGTATTTGTTTGATTTGTCCCTTTTGCCTTGTATGTTCAACAACTCATATTTTCTTCTGTTAGTATGATCTAAACTCTAGCTTTTGGGAACTTTGTACATTGTCACTTCTTTAGCATGTTAGATATGTAAGCTTAGCTCCTATGGTTGAAGGAATAAATAACATTTTTCTGCTAGAGTATTGAGATAGGAGCTAGAAACAATTCAAGAAATAACTTCCTCAGCATGTTATATATAAGATATGCAAGCCAGGCCACAATTATAAAAGAAATAGTTTTGGCAACATTTTGTTTCTTTAGAATGTGTTAGAAGAATTGGACTAGATATAGGTGTTTCGATTAATGCGCTCCATTAATTCAATGTGAAAAGCATCAATTGGATTTTTTTATAACAGAGTAATATCTTTGTAGCAATGAAAAAAAACGAATATAGCAAACTGGTTGTTCAATTTTAATTATTCCCAGCTTTTAATATTGTTGATGGGAAGTTTTAAAAAAAATTATTGTTGATGGGATATCTGTTATTAGAGCTGAAATCAACTTAGAAATGACTCAATTTGGGATGTTTATTTCCCATATTTCCTTTAGTATATTAGGGGTTGATGAAATCTTGAAAATAGTCTCTATTAGTTGGATTTTTTGAAGTCTATCCACGGCCGTGGATTGCTCTGTTAGACATATCTTTAGGAGGATAGGATGGGAAATATTGAAAAGTACTCACTCAAAATGGAATGCGATATAACAAAGTAGGACACACGACATAGGGGGAGTGGGTGGGAATTGATTCGGCAATCAAAGAGAGTTTAATTGGGGTCGTAATGGACTTTGGGAGGCATGTAACTTGTAATAATCAACATGTGGTTTGGGTGATTTTGGGGACGAGTAGAACAGTTGGTTCTTTCCCAGAATTGGCTTTATCTTTTAATGTTTTGTTATTGTTCATCATCTTCCAAGGAGCACAACTCTATTTCGTTGCCATTTTTCCTCTTTAGCAGTTCAGTTTAGTGAATTAACAAAGGCTATTCTCTGGTTGTAAGGAGTTGTAACTTCCGATTCAACATAATTTTCCATTTCTGTTTGGGTCCTATCATGCTGTAATTATAATTTGCATCCGAGCACAAAGGAATTATTAATATAGATTTAAAATGCATGTCCGTTTTGCGTACATTGTGAGCAGAGTTTATTGACGTTTTAATTTTTTTTCTTTCTTTTTTATCATTTGTTCTTGCATTGAACTTATTTGCAATGTAATTTTTGGATTCTTTCTTAACATAGATTTGGATTTTAACAGATATCAGTGAAAGAAGACAAGCATAAAAAAGAAGTCGTGCTATTTTCAGTTAACCGAAAACACGCTGATTATTCATCTTTTAAGCCTGAAAAAAGGCCAGCGGAGAAACCTGACCAGTCCAGTGTTCAATCTGTCAATGAAACTCGTTCGTCCAAAACTCTGGAAGTGGCTGAAATCTACAAATCAAGTGTACATGTCAATCCCATATTTTCATCTGTAGGAGCTGATACAGGCAAACTTTATACTGCTTCTGAAGCCACTGATATTGTCTTCGCATATGTTGAAAAAGAAAATCTTGTGAAACCAACAAATAAATCTCTTGTGGTTCTAGATGCAATATTATGTGATGCACTATTCAAGGGGGCTATTAAAAAAGGAACTACATATCCTACAGAAATTCACAAGAAAGATATAGGGCAAACATTTGTGAGCCGAATGCAACCTCATCATGTTGTGACACGAGGGAACGAATCTGTAGTTCGTAAAGGTGCACTAAAAACAATTCAGATACTGACAGAAAGGCGGCAAGGCAACAAGAAGGTAACCAAACTATCCGGCATGGAATCGTTTCTTATAGATGCTGATGCATTGGCATCAGAGCTTCAGAAGAAGTTTGCTTGCAGTACCACTGTTGGAGAATTACCAGGTATTTCTTAGCCATATTAAAATTGGAAGTTTTATATATTATTGCGCTTATGTTTTTTTTTTCTTTCAAAAGCTTATTATGATTTTTTTTGTTGCCAATCTTGTTATGATGTTATCGTCAAGGAATGTGGGATTTTCTACCAGATTTTTGTTAGATGCTGATTTCCTTTGTTTAAATTCAACTACAACATGTTGTGTCTGACTTTATTTGCATTAATCATGCTAAGATTAGTTCCAGTTGCACACATCACATTTGATTTCTCAGTTTTAGTACTGAGAGTGTGATGGGCTGTATTCGAATTTTTTTCTGCATTAATGACGTTAGACTAGTTGTAGTTGCATGATATTTTATTTCTTAGTATAAGTATTAGAGGGTACAAGGCTGTGTTAAAATATTAAGCTGATTTAATCAAAGACATTTTTGGGAGCATAAACAGTAAGTGTGCAACTCCGGTGTCCTCTTTTATGTACATATACAGAGGCTACTACATATGCATTTTGATAAAAAATTATTGATTTCCTTATGAATGTAACTGACCAAAACCAAGGATCCTGCTTACATGCATATGAAAGTGACAAGCCCTTAGATGAGTAGTCGTGAATGAGCAGGGTAGGCCTAAAGAGTGCAGAGTGTATGTTCCGAAAAATAAGAAATAGTGGAGTGATGAGGTGGCAGAGATAGAGAAAAGTGGGAGAGTGTGTGAACTGATTTTTCTGTTATATGGAGTTTAGGGTGTAATGGCGTTCGTGAGAGAGGGTATCAAAGGATCATTCTGTTAGAGGCAAGCTCTATGGAGTAGAAGGGATATCCATCCCTCTGCTTGTTTCCTTTTCTTCATAAATAATATTCACATTTCCATAATTCCATCTCAATTCTCCTCGTATTCTCTGTTATTTGTATACTGCTGTGTTTGTGATTTCTAACAAAAAGTTTGTGAAAAGTTCTTTTTATTTCCATTTTTTGCTTCTAATTATAAAACTGTGATTTCAAATATTTGTACCTGAACAATAAAAGTATAAAAAATAAAATAAGAATTGTTGTTTTATGTACAAATATTTAAAAACAGAAACAGAGTGAAAACAATGTGGCTATTTTTGTAGTTAAAAGTGAGAACATGAAACCGAAACTGGTTTCAGAAACCAAGCAGACCTGATTTTTTTAATTTTTTTTATATATATATATTTTAATTTATACTTAGTCTTCAATGTCTTCCACTCTTTCTGATCCTTCTTTTCATTAATATAACAATGTTGGTAAGGATGAAGTGAACCAACAACAATTGCTTATTTCATTCAATATTTTGTTGACATCCTTATGACATACAGGGTCATGACTTGTAAAGTTTGATTCTCGAGTTGCATACTCTATAGACACTTTTGTGTGTCTGACACTAACACGACACCAATACATATAATTTCATTCAATTATGCCATGTTCTCGTGTCAGTGTTTGGTGTCTGTGTCAGTGCTCCATAGGCTGCATATGATAAAATGATGTGTTTATTGTATTGTCTCTCTAAAATTTAAAAATATTTGTTTGCAGGTAAGAAAGGGTTTGAGGTTATGGTTCAAGGTGGAGTTATTGATGACCTGGGAAGACATTTGGTTGAACAATATGGAGTTCCAAAGAGATTTATTGAAGTTTTTGACAAAACAAAGAGATGAGCTCTACCAAAAGGTGGTTGTTTTTAATATTTTGTAGCAATGATGGGAGTGCTATGCTTGGATTCTGGAAATGTAATGCATTTTTGCACTTTTTAGGTTGAGGTTAATACATAAAAGAGTAAACTCAGAATAGGATTGGACAAAGGTTCTTTTCATTTCAAATATTTATCGTCTATAAGATTATTGTCAAACTTTTGACTGGGAAATCTTATTTGCAATTTTCACATATTTTCACAAAATCTACTGTGTTTTGTGAGCCTTGGTTATCACATAACTCTCATGCCTAAGAGAATTGAGCTTGATTACAATCCATTACCTTGTTATTAAACTAAGACTTGTACCTCATATTAACAAGGGCCATGTCACTTTACTTTCGACATGGAAGAAACTTTACTTTAATATCCAATGCACTGCAATTTAATTAAGAAAGTATGTTATTTGATCAACTATTTGCTTAGAATCTAGATTGCAAAAAACCTTTCAAGGCATGCTTTGCAGGAGCTTCTTTGTTTGAAATTCAAAGCACAAAATGAAGAATCAAAAGAAAATATTTATTTAATATTTTTTTAACTATATTAAAATTACATTTTTTTTCTTTATGCTCGTTTTTTCATAGCTATATTTCTATCAAAAGTTTATTAGAACGGGAGTGTTGAAACTAACATATGAAGATGCAGGAGATTCTAGATCGGGAGTTGATGCAAAATTTCCCGACCTGCTATGACTCTCTTTGACTTCAAACAATTTTGAGAATAAAACTTCAATCTTTTAAATGATAATTTTTACAGAAAAAATAAAATAACATACATTAGAGTAGAGTATAGTACCCAAAGGTTCTTACGAAGCAAGTTTTGAAACTCATTCTCGGATGTGTAAAACTTTTGCCTTTAGTCTCATTTGAAGGAAAATCACTGAATAAAAAATAAAATGAAAGAAAATATGAAATTGGTCGATGAAAGTTGATGTTTTGATTAGTGGGGATGAAAGTGAAAGTAGGAGCGGATCACCTCGACATGTCAAAGAACCGGCGCTACCAGACCTTGGTCGTCTCCGCTGGGCGGGGCTCACCGCAAACCTACTTCCTCTTGGATCCTTTCCCACAACCCTTTTATTTCCAATTTATACCCCAAAAGAAGGACGTAAAAGAGAGAATTATTAAGGATATGATTCTAGGAAGTTGAGAATAAGGTAGTGTGCGTAATAATGAAAAACGTTTGACAATTTATTGATAGGGTAGTGGTGGTTTCGCTGCAATTATTAGATAGGTTTTGGAATTGGAGTATTAATGATCATTGGAAATCATCACAAATAAATGCGTTGTCAAGAATGTTCAAGTATAATTTATATTCTAAGCTTAGTTAGTTGTGGATAAATCCAACTATGTTTGTTGGTTAGTTAGTTAGTTACTAAGTAACTAACTAGTTCGTTAGTTAGTTAGTTTCTTAGTGGCTTGTAGTGCAAGTTACTCAACTTAGCCTACAAGTACTTAGTGTTTGTATTCAGTTGATACATCTCTAATATTCAATATCACTCATACCTCTCATATTCAATAATAAAGAGTTTAATCATTTCTTTATAGTTTCCTCTCTAAGTGTGAGTGTGTAAAGATCATTCTAATCTTTTACTCAATTATGTATGTTCATGTTCTATCAAAGAAGAGACGCCGGATAAGAGTGCAAGGGAAAAATTCAAATGAGGTGGCTAAAAATAGACATTTTAATCAATTAGGGTTTTTACAGGATTTCCATGACTATCTTCCAATTTATAATAATAGATAGATAGATGGATGGATTTTCCGACCCACAATTATTTTGGCCTAACGTTGACATGTTTTTTTTTTCCTTTTCAATTAGCCTAATGACTACTCTTAAAAGTGATTACGTATGTATGGTGTCTAGGGTTCGAACATCGGTCCCTGCTTATCACAATGTGTTCTTTATACCAATTGAGCTACGCTCACATTGACATGTTTTTTATTTGCAAACACAACTAGAAAATACTAGAAGAGAAACAAATGGAAATGAAAAAAATTAATAATTGAAAGTTATAAATGGAGAGGATCTTAACCCATTTTCTTTTGGAGTTTACGACCAAATAACCTTCTCACTACCCTCTCATTTTTTCCAGCAAAGAATACAGCTAGGCTTTGACCACTTAAAAACAAAAAAAAAATGTACATTTCATAGTTTGGCATCCTATGCTGCTGTGGTTTGTTTGAGATTCAATGTACATTGTGCTATCACATGTTTTTGTTTCTTCGTTAGTTACTCATGCCAAAGTACATGTGTATAGCTAAAAATAAAAAAGACAACAGCAGTTTGGTTTGGCATCCTATTTTATATATTTTTTTATTTTGAAGAATAAAACTAACACCGAAACAAAACAAAAAATTGGCATCTTATATATATGCTACTCTCATATGCACATACAAAGCATATAACATACAAAGTGAGGAGAGGAAAAAATACAGAAGAAAAAAGGGAACCTTCCTTCTCCTTTTATTTTGTGTTTTACAGTTTCTCTCTCCCTCTCACAATTGCTGCTGAGGCCTTGAAAAATTGATAACATGGTTTCTTGAATGATCAATTTTTTAATATTGCATGACATTAGCGATTTGAAACCCTAATTTCTTTTTGGCACCTGTCCCTAAGTGTTTATGAACAAACTGAAATTATATATTTCATTAAAGTTGATCAAGATTTTATAGGTTAAATAATGAAATTTGATATTTTTTTGTCATGCCATTGCACTTGTATTTTTTATGATTAGGATGTTCGTATGGCAATTGTTTGACATTTCCTTTCGTATGTAAAAAATAGTAATTATTAGGGTTTGTTATGATTGTATGTGCCGTTTGGTTCTTTTATGATTACAGTATGTTACCGATCACGAGGTACTCATAATCGACTACAATATATAAAATGATGGTGCCAACTATTGGTTTGAGTGAAGAATTACTGATGAAAAGTTGGAGTGAAGAATTACCGATGAAAATTATTTGGAAACAAAGCATTTTGAAAATCAAAAAGTAATAAACATTTTGGAATTGACACATATTTTTGGTACAAAACAATATCGAAGTAAGTGTATTTAGTTTGCTAAGCTAATATCCTTGTTTTTGTTACAATTTTAAGACTAAAAACTAAAAGCTAAAAGTGGATCATTGAAGTTAACTAAAAGTTTTGTTGTGATGTGATGTCTCAAAATGATATGAAAATTAAAAGATTTTCAACGTTGTTTCCAATTATCAAACCAAAAAAGACATTTTGATTTGAAGATCGTATCATAATTGGAAACAACGAAAAAAACCCTTCTAGTTCATCATTTTAACCAAACCAAACACTAAAAAACTCTTTTTGGGTGACTTAAAATGTCTACTATTAATTTATAGTTTTTAGCTTAGTCTAACAAAAATAAGTATTTTTTGATCAACAAATTAAATAGAATAGATTTATTTGGATATTATTCGGTGCCAACCGTGGATGGCGGTCTCATACGTGTTTATCCAAAGCTTTTGAAAAATCATATGTTTCCAAATGATCTTCCTCACACAATTATTCACCAATTAGAAGTCGGTACTTGGTACTATCAATTTTTTATTTTGTAGTTGCTTGTGAGTATTTCATGAACGGCTATACTTTAACTTAAATTAACGCTACTTTGACGAAGATAGTGATCCATGATCGGGGTACTATCCTCATTACCAATCTACGTTCTTTTCTTTTTCAAGCCTCTTGTATGTATCGTTTTCTCTATTAAACTAATTTCATTGGCTTAAATTGGACAAGGTTGGTCTTGATAGAGAGACAAAAGGTTATGGGGTTCATAGAATTTAGGAGTTTAATTTGACTCTTTTAGGTAAATGGTGTTGTAGTATGATTGTGGATCAGATGGGTTTATGGTATACTGTTTTGGTGGTTAGGTCTGAGGTGGAAGGTAGGCGAGTGAAGGAGGGGAGGGAGGATGGGGTCAACTTGGTGGAAAGATATAGTTTGTATTCAAAGAGGTGTAGGTTTGGGGGGTGGATAATTGGTGTGATGATAATTTGGTGAGGGTGGTCGGTAATGGGGTCAATTCGTTGTTCAAGATTTGTTCGTGGTTTGAGGGTGGTGTTTTATCTGTTAAGTTTAATGGACTTTTTAAGTTATATGAAAATCGTTTAGTGACTATTGTTGAGATGTTTGATTTAGGGTTATTGTTGATGGTGATGGTTGGAAGGGGAGTCAGAGGTTACTGGTTTGGGAGGATAGTTTGATATATGTGCCATCTCATTGGATAAATATGACATGTGTTCCCTCTCCATATTCGCACGAATATCCGTTAAGCAGGTAATCCACAGATTTTAAGGTCCACAAATATTTTTTTTAAATTTTTTTTTGTTTTTTTTATAATTATCTAAAATATAACAACAAAAGTTCATCACATTCATTTTCTCTTTTTTACCAAAAATATAATAATATCCAAACATTACAATAACAATATGGTCGGGATTGAAAGCTCGATCCTAAAATAGGCTATATGGTTAATGGTGTTTATCATATGTTGTCTAATTTAGAGCATGTTGATCGTTCAGAAATCTCATATTTTTTGTAATAAAGTGGCCTATTTGAAGGTCTCTTTACTTGTATGGTGTGTGTGTTAATTAACAGGATTCCAACGAAGGATAGTTTGCTAAGGCGTGGATTTACGCGGTCAAATTCTATTTTTATTTTTGGGGTGGTTGTGGCGTGAAGGAAAGTCATGTTGATCATTTTTTTATGGGTTTTCGTTTTTCTTAGAATTTTTTGTCTCTTGTTTTGCATTGGTTAGGAATCTATTTAGTGCTTCCGCTGCGTCTCACTAATCATCTCATTTACTTCGACTATTTAGGAGTGTTACCTATAAGGATTCAGTCTTGCATTCATTTAACCATGATGACTTGCATTTCTGTTATTTGAAAGGAAAAAAAATGTATGGATCTCTAAGGAGTCTTCTATTCAATATTTATTAGACAAAATGAAAATTTTAGTTTATTGGTGACTGAAAGCGAAATATCTAAAATTAGCTTTTGCTTCTTTTGATTTACATTCTTGATCGCGTACTTCCATTATTTGTCTAGGATTTGTCTCTTAGTTTGTGACTTCACTTTGTCTTTCTCTTGTTTTCTTGAACTATATTTGTGGATACTTTTTGAATCGTCTCCTTGCACACCTTGTATCGGTTAGGATTCAATTGTCGCTTTAATTTATATATTTTCTTTTGGCTTCTTTAATAAAAATGTTATTTATTTTTAATTAAATAGGCATTCATTTATTGAAATTGGTCGAATACATGGAACGGTATAAATTCAAAATCACAAAAAAAAAAACTAAGGATCCATCAATAAACAAAATTACAACATGTAGGTTAGTAGCATCCAATAACAAGATATCTAGAAGTAATGAAACACGACAAAATTAAAATGTCTGGAATACTCACGCTTTCAAATCTATAACATTGAAAATGTAAAAGTTATTGATTGAATCTACTTTGAATCGATATTTTTTTTAAAGAAACTAAACTAGCTCACCTAAATTGACAATGAGGAGAATTGAATCGGAGACATTTAATTGAAGTTAAATTTTTAATTTGAACCGAACAAACACCACAGTAATACGAAAAAGCAAAGCAACGTCGCACCAAAACGACGAACAAACCAACGTCGCACTAAAACGATGAAGTACTCAAAGATAAAACTAATCAGGTGTAAAAATCATTTATTAAAATTAAAAAAAATGATTTAAAGTGGTGATTTTGGAAAAGAAAAAAAAAACTAAATTGCCCCAGAGGAAAAAAAAAAAAAAGGAAAAGAAGTAGATTGAGGATCTGGATCCTCTCATGCGTTTTCTCTGCTGCCCTCTCTCGTGCCATCATCTCAATCACTCATCAATGTTTTTTCCTATTTTCACAGGAGAGATGGCTGAATAATAAAAGCAGGAGAGGATCCATTTTCGAAGATTGAACGGTGGTAGGCGGCTACTAAGAATTAATAAGTATTTTTCCTCAACAACAAAAAAAGTATTTATTCTCTGTGTACTAATCAATCAATCTTCATCCTCGTGAGTTTTAGCTCAGTTGACAAGGACAATGCATAATATATGTAAGGTCTGGCGTTCGAACCCCAGCCACCACAAAAAAAATCAATCAATCTTCACCTAATCTTAGTTAAATTAACTAATGTTTTAGCAAGAGTATCCAAACATAAATCAATTCACATCCAACTCACTTTTAACTAAAATCAATTCTCTCAAACTCAATTCTATCAAAATCAATTCTCGCCGCCGCCAAACGAAACACACACTAAGTCTTGGACTCCTTCTAATGCTTAATGATTTTTTCTCTAATGATTGGACGGAGGTTTCATCCACATCTGGTCCAAACATCTATGATCTAGGGATTGATTTCTCCATGTTTTGAGTTATTCGCCCCAAACCAAAAGCCTATGATTATTGAAGAATTGTGCTTGACCTAACCTACCTCTTTTGGTGTTTGTGAATTTTTAAAATGTGAAAGTTATAGAAAATAAAAAATAAAGAGATAGAGATAAACACATACTCCCTCCGTCCCATATTATAAAGACCGTACTGAAGCAATCCGTCTAAATTGATTTGATCAAATTAAATAAAAAAAAATATTTATAAAATTACAGAGAATGATATAGTAACCCTTCTTCAAATTGATGCTAGTTGATCAAGGAGCTTCAGTTTGTAACAACAACAAAAAACTATTGTTTTTTGTGAGCCTTGGTTAACACATCAACTCTCCTTGAAGAGTAATGAATAGGTTACTATCCATTTCATTGTTGTTAGACTCAAACTTACACCTACTTCCATGTCCTTAGTCTACGAACAAGTGGAAGAGGCGGGATTCAAACCTACGTAGTAAAGTATTTCAATATTGATGGAAAAAAATCAAAGGTTCTACTGAAATATATCTATTATTTGTTGTTTGCATTAAAGAAGTTAAACCCCGCATATGTTATTTTGTTATACTCAATACTATCCATTTCATTGTTATTTTATTATTTATTTTCAAATGAAAATGTGCACGCTTACTAACTTAGACCTTCATGTTTTTAGGTTGGTCTAAGTTAACAAAAATGTCACAATCACAAGTATATCTCCATGGTGGGTAACAAAAACACTAAAACATATGCTACAACAATCCCCAGTACGAGACGTACACCAGAATCTACACACACACAAAAAAGTTAAACCCTACTTACTACTGAATGCCAGATTTGTCGAGACTGGTTTTACCATCAACTCATCATCATCACATAAAACAGCATCACTATCTGAACTATATAACCAACCATATAATATGACCTACTAAGAATGTCATATGCAATTGAATTGAGAAGTGTAGTACTCCCTCCAAAGGGGTAAATTACAAAACTGTCCATCAAAATCCGAATTGGATATGAAGATGATTATTTTAAGACAACTGGGTGGGTCAAAATCATTTGCATGTCGGAAGAAACATTTGACAAGTAGAAAGTTTTTATAAAAGAGAATGCTAACAACACAATAAGAGATTTCAGCTAAGGACAAAGAATACGGTTAGAAGAGGGTCGCACTTCTACAATCCTCAAGTTGAAATTATCAGTATAAACCAGAACCCTTATGAACTTGGATTCAACAAGATAACTAACTTATTTACTTCGGATTTTAACTTTCAAAGCCCAATTAAGCTTTCCCTCCGGCAAAGGGATGGACCTCGGTAAACGCAGTGGCACCTCGTATTCTCCAATGGTCGATAAAGGTGTTGGAAGATGCAGATTTTCAGCTGTGATGTTCACACAGAGTTGTCTTGCAACCTAAAAATTGACACAACAATGAAAGTCAGTACCAGAAAAATAATAAGAGATAACAGAAGAGAAACAACAAAATAAGTTAATAAGATGAAAATGGATCCTAATTTTCTTTAATAAGAACCCAAATCGGTATAATTTTCTTTGATATGATAATGTGTTGTAGATATAGCACAAGCTAAAGCAATCATCTGGACATGCAATACAGAGCAAGGATTATTTATTTTCATAGAAACTATATAAAATATAAGCAACCCTCTTTTAATTTGATAAAAACAGAACCAAGTTCTTCCAGTATTTATTAACGTGAAAAATTTCGTCTGGCTTTTTACAGGAATATTGCAGTTGATCCCAGATACAATGGGTGTCAAAGAAATTATTGAAAATTATGAGACTGAATAATCTGAAACAGGTATAGATGTGATGTGATATAGAAAACAAAGCACCAACTCCTATTTATAATTTTATACCGATATTTAAAATCCTTCTGTTAATAACACTAATATATAAAATCCTAGTTTTCATTGAATTAGGAAACCAATCATGAAATAAGGAAACCAGACACATGTCACAAGAGACACTTTGTGATCATCTAAAAGTGTAAGATACATAATACAACAAACAACAACAACAAGCCTTATCCCACTAAGTGGGGTCGGCTAAATGGATTAAATTACGCGATAGTGTTCTATCATAAACCATATTTGGATCCAACTCATTGACCTGTAAATCCTATCTAATGGTTTTTCTTATAGTTTTCCTAGGTCTTCCTCTACCTATTTTGACCTGACTCTCCTCCATCTGGCCTACCCCTTCTTACGACGGCATCTACGGGTCTTCTCTCTACATGCACAAACCATCTAAACCTATTTTCTACCAACTTTTCTACTATAGATGGCTACCCCCACTCTCTCTCTAACGGTGTCATTCCTAATCCTATCCCATCTAGTCTTACCACTCATCCAGCGCAACATCCTCATCTCCGCTACACTTACTATTATGAAATAATTTTTTAATTTCCAAGTTTAAACTAACAACGGCAAGATACATTAGCAAATGATAGTAATGGACTTAGAATTTGCCAGATTCACCACAGAAGGGAAAAGGAGATGCATAATGGAGAAGATAAAAGGAAGAGTTAATTATTACAGAATTTTTAAAAGGGGGAGTCAGATATAGAGAGATAAAGGAGAGAAGGAGAGCTGCAGAATAATTATTACAACTAGACTGAGTGTTTTCAGCCACTCTGGCTAGGCTGTCAGTGCTAGGATTGAGAGATTTCTTATCTGGTTTCTTATTTCTTTATCAATCTTGCAATTCTTTCCGACCGGCTTAAACATTGTGACAGATTGACGTTTGTACCAAGATAAAAGTATGGTTTCCAAGAGGTTGGGAATTTGTTGGTATGAATATATCAACAAATCAAGAGGGTAAACAGGCCAAGAAAGTCCATCTTGCGGCATTAATATCACTTGCATTTTTTTAACACCGTAAAGTTTTAATTTGTCACTTGGTTGCTATCAAGAAAACATTTAAATAATGAAGAACAAATATTACCTCGGCCACAAGAGCTTTTTTTGACACTGGTATCTGTAACTCCAAGGGCTCGTCTTTTGATTCACGCGCCTTCGCTTTTTTAACATCAATTAACCTCCGCAAGACCTATTAGAGTATCACATTAACTGGTGAGTTTTAAATATGAAAGACTATCAAATTATCAGGTAAAGTTTTTATTCTATAACTTCAGCAGTTACTGTCTTTGCGAGTAACATCTCAACCATAGTTTAAAAAAACGAAGCCAGACCCATAAATAAGTAAAATGACATGTCCGCTTAATCTAAACTGCCAGCTTGAAATAAATGGAGTTTAGTTGAACAAATCCAAAACCAATGACGAAGAACCAGTTTGAACCAAGTTTTATAGTAATTGCTTCAACATTTACAATTCAACCCAAAAAAAAATAACATGATAAAATTTTATGTTAGCTTACTATGTAATCTATTATATAATTTTTAAAATATATTTTCTCACTAATTCAACCACAATTGAACAAATGAACTATAATACATTCACCAGTTCAATGACAAGTCCAGTTTCAGAAAAGTTCATTTGTACTTTAGCTATGGCAAATTCCTCAACGACTGGCAATAAATATGAAGCAATCATCTAACTAGAAAATAATTCCTAAAAAAAGGACCACAGAAATGGTCTCAATCAAACAGGCTTGAAAGGCTTTGAAGAGTAAACTACTAACCAGCTTAGCTTTATCAAGAATCACTGCTGCCCTTTCATACTCTTTCATCAAATCTTCCTTTGACTCGGTAACAAGAACAACATCTTCTTGCTTCACTTCTTCAGTAGGTTGATAAATCTGAAACATTTAAAACATAATTCTAGCAATTGATGAAGGCAACATAACTTGTTATAAAGAATAGCTATGTGAGTATGCAAATGTATTTTTTTTCAAGCATACAAGCACAGAAATATAATGTTGACAGTGTTTACAGCACAGACATTCACATAAACAAAGAAAGACAGGGAAAGGATTGTCTTCAGATCAGAAATCTGACAGCACTGTCATGATTCATATAAAGAATTTAAAGTTACTCCATAACAATGTTGTCAATCACATCACGAAATAGCTGCTGGTTCAGATTCCGCTACACAATAGTGCTATAGTGTCGCTCTGGCCACTTTTTGTACTATATAACTTATAACGGAACAATAGGGATTTGTTCAAATTTTGCTACGCAATAGCACCGCTACTTAACAACATGTTCCGCTATGGCACGCTAATTATTATGAAGAATATAAAATGCAAAGACATGAATTCACATAATGATGAATGACATTGACCGAATAACTGTATAGATAAGTAGCTAAACAAACATAAGGGAGCAAAAGAAAACCTTGCGCTGCTCAGTGAGGAGATAAGCAAACTTATCAATGTTAGGGACAGCAAGGAGCTTGGGCATTAGGTGGTTGCGAAAAAATCCAGGAGCCACTTTAACAGTTTCACCAGCTTTTCCCAGCTTATCTATGTTCTACAAATTGAAAATTATAAACATCATAAGCTTGAACCAAATCCAATCCCAGAAAACAAACACATGATAAATCAGGGTTTTAAACTATGAAGCACAGATACGGACACTGTCACTAACATGCCAACACCGCTAATAATTTGAGAAAATCACATGATTTAGTGTAATTATATGTGTCGGTGTCGGACACGTGTCCGACACCGGGACACGTCTAATCCAAAGGAATGTCTATGCTTCATAGTTTTAAATAAAGGTCTGAGACCACAATTCACATCACAACATAATAGTTTTCAATGTTGCTGAAACTGCAATGCTACCGCAATTGAAGTCACATTGGCAATATTTAACCACGATTTTCTACAATATCAAAACTACAATGTGACCGCAACCACTATTTAAAACCCCGAGATAAATCAAGGTTTTAAAAAAAGGTATGCAACTGCCATCTAAACCACAGCATAATGGTTTTCAATGTTGCCGAACTGCAATATGACCATAATTGTGGTCGCATTGGCAACACCATTTTCCACAATATCATAGATCGCAACGCGACTGCATCCATTACCACAACCACTAATTGTTAAAACCCTGAGATAGATAATAATGATTTTCAACATTGTCAAAACCACAACACTACTGAGATTTAAGTGGCATTGACCACATTTAACCGCAATCCTCCACAATATCAAATGTCTAGACGCGACAACAACAGTTACCGCGGCCAGGCAATTTAAAACACTAAGATAGAGATACTTACGGTTGTAAGAATAACTTGAAGCTTCCGATTGTAACGCAATCCATGAGATGCGTACAAAAGTGGATTCACCACAACACTACTGAGATTTAAGTGGCATTGGCCACATTTAACCGCAATCCCCACAATATCAAATGTCTAGACGCGACAACAACAGTTACCGCGGCCAGGCAATTTAAAACACTAAGATAGAGATACTTACAGTTGTAAGAATAACTTGAAGCTTCCGATTGTAACGCAATCCTTGAGATGCGTACAAAAGTGGATTCACCACAACACTATCATTAACAGCATCTTTAAATCTAATAATCTGCTTAACACCATGTCTTCCAAATTGAAGATACCCCATTTGGATTCTGATTCAAATGCACAGTTACCACACTTTTATCTCTGTTAAAACCCAAACCCAAAAACATAATCATGTATCAGTATCAAAACAAATAATTTCATTTCTTAAAAAAAAAAATCAGAATATGTGAAAGAAAATGAAAGTTATATCCGAAATGAGGGAATCGAGGTGAAGGAGAATCTGAAAATGAAAATGGAAGAAGGAAAAGCTGGACGGAGTTTTTTTACCTTTACTGGCGGTCGATGACGAACTCAGGTTGCGTTTCCCCGGCGAGTGGAGTTCAGTGGAAATCAAACTTGTTTCTGACAACCAGGGGAATGCTGAGTTTACTTTGTTGTTTTAGGGTTTTATTTTTATTTTTCAGTAAAGAGGGTTTTAATTTTTTATTTTTTTAAGTAAAGAGGGGGTTTTTTTTTTAAATAAATATTTTGGATACACACTTTAAAACAAAACAAAAAATGAATGAATAATAGATGGGATTGTTTGGTGATGTGTCGAATTTATTTTTTCTTCGTAATTGCACTTTTGATCTATATTATTTTTATCAATAGAAAAAGATAAATAAAAGAATAAACCGTTAAATCAATTCTTAACGTTATAAAACAATTTGAAATTGATTCTTGACATTATAAATATTTTAAATTAATCTTTGACTTTGTCAAATTTTATACATATTAGTTTTTTTAAGGGACACGAATTAGTTGTTTTGAAAACATGATAGAGATTAAATTGATATAAAGGTCAAATTAATAGTAAGTTGTTAAAATATAAGAACATAGACAATAGTGACTCGTTAAATTTCTGAACCAATTTGACAATTTAATAGAGTTAATTACCTTTTAAGAGTATTTAGAATCTCATGGATCTGTTGAAGAGTGTCTTACTTAGTGAATGACTAATTTGATGGTTTATTTTTAAAAATAAAAAATAAACCACCAAATCAATCTCTAACATTGTAAGACACCTCGTGTTATTATCCGTTTGGTGGAGATGATTAGAGACATTATATGATTATTGTATCATGTTTTGTCTTAATCTAATGTTGGATGTGACAACATAATATGATAAGTTAAACCAAAGTTATTAAATCATATCTCTCTAGTTATAATTTTTATCATGAATATAAGCGATCTAAGGTTAGGAACCTAGGAACCGGTAGAATAGGATAAGAAAATGAATTACTAATTTGTATCTATAATTTAAAATATAAAATTGAAATCTAATAAATTATAGATATAAATAAAAAATAAACAAAAAACATTAATTTGATATTAAATAAAAATTAAAATAAGTAATAAAATTATCTTTTTTTAGGGGATAATTAATAAAATTATAACTGAAAATGAAAAATATGTGAATATTAATTTAATTTTCCGAACAAATTAAATATGATTTTTTCTTGTGAGGGTATTTTTCTCATTATATATATAATAATATATATCATATATTTATATAGACCTAAAAAGGTAGGGAATGAAGTTATTCAATTGTTTATCACGTGTGCACCAAACACGTGATAGGATAAAAGTATATCATGTCACTATCATATCTTTTTTTCATCTTTCTAGTTTTATCATGTCTCTCTCTTATCGTGCGTGCATGTACACCAAACATATCATAATCTCATTATCGAAAGCAACTCTAAATTTGGCCAATTGGTCGACACAAGAGTTTCCTTTCTACAAGGTGTGAACAAGAATGTTCCAGTCCCTAGAATGCAGGGTCTAATGTAATCAAAAAGTGTATCATGTGGGTGAGAGTATGCGAGACTCCCTCTGATGAATTTTAAAGTGGAGAGATAATCAGATTCATCAATTATATCTCTATAGTCATGAGTCCAAGCTAGATTGAGGTCGTGGGATATAGCTTGGAGCTCAACATTAATGATTGAGATACTTTACGTTAAAGAGAGTCCAATTTGGCAAAATTAATTCCTCATTAAGTAAAAAGGGTTTGAAAGTTACTAAGTATAGGCATGGAAGTAAGTCAGGTCAAGCAAAGTTAACAATGTAATGGATAGTAATCAGCTCAATTCTCTTCCGCATGAGAGTTGATGTGCTAACCAAGGCTCACAAAAGGCAATAGATTTTGTCACAAACTGATGCTCCTTGATCAGCTAGCATCAACTTGAAGGAGAAGGGTTACTAAATAAATCCCATTCATTTTATACAGATGATTTTTATTAATTTTGATTTGCGATAAATCCAGGTTTTGTATTTGATAGGAAAATACAAAATCGGATATTGCATAAGTACGGACTTTGAATAATATTGCAACTCTCACAAGCAAAACACTATGTATCTTGTTATTATAATAGGGAAGCTGTAGATACTATCTGGTTCATTTGTTTTCTGTACGAATTGATATGAACTCCTGCATCTTGGCCTGGGAATCAGTTTAAATACGTGTATTGAATGAAAAATACAATCAGATTCCAAGAAACCATTAAAATGTATTAATTCTTATCTTAACCAAGATCAGCATGAATAACTGAATTTGCAGCCTCCAGAAGTTTCCATGTTCAAGTACACTGCAAGTGTGTATTCAATGCAACTTTGTATTCCTCACCACAAGCACATTTTATAACTTGATTGATCTCCTGTAAATCAGAAGCATATATCCATGATTGCAGGGAAAAGCTAAAACATGTGTTCGACTTTTACATAGGATAGAAAATCAGTAAAATATTGGGACTTGATTATTTATATTTGTTGTCTGCATTTACATACAGGTTATACCTGTTTTGTTGATAATTACTTTAAGTAACTTGTAAAATTTTCCATTGGACTAAACCTATTTTACCTTGAGTTTCTCTACTTGTTTCTCCATAGACTGCAAGTATTCGGTTTCTCCAGCTTTGTCAGACAAAAGAGCATTATATTCCTCTCCAATAGCAGTTATATCAGCTGCTTTTAGCTCAGGCTAGATCATTCATTTAGAACAAAGAATTAAATAAGTTAAGAAAAAATCTAAATCGCCTAATAAAAGCCACAAAATTACTGATTGTTTCCAGTTAAGAGAAAAGCTAAATCAATATATAGAAATATGTGTTTGTGTGTGTGTGTGTGTGAGAGAGAGAGAGAGAGAAGAAAATGTATTCTCCATCTCTCTATATATGTGCATGATAGTCACACAATTCTAAAATTGCTGCAGAACTAGTGAATTACAAACCTTAAACTCATTTTCTCTGCACTTGACATTCTCAATAGCGAGTTTTATCTAGAATGAAAAAGAAACAATATTAAGATGCAAAGAAAGCATGAAGACCATAAACAACAACATTAACATAATATATAAATCAAATTCAAAGTTCCCCATTCTGAAGACAATTATTTTAGATGCTCAAAATATTCTGATTTCACTTTAAATGCAGTGTTCAACCTTGATCATGGTAAATAGGATGCCTGATGCACACATTCCAGCATGTAATACAGAAAAAACGGATGAAATGGATTTTTTTTTTTGAAGTTGTAGAAGAAAATTGGAAAAAGTAAAGAGAAGAAGGAAGGGATATATGAAACAAAGTTTCAAATGCTTTACCATATGGTATAAAAAATATGATACACAGGACCAAAACAAAGTACATAAGCAACCAATAACTAGAGTAATGAATAGCAACCAATAACTTGAGCAATGAATAATTGACAGTCTAAAGAAGGATGCGATTAAGTACCTTGTTAATGTCCATGAGAACCTTGGATTTCATAACAAGAATCTCATCAAGCCTTGCTTTAGCTGAATCCAAGTCAGTGATTAAGTTGTTCTTTGCATCACTCCCCTGCCGGACAAAGATAAATTACCAGATTCCAACTTTGCAAAGCACAGATTGATGAAAAAGGTAAAATACCAGGTTATCTGTGGCACGGTTACCATCAGCACTAGTCCTCCCTGCAAGTTAAGTTCATTATACGAATGTTCGGGCATCAATTTACTTTCATAAAACGGCTTTGAAATTATAAAAAAAATTGTAAGTTGTAACCAGAAGGTTAATATCAAAAAAACAAAAATGTGGACATTCAATTCAGTGTTTAGCCATGCCTTCAGCTTCACTTCTTTGCTCATCATCTTTTTCGTTGACCTGCATAAATTCAACATATAAGTAACTAGCAGTGACTTGTCAGTAAAGATGGTAAATAAGATCTGAGAATTGGAGGAGATTTTCTTTTTCTTTATTTTATCTCGGTCAATAACTTATCAGATTTATTGCATTTGGATTCTCTCATGTGTGGACTTCACATGATGTCCTGATGTGGGAGATCTAACCGCTTAAAGTCCACTTGATATTTTTTAGGTGTTGGACCCAATAGATTTTAATGGTGATCGATTCAACTTAGTTTCTCTCTCAGCATACCCGAAAGAATCGATTGAAACAGACCCTGTGCTTGCTGAAGCATTGGGGACTAGATGGGGACTGCAGATGGTTAAAACTCTAAATTGGAACACTGTCACTATTGTTTCATGTCATTCTAAATCAGTTGTGGCTTCTATTGATCACATCATTCAATACAGCAAGGAGCTTATGTCAGACCTGGACATAACAAATATTGTCTTTGCTAAGCATAGCTTAAATTCTGTTTCTTATAGCCTAATTAGTTTGTCAAAACATGTTGGTCGTAGGACTTGGTTGGGGTCTGTCCCAACTCAGTCTGACACTAATGCTGCTGTAACTCTGATTTCTATTTCCAAATAAAGATATCAATATATTTGTATGAATAAGGAAAAGGCATACAAACTCATGCTCTTTCAGATCCATGCTAATCTTCTTAGTTCTGATCCATTCCTGCCAAAGATTTCTATTAGTTGCAACGAACTCAGTGAAAGAACAAATCAAAACATTGAGGGTCTTAATCATTAACGTTGACTATCTGAGTGAAAAACAGTGAAACCAACTTTCCATGCTGACCATGTATCACGTGATTTGGAATAAGTGATTTTGTAACAGATAAATTCAAATGGTATTATTTCCCAGATAAATTCACCTTTTCATGTCAACATTTGTTTCCAGGTGTCTATTATTTCATGCATTGAGCCTGCCGCTCCAAAGGTAACGAACTATGCACCATTCATATCAAATCCAATAATAAGAGCAAACCTGTTGCTTTTGGAATTTGGCCCTCATGTCCTCTGCAACCTTGCTATAATAGGCTCTGAAAAAGAAAATCAATTTAGATGGATAACCATAAAATGTACAAGACACTCACTCAGTATCCTCATTTTTACCTCCTCTCTGATAGTTTAGCAGATAATCCAACTTTCTCTTGCCGAATAAGCTCCATAGTCTATGGGAAGAAATTGAACAACATCAGAAGCGCATAACAAGCCATCAGATTTTTTTTTCCTCTCCTGACTTTTCTTTTCTTTTCATTTCATCATTATCAAGCAAAACAAGAAATAAGTTCCAAATTCTTCTTAATCAATCCCAAAGCGCTGTAAAGAGTTATAAAAAGTTTTTACTACCAAATTGACTCCGGACGTAACACTTAATTCGAAAGTCAAATCAAAGAAACAACAATTATTTAATTTTTAAAAATATATTGTTACAGTCATAAATTTCTAGCTTTTACATGTTAGTTTGTGCTACAAGTTAATGTGTGTAGTGTAATAGCGCATGACTTTACATGCAAGTTTATTTGCACTTATCTCTTAAGTCATAGTATAAGTATTTCTGTAAATAGTTGAAAAAACATAAATTTTTTGCTTATACATATGGTCACAAGCTATTTTTAGTCCCAAATACAACATATGGAAACAGTCAGGTCCACTCTTTTCTTCACATCCACCTCAAATTATATTTTTACTTTAAGAATGTAAATAGTTTTCCGGTATATAGAGCACAAATAACTTACCAAACCTAAGTGTTTATGATATAATAACTATTTATGTCTGCTCAAAAACCATAACATTAACTGATGAAATCGAATATATCATGCATTCCACTAGAAAGGTCCATTGATTACGCAATAAAAAACAAAAACCAAGTTCAGTTATAAAAATTAGATTCATCGTAGCTTCAGTTTCACATTGCAAATCAAAATAACTTTAACAAGATCAAAGGACAAAATTCCTTTTACCTGTGTAAGTCTGGATGTATCAGAATCCAACGAAGCAAGCTTTTTCTGGTTTTCAAATATCTTTGAGCAGATCTCAACCTTCGACTTATTCATCTTTTCCGTATCCTCAACCACTTGCGCAATTTCAGATTTCGCTGCATATAATAATAGTTATAATTTTTTTAAAAGTACCAGATTGAAAATTTACAGATAATTACAATCTGAGGTTCCACATCCATATATTTACAAAATTTTGATTGTTTCACTAATTAGACTACAGACAATGTTCAGATCCAAGAAAATGACATTAAAACACAACGTGAATCGGAACAAAAACTAAACAGTTGCATTTGATAATTTGAAATTTTGATGTATGAGATTCCAAATCTAAGAATACTATAGAAATTTTGATTGTTTCAGTTCTTCGACTATAGACTATGTTTGGATCAATGAAAATTACACTAAAACGCAATGCGAATCCGAAGAAAAACTAAACCGCAGCATATAATAGTGACAAAATTTCATGTATGTGATTCCAAATCTACCAATACTATAGAAATTTCGATTGTTTCACTTCTAACACTACAGACAGTTCGGATCGATGAAAATTACATTAAGACAGCGCAATTATGAAGGAAAACTAAACCACTGCATATAATAGTCAGAAATTTTGTAACATATATTTATCAATTATGTTAGTTTCAGTTCTTAGACCATAGACAGTGTTTGAATCCGTGGAAATGACATTAAAAGCAACATGAATTTGAAGAATACTGAACCACAACATACGATAGGAAGAGATTGTAATGTATGAGATTCAAAATATACGAAATAACAACAAATTTTGATTGTTTCACTACTTAGACTATATACACTAAAATTGAATGCGAATTTGAAACGAAACCTGAATCGATGTCAATTTCCAGATTGCGAATGTTCGTCGTCTGCATTTGTTCTTCAGCTGAAATCTTTGCGGCTTGATCCTCCGCATCTGAAATCAGTTTTCAGAATTCGAATTCAGATTTTTTGATGTAAAAATTGGTGTGAGGTGAAAAGGATTTGAGAATTGGAAGGTACGTACCGTTCATGTGAGAGCGTAAAGTCTTCATGTATTGCAGATATTCTTCCATCTTCTTCGAAATCGCTGATTCGTTTCGTTTCTCGCTCGGTTTGAAATGTTTATAACAAAATGAAATTTTGGAGGGAAAGGGGTATTTATATAGATCCTCCGTTAGGAACCGTCTCACTTTGGGGTTACGTATGCTATTTTAAAAAAAATGGGTTGTATTCTTGATCTAAAAAATGGGTTGTATTCTTTTTTAAGAGAGAAGTGAGGTGTTCGGGGTTCGAACCTTAATCCCCGCACATATAATATGCAATATCCCTACCAACTGAATTGAGCTCACAGGGATAAAATGGGTTGTATTCTTCTACCGCTTTCGATGAAGTTTATAAACAAAAAACTATTTTTTTAGATTCATCGAATACTTATTTATATATATATATATATATATATATATATATATATATATATATATATATTATGGATCAAATATAATAGATATTCAATAAACTTAAAAAGTAGATGTTTGTTTATAAATATGATCGGAGGGAGTAAGTAAGAGACGCTAACGACAAACTCTTTAATACACATTTTCTAATGCACTTGATTTATTCATTAAATCAACATGCATCTTATCAAATTAGTAAAGTTTCATAAATTTAACATATAACTAGAAAGCAACAAACATTATATTTTTAATTTTAATTAAAATTAAATTTTCATAAAAAAAAATGTAGTCATAATTTTCAAATTTTAGCGCAGTAAAAAGAGCAGAAAGACGAGTGCCCGTCTTTTCGCTAGTTTATAATAAAGAAAGTTTGACAAAAGAATATGTATTAATGGGTGTGATAAGATTTCTGATCACCCTCTCTCAAATTCTCATGTTCAACTTATAAAGGAAAAAAAGGATGACACTGTTGATCCTCTTTTGAAAGAAAAAAAAAAACAAAAGTTCTCATGTTCGGTTCTTTTCAATGCTAATAATTTATGTGTTGTGTCAATTCAAACATTGTTTTAATGGATTAGTCGGTTATGGGTCGGATACCAAGCTTTCAAGGCAATTTGATCCTCCTATAGGTGGTTTGTCTTAGCTAATTTGAGCATTGAATCTATCTTATATTTGTCAATTTGGTCCATACATTTACTAATACAAGACAAACACATATTTTTCAAACTTCGATTCAATCAAAAACTATAATGATGCCCCTTACGTTTATAAGACTCAAAAAAATTGAGACAGACATGATCCTCAACTGTGATTCTCTTGCTTCAAATGATTAACACTGAGAGATCAACTTTTTCACCCAGTTGTGGGTTCTCTAACTACCCCAGTCGAGCGTTTGGTACAATTGTTTTTTAGTTTTTTAGCTACACTAATAAATGCATCAATAAAATCAAAAAAATAAAGGGGTAAATTGCAAAAAATAAGCATGTTTGGTTGATTGGATGTGTCAATTATAATGCATGAATGAAATATTTATTATGAAATTGTTGCCTTAACCAAATAATGTGGCTTGTAGTACGCAACCCTATTCGACTAATTTTTGCGACTATGCATGATAACTCATACGTTCTTGTTGGATTATATGGGTCGATTTTAGTCTCCATAATAACAACAATATTTGGTTTTTGCATATCTATTATTGTTTACAATACCTATAAAAAGCCAAGAAACCAAAGATAAAATTTTGGTCAACAAAGGTTCCTCGTTTGGAGACGAACTTAAATTAAACTTTATTATAGGAAAATAACTTGTTAATTAGGTCCATAATCATCTTACAGTTAGTATTACATAAATAGAATGAACTATAGTAGGCATTTGGCAAGAATCCAAGCCAAGAAACCAAAGATAAAATTTTGGTCAACAAAGGTTCCTCCTTTGGAGACGGACTTAGTTTAAACTTTATTATAGGGAAGTAACTTGTAAATTAGGTCCATAATCATCATACAGTTAGTATTACATATATAGAATGAACTATAGTAGGCATTTGACAAGAATCCAAGCCAAGAAACCAAAGATAAAATTTTGTCAACAAAGGTTCTTCCATTTCAAATTAAAATCTTAGTCATGTAACTTATTGATAGTACTAAAAATACTATTATATTTTTTGAGTCTTACTGGTATAAGTATATCTTGTCTCAAGTAATAGTATAAAAAGATCAAACCAACAGGGATTGAGGCAATGTAGCTTTCTGAAACTTTTAAATTTATAAACTTGTTTGCACAAAAATAAAGAAAATCATTCAAAGTAACAATAGTTAAAATAAAGTTATAAACAATAAAAGTTGATAAGACAACAAAATACTAAAAGGATCTTAAACAACAAAGTGTGGTTACTAGTTAAGAACAATGAATCAGTTATGATAGTAAATTTACAAATATGTAGAGAGATGCAACTTCGTATAGCTTCTTGAAAACCAAGTAGCCTTGAGTGTTTTCCATGAAAACCATCATGGTTAACGTGGGGTACTACTCTTCTAAGGTTCACAACTACCAGATTAACCGTGCAACATTATTAAGGCCATATCTCAAACATCTTCCTTGGAAAGTTTAATTTTTTCCCCTATGACAAGAAATCTAGATAGACATTCAAACAACCTTTGAACGTCTTTATATTTTTAAGCTTAAAAACATAACACATATTAAACAAGGAGTTCCATTCTCATCCTTTTTCTAAGCTCGAGGGATTTGGTAATAAAGGTAAAAGTGATCAAGTTTTACTTTAACAATTAGAGTTAATACAATTTGTTTAAAAGAGACTTAAATGTGCAACAAACTAAACTTATGCAAACATTGACATATCCTCTTCATGTCCAAACACAAAAGGGGTTTAGCTCATGATGAGATTAAACACAAAACATAGATAAGAGATTAATAGAAGAGTTTAGAGTTTATAAATAAAGATTAGAATTTTTGAAGGAAAGGAATGAGATCTTTGCATTACTCAATCAAAATGTTCCTAACACTTCAACTCTCTAAGAACTAACTCTCATGTTCATCAATGGAATGAATGAGGTGTTGAAAGTCCTCAAGCGGATGTTAACCCGGGCTAAAAAGGTTGCTCAATTTGGATGACAAATTTTAGACCCTTGGCACAACATTGTCATTGGTATTTTTATAATATGAGTCTTGTCCCTACCCAATTTTTCCCCTTTGATAATTTATCATATGTAGATATCCTTGTCTTATCCATTAGGAATCAACGTATTCCTTATCCTTCATTGCGTTTAAAAGAGACTTAAATGTGCAACGAACTGAACTTATGCAAACATTGTCATAACCCCATCATCTCTTAAACACAAACGGAGTTTAGCTTATGATGAGATTAAACACAAAATTATAGATATGAGAATAAACTAATGAAAACATAATTGTAGTAATTAATAGAAGAGTTTACAAATAAAGATTAGAAATCGTAAAGGAGAGGAGTGAGATCCTTGCATCACTCAATCAAAATGTTCCTACCACTCAAACTCTATAAGAACCAACTCTCATGCTCATCAATGGAATGGATGGGGTGTTGAAAGACCTCAGGCGGATGTTAATCCTGGCTAAAAAAGTTGCTCAATTTGAATGATAAATTTTAGACCCATGGCACAACATTGTCATTTGTTTTTTTATAATATAAGTCTTGTCCCTACCCAAGTTTTTCCCTTTGGTAATTTCCCATGTGCAGCCTCTCCTTGTCTTATCCATCGGGAATTAACATATAAATTATCCTTCCTCGTACTACCAATCATAAAATTTGACCCCTAAGCTTCTCCATTGAAGGCCCCACGTTCGTACAATTGTACTACACACATCGGGAGTCTTACAACGATGCAACTCCTAATTTCAGTGTAGCATCTTTGTACAACTTTGCAGCAATCATGTAATCCACTTATATGACCAACCATAACAAGCATCAATAGTTCTAAATGACTATAAGAGGAAAATTCAAAGGTAACACCTAACATTTTTGTCGTTATCGCTCATCATGAGAAATTAATTAATGGACATTGACTCCTAGACAACTCCCTGGTCCTTCGTAGCACGAGTCTCTTCAACTCCCTTCATATGTGAATATTGACCACTTGCAACATCCATAAACACTTTTGTCTCCCCATTAGGGCTAGTTCCATTCACACTACATATAACATATGGAGAAGAGGGTGTATCACCAATATTACGAGGTATGGGTACATTGAGCCTTACAACCTCCACGCAGTCAAATTAATGTTTCTTTTCAGGCTGACCAATTTGTATCCATAGGTGCCATCGTTTTGGTTAGGATTGAAAGATGTGTATAACGCCACATCACTGTGATCCTCGTTATGTTGCAATTGTTGTGTGATTTTCTTGTCTTCTAATATCTCATTTTCTAGCGGTTCATTACAATTATTATTAGTTACGTATGTTTCTCATATATATAACCTTAATGATATTCTCTCATTTTCTACTTCTTAGAGCCGCCACTTGTTTTTCTTGAGCTACTCACATTCTTTCCTTTAGTTGGCCTATGTAATTCTTCTTTATTAACATACATGAATTTCATAATTGAAATCCCCCCATATATGTATTTTTTCCAGTTTTAACTGCATATTAACCAAAACCTCCACCACGATTTGTGCAATGTTTATATCAGGAATATCTTTACTCAATAAAGCAAACATCAAGCTCTAAAATTGTGCTTTTTTTGTTACCAATATTCTATGACTTCAACTCGCTTCCACTGTTGCGAATCTTTCTCTCCCTTATCCTCCTTGGTCTGCACTAGTTTTAAAGAATCGTCCAAGGCCCGTATGGAACATTTCTACCTCTTTTTTCTTTTTAATTCTTCGCGCTAATTTTGGGATCATCACCTCCTTCATTCTCGACACATTTCTCATAACACTATTTCCTGTACTGGCTAGATTGTCCACATGAAAGGCAAAACAAGGGAAATCTCTTGCTAGAAGAGGCTTTGTCAAGTCAAATTCAATAGACATTCTCGCATATTTGCCTCGTTGATGTATCATAATATTCTTGTATACTTTAATGATTCTTTTGATTTTGTCCCAATCAAACCATATGTGAAACTGGGTTGCCATCTGAGCTTATAGTTCATATGCTTCCAATTGATTCCATTTGAGCTGAAGAAAAAGCATGTGAATATTTTGCTTTGCTTTTTCTTCTTCCACCTCTCAATAGAGGATGACACTCTTTGCCTCTCTCCATTTCTCAATTTATCTCCTTCAACAATAATATTATAAGCTTCTTCACAAAAAAAAAAAAAGTAGTACTGATGTCACGGCTATTGATTTGGTTTTGAATGGGACTCAAATTTTGCAGAAGAATGGTGTTGTTAGCAAATTCATTGATGCATGTATTTTGGAAATTAAAGCAAAGTCGGTGCCAAGTTTCTACTATGAGGCGCCTCCGCCAAAGGCTGAACTCAAGAAGGTATGTGTCTATTCTTGATCTCGGGTTGCAAAACAAAAAGAGTATTTGCCAAAATACATAAAAAAAATTCATTAGTTGTCACATACAAAAAGAGACAACAGTCTTATGCTGGGCTTGTTTACTTACCGTTTTTCCTCTTCGCTTCAAGTCTGGTGATGATACGAAAACACTACAATTGACTGGTCACGAGCGTTTCACGGTGGATCTTCCAGAAAAATTAATGACATAGAACCTGGTCAAGATGTTAATGTCACCATAGATAGTAGCAAATCTTTTACATGCAAGCTTTGCCTTGATACATGGGTGCATAATCAATTTCTTTTTCTTTAACTTTGATAGGAGGTATGTTATATCCAGAACAAGAAACATGAGATTGATTTACACAATTGCTTCACTTTATTACTTATTTTATAAGGCTCAATTTACGAGTGGAGTTGGCATGTATTGATCATGATGGTATTCTTCCATATGTTATCCGCAATTTGATTAAGCAACGATATTTTGTTTTTCCCTTCCTAGTAAGATTACTGAGGTATACTTGTGCAAGTATGGATACATGCAAGTGTGATGTATGGTACACAATAAATTCCATTTTAGATTGTTTGTACACATGTTTCATAAGATTATATTGTTAGGTAAAGAAATATAAATAATTCTTACATCTCTACCTTTTTATAGTAAAATGGCCATGTCATTTTCATACGAGATTCAACAGTTTATTTTCTGAGTGATCACTTTTAAAAAATGGAGCTACGATCATTGTCAATCTGTTATAGGCAACAAGAAATCATTCCAATAGGTCACATTTTCCAATCAAGTATACAATATTATTAGCAAAATATTATTATAGTGCATTCTACAGTGTAAACCACTAATTCCTTTCCCATTTCTTCTTCTCCAATAATTTTTATTTGCTCCATACGTGAGTAATTTACTATTATAGTATTAAATTGTGTGCCCTATGGTAAAGGACATGACAATTGATGTGTGATCAATTGTCTTGAGGAGCAGGCATTGACTAGTGAGTGTCATGATATTGCATTCAGTGGCCAACATTTACTGCTTCATAATCCCATGCCCTCTTCTGGTGGTATATTCGCTGATTAGTTAAATATGAAAAATTAATTTAAGCATGTATCCTCTTCATAATATGAACTAAATTTGCATCTATCATAGTAATGCAAGTTGATGTAGATTCCTATACTAATTATTTTAATGTTGTTGAGAAACATGATTCAGAGGCTTAAACCTATATAGGTAGGTATTCGTTTGCAGTTCAAAGTGCTAACATGGTGACAACACTAAATTTTGATAAGATCCAAATTCATTATTTACCTTAATTAGAAGTAAATAGCATTCTTAGTGGTGGCTTATTTTGTGCCAATTGGATGGCTCCTTCATTTTATTATAAAATATTAATCATGTTTTAAATGACACGTTATTATATAATGAACGTCATTTTATATTAAATAATGATATTTGTATAACCATTTTGTAACAACATTTTTATTCCATTGTTTTTTGGACAAAAACAATATATATCGAGAGAGGGTAAAAACATAATGAAAGTACGAAAAGAGAGTTGATCCAAAATTTATCTAAAATTTATCGTAAAAATATCACTTCTCATTACTTATTAGAGTTAAATAAATTATTCACAAAAACATTTTAATTTGTATATACTATCAAATCTAAAAGAGCTTTAAATATGAATACAATGATATTTACGGTGTTTGTAAACTAATTTCTACATAATTATATTAATTCTTCTTGAGAAAAATCGCAAAAACTAAAAATTGAATATGAGAACACATCATACAAAGTGATCTTATCAATTCAAAAAGAAGTGGTGACAATGGCAAATCGTATTTCATAATCCAATCAAAATATTAATGATTTTGTATTTAAATAATGCGTACCGAATTGTATTATTTTTTATATACAAGAAGTTAGGCGGAATAAAGATCCTTAGACCATTTTACACTACAATTGACAGGTCACAAGCGTTTCACGGTGGATCTTCCTGAAAAAGTTAATGACATAGAACCTGGTCAAGATGTTAATGTCACCATAGATAGTAGCAAATCTTTACATGCAAGCTTTGCCTTGATACATAGGTGCATAATCAATTTCTTTTTCTTTAACTTTGATAGGAGTTATGTTATATCCTGAACAAGATACATGAGATTGATTTACACAATTACTTCACTTTATTACTTATTTTATAAGGCTCAATTTCCAGGTGGAATTGGCATATATTGATCATGGTGGTATTCTTCCTTATGTTATCCGCAATTTGATTAAGCAATGATATTTTGTTTTTCCCTTCCTAGTGAGATTACTGAGGTATACTTGTGCAAGTATGGATACATGCAAGTGTGATGTATGGTACAAAATAAATTCCATTTTAGATTGTTTGTACACATATGTATCCCTTGTTCACACTATAACATACACATGCTTGAAGTTTTTCACTTCAAATATTTCTATGATTTCATAATGAATAGATGATAGCTTAATATATAGAATGTATGCTAACTGATATTGAGGCACTCACTAACGTGCTACTAGATGATAGCTATGTAAAACTCACAAATTTGTTAGTACTCTATATCCAAAAGATCAATTTTTTGGAAATTCCATGCATTTTGAAATTCATTATGGTGTGCTATATTGCAAGTTAATGAGTTTTTTATTTTCGTCCATGTATCTTTTTTTGTTTGAAAATAGCCCCTGAAAAATTAAATTTGTTTGAAATTGGTATGGGATGTGAGTTGCTGTTCAAAAAGGCATATGAGGCAAATGGAGAGTGACGTGGTACTTGTTGACGTGGCAATAGATGGCGACATTGCAAAAAAACGCAGCGAGTGACATGTAGGAGACTAACACCAAAAAATCTAATATTTTAAAATTACAACCTTCATCTTCTTCTTCCTACTTCCTAGATCCTCCTTCAATTTTCTTTCTTTTCTCCAACTTGAAATCCGAGAAATCCATTTAACTAGGAAAACTTAATTTTAGTGATAAGGTGAATAAGTGGAGTGTTTGAGGTTCGAACACCCTCACTTATTCTGTTAGCAACAAAAATATAGAATAATAACTTGCTTGTTGTGCAAGTAATAGAGTTTTACTAACTCTCAGTTAGTTTGTTAACTGACAGTTAAGTGGTTAGAAAGTTAGTTAGTGTGTAATTGTTTCTAGGTGTTCAGAGTAGCGGAATAAACTCTATATAAGGATAGTTAGGGGTGGGCATGGTTCGGTTATCCATATTAACTAAACCAAAGTGTTGAAATGGTTCGGAATAACCGAACCAAACCGTTTAAGGTTTGGAATTAACTGAACGGAACCAAAGTTATGGTTCGGTTAACCGTTTGCTTGCCTGTTAACCGAACCGAACCAAAACTAAAATTAACAGTATGCAAACTTAATCTATTATCATTTAATTCTTGCAATAATGCACAAATAAGAAATTGCCAAAAGTATTATATACTTCTCAATGAATCTTATAATATCTTCTTCTTTACTAATGAAAAACAAAGTTGTCTTTCCTTTTCTTTTCTGTTTTTCTTTGTATCATCATTTGAAAGGGATCATGTGCTTTCATTTCCTGAATTGTTCTTACTATATATGTTATTTTGGTTTCTGCCTTTTGTTCATTGTTATATTATTACATCTGTTGGCTTACCTTTCTTATTATCATCATCATTTCATGTCTTAGTTAGAAATTACTTCCAATAATTAACTGCTCACAACATAAAAAAATATAGACAACATAACAGACAATAACATAAATGAGGTTCAAACATATAAATCCTAAAGTAGCTGCAAGCCAGTAGATATATTGGAACTGTTCAAATGGTGGCCAAGAGGAAAGGCCAATAACTCCTCACCTATCCACTTCTAAAGGTTACATGAAATTACTTCTACATTACAGAGCAATAATTCTTGTTAGCATAAACACACATTGCAGAGACAACAACATGTACAACAGCTTCTGCTCGAACTAACATGGTTTGAGCTGAACAAAATGAAATCCCATATCGGATTACACCAGAACCGATCACCTTATCCTTAGGGAAGTACTTTGTGGTGGATTGGATTGAAATTGAAATGAAATTAGGGTTTAGAAAAGGGTTTTTTTTTTGTGAAAATGAATTTTTGTGTGAGAAGTGAGAAGAACTAATATGATTAATTGAGATGTAATGGTTCGGTTCAGTTAATTGAGTTTGGTTTGGTTCGGTTAACTCTTCAGTTCAGTTAATGAACTGTTTTTAAAATAACGGTTCAGTTTAATAACCAATGTAATGGTTCAGTTAATTTTAGTTTGGTTTGGTTCGGTTCAGTTTTTGGATATTTTTGTCCACCCCTAAGGATAGCGTAACTCAGTTGTAAGACTCGTCATTGGTGAAATAATTTTTGCATGCTTTTGAAAACCCTTAAAAAAAATTATGTCATTTAAAAAGGTTCCTGATCCCATTTAAAGGGTTATGTGGCAGTTTGGTGCCTACGTGGCAATTGTAGACTGTGCAACTTTTGCCACATGTTGATGAGGTGTCATTCACATTAATTAAAAAAAATTGATAATTGTTTTTCGAAACTAAAAATTAGAAGAAAAAAAATAAGCAAATAAATTTTCGAAAATTTTAATTAGAATTTCTCGAAACTTATTTTCATTTTTTTTGGAAAATTTTCAGATTATATAATTTTATAATTTTCAAAAATTATATAATTTTATAATTTTAAAAAATTATATAATCTTAAAAAATTTTGGAATTTTATTTATTTTGGAAATTTATTTATTTTGTTGTTTTCGAAATTAGAAAAAGTACCTTAAAAAGGAAAAATCACCACCAAAGAGATTATCGGGATGAGTCACGAACATCCTGCTCTATTTAATAGGTTTCGTTACACTACCCGAATTTGTGCAAGGTAGACTATCAACTGCGACGTCTTTTGTATTAAACATCCTACACCACTTAATGCAACTCTTAATCAACATATATTTTTATATTTCTACTTAATGTTGTCTCAAATTCAAATATTCATCGTTCAATTTCAAGCATCATAATTTCATACCTTGTTCTACTCGAATATTCTTATTTACTTTAAAGAAATGAAATTCTAGCCACTATATTATTTGACAAATAAAAATATACTAACTTCAATTGATTGAGTTCGAATACTCTCAGAAAAGGTTGCGAAAAAACTATTAGTGTCACTTTAATTTATAATAATTTCCTTATTCTCCAATTTGTTTTTTAAAAGAGTAAATGCCAAGCAATACTAAATAATTCTTAAAGGAGCATAACTATTACATTGATAACTGCTTACTTCTCAATCCAGATTTGAACCTTACAAAAGGATAATAGTAACAAGATAAGTTGATTTTAGAGGTTCTACTTTATATGTTATTAACTAATTATTTCATAAGATTATATTGTTAGGTAAAGAAATATAAATAATTCTTACATCTCTACCTTTCTATAGTAAAATGGCCATGTCCTTTCCATATGAGATTCAACAATTTATTTTCTGAGTGCTCACTTTTCAACAATGGAGCCAAGATCATTGTCAATCTGTTATAGCAACAAGAAATCATTCCAATAGGTCACATTTTTCAATCAAGTATACTATATTATTAGCAAAATATTATTATAGTGCATTCTACAATGTAAGCCACTAATTCCTTTCCCATTTTTGCTTCTCTGTTTTTTTTATTTGCTCCATACATGAGTAATTTACTATTATAGTATTAAATTTTGTGCCCTATGGTAAAGGACATGAGAATTTGTGTTTGATCAATTGTCTTGAGAGGCAGGCATTGACTAGTGAGTGTCATGATATTGCATTCAGTGGCCAACATTTATATAGCTTCATAATCCCATGCCCTTTGTGGTATATTATTTTATTAATTAAATTTTACAAATTAATTTAAGCATGTATTCTCTTCATAATAAGGACTAAATTTGCATCTATTATAGTAATGCAAGTTGATGTAAATTCATATACTAATTATTTTAATGTTGTTGAGAAACATGATTCAGTGGCTTAGACCTATATAGGTAGGTATTCATTTGCGGTTCAAAGTTCTAACATGGTGACAATACTAAATTTTGATAAGATCCAAATCCATTGTTTACCTTGATTAGAAGTAAATAGCATGCTTAGTGGTGGCTTGTTTTGTGTCAATTGGGTGGCTGCTTCATTTTATTATAAAATATTAATCATGTTTTAAATGACATGTTATTATATAATGAACATCATTTTATATTAATTAATGATATTTGTATAACCATTTTGTTAGTACTGGCCCAGCGGAAATTAAACAAGCAGCTTATGATAGATTAGAAGAAGAATACATGGTTTGAAATATGTTTCTCCTGCTATTTCCTCGTGAATTAAACTCACCCCTAATTAATCAATGCCTATTTTCTATTTGCTGAAATATTTGAAAGGTTTAAATATATTTTTAGTGTATGCAAATATACTATTTTTTGTTTTTTGTTTCTATTAAACTTTTGTTGTTTTTAATCCTTACAAATATAAAAAAAATTAGTTTCTTAATATTGCAATGCTTATCCTTTATATCTAATCCTAGAAAACATGCTTACCCTAATTCCCTAACCCTAATCCTGAAAATTTGGCGTCACCCCCTTTTCAAAATTGAATTTCAAATTCCCACTTATCCATCTGCATTAACACCAAGTTTTCTTTTTCCACGCGTTTTCGTTTTCCATGATACTCTTTTTCTGAAACTCTTTTCTGTCTGGCTTCATTTCACTACACCTCTCTCTCTCTCTCTCTCTCTCTCTCTCAATTTATCTCCATGTCCATGAAGAAAACTTCACTCTCTTCCATATGCCTTTTCTACTTTCATAGTCGTGTTTCTCCTCTCATCCCTCGTCGTCATCGACTCGACCGCCACAGTCTGTTGTCGTCCGCCTCAACCTCAAAACACCGCCTCTACACTTACCCTGTCGGCAATGCTGCCTCTCCCACCTTCTGTCTTGCATGTTGTCTACTGTTTCTTCTCACACGCAAACCATGTTCACGGTAATTTCATCATTATCGATTTTTATTTTTGGGTTTCAATTTTTTTTCTCCATAAATGGCAATTTTTATTTCTGATCTCAACAATGATGTTTTTACGGTAGTGATTGTTTGAAGAGGGCTCTCGATTGTGGTTTATGCGGTGGCTATAGTCCACAGTTGTCGGTGGGATTATCTCTCACAAATAAAGGTAATTGTTGTATAAAAAATTGTTGGGGTTTGTTTTTTCCTGTGAAGGTTTAGTGGCAAAGTAGCTTTAGCTATTAAAATGTAAAGATTGGTGGATGTGCAACTTTATGAATGTATGAGATGTAAGCATTGAAACTGAAATGTTTTTGTTTTCATCCTCTTTGGTTGAAGGTACTTTACTTCTTCACTGTCTTTTTGGTTGCTGGTGTAAGAATTAGGTTGCTGGAACGTTTTTGAATTCATAACACTATTGTGTGTTGCTTATTATGTCTAAGTTTTGCATAATAGACAACATACTCTCTTAAATCAATTTTTTGTTTCATTTTACTTTTGCAGCCCCAAGCTGTTTGATTGTTTGCATATATGAACTTTGGCCTATAACTTGGTTTTTCAGGCAATGTTTTTAAGAAAACTATTTGAAATTTTCACTACTTATATCATAGTCCAATATATTGGATCATCCTTGTTGGTTTTTAAGTGACAAATTTTGATTTTGTGCTAAAATATAATATGTGACTTTGAATTTGCACTACTTGCAATCATCTATCATTTTTATTTGAACATCTTTTGAATATCCCAACTTTAGCTTTGATCCTCAAAATAACTGATTTTGCCAAGTGATTCTTTTAGGTGGACAAATTCAGTGCAAAGTTTGATGTTGCTGGAAGCAATGGTCATATTAGTGTTGCAACTTTTGAAAACTTTTAACAAGGTTTGCTCTAACTTTGGATAAAATAGTAGATTTTAATTTGAGTGTGTAGTATAATGTAAATTTGATATTTTCAAACTCGGTGTTGTATTCATATTTTTCAAATTGATGGTGTTTTGGTCAGGAAGGAAATAATTTTGGTATGTTTTGTGTTGCTTTTGTATCTGCTGCTAGAGAGTTATAAATTGATGGTTTGTTGGTTTTCTAACTTTGTGTTTTGCTGATGTCTATTATGTTATTTTGGTATGTTATTTTACTGTCTTTGAGTCCTGCTGTTTATTTCAGTATATGGCTTTTAAGGTTTGTCTTTTTGGCCGGCTGTTTCTAATGTAATCTATTTTCAATTGTGTAACTTTTCCTGTAGTGCAGAGGTGTTGTAATTTCTATCCCAAATCCGGTTACGCCTTCATGATTGCCTTTTTTAACTACAATTTTAGTGTTATTTTAGATTACATTGTTTATGCTTTTTTCTTTTCTTTTTTAGTCAACTAA
Source organism: Medicago arabica (assembly GCA_946800305.1). NCBI lineage: Eukaryota > Viridiplantae > Streptophyta > Magnoliopsida > Fabales > Fabaceae > Medicago > Medicago arabica. The sequence continues at coordinate 12,971,201 of OX326964.1, forward strand.
TTATATTGATAAACTAGACATCTAGGCACAAGGTATAACCAGAAATGCACAAGAAGATTACATTAAAATCACCAATGCACTGATGTAGGAAAACATGAAAGAAAAAAAGAAGCAAAAGCTTGCTGAAAACACATAAAATTTGCACTAAAACTGAACATACCAACTGCAGGCAAAAATGCCTAAAAATCCATATATAAGTACAAAAGAAAATTGCTTTAATCTGCAAACCAGCAGCAAAAACAATGCAAAATTTGGGTGTTCCTCTGCAAATAATTTTTGGAGCTTGGTTTTTTGTTTTTCAATTTAGGATTTGCATATTGGTGATTTCACAAATCAAGGTAATTGTTCACATAAATAATCGTGCGAATTTTACAGCTTGATTGCATGGAAGCTTTTTTCTTCATATTTATTGTTTAGGATAAATATGTTTATAAGTCTTTGTGTATATCTATTTTGCTTTCAACTTTCTATATGATTTCCATTCATGGCTTAGATAAGTTTTGCTTTTGCTTTAGGTGACTTTTGATTCTTCAATTGTCTCTTATGTTGCTGCCTATTGACCAAAATCAAACCCTCCCTTAAAGTAAGCCTTGAAATAATCCATATCCTCAACAAAAAATTGCTTCTTTTTTATTTTTGCGGATGTATTAGTTTTACTCTATGTTCCCTTACATACACTAATATAACTTATTTCAATATTAATGAAGGTGACATGTGCCTTAACATTGTTGACAACGAGATAATGGATTAACAGATTAAGTTATAGTGATGAAGAAGTTGCTAAAATGATAAATATTATTTGCCTTAAGGTTGTCTAGAACCATTGTTTTGTCATGCTGCCATATGTCATTCAATATCAGCAAACTAAATGGAGAATTTATTGCAATCAAATATACTTTTAAAAACAATCATAGGTAGTTAATCAAAGTGATTTTATATTATGGTATTAGAACTTTCCTTTTGAATTGATAGATTTAATTGAAGATATGAACTGTGGTCATGAATTTACTAATCATTTTGACAAATAGTTAATATGTAGCTATGTACAATTTGCTAATAATATTCTTTATCTTCTCATATTCATATTCCACTTGAGTCTTATTGCTCTTTTTTTGACAATATCTACTATCATTTCTATTATTGTTTATCTTATTTTGACATCTCAGTTATTTTTTTCCTTTCTCGAGGGGTTATTCAATTGGCAATCTCTACTATCATTCCTATTATTTTCATACTTTAATGGCTAGGATATATCACATTTTTATATATCTGTTTTGATACTGTTGTTTTATCCCCCATGACTTTGGCTTATTGTTAGTTTTTTTCCTTTCAATGTGAGGACAACGCTTTTTTTAGTCGACTCTTTTGTATCCTTTTTAGTTAAAAGTTTTCCATGCAATACTTAGATGTGCATGTGGTATGCCTTTTAATTATCTAGGTGAGAAACATGAGTTTATTAGTATGATTTTGGAGATGAAGCGATCTTCTACATGTCCTTATAATTTGTTTTTCGCTGTTATATATTCGAGATTGGAGATGAACAATGCCATGTAGTTTAATGGTTGACTCACTTTTTTGTAAATTTTTTATTATAATGTAGGTTTTGTGACCGTGCGTATTTCAAAGGAAGAGATGGAGTAAGTTTGATATGGATTTTAGATAGAGTGCTTGGTGACTACTAATTGAGTTATTATGGGAGTTTGCAACTTTTAGTTCTGTTGTGCAGTGAAGGAAAAAAGAAAATCATGAAGTTATGCATGAAAGGTTGTCTTGAGTCATGCCTTTTGGTGTGTTGATAATCAAGTGGTGCGGCCTTCTTGAGCAGTGCAAGACATTTTTTATGTCATTTATTATTTTAGCTTGGTTTTCTACTTAATGATGCTTCACTAATACATGTTTTCTACTTAATTAGTAAAGTTATTTTTGTTTTGTATTGTTCCATGGTCTTGGTTGTTTGGTGTATTTCCATAGTTGTTCTTTTTATCCAGGACTTTGTATCTGTTTTTCAAATATATCATGTATTAAGATGTGTTCTGCATAGACATGTACTAAATAAGCAAGCTATAATACTACATCCTTTTTTCTTTACAATATTTCAAAAAACATATATAATCCTACAATACATATGTGTGTGACTAATTTGATATTTCATAGTTGTTTTATGTATCTGTCGCACGAGTCAAAAGGATTCAGAGGATTCATATCACATGGTCATGTTCTCACATACTAAACATTGCTCACAAATATTAGATATGCTTTCATTGGTTTTTTTGGATCAACAATTATAAGACCTTCATGGTTCATGCTTATTAGTTTGTGATTTTATAGACGCTGTGTATTATTTTTTAAATAAATGGAGAATGGTGAATTTTTTTAATGAAATTAACACTTGATCATTTTGATAAAAACCATTGAGGAGATTTGAACATTTAAGATTATAATGTTAAACTATTACTATTTTTGCTGATATGATTTAGGATAATTTATGTGTATACTAATTCACTTATGTTCCAAACAAAGAATGCTCATCACTTTTCATACTTAGAGAGAAAAAAATGTAAAGTTATATGCAATTGATTTATTGAGTCTATGTTTTGGAGCATGAAACTGCATAATTCGTTCATGTGAGTTGCGATGTGTCTATACATGCATCATGTTGGAGTGCCATCATAACAGTTTGCATAGATAACCAAATTTTTTTGTTAGGACTTGCGTATATATAAAGAGAGTCCAACTCAAAAACTTAATCCATTGTGTAAGAATTTCATGCATGCCTTAAGTATCTTATTGAACGCCATTTTTCTGAAAGATCATTGAACGTTTTTTTTTTGTGATTTCTAACATTTGTATAACTTCCCTAAAAAAACATTTGAATAACTAACTGACATGTATATTATTATTTAATGAACTAAATAATTAATTAAGTTAAAATGCTAAAATATAGTTCAAATATAATTATATATACATCTCATAAACCAATTTATATGGTTGAGTTAGAGACTAATAAAATTCAAATATCATCTTTCTTTTGAGTTTCGAATGGTGACTGTTTCCAATTTTGTAGCAATGATTTGATAGGCTCAATATTTGAACGTTAGATGTACATAATATGGATGTAACAATAATCTGGATGTTCAAAGAAATCTCAGGCTCATGATTCAACTTGCAAAGTGTGCGACACGACGTCATTTGAGCAATGATTAAGTTGTTGTCAACTGCAGTGGATTATCCAGGATCCTGAGTCAGGGGTGTAAAATAATTTATTTTGAATAAAGGGGTGTAAAAATAATAACCTCATTAAAAAAAATTAGGATATTTATCATTAGGAATCGGAAAGAATAATTGTATTATAATAAATTGCAAGTAATGTTTTTAACTATATATGACCCGTGCGGTAGTGAGTGGGGAATGTAAAAACTGAAGATTATTTGGATGAGACTTTTTTTCTTCCTAGTTTTCTACATTTAATTAGTCATTCAGGTATAATGTATTTATCAATTATAATAAATAATATGTTGTCCACAAGTTATAGATCAATCCGACAAAAAATGCTAAAATTGTTAGTCTGAATGTTGTGATTGGAGTTTGAACTCCAACTTCTCCATTTATGTGTCACTTTTCAATAGTTATTGTTATTTCGTCTATCTACAAAGAAATCAATATGTTGAAGGAAAAAATATGTTTTTATAACAAAAAGTGAATGAAAGTCAGTACTAGTAATACTAATTTCTTATGTAAAAAAACTAAATATTGAGGGATGCGCATTATACAAAGTTATAGAAAAGAGGTGAATTGTCATTTGCCAAAGAAATAAGACAGTGAAAAGGAAAGCAAGAAAGTAAAATGTACATGACAAATCTTCCATTTCTTATGTAAAATCTCTCTACCAAAATTGATCATATTTGAGTCGCTATCAAGTACTAACTCTCATACGGATTTAAAATTTCATTTGTCACAATACAAGAGTTTAACCACTTTCATTAGACCGTAAATAAGTGCTTTAGTATATTCTTAATTGTGCCACAAATCGCAAATCATATGTCAATGAACCAATCACTAATTCGCTCCCTTAAACACTTGCGTATAAAAACATGGTTGGAAGAAAAGAATTCACCTTATGTACCTCACATATTTTCTAACGATTAATCGAACAATATGAAAATTTCATACCAATAACATGATAGCTCAAAAAGTCCCTTCATGTATTAAATTGAAAAGGCAAATAATTTTCTTTATAAGTATTATTTCATTTAAAACATCAGTCCATATGTAGAAAGTTCATCCTCCAACGATCCAATTATAAAATGGTTGATGATGCCACATGAAAATCACCAATAACTTTATAACACTAGTACAAAAAACACTTATTAACTCAAGGATTTTAAATGGGTAGGTATCCACATGATTTAAAAACATAGGAAGAGGAGAGAATTTTAACTTGAATAGATATTAAACGGTTTAACCCCATTTAAAATCTATTTTATATTAAAATTAAAATAAAACAAACACATGTATCAAAATTAGAAATCCCAAATTCATCGATGCCTCTAATCCAAAACTCTCACCCAGAACTCACCAAAATTTCTCTGCTACACCTAGTGAAACCCAAATTCATCAATTGACCTTCATGTTCATCGACCTTCACCTTCACCTTCACCAATCTTTCAACCAGTTTACTCATTCTGATTCACACATCGTTGATTGAAAAGAGGGTTGATTCACGCATCGACCTTCAGTTCTCGTCGTCGTTGATTGAAACGCATCGTTCCCTCAATCAGGTTACTCAGATCCACACTATTTAATCTAGTTACTTTGAAAATTTTGCATCTGGGTTGTTAGTTTTTGATTTCATTTCTGTTTTTTGCTATATTTTTTTTTAAATTCCAGCTTGTTAAAAACAGCGAGTTGCTGATTCCTTTCTCAGATATTTCCTTCGTTGATTCCGTTCATGTTATTCTCGCTAGTTGAATTGATTTTTTTTTCGTTTGTGATTTTTTCTTTAATTTTGAGTAGATTGTTGGTTTTTGTTCCTCTTTTTTATTTGATAATTTTGAATAATTTGATGAATTTTTGTTCCTGTTTTTATTTCATTTTTGTTCCTATTTCATTTGTGATTTTTACTATAATTGTGCATCAATCTTTTATTAAAGAGATAAAGTTAATTTGTTGATGTAAGAATTAATCCCTTTTCCCCTTTTAATTTGTTGTTAAAGGATTTGGGTTACCGATCGCTTGTAACTGGTTCAGAATTTGAATGAGTATCAACCACCTCTTGAATTTTGATCTAATATTTACATATGTTCATGAGGTGGTTATGTTTTCCAAAATCAGTATCAAGCCCAAAAAGTGAACTGTAAAAAGAGTTGTTATAACTGGTAAGATTCAGTTTGTTGTTGTAATTGTTGTAATTTTCTAGAAATTTACGTATGTATTCAATTGTGTCTTAATTTTGATGGTCAATAATTATGTGTGAAACTATAAGAAAATTGTGTATTAAGGTTATTCTACAACGAATATTGCTTATATATCAGAGGAATTGTGCATTTGATGTGGTATTTCATGTGGTTTTTTTTATGATGAGCTGATTTGTTATGCATTGTTATAGAAATGTCAATTTGACGGGTGTTGAGGTTTTATTGCATCATCTTAACTCTACTCTTTGTTTGCAGAAGGCGGGAAATTTAGAGCTATTTTTGAGGATCTGAATTGTAGTAATACTTTACTCGCATTCTAGAGGATGATTTGAAGGTGATGTTTATGTCCTTATGTAATGTCATTATGTACATATGTAGAGATACTTTATTGATTTTGACTTGGCGGCTGTGTAAAACAACGACTGTATTTCTCTAATCTGTAAAACAATTATTTGAAGGTGATGTATATGACTTTAATTGAGTTAGAAACTTCTTCATTCATACTTATATATAATCTTATCACTATTGTAAATTCTCCCTTGTAGTGTGATCACACACACACACACACACACACACACACACACACACACACATATATATATATATATATATATATATATATATATATATATATATACTTCTATCACTATTGTAAATTATACCTTTTAAACTATTGTTTTATCTAACTTTTCTCCATAACTTTATGGAGTGTACATTCACATGCTTATACATTAACTTTATGGAACTATTTTCTTTCCTTTTTCTTCTCGGCCGTAATTTTATTTTTCTTTACCCTTGTAATAATTGATTGCTTTAATTTGTTTGCCTGGTGTTGTAATATGCTGAAAAACTTATAATTCAAGGGCACCATTTTTCTTTGTTACAACATGAGACTGAGATGCTTAGGAAAGATGTAGAGCAGGTGCACGATGAATTGAGGTATATTTTATCAGTTTTAGCAATTGTTCCTGATCAATAACAAAAGTTGTGCCCATTTGATTTGTCATGCGTTTTATGGTGCAATCCTATGGTTTGTGATGCAGGTATGAGATGGACAAAGTCAAGGTTGGACAGTGATTGGATTTGAACCTTAAGTGAAGAACAAATTTGATGGTGTTCATAGATTGAGGAACATATTAAAAATATTGTTTTCGTGGCTACGGTTGATATTTTACTTATCTTACAGGAGAACTAGGGAGGAACTGTTAATCAGAGTGCGTAAATTAACAACCTGACCAACAAACTTGATAGGGTAAGTGCATGTTTAATTTTACGATAGAAACCATTAAATTGCTTGTCTATCTAGTAAAAGTACATATTTTTATTACTATATTAGGTAAAATTGATGTTGTCTCCAAACCTCAATTTCACTATAAGTGATCAAATGTAGCTTTTGCTTGGAGTTGAAAAATTTACACTATGTTTTACATCAAATTTGTTTTTATAGTAAAATCAACCGAACATAAATTACTTAATTTCAAACTCAATTCATGCAAAAAATTGGCATCCTTTTTTTGATGTAAATTTGTCATGATATTCAGGAGATTCATTCTTTAAGAGCACAACTGGAAGCAGCTAAATACGAGGTCATAAAATACTGCATAAGATCACTTGTTTGAATATCTGTTGTTGGCCTTGTTGTTCTCCACATCTTGATGTGAACAAGTTGTGTGGTGTCTTTTTTAACATTATAAGACCTGGCGGAAAAGAATCAAGAGTAGTTATTTGGAAGATGTTGTATCGGAAGATGTTGTATTTTCTGTTAGGAACAATGCAAATTTACAGTATAATATGATATTATGTTTAACTTTTGTTTAGTTTTATCATATTGTAACTTTGGATTTGTTTGATATTGTAACAATGACACGTTTGATATGAAATATCATCATATGATATTTCATATTAGTGGCTATGTTCATGAAATTTTTATTATATTAAATTCAGTACCATAATCGTGTTTAAAAAAATAGAGAGATTTTAAATGGGGTGAACCGATTTAAACTATTAAAATTTTGACTCATGTTAACCTTTTTTAAAACTGTTCAACCGATTTAAATTAAAGGATTTTAGATGGGATGAACCGATTTAAATTAACAGATTTTAAATCGGGTAAAGAGTGGAGATTTAAAATCAAAGACAGTTTTTTAAATCGGTCACCTATAAGTCGGATCATGAACCGATTTAAAAAGTCATTTTCACCCCATTTAAAAAATGTTTTCTGTACTAGTGTAAATATGTAATGTTGACGCAACAAGCATGCAACTGAAAATCTGGAATCAATGCATGAGTTTTTTATTTGTTTTGAAAGTTGATGAAATAGATGCACATAACGGGACATTGCCATGTTGTCCACTGTAGAGCATTGAATGAATATTAAGAATTGAGGACCAATAATAGTAATATTGGGAATTGCTATGATTGAATTAAATTTGTATAGTTTTATCTTAACTTATACTGACAACCACTTTATGAGTTTGATACTTTGATTGGGTTATTCGTTCAACAAATGCAAGGTTGCAGCAACAATCCATTCAAAGTTTTCAACTACTTTTCAATTTTTAAAGTTCAATGGAGTTGAAATCCAAGTCACTGCTAAATTGTTTTCTCCATACATCTTTTTTTGGAGTAAATAGACAATTTGGTAATAAATACACTCGTTAAGGATTCAAATATAGTAATAATATTTTGTAATATGTGTAGTCAATTCTTCAAAAGTTTAAGAAATGTTCTTTTTAGCATAACTTTTTTTTATCTTTAAAGATGACACTAATTAGCATGACCCAATTTATAATCATATTTTATATTAGTTCATTAATTTTTTTTGAAAAGCGATAAAAGAGGCAAACTTTGAGATTTCTATGATGTCGATGTAATTAGCCGATGAAATGCATATGTATGTTCAACTGCGCACATATGTGATCTAAGCATACATAGCCGAGACATTAGTGTTGTTTTACTTTGAAAAGTATATGTTGGTTGTTTTGCTTAACCATAGACGAACTTCGTCAAATTTAATCCTTAAGACCGATTATCTCGGAAACCTTATGTAAATGGCTTTGTATGAATATTTGAGGATACATGAATGATTGATAAGTGTTGAACATGATACTATCATGAATTGGTGAACTTTCTCCGTTACTTGAATTGTGAGGAATTATGTGAAGTTGATAATTGTTGATTCGTTGTTGATGTTGAATTAGTATACATACTTGATTGAATGCAATTGGTGGAAGTTGTATACATATAGCCGTTGAATATAGTTGTTGATTGTTGAGAACATATGCATGGTCGATTGAGTGATATGTTCATTCATCATATGTCGAGTCGGATGTTGATATCCATATAGCCGTTGATTATAGTTGTTGACTTTGATGTGTTTGTTGCATCATAAGGTGACGACATGGATGAGATTGGTACCACATGCATATAGATGTTGAGTCTAGGCTCATAGCATGAATTGACATGAGTCATATTTGCTTATGTGTTGATGGTGGTTTGACGATAAATGTGTTGATGCATTGTATGTTGTGATGATTGCAAATATTGTGTTGATGGATGACGTTATAGATTAATGCACTTGTTAATTAAGATTTAATTAATGATGTTCATTTCAACTGTTTGTTATTATTGATTATTATTGATGTGAAGCTAACCTCCAGTGGTTTTGACCGCCTGCCTTTCTGTATGGACGAGTAGACGGAGTGCAGGAGTAGTTTTGCATGTTTGGTGAGTTGATTCAAGGATAGCGAATGCTTCCTCTACTTTTCTGTCGAGTCTAGATTTAGGCTCTGATTAGGACATTGTCATTGTACTTATTGTTTTGGCTTATGTTGTTGATTATTGCTCATATGTCGGGATTTGGAGATTTATATATTTATATGTTGGATTAATTGATGTATGATTTATATCCGATGCGACTGTTGATAACTTATATATATATATGCATGCATGTTGTTTTGAATTTGGTTGAAGACGTAGCGCTTATTTCTTGAATATTTATTATATTCGCGTGTTTTATCGCTTTAATAGAAATACGGTGTTACATCATGTCTTTGTCGGCCATGATCCATTCGGAGTACCAGCATATGTCTTGAAAAGACGTCAGGTCTCGTCCAGACTCGCACGACCTCTAGATGAAATTATGATGCTTCATTAAATCAATTATGCTTCTATATAGTGTCCTAGATGAAAAAAAAAACCCTTGCAAGGTTTCCATCTACCCACAAACGGGTCAGCACGTTGGTAATCTGGCTCACTTCTTCATAACGAGCTGCTTGAAGTATGCCAAAACTCATCCCTGCAAACACAAAGAGACAAATTTATATCAGCACAAGTATCATAAAAACAACTATACATTTATTATCCATTAAAAAATAAGAAAAAAATATATTACCACAAGCAAGGTCGTGTAACCACCAATGGCTTTAACAACTGAGTCTGGAGGTAAGAGAAAGCTGCTCATACAGGAAAGCAAGTATCATCCCGCTCCATGACCAGTCGCCCAACATTTCCGAATCCAGAAGTGTAAGCAGCCATAACAGATTAACACTTCTGCTGTTCTTGCTGGCAAAAACGGTGCAGCCAAGCAAGAGAAACAAAAACGTGTTAATGCAAGCGGTTCTAACAATACTCTGCTCCACCTCCTCCTCCTCCTCTTATGTAGGCACCACCAACTGATTACACCTATTCAACAATAATTCGTAACGCCTCTTCAGTTTAGTGTAACTTACATGAGCACAACATAGTTTTTTCGCCTTAGTCCTCGCCTCCGCCTCTGTAAAACATAGCTCCTCATGTAGCAGCTCAATGCCTTGGTCATGATCTAACTACTCCTCAATGAGCCTCCTAGTGACGGGGATGTCTAGAAGACACGCCACATCATCTAGTGTCACGGTCATCTCCCTAATAAGCAGACGAAAGTTGCTGGTGTCCTCATGCCATCTCTCTGACAAGGCACAAATGAGCCCGTGAGAGATATTGTTGTACCCAGTCTTAAGGATGGGGGCAAGACCATAATCATTCACCGACTCCTATAACCAATCATTTGTTTCTCCCGGCAACAACACTGTCAAGTGACTAAGCCTAAGCTTGTTTCCGTGCGAGACACCAGTCCCTGTATGCGACAATTGAGAAATACAAAAAAAAAATACACCATTAGAAAAATAATAAGTAAAATAAACATGAAATATTCTAACATAAATTTTAATTCTTAAGTAAAATAATAAAGCAATAATATAATAACTAAAATAAGTAAATTTTGAAATCCTAACATAAACATGAAATAAGTAAAATATTAAGTGCAAGAAACATAAACATTACGAGTACATTGTGTTATTTCAATCTCTAAATGTGCAAGAAACACATATATTATCGTTGTTGTTGTTGTGGGGATAAAAATTCATAATTAATTCCTTACTCGAAAAAAAAATCTAATTTTTTATGCAAAGTCATATTTTAAATCTTAAACATGTCTGGAAAAAATAATGAAAAAATGCAACATCTACATCCTTTTCAGGATTACATTTATATAATAATAGGGTCAAAATAAGAAGAATAGCGAATTATAAAGTTAAAATATGTGTTTTTTAGTTTACAGGGTCATTTTTCAGACTTTGGTGTATATTACAGGCTTAATGTGAGCAATTAACCCTTATTATTATGATAGGTATCACAATAGCTTAACAAGCTATCACAATAGCTTATTGTATTATTCATGTCTTCTTGCATGCAGACATGGCAACATAACCCGCACCCGTTCTGATTTTAACGGGGAAAAGTTGAATTAACTGGGTCCGGGTGCGGGTCCGGGGAAAACCCGTAGTTTTAATGCGGGGCCGGAGACGGGGGATACTCACACCCGTCCCGCACCCACCCCCGCCCCACACCTGTATATGGGAATTTACCTTATTAGCCTTATTTTCCTTAAATTAGAAGGTGTATATAAAGAGAAGGAAATTGAAAACCTAATTTCCTTTTCCTCTTCACTCTTCAGAGGTATATATTTGTTAAACATCATTAGTGATTCCACATACAAGATGTAATTGATGTTATGACTTCCAAAATGTTGTGTTGTTTAATATCAATTGATTTTTTTATTTGACATGATATAACTTACATGAAAGTCATTGAACTTGTTACTGTGTTAGTGTTGAATATGTCAAGTTCTGCTACTTTTCTTTTGGCCATTCCTCAAAATTTTCAAAGTTGTCGTCCAATAATAAGTTTAGTGTTTAATATCCATATTAAGATCAGTCAAGTAAGGTATACTCCAATAATGCTCATAGTAGCCAATGCAATAAAAAGGAAGTTTGGATAGTTGTCCTTTTATAACTTATCTTTAAATAGTTACCACGGATAATTTCATACATGCGACTATTTATATTCACATGTGCCAGTTTTCTTTGGCTTATAGCTTCTAAAGAAATGGAATATTTAAGTCTCAGCCTTGGAGTAAGTGAGGGAGATGTTCTCTGTAACAGCTCGATTTTCGTTAGTATTATTTTAATTGCTTTTAATTATGTTTAATTGTGCTTGTATGTGATTAATTGTCTCTGTGTGTATTTTGGTTTGGATTATCGGAATTCGGTGTTAGAAGGGTATTTTAGTCATTTTAGACATAGGGGTTTTTTGGTCATTTATTAGGGGAACATTTTTAGTAAACTTAGAATTAGCATTATTTTAGTATTGTGAGGTGAATAATTTCTTTTGTTAAGACTAGATGCACTTATTAGTAATTATTTTGGTTATGGTGATAATTAGATATTTTACTAAGTTAAGTGAGTAGTAACATTTCTAATTAGATGGGAGAGTGTTAGACCCATTAAGAGGGGATATACCCTAACCCATTTAGGTGGCGACTATATAAGCTTAACTTAGAGAGAGGCTAGGTTAACTTTTCATTCATTTCATCTAAAGAGGCTAGATATAGAGAAAAGAGTTAGGAGAAGATTCAAGAGGAATCAAGCTAGGAGTAAGGGGAGTGAAGGATTAACTTAGCTTTGTGAAGATAAGAGGTAAGGGGACTAGTCTTCATTCATATTCAATTGTTTAATCTCTTATTCTTCTCAAATTCATAAGTGATTATTTGAATTTAATTGTTGAAATTCGTGCTCTTGTTGTGATGATGTGTTTGAGTATATGAATTTGATGATAATTGAATTGTTGTTGATGAAATGGCATGTTCATGATATGTATGAATGAGTATATTGTGAATTATGTTCAATTGATGAATATTGATATGTTGCTGTTGATTTATGGTTGAAATCATGATTAAATGATGTTGTTGCTGTTGTGAGATGTTGTTGTTGTTGATTGAACCTATGTGTGTTCATAACCATGGAATCTTGATGTGGATTTGTGTTGTTCTTGAAGATTTTATGAAAATGGGTCAAATGATTATTTTGTTAAAATAATGTTTTGATTCAAGTTTCAAATACATTTGGGTGTCTGTTTATGTCTAGAAATGTTTATACAAACTTTGGAAACCAATTTGGGCAATAGGGAAACTAAAATTGGAGTTTTTGGGTGAAAATATAGTGTTTCCCGTGTGCAGAATTTCCGCAACTGATGCAACTCGCAATGGCGAGTGAAAGGCGAGCTGGAGGCGAGTTGAGGGGTACTCCCTGTGACTAACTCGCCATGGCGAGTGAAGTTACTCGCCATGGCGAGTTGCACAGTGTAACCACCCCTATTTTGTCGTTTTTAGGGCTTTGAGTCGATTCGAACCATTACGAACTGATTCTTTTGATGTAGTTAAATGTAATTGAGCTTTTAAACCTCTGTAAACATCAAGCGAATGAGAAATTAGACTTGGTTAGGTGATTGTACCTCAAGCTTTGAAAACGTCAAAAACATCGATTGTTCCGAAACTTGTTTCTTTTAAGATAAATGGGTGAGATTATGTTGTATACTAGGTACATGATTTTCTAAAAAATAGTTGTGAATGAATTCAATAGAGTCTAACTTATTTTGCTTTGAAAATAGAATTCTTTTGAAAAATGATAAGAGAAACAAACTTTGTGATTTCAATGATTTCGTTGTAATTAGCCGGTGAGACATGCATGTATGCTCAACTGCACTCATATGTGATCTAAGAGCATACGTAGTCGAGGCATTGATGTTGTTTTACTTTGAAAAGTATATGTTAGTTGTTTTGCTTAACCATAGACGAACTTTGTCAAATTTAATCCTTAAGACCGATTATCTCGGAAATCTTTTGTAAATGGTTTTGTGTGAATATTTGAGGATACGTGAATGATTGCTAGGTGATGAATATGATGATTATCTTGGATTGGTGAATTTTCTCCTTTACTTTAATTGTGAGAAATTATATGAAGTTGTGACGATGTTTGTTGATAGTTGAGATGACAATTATGTTGAATGATGATATGGTGATGAATTCTATTTGTATTGTGAATGGTTGATTGTATAGATGTAAATTCTTGATAATGCAATTGTTGTTGAAGTTGTTCAATGTAAAGGGAGGTGAACTTTTACATTGTTGTTGTTGAGGTGATTTGCATTGTCGAGTCTTTGCTTGTATGTCCATGCATCATAATCTCATATGTGACGTAAGGGGAGGACCCTTACGTAGGTGTTAATGTAAGAGGAGGCGTACTCTTACATATGATGTGCGGTTGGCATCATGGGGCGACAACCTTTGTTGTTGGTGACGGTACCGCATGCATTTAGGATCATGTCTAGGTGCATAAAAGATGTAGCATGAGTCGTTATGATTGTTATGCTTGTTGATTGGTGTATTTGGTGATTGACATACTTGGTGCATTATAAGTGATATTTGTGACGTGATGAATTGTTGATGTTATTGAAACATGGTTGAATGAACTACTAAAGTTAATTAATTGTTTTTGTTCTTTTACATATGCTGATTATTATTGATGTAAAGCTAACCCTCAGTGGTTTTGACTGCCTACCTTTCCGTATGGACGGGTAGACGGAGTGCAGTAGTAGTTTGCTTGCTTGATAAGTTGATCCGAGGATTGCGGATGTTTTCTCTTCCTTTCTGTCGAGTCTAGATTTAGGCTCTTATTAGGACGTTGTCTTTATACTTATTGTTTTGGCTTATGTTGTCGACTATTACCCACATGTCGGGATTCGGAGATTTATATATTTATATGTTGGATTAATTGATGTATGATTTATATCCGCTGCGACTGTTGAGAATTCTATGTATGCATGCATGTTGCTTTTGGAAACTTGTTGAAGACGTAACGTCTATTTCTTGAATATTTATTATATTCGCATGTTTTATCGCTTTAATAGAAATATATCGTTACATTTTCCGCCAAGCTAGGGCTTTCTATGAAGTATGTTACAATTTTTCAATTTCATCCATGTCCTTATTAGAAGCAGGTTTAAACAGGTCTGCCATTGAAAAAACAGACTTACTGTGATATTTTTTTACTACATTTTTTGCGGGTGGGGGTGGGGCCGGAGAAACCCGTCCCCGTTGGAGGCAGGTCTGAGGGTGAACTTTCTATCCCCGACGGGTATGGAGGCGGGGTCAGAGCTGAGTACCATCAAACAGGGGCGGAGCCGAGTGTATTAAAACCCACCCCTGCTCCACCTCGTTGCCATGTCTACTTGCATGACATCATCACACACATTACCGATTGAAGACAAAAAATATGATTTCCTCCTCTAATTTATTTTTCTACTTCGCTCATTCTTATCTTTCTTCTCTATGAATTAAAAAAAAGATATTTACATATCTTCAAATTTTATAGTTTTCAATTTTTCGTTGAGGTATAATTATATCTTTATTTTAACACTAATCGAAATTTCTGAATCCATTAATTAAAACTTATGAATATATCCATGATAATCCAAAAAGATATGCATTGATATGATTTTTTGGAATAAACACTCTTAGTTTATTCGTTCATATCTCTACTAAATCGAAATTTCTAAATCCATGCATGATAATAGTTATTTTGATTAGACACATTATGATATACTAAGAGTGAAATTAGACTCTATATTATTATATTCAAAAAAGAAGTGAAATTAGACTAGAACTTAACAAAAAGAAATAAGTAAGAAATAAATTGGACTAAGGTGGCTCCTTGCAAATTGAAACCAGATTTCAAAACAAAAAGGTGGCTCCTTTGCAATTTGAAAATCAAGACGCGTTGCAACTTAACATCATTGTTGGGTATCTATAACGATTAACGAGTAGGACCAAACATTGGGCGGTGAATTTAATTTTAATTCTAGAAAAAAAAAATGAAAATAGCCGGTTATTATTAAGAAATAAATAAACTAAAATGGTCTTGTAAACACAAACTTATGGGAAATGTTAAGTGCCACTCAGGTTTAAACACTTTTAATATTAAATTTTTACGAAAATATGTATAATCAATACATTGAAATTTGCAACATTTGACTATTTTATAGAATATTTTTTAAATTTGGGATTCTTAAAAAATACCACAGAACACTCGTTAACAAGACTCCAAAATTATTAGCTACAACGACAATAATATGCAAGTGTCTGAGTTTGAAATCCAAACTCCACACCTCTCTATATTTAAACGTGTTAGTTCAGTTATTAGACTACTTAACAAAAAATACTAAAAGTAAAAACTTAACTCCATCTTTTACGATCTTTTCACCGACCAATTTAATCCTCGACAAAAAATAAATTTAAATTCGTCCGGTGACAAATGAGTCACTTTACCATAATTAATGTGAAGAAAAATTTATCCTCTATTAAAACATGTTAGATACTAATCTAAATTTATTTTTTATCAAAGATTAAATTGACACACGCGAAAATTGTGAGAGATTAAATTAAATATTTATTAAAAATACAATTTATATACATCGTCGTTGTAACTCACCTGAATTGATCTATGGTATTGACTCGAGACTTGAGAGTATGCTGTTCCTCAAGGTCTTAAGTACGATTCTCTCCATACCAATATAAGTAATCTAATTTAGCATCTTTAAATTATTAATCATCAAAACATAAATAGACTAAGACTGAACAATTATTAAATAATTCATTAATAACAGATTATACTAATTAAACTCATAAACTAAGCTAAGAAACAAAATTAGATTCATCCAAAATAAAAATGACAAGACACAGCACTGAACTGAGATAAACGTTTCAAAAACGCTGAAAGCTCATAGAGATAGAAAGAGAGAGAACGAAGAAGCATAGAAATAGAGAGAGAGAGAGAGAGGTTACTTTTTTGAATTTTCCAAATCATCACAATATTCAAATCACTAGTTAGAACAAAAACTCTTTAACAAGTCCACCATTTCTTTAAATTTTTAGAGCGAGAAACAAAACTAGAGAGAGAAACTCAGAGATCTGGTTTCTGTTTCAGATCGTACCTTTCTGGTTTAGGGTTTCCGTTTCGATCGATCCCTCTTTCAACGCTTTCTCTCTCTATAACCGTTTTTCGATCCATCGATTTTCTGATCTTCCATGGCGGCGATCGAAGAGTTATCGGAGCTCGCTGATTCCATGCGTCAAGCTTCGGCGCTTCTCGCCGATGAAGATATCGACGAAACTTCCAACAATTCTAGAAGACCTTCCACTTTTCTCAACGTCGTCGCTCTCGGCAACGTCGTAAGCCTTCACAATCGATTTTGTTCAATTTTTGCGGTTTTGATTTTGTTTTTGATTTGAATATCGATTTTGATTTGGTAGGGTTCTGGTAAATCTGCGGTGTTGAACAGTTTAATTGGACATCCAGTTTTGGTAAGTTAGGATTTGAATTTCTATAATCTGAATCTTGAAGATGAATCTCATTTTCAAAAGATGAAGTGAAAGTGACAGTGAAATTTTAATTTCTTCAGCCTACTGGTGAAAATGGAGCTACGAGAGCTCCGATTGTGATTGATCTGCAACGAGACACATCGTTGAGTAGCAAATCGATTATATTGCAGATTGATAATAAAAATCAGCAAGTTTCAGCAAGTTAGTTAATCTGATCTGTGCATTTTCGTGGTTTTTTCGTTATGGATTCAGTTAATTGTGTATGTATTTACGTAACTTGTTTTGTTTCTGTGCAGGTGCTTTAAGACATTCGTTGCAGGATAGGTTGAGTAAGGCTTCCTCGGCCAAAGCTCGAGATCAGATAAAATTGAAGCTACGTACGAGTACAGGTCTGTATATGAATGAGTGATAATTGATCTCTGAAGCACCTAACATCTATGATGGAAGGCGTGCCTTACACGGCACCTACACATGTGATTACATTTAATTTTGTCATTTTTTTTTTCTACATCGGTGCTTCATAGTAATTGATTTCGTTACTATATTGTCTTTGATTTATACCATTAGTCAATTAGATTAGATCGAATAACAAATCAGATTTGGGAAATTAATATATTTTTGGATCGCTACTTTTTTTGTTGTTTTTCTCGAAAATATAGTAGCCATCCAAGAAAATTGGAGCGTGCTTCTAGAAAATAGTTAGTCTTGAAATTTCTGCAGCTCTCAAAAAACCATTTTGTATATGCTGTGTGTAACTTGTATATTATGAGGCTAGATCATTTATGATAGTTCCCTGTATTTGAACCCTGTAAGAGTGAAATATATATTTTTATTCTATATAGATATTGAATCAGTTCATTGGATAGACAGATCTAGTAATGTTTGTGGATTGCGGTACTAGATTTATTTTTTCTGCTGACATTATTTTTACATCTTGTCCTCCCAGCACCACCTCTCATGTTGGTTGATTTACCTGGGTTGGATCAGCGCATCATGGACGAATCAACAGTAAGTGTTGTTCTTCATTTACTTATCCCATAGTTTATTCCCAATTTTTTTGATGTTATCATCATTGAATTGTTTTGGAATTATGATAATATTTCCTTTTGCCTTTGTATAGGTTAGTGAATATGCGGAGCATAATGATGCCATTTTGGTAGTTGTTGTACCAGCAGCTCAAGCACCTGAAATTGCTTCCTCTCGGGCCCTTAGATTGGCAAAGGAATACGATGGAGAAGGTAATTCACATCTTTCTTGTTATTAATGCTTTTATGTATAACATGTGAGCAATTTATCCGGATGATTTGCTCGGTTCTTTTCTCCCGTAGTTGTCATTGTGAATTAATTAACTAAAAAGGTAAAAACAAATTTGTATAGGTACAAGAATTGTTGGTGTTATTAGTAAAATTGATCAAGCTGCATCAGACCAAAAAGCAATAGCTGCAGTTCAAGCACTTCTACTGAATAAGGGTCCTTCAAAAGCACAAGATATCCCCTGGGTTGCATTAATCGGTCAATCAGTTTCAATAGCTACAGCACAGTCTGGATCTTCTGGTTCTGAAAATTCTTTAGAAACTGCATGGAGAGCAGAGAGTGAAAGCCTCAAGTCCATTCTGACAGGAGCCCCTCCAAGTAAGCTTGGAAGGATAGCTTTGGTGGATGCTCTGGCACAGCAGATTCAAAATCGCATGAAGCTGCGGGTGCCTAACCTTCTTTCTGGGTAATTTCATGCTGCGCAATATAAAAATTTCGATTTCAAGTATTATTATTTTTACTTGGTTCTTGTTTATTGTGGATACCCAAGAACTTGTCAATAAATCAACTGTTCTTTTTCTTAAATTTTCGTTATGTCTAATATTTTGGTTTTACTGTTGAAGATTTGTGATATAAACAATTGTTTACTGTTAACGATCTGGTTGCGTTAAAAAGGAAAAATGATTTGTTTGTTTTATTCTTGTTTTGGCAGCCTCTTGGTTAATGTGAACTTTTTTATACATCGCTCATTTGATTATCTGGTGTGCATTTCATCATTTTTTTAATTTTTTTACCTCATATTTTTTGTTATTTTTTAGAAGATTTGATCATAACTGTTGGAACTCAGAAGTCCATAGGGAATTCAAGCAAGTATTGATAATGCCAAAATAAAGTATAAAGTAGTTCTGTACATTCACAAACAATACTTTAGTGATTGTTTTATAGAAAGTGGATTATATGAATCTTAACTGATATATTGTTCAGGCTACAAGGGAAGTCTCAAGTAGTTCAGGATGAATTGGCAAGGCTTGGTGAGTCATTGGTCACCACTTCAGAGGGTACTCGTGCTATTGCCTTGGAACTTTGCCGTGAGTTTGAAGATAAGTTCCTACAGCACCTTACCTCAGGCGAGGTATGTTGTCTCAATCTTATACTTTAATTGAATTTGAATTAATTTTGATATCATTTTTTGGCCGGAGTGCCATTTCTTATTTCCTTAGTATCATGTCATTATAATAGCTTCTTTTTTCTGATATATATCCTAGCATTTGTAGGGTTTCTATTCATTAAAAAAACATTATTGAATTTAATTTTGAGAAGTTCAAGTATTAGAGGCTTTTGAAATGCGAAGGAGCTTATTTGAATTTGAATAGTTTACATTTAAAATATTCACAATTCTTGTTCTGATGCTCTGGTTAATAGTAGCATAAAAAGGCAAAAAAACTTTTCAATCACTGCGAACACCCTAACTTAAAGTCAAATTCCATATGTCATGTACAACTCAAGTTGGATTTTAACAGTTTAAGCTAAAGTATTACAAGTACAGCGTTACAACTCCACAGAGTCAAGTCAAATACAAAATGCCAAGAAGGACAACATTAAAGCAAACTGAAATTTTACGAGGATAAGTCCCATAACATCCAAAACTAGTCATAATTAGTCGCATACATCATACTTATCATAAGGTGTGGCTGCCCTACTACCTCCAGTCCCACTATAACCTTGCACTGAAGCCATTTTTCAATGCAAGAACAAAGACAGACAGCTCATAGATGTGAACTGCCAACCGTTGCACTGATATGAGAGAGGGTCAACAGTGATGGAACTTCTGAACAGAGAGGTTGAGGGTCCAGTGACCGTCGATGCAGACGGCTTTCTTATTTAGGGCACAAAAATCGGCCAATAATGTGGGTTAATGGACTTGGGTCATGAAATCTGACCCTGTAATTAGCTTCTTCAATACCACTCAAAGTCACATGATTTTTTTTCCCTACTTTGCGACCGCACTACACACCCACCCGATTTTTATTATACATTGCCATCTGACTCGCTCAAGGGTAGGAAGATCGTAATATTGTGAACTAGTACAAACACAGCTTTTAACAAATAATAGATACTAAACATAAAAAATAATCCAATGAACTAGTATAAACCCAGTTCTTTAAACAATTACTAAAAAATATAATTCAAAATATAGCTCACGGATGAACAATGGAAGAATCTACGAGGAAAAGTCTTATTTGTGAATAATTGATTTACTGACTTATTCTGAAAATTCAGCATTCAGTGGCGAAATGGTTTTCACATTATGCTAATGGTTCATTGATTTTATGTTTTTTTGCTCAATCCTCTTTTTTCCTCCCCTGAATTACTATAATTTTAAATGGCAGGGAACTGGTTGGAAAATTGTTGCCTGCTTTGAGGGGAGATTCCCTGATAGAATGAAGCAATTACCGCTAGATAGGCATTTTGATATCAACAATGTGAAGAGGGTAAGTTTTGAGCCTACTGATTTGCGGATAGCATTGTAAACTGGCTTGTTGGATTTTTGGGGGTTTGTTACACTTGCTGACCGTTTTGTCTATTAACAGATTGTGTTAGAAGCCGATGGTTATCAGCCATATCTCATTTCACCTGAAAAGGGATTAAGATCGCTAATCAAAGGAGTTCTAGAGCTTGCAAAAGAGCCATCGCGTCTTTGTGTTGATGAGGTATTTTTGTTTTGTATATAGAATGAGTTCGACTTCGAATCATATTTAACTTTCTTTACTCAGGTTTCAATTGTTTTTAGCTTCTTTCTAAATTCTAATGCCTTTGTAGGCTTCACATTACTGTATCTGGATCTAATATCCATGTACTTTGTCCTGATTCCTGATCCTTCCCTTTGGCTGTATTCATTCTACCTATTTAAAATATCGTGTAAATGTTAGCCTCACATATATTGGAGAATAGGATGGGAAACTTGAAAATATTCACTCAAAATGGACTGTGATATAGCAGAATGCGACACATGCCATGGTGGGAAATTGGAATTAATTAAGGAATTGAAGGGAGTTTAAGAGGGGGCTTAACAGGCTCGGAGAGCCATGTAAGAATTAACAATTGGTTTGGGTGGTTTGCAGTTGAGTAGAGAAGTTGGTTCTTTCTCAGAGCTGGCTTTATCTTTTATTGTGCTGTCCTTGATCCTCCTCTTCCAAGGAGCACAGCTCCATACCGTTGCCTTTTCCCCCTTTTAGCAGTTTATTCCATTGACATAGGTATGCGACACATGCCATAAGGGGAATGGTTGGGAAATGGAAATTAATTAAGGAATTGAAGGGAGTTTAAGAGGGGGTGTAACAGGCTTGGAGAGCCATGTAAGAATTAACAATTGGTTTGGGTTGTTTGGGGATGAGTAGAGAAGTTGGTTCTTTCTCAGAGTTGGCTTTATCTTTTATTGTGCTGTCCTTGATCCCCCTCTTCCAAGGAGCACAGCTCCATATATACCGTTGCCTTTTTCCCCTTTTAGCAGTTTATTCCATTGACACAGGTATGCGACACATGCCATAAGGGGAATGGTTGGGAAATGAGAATTAATTAATTAAGCTGTGGGGAATGGTATCTCCACAGCTTGTAAGAAGTTGTGTCTTCTAGTTCCCTAGTTTTCCATTTCGGTTTGTGTAATATCAGTGAACATTTTAGTTAAATCGTGGACTTGGGTACTTCACATAGGATCTCTTGAGTTACTTGAGATTCTTCTGAAAGCATCATATATGTAAATTAATGATTCTAATTCAATCGACCACATTGTAAAAAAAGTTGATCGGCTCTTAATACTGAAGTATGTCAACAGTTGAGAGGTATTGTATGCAAAAGGATATACGGACCGAGATGGGGAAGACAAAATAGGAGATAATGGGATTGCTCATTTAGTTAAATCTGGAGCATGACTGAAGTACGGTAATGAATATTGAATAGTGGGAGGTTGGAATTTGATTGGGGAGACATGAGAATATAAGAAGGAAGGATATTAGTGATTGACAGGTATTAATTGGGAGAAAAAAGGGTTTGGGGGATAATGGATTTGTCCAACTTCCGACCTCTACACTTAACTTATATTTTCTGCTAGTTAAAACTTTTGTACATGCTAAGGAAGACATAAAGTAGAACGAGATTATCTTGAAATTTCTCAGTTTATGAATAGCATGCAGTTAATGTAGGCATGCAGCTAATGTTAAGTAGGACTTCCGACCTCTACACTTAACTTTCTAATCAAATGTCTTACAGTTTATCTATAGCATGCAGTTAATGTGGGCAATCAACCATTTTATGTTATGCAATTTTCCTGGTTTGTTTGATCTATTTCTTTTGTTGCGGATGAAGATTCTTATTTCCTTATGATACAGGTACATCGGGTCCTGATGGATATTGTATCGGCCGCTGCCAATGCTACACCTGGTTTAGGAAGATACCCACCTTTCAAGAGAGAGGTATGGTACTTAGTTGCTGATTTCCAGTTTCTACTCGCTACCTAAATCAGTATGCTATGTTAGTCTATGTTTTAATTGCTTATGTTTCTTTCGTTTTTTTTTTTTCTTCTGAAGTATATTACTGGATGGAAAGTTAACTTTGTCTCTCTTTCAATTAACAATGTTTACAATTTTTTCAAGATTGTGGCACTTGCTACTGCTGCACTAGATGGGTTTAAGAATGAATCAAAGAAAATGGTGGTTGCACTAGTTGATATGGAGCGTTCTTTTGTGCCACCCCAACACTTCATTCGCTTGGTACAAAGGAGGTAAATTAGACTTGTTAGTTTTCTGGTGTGACTATTCATTTTTGTCAGAAAAAATCAGTTCCTATCAAAGAGAAAGATAAGTTGAGAACTAATCATCTTGACCAAATAGGGGATGATCTGGATCCATTCCTTTTTCCGCACAGTGCAGTTTGTTTTGGATTTTCAATGACCATCCCTTTTAGATGCAATATTTAATTTTTGAAAATTTGCTTAAAAATAATGTTTTCATATTTTATAACATGAATATTCCCTTTGTTTCTGTTAGGGTAGGGCTCAATTACTGATTCAAAGCAATAGGCCAAAAGGGCACCTAAATAATAGAGCAATATTGCTCTAATCGGAAGAGACCATTACAAGGGTCCAAAGCCATGACTCCTCAGGTGAAGAGAGTCCTCTGTGACGCAATCCAAAATAAGTTCACCCTTGCTAACAAAATGTTAATGGCATACCAACCCCCATGACCACTTCCCTCGTAACAAAATGTTAGCAACATAATTCGCTACAGTCCCTAAGGAATTGCCAACTGGTTTAAGAGTACCAATCCACTGTACTTTCACTAACCGATTCATGTAAAATTGTTGGCTATTCACAGCAAAACATGTACCAGACAGAAAAAAACCATACCAAGCTAACTAAGTTGAGCAAAAAGTCAGCTCAGAAGTTAATAACTGCAGTGGGTATTGGGAAGTGCTGAACACTTCTTAAAAGAATACATCACTCTTGAAAGCGTACAATCACTGGTCCCCACAAGTACATTAAAGTTTGTTGCACACTCGATCCTTGAATCTACACTTCATGTTTATAGTCAACCGGGTCTCCATTTTTTGATGCATATAACCAAGTTATATTTGGAGCTGAGCTTCTCTGATAAATTTGCCAATTTGAAGATTGTTTTGCAAAATTAAAACTCCCTTGTAGAAATTTTCATAATAATTTATAATATATAGTATCATATGTTGCTTTGTTGTGTGTAGTTAAAAAGATTATTTAGCACACATTTTAGCTTGTCTTGACAATATGGAATATTTGTTGGAGAATTGTCAAGCTGTATTTATTTGCTTTGACATGCTCATTAAGAATACCTGTGTGTGTAATTATTAACCATCAATTTTTCTAAGTCCATGCTTATACAAACAACTTTCTAGGTGTCTCCCAGTTGTATATTTGTGAGACTGTAATCTGATCTGATGACAATATTATTTACTTTAGGATGGAAAGGCAACGCCGAGAAGATGAGTTGAAGGGTCGATCTACGAAAAAAGGACACGATGCAGAGCAATCTATACTTAATCGGGTAGGTGTTGTCTTCATGTAACAGAACAAGTCAGTTGTTAAAAATATATTATGTTTGTTTGTATAACGCCGACTATTTGTTTAATTTTTTTTTCCCCAGTATCTTCTTTTTAGTTATCTGTTGTATTTAATCTGCATATTGTTAACTGATTTTAGGCCACAAGTCCCCAAACTGGTGGAAGCATGAAATCACTAAAGGATGATAAGGATAAGGATAAGGATAAAGACAAGTCAGGTCAGGCAGAGAAAGAAGGGCAAGAAGGCTCTGGTTTAAAGTCTGCTGGTCCTGAAGGAGAAATTACAGCAGGTTTGTCCTGCAGTATGCTAGCACAAATTATTAGTCAATGTTTCATTCATTCTAATTTAGTGCTATATATAGTTGTTTTTTGTGTTGGAAATTTTTCTAAAATTTTACATAATGACATGCTGGAATTGATTTATGAAATGTGAATAGCTTTTTAGTTTGGGTAGTAGTTGTGAAAGTGATGAATTTTGTTTCGTTATCTACGTGACTATTTCAAGTTTTGGTTCAAAACATATTTTATGGTTTCACTGATATGCTACATTTTAGAATTTAGAATGGTGTAACTTGATTGAAAGCATAACTTTTCAATAGAAATCTTGCTTTCTCAGTCATGCATCTGAATGGTTAAGTTATTGTTCAGATTAACTTATTTTACTTTCTAAAAAAATTTATACTCAAATGCTTTGTTTGCATTCAAATATTAAATATACAAATGCAATAATTCACTATGTACAAACCTTTTGATTGCAATTCTTCAACTTGTGATAAGTGCATTATAAAATATTGTATTAAATTAAACAAGATTTACTTGAGAGAAAAACGCAGCAAGATTGATCACTCACACACACACACATGTAGAATGTACTTTCTACACTCTTTCTCAAGATGGAGCATAGAAATCATTTCACCAAGTTTGTTACAAATGAATTCATTTTGAGGGGCCGATTATATATTTTAACGATATATACAAACTGGTCTTTGGAATTGAGAAATTCAGTAGAAATATACAAGAGACCTTTTCTACATAATGTGGCAGTCAATTTTATTTGCCTAGTCTGCTCACGAAGTAACCTTTTCAACTGTATGAGTTCACATAAAACTTCACTTGATCAGGCATCAGCATATGTTACCTTAGTCTTCCAATATTCAAGATCGCCACCAACAAAAAAAGAATATCCTAAAATAGACTATTATTAAGAGGGCAATCAACCCAATACTCTTCCAACTATCCCACCAGTGTTACCTCATAACCCCCCCCCCCCCCCCCCCCCCCCCCACACGTACCCACCACCACCTGGAGCACTTTTGAGTGGTTCAGAGTTGTTACAATTAATATCTTCGTCTTATCTTTATATTTTGGTAGGATGTTATTCTGTTTCCTTGTTTGATTTTTTCCTCCTCCCTTTGAGTTTGTTATTGTTATAAAGTTTGTTGAAAACCCTATTCGTACGGGATTCCCAGGCATTCTGCTGTAGGGATTTTAGTGTTTTATTTGAACAGGGACACATTCTTTGCAGGATCTTAGCTCTGGGTGTTGATGTTTATGGGATTGCTGAACCTATATTGAAAACCTTCTATTTGTCAATTGCCTTGTATTTGACAGCATTTCCTAGTTCCCATTGCAGTATTGTAGTAATGGTGCATCAATGTTTGGTAGTTAGAATTAGCCAAAGTATATATCTCAATTATTAATGATGTAAATATGTTCCTTACTACTTGCAGGATTTTTGTTAAAGAAAAGTGCAAAAACTAATGGTTGGAGCAGGCGATGGTTTGTGCTTAATGGAAAGACAGGAAAGGTTGGTAACTATCGGGGTTTAATAAGGATAAGGATCTGTGTATGATATGAGTTTAATGCGAAGAACTAACTCCTATCTATATGGATTAAGACATCGTAGGATTATCAGAATATACCCCAAATGTACTTCATAGTTGTGACAAGTAATATGGTTTGGGTTTGTTAACGAGTGCACCCGGGGAACTCTTCAACATTCTAAAAAATGAAATTATTTTATAAAAAAGTCAAATATTTCGATTTCCAATGCATTGATTACACATTTTTATAAAAAGTTACCATTTAAAGGCCTTAAAGGGTGCCCCGGGGGCACTGGTTGACATTTCCCATATGGTTTTGCTTTTACTGCTAGCCAATTGAGAATAATAATAGAATGACTCAAATATTACAACCTAATTTTTTCTTTCAAAAGCACATAAAATTTATAGATGTTTGGAACATATGGGTAATTGTAATTGCTGTTCTTTCCAATTGTTGAGCATATTTTTGAACCTATGTTACATCTTTGTTATGTGGATATGCTTTTAATATGATTTGCTATATTTAGTATTGACTTTGACCTTTCACTTCACAGCTTGGGTACACGAAAAAACAAGAGGACAGGCATTTTCGTGGTGTTATTACATTAGAGGTATGGAGGATTCTCATTACTCGTGTATGCTCATTTATGAAAACATTTTGATGTCGCTACTTTTAATCTCATATCTCGTGTGATCGGAATAACCAAGTTAAGGATCTGGTTTGTGTGAGAGTTGAGGTCATTGTAGTGTTTAGATACGAAGCAATCTATAATTCTGTTTTGAAGATAAAATGGCAAAGTTAACTTCTTTTCTTTAAGAAAATGCTTATATAGTCTAATTGTTAAAACACTTCGGTGTTCTATTTGAATTTGGATGTTTTACATTGCAAACTTGTTATTGTTCCTTCACATTTCTTATTGTTACTGGTTTACGAACTCAACTTTAAAGCTTATGTTATATTTTGTTTGCTTTTTGCTAATTAAACATTCACTTGTAGTTTACTGATGTTTCACATTTTTGCAATGTGTACTGCTTAGGTTTTTATAATGTCAATGAGTTAGAAACTAAACATATACGAATACACATAACAGTCTTTGATGTACGTACAATTTAAATTATTATGTAGGAATGTAACATTGAAGAGGTTCCAGATGAAAGTGATCCTCCACCAAAAAGCTCCAAGGACAAGAAATCTAACGGACCGGACTCTAGCAAAGTCAGCCTTGTATTTAAAATTACTAGTAGAGTCCCGTATAAAACTGTTTTGAAAGGCAAGTTCTTCTTTTGGAAGCTATGAATAGTAAATGCCATTTTTTATTTCTTAGAAATTCCTGAAAACATTTTATTTACAATATCTTTCTCTTGCAGCACACAGTGCTGTTGTTTTGAAGGCCGAAAGTGCAACTGATAAGACTGAATGGATTAATAAGATAAGTAATGTTATTCAAGCAAAGGGAGGACAAATAAGGCTTTCATCTGAGGGTGGCTCAGCGATGAGGCATAGCCTCTCTGATGGTTCCTTGGTGAGTTGCTGGCTTAAAATCATTGTTCATGCATGCTATTTTTATTTTTTATTTTTTTTATGGTGGGTGTTGTTAGGCTTATGAGTATAAATTAAAGTTATTCCTCCAAACAAACCACAATAAATTAATCAGTGATAAAGATTAATGTCATGGGAAATACTTCAATGTATTCTTTTTTGCCACACTTTCCGTAACTGGAATTTATTATTTTTATGCGTATCAATGTCAAGGATGCTGTCATACTGATGGTGATTGCTCTAACTCATCATTTGGCAGGAGTTCTCTTTAATTTTAAAGGTCTATTCCTGAAGTTTCTTATGTGAATGTATGGAATACAGTATGGGAATTGTGAAAAAGAGATAATTAATATAAACTAAATAATTGATAACCAGTAATGTTGAATTTGTGGTTATGCACTGGCAGTATTTTATTTTCTTGTCCTATCTCAGGATACAATGGCTCGAAGACCTGCTGATCCCGAGGAAGAACTCCGATGGATGTCCCAAGAAGTCCGTGGCTATGTTGAAGCAGTTTTGAACAGTTTAGCTGCTAATGTACCAAAGGTAAGCTTCAGTTTTTAACATATTCGATGTTATATAGATTATTTTTTGTTTTGACAATGTTAATTTTTAATGCATTTATTGGTTGTTTGGTTGGCAGGCAGTTGTCCTTTGCCAAGTTGAAAAAGCTAAGGAAGACATGCTGAATCAATTATATAGCTCTGTCAGGTTCAGAAATCTGTTTAAACATTTGCATTTGTTTTCATTCTCTGTACATTAGATTTTTTCCTTGCAATTTGTCCGTTGTTCCTGAATTTTTCAGAGGAATGTGGATTGTTAATTATAAAGATTCTGAAAATGTTTGATTTCTGTCTTGAATTGATTAACCTCTTTTGGGGAAATCATCTACATATAAATTGTTGTTACCTCTCAATTTCAGTTTTCAATCTTGACTATATAAGTATTGACTCGTAAGTTATTTTGTATGCTCGACATTTACCTTTTCATCATAACATACATTCATGGGACATGCCCATTCTATAAAGAATTTCTCTGTTTTCTACAAGTTGAATTTGCATGAATATGTGAGACGAGAAATTGCTTCGGTTTATGTTGTGAACATTTTTATATCTTCCATTATTAGTGGTCAAAGCACGGCTAAGATTGAGGAGCTGCTTCTAGAAGATCAAAATGTAAAGCGCAGGAGAGAGCGTTATCAGAAACAATCCTCGCTTCTCTCCAAACTGACACGCCAACTGAGTATACATGACAACCGTGCAGCTGCTGCCTCTAATTGGTCAAATGGGAGTGCAGGTGTGTAAACTACTTTTTGTACTCATTTAAAGATTCGTTGGATGATTCAATCATCAGCATTCTTTTAATGCACGAGGGTATTTACCTTTTTAGGTCCCCAAAATTATCTTCCTTGATAAATGATAGTAATCTAGAATTATAAACTGTTTTCTCATTGTACTCTGACATTTTTCTGGAGAACAATTTTACCCTGACATTTTTTCTGGAGAACAATTTTACCCTGACATTTTTTCTGGAGAACAATTTTACCCTGACATTTTTTCTGGAGAACAATTGTCTATGAATGTTTTAGAATTCAATCTTTTCTATTTTGATTAGCTTAGCAAACACCAATTGCACTTTGTAACTATTCTATCATCTTTATTACCTGGCAATGAATCTGAATTCGTCTTGGGTAGTATTTTCTTAAATTTATTCTGTAATGATTTATGCTTTTCCGATTAATATTAGTTTTCCGTTTTGTTTTATCTGTTTTTTCTTCTTGTACTTGTACTTAGATTGCATGCTTGTTTTGCAGAGAGTAGCCCAAGAAGCAGCGGACCAGGTGATGACTGGAGAACTGCCTTTGATGCAGCTAGCAATGGCTCTGTTAGCCGTAGTGGTTCGAGATCTGGATCAAATGGTCATAGTCGACATAATAGCGACCCTGCACAAAATGGTGACTTGAACTCTGGCCCCAACTCTGGCAGCCGTCGTACTCCTAACCGATTACCACCTGCTCCACCAGGTTCTTCGGGTTACAAATATTAACAAATGGCCGACATTTCATGTTTTGTTACATTTTTGGAGCGTGCGATTGCTCCTGCCCCATTTCATACCTTTGAGGATAAGGTCTCGTCGCAATTCTTTGTTCCTGCCAGGATATTTAGGTGATGAAAAAGGTTTGTGTATATAGATGAAGACTAGTTTGTTAGTATATATATGTTTTCTGGGCTTGCCCCATTTTCCGGAAGTATGGTATCAAGTTCGACTTGAAAAGATTGATCATGTTTTTCTATTCAATATTCTTTTTACTTTCATACCTTTTAATGTTTCTTTTTGGGATCTTGCACTCAATTTTTGATGCTGCTGATGTAATTTGCTTTATAATGATTGGATAGCAGACCATTTCTGATGGGTTTATAAGACTAACAATTGAAGTATTTTAATAAGTATGTGTTATATCTGTTGCCTCCTTTCTGTAGAATACTTTTTTTAATGCTGAGTATTTTTTTTTTAATGCTGAGTATTATTTTTCAACTTCCGATTATGCCATCCTGTGTGTTTTTGGATGAAACGTCCGTATTTTGCTTTACAAGGATTAATTTGTAAATCATTTTTGACGAGTTTATAAGACCGACAATTTGAATATTTGTTAATGGAGATATTTTTCTCTCCATCGACTGCTTTCTGTTGAGTACTTAAACTTCATTACTGTTTCGACTGATTTATTTTTGTCAAAAATGTTTTTTTACTAGTGATTTGATGTTAATGTTGAAAATATTAAAATTTTACCATGTTAAACTTATATTAACAAGGAACGGTCGTACCAACAATTGCCAGTGATTAATGGGGTATAATGTTTGTAAATTTATAAGTTAAATTAAATGTTACGAGTTGATAATTTTAATTTGTTACGAACAATGCAAGTGACGAAATTAAAGTGATTTGAATGTCTGAAAATCCTCACAAGTGACAATTTAAAGTGAATCTGCAATGAGTCGAAAATGATTGTCAGTCTAAATATAACAAACACTGCAACAAGATTAGAAAATGAAACTATGCCACACCAAAATGGTGAATAAGACAACTCACTTACGAAGAAATCACGAGAAAAATCACTTCTATGCACTTACTTAGATAAAAGGAGAGAAAAACAAAGTAAGTAGGTGATTTTGTGATAAAATTATATCCAAATTCATCCGCCCTGATGGATGAAGAAGAAATCTCTCACAAGAAAAAAACTAGGCCTGACTCATGTACAGTTATAAATATGATTTTGGAGAAGAGTGTTTCAACTAAAGCTTAATTGTGAGTGTTTTGATAAGTCCCACATTGATCGGAGGTCAATGAGATAAATTGAGAAAGGTTTTGTTGCGAATTCGATGAAAAATCACACCAATAAATACTTGATGTGTGGAGCAAGGAATAATCAAGCAACCAATACAAGTGGGTAACAGTTATAATCACAAGAAAAGGTAGAAAACAACAAGAGAAAAAGAAGAGAGAACACAAAAGAATTTGTTTACCCAGTTCAGTCTAAATTGACCTAATCTGGGGGAGAGAGCAGCCCTCCGTTTCACTATATGATGAGTAACGTTACAAAAGAGATGTCAATGAGTTACAAGAATAAGTCTCCCGCCTAATTCTACCCAAAGTCCCAATCTCTTCCCGTAACCAAGAGACTCAATCCTAATAGTCTTTCCCAAGGTGAATCAACCCTCAAACCCTAGTGTTTGTTCCAAAGAGACAAACTTTATACAAACCCTAGTTTTGTTGTTGCCTTTCTAAACCCTTGTTTCAGCGCCCTCTATCTCTCAAGGTTTGCTATGATACAAAGCCTATATTTATAGTAAAAGTAACTCCCATATTGTAACAAATTGTAACAAATCCGACCCATAAAATACGTAACAAATCTGACCCATAAAATACGTAACAAATTTATATTGTTACGACACATCGAGTCTCGAATTTGCTCTTCCAGAAATTCAATTTCTCCAATTTTGAGTCACTTTCACAACAATCTCCACCTTGACTCCAAATTAGTGATGATGTCAATTTAACATCAACCACCATGCTGCTCTTTCCCTTGCTTCCCACTACACCAAGTAGCTCCACAAGTTTACACCCTAACCCCTTCAGCCATCGGAATGTCTTCCGCCTTCTCGAAGGTCCTTGCAGTCCAACTACACTAGGAATTTTAGGTAGTTCCACAAGCATTTACCTTAACCTCTTCAGCCATCAGAACGTCTTCCGTCTTCTCGAAGAGTCCTTGCAGTCCAACTACACTAGGAGTTTTAGGTAGTTCCACAAGCATTCACCATGACATCTTCAACACATGACATCTCCCGTTTCCTTGAAGGTCTCCTTGCATCCAATCACCCTTGGCCTTTTTTTAGAGTAATCCCGCAAGCTGTGCTATACATTCTTCAACCTCATGAAGAAATCCCTTGCTCACCATAGAGCATAGCACCCAAGGTCCTCCATAGTCGTACCATTACCGGTGTGTTCAACTCCACCTCAAGCTGAGCGTACTCTACCTCAACTAGCAAATGTGTACATCCCACTATGTCTTCAACCTTGAAACTCCACCTCAACAGGTAGATCATGAGTATTGTTGCATCCGCCTCTCCAGACTGATCATGAGTATTCTTACCACCGCCTCTCCAGGTTGATGTTGAGTGTTTAACGTCTCTCCAGACAACCACCGCTCCACTAGGCATCGTTCCCAAGGTGACCAACATCACCTTCTTCATCCTCCAAACAACACCACACCATCTGAGCACATGCATCCTCATAACCCTTAGAGACAATTTGTGCGGAGTTACCATTAATCTCTGGACAATCCTTCATGAAGTGACCCATCTTGTGATAGTTAAAGCATTCAGACTTTGACTTTTACTCTTTCTCCGGTTACCTCTACCTCCACCATTCCCTCTTGAGACACTTAGGCCTTCACCGTTTTCATGAATTCTCAAGTTCTTGGACTTGGTCAACTCCTTGGTTCTCAAAGCCGCTTGAACTTCTTCCAAGGTAACAGTGTCTTCTTTGCCATAGAGCATGATATCTTTGAACGATTCATAAGATTTCGGTAGAGCACACAACAAAAGTATAGCTTTATCTTCATCCTCAAGTTGCACCTCAATATTCTCCAAGTCATCAAGGATTTTGTTGAACTCCATAAGTTGCTCCATGATGGCCTTTGACTCTACCTTCCTGAATGAGTAGAGTTGTTGCTTTAGGAATTGCCGATGAGCCAAAGACTTTGTCATATACAAAGATTCCAACTTTGCCCACATTGATGCCGCGGTTTGTTCCTTTGCTACTTCTCTCAAGACTTTATCCCCTAGACACAAGACAATGACACTCCTGGCCTTGTCCACCATCTTGGTCTTCTCTGCTCGTGACATGGTGACCGGTAACGCACCTTCACCCTTCAAAGCTTTCTGACACATTTGTTGTATTAACACCGCTTCCATCTTTACCTTCCATAACCCAAAATCGTTATCTCCGGTAAACTTCTCAATATTCCACTTCGAACCCATCGTACTTAATCATCCTTTGATCCTTGCCCCACGGTGGACGTCAATTGTTGCGAATTCGATGAAAAATCACACCAATAAATACTTGATGTGTGGAGCAAGGAATAATCAAGCAACCAATACAAGTGGGTAACAATTATAATCACAAGAAAAGGTAGAAAACAACAAGAGAAAAAGAAGAGAGAACACAAAAGAATTTGTTTACCCAATTCAATCCAAATTGACCTAATTTGGGGGAGAGAGCAGCCCTCCGTTTCACTATATGATGAGTAACGTTACAAAAGAGATGTCAATGAGTTACAAGAATAAATCTCCCGCCTAATTCTACCCAAAGTCCCAATCTCTTCCCGTAACCAAGAGACTCAATCCTAATAGTGTTTCCCAAGGTGAATCAACCCTCAAACCCTAGTGTTTGTTCCAAAGAGACAAACTTTATACAAACCCTAGTTATGTTGTTGCCTTTCTAAAGAAAATAGTTACTAAGTTGAACGACATTCCTTGTAGAGAACGATAAACTTACTAGTTTATTACTTATTAAGATTTGGTGCACTTGCCAATTTCGTCCATCAACATTCTTGAAATTTAATATTATCTCCAATTATTGCTACCATGTTGTGAGGGATATTCGTGTTGACAAAATCATTTATCAACACCAATATCCTTCACAACATGGTAACTATTTTCTTTGTAACAAACTTCCAGATGTGGCTCACATTCAGTAACAGTGTGGTCCACAAAGACATCTACTGTATCCTGAAATTTATCTATTTGAAGAGGATTGGAGATTGGCGAAGTGAGGGACTTTTTAACCGGTTGTTTATTATTTGCAAACATCATGAATGACCCCACATCGTTGGATGAAAGTGATACAGGGTTAACCGAGTCTGTTGCTTTTGCTCCATAACCATTTTTGGCCTGTTATCGTAAAATCTGCAGCTTTTTCCAGTGATTCAACATTTTCTCTTTGAAATCAGTTTTCTCCACCTTTGAAGAACTTGAATCCTCAATAATTCGATTGTTTCTATTGTCGTCGTCGTTGTTGTTGCGGTTGTTGTTGTTGTCGTTGTTGTTGGCACTGTTGCTGATGTTGTTGTCGACCTTAGCCTTCAACGCCGCCATCTGATCCGCCAGAACATTGATGGTCGTAGTTAAACCGTCAAATTCTTCCCTTGTAATCGGTTGATGTCCCATGGTTGAACCACATACACGAAAGAACAGGAAAAACCGTGCTCTGATACCAGTTGACGCAGTCGGAAGCGTAAGCTAGCAATCGCTTAACCTATATTGAAAAAAACAAGTTTGCAAGCGACAAACTTGTGAAAATAGGTTTCCGGAATCCACCAGAAGTTGAGAAATCTATCTAAAATATTTATTTATTGAATGAATAAAAGTTGTTTCTTAGACTACAACGGTTGGAAATAAGAAAACCCTAACGGGCCTGAAATAACAAATAATAAAATTAGGTTGAAATAATAAAATACTGATACAAATACTAAGGAAACCCTTTGGAGAAATCAAATTATTTATAAAGATTGATTGGAAAGTTATAGTGCCTCTTAAATCAGTAGTTTCTCCGATTAAATCTGAGGTTCTCTGTGAAGATGTGGGGAAACTCAAGTCTCCTACATACACAAAGGTAGGGAATCTAGAAGAGGGAAGAACCACATGTCAAACAGAAATTAGCAAATGTAGGAAAGACACTGCTCGTTCTAATAAAGGTTTCATCAAATCGTCTTCTATGAAGGTATAACAAGTTTTAATTATAACCTGATGTCTAATTTGTTTGTTTATGGAACTTTCCACAATCATTATTCTTCTTTATAACATAGACCTTTAATTTTTCTTCACAAATTAATTTTGCGTTAATAATTTTTTTGGCATGTGAACCTCGAGACCCTGGTAACTCATTGGTTGGTAAAAGGATCAATTTGTTTGTTTATGGAACTTTCCACAATCATTATTCTTCTTTATAACATAGACCTTTAATTTTTCTTCACAAATTAATTTTGCGTTAATAATTTTTTTGGCATGTGAACCTTGAGAAAAGAAGAAACTTCTCTAACTAGAAAAAAAAACTAGGCCCTACTCGTGTATATTGCATAAATACGATCTTGGAGAAGAGTGATTCAACTAAAGCTTAATTATGGGTGTTTTGATAAGTCCCATATCGATTGGAGATCAATCACATAAATCAATGGAAGGTTCAAATCTAGTGTCATATACAATTAGCATGGTCATCAATAGTTGTAATTAGGGCTGGACAAATACCCGAGGCTCTGCCCAACACGCAAAAAAGAAGAAGAGAGAAACGGGAGGTTCCAATCGGGTTGCGGGCCAACATGTTAGAATTTCGATTTGGCAGGGGTTGTTACGGGCGGGTCCGGGTTAACAAATCCAGGTAGATGGTGACCAATCCCGTTAGAGTTATCAATATTTTTTGTATGATCTGAATATTTAATTACACGAGAGAGGGTTAAACTAAAAAGCTACTTTCCCTTTTGTCACTCCATTCTCTCTCTTAAGAAGTGTACATCTGTTTCTCTTCCTTCCCCTCACCTTTCAATGTCGTAATCTTTTTCAATCTTTCCTTTCCCTCAATTTCATTCAAATCTTTCATCTGATTCCTCTTTCCTCGTATCTCAGTAAGAAAACTACACGATTGTGGATATGATTCAACATAATTCAAATCGATTTCTTCCCTTTCTCAAATCTTATCTCAATTTTAGATCTGGATTTTCGTGAAGATCTGGAGTTTCATTTTTCAGCTTCTGTGTTTTTTGTTTTTAGCTTCTGCATGTTGTGTTTATTAAAACCCTTATTAACTGATCTGATGACCCGCTCAAACCCAACCCGTAAAAACCGAGTCATTAGATTGGGAAGAATTAGGTCTGGTATCTTCACTCGTGAGTTCCATTGGGTTGAGCTTTGATCCCGAACCCTCCCAAAGTCACCCATTGTCCACCGCTAGTTGTAATCCATCTTCTCGATTGCAAGCTGGTTTGTACTCATTAAGTATTTTGTCAAGGGGATTGATGTTGATCAAGTGAGAGCTTGACTAAGAAGGTACATCTCAAAACAATTTTTATCGTTATTCTTATGTTTAGTTATTGTTCATATGCCAACTAGTATCTCATCTAGTTACTTATATGTTGGTGGAGTCGTAAGTTGTCCAATCTCTTATTAATTATGGTATTTGAGTTTTGGGTAAATACCTCTTTTCGTCCTGTAATATTAGCGAATTCCGGTTTTAGTCCCTGTAAAAAAAAGATGTAGATTATGTCCTTATAATTTCAGATTCTTCTACTTTTGGTCCCTCCTTTCATCACGTCAGCAGAATCTGCATAAATTACGTCCCTGTAATTTCAGATACCTCCCACTTTTGGTCCCTGTAATTTCAGATTCCTCCAGTTTTGATCCCCCATTTTACGTGCCATGTATGCAGATTCTGCTGACATGGGGAAATGAGGGACCAAAAGTGGAAGAATCTGAAATTACAGGGAGATAATCTAAATCTTTTTTTTACAGGGACTAAAACCGGAATTCGCTAATATTACAGGGACGAAAATATGTATTTACCCTTGAGTTTTTGATGATTTGCAATAACTGCAGATGATATCAAATTTTAAGAATGTTGATCGTCTACATCAATGTTTGACTAACAAGATTCATTGGACTTTATTTTAGATCTCGTTGTATAATTGATTTATGGGAAACTTGTTCACGTGATCCCTTAACTTAATTTTAGGTAACAAATTAGTATTTTATATATTCTTTTTCGAGTTTATATTCTATGTTATAAAATACGATCACTTTTATCCTTCTTTACATTGTTTGTTTCACAATCATTAAAAAACCTTAAAAAGCCATAATATTCATCTTCATATTCAACAAAAACCTAGAAACTCATCCAAAAACACAGAAAAACCAGATCTATCTAAATCACAAACACTAATCCACAATCTCATTTCTCCACCATGGTATTGAATCCCTTGAATATTTTCGAAAGCAACATCACACCCATTAATCCCTATAATATTCTCTTAATCAAATTGCTCCATAGAGATTGAGGTTAATTCGTTGGTGGTTTTAGCAAAAGTCTCTTCATTCTAATTGTGGAGTCATTTGATTGGGTATTGTAATGATTTTCTTAGATGTATTAAACATGATTCCTATATCCATCTATTTCCCCAAATAAGCAACCTTTTGAATGTTTGGTTCTATTTTGTTTTGCTCATTTTCATCATATATGACGGTTTGGTGGGTTGTGGTTGTGTAACAAAAGAGTTTTATAGGTTTAGCGATGAAGATACAAGTTTTTGGGATGAAGATCTAGGTTTTTCAATAATGATATGCGTTTATTTTGTGTAAAAATGATAACCGTGTTAACATTTTAAAATATAAAGGGCCAAACCGGACTGTGAAAAAACGATAAAGGATTGAATCATTAGCATGATTTATGAAGAAAATCTTCATGAGATGTATTAAGCTTTATTTTCCAGGTGACACTTGCCAAGAAGGTACAACTGTCTTTTTGAAATCCTCAATTATCACTTTTTTCCTTCTCCGTCTATATATTGGTCTATGAATTCGCTGTTATCAAATCTTTAATAAAAAAAAATAAGTTCCTTGATAGAACATTTGTTGCCAAATTGTTAATTTGAAAAATTAAGTTCTACATTTCTTAATATTTTTGTTGTGATATGAGATAAATTATGACTTTTTTTGTTTTACTTTTGAAAGGTTGAATTTTGCAACTATGTGCAATCAAGAGCAATAAAAGAGTGTGGATACTTGTAAAGATCTACATTCCTCAAAGGAGTATGTGTTCAAATATATTATCAATAAGGAATAATGTAAATACAATGAAGATTGTGTATGGTTTCCTTGTTTAGTTTTTTCTTTTGAAAGGGGTTTCCGAGTTTAGTTGGTTCTTGACTTCTTGAGCATATTCATGATTTCTTATTTTTGAACCGAATTTTGCAGTTTTCTCCTCCATTTTTTTGGGATAAAACACGACCTAACCCTAATTTTCTCCACCCGACATCCATACCCCACTAGTGCTCCCCTCATCTTGACACGAGAATCTTCCCGTCAATCTTTATAGATAATAATTTGATTTTTCTACTGGGTGCCTCATGTTCCACTTCAGAATCCTTCCTTATTTTAGATTTCTTTTCCGGCTTAGCACCATGGGATTTCACCTTGGAAACTAGAGCTTCACTTACAGTTTTAGAATTTGACTGATTCTTAACCTTTATGGAAGTAGGGTTATAAGAAGGTATAAGATCATAGCCATTATCACGAGCCTCTTTAGAACGAGATGATTTTTCTGTACCCGAATCCTTATAGATCCAAGAGGGATCATAGCCTTCCCCTGGATTCACTAAAGAATTAGGTTTACGGGTTCTCTTCCATGGTAAGGTATCCAATTGAGTTTCTGAGCTCAGTTTCTGAATTGTCTCAAAATTGAAGTTGCCGGGTTCTCTCACAGATACATTATATGTTTCAAGCAGTCACCTTCATGAGAAAAGAATTAAGGTTAATGTTTGTAGGATAATCCAAAAACTTTATGCGAAAAGAACTTTGCAATATTCACGCCACTTCAGATCTAGCAACCTCATCAAAATTTCATAGATTTCTAGTCAGGTACACTCTCCTTTTATTATAATTTTTTTTCATATAAAACACTCTCCTTTTATTGTTCATCATAATTTGAATGAGTAATGATTTTGTTTTCTCTAGACTGTGCTATATATATATATATTTGAGCTATTGTGTCTACTGTTCCATAACATCTATTTATTTGCCTCTTATTTTGGATACATATTTGGAAAAGTATAGTCTAACTTTCATTTGTTTATCTTTCCCTACTTTTTTTTTAATATCTCTCGACCAAACTAGTCTTGTGATTAAGTGTATTATTAAAATAATTAATGATGTGTATTATTTATGTGGTGCTCCTAAATGATTTGAATTTGTGGTTGTGCCCACAAAATAATTATCACCGGCTACAATGAAATGATCGAGGGTGTAACAATGTTGGACCATAAAGGGAGCCTTCTAGGGTTCAATTCATACACTGGGTTATCAGTTACGGATTCAAAAATGTTGATCTGTGGGGGCAAGATTTTATATGATAAATATTTAAGAAATTTTTTAATAATGCAAAAATGATACAATGGTAATATCATTATCATTGAACAAAATACTTGAGATTATAAACACTATCCTATTATATATTAGAAAAATTAAAGACTCATCAACATCTACAAATTAAAATTGTTCTTTACGTGTCTTTATATTTAAAAAGTATGATAAAAATTATTCAAAATATCATCTCAAATACATTTACACATTTGATTTTATAAAATTCATGTGAGAAACTAATTTTTTTTGGTATAAATTTCCATTTAATGGAGAAATATATTATTTTAAGATGGAACAATCATTATAATATCAAATACTTAACAAATATAACCGGAAGAGTAGTGGGGGCAATTGCCCCCAATCTACTATACCTAATCCGTGGTTGTTAATGGTTACCACAAAAGTTAATTGAAAACCACATCTTCGTCCAAAACCTTAAGGAATTGGGTTTATGGATTTTGTCATTTATATGTTGTTCGATTTCAACTTTTCTATCTAATGTGAGACTCTAACTCACACTTGACATATCACAATATTGTTTCCTCAAGTGTGAAACTCTCTCCGTTTTTTATCCAACATGAGAAATCTTTCCCATACCCCCATGAAGTCGAAGCCGTGCTTTTGTTGGTGTTGGTTGAAAAAACATGTTAAAAAACTCATACGTTTCTTTGAATCGTATAGGAAGAGAGACCAAGAATAAAAATATAAAGTGATTCTTTTTATTTTAATAGATAGGTAGGAGTGAGCAAACTAGGATTTAAAAACCATCACGAAGCAATTGATGGAATTCAACAAAATCATTGATGATTTGGTGAACATTGAAGATGTAGACAATGCTTTACTTTTATTGTGTGCATATTGCATAGATCATTTGAGCACTTCAAGGATACCATGACTTACAGTACATAAGACACTATCACCTTGAAGGAGGTTCAATCGGCATTGAGAATTAAGTTCAAGGACTTGAAGATTGATAATAGTCGTGAAAGCTCAAATACCTTAAGAGGAATATGTGTGAGTAGAGGAAATCAAGCTAACTCAAAGGGCGGTGACATGTAGAAGTACAAGTGTCACAAGACTGAACACTTCAAGAAGAATTTTCCTGAGTGGAGGGACAATGATGACTCCACACAATTTGCAATTGCCTTAGAGAACTATGAGGATGCATGTGTTATAGCGGTGTCATACTGGGAGCAAAAAGGTGGAGTAGCTCACCATTGAAACGACGACACATGCAAGTTGGACGTCATGCAGGAGGGTAGTCCTCTGGAGAAATGTTAAACACTCAACATCATTATGGAGAGGTGGTGCTAAGAATTCTCAAAATCAGTTAAGAGAGGAGGTAATATGAATACTCGTTTAACTCTTGAAAGGAGCATATTATTGAGTTTTGTAGGTTATAAGGTGAAAGACATAACAAATGTACACGTTTGGAAGTTGATATGGAGGAAACTGAATCTTCTTCTTAGCACCACCATCAACTTCCACACTTTGAAAAAGATATTGTTACACCAAATCAGTACAACTATGGATATTTTGTGTGTTATGTTTTAATTGCGGCTGAAGATCAGAAACAAGTATCTTGAGGGAAGCAATTGAGAGCAAAGAATTTTTCAGGAGGACGGAAATGATCACTTTGGGGGCTAAAGAGGTTATAGCGAACCTTGTGAAAATAGCTAAAAGGTCTAGTGTAATTGAATGCAAGTTCATCAAGAGGGCGAAATGAATTATGAGGATTGTAAAGTAAAGGTGAAATATCGTGGGAATATAAAGCTTAGTTGGAAGCAAGACAAGAAACAAAATGATTAATGGTTAAATTGACATCACCATTGATTTAGAGCCAAGCTTAGATGTATCATTTTTAATTAAGGTGGAAATTATTGGTGTTGGTTGAAAAGATACATGTTAAGAAAGTCCCATGTCACTTATCGTTATTGAGGAAGAGAGATACCAAGACTATATATATATATATATATATATATATATAGATAGATAGATAGTTATTCTATTAATAGAGAGGTGGGAGTGAGTCAAAATAAAGTTTACTAAAAGAGGAGATCTTTAGGAAATCAAAGACTAATGATTTATTCCTTTGGGATGTATTATATGGTTGGAAAATACATTGGGTAGTAAAATCATTAAGTCTTTTGTTCAATGGAAGAGATCGGAAAAGTGGTAGAAATTAGGGTTTGTTATTGGAGAACTTGTTGAACGTTAATTTAATTGCTTGTAACTCTTGTATCTCTTTATAGGAAACTCATTGATAATGGATCAGAGATCTATTCTCTCCGTAGACGTACGTAGATTTCTTCTCCTTAATCTTATTTTTATCGTACCATAGTTGTGTCACGAGGGGAGCTCGAGGATCATCCACGTTGGGTCAAGAGAAACCATACAAGTGTGTTGAAATTATTATTTATCGTACCGACACACATTAAATGCAAGAAAACAAGTGATAACCAAAACTTAGTTCTTCAAC
Organism: Medicago arabica; assembly: GCA_946800305.1. Taxonomy (NCBI): domain Eukaryota; kingdom Viridiplantae; phylum Streptophyta; class Magnoliopsida; order Fabales; family Fabaceae; genus Medicago; species Medicago arabica. The sequence continues at coordinate 13,013,234 of OX326964.1, forward strand.
ACTTTTTGGGAAAGAAGAAGTTATTATTAATTGAAGTGATATTAATGATCATTTTACACATGAATTAAAATTTGTTACTTATGTTATGAGACCAATTTGTTACCACTAAGCTAGCACATATTGGACTCTCAATGGTTAAAAACAACCACTAAAGCACCAATAAAAAGGGTCAGTACTCCGAAAAAAAAAGCACCAATAAAAGGAACAAAAGGCTCTTTAGAGAGAATTCTTAGAAGGTAATCGAATTAAAAGGGGGAAATATATTTCATAGTACATTGTATATGATATCTTCAACTCAGAAAATGAAGCAAGTCAAAATAATAGAATAATTCATTGAAGTTTTTATTTTTATTATTATTTTTATTTTCTCTGCTTGCATGTCAAACACTTAGACATAAATCCTTAAATTGAGTTTTGCTGAGTTGTACATTGGCACTCTTAGGGCTATATAAAGTGCTTGGTTTTAGGGTGAGTGTGTCAAAAAATGGCTTCTTCTAGTGATAGGATTGTTTTGAGTGATGATAGAGATACAGTCAAGAATCTTAGACATGTTGGCAGAAAGCTGTCCACAAACCTTTCTTCTTCTGCTGATAAGCTTCTTGAATTACTTGATGTAATGTCTGTTTAGCCTTTCTTCCATTTTTTATTAATTATTGATTATTATTGATATCTTTATCTCTCTGCTAGATTTGTGTGTCATGAATTCAGTTTTATTTGCTGAATTGATCTTTCTGTCATGTCTTTCCTCTGCTGGATTTGTGTGTCATGAATTCAATTTTTTTATAGGAAAAAGTTGGTGGTTAATTTGTCAGGCAGAAACCAAGTGATTGAAATAAGTGAGTTCGAATTCTGACTAGAACAATTCAGATCGAACCCTGAATCTCGTTCTTAATACTCCTTCATGAATTCAATTGTACCTAATGAATTGATCTTTTGACCTCTACTAATTTTCGTATCTTTTATTACATGTTTACCTCAACTGGATTTGTGTGTCATGGATTTAATTGTATATACTGAATTGATCTTGCTTCCATTTTTCATATCTTTTGATAGATGTACATCTTTCTGCTAGTTTTGTGTCATTGAATTGAAATTCTTGTCTTTCTCCTGATTTTTGTACCTATTCACAAGTGTATATCTTTTTTTTGAATTGTGTCTATCTGATTCAATTGTATCTTCTGATTTGATCACATATGTTCTGCATCAATTTTCTTTTTGCTGAGTTGTTTCCCATCAATTTCTATCTGTTTGTTGAACACATATGTTACCACATTGATTTTTTTTTTTTTTTATATTTGTTTTTTTTAATGTGGTGCAAGTGTTTGTCTTGATTTTTGCGGCACTCTAACCTCAAAATTGATTCTAATTTTTAGAAATTGGAGCTGGTATTGTCAAACTTAGACCTAGATCCAGCAAGGCCAATTCAAGAATCACTTGTGCTTCCAATGAAGACATTGATTTCCGATGAACTTTTGAGACACACAGACGATGATGTTAAGATTTCAGTTACAGCTTGTCTCACTGAGATTGCAAGAATTACAGTGCCAGATGCACCTTATAACGATGAATATATGAAGGTGCTTGTTTTAATTTGTTGCAATTTTCATTTTTCAATTAAATATCCAAGTATACTACATATTATAGTTGATGAATATGAATTGTTGCAACCATATTTTACTGTTCAAATCATACATAATTTACATATCATTTCATATGAACAGGAATATTTGAAGCTTACGGTGGATGCTTTTGAAAAATTGTCTGGTGTATCTGGCCGCGGATACGAAAAAGCAATTACTATACTTGAACATTTTTCAAAGATCAAAATATACTTGATCATGCTGGACCTTGACTGTGATGATCTGGTTATTGAGATGTTTCAAAATTTCTTGAGAGTTATAAGGTTAGTGCCCTTAGAACATATCTTTTTATGTTACTTCTGGTTTATGTAGCACTGACACGAACACAGATACATGACACGGCACATACACTGGCACATCAACAACACCTGTAATAATTAGAGAAAATTAAATGATAGAATGTAACCACATGTACTGTGTTGCATTAGTGTCCGCCACCGGACATATCTTAAATCTAAAGTTTCGGTGCTGCGTAATTCTGGTTCCAAACTTGCCTAGATAAAATTTAATACCTCCATTTGATTTTTCATCATTTCTGTTACTTGTGTAATAAGCAACTCTACCTATGTTGTGCTTTGTTGAAAATCTTTACACGGTTGTCTCAAGTCCAGAGAAAAGAGAAAGGTTGTGTTAGGTAATTAACAATCTAAATAAAACATTGTTAAATCTTTAGGGAATGGATCATTGATAAGATAGTGGTTCTGCTAAGTCATTTCACATAAGAAACACTTCGTCGAAAAAGGATATGCCATCGTTTGATACATTCAGCAAACCTAGTGGCAAAAGGCTTTGATTATTGTTATACTTATTTGATGAATGCAAATAATCTCTATAATGTGAGGAATCAGACCCCTTTAACTTGATTTCTGCAATGTCTTTGTTAGTCGTAATATGATTTATGAGCCTTCACCCAATAGGTCAAGCCTTAAGCTGCTGTTATATAAAGACTCGTGAATGATTTTTCATAAGTCTCTATTTTCTTTCATGTTTTCTTGAGTGGTTCAAATCAATTCTTGTAAGAGTTAGCAGTTAGATAAACTTTAGTATTAATAGAACTAATAACAACTTCAGTGGATGTTTTAAATAAAACAGTATTCAGTTTTATAGCGTGTATGAAGGTGAACTACTTCCAAACAAAATCTTTCATTTTTTAAACTATAAAAAAAAGTAGATATTGCTTATATTGCTAAAAAGTAGACATTTTTTTCTTTCTTTTTTCCAATTATAATTTTTCATTCACTTCTGCTGTTGTTAACAACTTGAGTTATTGTTTGCTCAATTTAAAGGTCAAACCATCCAAGTCGTGTAATTGTATCAATGGAAACAATAATGACGGGGATACTCGATGAAAGTGAAGATATTTCCTCGGATCTAGTGAGGCCTTTATTAGATAGTGTAAGAAAGGAGAACCAGGTAACATGCTTTGATTTCTTCATTTTTTATCTACTTAATTATTTGTTATTTAATGTCCTTTTATTTTACTGTCAATCTTGTTTTATTTGATTTGCACAGACTATTTTACCTTTTACTTGGACCTTGGGGGAGAAAGTAATTACCAATTGTGCTGTCAAACTTCAAACTCATCTTATGCAAGCAGTGGAATCCTCAGGAAGAGCTCTTGATGAGTATGCACAAACAATAACTTCTATTTGCAAAAATCAATCTGTGTTCCCGGAACGTAATCATTCGACGGCGGTACTTAACCTTTAACCTAAATTGTTGCTGTTGTTATTTTTTCATTAGTATGTTTACTTAATGGACCGTCAATACGTAATTTAGGGCCTAGCGCCCTCCAGAAGGGCCGAAAGAGCCCTAGGCGAGTCCTGCTAAGGGCGCTGCCTCTGAGAGCTTCTAGAAATATCTAGAATGCTCTAAACGTGACTTGGGGCCCAAACTACTTGGGGACTAAGTCATGAAAATACAAGCCCAAGGAAGATTATAAATACCCATCTTAAGAGCATTCTTAAGGAATGACCTAAACAGTTCTAAACCCTAGTTTTAGATATTGTACTCACTGCAAGTACACTTAATGAACAACCTTAACTGCTAAGTGCTTTATAAAAGACATAACAATTGAGAATTTGAATTAATGTAAGGATTGATTATGTTGCAATGTTTCAGGTTGTTGAGAACAGTCTTGATGTAACTAAAGATGCAAATGAAGAACCGTGTGATGTAAATTACCTTTTCCTTTCTCAACGAGCTTTTGGATTATTAAACTTTCATTCACAATTGTAATGCTCTCTTCATTAAATCATTGGTCAATACTTTATTCTTATGTAACACATTTATCTTTATTCTTAAAATCAGGGGACAAAAGGGCTTCAAACGGAAAACACATGTGCGAGAGATGTACAAACTATAGATGACGCACAGTCGAATGTAAGAAGTACAAGTTCTACAGCTATTGACGATGGAGTTGCGGAATGTGATGGTTCGAAAAGTAATCCACATTCTAGTTTTATTGAGAACTCCGAAAAAGGAAATTCAAGAACCTGTACGGGCAACTTTGAGACAGTTCAGAAACTGAGCTCAGAAACTCAGCTTGATACTGTGCCAAGGAAGAGAACCCGTAAACCTAATTGTTTAATGAATCCAGATGAAGGCTATGGTCACTCTTGGATTCACAAGGAATCAGGTACTGAAAAATTGTCTCGTTCCAAAAAGGCTCGTGATAATGGCCATCCTGTTACACCTTCTGATGACCCTACTATAAAGGATAAGAAGCAGTCAAATTCTAAAACTGTAAGTAAAGCTTTAGTGTGTAAAGTGAATAATGGAAAGATTGAAAAACCTGCACAATCCATAAAAACTCGTGATAAAGGTAGTGATTTTCCATCTACTAAAGTAAGGAAGGGCTCTGAAGTGAAACATAAGGCACCTGTTAGAAATTTCAAATTATCTATAAAGATTGATGGGAAAGTTCTCGTTCCTCCTAAATCAATAGTTTCTTCGATGAAACCTGAGGTTCTTTGTGAAGATGTGGGGAAACTCAAGTCGAGTACCAATGTGAAAGTAGGGAATCTAGAAGAGGGAAGAACTGCAGGTCAAAGGAGGAGGCAAACTGCTCCTTCCGATAAAAGTTTCAATGAGTCATCTGCTAAGAAGGTATAAAAATTAGAATCAGGTGTATAATTTGTTTGTTTATGGAGCTTTCCTTTATCATTCTACTTTATAATTTAGGTCTTCAATTTTTATTTTTCTTAACAAATTAACTTTTACTTTAATAATTTTTTAGGCATGTGAATCTCAAGACCTTGGTAACTCATTGGTTGGTAAAAGGATCAAGGTCTGGTGGCCATTGGACAAGAAGTAAGAATTTCATTCTCACTATTTTTTTTGTAATATCTGTTATCAATTTCAAAGAAAGATTACTATGACCTTAGCTAATCAGGACAATGCTTGTATAATTGTTTTCTTTAGATACTATCAAGGTGTTGTCGATGTTTATGATCATGTCAAAGGAAAGCACAAGGTGAGATTGCTGTTATTGACCATGTGATGACTTACCAGTTAATTGAAAATAAAATGTTTTTCTTATAATTTTTCTCATTTTTTTTGCATTACTGCCAACACAATTATCTAAAATGAAAGTAAAAACTGAAAGTCATGAAATGATCATGAAACAAAATTATGGTGTTTAAATGATAGAGACCTTAACTTGAGAAGCATAAACTATTGAATCAGTTGAGCGCGTTTGTTAATTTTTCCTATCACTATTCAATAGATTTTGTACGATGATGGTGATATAGAACAGTTAAATCTCAAGAAACAACGCTGGGAACTAGTTGATGTTTCACTAGATAAGGTGAGTACGAAACTCTTATAATCAGGTGTCTAATTTGTTTGTTTATGGAGCTTTCCTTTATCATTCTTCTTCTTTATAATTTAGAACTTTAATTATTATTTTTCTTAATAAATTAACTTTTACTTTAATAATTTTTTAGGCATGTGAATCTCAAGACCTTGGTAACTCATTGGTTGGTAAAAGGATCAAGGTCTGGTGGCCACTGGACAAGATGTAAGAATTTCCATATCACTATTTTTTTTTTTTGTAATCCCTTTTAATAATTTCAAAGAAAGATTACCATGACCTTAGCTAATTAGGACAATGCTTGTATAACTGTTTTCTTCAGATATTATGAAGGTGTTGTCGATGCTTACGATCATGTCAAAGGAAAGCACAAGGTGAGATTGCTGTTACTAACTGTGTGATGACTTACGAAAATGTTCTTCTTAAAATTATTCTCATTCTTTTTGGCACCTTGCCGACACACAATGGAAGTAAAAACAGAAATTCTTGAAATGATTATAAAAAAAAAAATTGATGTTTAAATGATAGAGCCCTTAGCTTGAGAAGCATAAAGTATTGAATTAGTTAAGCATGTCTGTTAATTTTGCCTATCACTATTCAATAGATTTTGTACGATGATGGTGATACGGAACAGTTAAATCTCAAGAAAGAACGCTGGGAACTTCTTGATGTTTCACTAGATGAGGTAAATACGAAACTCTTATGATTATTATTAAATTATTGTTTGCAAACACACACACACAGACACATGTATTATGTATACATCATGCATACTGATACGGATACTACCTACTAGGAAGAAGAATTTGGACTTCTGAAGCTTGCAGAGGTATCTGCTATGTAAGTATACTTTGTCTGAAGAGCAACATTAATGCCGGTTTTTTAGTATCATTTGCTAATTTTTTATGAATATTTTAGAATATTAAATTAAAGTGAAGGATTTTCCCATTTCTTAATTTCAGTTTCAGATTCAATTGAAAGAACTTTTGAACAAGAATTATTTTCTACGTTTTTCTTAATTTCAGTAATAGGCCTTTTATCTTACAAGATGCTTACATTATTACCATCTTTAATTAAATTTTATGCATATATCTTTTCATTTGTTTCTTTTGCAATTTATGAAGCATATAGTCTTATTATGTATTTCATAATTTGCAGAGCAGAAAAAAACAATGAAGAATCCAAATTGGAATCTCTTGTGGGTTAAAAAATCAATTCTCTATCCAAGTGAGTCTACATTCTATGAAACACGATCACTAGACAAGATACTGATACGAGTAATAATTTGAAAAACTGGAAGTGGTTGAACGTAAACGTATGTGTCAGTGCTGTGTCGATGTTGATATCGGACTTGCTTGCAATCTGATGTGTCTATGTTACATATATAGTTAGCAAATATTTAATTTAGATCCTTATTGCATTTTTTTAATGGATCAATAAGGGTACAACTTTAGCAAGCATTTCAAATCTAAATCTCTAAAAGCTGCAAATATTTTTGTTGTTGCAGATCTGATTTTGTTGAAGATTCCATGGTCCAACTGTAAGTTAGCAGGCAAGACTCTGATGGGAAGCCTAAAACACCGAAAGAATGACGCCTGGTTAACACATTCAAGAGTACATAATAGGAAATATGTTAAAAAAAAGGCAACGGGAAATATGTCAAACTTTATCGTACTTTCTTGTTAGAATAGAAATATGTGGAACTTATAGAGACTTTTTACTGTGTTAGAAATCGAATTTGGTTTTTATATAAATAATAGAGGTGTAGATTCTTCTTTTATTAACTTTCAAATTGCATCAAGATAATATTTTATTTCATCAAGTATAGTTCAGGATGTGATATTTTCTTTAAGTCTTGTAACGTTGTTCAACATAATGTGTTGTCTGCTTTTCCTTTATGTTCTCTTCAATGAATACCTTAACAAAGTAATATTTCCCGAGGCTAAATGTCTTTGGCGAGGCAATTTTTTTCAAGAATTGGCAGGTAATTTATCCTCCTCTACAATCATATGCTTATTCTTGTTCATTTTTTAAAACAAAGTTTGAACTACTTGAAGCTTGTTCAATAACGTTATAAAAACAATATCATTTCTCACTGTCATTGAAAGTAATGTTTGACGAAGGAGTACAACTAGTTTGTAGTTTTTTTTTTCCTTCAATTGCCTTTAGGTGAAGCTTGTGACACCTTCATATTTGGTTGCAGTGATTTCTGATTTTACTGTTGCAGAAAGTTATACCCCCTCTTTATGTTTTTCAAGCCGTCTCATCTTGCCATTTTCGATAGTAGAGTCATTTTTCTGTTTGACAAAGGTGCTAGAGGATTGTTAATGCATTGTAAGGATAAAGAATAAAAAGAAAAAAAGATAGGAACTTCCTTACTTGCCTTACTTAAACTTTCCTTACTTACCTTTATTATAACTTTTCTCAATTCAACTTTATATGCTAACTAATTGTTGTTAGCTATTATACTGTCCTTTAATCCAATGCAAATTGATAATATTTTATAATATTACTCTAAAAAACCAAAATAAATAGGCATGCGAAGGCAATTACAAATAGATAAAAGCAATCATACTTAATATCTCAAAAAACTACAGAAGTTGAGAGCATATAATAAAGGGTCTGGAAGCTTATAAATTCAAAGAACGTAAGCGTATGTCATAAGTTTTGTGAATCCTTGTTATTAGTGCAAGCTTATAAATAGGCATCATGAATTGGTTAGAGAGTTAGTTTTGCTCTTTTAAGTTCTTGGATGAATAAATTTTAGATCCTAATCAAGAGTATCTTTAAGCTATGCCACTATTTTCTCGTGTACAAATTAAGTAAGGTGGGATGTCAAAGAAGAGAGAGAAGCTGTGAGTGGGGTTAGGGCCACTAGGGACTTTCAAAATGAGAGGAGATGGAAACCACAAGAAGAGGGTGGCGGTACACATATTGACAAGTTAACAACTTATTTTTTGTTACCAATTTTCCGAAGGACGCGGGAACAACCGATCTTTGGAAACTATTTGCAAGATTTGGTCTTGTTGGTAAGGTTTTCAACCCCAAGAAACTTAACAAATGGGGAAACAAGGTTGGTTTTGTGAAGTTTAGGGAGGGTTGGATATGTGGATGAGATCGAGAGGAAGATGGCGGATGTAAGGTGGGGTATTCACAAGCTTAGAGTTAATAAGGCTAGGTTTGGAAGAGAAGAGAAAAAGGAATTAGATGACCAAATGGTGAGAAGGTTTAAGGTGAGTAGAGGTAGAGTGGCTGAAGTAGTGTCCTTTAAAAATGCTTTGGAGAGTAAGCTTTACAATGGCGTGGTGGTGCGACCGGAAGGCCCGATAATGGAGGTGATGTCATCGGTTGAAGTTTTGGAGGAGCTAAATCACTGTTTTGTTGGTTTTTTTTAACTCATCGTGAAGAAGTGAAAACTATTCAGCAAAGATTTTTCATAGAGGGATGAAAGGGGTGGAGGTGTGCCCAATGGTGAAGAAAATGGTGATGTTGAAGTGTGAATTTGTGGAGGATTTTGAAGAAGAAAAAAACAATGCAAGAGGGAAAGGCTTGGTGTAAGGTTATCTTTAGCGAGATTAAAAGGTGGTCACCACAATTAGTTGCAGAATGAGGGGTGTCCCTTTACATGTAAGGGAGGAAAAAAATTTCAAGAGGATTGGAGGATTTTTTGGGAAGTTAGTTGATTTTGAGGAAGATACAGTTGGAGGTAACTGCTTTGATGTTGCAAAACTACTCATTTCTACCAAAATGATGGGTAGAATAAAGGAGTGGGTGTCTATAAAGGTCATGGGGGAGGTGTATAAGGTTTTTACCAATACACCCTTTCACACCCATCATTGTTGGGCTTTGGGTGTGTATATAAATGTTGGATGGCCCGATCGATAGGCTTTGATACCATGTAAAACTCAAAGAAAATTCATAGAGAATTCTTTAACAAAATTTTATATCATATCTCTTTTATTTGATTGAATTGAATAGTTCTGCTATAAAACAACTTTTATATTAGAAGCTGATGAATACATGCTTTAACCATGTAACCTATCTCTGGCTGACACATGTCAGTTACCTGAAAACTCAGGTTCCAACTGTATACAACTTGCTTTACTAGATCTAACAACTTGCTTAGCTAGTTCTAAAACTAATTACATGCTTAACTACTAGTTACACTTATACTTTTTACCCTAATAATTTCCTTACTTCCTCAAAACCTCACTAACGAGCATCAGAGCATGTTCAAGTACACCACCCCCTCCAATTCGAAAATGATTCGTCAATCTGAACATAACAAACACTGCAACAAGATGAGGAAGTTAAACTACGCTTGTGCTCTTGATTTTCGGATATCAAGCCATTGGATTGGTCTTGAATCGTCAATATTTGAACTTTCTACTTTTATTCTTGGGAAGGGAAAAAAGAGAGAAAAACCCTTGAGAGATTAGGCCCTAATTTGTATATTGTATAAATATGATCTTCGAGAAGAGTGTTTCAACAAATGCTTAATTGTGGGTGTTTTGATAAGTCCCACATCAATTGGAGATCAATCACCCAAATCTATTGAAGGTTTAAATCTAGTGTCATAAACGACTAATATGATCATCAATAGTTGTAATTATTGATGAACAAATACCCGAGACCCTGCCCAACCCGCAAAAAAGAAGAAGATAGAAACGAGCGGGTTCAACCGGGTTGCGGGACAACATGTTAGAATTTTGATTTGTCCTGGGTTGTTACGGGCGGGTCTGAGTTAACAAATCTAGGCCGACGATGACCGAACCTGTCCGAGTTATCAATAATTTTTTTTGATGATCCGAAAATTTTATTACATGATAGAGGGGTAAACTAAAAAGCTACTTTCACTTTTGTCACTCCATTTTCTCTCTTGAAGTGTACATCCGTTTCTCTTTCTTCCCCTCACCTCTTTCAATGTCCTTATCTCTTTCAATCTTTCCTTTCCCTCAATTTCTTTCAGATATTTCATCTGATTCCTCTTTCCCTCACATCTTAGTTAGAAAACTACACGGTTGTGGATCTAATTCAACATAATTGAAATCGATTTCTTCCCTTTCTCAAATCTTATCTGAGTTACAAATTAAGATTTTCGTGAAGATTTGGAGTTTCATTTTTCAGCTTCTACATTTTTTTTTCTTTAATCTTAAATTATGAAGAATTGGGTCTGGTATCTTCACCCGCAAGTTCAGTTGGGTTAAGATTTTTTGCCCGAACCCACCCAAACTTGCCCGTTCTCCACCCCTATTTGTAATCCATTTGTTTCTTTTGCAATTTATGAAGCATATAGTCTTGTTATGTATTTCATAATTTGCAGAGCAGAAAAAAACAATGAAGAATCCAAATTGGAATCTCTTGTGGGTTAAAAAATCAATTCTCTATCCAAGTGAGTCTACATTCAATGAAACACGATCACTAGACAAGATACTGATACCAGTAATAATTTTAAAAACTAGAAGTGCTTGAACGTAAACGTATGTGTCAGTGCTGTGTCGATGTTGCATATCGGACTTGCCTGCAATCTGATGTGTCTATGTTACATATATAGTTAGCAAGTATTTAATTTAGATCCTTATTGCATTTTTTTAATGGATCAATAAGGGTACAACTGTAGCAAGCATTTCCAAATCTAAATCTCTAAAAGCAACAAATATTTTTATTGTTGCAGATCTGATTTTGTTGAAGATTCCATGGTCCAACTGTAAGTTAGCAGGCAAGACTATGATGGGAAGCGTAAAACACCAAAAGAATGACGCCTGGTTAACACATTCAAGAGTAGATAATAGGAAATATGTTAAAAAAAAAGGCAACGGGAAACATGTCAAACTTTATCGTACTTTCTTGTTAGAATAGAAATATGTGAAACTTATAGAGACTTTTTACTGTGTTAGAAATCGAATTTGGTTTTTATATAAATAATAGAGGTGTAGATTCTTTTTTTATTAACTTTCAAATTGCATCAATGACATATTCTATTTCAACAAGTATAGTTCAAGATATGATATTATCTTTAAGTCTTGTAACCTTGTTCAACATAATGTGTTGTCTGCTTTTCCTTTATGTTCTCTTCAATGAATACCTTAACAAAGTAATATTCCCTGAGGCTAAAATGTCTTTGGTGAGGTTTTCAACCCCAAGAAACTTAGCAAATGGGGAAAGAGGGTTGGTTTTAAGAAGTTTAGGGAGGGTTGGAGATGTGGATATGATGGAGAGGAAGATGGTGGATGTAAGGTGGGGTATTCACAAGCTTAGAGTTAATAAGGCTAGGTTTGGAAGAGAAGAGAAAAAGGAATTAGATGGCCAAATGGTGAGAAGGTTTTTGGTGAGTAGTGGCAGAGTTGTTGAAGAAGTGTTCTTTACAAATTCTTTGCAGAGTAAGCTTCAAAATGGCGTGGTGGTGCGATCGGTAGGCCCGATAATGGAGGTGATGTCGTCGGTTGAAGTTTTGGAGGAGCTTTTGTTTGTTTTTTTTTAACTCATAGTGAAGAAGTGAAAACTATTCAGCAAAGATTTTTCATGGAGGGTTGACAAGGGTGGAGGTGTGCCCAATGGGGTAGAAAATGGTGATGTTGAAGTGTGAATTTGTGGAGGATTTTGAAGAAGAAAAAAACAATGCAAGAGGGAAAAGGCTTGGTGTAAGGTTATCTTTAGGGAGATTAAAAGGTGGTCACCACAATCAGGGGTGGCCCTGAGCACGGGCCGAGGGGGGGGCAGCCCAGGGCACCATAATTTTAGGGGCACAAATATTTTTTTTTACTACCTATATATGTATGTATGTATATATACTCCTTTAAAAAAAATGTAAAATGCTAGTTACTGACAAAATAACAGAGGCACTACAAAGTCAGAACTAATAAATGACGTTACTAAATGAAATAAATAACAGAGGCACTACAAAGTCAGAACTAATAAATGACGTTACTAAATGAAATATAAAATAAAATCAGTCAACTACATATACAAAAAAATATTAATTACGTCCATAATTTTAGCAAATAACCGATGTGTAATGAGTGAAAAGCAAGTGAATAATCTAATTGGACGCTAAATTAAAATAATGATATTGAGTGTTAAAAATAATAAAGAGTAAGATTTTTTGCATTTGCATATTAAAAGTTGCAATGTTTTACATAGTTTATTAGTCTCTTTTCTTTCTAATTCTTATTCTCTATGACTAACTTCTTCATCTCAATTTGTAAACAAAAAATATCTCTCCATCTCAATTATGCGACTATATAATAGTCCAATTGATTTTTACTTTTGAGGAATCAACATTGAATTATGATCCATGTGTGTTGTTTTGATAAACATGTTGTCTTTAGTTAATTAAACTTGTCGAGTGAAGCCTTGACTTTGGAACATGGATCCTAGCTTAGAGCTAATTGGTTCACATTTCAAAAATTCATACTTGTGTTCTTCTTGCACAATGTAAAATGAAATATTTAATAGTCTTTCCATTCATTTCTCTTAATCTTATCATTTTTTGTAAAATATTTCTTTATAGGGGCACCGCTCTCTTGATTTGCCCAAAGCATCCAAATTTGTAAGGCCGGCTCTGACCACAATTAGTTGCAGAATCAAGAAGAACTGGGATTGTGATGAGGGGTGTCCCTTTTCATGTAAGAGATGATTTTTTTCAAGAGGATTGGTGGATTGTTTGGGAAGTTAGTTGATTTTGAGGAAGATACAGTTGGAGGGAACTGCTTTGATGTTGCAAAACTGCTCCATTCTACCAAAATGATGGGTATAATAAAGGAGTGGGTGTCTATAAAGGTCATTGGGGAGGTGTATAAGGTTTTTCCCGATACACCCTTTTACCCCAACATTGTTGGGCTTTGGGCGTGTATATAAATGGCGGGTGGTCCAATCGATAGGCTTTGATACCATGTAAAACTCAACTTCATAGAGAATTCTTTAACAAACTTTTATATCATATCTCTTTTATTTTATTGAAATGAGTAGTTCTGCTATGAAACAACTTTTATATTAGAAGCTGATGAATACATGCTATAACCATTTAACCTATCTCGAACTGACACATGTCAGTTACCTGAAAACTCAAGTTCCAACTGTATACAACTTGCTTTACTAGATCTAACAACTTTCTTAACTAGTTCTAAAACTAATTACATGATTAACTACTAGTTACACTTATACTTTTTACCCTAATATTTTCCTTCCTCAAAACCTCACTGACTTAAGCATCAGAGCATGTTCAAGTACACCACCCCCTCCAATTCGAAAATGATTCGTCAATCTAAACATAACAAACACTGGAGCAAGACGAGGAAGTTAAACTACGCTGCATCAAAATGGTGAATATAACAACGCCACACTCAGACGGAGAAATAACAAGAAAAATCACTTATATACAATAGATAAAAGAGAAAAACAATATAAACGGGTGATTATGGGACAAAAGATATCCAAAATAACCCGCTCCAATGGATGAAGAAGAATTCTCTCACTAGAAAAAAACTAGGCCCGACTCGTGTATATTGTATGAATATGATATTGGAGAAGAGTGTTTCAACTAAAGCTTAATTGTTGGTGTTTTGATAAAGTCCACATCAATCGGAGGTCAATGACACAAATCTATGAAAGGTTTAATCTAGGGTCATAAAAAACCAGCATGGTCATCAACAGAGTTGGAATGACATGTAATGGTCGTACTAAAAATTGCGAGTGATTAACAGTTAAAATCTTTGTAAATTTATAAGTTAAATAAAATGTTACGAATTGATCATTTTATTTGTTAGGAACATAGTAATGTATAATTTTTCCAATACCCAAAAATAATAGCACAAAACAGATAAGTTTTACGCAAGCGACAAAATTAAAGTGATTGGAATGTCGGAAAATCCTCACACAAGTTACAAATTAAAGTGATTGGAATACACTTGTTTATGGACCTTCAATGTTGATGCCCAAATTACTATTGGTTAAATGTGTAATAAGTTGAAAAGGATTCGTTAATCTAAGCGTAACAAACACTGCAGCAAGATGAGAAAATAAACCACGCCGTACCAAAATGGTAAATAAAACAATGCCACACTCGGATAAACAAATTAAATAAAATAAAAATCACTTCTATGCACTTACTTAGATAAAGGAGAGAAAAATATTGCAAACAAATTATTCCATGACAAAAGATATCCAAAATCACCCGCTCCGATCGATGAAGAAGAACATAGGTTAGAGAGAAGATGAAACTTCTCTCACTAAAAAAAACTAGGGCCGGCACGTGTATATTGTATAAATATGATCTTGGAGAGAAATGTTTCAACTAAATCTAAATTGTGGGTGTGTTGTTAAGTCCCGCATCGATTGGAGGTCATTGACATAAATGAGAGCTCTTATGTTTCAAAAGGTACATTTCAAAACAATTTTCATTATTACTCTTATGTTTAGTTATTGTTCATAAGTCATTGCTTATATGTTATAAAATACTAACACTGTTATCCTTCTTTTAACAATTTGTTATGCTTAAAATTTCATATTAAGCAAAAACCTAGAAACTCATCCAAAACCCAAAAAAAAATAAAAATCCAGATATATCTAAATCACAAACACCAATCCACAATCTCATTTCTCCTTCATGATATTGAATCCCTTGAATCTTTTCTAAATCAACATCACACCGATTAATCCCTATAATCTTATCTTAATCAGATTGCTCCTTGGAGATTGAGGTGGATTTAGCAAACGTCCTATTAATTCTAATTTTTTTCTTTCTGATTTAGCAAACGTGCCCAAATAAACAACCTTTTAATTTTGACTTTTTTCTTCCTTTCATTTAAACATCTAGTTTTATTTTATTTTGCTCATTTTCATCGCATATGAAATATTGGTGGGTTGTCGTTGTGTAACAAGAAGATTTTTCAAGGTTTAGTGATGAAGATCTTAGTTTTTGGTATGAAGATCTATGTTTTTCAATGAAAATATGCGTTCTTTATTTTGGTGTAAAAAATGGTAACTGTGTTATCATTTTAAAACATAAAGGGTCAAATCGGAAAGGAAAAAATGATAAAGCATTGAATCATTAGCTTGATTTATTAAGCAAATTGTCATGAGGTGTATTAAAATTAATTTTCCAGGTAATACTCGCAATAATATACAATTATCATTTTGAATTCCTCAATTATAAATTTTTTCTTCTCTGTCTATATATTGGTCTATGGATTAGTTGTTATCAAAACTTTAATTTTAAAATTAAGTTCCTTTATAGAAACATTTGTTGCCAAATTGTTAATCTGGAAAATTAATTTCTACATTTGTTAATATCTGATACGACCTCGTTAGATGAAGGATTTGTGAGAAAGTAGTGTCACATTTGATTATATTCAGTTATTTCCCTTTCCTAATTCTATGGTTCAGTTTATTTCCATTCCTAAATTTACGATTCCATTATTTCCCTTTCCTTAGATTATGCAAGTTGTTAGATCAAGATTGGCTATATATGATGTAACAGTGAACTAATTCATATGATGAATAATAACAAGTTTCACTTTCTTCCCTAATTCTCATCTATTTTCTCTCTAGGAGTTTCCACTCACTCGAAGAGTGCCAATTTCTTCATCTCTTTTCTCTTTAGGAGTCGGTCTCATCCCCGCTACCGTGAGGTCGGATGCGGAGATTTCATTTTTTTTTTCCGGTGATTCAGATGGCTATTGGTGGATCCTCTACATAGAAGACCATTTCAGGGTGAATCGTTCACCACCTCTTTTATCTGGCGATTTCAACCTGAATTAAGGGATGTTTTACCGGTGGACGATGAAGAAGAAGAGCCACACTAGGAGTTAACATTCCCAACTGTTGTTTCTGTCTCAAATCAAGTTGTGTTACCGACACATCCTTATCTTCCGCCTTCAACACCAAATCAAGTGTCCATGGATGGGTCACGTTTAGAACTCCCTTCAAGGCCAAAGCAGGAAGTGCAATTAGGCCAACCGAAAATCACAATCTCCATTGATCACATACAACAATGAAGTATCAAGCAATTATGCACTCCATCTCTCTGTCCTCATTCGGCGCCGCCTCCGAAACTGTTGGATCGAAGTGTTTGCTCTGTTGCTCCACCCGACGACACCGCCAACCATTATTCTCGTTTCTCCCAACCCTTGCCAGCTTCACGTAACCGCCTTTCACTTTACCACCGCTGTACACCTTTCATCCAATGTCGACACACTTCGAAAAAGATGCGACATTGTTCGACACTGCCCCATTTGACCCTGGTCCTCTAGAGCTCTTCCAGGAGAAAAAACCACCACATTGTTCCTCTGTTTTTGCTATCAACAAGATGCTAGATGAAATTACCCAACCATCCTATATGAATTTTGTGAAGATTTATCATGATGCACAATTCCATATTAATGCAAGTGGTATCCCCCTCTGTAATATTTTTCATGTGGAAAAGGTATTTCTTGCCATTTTCTAAGGAGCTCGAGGTCACGGTGGTTCATTTCATAATGCAATTTTAATTAAAGTGTTGACTCAAATTGTTGAGTTGAATGATCAGGGACTTTATTTTACTATTGTTAATGTTGGTGAACTTGCTGTTTTTTATTTCATTTGTGGATCTTCAATACCTGCTTATAAGCTCCATGACAGTGACAAAGGTGGGACACTTCTTTATGCTAAAGAGGCACAAGTAATTGCTAAGGTTGTCTTTCCACTCTTTGCTTGTGCAGAATTTGATATATTGAAGTTCTTGTATACGACCTCGTTAGATGAAGTATTTGTGAGCAAGTAGTGTCACATTTGATTATATTCAGTTATTTCCCTTTCCTAATTCCATGGTTCAGTTTATTTCCATTCCTAAATTTTCGATTCCGTTATTTCCCTTTCCTTAGATTATGCAAGTTGTTAGGTCAAGATTGGCTATATATGATGTAACAGTGAACTAATTCAGATATGATGAATAATAACAAGTTTCACTTTCTTCCCTAATTCTCATCTATTTTCTCTCTAGGAGTTTCCACTCACTCGAAGAGTGCCAATTTCTTCATCTCTTTTCTCTTTAGGAGTTGACACTCACTCAAAGAGTGCCCTTTTCTTCGCTCTAAAATAAGTAGAGTGTGTCAATATCTTTGTTGAGATATGAGATAACTTAAGATTTTTTGTTTTGATTTTGAAAGGCTGAATTTTGCTACTATGTGCAATCAAGAGCAATAAAAGAGTGTGGATACTTGTAAGGATATACCTTCCTCAAAGGAGTGTTTGTTCAAATATTATGAATATGGAACATGTAAACACCAAGAAGATTGTGTATGGTTTCCTTGTTTAGTTCATGACTTCTTGAGCATATTTATGTTTTCTTATCTTTGAACCGGATTTTGCAGTTTTCTCCTCGATTTTTTTGGGATACAACACGGCGAACCTTAATTTTTTCCTCCCGATATCCACATCCCATTGATGTTTCCCCTCATCTTGACACGAGAATCTTTCCATCAATCTGTATAGAGAATTTGATTTTTCTACTGGGTGCCTCATGTTCCACTTCAGAATCCTTCCTTATTTTAGATTTCTTTTCTGGCATAGCACCATGGGATTTCAATTATGTCGTTTCTCAGGTACATGAATCAAATTTTAATCCTTTGATAATGAGACAAAATTAGGATGATCGTCACGGTTACTATTGCTACTCTTTTTCATTCTATCACCTCTTTTGGTGTACCTTTCTGTTGGAACAAAAAATGTTTAACACCACCTTTAAATTTTGATGATAACAAAGTATTAAATGCTCAATTGGATATGCTAATATTAGTGTGCAGGACCATATAATTTATAAGTCTTAAATCAAGATATTGGTTTTGGAAGAACAAAAGAAAAAAAATAGGACCATAGTATATCTTTTTTCCTTATCATTAGCTTTACCAAGTATACATTGATGCATTTACATTATTATAGAAAAAAAAATGATCATAAGTATAAAATGAAAAATATTGTATTAGGAGCATTTGCATGCAGTATTGTGTAGAGGGTAGAATTAGAAAAATATAATCAATATCATTTGCATATAATATCGAATTATCTATGGACAAACGCTTATGAAAATACATCAACTGTTGTAGACAATGGGAGTACTGACTAGGGACAAAGTAGTATTGATTAAAGATTAAAAAATAACCGCTTTAATAGAAAACGATTAGTCTTCGTAAGCTTAGTTAAGTTGGTAGGG
Organism: Medicago arabica; assembly: GCA_946800305.1. Taxonomy (NCBI): domain Eukaryota; kingdom Viridiplantae; phylum Streptophyta; class Magnoliopsida; order Fabales; family Fabaceae; genus Medicago; species Medicago arabica. The sequence continues at coordinate 13,031,874 of OX326964.1, forward strand.
ACATTGAATAATATATACAGAGATCAGGATTCAAACTTCAGATACATCATTTATTTATTTTAAGATGTGAATATCTAACCGAAAAGCCACTTGACAAAACAAAAACGATTAAAAAATAATACTAAAATATAGATTTCAAAAATAAACTAAAAAGCTAAATTATTTTTTGTTTTTGTACAAAAGAGGGCTAAAGGCCTAAGAGACCAAACGCACAACACGTTTATAGGAATGCAAGCCATAGAAATATCATAAAAATGAGTCTTTAAAGCTCTCTAGGAGGTGTCTCCATAAGAAGAAGATTCCAAGAATCTGACAAGAGGCTAAAATTTGTGAGCCAATCAACACATTTGCCTCCGCACCAAGTGTGAATAACTTGACTATATCAATTGCGCTAAAGAACTGTGCAATAATCACCATTCCATTTATATTTTTTTAATTTGAAAACTTTTTAAATGATTTCTTTTGAGATATATTTGAAGGTGTATATATTTTAAAAATTAAATGATACAATCTTTAGGTTTGAAATTGTTTTATAAGATTCAATAAAAAAAAATGCAATTTTGGACATATTGTTATTCACACCACCAATTTTGGCGTCCACCACCCAAAACAAACCCAAATTGGGCCAAGACCAATCTTCCTCACCAAACCCGGGTCCTCAACTCTATCCCTCACTTTTTATTCTTATGTAACCCTAAATGACAGATACGCTCTCTCCCTCTCTCAACCACTGCCGCCCAACTTTCTCCCCCAACATCGCCGATTCCGATATTGATTTTCCATAAGTAACATGTTTTCTTTATCTCCTCTATCCTTCTATCCATACAAAACCAATAAAGAAGAAAATCGAAAAATGGGTCATTTTGTTTTATGGAGTTTCCAAGCATTTCCCACCTCGTTTTTATCAATTCAAGCACAATAACCTTCATCATCTACCTCTGCTCTACAAAATCGATGGAAGAACATACCAAAATGGTGCTAAATAGAAAGGTATTCCATACTACTTTCACTTTTCTTTCTCTTGATCGTCTTGTACATCTTTGTTATCCTTTTCTACAAATCAAAAGCATTTTGGTTTTCTACATTGATTTCCTTCCTGTTTTTGTCTATTAATTTTTCATTTTATTAGTAGTAAAACTTGAGATGATAATCTATATATGGCTAAGGGTATTAATCATAATAAATTGTAATTTTTCATAGTGGCTTTAGTATAGTGCACTATTATTCAGGTACAATGAATTTGTTTTTTCGTTTTATTATATGTTTCATGTGATTTTACCAATTTCAACTTTCTTCCAAACATGCACTTGTTTGAGTCTCACTTGATATATTGAGCCAAAGTGTGTTGTTTATGGCCTACAATGATTTATTCTCATCCTAATAAATAAAGAATTTCTCTAATATTTCAATGCTATACACAAAAGTGGAAGGACATAAAAAAGGATTGGAATGCATTGCAACAAAATCCTTTTGTCGTGTAGCTAAAAAACGAAACCAAAGAAGACAAACTCTCTTGTTATTAATAATTGCAACTTCTATGTCTAGATGTGTAGCCTTTTTCGTACTCACCTCATCTAGTGAAACATCAACTAGTTCCCAGCGTTGTTTCTTGATATTTAATTGTTCCGTATCACACAAAATCTATTGAATAGTGATAGGAAAAACTAACAAACATGCTTAAATGATTCAATACTTTATATTTCTCAAGTTATGGCCTCTATCATTTAAACACTAGATTTTTTTTCATAATCATTTCATGAATTTCCGTTTTTACATTTATTTTAAATAATTGTGCGTCGGTGCCAAAAAAATGAGATTTAATTTGTGCTTTCCAATGACATGATCATAATCATCGACAACACCTTCAGAACATCTGAAGAAAATGATTATACAATGGCCACCAGACCTTGATCCTTTTACCAACCAATGAGTTACCAGGGTCTCGAGGTTCACTTGCCAAAACAATTATTAAAGCAAAATTAATTTGTTAAGAAAAATTAAACGTCTATATGATAAAGAAGAATAATGATTGTGGAAAGTTCCATAAACAAACAAATTAGACATCAAGTTCTAATTAAAATTTGTTATACCTTCATAGCAGACGATTTGATGAAACCTTTATTAGAACGAGCAGTGTCTTTCCGACATTTGCTAATTTATGTTTGACATGTGGTTCTTCCCTCTTCTAGATTCCCTACCTTTGTATCTGTAGGAGACTTGAGTTTCCCCACATCTTCACAGAGAACCTCAGATTTAATTGGAGAGACTATTGATTTAGGAGGCACGAGAACTTTCCCATCAATCTTTATAAATAATTTAATTTTCGGTGGATTCCGGAACCCTATTTTCTCAAGTTTGTCGCTTGCAAAATTGTTTCTTTTCAATCTAGGTTAAGTTCTAGCTAGCCTACTCTTATGACTGCATTAATTGGTACCAGAGTAAATTTCTCCCGTTCTTTCGTGAACGTGATTCAACCATGGGAGATCAACTAGTTACGAGGGTAGCCGTGACCACCAAAGTTCTGATGGATCAGATGGCGGCATTGATGACTAAGGTTGACTACAACATCAACAACAACGCCAACAACAATAACAACAATAACAATCGCAACAACAACGACGACAACAATAGAAACAATCAAATTATTGAGGATTCAACTTCTTCAAAGGTGTAGAAAACTGATTTCGAAGAGAAAATATTGAATCACTGGAAGAAGTTGCAGATTATACGAGAACGGGCAAAAAATGGTTATGGAGCAAAAGCAACAGACTCGGTTAACCCTATATCACGTTCATCCAACGATGTGGGGTCAGTTATGATGGTTGCGATAAACAACCGGTTAGAAAGTCCTTACTTCGCCAATCTCCAATCCTCTTCAAGCAGATAAATTCCAGGATACAATAGATGTTTTTGTGGACCACACTGTTACTAAATGTAAACCAGAACAGGAAGTTTGTTACAAAGAAGATAGTTACCATGTTGTGAAGGATATTCGTCTTGATAAAGGAGTCTATACTAAACAGAAGTTTATAATTTAGGAAATCAGCAAGATGATGCAAATTGAACATGTCACCCAAATTGAGGAAATCATTCAAAACATGGTAACTATCTTCTTTGAAACAAACTTCCAGTTCCAGCTTACAGTCAGTAACAGTACGGTCCACAAAGACATCTACTATATCCTGAAATTTATCTACTTGAAGAGGATTGGAGATTGGCGAAGTGAGGGACTTTTTAACGGGTAGTTTATTATTTGTAAACATCATAAATGACCCCACATCGTTGGATGAACATGATACAGGGTTAACCGAGTCTGTTGCTTTTGATCCATAACTGTTTTTGGCTTGTTCTTATAAAATTTGCAGCTTAGTGATTCGATATTTTCTCTTCGAAATTAGTTTTCTCCACCTTTGAAGAACTCGAATCCTAAATAATTCGATTGTTTCTATTGTCATCATCGTCATTGCGGTTGTTGTTGTTTTTGCGATTGTTGTTGGCGTTGTTGCTGATGTTGCCGCCGACCTTAGCCTTCAACGCCGTAGAATTCTACCCTCGTAACCGATTGATCTCCCATGGTTGAATCATGTTCACGAAAGAACAGGAGAAACCAGACTCTGATACCAGCTGACACTATCGGAAGCAGCGGGTAGCAAGCCCTTAACCTAGATTGAAAAGAAACAAGTTTGCAAGCGACAAACTTTTGAAAATAGGGTTATGGAATCCACCGAGAAATCAAATTATTTATAAAGATTGATGGGAAAGTTCTCTTGCTTCAAAAGTATCTCCAATTAAATCTGAGGTTCTCTGTGAAGATGTGGGGAAACTCAAGTCTCCTACCAACACAAAGGTAGGGAAGCTGGGAGAGGGTAGAACCACATGTCAAACAGAAATTAGCAAATGTAGGAAAGACACTTTATCGTTCTAATAAAGGTTTCATCAAATCGTCTGCTATGAAGGTATAACAAGTTTTAATTAGAACCTTATAACTAATTTGTTTGTTTATGGAACTTTCCACAATTATTATTCTTCTTTATAATATAGACCTTTAATTTTTCTTAACAAATTAATTTTGCTTTAATAATTTTTTTGGCATGTGAACCTCCAGACCCTGATAACTCATTGGTTGGTAAAAGGATCAAGGTCTGGTGACCATTCATTGTATAATCATTTTCTTCAGATATTGTGAAGGTGTTGTCGATAATTATGATCATGTCAAAGGAAAGCACAAGTTAAATCTCATTTTTTTTGGCACCATGCAGACGCACAATTATTTAAAATGAAAGTAAAAACTGAAATTCATGAAATGATTATGAAAAAAAAATCTAGTGTTTAAATGATAGAGGCCATAACTTGAGAAGCATAAAGTATTGAATCAGTTAAACATATGTGTCACTTGTCAGTATTTTCTTGATGTCGAACATCAGACTCGCATTCAATCTGAGGTGTCTGTATTACATAGTTAACAAGTGATTAATTTATATCCTTGTTGAAATTTTAATGGATCAGTATATGTACAACTTCAACAAGCATTTCCAAATCTAAATCTCTAAAATTTGTAAATATTTATGTTGTTGAAGATATGATTTCGTTGACGATTCCATTGTTTAATTGTTAGATAATAGGAAATGTGTAAAAAAACCCAATATTAAATGGGTCAAACTTTATGGTACTTTCTCATTAGAATGGAAATGTGTCAAAATTATAGTAGACTTTACTATGTAGAGTTCAAATTTGGTACACCAGGAGTATTGCCAGAAACACCAAGAGTACACACCCCTCAACTCCTCACGCTAGTGTATCTTACAAGAATGTGCAAACACTAAGTTCAAAGAGTAAAGAGTAGAGTATCCCTAAAATTTCGTTAACGCTTCGGGTCCAATAGGAGCAAATTGTGCAGATTCCATAAATGCTCGAGTCATGCAACTGATGAGGGTATGCAGCTCAAAGATGCCATCGATGCTTTGATTCAGAAGAGGAAGTCCACCAACAATGTTCGGCCCACCAAGAAGGAGAAGGAGGTAGACCATAAGAATTTCCAAATGACACTATGTGTCGGGAGGAATATTCTTCCGTGAATACGAAGACATATTTCCAGCATAACACAGACAGAAAACTCGACTGTCGAAGGGGGTAATTCTCTCATCACCTCGCGAGGAAATTAACTCGCCTTAAGGGAATTGGAACACCTCTCAAGGGACACCAACAATATGTCTTCTCATTACCTCTTGGCCCAAAATCTGGCAGCTGATGGTGATTTCTCTAACTCATCAATTGGCAGAAGTTCTGTCTAATTTAAAGGTCCATTCGAGAAGTTTCTTCTGTTTTTTTGGTCAAGTAGTCTAGTGTCTGAAGCTCATACATATTAAATATGGTGAAGTGGAAGTGTCTGTGGTTCGAACCCCTGCCTCTGCATATATTATGCAATGCGGAGAAGTTTCTTATGTGAATGTATGGAATATAGTATTGGAATTGCGAAAAAAAGATAATGAATATACAATAAATAATTGATAACCGGTAATGTTGAATTTGTGGTTATCCGTTGGGAGTATTTTATTTTCTTGTCCTATCTCATGATACAATGGCTCGAAGACCTGCTGATCTCAAAGAAGAACTTCGATGGATGTCCCAAGAAGTCCATGGCTATGTTGAAGCAGTTTTAAACAGTTTAGCTGCTAATGCACTGATATAGCCGTAAGTGTTCGGTTATGTTAGTTTTAGTATAAAAGGTTGTTGAATTCACAAAAACCAATTGACAAGTACAACTATTTGTTGTTTTACAAGTACGACTATATGTTGTTTCTTTGTTTATCTAAGGCTAGTTTAAAACTATTTGTTGCGCGTAAAAATAAAATAATGAATTTAATTTAATAATAAATACGAGAGACTGGAATGTAGTTCTTATTGACCGTTGATACTCACAAAGCAATACTTTTATAATTAAAACAAGTAATTTACTTCGTGGGAAAAAAATTAAATCCTTGTAATTGTCCACTTTTGTGTGGTAAGAATTACAACTTTGAAGTCCTGTTTTGAAAAATAATTAATTCCTACTAAAAAGTAATTTTTAGTAGAAAATCACTTTAAGGGTGTGTTTGGATTGAGGGTGTAGCCGGGAAGGAATGTGAGAGTTTACTTTTCTGTTTTAAATTACAGACTATATAACATGTTTTTCTAAAATAAATTAAGTGTGATTGTAGTATTATATGATCTTTTATCATATTAATATGTTAAATTTTTAAAAACATTTCTTAGTCCTCTAAAAAAACAATTTCTTAGTGTTCGTAATATAAAAATAAAAATTAAACCCTCTCCTCTCTTTCCCTCTTAAGCCTTCCATCCAAACACATCCTAAAGGTATCGTCGGCTTTCGCACGCCCGTTATCTGGTTTTAAACTTATAATTGTCAGCTTTCGCGTACACAATTATAATTCTAGAATCTCCTTTTGGAATTATGAATTTGCTAAATTAATTTAAAAAGCGCTTTTGCTGTATTTAAAAATTAATTTCCGAATTTTCTATACCTTTTATTTCACTCTTTCGATGCAAAACAGGTATCGCGATGTTTCTACTTTTGTAAAAAAAGAACTTTCGGACTAACAATATACTTCTCTTTTAATTATAATACAATTCATCACCGTATCATTGGTATAACGGTCTTCACATTCTGGACTCAATGTAAACAACTCAGACATAATGAAATAATAATCTAAACCTATTTTTGATGAATTCATATTAGAAAATACTATAGCAATGAGAATAAAACTTGATTATCCACGGATACTTTAAATTTAGGTAATAGTTGCGACATTGATAGAATAAAGAAGGAAAAAGCAAACACGATCACAACAACATATGGCAGTTTGTTTTTGGTGGCCGGGTTTGAACTCCGGACCTTGCATATATTATGCATTGTCCTTACCAACTGAGCTAAGTTCATGAGGACACATCATACGGCAGTCAATTGGATTTGGAACAGTAACATAGCAAAGAATGAAGAAATAAAAGAAAAGCAACAATTGAACACGGCAGTACAAGAATTGGTCAAATTGGAAATCCAATAATAACTCAACAGTAACAACGAATGGATTTAAGGCTTTGTTTGCGAGTTTTGAGAGAAAGGGAGTGGAGGGGTTAAAAAAAAGAAGGAGCAAATTAAAAAAATATATGAAATTGAGAGAAAACTTTGATAGTTCATTTTTCTTCATAATACAAAATCTTCCCCAGTTGAGGAACTCAAAAATTGTATTGGAGGAGGGATTTTGAGGGTTTACATGAATTCTTCAAATTTAATCTATGTATTTATAATATTCGTAAAATTAAAAATATATTAATCCTAAGCATTAATTTATAATTTCCTAAAAAAATTACTCTTTCAAAAAATGTGAAAGATTTTACCATTTTCACTATATTTCCAACCCTCCAAAGCCTTCTCTTCCTCTCCCCTCGAAACTCCCAAACAAAGCCTAAACGGATCAATATGGAACTAAAGACTTTTTGCAGTGGCAGTAGGAATTCAAAAGAAATAATAAAATAAAACTGAAATTGAAATTCTCTATAAAATAAGGGTTTAGGAAATATATAATATAATAAGGTAGCAAAAAGTATATAAACCGAGCGTTTGGGTTCTTTTTATAGCCTAATTTTACAACCGAAAACTCTTAAAAGTCCTGCAAGAGATGTGCACTAACAGTTGGATCGTATAAAAAACTTAAGAGTAATTTGGAAATAATTGGCTTCCGGATCAGTGACGTCATGTATCCATTTTGAGCTTTTTTTCTTCTTCGTTTTCACTTCCAACACTCAAGTACATGTAACACAGAAAAAACATCAGCAGTATTGTAACAACACAAACCACACTTTGCGGACATAAGTCTCCCTCCTAACATACTAACTTAAATCATCCCGCTGTATCTTAGTCTTTTACCCATATTTCGTTCGTCCTTTTTCATTCGAGACACTCACATAAAGACTCTTGAGTAACTACATTATTGTCACACCCATGGTAGGAAAACCGGTTAGCATTTTTAACACATCTTTCTTTTGAATTTTCACATTTTGCACAGAGATGCATTTTTTTTCTTTTTGATTTTTGAAGGTTTAACCATTACTGGTCGCTTTATTCATTTCTCATGTATATTCATCGACTAACCTGCATAATGTGTGACTATAGATGGTTTTCAACTAAATAGATAAAATACTTGAGGACTACTAAGAAAGAGAAATTCGAAAATATGGTACAATGATTATCTAATTAAGGATCCATATTCGAGAGACTTTAGGTGTTGGAATAATACCGATTTTGTTGAAATTTTCCCCAGTATTCTTAATCCTTAACCTCCCTACCTTTGAAACCTATATACTTTCTAAGTGACACTACAAATCCTAAGCCTTTCCAAAAAAATTTATTTGGTTCAAGAATTGGAAAATCTAACAACAAAAGCAAAAACACACACATTATGGACCCACTCACACACACAAAACCTACATTGACCTCAATGTAAATATTGGAGATATAGTTTAGTTTCATATTAGTCTTAGTATATTGTAGTATAAATAGTGTGTAACCACCCCATTAGTGGGTAACTTTTCATCATTTGTAACTTTCTATTCTCATCAATACAAAGAGTTTATTATATTTCTCTCCTTCCTTCCATGGATGCCTTGTTTCATAACATGGTATCAGAGCTAATATGGTACCTACCTTGAAGGATATTTTCCGCTGCATTTTCTAGAGAAAATATAATTTTCTCGCCTTCATTTTATTTCTCGTTCCAATTTTTTTCTTTCTATTCTCACTTTCCTTCGATTTCTCTTCCTTGTTTCAGATTTTTTTTCTCACTGTTTTCCTTTTCTTCTCGATCGATCAATTTCATTTTTGATTGTTCTTGATTTTTCATGTTTGTTGTAACCGTTTTTCCCAATTTCTAGGGTTTAGAGGTTCATCATTTTTCCCCAATTTCTGTTCAATTTTGATTTGATTATGTCCTTATTGTGTTTTTCCTTTCACCTTGTTCTTTCGATTCGTTCCTGATTTTTGAAATTCCTTTGATTTCTAATTTCGTTTGCGTCCTTTTTCCCCCAAATCTTAGGGTTTGTGTTCGGTTTTGATCACATGTTCAGTTTATCGAATCAATGACATTCACAGTTATGTTTCATAAATTCCGCTTCAATTTCACAATTGACGGTTTAGTGGAGTTTCTTCGTTATCTGTTTTTGACCTTTTTTCATCGTAATTCGTTTTCCTTTGTGAAACGGATTATCAAATTTGATGTTCTTGATCTATTTCTTGGTTAATCTACACATTTTAGCGAATCATCAATTTGCCTTTTGTGCTCGGTGCAAAGAATCACTGATTTCTAGCCCCTGATTCGTTTGTTTGTGGTGTGGTCCGAATTGAAGTGTTGTGTTTGCTTTTGCATCATTATGATCACAAGATGTTTGTTGAAAGTCCTCAATGGAAGACAAATTGGTATTGCATTCAGTTTGACGGTGATGGTTGTTGGTGACACTGCAATTTGTTCTGATCCAACATTGCATTGGACTTGCTTTGAGGTGTTGTTGTTGACTTCTGTATGATGTTGCTGATTTCTGGATGCATTTTCATGTGCAATTTTTCCAGATATTGTTGATTATCATTACTTTGGTCACTCACACGTTGTTGAGGTGGTTATGGTATAATTCTATATTTTCTTCCCTGGTTGTTGGATGCAATTGTTGTTTGGTTTCTCTCTTCATGCTTCTTGTGGCCACATGTTTCTTTGAAGAGTAGTTGATGTTTCCCTTAGATTGGTTTATTTGTTATTAATTGGAGGCATATATTGTTGTCATTGGCCTTGCATCTCTTGCCTACCATTGGTTTTCATCAATCTTTGGGTTTGTAAGGAGCTTCCTGATTTGGTCACTTTGTTACCAATTTAATTTTTTTTTGGATTGTCTGGTTTTTTCATTACTGCCACTAGTTCTGTTTGAGCAGCCAGAATTGTTGGTTAACATTGCTTTGGATACTCAGAAGTTGCTTCATTTTACAAGAGAGTGTTCATGTGTCTTGACTGCCATTGATTGAGTAAACCTGTTGGTTCTGGTATGCATCATTTTCATGTCCCTGCAACTTATTTTTTATCTAATATATGTTGGCTCTGGTGTTGTATTGGAGATATAATGCATTGGAGGATTTGGCATGAAGAAACTAGTGATGGAATAAGTTGACTTCTTTGTTGAAAGCTTTTGATCGTTTGTTCTTTTGTTCCTGGATTGTTGATGATAGTTTGTGTTGCTTTATCTATATTTCATTCATACTTGGGATTTGGTTGCAATAAGGCTTTCAACTACTGTTATTGAACTTATGATTGCAAATAAAGTTCTAGTTTGACAAATATTTTGTAATTTGCTTATGGCTAATATTTGGTTGCAAGTGCAATTTGATTGAAGACAAGTTTGGTTGGCTTTGGTTGGATGCTACTTTGATTGTCTGTCTTCTGTATTGTTCATGGATCGTTTATGAAGTTTCCCTACTGCTATTTTGTTCATGAAGATTGGTACCTATTTGCATGTTTAATGGGCACTTTTGATTGCATTATGCAAGTGGCAGCTACCTATTGTAGAGGATATTTGGTTGTAAAACATTGGGAAGGCTTTTACAACATCTTCTTGGGTTCATTTTGATGTATCTGGCTGCATGTTTGGATCTATTTTGTGCACCATTACTGCTGCACTTTTTGATTTCTGGCTTTGGCTCATTGGCACTCAATATTTGCTTCTGGTTTGCATTTCACTATGAAGATTGCAAAGTTCTTTCTTAAGCTTCATTGTTGGAAGTATTGCTTTGTTGGCCTATGGCTTGAAGTTGCATCAACATGGTTTGTTTTCTATGGTTTGAAGACACATCACATGGTTATGCATCTCCATTGGGTCACTGATTTTGTTGATTTGTTGGATCCTTTTGGGTACACTGTTTGATTCTTGTTTGTGCTTCTGTTCATGATGGTTAAGCTATGTTGATAAGCTTCTGTCATGAATGGTTAAGCGTTGTTGTGCTTCTGTCCAAGGATGGTTAAGTGTCGTTTTTCTTCTTCTTCTTGTGCTTCTGTCTTGAGTTATTGAGAACTCTTGATGGTTAAACGTTGTGCCTTTTAGGGCTTTATGGATGTTGGCTTCTACCGGATGGTGGTTAAGCATTGTTGCTATACCCTTGGCCGATGTATTTCCGGCATCTTTCCTTGTATTTTCATTTGCTTGATGTATTTCCATGTATTTTCTCATCCCAAGTTGGAAGTGTTTTGAACACCTTCCAACTTGCGGGGGACTATTGGAGATATAGTTTAGTTTCATATTAGTCTTAGTATATTGTAGTATAAATAGTGTGTAACCACCCCATTTGTGGGTAACTTTTCATCATTTGTAACTTTCTATTCAAATCAATACAAAGAGTTTATTAGATTTCTCTCCTTCCTTCTATGGATGCCATGTTTCATAACAGTAAATAAAAAAAATTATGAGAAAAAAAATGTTGGGTACTTGTATTGGCTGCATTATTGCTAAAACAAATATCTATTTATTGTGAAGTTGGACTCTATGTTCCAACATGGTTTAGACATCCATTTGAGATGTTGGACAGAATATTCCAACATCCTGGCACGGTTCAGTGTGCCTGAGTTCATGCTTATTTGTACACGGGCCTTATCTTTAAAAGGAAACAATTTTCCTTAACTTGATGTCCAAGCAACGTACATATCAGAATCAATTTGGTTTTATTCCCAAAGAAGCAAGAATATTTAAGGGAATATTTGAAGGCGGTTCAGACGTTCCTAAAGATGTTCCTACATTTTAGGACTTTCCTTATTTGTCTCATTGATTCTGTTTTGTTTTGTGGATTAGATAGATCTGCAATTTGTTACTGAAGCCCAGCAAGGTTGTTAGCCCATATTGTTTCAGTATAAAAGGAAGACTCCAAGACCTAAGTAGGTATTCAAGCCGTCATACTAAAAACTTTAGCTTTTAGGGTTTTGAGTCTGCGTGTTCTACTCCTGTATCGTTTGATGCAAGTTTAGTTCTGTTTATTTGTGAGCCTTTCATGTATCATCTTGATACTTGTTAAGCACTGTGTGTTTGAGTTGTAAACTCGTTGTGCTACACCAAAGCTTGTAAGTAAGGTTGTAGTTTGTGTTTGAAGGTAACTTCACCAATTGTTTTGTTTGAGGTCTGATAGGTCACTGAGGCAGTGACTGAGCATAGGATAATGAGATGTGAGCTCAGATCTAGGAGTTCCTAGGTTGAAGTCTAGACGGATAGGTCCAAGTTCATAAAGCATAAACAAGGAGTTTGTTGGGAGATTTTGAATAAGGACTACACTAGTCGATTTCCTTCCTAGCTTGGTAACCCCCAGAGTAGGTGTGTTTGTCGCCGAACTGGGTCAACAAACTCACTGTGTCTTTTACTTTTTTGCCATTTATTTTCTTGTTTTTATTTCTGTTCACGCTTTAATGTTGAAACATTAATCAGAACATCGCAAGCGCTGAATCATCTTATAGAGCAAGATCAATTGTCATCAGAATCAATAGGGGGCGTCTACATGGGCCTGACCATGAAATGGCTTGTACTTGCAGGAAAGTTAGCATGCAAATATGGGGAAGGGGGGTCAATTATGGTGATGATAAAGGCCTTTTTCCAACTTCACCAACTATGATTGATCTTTTTATTCACTTAAAAGAGTAAATGCTTAAGAACTAAACAAAATCCCGTGGGTTTCCTCCCACGCAACGTTTCATTTAACGCCGGTAGCTCAAATTTTCAATGCTCAATTTTAAAGGGGGTTACAAATCATAAGTCGGGATTAGCTCTGTCAAGTACTCCTTAACGCACTCATCTATGATATAACCAAGTCAACACGAGTCATTAAATGACGGGCCTTTCATGAACTTGGATGAGAGGAACTTGATCTTTTCATCTTCAACCTCGAAGGTGAGTTTTCCCTTCTTAACAACTATAATAGCACAAGAAATAGCTAAAAAGGGTCTTCCCAGGAGGATTGGAATGTGAGAGTCTTCACTTATGTCCATCACCACAAAGTTAGTGGGAATGTACAACTGGACAATTTTTAAAGAAACATCTTCTAGTATTCCAACTATGTATTTTATGGATCGGTCAACTAGTTGTAGGGACATGTTTGTCGAGTTCTGCTCACCTAGATTAAGGCTCTTGTAGAAGGATAGAGGCATGAGACTTACACTCGCACCTAAATCACACATGGCGTTATCAATGACATAGTTACCGATAAGAAAAAAAATCGAAAAACTCCTTTGATATTTCAGCTCCAGCTGCATCTTGTTTTGGATGATAGCGCTACATTCTTCAGTGAGTGCTAATGTACCATCGTCATTGATCTTCCTCTTATTTGTAAAGATTTATTTTAAGAACTTAGCATACGAGGGCGTTTGGGTTATAACCTATGTGAAAGGAATACTAATATGGAGCTTCTTCAAGAGCTCAAAAAACCTTTTGAATTGTTCCTCAATTTTCGCTTTAACTATCTTTCAGGGAACATGATTGGGGGCTTATAAGGAGGAGGAGTCACATATGGTTTTTCTTTGTCCTCATCAGTCACCTTCTTTGCCTTTGGTGTTTGTTCACTTTCAGTTGATATTGGGTCCTTCTCAATATTCTCTCCATCTTTCCTACCAACCAGACCCTTAAGCTCTTTTCCACTTTGCAATATTTTGTTGGAGTTATGATGGGAAGGTTCCGGCAGGACCAACTGTAGATGCTTGCTGTTGGGCCACTTGGCAAATCTACGTTTCCAACATTTTGCTGTGGGTGTCCATAACATCTACTTTACTCACTATTTGCTTTATTATCTCATTGGTGTGGATGTGCTTGTTTAAGAAATCATTGTTTTGCTAGGTCTTGACCATGATAAATTTTTCCATCATCAGCTCAAGGTTTGACTTTATGGGAGCTGCGGCAGCAACAGGAGATCCTCTTTGGCCTTGAAAGACGGGGGGAGGATTGGGCACAAAGGTAGGATTACTGTTCTTATAGGAGAAATTAAGATGATTTCTCAATCCCATATCGTAGTTATTAGAGTATGGGTTACCTTGCGCGTAGTTCACCTAGTCAGTTTCGGCTAATAGTTGACACTCGAAAGCAGTGTGTCAAAAGACTCCACAAATTTTGCAATTTGGAGTCACAACAATTATACATTAGATGGTTGAGTAATGCTCAAGCTATCTAACTTCTGGTATAGGGCTTCGACTCTAGCATTTATTTGATCAAAGTCATAAATGACTTTGTACATCCCTCCCTTTGGTTGTGTTTTGTCAACTAGAGTGCGTTCACTCCTCCAATGGTAATGGTTTTGATCCATGTCCTCAATTATGCCATAGGCGTCATTAAATGGCTTATTTATGAGAGCTCTTCTTGCAACGACATCAATGGTCATTCTCGTGTTATAAAGTAGACCATTGTAGAATGTGTGAATTACCATCCACTTTTCTAATCCATGGTGTGAGCAAGCTCTCATTAACTCCTTATATCTCTCCCATGCTTCAAAAAGTGATTACCCGTTCATTTTCCTAAAGCAAGTAATTTAGTTCCTAAGTTGTGCCATTTTGCTTGACTGGAAGTATCTAGCGAGGAATGCTTTCTTGAGTTTATTCCATGTTGTAATGGAATCAAACGGTAGGGATTGCAGCCACGCTCTGGCTCTGTTCCTGTGGGATAACGAGAATAAACACAAGGGAATGGCTTTGGGATTGACACCATAATTCATAAGCGTATTAACGAGCTCCACGAAGACATAAAGGTGCAAATTCGGGACCTCCATCAGATTTCTAGAGAATTGGTTCTACTGTACTATTTGCAGCAGAGTGGGTTGAAGTTCAATTTTTTTTTTATGCAATTGCATGACGAACAATGTGTTGGAACAAAGGTGTTCAGCAATATCACGTTTTGAGTTTTGATGATAACAAGGTATTAAAAAGTTGTCAATTGGATATTGCTAATATTTGTTTAAGTATGCAGGATATCAATTAAGATTTGTATCTTAAGAAGCATTCTGTTTGAACAATGTTAAAGAGCAATAAATCCATAGAAGCCTGTTGCTTGTGATTCTGTTTCGAAGAGAGTCTGAAGACTGTATCGAAGAGAGTCTGAAGACTGTTTCGAAGAGAGTCTGAAGACTGTATCGAAGAGAGTCTGAAGACTGTATCGAAGAGAGTCTGAAGACTGTGCTGAAGAGAGTCTGAAGACTGTATCAGAGTCTGAAGACCATCAGAATCTGAAAACCAAGAGAGTCTGAAGATTATCAGAAGCTTAGTGCTACAGTGAGTCTGAAGCCACAAATTTGATAATCTCCTAACAGTGATCTCTACTGCATTGCTATGCACAAAGAAACTCTAATGGAGTAACGGCTAGCTTCTAAGTCAACTTGAGCTGGGAAGCACAAAGACAAAGATTGCAGGCCAGTACAGAGTACGTTGTACGAACTCTGTTTCCACTACTCCACTACCACGTACAGTTTGGCAACTGTGTCTACCGGTATTAATCCTCAAAGGGAATGGAATTCAAATGATGCTATTGAAGGGCTATTACCAAATCAAGCAGCATATCAACAGTCATTGATCAAGCTTCAGAAATCATCCTGATGCGCTGGATGACTCAATGTTTCTTTCCTACGCCTATATAAAGGATAGAAGACTTGAAGAATTGTTGGACTCTACAACTTAGAAAAACTGCATTGCGCTGCTTTCGTATTCAACTGAGTCTTAACAAAAGCACATCATAAACTTAGATTCTTACAAACTGAGTATCCTAGAATCTCTAAGTTTCATAGAAAAACAGAGTCTGTCTTTTGTGTAAAACAGAGTCTGTCTTTGTTGTAATTGAAACACATTTTGATTGTTGTCAAGTGTTTCAACTCTATTCAATTTTCTGTAATTGTGTAAAAGTCTCTTGCTTTTGTGCTTGAGCAAAGGAAGTCTTTTGGCTGCGTCCTTGAGCATAGGAAGTCTCTTAGTTGTGTCTTTGAGCAAGGAAGTCTCTCGCCTGTGTGCTTGAGCAAGGAAGTCTCTCGCCTGTGTGCTTGAGCAAGGAAGTCTCATACTGTGTGTTTGAGCAACTTGTAATTTGATATTACATTTTAGTGAACTCTCCTTGGAAGTACAAGGGGGACAGGACTACTTCCGGTTTGTGGAAGGAACCTGTATAATTGCTTGTGTTCTCTGTTCTCTCTTTATCTCTTGATTATTCCGCTGCAATCAGAATCTAATCTCCTATCAGACTCTGATCTCATTCAGACTCTGAGTTTAAAGGAATTAGATTCTCACTCTTCAAGAGTTGCGAAAAGAAAACACAATTCAACCCCCCCTTCTTGTGTTTTTCTCACCTTCAGTTGGTATCAAAGCTCCGGCTCTGTTGTCTTAGCACTTAACCGTGTAACAGAAAAGATCCAGAGAAAAACATGTCTTCCAGTGAACCGTCTTCTTCTGGTGCCACTTCTGGTGCTGCTATACCATATGAATATGGATCCAATAACAGCAGTAGAAAGACTGATTATGGAAAAATTCCTAAGTTCAACGGTGATCCTGAAGAATTTTCTTGGTGGAAAACCAACTTCTATAGTTATGTCATGGGTCTTGATGAAGAACTCTGGGACATACTTGAAGATGGTGTTGGTGACTTACAACTTGATGACGAAGGTGCTGCCATTGACCGCAAACTTCACACTGCTGCTCAAAAGAAAATCTATAAGAAACATCATATCATCAGAGGGGCTCTTGTCACTGCTATTCCTAAAACGGAATACATGAAGATGAGTGACAAATCTACTGCTAGAGCCATGTTTGCTTCTCTCTGTGCTAACTACGAAGGAAGCAAAAAGGTCAGGGAAGCTAAAGCTCTTCTATTAGTTCATCAATATGAACTATTTAAGATGAAAGAGGATGAAAGTATTGAGCAGATGTACTCAAGATTTCAAACTCTAGTATCTGGTCTTCAGATACTGAAGAAGAGTTACATAGCTTCTGATCATGTTAGCAAGATTTTAAGGAGCTTACCCTCTAGATGGAGACCAAAGGTCACTGCAATTGAGGAGGCTAAAGATTTAAACACTTTAAGTGTTGAAGATCTTGTAAGCTCACTCAAGGTTCATGAGTTAAGTCTCAATGAACATGATTCTGCAAGAAAATCCAAAACCATTGCTTTAAAATCAAAAGGAAGGTCTTCAAAGGCTCTCAAGGTTGAAGAATCTGAAAATGAGTCTTCAGCTTCTGAAAGCTCAGAGGAGGATCCTGATGTAGCAAAGGAAATGGCTATGCTTTCAAGCAGAATGCAGTACCTTGCTAAGAAGAACAAGAGATTTCTGAGCAAGAGCAGTGGGAAGGGGTTCAAAAAGGAGGATCAGAAAGGTTGCTTCAACTGCAAGAAAACTGGACATTTTATTGCTGAGTGTCCAGAACTGCAGAAGGAGAAATCCAAGTCAAAAAGGCAAACCTTCAAGTCAAGCAAGTTTAAGAAGCAGATCAAGAAAAGTCTGATGGCCACCTGGGAAGATCTTGATAATGAGTCAGGATCTGAAGATGATGATGCTGATGGTGAAGCCAATGTAGCTGTTGGACTAATGGCTACAACCGAATCTGTTAAAGAGACACCTGAGGCAGAATCAGATACAGACTCTGAAAATGAAACAGAGGTATATTCTGAACTCACAAGATCTGAACTTATAGAATCTGTCAATGAGCTTCTTGGTCATTTTAAAACTAAGACCACTGAGTTGAAGAAAGTCAAACAACAGCTTGATAAGCTGTCAAAAAGACATAATTCAACTCTGTTGGAATTAGAAGATTTAAAAGAAGAAAATAATTCTTTATTGATCAAGAAGTGTAGTTGTAAATACTTAAGTGAGCAAGATGTTGCTCTGCAAGAATTTATTGCTACTGGAATTGACAGATCAAGGGTTGCATCCATGATCTATAGCACGTATCAGAACAGAGGACAGGGTCTTGGATTCATTGGAGGAAACTCAAATGAAATGACTCTGAAATCTGGTCCTGATGGAGCCAGAGAGGCGTTGAAAAATCTTTTTGTGAAAGAGTCTGATGAAGTCAACACAAAGACTCATTCAGAACCTACAACTTCTACTTCTAAGATTCTGACTAAGTCAAAACTTCAGAATGTTAAGTTAAAAGGTCTGAAAAACTTTGAACCCAAAGCTTTAAAGTCTCAGACTCTGAAACATTCAAAGTCTGATAAACAGACTCTGAAAAAGCCAGAGTCTGAAAAACCAAAGTCTAAGTTTCAAAGGAGAGAATCTGTGAAAGGCAAGTTAAAACCTAAACCAAACGGTTCCAATCCTAAGGTTTGGGAGAAAACATTGCCAAGGATTTCAAGACATAACTTGCGAAAAGAGTTCAATGGTTCTAAGACTAACCAAAAAGGACCCATAAGAATATGGGTACCTAAGTCTGATATTATTGATGCTGCAGGTATGTCTAAAAGGACTAAGAAAGCACAAGGCTTGGTACCTAGACAGTGGGTGCTCGCGTCACATGACGGGAGAAAGGTCTATGTTCCTAACCCTAACCATGAAAGAGGGAGGAACTGTGGGATTTGGAGGAAACCAGACTGGCAAAATCATTGGTTCTGGAACCATTGGTAACTCTCTGATCTCAATCAGTAATGTGTGGTTTGTTGATGGACTTAAACATAACTTACTAAGCATAAGTCAATTATGTGACAGTGGTTATGATGTATTGTTTAATAAGAACAACTGCACAATGGTTAACAAGGATGATCAGTCCATAGTCTTCAAGGGAAAACGAAGAAACAATGTATACAAGATAAAATTCTCAGAACTGACTGATCAGAAGGTAATGTGCCTTCTGTCAATGGGTGATAAGAAATGGATGTGGCATAGACGTTTGGGACATGCTAACTGGAGATTAATCTCTAAAATTAGCAAGTTACAACTTGTCAAAGGCCTACCAAACATTGACTATCACTCAGATGCTCTTTGCGGAGCATGTCAGAAAGGGAAAATTGTCAAGAGTCCCTTCAAGCCGAAAGAAATTGTTTCAACTTCCAGACCCTTGGAGTTACTTCATATTGACTTATTTGGACCAGTTAACACTGCATCCTTATATGGAAGTAAATATGGACTAGTTATTGTTGATGACTACAGCAGATGGTGTTGGGTTAAATTTCTGAAAACTAAAGATGATTCATATTCTGTGTTTAGTAAATTCTGCATCCAAATTCAATCAGAGAAGGAAATGAAAATCTTGAAAGTCAGAAGTGATCATGGAGGAGAATTTGAAAATGAACCGTTTGAGGTTTTCTGTGAAAAACATGGAATTATTCATGAATTCTCTGCACCTAGAACTCCACAACAAAATGGAGTTGTAGAGAGAAAGAACAGAACCTTACAAGAGATGGCTAGAACCATGATCCATGAGAACAATCTGGCTAAGCATTTTTGGGCAGAAGCTGTAAACACAGCTTGTTATGTTCAGAACAGAATCTATATTAGACCTCTGTTGAACAAAACAGCTTATGAACTCTTTAAAGGAAGAAAACCCAACATATCTTATTTTCATCAGTTCGGATGTACATGTTATGTCCTGAACAACAAAGTCTACCTAAAGAAATTTGATGCCAAAGCTCAAAAGGGAATCTTTTTAGGTTACTCTGAACGCTCTAAGGCATACATGCTGTATAATTCAGAAACACAATGTGTGGAAGAATCTATGCATGTAAGATTTGATGACAAAGAGCCTGGAAGTGAAACTCCAGTACAAGATGAAAGTCATGAAAAATCTCAAGATTCTGATGATAACTCAGAATCTGATCAGATTCCAGAATCTGAAGATACTTCAGAAGCTGAAACAACCCCTGAAGTTCCTAATGAAGAAGCTTCTGATGAAGCTCAAGATGGTTCTCTGCAAGCTAGTCAATCCAAACAATCTTTCAAATACAAGTCTTCTCATCCAGAAGATCAGATAATTGGCAATAAAGAAAGTCCTATGAGAACAAGATCGCATTTCAGACAAGAAGAGTCTGCTTTAGGATTATTATCTGTTGTTGAACCAACTTCTGTTGAAGAAGCTCTTGGAGATGAAGGATGGATTCTAGCAATGCAAGAAGAACTGAATCAATTCAAAAGGAATGAAGTATGGGATCTAGTAGCTAAGCCTAATCACAAGAACATCATTGGAACCAAGTGGGTGTTCAGAAATAAGCTTAGTGAACAAGGAGAAGTAATCAGAAACAAGGCCAGACTTGTTGCACAAGGCTTCAGTCAGCAAGAAGGCATTGATTACACAGAAACTTTTGCTCCAGTTGCAAGATTGGAAGCAATCAGGTTTCTTCTTTCCTATGCAGTCAATCACAACATAACTTTGTATCAAATGGATGTTAAGAGTGCATTTCTTAATGGTGTCATTTCTGAAGAAGTATATGTCAAACAACCTCCTGGCTTTGAAGATTTAAAGCATCCAGAGCATGTTTATAAATTAAAGAAATCACTCTATGGCTTGAAACAAGCTCCCAGAGCTTGGTATGAAAGACTGAGTAATTTCTTGATTCAAAATAACTTTGAACGAGGACAAGTTGACACTACTCTATTCAGAAAGACTCTAAAGAAAGACATTCTTGTAGTTCAGATTTATGTTGATGATATTATCTTTGGTTCTACAAATAGTTCACTTTGCAAAGAGTTTTCAAAAGTAATGCAGGATGAATTTGAAATGAGCATGATGGGAGAATTGAAGTTCTTTCTTGGAATTCAAATCAACCAATGCAAAGATGGAGTCTACGTTCATCAGTCCAAGTATACGAAAGAGCTTCTGAAGAAGTTCAATCTTGAGGACTGCAAAGAAATGAATACTCCAATGCATCCAACCTGCACTCTGAGCAAAGAAGATCAAGGAACCAAAGTTGATCAGAAGCTGTATAGAGGTATGATTGGTTCTTTGTTATACCTAACTGCATCCAGACCAGATATTCTGTACAGTGTATGTTTGTGTGCAAGGTTTCAATCAGATCCTAGAGAGTCTCACTTAACTGCTGTTAAGAGAATCTTTAGATATCTGAAAGGAACTACTAATCTTGGACTTCTTTACAAGAAATCCTCTGACTACAAGCTAGTTGGATTCTGTGATGCTGATTATGCTGGAGACAGGATTGAAAGAAAATCTACAAGTGGCAATTGTCAATTCTTGGGAGAGAATCTGATATCCTGGGCTAGCAAGAGGCAAGCAACCATTGCTCTGTCTACAGCAGAAGCAGAATACATCTCAGCTGCTAGTTGTTGTACACAGCTACTCTGGATGAAACATCAGCTTGAGGACTATCAAATAACTGAAAACCATATCCCAATTTTTTGTGATAATACAGCAGCTATTTGTTTGTCTAAAAATCCAATTCTGCATTCAAGAGCAAAGCATATTGAGATTAAACATCATTTTATAAGAGACTATGTTCAAAAAGGAATTTTAGATATTCAATTCATTGATACTGATCATCAATGGGCTGATATATTTACTAAACCCTTATCTGTTGAAAGATTTGATTTCATAAAGAAAAATTTGAACATGTGCTATGTCTCTGGGTAATATGCGCCTCTGAAAACAGAATTCAGACTCTGAAAACTTTCAGAAGCTATCTGGGAATCAGACTCTCTTTTGGAGATTCTGATGAAAGCTTCTGGTAAAATATTCAGACTCTGGTAAGGAATCTTTAGACTCCCAGAAGCTTGTATTAGTGGAAGCGTGACTGTTAAGTTCAGTAACACCTGCCCCACTATGGTGACAGTTACTTTACGGTTTCTCAGTCGTGGCCTGTCTGTATTGGGTAAGAACTCAAAGGGAAATGATTTCATTACGTTAAACAAGTTACCTTCGCTTTGTCCCAATACGTTTACGGCTGCATGCTATATTGTACTTATTGTTTGTGTTTGTTTGTCCCCTACTCTTTCCAAACAGTTTTCAAACATTTTCTCTATAAATACATAACACACACAACTCACTTCTCTTTTCACTCTTTGATTTTCTCTCTGAACAAATTTCTTGTTTTTCAATACTTTGCAAAACTTTTTGTTCTCAAATCAAACTCTTAGAAAACCCTAATGGCAAGTGATCTCATCCAATCTGGTGTCATAATCAAGTCCGGAGGTTCTTATATTATCAAACCCAGAACAATGAACATCATCAAGGAGACTCTGGAAATTCAAGTTGAATCTCCAGTAGATTTTGCTTCAATCAGTCGTCATGGAGTTGACGTTGCACCTCATTTCTTATGACAAGGAATGATGAGATACTTTGGTATGTTGAATGGACCAACATATCAGGAGCTTGTTAGAGATTTTTGGGTTAGATCAGAAGTCTACGACAAAGCTGAAGCTACTTTGGAAGAAACAGTAGCAATCTCAAACAACCCTAGTCTTGCTGGCAAAAACAGAGACCAAATGGGTTTAAGACCGTACAATGGTCTTGAAATTAGGTCTGCTGTGATGGGAATTCCTATAGTTATCACTGAAGAGGTGGTAGCCAGGGCTTGTCAGATGGAGAGCGCTGGTAAATTTCAGTGGAATGTCAACAAGAAGAGTGAATGGGCTGTTGTCTGCAACAAGTTGTTATTTGAAGGGAGACCCTCAAATAAATTGGTGGATATGCATCCTACGCATAGGGTGCTTCTGAAGATTATACTGGATAGTATGCTTCAGAAAGGAGGAGGAACAGATACATTATCTGTGGATCACAAAGTTCTTCTTTATTTTCTTATCAACAAAATAAAGATCAACTTCCCCAGATATGTGATGCACCACATGTGTTGGGCCTTCAAGAAGAGTCAATCAGAATCCAGGAGGCAAGTTCCTTTTGGAAGATTAATATCTGAGATTCTGTTTCAAGGAGGTCTTTTGAAGGTCTTATCAGAATCTGGTGTGGTATCAGATATTCATCTAGGAACTGTGACCGGCAGAATCATCAATGACAAGACTCTACAGTACATGAAGATTGTCAAGAGATTCAATCCCTCTAAGCATGATATGAGAGAATCCTATGTACAATCTGATTTGATGATGGACTTCCCTCCCATATCCAAAGAAGATAATCCTGAAGTTCTTGCTAGATTTGTGGTGGATTACTTCAAGGAGACTGGTAGAATAATCAACTATTCTGCTATTCCTGAGACTGCTGGAGGAGGCCCTCTTAAGGTCAAAGGAAAAAGGACCAAGGAAGTGGTTCTCAAGGAAGAAGAAGAGAAGCAGGAGCCTCTCAAGAAAAAGATCAAATCTTCTGCTCTTCCTGGAGTTTCAATTGGTTCTCCTTCTGCATCTTCTGCACTTCGTGAAATTAAGGATGGGAAGAAGGCTAAGAAAGATGAGAAGAAGGCTAAGAAAGCTGATAAGAAAGCAATAATGGGCAAAGCTGACAGAGACTATGACAAGTTAGCTCAAGAAATTGCTGATTTCATTGATTCTGACTCTGAATTTGAAGAGAGTCAGATCAAGAAGAGAAAGGTGGAAGTGATTCCTGTGGCTAAGGATGTAGCACAGAAGATAGGTACTTCTGTATCTATGATTGAGGATGAACACACTGCTGGCAAGGTTATGGCAGCAGATTTGATTGCTGAAGAGTTGAAGGAAGAGACTGTCAAGGGAGCTGCTAAGTTACTTGCTTCTGCTCTTAAACAGAAGAGTACTTCAGAACCTGCAGAAGCTGAGTTATCAGAAGCTACTGTGTCTGATCATTTTGCCTCTCCAGAAGCTGGCATTGGCACCTCTGGCAACGTGGCATATAGCTCATCTTCTTCTTTGAATCATGAGTTAGAATCAAATTCAGAATCTGACAACAAACCCTTGAGCCAAATTCTTCCATCTCTCAAAAATTCATCTCCCTCACCAATCAAACCCATATCATCCCATAACCCACTTGACCAGGCAGTAGTTGATTATGTTGATTCAACTATGGACAGAGTAATTCAAGACACAATTACAGTGTCTATGAATCTTCCTGCTGACCATCCTGCTCAACCTTCATTCCTCAAACCACTTCAGGTAATTAAACCTTCTAAAAAACCTGAAGCAACCATTCAATCCAAACAACCACCCCCCCAAACTGAAACCATTTGTGTAGACTCTCCAGACACTCTAGATTCTCTTGAAAAACATCT
Source organism: Medicago arabica (assembly GCA_946800305.1). Classification (NCBI taxonomy): domain Eukaryota; kingdom Viridiplantae; phylum Streptophyta; class Magnoliopsida; order Fabales; family Fabaceae; genus Medicago; species Medicago arabica. The sequence goes on from OX326964.1 coordinate 13,056,036, forward strand.
AGGGGGAGAATTACCAAAAACCCCTGCAAAATCCAAAACAACAAAAGCTACTTCATCCATTTCCAAACCAGACCCTGTACCTGTACCTACAGAGAATCTGACCTTAGCTTCTGTTGAACCTTCAGAACCTGTTGTTGAACCAGCTTCTGAAAATCTAGAACAAGCCTCTGATATTGTATCAGGAACTGTAACATCATGTAAAGCTAAGACCAGAAGAGTTTCTCAACCACTCTATGATCCTATAACCTTTTTCCCTTTTGAAACTTTTCTAGCTTTGAGAGCTTCTCTACCCTCAACCTCTGAACCTCAAACTGACTTATTTGATTCAAATAAGATTGATGAGTTTTATGCTTCTTCATGCAATAAGCTCAAAGAAGTTATTGAGCAAAGGTCTATGCCAATACTTAATGTGAGCTATGAGGACAAGTTCTCTACAGTGAAGACTGAGTTTTTGGATTTTATCACCAAAATTCAAAAAGCTGCTGCCAGGGAACAAGCTCTTATCACTGCCAAGCATGTTGAAGAAGTAAAGCAGGCTGAGAAAGTTGTAGCTATGGTAAATGCTCCTATTCTGAGGATAAGAGATACACCCTTCTTTGATGAGAATCAGTATATTCCTAGAGAATCAGTGGCTTACAATTCTTTGAAGAGGAAGTTGTATAGAATTCAAGAAGAAGCTAGACTGGAAAGAGAAGCACATTTGCAAAGAACTGAGGCTCTGGAAGAGATGGTAAAGAAACAGCAAGAGGATCTCCAGAAACTGATGGATCATCTTGCCAAACAAAACCAACCTTAGTTTAATTTAGTTTTGTTTAATTTTTTTTTTTTTGTAATTTTTTTTCTGAACTTGTTTTTTTTACTTTCAATCTATTCAAGTTTTTTTTATTCTACTTTGCATTTTTTTTATGCTCCGAATCTTCTATGTTTTCCCTCTGAATCTCTTTCTTCTTTAAAACATGTTTACACCCTTACCTTAAGTCATTTAAAAAGGGGGAGGAACCATGTTCTGAACTTTTTTTTTTGTTGATGACAAAAGGGGGAGAAGGGAAAGTATTTATGTCAGGGAGGAAAGAAAGCCGTCTTTAATTACATTGCATGTATATGTTAAAGGGAAATCTGCGAAAGGTGCTTAGTTAAACTCTGAGCCCTGTTTAAGAATCAATTTTCTATATATTCTGTGTATGAATTTGATTGCGTTTGAAAAACAATTTAATTAACCTGGATAGAACTCAAGATGAGCTTACAAACCTCAACTTAAGAACTATCAGACTCAGGGGGAGTCAGAGCCTTCAAACCTCAGACTCTGAGCTTACAAACCTCAGAACCCTTTAAGTCAACTTGTTAATTAGATTAACAACAATTGACCTTTTTAAATACTAATGTTTGTCATCATCAAAAAGGGGGAGATTGTTGGAACAAAGGTGTTCAGCAATACCACGTTTTGAGTTTTGATGATAACAAGGTATTAAAAAGTTGTCAATTGGATATTGCTAATATTTGTTTAAGTATGCAGGATATCAATTAAGATTTGTATCTTAAGAAGCATTCTGTTTGAACAATGTTAAAGAGCAATAAATCCATAGAAGCCTGTTGCTTGTGATTCTGTTTCGAAGAGAGTCTGAAGACTGCATTGCGACTGAGTCTTAACTTAGAAAAACTGCATTGCGCTGCTTTCGTATTCAACTGAGTCTTAACAAAAGCACATCATAAACTTAGATTCTTACAAACTGAGTATCCTAGAATCTCTAAGTTTCACAGAAAAACAGAGTCTGTCTTTTGTGTAAAACAGAGTCTGTCTTTGTTGTAATTGAAACACATTTTGATTGTTGTCAAGTGTTTCAACTCTATTCAATTTTCTGTAATTGTGTAAAAGTCTCTTGCTTTTGTGCTTGAGCAAAGGAAGTCTCTTGGCTGCGTCCTTGAGCATAGGAAGTCTCTTAGTTGTGTCTTTGAGCAAGGAAGTCTCTCGCCTGTGTCTTTGAGCAAGGAAGTCTCTCGCCTGTGTGCTTGAGCAAGGAAGTCTCATACTGTGTGTTTGAGCAACTTGTAATTTGATATTACATTTTAGTGAACTCTCCTTGGAAGTACAAGGGGGACATGACTACTTCCGGTTTGTGGAAGGAACCTGTATAATTGCTTGTGTTCTCTGTTCTCTCTTTATCTCTTGATTATTCCGCTGCAATCAGAATCTAATCTCCTATCAGACTCTGATCTCATTCAGACTCTGAGTTTAAAGGAATTAGATTCTCACTCTTCAAGAGTTGCGAAAAGAAAACACAATTCAACCCCCCCCCCCCCTTCTTGTGTTTTTCTCACCTTCACAATGCTCGTATGGGGCTCCACATAAGAGGGCATAACAAACAATGCTCGTACTGATAATTTCTAATGATTAATGGTTATAGTTTCGTAAAGTTATAAGTTAAATTAAATGTTACGATTTGATCATTTTATTTGTTACGAACTACGCAACTAATAAAATTAAAGTGAATGGAATGTCGAAAAACCCTCACACAAAGGACAAATCAGAGTGGATTGACTACAATTGCTATTGGATTTTCATTGTTGATGCCCAAATTGCGAAAATTAAACAACATTGCACCAAAATGGTGAATAAAACAATGCCACGCTTGGACGGAGAAATCACAAGAAAAATCACTTCCACTGCAATTATGCACTTACTTAGATAAATAAGAGAAAAACAATGTAACAGGTGAATGTGGGACATAAGACATCCAAAATCACTTCTTATGGATGAAGAAGAACATAGGTTTGAGAAAAGAAGAAACTTCTCTCACTAGAAAAAAATTAGGTCCTAATCTGTATATTGTATAAATATGATCTTCGAGAAGAGTGTTTCAACTAAAGCTTAATTGTGGGTGTTTTGATAAGTCCCACATCGATTGGAGATCAATCACCCAAATCTATTGAAGGTTTAAATCTAGTGTCATAAACGACTAACATGATCATCAATAGTTTGTAACTAGGGATGAACAAATACTCGAGACCCTTCCTAACACGCAAAAACAAAAAAAATAGAAACGAGCGGTTTCAACCGGTTGCAGGCCAACATGTTAGAATTTTGATTTTTCCTGGGTTGTTACGGGCGGGTCCGAGTTAACAAATCTAGGCCGACGATGACCGAACCTGTCCGAGTTATCAATAATTTTTTTTGATGATCCGGATATTTAATTACATGAGAGAGCAGTAAACTAAAAAGCTACTTTCACTTTTAACACTCCATTATCTCTCTTGAAGTGTACATCCGTTTCTCTTTCTTCCCCTAACCTCTTTCAATGTCCTTATCTCTTTCAATCTTTCCTTTCCCTCAATTTCTTTCAAATCTTTCATCTGATTCCTCTTTCCCTTACAACTTAGTTAGAAAACTACACGGTTGTGGATCTAATTCAACATAATCGAAATCGATTTCTTCCCTTTCTCAAATCTTATCTGAGTTACAAAGTGAGATTTTCGTGAAGATCTGGAGTTTCATTTTTCAGCTTCCTACATTTTTTGTTCTTTCATCTTAGATTATGAAGAATTGGGTCTGGTATTTTCACCCGCAAGTTCAGTTGGGTTAAGATTTTTTGCCTGAACCCGCCCAAACTCGCCTGTTCTCCACCCCTAATTGTAATCCATCTTCTCGATTGTGAGTTGGTTTGTACTCATTAAGTTATTTTTCAAGGGGATCGATGTTGATCAAGTGAGAGCTTGACTAAGAAGGTACATCTCAAAAAAGAATTCATTGTTACTCTTATGTTTAGTTATTGTTCATATGCCCACTTGTATCTTCTAGTTGCTAATATGTTGATGGAGTCGTAAGTTGTCCAATCTCTTGCATGAATTATGGTATTTGAGTTTTTGATGATTTGCAATAACTGCATATGATATCAAATTTTAAGAATGTTGATTGTGTATCAATGGATTATCATCAAGGTTTGACTAACAAGATTCATTGGACTTTATTTTAGATCTCGTTATATGATTGATTTGTGGGAAAAATGTTCATGTTGTCCCTTAACTTAATTTTATGCAACGACTTAGTAATTTCTATATTCTTTTTCGATTTTATACTCTATGTTATAAAATACTATCACTTTTATCCTTATTTAAATTATTTGTTACACAATCATTAAGAAAACCTTAAAAACCATAACTTTCATCTTCATATTATTCAACAAAAATCTAGAAACTCATCCAAAAACACAGAAAAACCAGTTTTGTCTAAATCACAAACACTAATCTACAATCACATTTCTCCACCATGATATTGAATCCCTTGAATCTTTTCTAAATCAACATCACACCCATTAATCCCTATAATCTTCTCTTAATCAGATTGCTCCATGGAGATTGAGGTTGATTTGTTGGTGGTTTTAGCAAAATTCTTCTCTTTCTAATTGTGGAGTCATTCGATTAGGTATTGTAATGATTTTCTTAGATGTGTTAAACATGCTTCCTATATCCATCAATTTCCCCAAATAAACAACCTTTTAATTGTGATTTTTTCCTTCCTTTCTTTTAAATGTTTGGTTCTATTTTATTTTTCTCATTTTCATCACATATGAAGGTTTGGTGGGTTGTGGTTGTGTAACAAGAAGAGTTTTATGGGTTTAGCGATGAAGATATGAGTTTTTGAGATGAAGACCTAGGGTTTTCAATAAAGATGTGTGTTTTTCTGTGTAAACACAATTGCGTCACAAGGGGAGCTCAAGGATCATCCATATTGCCAGAGGGTTGTCATCTGAAGAAACGTTAAACACTCAACATCAGTGTGGAGAGGTGGTATTAAGAATTCTCAAAATCATTTAGGAGAGGAGGTAATATGAATACTCGTTTATCTCTTGAAAGGAGCAGTTTATTGAGTTTTGTAGGTTATAAGGTGAAAGAGATAACAAATGTACACTTTATAAGTTGATGTGGAGGTAATTGAGTCTTCCACTAGTGGAACTAGAAGAAGACAACCATATAGACTCTTAGCTATTTGGTAAGAGATAGAGAAAGAAAGAGATATTGTTGCACCAAATGAGTACAACTATGGATAGTTTGTGTGTTATGTTTTAATTGCGGCTGAAGAGATGCAAGGCTCAGAAATAAGTATCTTGAGGGAAGAAATTGAGAGCAAAGAAATTTTCAGGAGGACAAAAATGATCACTCTGAGGGCTAAAAAGGTTATAGTGAACCTTGTGAAAATAGCTAAAAGGTCTAGTGTAAGTGAATGCAAGTTCATCAAGAGGGCGAAAGGAATTATGAGGATTGTAAAGGTAAAGGTGAAATATTCTGGGAATACAAAGCTTAATTGGAAGCAAGACAAGAACATTAATCAGAACATTAATCAGAACATCGCAAGCGCTGAATCATCTTATAGAGCAAGATCAATTGTCATCAGAATCAATAGGGGGCGTCTACATGGGCCTGACCATGAAATGGCTTGTACTTGCAGGAAAGTTAGCATGCAAATATGGGGAAGGGGGGTCAATTATGGTGATGATAAAGGCCTTTTTCCAACTTCACCAACTATGATTGATCTTTTTATTCACTTAAAAGAGTAAATGCTTAAGAACTAAACAAAATCCCGTGGGTTTCCTCCCACGCAACGTTTCATTTAACGCCGGTAGCTCAAATTTTCAATGCTCAATTTTAAAGGGGGTTACAAATCATAAGTCGGGATTAGCTCTGTCAAGTACTCCTTAACGCACTCATCTATGATATAACCAAGTCAACACGAGTCATTAAATGACGGGCCTTTCATGAACTTGGATGAGAGGAACTTGATCTTTTCATCTTCAACCTCGAAGGTGAGTTTTCCCTTCTTAACAACTATAATAGCACAAGAAATAGCTAAAAAGGGTCTTCCCAGGAGGATTGGAATGTGAGAGTCTTCACTTATGTCCATCACCACAAAGTTAGTGGGAATGTACAACTGGACAATTTTTAAAGAAACATCTTCTAGTATTCCAACTATGTATTTTATGGATCGGTCAACTAGTTGTAGGGACATGTTTGTCGAGTTCTGCTCACCTAGATTAAGGCTCTTGTAGAAGGATAGAGGCATGAGACTTACACTCGCACCTAAATCACACATGGCGTTATCAATGACATAGTTACCGATAAGAAAAAAAATCGAAAAACTCCTTTGATATTTCAGCTCCAGCTGCATCTTGTTTTGGATGATAGCGCTACATTCTTCAGTGAGTGCTAATGTACCATCGTCATTGATCTTCCTCTTATTTGTAAAGATTTATTTTAAGAACTTAGCATACGAGGGCGTTTGGGTTATAACCTATGTGAAAGGAATACTAATATGGAGCTTCTTCAAGAGCTCAAAAAACCTTTTGAATTGTTCCTCAATTTTCGCTTTAACTATCTTTCAGGGAACATGATTGGGGGCTTATAAGGAGGAGGAGTCACATATGGTTTTTCTTTGTCCTCATCAGTCACCTTCTTTGCCTTTGGTGTTTGTTCACTTTCAGTTGATATTGGGTCCTTCTCAATATTCTCTCCATCTTTCCTACCAACCAGACCCTTAAGCTCTTTTCCACTTTGCAATATTTTGTTGGAGTTATGATGGGAAGGTTCCGGCAGGACCAACTGTAGATGCTTGCTGTTGGGCCACTTGGCAAATCTACGTTTCCAACATTTTGCTGTGGGTGTCCATAACATCTACTTTACTCACTATTTGCTTTATTATCTCATTGGTGTGGATGTGCTTGTTTAAGAAATCATTGTTTTGCTAGGTCTTGACCATGATAAATTTTTCCATCATCAGCTCAAGGTTTGACTTTATGGGAGCTGCGGCAGCAACAGGAGATCCTCTTTGGCCTTGAAAGACGGGGGGAGGATTGGGCACAAAGGTAGGATTACTGTTCTTATAGGAGAAATTAAGATGATTTCTCAATCCCATATCGTAGTTATTAGAGTATGGGTTACCTTGCGCGTAGTTCACCTAGTCAGTTTCGGCTAATAGTTGACACTCGAAAGCAGTGTGTCAAAAGACTCCACAAATTTTGCAATTTGGAGTCACAACAATTATACATTAGATGGTTGAGTAATGCTCAAGCTATCTAACTTCTGGTATAGGGCTTCGACTCTAGCATTTATTTGATCAAAGTCATAAATGACTTTGTACATCCCTCCCTTTGGTTGTGTTTTGTCAACTAGAGTGCGTTCACTCCTCCAATGGTAATGGTTTTGATCCATGTCCTCAATTATGCCATAGGCGTCATTAAATGGCTTATTTATGAGAGCTCTTCTTGCAACGACATCAATGGTCATTCTCGTGTTATAAAGTAGACCATTGTAGAATGTGTGAATTACCATCCACTTTTCTAATCCATGGTGTGAGCAAGCTCTCATTAACTCCTTATATCTCTCCCATGCTTCAAAAAGTGATTACCCGTTCATTTTCCTAAAGCAAGTAATTTAGTTCCTAAGTTGTGCCATTTTGCTTGACTGGAAGTATCTAGCGAGGAATGCTTTCTTGAGTTTATTCCATGTTGTAATGGAATCAAACGGTAGGGATTGCAGCCACGCTCTGGCTCTGTTCCTGTGGGATAACGAGAATAAACACAAGGGAATGGCTTTGGGATTGACACCATAATTCATAAGCGTATTAACGAGCTCCACGAAGACATAAAGGTGCAAATTCGGGACCTCCATCAGATTTCTAGAGAATTGGTTCTACTGTACTATTTGCAGCAGAGTGGGTTGAAGTTCAATTTTTTTTTTATGCAATTGCATGACGAACAATGTGTTGGAACAAAGGTGTTCAGCAATATCACGTTTTGAGTTTTGATGATAACAAGGTATTAAAAAGTTGTCAATTGGATATTGCTAATATTTGTTTAAGTATGCAGGATATCAATTAAGATTTGTATCTTAAGAAGCATTCTGTTTGAACAATGTTAAAGAGCAATAAATCCATAGAAGCCTGTTGCTTGTGATTCTGTTTCGAAGAGAGTCTGAAGACTGTATCGAAGAGAGTCTGAAGACTGTTTCGAAGAGAGTCTGAAGACTGTATCGAAGAGAGTCTGAAGACTGTATCGAAGAGAGTCTGAAGACTGTGCTGAAGAGAGTCTGAAGACTGTATCAGAGTCTGAAGACCATCAGAATCTGAAAACCAAGAGAGTCTGAAGATTATCAGAAGCTTAGTGCTACAGTGAGTCTGAAGCCACAAATTTGATAATCTCCTAACAGTGATCTCTACTGCATTGCTATGCACAAAGAAACTCTAATGGAGTAACGGCTAGCTTCTAAGTCAACTTGAGCTGGGAAGCACAAAGACAAAGATTGCAGGCCAGTACAGAGTACGTTGTACGAACTCTGTTTCCACTACTCCACTACCACGTACAGTTTGGCAACTGTGTCTACCGGTATTAATCCTCAAAGGGAATGGAATTCAAATGATGCTATTGAAGGGCTATTACCAAATCAAGCAGCATATCAACAGTCATTGATCAAGCTTCAGAAATCATCCTGATGCGCTGGATGACTCAATGTTTCTTTCCTACGCCTATATAAAGGATAGAAGACTTGAAGAATTGTTGGACTCTACAACTTAGAAAAACTGCATTGCGCTGCTTTCGTATTCAACTGAGTCTTAACAAAAGCACATCATAAACTTAGATTCTTACAAACTGAGTATCCTAGAATCTCTAAGTTTCATAGAAAAACAGAGTCTGTCTTTTGTGTAAAACAGAGTCTGTCTTTGTTGTAATTGAAACACATTTTGATTGTTGTCAAGTGTTTCAACTCTATTCAATTTTCTGTAATTGTGTAAAAGTCTCTTGCTTTTGTGCTTGAGCAAAGGAAGTCTTTTGGCTGCGTCCTTGAGCATAGGAAGTCTCTTAGTTGTGTCTTTGAGCAAGGAAGTCTCTCGCCTGTGTGCTTGAGCAAGGAAGTCTCTCGCCTGTGTGCTTGAGCAAGGAAGTCTCATACTGTGTGTTTGAGCAACTTGTAATTTGATATTACATTTTAGTGAACTCTCCTTGGAAGTACAAGGGGGACAGGACTACTTCCGGTTTGTGGAAGGAACCTGTATAATTGCTTGTGTTCTCTGTTCTCTCTTTATCTCTTGATTATTCCGCTGCAATCAGAATCTAATCTCCTATCAGACTCTGATCTCATTCAGACTCTGAGTTTAAAGGAATTAGATTCTCACTCTTCAAGAGTTGCGAAAAGAAAACACAATTCAACCCCCCCTTCTTGTGTTTTTCTCACCTTCAGTTGGTATCAAAGCTCCGGCTCTGTTGTCTTAGCACTTAACCGTGTAACAGAAAAGATCCAGAGAAAAACATGTCTTCCAGTGAACCGTCTTCTTCTGGTGCCACTTCTGGTGCTGCTATACCATATGAATATGGATCCAATAACAACAGTAGAAAGACTGATTATGGAAAAATTCCTAAGTTCAACGGTGATCCTGAAGAATTTTCTTGGTGGAAAACCAACTTCTATAGTTATGTCATGGGTCTTGATGAAGAACTCTGGGACATACTTGAAGATGGTGTTGGTGACTTACAACTTGATGACGAAGGTGCTGCCATTGACCGCAAACTTCACACTGCTGCTCAAAAGAAAATCTATAAGAAACATCATATCATCAGAGGGGCTCTTGTCACTGCTATTCCTAAAACGGAATACATGAAGATGAGTGACAAATCTACTGCTAGAGCCATGTTTGCTTCTCTCTGTGCTAACTACGAAGGAAGCAAAAAGGTCAGGGAAGCTAAAGCTCTTCTATTAGTTCATCAATATGAACTATTTAAGATGAAAGAGGATGAAAGTATTGAGCAGATGTACTCAAGATTTCAAACTCTAGTATCTGGTCTTCAGATACTGAAGAAGAGTTACATAGCTTCTGATCATGTTAGCAAGATTTTAAGGAGCTTACCCTCTAGATGGAGACCAAAGGTCACTGCAATTGAGGAGGCTAAAGATTTAAACACTTTAAGTGTTGAAGATCTTGTAAGCTCACTCAAGGTTCATGAGTTAAGTCTCAATGAACATGATTCTGCAAGAAAATCCAAAACCATTGCTTTAAAATCAAAAGGAAGGTCTTCAAAGGCTCTCAAGGTTGAAGAATCTGAAAATGAGTCTTCAGCTTCTGAAAGCTCAGAGGAGGATCCTGATGTAGCAAAGGAAATGGCTATGCTTTCAAGCAGAATGCAGTACCTTGCTAAGAAGAACAAGAGATTTCTGAGCAAGAGCAGTGGGAAGGGGTTCAAAAAGGAGGATCAGAAAGGTTGCTTCAACTGCAAGAAAACTGGACATTTTATTGCTGAGTGTCCAGAACTGCAGAAGGAGAAATCCAAGTCAAAAAGGCAAACCTTCAAGTCAAGCAAGTTTAAGAAGCAGATCAAGAAAAGTCTGATGGCCACCTGGGAAGATCTTGATAATGAGTCAGGATCTGAAGATGATGATGCTGATGGTGAAGCCAATGTAGCTGTTGGACTAATGGCTACAACCGAATCTGTTAAAGAGACACCTGAGGCAGAATCAGATACAGACTCTGAAAATGAAACAGAGGTATATTCTGAACTCACAAGATCTGAACTTATAGAATCTGTCAATGAGCTTCTTGGTCATTTTAAAACTAAGACCACTGAGTTGAAGAAAGTCAAACAACAGCTTGATAAGCTGTCAAAAAGACATAATTCAACTCTGTTGGAATTAGAAGATTTAAAAGAAGAAAATAATTCTTTATTGATCAAGAAGTGTAGCTGTAAATACTTAAGTGAGCAAGATGTTGCTCTGCAAGAATTTATTGCTACTGGAATTGACAGATCAAGGGTTGCATCCATGATCTATAGCACGTATCAGAACAGAGGACAGGGTCTTGGATTCATTGGAGGAAACTCAAATGAAATGACTCTGAAATCTGGTCCTGATGGAGCCAGAGAGGCGTTGAAAAATCTTTTTGTGAAAGAGTCTGATGAAGTCAACACAAAGACTCATTCAGAACCTACAACTTCTACTTCTAAGATTCTGACTAAGTCAAAACTTCAGAATGTTAAGTTAAAAGGTCTGAAAAACTTTGAACCCAAAGCTTTAAAGTCTCAGACTCTGAAACATTCAAAGTCTGATAAACAGACTCTGAAAAAGCCAGAGTCTGAAAAACCAAAGTCTAAGTTTCAAAGGAGAGAATCTGTGAAAGGCAAGTTAAAACCTAAACCAAACGGTTCCAATCCTAAGGTTTGGGAGAAAACATTGCCAAGGATTTCAAGACATAACTTGCGAAAAGAGTTCAATGGTTCTAAGACTAACCAAAAAGGACCCATAAGAATATGGGTACCTAAGTCTGATATTATTGATGCTGCAGGTATGTCTAAAAGGACTAAGAAAGCACAAGGCTTGGTACCTAGACAGTGGGTGCTCGCGTCACATGACGGGAGAAAGGTCTATGTTCCTAACCCTAACCATGAAAGAGGGAGGAACTGTGGGATTTGGAGGAAACCAGACTGGCAAAATCATTGGTTCTGGAACCATTGGTAACTCTCTGATCTCAATCAGTAATGTGTGGTTTGTTGATGGACTTAAACATAACTTACTAAGCATAAGTCAATTATGTGACAGTGGTTATGATGTATTGTTTAATAAGAACAACTGCACAATGGTTAACAAGGATGATCAGTCCATAGTCTTCAAGGGAAAACGAAGAAACAATGTATACAAGATAAAATTCTCAGAACTGACTGATCAGAAGGTAATGTGCCTTCTGTCAATGGGTGATAAGAAATGGATGTGGCATAGACGTTTGGGACATGCTAACTGGAGATTAATCTCTAAAATTAGCAAGTTACAACTTGTCAAAGGCCTACCAAACATTGACTATCACTCAGATGCTCTTTGCGGAGCATGTCAGAAAGGGAAAATTGTCAAGAGTCCCTTCAAGCCGAAAGAAATTGTTTCAACTTCCAGACCCTTGGAGTTACTTCATATTGACTTATTTGGACCAGTTAACACTGCATCCTTATATGGAAGTAAATATGGACTAGTTATTGTTGATGACTACAGCAGATGGTGTTGGGTTAAATTTCTGAAAACTAAAGATGATTCATATTCTGTGTTTAGTAAATTCTGCATCCAAATTCAATCAGAGAAGGAAATGAAAATCTTGAAAGTCAGAAGTGATCATGGAGGAGAATTTGAAAATGAACCGTTTGAGGTTTTCTGTGAAAAACATGGAATTATTCATGAATTCTCTGCACCTAGAACTCCACAACAAAATGGAGTTGTAGAGAGAAAGAACAGAACCTTACAAGAGATGGCTAGAACCATGATCCATGAGAACAATCTGGCTAAGCATTTTTGGGCAGAAGCTGTAAACACAGCTTGTTATGTTCAGAACAGAATCTATATTAGACCTCTGTTGAACAAAACAGCTTATGAACTCTTTAAAGGAAGAAAACCCAACATATCTTATTTTCATCAGTTCGGATGTACATGTTATGTCCTGAACAACAAAGTCTACCTAAAGAAATTTGATGCCAAAGCTCAAAAGGGAATCTTTTTAGGTTACTCTGAACGCTCTAAGGCATACATGCTGTATAATTCAGAAACACAATGTGTGGAAGAATCTATGCATGTAAGATTTGATGACAAAGAGCCTGGAAGTGAAACTCCAGTACAAGATGAAAGTCATGAAAAATCTCAAGATTCTGATGATAACTCAGAATCTGATCAGATTCCAGAATCTGAAGATACTTCAGAAGCTGAAACAACCCCTGAAGTTCCTAATGAAGAAGCTTCTGATGAAGCTCAAGATGGTTCTCTGCAAGCTAGTCAATCCAAACAATCTTTCAAATACAAGTCTTCTCATCCAGAAGATCAGATAATTGGCAATAAAGAAAGTCCTATGAGAACAAGATCGCATTTCAGACAAGAAGAGTCTGCTTTAGGATTATTATCTGTTGTTGAACCAACTTCTGTTGAAGAAGCTCTTGGAGATGAAGGATGGATTCTAGCAATGCAAGAAGAACTGAATCAATTCAAAAGGAATGAAGTATGGGATCTAGTAGCTAAGCCTAATCACAAGAACATCATTGGAACCAAGTGGGTGTTCAGAAATAAGCTTAGTGAACAAGGAGAAGTAATCAGAAACAAGGCCAGACTTGTTGCACAAGGCTTCAGTCAGCAAGAAGGCATTGATTACACAGAAACTTTTGCTCCAGTTGCAAGATTGGAAGCAATCAGGTTTCTTCTTTCCTATGCAGTCAATCACAACATAACTTTGTATCAAATGGATGTTAAGAGTGCATTTCTTAATGGTGTCATTTCTGAAGAAGTATATGTCAAACAACCTCCTGGCTTTGAAGATTTAAAGCATCCAGAGCATGTTTATAAATTAAAGAAATCACTCTATGGCTTGAAACAAGCTCCCAGAGCTTGGTATGAAAGACTGAGTAATTTCTTGATTCAAAATAACTTTGAACGAGGACAAGTTGACACTACTCTATTCAGAAAGACTCTAAAGAAAGACATTCTTGTAGTTCAGATTTATGTTGATGATATTATCTTTGGTTCTACAAATAGTTCACTTTGCAAAGAGTTTTCAAAAGTAATGCAGGATGAATTTGAAATGAGCATGATGGGAGAATTGAAGTTCTTTCTTGGAATTCAAATCAACCAATGCAAAGATGGAGTCTACGTTCATCAGTCCAAGTATACGAAAGAGCTTCTGAAGAAGTTCAATCTTGAGGACTGCAAAGAAATGAATACTCCAATGCATCCAACCTGCACTCTGAGCAAAGAAGATCAAGGAACCAAAGTTGATCAGAAGCTGTATAGAGGTATGATTGGTTCTTTGTTATACCTAACTGCATCCAGACCAGATATTCTGTACAGTGTATGTTTGTGTGCAAGGTTTCAATCAGATCCTAGAGAGTCTCACTTAACTGCTGTTAAGAGAATCTTTAGATATCTGAAAGGAACTACTAATCTTGGACTTCTTTACAAGAAATCCTCTGACTACAAGCTAGTTGGATTCTGTGATGCTGATTATGCTGGAGACAGGATTGAAAGAAAATCTACAAGTGGCAATTGTCAATTCTTGGGAGAGAATCTGATATCCTGGGCTAGCAAGAGGCAAGCAACCATTGCTCTGTCTACAGCAGAAGCAGAATACATCTCAGCTGCTAGTTGTTGTACACAGCTACTCTGGATGAAACATCAGCTTGAGGACTATCAAATAACTGAAAACCATATCCCAATTTTTTGTGATAATACAGCAGCTATTTGTTTGTCTAAAAATCCAATTCTGCATTCAAGAGCAAAGCATATTGAGATTAAACATCATTTTATAAGAGACTATGTTCAAAAAGGAATTTTAGATATTCAATTCATTGATACTGATCATCAATGGGCTGATATATTTACTAAACCCTTATCTGTTGAAAGATTTGATTTCATAAAGAAAAATTTGAACATGTGCTATGTCTCTGGGTAATATGCGCCTCTGAAAACAGAATTCAGACTCTGAAAACTTTCAGAAGCTATCTGGGAATCAGACTCTCTTTTGGAGATTCTGATGAAAGCTTCTGGTAAAATATTCAGACTCTGGTAAGGAATCTTTAGACTCCCAGAAGCTTGTATTAGTGGAAGCGTGACTGTTAAGTTCAGTAACACCTGCCCCACTATGGTGACAGTTACTTTACGGTTTCTCAGTCGTGGCCTGTCTGTATTGGGTAAGAACTCAAAGGGAAATGATTTCATTACGTTAAACAAGTTACCTTCGCTTTGTCCCAATACGTTTACGGCTGCATGCTATATTGTACTTATTGTTTGTGTTTGTTTGTCCCCTACTCTTTCCAAACAGTTTTCAAACATTTTCTCTATAAATACATAACACACACAACTCACTTCTCTTTTCACTCTTTGATTTTCTCTCTGAACAAATTTCTTGTTTTTCAATACTTTGCAAAACTTTTTGTTCTCAAATCAAACTCTTAGAAAACCCTAATGGCAAGTGATCTCATCCAATCTGGTGTCATAATCAAGTCCGGAGGTTCTTATATTATCAAACCCAGAACAATGAACATCATCAAGGAGACTCTGGAAATTCAAGTTGAATCTCCAGTAGATTTTGCTTCAATCAGTCGTCATGGAGTTGACGTTGCACCTCATTTCTTATGACAAGGAATGATGAGATACTTTGGTATGTTGAATGGACCAACATATCAGGAGCTTGTTAGAGATTTTTGGGTTAGATCAGAAGTCTACGACAAAGCTGAAGCTACTTTGGAAGAAACAGTAGCAATCTCAAACAACCCTAGTCTTGCTGGCAAAAACAGAGACCAAATGGGTTTAAGACCGTACAATGGTCTTGAAATTAGGTCTGCTGTGATGGGAATTCCTATAGTTATCACTGAAGAGGTGGTAGCCAGGGCTTGTCAGATGGAGAGCGCTGGTAAATTTCAGTGGAATGTCAACAAGAAGAGTGAATGGGCTGTTGTCTGCAACAAGTTGTTATTTGAAGGGAGACCCTCAAATAAATTGGTGGATATGCATCCTACGCATAGGGTGCTTCTGAAGATTATACTGGATAGTATGCTTCAGAAAGGAGGAGGAACAGATACATTATCTGTGGATCACAAAGTTCTTCTTTATTTTCTTATCAACAAAATAAAGATCAACTTCCCCAGATATGTGATGCACCACATGTGTTGGGCCTTCAAGAAGAGTCAATCAGAATCCAGGAGGCAAGTTCCTTTTGGAAGATTAATATCTGAGATTCTGTTTCAAGGAGGTCTTTTGAAGGTCTTATCAGAATCTGGTGTGGTATCAGATATTCATCTAGGAACTGTGACCGGCAGAATCATCAATGACAAGACTCTACAGTACATGAAGATTGTCAAGAGATTCAATCCCTCTAAGCATGATATGAGAGAATCCTATGTACAATCTGATTTGATGATGGACTTCCCTCCCATATCCAAAGAAGATAATCCTGAAGTTCTTGCTAGATTTGTGGTGGATTACTTCAAGGAGACTGGTAGAATAATCAACTATTCTGCTATTCCTGAGACTGCTGGAGGAGGCCCTCTTAAGGTCAAAGGAAAAAGGACCAAGGAAGTGGTTCTCAAGGAAGAAGAAGAGAAGCAGGAGCCTCTCAAGAAAAAGATCAAATCTTCTGCTCTTCCTGGAGTTTCAATTGGTTCTCCTTCTGCATCTTCTGCACTTCGTGAAATTAAGGATGGGAAGAAGGCTAAGAAAGATGAGAAGAAGGCTAAGAAAGCTGATAAGAAAGCAATAATGGGCAAAGCTGACAGAGACTATGACAAGTTAGCTCAAGAAATTGCTGATTTCATTGATTCTGACTCTGAATTTGAAGAGAGTCAGATCAAGAAGAGAAAGGTGGAAGTGATTCCTGTGGCTAAGGATGTAGCACAGAAGATAGGTACTTCTGTATCTATGATTGAGGATGAACACACTGCTGGCAAGGTTATGGCAGCAGATTTGATTGCTGAAGAGTTGAAGGAAGAGACTGTCAAGGGAGCTGCTAAGTTACTTGCTTCTGCTCTTAAACAGAAGAGTACTTCAGAACCTGCAGAAGCTGAGTTATCAGAAGCTACTGTGTCTGATCATTTTGCCTCTCCAGAAGCTGGCATTGGCACCTCTGGCAACGTGGCATATAGCTCATCTTCTTCTTTGAATCATGAGTTAGAATCAAATTCAGAATCTGACAACAAACCCTTGAGCCAAATTCTTCCATCTCTCAAAAATTCATCTCCCTCACCAATCAAACCCATATCATCCCATAACCCACTTGACCAGGCAGTAGTTGATTATGTTGATTCAACTATGGACAGAGTAATTCAAGACACAATTACAGTGTCTATGAATCTTCCTGCTGACCATCCTGCTCAACCTTCATTCCTCAAACCACTTCAGGTAATTAAACCTTCTAAAAAACCTGAAGCAACCATTCAATCCAAACAACCACCCCCCCAAACTGAAACCATTTGTGTAGACTCTCCAGACACTCTAGATTCTCTTGAAAAACATCTAGGGGGAGAATTACCAAAAACCCCTGCAAAATCCAAAACAACAAAAGCTACTTCATCCATTTCCAAACCAGACCCTGTACCTGTACCTACAGAGAATCTGACCTTAGCTTCTGTTGAACCTTCAGAACCTGTTGTTGAACCAGCTTCTGAAAATCTAGAACAAGCCTCTGATATTGTATCAGGAACTGTAACATCATGTAAAGCTAAGACCAGAAGAGTTTCTCAACCACTCTATGATCCTATAACCTTTTTCCCTTTTGAAACTTTTCTAGCTTTGAGAGCTTCTCTACCCTCAACCTCTGAACCTCAAACTGACTTATTTGATTCAAATAAGATTGATGAGTTTTATGCTTCTTCATGCAATAAGCTCAAAGAAGTTATTGAGCAAAGGTCTATGCCAATACTTAATGTGAGCTATGAGGACAAGTTCTCTACAGTGAAGACTGAGTTTTTGGATTTTATCACCAAAATTCAAAAAGCTGCTGCCAGGGAACAAGCTCTTATCACTGCCAAGCATGTTGAAGAAGTAAAGCAGGCTGAGAAAGTTGTAGCTATGGTAAATGCTCCTATTCTGAGGATAAGAGATACACCCTTCTTTGATGAGAATCAGTATATTCCTAGAGAATCAGTGGCTTACAATTCTTTGAAGAGGAAGTTGTATAGAATTCAAGAAGAAGCTAGACTGGAAAGAGAAGCACATTTGCAAAGAACTGAGGCTCTGGAAGAGATGGTAAAGAAACAGCAAGAGGATCTCCAGAAACTGATGGATCATCTTGCCAAACAAAACCAACCTTAGTTTAATTTAGTTTTGTTTAATTTTTTTTTTTTTGTAATTTTTTTTCTGAACTTGTTTTTTTTACTTTCAATCTATTCAAGTTTTTTTTATTCTACTTTGCATTTTTTTTATGCTCCGAATCTTCTATGTTTTCCCTCTGAATCTCTTTCTTCTTTAAAACATGTTTACACCCTTACCTTAAGTCATTTAAAAAGGGGGAGGAACCATGTTCTGAACTTTTTTTTTTGTTGATGACAAAAGGGGGAGAAGGGAAAGTATTTATGTCAGGGAGGAAAGAAAGCCGTCTTTAATTACATTGCATGTATATGTTAAAGGGAAATCTGCGAAAGGTGCTTAGTTAAACTCTGAGCCCTGTTTAAGAATCAATTTTCTATATATTCTGTGTATGAATTTGATTGCGTTTGAAAAACAATTTAATTAACCTGGATAGAACTCAAGATGAGCTTACAAACCTCAACTTAAGAACTATCAGACTCAGGGGGAGTCAGAGCCTTCAAACCTCAGACTCTGAGCTTACAAACCTCAGAACCCTTTAAGTCAACTTGTTAATTAGATTAACAACAATTGACCTTTTTAAATACTAATGTTTGTCATCATCAAAAAGGGGGAGATTGTTGGAACAAAGGTGTTCAGCAATACCACGTTTTGAGTTTTGATGATAACAAGGTATTAAAAAGTTGTCAATTGGATATTGCTAATATTTGTTTAAGTATGCAGGATATCAATTAAGATTTGTATCTTAAGAAGCATTCTGTTTGAACAATGTTAAAGAGCAATAAATCCATAGAAGCCTGTTGCTTGTGATTCTGTTTCGAAGAGAGTCTGAAGACTGTATCGAAGAGAGTCTGAAGACTGTTTCGAAGAGAGTCTGAAGACTGTATCAAAGAGAGTCTGAAGACTGTGCTGAAGAGAGTCTGAAGACTGTATCAGAGTCTGAAGACCATCAGAATCTGAAAACCAAGAGAGTCTGAAGATTATCAGAAGCTTAGTGCTACAGTGAGTCTGAAGCCACAAATTTGATAATCTCCTAACAGTGATCTCTACTGCATTGCTATGCACAAAGAAACTCTAATGGAGTAACGGCTAGCTTCTAAGTCAACTTGAGCGTGGGAAGCACAAAGACAAAGATTGCAGGCCAGTACAGAGTACGTTGTACGAACTCTGTTTCCACTACTCCACTACCACGTACAGTTTGGCAACTGTGTCTACCGGTATTAATCCTCAAAGGGAATGGAATTCAAATGATGCTATTGAAGGGCTATTACCAAATCAAGCAGCATATCAACAGTCATTGATCAAGCTTCAGAAATCATCCTGATGCGCTGGATGACTCAATGTCTCTTTCCTACGCCTATATAAAGGATAGAAGACTTGAAGAATTGTTGGACTCTACAACTTAGAAAAACTGCATTGCGCTGCTTTCGTATTCAACTGAGTCTTAACAAAAGCACATCATAAACTTAGATTCTTACAAACTGAGTATCCTAGAATCTCTAAGTTTCACAGAAAAACAGAGTCTGTCTTTTGTGTAAAACAGAGTCTGTCTTTGTTGTAATTGAAACACATTTTGATTGTTGTCAAGTGTTTCAACTCTATTCAATTTTCTGTAATTGTGTAAAAGTCTCTTGCTTTTGTGCTTGAGCAAAGGAAGTCTCTTGGCTGCGTCCTTGAGCATAGGAAGTCTCTTAGTTGTGTCTTTGAGCAAGGAAGTCTCTCGCCTGTGTCTTTGAGCAAGGAAGTCTCTCGCCTGTGTGCTTGAGCAAGGAAGTCTCATACTGTGTGTTTGAGCAACTTGTAATTTGATATTACATTTTAGTGAACTCTCCTTGGAAGTACAAGGGGGACATGACTACTTCCGGTTTGTGGAAGGAACCTGTATAATTGCTTGTGTTCTCTGTTCTCTCTTTATCTCTTGATTATTCCGCTGCAATCAGAATCTAATCTCCTATCAGACTCTGATCTCATTCAGACTCTGAGTTTAAAGGAATTAGATTCTCACTCTTCAAGAGTTGCGAAAAGAAAACACAATTCAACCCCCCCCCCCCCCTTCTTGTGTTTTTCTCACCTTCACAATGCTCGTATGGGGCTCCACATAAGAGGGCATAACAAACAATGCTCGTACTGATAATTTCTAATGATTAATGGTTATAGTTTCGTAAAGTTATAAGTTAAATTAAATGTTACGATTTGATCATTTTATTTGTTACGAACTACGCAACTAATAAAATTAAAGTGAATGGAATGTCGAAAAACCCTCACACAAAGGACAAATCAGAGTGGATTGACTACAATTGCTATTGGATTTTCATTGTTGATGCCCAAATTGCGAAAATTAAACAACATTGCACCAAAATGGTGAATAAAACAATGCCACGCTTGGACGGAGAAATCACAAGAAAAATCACTTCCACTGCAATTATGCACTTACTTAGATAAATAAGAGAAAAACAATGTAACAGGTGAATGTGGGACATAAGACATCCAAAATCACTTCTTATGGATGAAGAAGAACATAGGTTTGAGAAAAGAAGAAACTTCTCTCACTAGAAAAAAATTAGGTCCTAATCTGTATATTGTATAAATATGATCTTCGAGAAGAGTGTTTCAACTAAAGCTTAATTGTGGGTGTTTTGATAAGTCCCACATCGATTGGAGATCAATCACCCAAATCTATTGAAGGTTTAAATCTAGTGTCATAAACGACTAACATGATCATCAATAGTTTGTAACTAGGGATGAACAAATACTCGAGACCCTTCCTAACACGCAAAAACAAAAAAAATAGAAACGAGCGGTTTCAACCGGTTGCAGGCCAACATGTTAGAATTTTGATTTTTCCTGGGTTGTTACGGGCGGGTCCGAGTTAACAAATCTAGGCCGACGATGACCGAACCTGTCCGAGTTATCAATAATTTTTTTTGATGATCCGGATATTTAATTACATGAGAGAGCAGTAAACTAAAAAGCTACTTTCACTTTTAACACTCCATTATCTCTCTTGAAGTGTACATCCGTTTCTCTTTCTTCCCCTAACCTCTTTCAATGTCCTTATCTCTTTCAATCTTTCCTTTCCCTCAATTTCTTTCAAATCTTTCATCTGATTCCTCTTTCCCTTACAACTTAGTTAGAAAACTACACGGTTGTGGATCTAATTCAACATAATCGAAATCGATTTCTTCCCTTTCTCAAATCTTATCTGAGTTACAAAGTGAGATTTTCGTGAAGATCTGGAGTTTCATTTTTCAGCTTCCTACATTTTTTGTTCTTTCATCTTAGATTATGAAGAATTGGGTCTGGTATTTTCACCCGCAAGTTCAGTTGGGTTAAGATTTTTTGCCTGAACCCGCCCAAACTCGCCTGTTCTCCACCCCTAATTGTAATCCATCTTCTCGATTGTGAGTTGGTTTGTACTCATTAAGTTATTTTTCAAGGGGATCGATGTTGATCAAGTGAGAGCTTGACTAAGAAGGTACATCTCAAAAAAGAATTCATTGTTACTCTTATGTTTAGTTATTGTTCATATGCCCACTTGTATCTTCTAGTTGCTAATATGTTGATGGAGTCGTAAGTTGTCCAATCTCTTGCATGAATTATGGTATTTGAGTTTTTGATGATTTGCAATAACTGCATATGATATCAAATTTTAAGAATGTTGATTGTGTATCAATGGATTATCATCAAGGTTTGACTAACAAGATTCATTGGACTTTATTTTAGATCTCGTTATATGATTGATTTGTGGGAAAAATGTTCATGTTGTCCCTTAACTTAATTTTATGCAACGACTTAGTAATTTCTATATTCTTTTTCGATTTTATACTCTATGTTATAAAATACTATCACTTTTATCCTTATTTAAATTATTTGTTACACAATCATTAAGAAAACCTTAAAAACCATAACATTCATCTTCATATTATTCAACAAAAATCTAGAAACTCATCCAAAAACACAGAAAAACCAGTTTTGTCTAAATCACAAACACTAATCTACAATCACATTTCTCCACCATGATATTGAATCCCTTGAATCTTTTCTAAATCAACATCACACCCATTAATCCCTATAATCTTCTCTTAATCAGATTGCTCCATGGAGATTGAGGTTGATTTGTTGGTGGTTTTAGCAAAATTCTTCTCTTTCTAATTGTGGAGTCATTCGATTAGGTATTGTAATGATTTTCTTAGATGTGTTAAACATGCTTCCTATATCCATCAATTTCCCCAAATAAACAACCTTTTAATTGTGATTTTTTCCTTCCTTTCTTTTAAATGTTTGGTTCTATTTTATTTTTCTCATTTTCATCACATATGAAGGTTTGGTGGGTTGTGGTTGTGTAACAAGAAGAGTTTTATGGGTTTAGCGATGAAGATATGAGTTTTTGAGATGAAGACCTAGGGTTTTCAATAAAGATGTGTGTTTTTCTGTGTAAACACAATTGCGTCACAAGGGGAGCTCAAGGATCATCCATATTGCCAGAGGGTTGTCATCTGAAGAAACGTTAAACACTCAACATCAGTGTGGAGAGGTGGTATTAAGAATTCTCAAAATCATTTAGGAGAGGAGGTAATATGAATACTCGTTTATCTCTTGAAAGGAGCAGTTTATTGAGTTTTGTAGGTTATAAGGTGAAAGAGATAACAAATGTACACTTTATAAGTTGATGTGGAGGTAATTGAGTCTTCCACTAGTGGAACTAGAAGAAGACAACCATATAGACTCTTAGCTATTTGGTAAGAGATAGAGAAAGAAAGAGATATTGTTGCACCAAATGAGTACAACTATGGATAGTTTGTGTGTTATGTTTTAATTGCGGCTGAAGAGATGCAAGGCTCAGAAATAAGTATCTTGAGGGAAGAAATTGAGAGCAAAGAAATTTTCAGGAGGACAAAAATGATCACTCTGAGGGCTAAAAAGGTTATAGTGAACCTTGTGAAAATAGCTAAAAGGTCTAGTGTAAGTGAATGCAAGTTCATCAAGAGGGCGAAAGGAATTATGAGGATTGTAAAGGTAAAGGTGAAATATTCTGGGAATACAAAGCTTAATTGGAAGCAAGACAAGAAACAAGGTGGTTAATGGTTAAATTGGCATCACCACTGATTTAGAGTTAAAGTAGAGTATAATAGTTCTTTTGAACTATGATTGTCGGTGGCGACAATAAAAGTAGATGTATTATTTTTAATCAAGGTGGAAAAGATACATGTTAAGAAAGTCCCATGTTACTTATAGTTACAGAGGAAGAGAGACCGAGACTATATATATAGATAGTTCTTATATTTAATAGAGAGGTGGGAGTGAGTCA
The DNA here is from genome assembly GCA_946800305.1 of Medicago arabica. NCBI lineage: Eukaryota > Viridiplantae > Streptophyta > Magnoliopsida > Fabales > Fabaceae > Medicago > Medicago arabica. Next base: position 13,079,134 of record OX326964.1, read on the forward strand.
AACTAAAGTTTACTAAAAGAGGAGATCTTTAAGAAATCAAAGACTAATGATTTATTCCTTTGGGATATATTATAGGGTTGGAAAACACATTGGGTAGTAAAATCATTAAGTCTCTTGTTCAGTGGAAGAGATTGGAAAAGTAGTAGAAATTAGGGTTTGTTATTGGAAAACTTGTTGAACGTTAATTTAATTGCTTGTAAATGTTTTATCTCTTTATAGGAAACTCATTGATAGAGGATCAAAGAGCTATTCTCTCCGCATACGTAGGTAGATTTCTTCTCCTTAATCTCTTTTTTATCATACCACAATTGCGTCGCAAGGGGAGCTCAAGGATCATCCATATTAGGTCAAGAGAAACCATACAAGTGAGTTGAAATTATTATTGATCGTACCAACACACGATAAATGCAAGAAAACAAGTGATAACCAAAACTTAGTTCCTCAACACTTTTTGGGAAAGCGGAAATTAATATTAATTGAGGTGATATTAATGACCATTTTACACACGAATTAAACTTTGTTACTTAGGTTATGAGACCAATTTTTTACCACTAAGCTAGCACATATTGGACTCTCAATGCTTAAAAACAAGCACTAAAGCACCAATAAAAAGGGCCACTAAAAATAAAGGCTCTTTAGAGAGAATTTCTTAGAAGGTAATTGAGTTAAAAGGGGGAAATATATTTCCTAGTACATTGTATATGATATTTGAAACCAGAAAATGAAACAAGTCAGAATAATAGAATAATTCATTGAAGTTTTTATAATTTTTTTATTTTTTTTCCTGCTTGCATGTCAAACACTTAGACATAAATCCTTAAATTGAGTTTTGCTGAGTTGTACATAGGCACTCTTAGGGCTATATAAAGTGCTTGGCCCTCTTAGGGTCAGTGTGTAAAAAAATGACTTCTTCTAGTGATAGGATTGTTTTGAGTGATGATAGAGATACAGTGAAGAAGCTTAGACATGTTGGCAGAAAGCTGTCCAAAAACCATGATTCTTCTAATGATAAGCTTCTTGATTTACTTGATGTAATGTATTTTTCGCCTTTCTTCCATTTTTTTCTTATTTATTGATTATTTTTGATATCTTTATCTCTCTGTTGAATTTGTGTGTCATGAATTCAATTTTATTTGCTGAATTGATCTTTCTGTCTTGTCTTTCCTCTGCTGGATTTGTGTCATGGATTCAAAAAATTTCTAGGAAAAAGTTGGTGGTTAATTTGTTAGGCAGAAACCAAGTGATTGAAATAAGTGAGTTGAATTCTGACTTTTGTTACCTTTCGAAGTTCAGATCGAAACCTGAATCTCGTTCTTAATTCACCTTCATGAATTCAAGTGTACCTAATGAATTGATCTTTTGACCTCTACTAATTTTCGTATATTTTATTACATGTTTACTTCAGCTGGATTTGTGTGTCATGGATTTAATTGTATATTCTGAATTGATCTTGCTTCCATTTTTCATATCTTTTGATAGATGTAAATCTTTCGGCTAGTTTTGTGTCCTCGAATTGAACTTCTTGTCTTTCTTCTGATATTTGTACCTATTCACAAGTGTGTATATTTTTTTTTTTGAATTGTGTCAATTTGATTCAATTGTATCTTCTCATTTGATCACATATGTCCCATCAATTTCTATCTGTTTGTTGAACACATATGTTACCACAATGATTTTATTTTTTACTTTTTTATATATTTTCTTTTTAATGTGGTGCAAGTGTTTGTCTTGATTTTTGCGGCACTCTAACCCCAAATTGATTCTAACTTTTAGAAATTGGAGCTGGTATTGTCAAACTTAGACCAAGATCCAGAAAGGCCAATTCAAGAATCACTTGTGCTTCCAATAAAGACATTGATTTCTGATGAACTTTTGAGACACACAGACGACGATGTTAAGATTTCAGTTACAACTTGTCTAACTGAGATTGCAAGAATTACAGTGCCAAATGCGCCTTATAATGATGAACATATGAAGGTGCTTGTTTTAATTTGATGCATTTTTCATTTTTCAATTAAATATCCAAGTATACTACATATTATAGTTGATGAGTATGAATTGTTCCAACCATATTTTACTGTTCAAATCTTACATAATTTACGTATCAATTCATGTGAACAGGAATATTTGAAGCTCACGGTGGCTGCTTTTGATAAATTGTCTGGTGTATCTGGCCGCGGATATGAAAAAGCAATTACTATACTTGCAAATTTTTCAAAGATCAAAATATACTTGATCATGCTGGACCTTGACTGTGATGATCTGGTTATTGAGATGTTTCAAACTTTCTTGAGAGTTATAAGGTTAGTGTCCTTACAACATATATTATGTTACTTCTGGTTTATTAGCACTGACACCAACACAGATACATGACACGGCACAGACATTGGCACATCAACAACACCTGTAATAATTAGAGAAAATTGAATGATATAATGTAACCACATGTACTGTGTGGCATTAGCGTCCGACACCAGACATATATTAAATCTAAAGTTTCGGTGCTGCGTAATTCTGGTTCCAAACCTGCCTAGATAAAATTTAATACCTCCATTTGATTTTTCATCATTTCTGTTACTTGTTTAATTAGAAACTCTATCTATGTTGAGCTTTGTTGCAAATCTTTACACGGTTGGTCTCAAGTCCATAGAAAAGAGAAAGGTTGTGTTAGGTAATTGACAATCTAAATTAAACATTGTTGATCTTTAGGGTATGGATCATTGATAAGATATTAGGTCTGCTAAGTCATTTCGCATCAGAAACACATAGTTGAAAAAGGATATCACATCGTTTGATACATGCAGCCAGCTCCACCTAGTGGGAAAAGGCTTTGCTTGTTGTTATACATATTTGACAAATGCACATCATCTAAATTAAACAATGTAGATTACTTATATCGTGTTATTAATGACTTGAGTTACTGTTTTCTCAATTTAAAGGCCAAACCATCCAAGTAATGTAATTGAATCAATAGAAATAGTAATGACCGGGATACTCGATGAAAGTGAAGATATTTCCTCGGATCTAGTCATGCCTATATTAGATAGTGTAAGAAAGGAGAACCAGGTAACATGCTTTGCATTCTTCATATTTTATCTACTTAATTATTTGTAATTTAATGTCCATTTATTTTACTATCAATCTTGTTTTATTTGATTTGCACAGACTATTTCACCTATTACTTGGACCTTGGCGGAAAAAGTAATTAACAATTGTGCTGTCAAACTTAAAACTCATCTTATGCAAGCAGTGGAATCCTCAGGAAGAGCTCTCGATGAGTATGCGCAAATAATAACTTCTATTTGCAAAAATCAATCTGTGTCCCCGGAACATAAACAATCAACGGCGGTACTTAACCTTTAACCTAAACTGTTGCTGTTGTTATTTTTTCATTAGTATGTTTACTTAATGAACAACCTTAACTGCTAAGTTCTTTATAAAAGACATACCAACTGAGAATTTGAAATTAATGTAAGGATTGATTATGTTGCAATGTTTAAGGTTGTTGAGTACAGTCTTGATGTAACTAAAGATGCAAATGAAGAACCGTGTGATGTAAATTACTTTTTCCTTTCTCAATAAGCTTTTCGATTATTAAACTTTCATTCACATTTGTAATGCTTGCTTCATTAAAATCATTGGTCGATACTTATACTTATGTAACACATTTAACTTTATTCTTAAAATCAGGTGACAAATGGGCTTCAAACGGATAACACATATGCGAGAGATGTACAAACTATAGATGACACACATTCAAATATAAGAAATACAAGTTCTACAACTATGGACGGTGGACTTGCGGAATGTGATGGTTCGAAAAGTAATCCACATTCTAGTACCAATGTGAAAGTAGGGAATCTAGAAGAGGTAAGAACTGCAGGTCAAAGGAGAAGGCAAACTGCTCCTTCTGATAAAGGTTTCAATGAATCGTCTGCAATAAAGGTATAACGAGTTTAAATTAGAATCAGGTGTATAATTTGTTTGTTTATGGAGCTTTCCTTTATCATTCGTCTTTATAATTTAGGTCTTCAATTTTTATTTTTCTTAACAAATTAACTTTTGCTTTAATAATTTTTAGGCAAGTGAATCTCAAGACCTTGGTAACTCATTGATTGGTAAAAGGATCAAGGTATGGTGGCCATTGGACAAGAAGTAAGAATTTCATTCTCACTATTTTTTTTTGTAATATCTGTTATCAATTTCAAAGAAAGGTTACTATGACCTTAGCTAATCAGGACAATGCTTGTATAATTGTTTTCTTTAGATACTATCAAGGTGTTGTCGATGTTTACGATCATGTCAAAGGAAAGCACAAGGTGAGATTGCTGTTATTGACCATGTGATGACTTACTAGTTAATTGAAAATAAAATGTTTTTCTTATAATTTCTCTCATTTTTTTTGCATTCCTGCCAACACAATTATTTTAAATGAAAGTAAAAACTGAAATTCATGAAATGATCATGAAACAAAATTATGGTGTTTAAATGATAGAGGCCTTAAATTGAGAAGCATAAACTATTGAATCAGTTGAGCGCGTCTGTTAATTTTTCCTATCTTTATTCAATAGATTTTGTACGATGATGGTGATATAGAACAGTTAAATCTCAAGAAACAACGCTGGGAACTAGTTGATGTTTCACTAGATGAGGTGAGTACGAAACTCTTATAATTAGGTGTCTAATTTGTTTGTTTATGGAGCTTTCCTTTATCATTCTTCTTCTTTATAATTTAGACCTTTAATTTTTATTTTTCTTAATAAATTAACTTTTGCTTTAATAATTTTTTAGGCATGTGAATCTCAAGACCATGGTAACTCATTGGTTGGTAAAAGGATCAAGGTCTGGTGGCCACTGGACAAGATGTAAGAATTTCCATATCACTATGTTTTTTTTTGTAATCCCTTTTAATAATTTCAAAGAAAGGTTACCATGACCTTAGCTAATTAGGACAATGCTTGTATAACTGTTTTCTTCAGATATTATGAAGGTGTCGTCGATGCTTACGATCATGTCAAAGGAAAGCACAAGGTGAGATTGCTGTTACTAACTGTGTGATCACTTACCGGTTAATTGACAAGAAAATGTTATTCTTAAAATTATTCTCATTCTTTTTGGCACCTTGCCGACACACAATGGAAGTAAAAACCGAAATTCTTGAAATAATTATGAAAAAAAAAATTGATGTTTAAATGATAGATCCCATAGCATGAGAAGCATAAAGTATTGAATCAGTTAAGCATGTCTGTTAATTTTTCCTATCACTATTCAATAGATTTTGTACAATGATGGTGATACGGAACAGTTAAATCTCAAGAAAGAACGCTGGGAACTTCTTGATGTTTCACTAGATGAGGTAAATACGAAACTCTTATGATTATTATTAAATTATTGTTTGCAAACACACACACACACACAGACACATGTATTATGTATACATCATGCATACTGATACGGATACTACCTACTAGGAAGAAGAATTTGGACTTCTGAAGCTTGCAGAGGTATCTGCTATGTAAGTATACTTTGTCTGAAGAGCAACAATAATGCCGGTTTTTTAGTACCATTTGCTAATTTTTTATGAATATTTTAGAAATAGATTAAAGTGAAGGATTTTCCCATTTCTTAATTTCAGTTTCAGATTCAATTGAAAGAACTTTTGAACAAGAATTATTTTCTACGTTGTTCTTAATTTCAGTAATAGGACTTTTATCTTACAAGATGCTTACATTATTACCGTCTTTAATTAAATTTTATGCATATATCTTTTCATTTGTTTCTTTTGCAATTTATGAAGCATATAGTCTTATTATGTATTTCATAATTTGCAGAGCAGAAAAAAACAATGAAGAATCCAAATTGGAATCTCTTGTGGGTTAAAAAATCAATTCTCCATCCAAGTGAGTCTACATTCTATGAAACATGATCACTAGACAAGATACTGATACCATTAATAGTGGTTGAACGTAAACGTATGTGCCAGTGCTGTGTCGATGTTGCATATCGGACTTGCCTGCAATCTGATGTGTCTTTGTTACATATATAGTTAGCAAGTATTTAATTTAGATCCTTATTGAATTTTTTTAATGGATCAATAAGGGTAAAACTTTAGCAAGCATTTCCAAATCTAAATCTCTAAACTCTGAAAATATTTTTGTTGTTGCAGATCTGATTTTGTTGAAGATTCCATGGTCCAACTGTAAGTTAGCAGGCAAGACTCTGATGGGAAGCCTAAAACACCGAAAGAATGACGCCTGGTTAACACATTCAAGAGTACATAATAGGAAATATGTTAAAAAAAAGGCAACGGGAAATATGTCAAACTTTATCGTACTTTCTTGTTAGAATAGAAATATGTGGAACTTATAGAGATTTTTTCTGTGTTAGAAATCGAATTTCGTTTTTATATAAATAATAAAGGTGTAGATTCTTCTTTTATTAACTTTCAAATTGCATCAAGAACATATTCTATTTCAACAAGTGTAGTTCAAGATGTGATATTTTCTTTAAATCTTGTAACCTTGTTCAACATAATGTGTTGTCTGCTTTTCCTTTATGTTATCTTCAATAAATACCTTAACAAAATGATATTTCCTGAGGCTAAAATGTCTTTGCCGAGGCAATTTTTTTTCAGGAATTGACAGGTAATTTATCCTCCTCTACAATCATATGCTTATTCTTGTTCATTTTTTAAAAATAAAGTTTGGACTACTGGAAGCTTGTTCAATAACGTTATAAAAACAATATCATTTTTCACTGTCATTGAAAGTAATGTTTGACGAAGGAGTACAACTAGTTTGTAGTTTTTTTTTTCCTTCAATTGCCTTTAGGTGAAGCTTGTGACACCTTCATATTTGGTTGCAGTGATTTCTGATTTTACTGTTGCAGAAAGTTATACCCCCTCTTTATGTTTTTCAAGCCGTCTCATCTTGCCATTTTCGATAGTAGAGTCATTTTTCTGTTTGACAAAGGTGCTAGAGGATTGTTAATGCATTGTAAGGATAAAGAATAAAAAGAAAAAAAGATAGGAACTTCCTTACTTGCCTTACTTAAACTTTCCTTACTTACCTTTATTATAATTAACTTTTCTCAATTCAACTTTATATGCTAACTAATTGTTGTTAGCTATTATACTGTCCTTTAATCCCATGCAAATTGATAATATTTTATAATATTACTCTAAAAAACCAAAATAAATAGGCATGCGAAGGCAATTACAAATAGATAAAAGCAATCACACTTAATATCTCAAAAAACTACAGAAGTTCTAATAATGTGTGATATAGAAGAAGTTGAGAGCATATAATAAAGGGTCTGGAAGCTTATAAATTCAAAGAACGTAAGCGTATGTCATAAGTTTTGTGAATCCTTGTTATTAGTGCAAGCTTATAAATAGGCATCATGAATTGGTTAGAGAGTTAGTTTTGCTCTTTTAAGTTGTTGGATGAATAAATTTTAGATCCTAATCAAGAGTATCTTTAAGCTATGCCACTATTTTCTCATGTACAAATTAAGTAAGGTGGGATGTCAAAGAAGAGAGAGAAGCAGTGAGTGGGGTTAGGGCCACTAGGGACTTTCAAAATGAGAGGAGATGGAAACCACAAGAAGAGGGTGGCGGTACACATATTGACAAGTTAACAACTTATTTTTTGTTACCAATTTTCCGAAGGACGTGGGAACAACCGATCTTTGGAAACTATTTGCAAGGTTTGGTCTTGTTGGTAAGGTTTTCAACCCCAAGAAACTTAACAAATGGGGAAACAGGGTTGGTTTTGTGAAGTTTTGGGAGGGTTGGATATGTGGATGAGATCGAGAGGAAGATGGCGGATGTAAGGTGGGGTATTCACAAGCTTAGAGTTAATAAGGCTAGGTTTGGAAGAGAAGAGAAAAAGGAATTAGATGACCAAATGGTGAGAAGGTTTGAGGTGAGTTTGTGGAGGATTTTGAAGAAGAAAAAAACAATGCAAGAGGGAAAGGCTTGGTGTAAGGTTATCTTTAGCGAGATTAAAAGGTGGTCACCACAATTAGTTGCAGAATGAGGGGTGTCCCTTTACATGTAAGGGAGGAAAAAATTTTCAAGAGGATTGGAGGATTTTTTGGGAAGTTAGTTGATTTTGAGGAAGATACAGTTGGAGGGAACTGCTTTGATGTTGCAAAACTGCTCATTTCTACCAAAATGATGGGTAGAATAAAGGAGTGGGTGTCTATAAAGGTCATGGGGGAGGTGTATAAGGTTTTTACCAATACACCCTTTCACACCCATCATTGTTGGGCTTTGGGTGTGTATATAAATGTTGGATGGCCCGATCGATAGGCTTTGATACCATGTAAAACTCAAAGAAACTTCATAGTGAATTCTTTAACAAACTTTTACATCATATCTCTTTTATTTGATTGAATTGAATAGTTCTGCTATAAAACAACTTTTATATTAGAAGCTGATGAATACATGCTTTAACCATGTAACCTATCTCTGGCTGACACATGTCAGTTACCTGAAAACTCAGGTTCCAACTGTATACAATTTTCTTTACTAGATCTAACAACTTGCTTAGCTAGTTCTAAAACTAATTACATGCTTAACTACTAGTTACACTTATACTTTTTACCCTAATAATTTCCTTACTTCCTCAAAACCTCACTGACGAGCATCAGAGCATGTTCAAGTACACCACCCTCTCCAATTCGAAAATGATTCGTCAATCTGAACATAACAAACACTGCAACAAGACGAGGAAGTTAAACTACGCTTGTGCTTTTGATTTTCGGATATCAAGCCATTGGATTGGTCTTGAATCGTCAATCTTTGAACTTTCTACTTTTATTCTCGGGAAGGGAAAAAAGAGAGAAAAACCCTTGAGAGATTAGGCCCTAATTTGTATATTGTATAAATATGATCTTCGAGAAGAGTGTTTCAACTAATGCTTAATTGTGGGTGTTTTGATAAGTCCCACATCAATTGGAGATCAATCACCCAAATCTATTGAAGGTTTAAATCTAGTGTCATAAACGACTAATATGATCATCAATAGTTGTAATTATGGATGAACAAATACCCGAGACCCTGCCCAACCTGAAAAAAGAAGAAGATAGAAACGAGCGGGTTCAACCGGGTTGTGGGCCAACATGTTAGAATTTTGATTTGTTTTGGGTTGTTACGTGCGGGTCTGAGTTAACAAATCTAGGCCGACGATGACCGAACCTGTCCGAGTTATCAATAATTTTTTTTGATGATCCGGAAATTTTATTACATGATAGAGGGGTAAACTTAAAAGCTACTTTCACTTTTGTCACTCCATTTTCTCTCTTGAAGTGTACATCCGCTTCTCTTTCTTCCCCTCACCTCTTTCAATGTCCTTATCTCTTTCAATCTTTCCTTTCCCTCAATTTCTTTCAAATATTTCATCTGATTCCTCTTGTAACGCCCACTTTGATTATTTAATTATTTTATTATAGTATATAGTATATTATTATATATTATATGATTTTGATGATGTTTGTGACGTATGAGACTATGTTGTGGTGTAGTGCTTATTTTATTATTTAATGAAATAAGATATGTGATGTTAATATATATATATATATATATATATTTATATGAAAATAAAGATGTGCTATAATAACAATAATTTTGAGAGGTGGGGGTTGTTTTTATAATAAGATAGAGTTTTGTGGGATAAGTGAGATTAGAAAAGAGATATAAGAAGGAAATTAGGTTTAGAGAAAAAGTCAGTACGTGTTACAGACTTTTGCAAAAAGGGAGAAAAGTGGCCAGAGAAGAGGGAACCCCAATTCTGCAAACTTATCAGGTAAGGGTGAGCCTAGCTTCGATTTTATTATCCTGTAATTCAATTTTTTATGATTAACTATGGGATTGGGAAAGAGTTTGAGAGAATTCATAGATTAGGGTTATTGATGAATTTTGATGGTTTGATGTGAGAATGATGTCAATTGCTGTAAAAACGTGTTACAGAACCTATGTTAATCACTAGGATCATAATTCTGAAAGATTAGAGGCATAACATGAGAGATTGGATGAGTTTTGACGAGAGATTGAGCAAACCCGTACCCTGTTCTGCGATAGTTCGCCGGGGCGAGCAAACCTACTCACCGTGGCGAGCAGAACGGCATCGCTCGCGAGGCGAGCAAACCACTCGCCGCAGTGAGTAACAGGATACCACGTAGAGCTCGCGAGGCAAGCAACTTAGCTCGCCGTGGCGAGCGACCCTTTAATGCGCGCGAGGCGAGTAGAACCACTCGCCGCAGCGAGTAGTAACATAATGCTAGGTAGCTCGCGCGAGGCGAGCAGAACCACTCCCCATAGCGAGTAATGTGGTCTCAGACCACTAGAACTTGAGTTTTGTAATTCTGTTTTGAGCGAGGCTTTGAGGGTAGACCTTTGGATAGTATTAGAGATGTTTTATGACCTAAAATACAATCTGTAATGATGCTTTAAGATGATTTTAATTGTTGGCGTTAATCTACGATTTATATGCATATTAAGTGAGTTATATGAATGATGCTTAAATGATATTTGCGACGATGATTATGTGCTGTGAATATGTGTTAAATGTGTTGAGCTGCTGCCATGTATTATTATAATTGCATGCATCGGTCAAGAGTCGTAAATGATGTTAAGATGTTGTGTTAACTTGTTTAAGTATAAAGAGTCGAGTTCATGCATTTGCATAATTTGAGACGGTGGAGCTTTTGCTCAAAGCGACGGTGGAGCATTTGCTCAAAGCGACGGTGAAGCTTATTTAAGCTTAAATATTGGTACCACATGCATGATGTTTAAGATGTTAGAGTTGCATTTGTCGAGTCTTGTGTCTAAGACGTTATGAGATGATTTGTTATGTGAAGGTGTTTCAAGATGATTCGTTATATGTAGATGTTTGAGATGTTTCCGTTATATGTGATGATTGTTGTTGTTGTTGTTAAGCATAAATGTTTGAATTATATGTTAATATAATTGTTGTGAATCTCACCCCTTCTGTTGGAATTGTCGCCTTGTGGGCAAGTGCAGGTGACCAAGCATAGGTTTGACGATGTGAGAGGTCCTTGTGGTGTCGTAGGAAATGCTCTGATATGTAACGGGATGGGGTTTTATTGAATTCTATTCCTTTATGTATCATGTTGAACTAAATATGACGTTTACGAACTATCTTTGAATTTTTGAGATGCTTGTGAGGCCTGTGTGCCAAGAACTAATTCTTTTAAGGATTTTTGAATTATGATTCCGCTGCTAAATTTGAACATTGACGAGGAAATAAATTATTATTCATTTTGTTTAAAGTTTTTATGAAATGTGACATCCTGAATATTGCGATATACTTTGATTATATATATGAATTTTTATACTTGGGATTTGGGGGTGTTACACCTCTTTCCCTCACATCTTAGTTAGAAAACTACACGGTTGTGGATCTAATTCAACATAATTGAAATCGATTTCTTCCCTTTCTCAAATCTTATCTGAGTTACAAATTAACATTCAAGAGTAGATAATAGGAAATATGTTAAAAAAAAAGGCAACGGGAAACATGTCAAACTTTATCGTACTTTCTTGTTAGAATAGAAATATGTGAAACTTATAGAGACTTTTTACTGTGTTAGAAATCGAATTTGGTTTTTATATAAATAATAGAGGTGTAGATTCTTTTTTTATTAACTTTCAAATTGCATCAATAACATATTCTATTTCAACAAGTATAGTTCAAGATATGATCTTATCTTTAAGTCTTGTAACCTTGTTCAACATAATGTGTTGTCTGCTTTTCCTTTATGTTCTCTTCAATGAATACCTTAACAAAGTAATATTTCCCGAGGCTAAAATGTCTTTGGTGAGGTTTTCAACCCCAAGAAACTTAACAAATGGGGAATGAGGGTTGGTTTTATGAAGTTTAGGGAGGGTTGGAGATGTGGATGTGATGGAGAGGAAGATGGTGGATGTAAGGTGGGGTATTCACAAGCTTAGAGTTAATAAGGCTAGGTTTGGAAGAGAAGAGAAAAAGGAATTAGATGGCCAAATGGTGAGAAGGTTTTTGGTGAGTAGAGGCAGAGTGGCTGAAGAAGTGTCCTTTATAAATTCTTTGCAGAGTAAGCTTCAAAATGGTGTGGTGGTGCTATCGGTAGGCCCGATAATGGAGGTGATGTCGTCGGTTGAAGTTTTGGAGGACCTTTTGTTTGTTTTTTTTAACTTATAGTGAAGAAGTGAAAACTATTCAGCAAAGATTTTTCATGGAGGGTTGACAGGGGTGGAGGTGTGCCCAATGGGGGAGAAAATGGTGATGTTGAAGTGTGATTTTGTGGAGGATTTTGAAGAAGAAAAAAACAATGCAAGAGGGAAAAGGCTTGGTGTAAGGTTATCTTTAGGGAGATTAAAAGGTGGTCACCACAATCAGGGGTGGCCCTGAGCACGGGCCGAGGGGGGGCAGCCCAGGGCACCATAATTTTAGGGGCACAATTTTTTTTTTACTACCTATATATGTATGTATGTATATATACTTCTATAAAAAAAATGTAAAATGCTAGTTGCTGACAAAATAATAGAGGCACTACAAAGTCAGAACTAATAAATGACGTTACTAAATGAAATAAATAACAGAGGCACTACAAAGTCAGAACTAATAAATGACGTTACTAAATGAAATATAAAATAAAATCAGTCAACTACATATACAAAAAAATATTAATTACGTCCATAATTTTAGCAAATAAACCGATGTGTAATGAGTGAAAAGCAAGTGAATAATCTAATTGGGCGCTAAATTAAAATAATGATATTGAGTGTTAAAAATAATAAAGAGTAAGAGTTTTTGCATTTGCATATTAAAAGTTGCAATGTTTTACATAGTTTATTAGTCTCTTTTCTTTCTAATTCTTATTCTCTATGACTAACTTCTTCATCTCAATTTGTAAACAAAAAACATCTCTCCATCACAATTATGCGACTATATAATAGTCCAATTGATTTTTACTTTTGAGGAATCAGCATTGAATTATGATCCATGTGTGTTGTTTTGATAAACATGTTGTCTTTAGTTAATTAAACTTGTCGAGTGAAGCCTTGACTTTGGAACATGGATCCTAGCTTAGAGCTAATTGGTTCACATTTCAAAAATTCATACTTGTGTTCTTCTTGCACAATGTAAAATGAAATATTTAATAGTCTTTCCATTCATTTCTCTTAATCTTATCTTTTTTTGTAAAATATTTCTTTATAGGGGCACCACTCTCTTGATTCGCCCAAAGCATCCAAATTTGTAAGGCCGGCTCTGACCACAATTAGTTGCAGAATCAAGAAGAACTGGGATTGTGATGAGGGGTGTCCCTTTTCATGTAAGAGATGATTTTTTTCAAGAGGATTGGAGGATTGTTTGGGAAGTTAGTTGATATTGAGGAAGATACAGTTGGAGGGAACTGCTTTGATGTTGCAAAACTGCTCCATTCTACCAAAATGATGTGTATAATAAAGGAGTGGGTGTCTATAAAGGTCATGGGGGAGGTGTATAAGGTTTTTCCCGATACACCCTTTCACCCCAACATTGTTGGGCTTTGGGTGTGTATATAAATGGCGGGTGGTCCAATAGGCTTTGATACCATGTAAAACTCAACTTCATAGAGAATTCTTTAACAAACTTTTATATCATATCTCTTTTATTTTATTGAAATGAGTAGTTCTGCTATGAAACAACTTTTATATTAGAAGCTGATGAATACATCCTATAACCATTTAACCTATCTCGGACTGACACATGTCAGTTACCTGAAAACTCAGGTTTCAACTGTATACAACTTGCTTTACTAGATCTAACAACTTTCTTAACTAGTTCTAAAACTAATTACATGCTTAACTACTAGTTACAATTATACTTTTTACCCTAATAATTTCCTTACTTCCTCAAAACCTCACTGACTTAAGCATCAGAGCATGTTCAAGTACACCACCCCCTCCAATTCGAAAATGATTCGTCAATCTAAACATAACAAACACTGGAGCAAGATGAGGAAGTTAAACTACGCCGCATCAAAATGGTGAATATAACAACGCCACACTCAGACGGAGAAATAACAAGAAAAATCACTTATATACATTAGATAAAAGAGAAAAACAATATAAACGGGTGATTATGGGACAAAAGATATCGAAAATAACCCACTCCAATGGATGAAGAAGAATTCTCTCACTAGAAAAAAACTAGGCCCGACTCGTGTATATTGTATGAATATGATATTGGAGAAGAGTGTTTCAACTAAAGCTTAATTGTTGGTGTTTTGATAAAGTCCACATCAATCGGAGGTCAATGACACAAATCTATGAAAGGTTTAATCTAGGGTCATAAAAAACCAGCATGGTCATCAACAGAGTTGGAATGACATGTAATGGTCGTACTAAAAATTGCGAGTGATTAACAGTTAAAATCTTTGTAAATTTATAAGTTAAATAAAATGTTACGAATTGATCATTTTATTTGTTAGGAACATAGTAATGTATAATTTTTCCAATACCCAAAAATAATAGCACAAAACAGATAAGTTTTAACAGATAAGTTTTACGCAAGCGACAAAATTAAAGTGATTGGAATGTCGAAAAATCCTCACACAAGTTACAAATTAAAGTGATTGGAATACACTTGTTTATGGACCTTCAATGTTGATGCCCAAATTACTATTGGTTAAATGTGTAATAAGTTGAAAATGATTCGTTAATCTAAGCGTAACAAACACTGCAGCAAGATGAGAAAATAAACCACGCCGTACCAAAATGGTAAATAAAACAATGCCACACTTGGATAAACAAATTAAATAAAATAAAAATCACTTCTATGCACTTACTTAGATAAAGGAGAGAAAAATATTGCAAACAAATGATTCCATGACAAAAGATATCCAAAATCACCCGCTCTGATCGATGAAGAAGAACATAGGTTAGAGAGAAGATGAAACTTCTCTCACTAAAAAAAACTAGGGCCGGCACGTGTATATTGTATAAATATGATCTTGGAGAGAAATGTTTCAACTAAATCTAAATTGTGGGTGTGTTGATAAGTCCCGCATCGATTGGAGGTCATTGACATAAATGAGAGCTCTTATGTTTCAAAAGGTACATTTCAAAACAATTTTCACTATTACTCTTATGTTTAGTTATTGTTCATAAGTCATTGCTTATATGTTATAAAATACTAACACTGTTATCCTTCTTTTAACAATTTGTTATGCTTAAAATTTCATATTAAGCAAAAACCTAGAAACTCATCCAAAACCCAAAACAAAATAAAAATCCAGATATATCTAAATCACAAACACCAATCCACAATCTCATTTCTCCTTCATGATATTGAATCCCTTGAATCTTTTCTAAATCAACATCACACCGATTAATCCCTATAATCTTATCTTAATCAGATTGCTCCTTGGAGATTGAGGTGGATTTAGCAAATGTCCTATTAATTCTAATTTTTTTCTTTCTGATTTAGCAAACGTCCCCAAATAAACAACCTTTTAATTCTGACTTTTTTCTTCCTTTCATTTAAACATCTAGTTTTATTTTATTTTGCTCATTTTCATCGCATATGAAATATTGGTGGGTTGTCGTTGTGTAACAAGAAGATTTTTCAAGGTTTAGTGATGAAGATCTTAGTTTTTGGTATGAAGATCTATGTTTTTCAATGAAAATATGCGTTCTTTATTTTGGTGTAAAAAATGGTAACTGTGTTATCATTTTAAAACATAAAGGGTCAAATCGGAAAGGAAAAAATGATAAAGCATTGAATCATTAGCTTGATTTATTAAGCAAATCGTCATGAGGTGTATTAAACTTAATTTTCTAGGTAATACTCGCAATAAGATACAATTATCATTTTGAATTCCTCAATTATAACTTTTTTCTTCTCTGTCTATATATTAGTCTATGGATTAGTTGTTATCAAAACTTTAATTTTAAAATTAAGTTCCTTTATAGAACATTTGTTGCCAAATTGTTAATCAGGAAAATTAAGTTCTACATTTGTTAATATCTGATACGACCTCGTTAGATGAAGGATTTGTGAGAAAGTAGTGTCACATTTGATTATATTCAGCTATTTCCCTTTCTTCTATGGTTCAGTTTATTTCCATTCCTAAATTTAGGATTCCGTTATTTCCCTTTCCTTAGATTATGCAAGTTGTTAGATCAAGATTGGCTATATATGATGTAACAGTGAACTAATTCAATATGATGAATAATAACAAGTTTCACTTCCCTAATTCTCATGTATTTTCTCTCTAGGAGTTTCCACTCACTCGAAGAGTGCCAATTTCTTCATCTCTTTTCTCTTTAGGAGTCGGTCTCATCCCCGCTACCGTGAGGTCGGATGCGGAGATTTCATTTTTTTCCGGTGATTCAGATGGCTATTGGTGGATCCTCTACATTGAAGACCATTTCAGGGTGAATCATTCACCACCTCTTTTATCTGGCGATTTCAACCTGAATTAAGGGATGTTTTACCGGTGGACGATGAAGAAGAAGAGCCACACCAGGAGTTAACATTCCCAACTGTTGTTTCTGTCTCAAATCAAGTTGTGTTACCGACACATCCTTGTCTTCCGCCTTCAACACCAAATCAAGTGTCCATGGATGGGTCACGTTTAGAACTCCCTTCAAGGCCAAAGCAGGAAGTGCAATTAGGCCAACCGAAAATCACAATCTCCATTGATCACATACAACAATGAAGTATCAAGCAATTATGCACTCCATCTCTCTGTCCACATTCGGCGCCGCCTCCGAAACTGCCGGATCGAAGTGTTTGCTCTGTTGCTCCACTCGACGACACCGCCAACCATTATTCTCGTTTCTCCCAACCCTTGCCAGCTTCACGTAACTGCCTTTCACTTTACCACCGCTGTACACCTTTCATCCAATGTCGACACGCTTCGAAAAAGATGCGACATTGTTCGACACTATCCCATTTGACCCTGGTCCTCTAGAGCCCTTCCAGGAGAAAAAACCACCACATTGTTCCTCTGTTTTTGCTATCAACAAGATGCTAGATGAAATTACCCAACCATCCTATATGAATTTTGTGAAGATTTATCATGATGCACAATTCCATATTAATGCAAGTGGTATCCACCTCTGTAATATTTTTCATATGCAAAAGGTATTTCTTGCAATTTTCCAAGGAGCTCGAGGTCACAGTGGTGCATTTCATAATGCAATTTTAATTAAAGTGTTGACTCAAATTGTTGAGTTGAATGATCAGGGACTTGATTTTACTATTGTTAATGTTGGTGAACTTGCTGTTTTTTATTTCATTTGTGGATCTTCAATACCTGCTTATAAGCTACATGACAGTGACAAGAAGCGAGCTCTGTGATTCTCACGACACTCATTTTCGTGAGGTTATGCCTATGTTCTTCAAGTTAAACCCAAATGAAGATGTGCTTGCTGTGATAGGTCATTCATGTTTTAACTGTCAAAAGTTAACAATTTCCAAAGGTGGTGTGGAGCATATTTTAAACATATTTGCCTCAGTCCCTTGTACTCGACTTGAAACATAAATTTTTAATCTGAAGACTATCAAAAAGATGAGTCCTTATTCTCTCTCTCTTCTTTTAGTTGCATATGCTACTACTATTGGCAGTTGGAAGAATGCCACACAAAACTGTTGGAAAGTTGAACAACTCTTGTTTTATGGTAAGATCTTGATTAGCTTGCACCATCAATTTGTTCCCTTATATGGATACCTTTTTTGCCACAATGTTGCACCACTGCATGCATATAAATATACTTTTAAGACAATGAATTCTTATGAATACCAATGGAATATTGGACGGCATCTTACCATGAAGTTTTCTTGTGTATTGCTATCCATTCATATTTCTGTCACCATACAAAGAAATGTGCACTATCATGTGGAGCTTAATACTCTAAGTGGGACCCAATTGGCATACAAGCAAAACAACAATGCACGTAATGCTCTTGCCATTAAAGGTGATTTTGACACAATTTATTATGGCATCACCCATAGTGTATCTCACCATTCCATAGTAGCAAATGACACACCATATGAAATGGTATATGGTTATTTTGGCAATGTTTTATCTGCAATTTCAATAACAAATGGATCCTTGCATTTCTAACAATGGGATCCTGGAGGTTGTTTTCTTGAGAAAAGGATGGTCTCGTACCGTGGACAAGGTGTTCTCTTGACGAGGCTTCACTGGAGGAATAGGAGCAATTACACATAATTTTTTACACCATTTCACTTTGATTATATTCAGTTATTTCCCTTTCCTAATTCTATGATTCAGTTTATTTCCATTCCTAAATTTACGATTCCGTTAGTTCCCTTTCCTTAAGATTATGCAAGTTGTTAGGTCAAGATTGGCTATATATGATGCAACAGTGAACTAATTCAGATGTGATGAATAATAACAAGTTTCACTTTCTTCCTTAATTCTCGTCTATTTTCTCTCTAGGAATTTCCACTCACTCGAAGAGTGCCAATTTCTTCATATCTTTTCTCTTTAGGAGTTGACACTCACTCGAAGAGTGCCCTTTTCTTCGCTCTAAAATAAGTAGAGTGTATCAATATCTTTGTTGTGATATGAGATAACTTAATATTTTTTGTTTTGATTTTGAAAGGCTGAATTTTGCTACTATGTGCAATCAAGAGAAATAAAAGAGTGTGGATACTTGTAAGGATCTACCTTCCTAAAAGGAGTGTTTGTTTAAATATTATCAATATGGAACATGTAAACACCAAGAAGATTGTGTATGGTTTCCTTGTTTAGTTCATGACTTCTTGAGCATATTCATGTTTTCATATCTTTGAACCGGATTTTGCAGTTTTCTCCTCGATTTTTTGGGATACAACACGGAGAAACCTAATTTTTTCCTCCCGATATCCATACCCCTTTGATGTTTCCCCTCATCTTGACACGAGAATCTTTCCATCAATCTGTATAGAGAATTTGATTTTTCTACTGGGTGCCTCATGTTCCACTTCAGAATCTTTCCTTATTTTAGATTTCTTTTCTGGCATAGCACCATGGGATTTCAATTATGTCGTGTCTCAGGTACATGAATCAAATTTTCATCCTTTGATAATGACACAAAATTAGGATGATTGTCATGGTTACTATTGCTACTCTTTTTCCTTCTATCACCTCTTTTGGTGCAACTTTCTGTTGGAACAAAAAGTATTTAACACCGCCTTTAAATTTTGATGATAACAAAGTATTAAAAGCTCAATTGGATATGCTAATATTAGTGTGCAGGACCATAGAATTTATAAGTCTTAAATCAAGATATTGGTTTTGGAAGAACAAAAGAAAAAAAATAGGACCATAGTATTTTTTTTCTTTATCATTAGCTTTACCGAGTATACATTGATGCATTTGCATTATTATAGAAAAAAAATATGATCATAAGTATAAAATGAAAAATATTGTATTAGGAGCATTTGCATGCAGTATTGTGCAGAGGGTAGAATTAGAAAAATATAATCAATATCATTTGCATATAATATCGAATTATCTATGGACAAACGCTTATGAAAATACATCTACTGTTGTAGACAATGGGAGTACCGACTAGGGACAAAGTAGTATTGATTAAAGGTTAAAAAATAATCGCTTTAACAGAAAACGATTAGTCTTCGTAAACTTAGTTAAGTTGGCAGGGACATTGAATAATATATACAGAGATCGGGATTCAAACGTCAGACACCTCATTTATTTACTTTAAGATGTGAATTTCTAACTGTAAAGCCACTTGACAAAAAAAAAAAACGATTAAAAAATAATACTAAAAATTAGATTTAAAAAATAAACTAAGAAGCTAAATTATTTTTTGTTTCTGTACAAAAGAGGGCCAGAGGGCCAAAGGCCTAAGAGACCAAATGCACAACACGTTTATAGGAATGCAAACCCTAGAAATATCTTAAAAATGAGTCTTTAAAGCTCTTTAGGAGGTGTCTCCATAAGAAGAAGATTCCAAGAATCTTACGAGAGGTTAAAATTTGTGAGCCAATCAACACATCTGCCTCCGCACCAAGTGTGAATAACTTGAGTATATCAATTGCGCTGAAGAACCGTGCAATAATCACCATTCTATTATTTATACTAGCGGAAAGACAGGGACTATCGTGCTCGTCTGTCCGCTCTTTCTACTGCGCTAACACATGTGCTTATTTTATTATGTTTGTTTGTATAATTTTAATTAAAATTTAAAACATTATGGAAATTATTGATATATTGATTTATAAACAAAATATTGTCAAGGCATATAACAAAATTATTTTTGAACTGAACATATTTTAGTTTGCCTGCATATAAAATTAAGGTAAAATAATGATCATTTATTGTTTATTCTAATAGTAATTAGTAACATCATAACATAAATGTGTGTGTCGTGTAGAAGAAACATCATAAATAAATGTATAAATGACATGGTATGTAAAATAAACATTGCGATTGCGATAAAATAATATCTTTAAAAACTACATTTTTCGTAAAGTCTCCATCTTCTCCTTCTATTTTCCATTCTTTAATGAGAACTTTTGTTGAATTTTGAGAAACACCTCTTGATAAAGCTACATATAATTGACCATGGCTGAAAACATGTCGTGGAAGATAGATTCTGACATTGGGAATGGTCTGCCCTTGTGATTTATTTATGGTAATAGCAAAACTTAGTCAAACAGGAAAAAAAATTCTACTGAGCACAAAGGGAAGTCATGAACTCGCATTTGTTTTTAATTTAATTCTTGGCAAGAATGCTCTTTTTCCAGAATTGCTTCCTGTTAGGATTTCCATATCTAACATATTCTTAGATAAACCACGACATAACAACCGTGTTCCATTACACAGGTCTGTTGGAACAAAGGTGTTCAGCAATACCACGTTTTGAGTTTTGATGATAACAAGGTATTAAAAAGTTGTCAATTGGATATTGCTAATATTTGTTTAAGTATGCAGGATATCAATTAAGATTTGTATCTTAGAAAGTATTCTGTTTTGAACAATGTTAAAAGAGCAATAAATCCAGAGAAGCTTGTTGCTTGTGATTCTGTATCGAAGAGAGTCTGAAGACTGTATCGAAGAGAGTCTGAAGACTGTATCGAAGAGAGTCTGAAGACTGTATCGAAGAGAGTCTGAAAACTGTATCGAAGAGAGTCTGAAGACTGTATCAGAGTCTGAAGAACATCAGAATCTGAGAACCAAGAGAGTCTGAAGATTATCAGAAGCATAGTGCTACAGTGAGTCTGAAGTCACAAATTTGATGATCTGCTAACAGTGATCTCTACTGCATTGCTATGCACAAAGAAACTCTAATGGAGTAACGGCTAGATTCTAAGTCAACTTGAGCGTGGGAAGCACAAAGACAAAGATTGCAGGCCAGTACAGAGTACGTTGTACGAACTCTGTTTCCACTACTCCACTACCTCGTACAGTTTGGCAACTGTGTCTACCGGTATTAATCCTCAAAGGGAATGGAATTCAAATGATGCTATTGAAGGACTATTACCAAATCAAGCAACAGATCAACAGTCATTGATCAAGCTTCAGAAATCATCCTGATGCGCTAGATGACTCAACGTCTCTTTCCTACGCCTATATAAAGGATAGAAGACCTGAAGAATTGTTGGACTCTACAACTTAGAAAAACTGCATTGCGCTGCTTTCGTATTCAACTGAGTCTTAACAAAAGCACATCATTAACTTAGATTCTTACAAACTGAGTATTCTAGAATTTTTAAGT
Organism: Medicago arabica; assembly: GCA_946800305.1. NCBI lineage: Eukaryota > Viridiplantae > Streptophyta > Magnoliopsida > Fabales > Fabaceae > Medicago > Medicago arabica. Next base: position 13,100,882 of record OX326964.1, read on the forward strand.
TTCACAGAAAAACAGAGTCTGTCTTTTGTGTAAAACAGAGTCTGTCTTTGTTGTAATTGAAACACATTTTGATTGTTATCAAGTGTTTCAACTGTATTCAATTTTCTGTAATTGTGTAAAAGTCTCTTGCTTTTGTGCTTGAGCAAAGGAAGTCTCTTGGCTGCGTCCTTGAGAAAAGGAAGTCTCTTAGTTGTGTCTTTGAGCAAGGAAGTCTCTCGCCTGTGTGCTTGAGCAAGGAAGTCTCATACTGTGTGTTTGAGCAACTTGTAATTTGATATTACATTTTAGTGAACTCTCCTTGGAAGTACAAGGGGGACAGGACTACTTCCGGTTTGTGGAAGGAACCTGTATAATTGCTTGTGTTCTCTCTTCTCTCTTTATCTCTTGATTATTCCGCTGCAATCATAACCTAATCTCCTATCAGACTCTGATCTCATTCAGACTCTGAGTTTAAAGGAATTAGATTCTCACTCTTCAAGAGTTGCGAAAAGAAAACACAATTCAACCCCCCCTTCTTGTGTTTTTCTCACCTTCAGTTGGTATCAGAGCTCCGGCTCTGTTGTCATAGCACTTAACCGTGTAACAGAAAAGATCCAGAGAAAAACATGTCTTCCAGTGAACAGTCTTCTTCTGGTGCTGCTATTCCATATGACTATGGATCCAATAACAGCAGTAGAAAGGCTGATTATGGAAAAATTCCTAAGTTCAATGGTGATCATGAAGAATTTTCTTGGTGGAAAACCAACTTCTATAGTTATGTCATGGGTCTTGATGAAGAACTCTGGGACATACTTGAAGATGGTGTTGGTGACTTACAACTTGATGACGAAGGTGCTGCCATTGACCGCAAACTTCACACTGCTGCTCAAAAGAAAATCTATAAGAAACATCATATCATCAGAGGGGCTCTTGTCACTGCTATTCCTAAAACGGAATACATGAAGATGAGTGATAAATCTACTGCTAGAGCCATGTTTGCTTCTCTCTGTGCTAACTACGAAGGAAGCAAAAAGGTCAGGGAAGCTAAAGCTCTTCTATTAGTTCATCAATATGAACTATTTAAGATGAAAGAGGATGAAAGTATTGAGCAGATGTACTCAAGATTTCAAACTCTAGTATCTGGTCTTCAGATACTGAAGAAGAGTTACATAGCTTCTGATCATGTTAGCAAGATTTTAAGGAGCTTACCCTCTAGATGGAGACCAAAGGTCACTGCAATTGAGGAGGCTAAAGATTTAAACACTTTAAGTGTTGAAGATCTTGTAAGCTCACTCAAGGTTCATGAGTTAAGTCTCAATGAACATGATTCTGCAAGAAAATCCAAAACCATTGCCTTAAAATCAAAAGGAAGGTCTTCCAAGGCTCTCAAGGTTGAAGAGTCTGAAAATGAGTCTTCAGCTTCTGAAAGCTCAGAGGAGGATCCTGATGTAGCAAAGGAAATGGCTATGCTTTCAAGCAGAATGCAGTACCTTGCTAAGAAGAACAAGAGATTTCTGAGCAAGAGCAGTGGAAAGGGGTTCAAAAAGGAGGATCAGAAAGGTTGCTTCAACTGCAAGAAAACTGGACATTTTATTGCTGAGTGTCCAGAACTGCAGAAGGAGAAACCCAAGTCAAAGAGGTCAACCTTCAAGTCAAGCAAGTTTAAGAAGCAGATCAAGAAAAGTCTGATGGCCACCTGGGAAGATCTTGATAATGAGTCAGGGTCTGAGGATGATGATGCTGATGGTGAAGCAAATGTAGCTGTTGGACTAATGGCTACAACCGAATCTGTTAAAGAGACACCTGAGGCAAAATCAGATGCAGACTCTGAGAATGAAACAGAGGTATATTCCGAACTCACAAGATCTGAACTTATAGAATCTGTCAATGAACTTCTTGGTCATTTTAAAGCTAAGACCACTGAGTTGAAGAAAGTCAAACAACAGCTTGATAAGCTGTCAAAAAGACATAATTCAACTTTGTTGGAATTAGAAGATTTAAAGGAAGAAAATATCTCTTTATTGATCAAGAAGTGTAGCTGTAAATACTTAAGTGAGCAAGATGTTGCTCTGCAAGAATTTATTGCTACTGGAATTGACAGATCAAGGGTTGCATCCATGATCTATAGGACGTATCAGAACAGAGGACAGGGTCTTGGATTCATTGGAGGAAACTCAAATGAAATGACTCTGAAACCTGGTTCTGATGGAGCCAGAAAGGCATTGGAAAAGCACTTTGTAAGAGAGTCTGATGATGTCAACACAGTGACTCATTCAGAACCTACAACCTCTACTTCTAAGGTTCTGACTAAGTCAAAATCTCAGAATGTTAAGGTAAAGGGTCTGAAAAACTTTGAACCCAAAGCTTTAAAGTCTCAGACTCTGAAACATTCAAAGTCTGATAAACAGACTCTGAAAAAGCCAGAGTCTGAAAAACCAAAGCCTAAGTTTCAAAGAAGAGAAATTGTGAAAGGTAAGTTGAAACCTAAACCAAACGGTTCTAAACCCAAGGTATGGGAGAAAACATTGCCAATGACTTCAAGACGTAACTTACAAAAGGAGTTCAATGGTTCTAAGACTAACCAAAAAGGACCCATAAGAATATGGGTACCTAAGTCTGATATTATTGATGCTGCAGGTATGTCTAAAAGGACTAGAAAAGCACAAGGCTTGGTACCTAGATAGTGGTTGCTCGCGTCACATGACGGGAGAAAGGTCTATGTTCCTAACCCTAACCATGAAAGAGGGAGGAACTGTGGGATTTGGAGGAAACCAGACTGGCAAAATCATTGGTACTGGAACCATTGGTAACTCTCTGATCTCAATCAGTAATGTGTGGTTCGTTGATGGACTTAGACATAACTTACTAAGCATAAGTCAATTATGTGACAGTGGTTATGATGTGTTGTTTAATAAGAACAACTGCACAGTGGTTAACAAGGATGATCAGTCCATAGTCTTCAAGGGAAAACGAAGAAACAATGTATACAAGATAAAATTCTCAGAACTGACTGATCAGAAGGTAATGTGCCTTCTGTCAATGGGTGATAAGAAGTGGATGTGGCATAGACGTTTGGGACATGCTAACTGGAGATTAATCTCTAAGATTAGCAAGTTACAACTTGTCAAAGGCCTACCAGACATTGACTATCACTCAGATGCTCTTTGCGGAGCATGTCAGAAAGGGAAAATTGTCAAGAGTCCCTTCAAGCCGAAAGAAATTGTTTCAACTTCCAGACCCTTGGAGTTACTTCATATTGACTTATTTGGACCAGTTAACACTGCATCCTTATATGGAAGTAAATATGGACTAGTTATTGTTGATGACTACAACAGATGGTGTTGGGTTAAATTTCTGAAAACTAAAGATGATTCATATTCTGTGTTTAGTAAATTCTGCATCCAAATTCAATCAGAGAAGGAAATGAAAATCTTGAAAGTCAGAAGTGATCATGGAGGAGAATTTGAAAATGAACCGTTTGAGGTTTTCTGTGAAAAACATGGAATTATTCATGAATTCTCTGCACCTAGAACTCCACAACAAAATGGAGTTGTAGAGAGAAAGAACAGAACCTTACAAGAGATGGCTAGAACCATGATCCATGAGAACAATCTGGCTAAGCATTTTTGGGCAGAAGCTGTAAACACAACTTGTTATGTTCAGAACAGAATCTATATTAGAGCTCTGTTGAACAAAACAGCTTATGAACTCTTTAAAGGAAGAAAACCCAACATATCTTATTTTCATCAGTTCGGATGTACATGTTATGTCCTGAACAACAAAGTCTACCTAAAGAAATTTGATTCCAAAGCTCAAAAGGGAATCTTTTTAGGTTACTCTGAACGCTCTAAGGCATACAGGCTGTATAATTCAGAAACACAATGTGTGGAAGAATCTATGCATGTAAGATTCGATGACAAAGAGCCTGGAAGTGAAACTCCAGTGCAAGATGAAAGTCATGAAGAATCTCAAGATTCTGATGATAACTCAGAATCTGATCAGATTCCAGAATCTGAAGATACTTCAGAAGCTGGAACAACCCCTGAAGTTCCTAATGAAGAAGCTTCTGATGAAGCTCAAAATGGTTATCTGCAAGCTAGTCAATCCAAACAATCTTTCAAATACAAGTCTTCACATCCAGAAGATCAGATAATTGGCAATAAAGAAAGTCCTATGAGAACAAGATCGCATTTCAGACAAGAAGAGTCTGCTTTAGGATTATTATCTGTTATTGAACCAACTTCTGTTGAAGAAGCTCTTGGAGATGAAGGATGGATTCTAGAAATGCAAGAAGAACTGAATCAATTCAAAAGGAATGAAGTATGGGATCTAGTAGCTAAGCCTAATCACAAGAACATCATTGGAACCAAGTGGGTGTTCAGAAATAAGCTTAGTGAACAAGGAGAAGTAATCAGAAACAAGGCCAGACTTGTTGCGCAGGGCTACAATCAGCAAGAAGGCATTGATTACATAGAAACTTTTGCTCCAGTTGCAAGATTGGAAGCAATCAGGTTACTTCTTTCCTATGCAGTTAATCACAACATAACTTTGTATCAAATGGACGTTAAGAGTGCATTTCTTAATGGTGTCATTTCTGAAGAAGTATATGTCAAACAACCTCCTGGCTTTGAAGATTTAAAGCATCCAGAGCATGTTTATAAATTAAAGAAATCACTCTATGGCTTGAAACAAGCTCCCAGAGCTTGGTATGAAAGACTGAGTAATTTCTTGATTCAAAACAACTTTGAACGAGGACAAGTTGACACTACTCTATTCAGAAAGACTCTAAAGAAAGACATTCTTGTAGTTCAGATTTATGTTGATGATATTATTTTTGGTTCTACAAATAGTTCACTTTGCAAAGAGTTTTCGAAAGTTATGCAGGATGAATTTGAAATGAGCATGATGGGAGAATTGAAGTTCTTTCTTGGAATTCAAATCAACCAATGCAAAGATGGAGTCTACGTTCATCAGTCCAAGTATACGAAAGAGCTTCTGAAGAAGTTCAATCTTGAGGACTGCAAAGAAATGAATACTCCAATGCATCCAACCTGCACTCTGAGCAAAGAAGATCAAGGAACCAAAGTTGATCAGAAGCTGTATAGAGGTATGATTGGTTCTTTGTTATACCTAACTGCATCCAGACCAGATATTTTATACAATGTATGTTTGTGTGCAAGGTTTCAATCAGATCCTAGAGAGTCTCACTTAACTGCTGTTAAGAGAATCTTTAGATATCTGAAAGGAACTACTAATCTTGGACTTCTTTACAAGAAATCCTCTGACTACAAGCTAGTTGGATTCTGTGATGCTGATTATGCTGGAGACAAGATTGAAAGAAAATCTACCAGTGGCAATTGTCAATTCTTGGGAGAGAATCTGATATCCTGGGCTAGCAAGAGGCAAGCAACCATTGCTCTGTCTACAGCAGAAGCAAAATACATCTCAGCTGCTAGTTGTTGTACACAGCTACTCTGGATGAAACATCAGCTTGAGGACTATCAAATAACTGAAAACCATATCCCAATTTATTGTGATAATACAGCAGCTATATGTTTGTCTAAAAATCCAATTCTGCATTCAAGAACAAAGCATATTGAGATTAAACATCATTTTATAAGAGACTATGTTCAAAAGGGAATTTTAGATATTCAATTCATTGATACTGATCATCAATGGGCTGATATATTTACTAAACCCTTATCTGTTGAAAGATTTGATTTCATAAAGAAAAATTTGAACATGTGTTATGTCTCTGGGTAATATGCGCCTCTGAAAACAGAATTCAGACTCTGAAAATATTCAGAAGCTATCTGGGAATCAGACTCTCTTTTGGAGACTCTGATGAAAGCTTCTGGTAAAATATTCAGACTCTGGTGAGGAATCTTTAGACTCTCAGAAGCTCGTGTTAGTGGAAGTGTGACTGTTAAGTTCAGTAACACCTGCCCCACTATGGTGACAGTTACTTTACAGTTTCTCAGACGTGGCCTGTCTGTATTGGGTAAGAACTCAAAGGGCAATGATTTCATTATGTTAAATAAGTTACCTTCGCTTTGTCCCAATACGTTTACGGCTGCATGCTATATGTATTTATTGTTTGTGTTTGTTTGTCCCCTACTCTTTCCAAACAGTTATCAAACATTTTCTCTATAAATACATAACACACACAACTCACTTCTCTTTTCACTCTTTGATTTTCTCTCTGAACAAATTTCTTGTTTTTCAATACTTTGCAAAACTTTTTTTGTTCTCAAATCAAACTCTTAGAAAAACCCTAATGGCAAGTGATCTCATCCAATCTGGTGTTATAATCAAGTCCGGAGGATCCTATGTTATCAAACCCAGAACAATGAACATCATCAAGGAGACTCTGGAAATTCAAGTTGAATCTCCAGTAGATTTTGGTTCACTCAGTCGTCATGGAGTTGACGTTGCACCTCATTTCTTATCACAAGGAATGATGAGATACTTTGGTATGTTGAATGGACCAACATATCAGGAGCTTGTTAGAGATTTTTGGGTTAGGTCAGAAGTCTACGACAAAGCTGAAGCTACGTTGGAAGAAACAGTAGCAATCTCAAACAACCCCAAGCTTGTTGGCAAGAACAGAGACCAAATGGGTTTAAGACCGTACAATGGTCTTGAAATAAGGTCTGCTGTGATGGGAATTCCAATAGTTATCACTGAAGAGGTGGTAGCCAGGGCTTGTCAGATGGAGAGCGCTGGTAAATTTCAGTGGAATGTCAACAAGAAAAGTGAATGGGCCGTTGTCTGCAACAAGTTGTTATTTGAAGGGAGACCCTCAAATAAATTGGTGGATATGCATCCTGAGCATAGGGTGCTTCTGAAGATTATACTGGACAGTATGCTTCAGAAAGGAGGAGGAACAGATACATTGTATGTGGATCACAAAGTTCTTCTTTATTTTCTTATCAACAAAATAAAGATCAACTTCCCCAGATATGTGATGCACCACATGTGTTGGGCCATCAAGAAGAGTCAATCAGAAACCAGGAGGCAAGTTCCTTTTGGAAGATTAATATCTGAGATTCTGTATCAAGGAGGCCTCTTGAAGGTCTTATCAGAATCTGGTGTGGTATCAGATATTCATCTAGGAACTGTGACCGGTAGAATCATCAATGGCAAGACTCTGCAGTACATGAAGATTGTCAAGAGATTCAACCCCTCTAAGCATGATATGAGAGAATCCTATGTACAATCTGATTTGATGATGGACTTCCCTCCCATATCCAAAGAAGATAATCCTGAAGTTCTTGCTAGATTTGTGGTGGATTACTTCAAGGAGACTGGTAGAATAATCAACTATTCTGCTATTCCTGAGACTGCTGGAGGAGGCCCTCTTAAGGTCAAAGGAAAAAGGACCAAGGAAGTGGTTCTCAAGGAAGAGGAAGAGAAGCAGGAACCTCTCAAGAAAAAGATCAAATCTTCTGCTCTTCCTGGAGTTTCAATTGGTTCTCCTTCTGCATCTTCTGCACTTCGTGAAATTAAGGATGGAAAGAAGGCTAAGAAAGATGAGAAGAAGGCTAAGAAAGCTGAGAAGAAAGCAATAACAGGCAAAGCTGACAGAGACTATGACAAGTTAGCTCAAGATATTGTTGATTTCCTTGATACTAACTCTGGAGGTGAAGAGAGTCAGATCAAGAAGAGAAAGGTGGATGTGATTCCTGTGGCTAAGGATGTAGCACAGAAGATAGGTACTTCTGTATCTATGATTGAGGATGAACACACTGCTGGCAAGGTTATGGCAGCAGATTTGATTGCTGAAGAGTTGAAGGAAGAGACTGTCAAGGAAGCTGCTAAGTTGCTTGCTTCTGCTCTTAAACAGAAGAATCCTTCAGAACCTGCAGAAGCTGAGTTATCAGAAGCTACTGTGTCTGATCATTATGCCTCTCCAGAAGCTGGCATTGGCACCTCTGGCAACGTGGCATATAGCTCATCTTCTTCTTTGAATCATGAGTCAGAATCAGATTCAGAATCTGACAACAAACCCTTGAGCCAAATTCTTCCATTTCTCAAAAATTCATCTCCCTCACCAATCAAACCCATATCATCCTATAACCCGCTTGACCCTGCAGTAGTTGATTATGTTGATTCAACTATGGACAGAGTGATTCAAGACACAATCACAGTGTCTATGAATCTTCCTGCTGACCATCCTGCTCAACCTTCATTTCTCAAACCACTTCAGGCAATTCAACCTTCTGAAAAGCCTGAACCAACCATTCAATCCAAACAGCCATCCCCCCAAACTGAAACCATTTGTGTAGACTCTCCAGACACTCTAGATTCTCTTGAAAAACATCTAGGAGGAGAACTACCAAAAACCCCTGCAAAATCCAAAACAACAAAAGCTACTTCATCTGTTTCCAAACCAGACCCTATACCTGAACCTACAGAGAATCTGACTTTAGCTTCTGCTGAACCTTCAGAACCTGTTGTTGAACCAGCTTCTGAAAATCTGGAACAAGCTTCTGATATTGTATCAGAAACTGTAACAAATTGTAAAGCTAAGACCAGAAGAGTTTCCCAACCTCTTTGTGATCCTATAACCTATTTCCCAGGTTTTGAAACTTTTCTAGCTTTAAGAGCTTCTCAACCCTCAACCTCTGAACCTCAAACTGACTTATTTGATTCAAGTAAGATAGATGAGTTCTATGTTTCTTCATGCAATAAGCTCAAAGAAGTGATTGAGCAAAGGCATATATCAATACTTAATGTGAGCTATGAGGACAAGTTCTCTACAGTGAAGACTGAGTTTTTGGATTTTATCACCAAAATTCAAAAGGCTGCTGCCAGGGAACAAGCTCTTGTTACTGCCAAGCATGTTGAAGAAGTAAAGAGGGCTGAGAAAGTTGCAGTTCTGGAAAATGCTCCTATTCTGAGGATAAGAGATACACCCTTCTTTGATGAAGATCAGTATATTTCTAGAGAATCAGTGGCTTACAATTCCTTGAAGAGGAAAATGTATAGAATTCAAGAAGAAGCTAGACTGGAAAGAGAAGCACATTTTCAAAGAACTGAGGCTCTGGAAGAGATGGTAAAGAAACAGCAAGAGGATCTCCAGAAACTGATGGATCATCTTGCCAAACAAAACCAACCTTAGTTTAATTTCATTTTTTGCTTATTTTTTTTGTAATTCTTGTTTACTATCTTCTAAACTTACGTTATGTTTCAATTTATACAAGTTGTTTTTGATTCTATTTGCATTCAATTTTTTTTATGCTCTGAATCTTCTATGTTTTCCCTCTGAATCTCATTCTTCCTTAAAACATGTTTACACCCTTACCTTAAGTCATTTAAAAAGGGGGAGGAATCTGTTCTGAACTTTTTTTGTTGATGACAAAAGGGGGAGAAGGGAAAGTATTTATGTCAGGGAGGAGAGAAAAATTTTCTTTAATTACATTGCATGTTACGTATAAGTTAAAGGGAAATCTGCGAAAGGTGCTTAGTTAGACTCTGAGCCCTGTTTTAGAATCAATTTTCTGAATATTCTGAGAATGAATTTGATTGATTATGAAAGTGAATTTAATTAACCTGGATAGAACTCAAGATGAGCTTACAAACCTCAACTTAAGAACTATCAGACTCAGGGGGAGTTAGAGCTTACAAACCTCAGACTCTGAGCTTACAAACCTCAGAACCCCTTAAGTCAACTTGTTAATTAGATTAACAACAATTGACCTTTTAAATACTAATGTTTGTCATCATCAAAAAGGGAGAGATTGTTGGAACAAAGGTGTTCAGCAATACCACGTTTTGAGTTTTGATGATAACAAGGTATTAAAAAGTTGTCAATTGGATATTGCTAATATTTGTTTAAGTATGCAGGATATCAATTAAGATTTGTATCTTAGAAAGTATTCTGTTTTGAACAATGTTAAAAGAGCAATAAATCCAGAGAAGCTTGTTGCTTGTGATTCTGTATCGAAGAGAGTCTGAAGACTGTATCGAAGAGAGTCTGAAGACTGTATCGAAGAGAGTCTGAAAACTGTATCGAAGAGAGTCTGAAGACTGTATCAGAGTCTGAAGAACATCAGAATCTGAGAACCAAGAGAGTCTGAAGATTATCAGAAGCATAGTGCTACAGTGAGTCTGAAGTCACAAATTTGATGATCTGCTAACAGTGATCTCTACTGTATTGCTATGCACAAAGAAACTCTAATGGAGTAACGGCTAGATTCTAAGTCAACTTGAGCGTGGGAAGCACAAAGACAAAGATTGCAGGCCAGTACAGAGTACGTTGTACGAACTCTGTTTCCACTACTCCACTACCTCGTACAGTTTGGCAACTGTGTCTACCGGTATTAATCCTCAAAGGGAATGGAATTCAAATGATGCTATTGAAGGACTATTACCAAATCAAGCAACAGATCAACAGTCATTGATCAAGCTTCAGAAATCATCCTGATGCGCTGGATGACTCAACGTCTCTTTCCTACGCCTATATAAAGGATAGAAGACCTGAAGAATTGTTGGACTCTACAACTTAGAAAAACTGCATTGCGCTGCTTTCGTATTCAACTGAGTCTTAACAAAAGCACATCATTAACTTAGATTCTTACAAACTGAGTATTCTAGAATTTCTAAGTTTCACAGAAAAACAGAGTCTGTCTTTTGTGTAAAACAGAGTCTGTCTTTGTTGTAATTGAAACACATTTTGATTGTTATCAAGTGTTTCAACTGTATTCAATTTTTTGTAATTGTGTAAAAGTCTCTTGCTTTTGTGCTTGAGCAAAGGAAGTCTCTTGGCTGCGTCCTTGAGCAAAGGAAGTCTCTTAGTTGTGTCTTTGAGCAAGGAAGTCTCTCGCCTGTGTGCTTGAGCAAGGAAGTCTCATACTGTGTGTTTGAGCAACTTGTAATTTGATATTACATTTTAGTGAACTCTCCTTGGAATTACAAGGGGGACAAGACTACTTCCGGTTTGTGGAAGGAACCTGTATAATTGTTTGTGTTCTCTCTTCTCTCTTTATCTCTTGATTATTCCGCTGCAATCAGAACCTAATCTCCTATCAGACTCTGATCTCATTCAGACTCTGAGTTTAAAGGAATTAGATTCTCACTCCTTAAGAGTTGCGAAAAGAAAACACAATTCAACCCCCCCTTCTTGTGTTTTTCTCACCTTCAAGGTCATATCTAGGGTCTATGTTTTGCAACAACATCAAATGTGCACCTTTTTTTACCTTTAAAATATGTGGTGGGATACTTCCTTGAGCAGTTGAGTTTTGGAATTCATGTTGATATAAGTTATGAGTATCCCCTTCAATCTCGTTAAATAACAACAAATTATGTTATTCTACTGGAAACTAATTGATAATTATGTCATTCAATTTTTGATCATCATCATTTGTAGGTGTAATTATGGCTCTTTTGACCATATATATGAATTATGATATTACTCCTCGTCTATGAATCATATACACTCCTCATATTAGATGTGTCTGAACATGTGTTGCATCCACATCCACAAATATAACTACCCTAAATTATGTGATTGACGTATCAATATCCGTGTTGTATCTGGTGTCGGTGTTCGTATCCATACTTCTTAGCCGTCCTCTCTTTTTATGGCCTCTCAGATGGTGGATTGAATGTAACCAAAAACAAAAGGTGGTGGTTTGAAGCTTTCTAGTGTTTCTGTTTTTAGTTGTTGGTAAGATGAGTGTGATTATCTTTTAACAACTTTGAATTGTTTAAATGGTTTTAACACTTTGATTTCACTGTATTTTGTTGGATATTGGATGGGGGCCATGGGAGCAATATATCAATTGTATACATGTAGAACGTTTAGAATCACAAAGAAAAAAGCAATGCTTTTATTCCTTTAAACGACATTGGAATGAGCTTAACGGCATAAGATGTTATTGCTTATTTTCTCTTTATTTAATAATAAAAAACATGGTTCTCTTTATATAAAAAAACAGACACGCGATCATAGTTTCTATAAGCAATTATAAACCAACAAAGCAAAATAATTATTAAAATTAATCGTAAACAATTTGAATCATAATCGCTTATAAACCAGCAAAGTCAAATATATAATCCACAAAATTAATCGAATTTGATTAGTTGTAACATGAAAGAAAAAGAAAAAAACTAAACATGTTAATGCTGAGGGTTGAGAGAGGTTGAGAAATACTAAACAATGTAGGAACGAACTATTAACTGTGAGAACCCTACTTATTAATAGTTAATACAGTGCTTACAATTTTTTTCTAAAATATATCGAGTCCTAATATTTTTTTAAAGGATTTAGAGTTCAATCTTTAACATTATTTTTTGCTCACTCATGTTACTAATCTTTTTTTTAGAGTATTTAAAGTTCAATCTTTAACATTATATTTTGCTCACGTTTGTTACTAATTTTTTTATCAGAAGATTTAAAGTTCAATCTTTAATATTGTTTTTTGTTCACGGTTGTTACTAATCTTTTTTTAGAGTATTTAAAGTCAAATATTTAACATTATTATTTTTTACTCACGTTTGTTACTAATCTTTTTTTAGAGGATTTAAAGTCTAATCTTTAACATTATTTTGCTCACGTTTGTTACTAATCTTTTTTTAGAGGACTTAAAATCCAATCTTTAGCATTATTTTTTGCTCACGTTTGTTACTAATCTTTCTTTAGTGGAATTAAACTCCAATTCTTACCATTATTTTTTGCTCACGTTTATTACAATTGATCAAAGGCTAAGGAAAAATAACTTATATTAGCAAAATAATAAAATAATATGGAAATACTATTTTTTGTGGAAGTAATAAAATAATATGGAAATATTGTTTTTTTGGAAGGAATATGAAAATACATGGCAATCTTTGTCGGTTGTATTGAGGGGAATAACACAGATGTACAACATAAACTCGGCTGATAAAAAAGTAACATGAGTTTTTGTTTTGTGCTAGTTTTATGTGAGAGTTTGATCTATGGTTAACATAGGTTAAAAAGAGTTAACGGGGACGATTAGTGACATGGATTAGTAATCCACGTGTTGTTTTATAATTGGCTAAAAGTAAAAACAGTTCATAAGGAATTGTGCATAAGTTTTCTCCTTAAATTAAATTTATTCTTACCTATTTGTTACATGTGTTATTTGTATTTAAAATAAAATTAAAAATTAAGGGTATTTTTGGAAAGAAAAGTCCAACCCAAAAGTGTGCTGAAGGTGGTAGTTTTCTTTATATAAGTAATAAATTATTTTTAATTTGAAATTTTTTTAAATGATTTCTTTTGAGATATATTTGAAGGTGTATATTTTTTGAAAATTAAATGATACAATCTCTAGGTTTGAAATTGTTTTATAAGATTCAACAAAAAAAATCAATTTTGGACATATTGCTATTCCCACCACCAATTCTGGCGTGCACCACCCAAAACAAACCCAAATTGGGCCAAGACCAATCTTCCTCTCCAAACCCGGGTCCTCTCCTCTATCCCTCACTTTTCATTCTTATGTAACCCTAAATGACAAATACGCTCTCTCCCTCCCTCAACCACTGCCGCCCGACTTTCTCCCCTAACATCGCCGACTCCGATCTTGATTTTCCATAAGTAACATGTTTTCTTTATCTCCTCAACCTCCTCTATCTTTCTATCCAAACAAAACCAATAAAGAAGAAAATCAAAAAATGGGTCATTTTGTTTTATGGAGTTTCCAAGCATTTCCCAACTCGTTTTTATCAATTCAAGCACAATAACCTTCATCATCTACCTCTGCTCTACAAAATCGATGGAAGAACATACCAAAATGGTGCTAAATAGAAAGGTATTCCATACTATTTTCACTTTTCTTTTTCTTGATCGTCTTGCACATCTTTGTTATCCTTTTCTACAAATCAAAAGCATTTTGGTTTTCTACATTGATTTCCCTCCTGTTTTTGTCTATTAATTTTTCATTTTATTAGTAGTAAAACTTGAGATGATAATCTAGATATGGCTAAGGGTTTTAATCATTAATAAATTACAATTTTTCATAGTGGCTTTATTATAGTGCACTATTATTCAGGTACAATGAATTTTGTTTTCGTTTTTTTATATGTTTCATGTGATTTTACCAATTTCAACTTTCTTCCAAACATGCACTTGTTTGAGTCTCACTTGGTATATTGAGCCAAAGCGTGTCGTTTATGGCATACAATGATTTAGTCTCAGCCTAATAAATAAATAATTTCTCTAATATTTCAATGCTATACACAAAAGTGGAAGGACATAAAAAAGGATTGGAATGCATTGCAACAAAATCCTTTTGTTGTGTAGCTAAAAAGTGATACCAAAGAAGACAAACTCTCTTGTTATTAATAGTTGCAAATTCTATGTCTAGATGTATAGCCTTTTTTTTAATTTTAAATATTGTCATTTTTCTAACTAAAGTTAATAATTTCATACAAATCGTAAGAGTTTCGTACTCACCTCATCTAGTGAAACATCAACTAGTTCCCAGCGTTATTTCTTGAGATTTAACTGTTCCGTATCACACAAAATCTATTGAATAGTGATAGGAAAAACTAACAAACATGCTTAAGTGATTCAATACTTTATGTTTCTCAAGTTATGGCCTCTATCATTTAAACACTAGATTTTTTTTCATAATCATTTCATGAATTTCCGTTTTTACTTTCATTTTAAATAATTGTGCGTCGCTGCCAAAAAAATGAGATTTAACTTGTGCTTTCCTATGACATGATCATAATCATCGACAACACCTTCATAACATCTGAAGAAAATGATTATACAATGGCCACCAGACCTTGATCCTTTTACCAACCAATGAGTTACTAGGGTCTCGAGGTTCACTTGCCAAAAAAGTTATTAAAGCAAAATTAATTTGTTAAGAAAAATTAAAGGTCTATATGATAAAGAAGAATAGTGATTGTAGAAAGTTCCATAAACAAACAAATTAGACATCAGGTTGTAATTAAAACTTGTTATACCTTCATAGCAGACGATTGATGAAACCTTTATTAAAACGAGCAGTGTCTTTCCTACATTTGCTAATTTTTGTTTGACATGTGGTTATTCCCTCTTCTAGATTCCCTACCATTGTGTCTGTAGGAGACTTGAATTTCCCCACATCTTCACAGAGAACCTAAGATTTAATTGGAGAGACTATTGATTTAGGAGGCACGAGAACCTTCCCATCAATCTATATAAATAATTTAATTTTTCGGTAGATTCCGGAACCCTATTTTCACAAGTTTGTCGCTTGCAAAATTGTTTCTTTTTGATCTAGGTTAAATGCTTGCTAGCCTACGCTTATGACTGCGTTAATTGGTACCAGAGTAAATTTCTCCTGTTGTTTCGTGAACGTGATTCAACCATGGGAGATCAACTAGTTACGAGGGTAGAATTTGACGGTTTAACTGCGACCACCAAAGTTCTGGTGGATCAGATGACAGCGTTGATGACTAAGGTCGACGACAACATCAACCACAACTCCAACAACAATAACAACAACAACAATCGCAACAACAACAACCGCAACAACAAACGCAACAACGACGACAACAATAGAAACAATCAAATTATTGATTTCGAAGAGAAAATATCAAATCACTGGAAGAAGATGTAGATTATACGAGAACAGGCAAAAAATGGTTATTGAGCAAAAGCAACAGACTCGGTTAACCCTATATCACGTTCATCCAACGATGTGGGGTCAGTTATGATGTTTGCAAATAATAAACAACCGGTCAAAAAGTCCTTACTTCGCCAATCTCCAATCCTATTCAAGCAGATAAATTCCAGGATACAATAGATGTCTTTGTGGACCACACTGTTATTGAATGTAAGCCAGAACGGGAAGTTTGTTACAAAGAAGATAGTTACCATGTTGTGAAGGATATTCGTCTTGATAAAGGAATCTATACTAAACAAAAGTTTATATTTGAGGAAATCAGCAAGATGCTGCAAATTGAACATGTCACCCAAATTGAGGAAATCATTCACAACATGGTAACTATCTTCTTTGAAACAAACTTCGAGTTCTGGCTCACAGTCAGTAACAGTACGGTCAACAAAGACATCTACTATATCCTGAAATTTATCTACTTGAAGAGGATTGGAGATTGGCGAAGTGAGGGACTTTTTAACGGGTAGTTTATTATTTGCAAACATCATAAATGACCCCACATCGTTGGATGAACGTGATACAGGGTTAACAGAGTCTGTTGCTTTTGATCCATAATCGTTTTTGGCTTGCTCTTGTAAAATTTGCAGCTTAGTGATTCGATATTTTCTCTTCGAAATTAGTTTTCTCCACCTTTGAAGAACTCGAATCCTAAATAATTCGATTGTTTCTATTGTCGTCGTCGTTGTTGCGGTTGTTGTTGTCCTTGCAATTGTTGTTGGTGCTATTGTTGATGTTGATGTTGCTGTTGACCTTAGCCGTCAACGTCGCCGTCTGATCTGCCAGAACTTTGATGGTCGCAGTTAAACCGTCAAATTCTACCCTCGTAACCGATTGATCTCCCATGGTTGAATCACGTTCACGAAAGAACAGGAGAAACCAGACTTTGATACCATCTGACACAGTCGGAAGCGTAGGCTTTGCAAGCGCTTAACCTAGATTGAAAAGAAACAAGTTTGCAAGCGACAAACTTGTTAAAATTGGGTTATGGAATCCACCGAGAAATCAAATTATTTATAAAATTGATGGGAAGGTTCTCGTTCCTCAATAGTATCTCCAATTAAATCTGAGGTTCTCTGTGAAGATGTGGGGAAACTCAAGTCTCCTATCGACACAAAGGTAGGGAATCTGGAAGAGGGAAGAACCACATGTCAAACAGAAATTAGCAAATGTAGGAAAGACACTTCTCGTTCTAATAAAGGTTTCATCAAATCGTCTTCTATGAAGGTATAACAAGTTTTAATTACAACCTGATATCTAATTTTTTTTGTTTATGGAACTTTCCATAATTATTCTTCTTCTTTATAATATAAACCTTTAATTTTTCTTAACAAATTAATTTTGCTTTAATAATTTTTTTGGCATGTGAACCTCGAGACCCTGATAACTCATTGGTTGGTAAAAGTATCAAGGTCTTGTGGCCATTCATTGTATAATCATTTTATTCAAATATTATGAAGGTGTTGTAGATAATTATGATCATGTCAAAGGAAAGCACAAGTTAAATCTCATTTTTTTGGCACCATGCAGACGCACAATTATTTAAAATGAAAGTAAAAACTAAAATTCATGAAATGATTATGAAAAAAAAAAATCTAGTGTTTAAATGATAGAGGCCATAACTTGAGAAGCATAAAGTATTGAATCATTTAAACATATGTGTCACTTGTTAGTATTTTATTGATGTCGAACATCAGACTCGCATTCAATTTGAGGTGTCTGTGTTACATAGTTAGCAAGTGATTAATTTATATCCTTGTTGAAATTTTAATGGATTAGTATGAGTAAAACTCTAGCAAGCATTTCCAAATCTAAATCTCTAAAATCTGTGAATATTTATGGTGTTGAAGATATGATTTCATTGACGATTCCATGGTATAATTGTTAGATAATAGGAAATGTGTAAAAAATACCCAATGTTAAATGGGTCAAACTTTATGGTACTTTCTCATTAGAATGGAAATGTGTCAAAATTATAGTAGACTTTACTATGTAGAGTTAAAATTTGGTACACCAAGAGTATTGCCAGAAACACCAAGAATAAACACCCCTCAACTCCTCACGCTAGTGTATCTTACAAGAATGTGCAAACGCTAAGTTCAGAGAGGAAAGAGTCAAGTATCCCTAAAATTTTGTTAACGCTTCGGGTTCGATAGGAGAAAATTGTGCAGATTCCATAAATACTCGAGTCATGCAACTGATGAGGGTATGTAGCTCAAAGATGCCATCGATGATTTGATTCAGAAGAGGAAGTCCACCAACAATGTCCGCCCCCCCCCCCCCCCAAGAAGGAGAAGGAGGTAGACCATAAGAATTTCCAAATGACACTATGTGTCAGGAGGAATATTCTTCCGTGAATACAAAGACATATTTCCAGCATAACACAGACAGAAAACTCGACTGCCGGAGGGGGTAATTCTCTCATCACCTCGCGAGGAAATTATTAACTAACCTTCAGGGAATTGGAACACCTCTCAAGGGACACCAACAATATGTCTTCTCATTACCTCCTAGCCCAAACTCTGGCAGCTGATGGTGATTTCTCTAACTCATCAATTGGCAGAAGTTCTGTCTAATATAAAGGTCCATTCGAGAAGTTTCTTATGTTTTTTTGGTCAAGTAGTCTAGTGGCTGGAGCTTACACATATTAAATATGAAGAAGTGGAGGTGTCTAGGGTTCGAACCCCAGACCCTGCATATATTATGCAATGCGGAGAAGTTTCTTATGTGAATGTATGGAATATAGTATTGGAATTGCGAACCGGTAATGTTGAATTTGTGGTTATCCGTTGGCAGTATTTTATTTTCTTGTCCTATCTCAGGATACAATGGCTCGAAGACCTGCTGATCTCGAGGAAGAACTCCGATGGATGTCCCAAGAAGTCCGTGGCTATGTTGAAGCAGTTTTAAACAGTTTAGCTGCTAATGCATTGATATGGCCGTAAGTGTTCGGTTATGTTAGTTTTAGTATAAAAGGTTGTTGAATTCACAGAGACCAATTGACAAGTACAACTATTTGTTGTTTTACAAGTACGACTATATGTTGTTTCTTTGTTTATCTAAGGCTAGTTTAAAACTATTTGTTGCGCGTAAAAATAAAATAATGAATTTAATTTAATAATAACTACGAGAGGCTGGAATGTAGTTCTCATTGACCGTTCATACTTACAAAGCAATACTTTTATAATTAAAACAAATAATTTACTTCATGGGAAAAAAATTAAATCCTTGTAATTGTCCACTTTTGCGTGGAAAGAATTACAACTTTGAAGTCCTGTTTTGAAAAATAATTAATTCCTACTAAAAAGTAATTTTTAGTAGAAAATCAATTTAAGGGTGTGTTTGGACTGTGGGTGTAGAAGGGGAAGGAATGTGAGAGTTTACTTTTCTTTTTTTAAATTACAGACTATATAAAATGTTTTTCTAAAATAAAGTAAGTGTGATTGTAGTAATATATGATCGTTTATCATTTTAATATGTTAACTCTTTAAAAACCATTTCTTAGTCCTTTAAAAAAACAATTTCTTAGTGTTCGTAATTTAAAAATAAAAATTAAACCCTCTCCTCTCTTTCCCTCTTAAACCCTCCATCCAAACACATCCTAAAGGTACCATCGGCTTTCGCGCGCCCGTTACCTAGTTTTAAACTTATAACCTTCAGCTTTCGCATACACAATTATAATTCTAGAATCTCCTTTTGGAATTATGAATTTTCTAAATTAATTTAAAAAGCGCTTTTGCTATATTTAAAAATTAATTTCCGAATTTTTTATACCTTTTATTTCACTCTTTCGATGCAAAACAAGTATCACAATGTTTCTACTTTTGTAAAAACAGAACTTTCGGACTAAAAATATACTTCTCTTTTCAATTATAATACAATTCATCACCGTATCATTGGTATAACGGTCTTCACATTCTGGACTCAATGTAAACAACTCAGACATAATGAAATAATAAGCTAAACCTATTGTTGATGAATTCATATTAGAAAATACTATAGCAATGAGAATAAAACTTGATTATCCACGGATACTTTAAATTTAGGTAATGGCTGCGACATTGATAGAATAAAGAAGGAAGAAGCAAACGCGACCACAACAACATATGGCAGTTTTTTTTTTTGGTGGCTGAGTTTGAACTCCGAACCTTGCATATATTATGCATTGTCCCTACCAACTGAGCTAAGTTCATGAGGACACATCATATGGCAGTTAATTGGATTTGGAATAGTAACATAGCAAAGAATGAAGAAATAAAAGAAGAGCAACAATTGAAGAATTGGAAATCCAATAATAACTCAACAGTAACAACGAATGGATTTAAGGGTTTGTTTGCGAGTTTTGAGAGAAAGGGAGCGGAGGGGTTAAAAAAGAAGGAGCAAATGGAAAAAATATATGAAATTGAAAGGAGAAAACTTTGATAGTTCATTTTTCTTCATAATACAAAATCCTCCCCCAGTCGAGGAACTCAAAAATTGTATTGGAGGAAGATTTTTGAGGGTTTACATGAATTCTTCAGATTTAATCTATGTATTTATAATATTCATAAAAATTAAAAATATATTAATCCTAAGCATTAATTTATAATTTCCTAAAAAATTTACTCTTTCAAAAAATGTGAAAGATTTTACCATTTTCACTATATTTCCAACCCTCCAAAGCCTTCTCTTCCCCTCCCCTCGAAACTCCCAAACAAAGCCTAAAGGGATCAATATGGAACTAAAGACTTTTTGCAGTGGCAGTAGGAATTCAAAAGAAATAATAAAATAAAACTGAAATTGAAATTCTCTTGAAAATAAGGGTTTATGAAATATATAATATAATAAGGTAGCAAAAAGTATATAAACCGAGCGTTTGGGTTCTTTTTATAGCCTAATTTTACAACCGAAAACTCTTAAAAGTCCTGCAAGAGATGTGCACTAACAGTTGGATCGTATCAAAAACTTAAGAGTAATTTGGAAATAATTGGCTTCCGGATCAGTGACGTCATGTATCCATTTTGAGCTTTTTTTCTTCTTCGTTTTCACTTCCAACACTCAAGTACATGTAACACAGAAAAAACACCAGCAGTATTGTAACAACACAAACCACACTTTGTGGACAAAAGTCTCCCTCCTAACATACTAACTTAAATCATCCCGCTGTATCTTTAGTCTTTTACCCTTATTTCGTTCGTCCTCTTTCATTCGAGACACTCACATAAAGACTCTTGAGTAACTACATTATTGTCACACCCATGGTAGGAAAACCGGTTAGCATTTTTAACACATCTTTCTTTTGAATTTTCACATTTTGCACAGAGATGCATTTTATTTTTCTTTTTGATTTTTCAAGGTTTAACCATTACTGGTCGCTTTATTCATTTCTCATGTATATTCATCGACTAACCTGCATAATGTGTGACTATAGATGGTTTTGGACTAAATAGATAAACTACTTGAGGACTACTAAGAAACAGAAATTCGAGAATATGGTACAATGATTATCTAATTAAGGATCCATATTCGGGAGACTTTAGGTGTTGGAATAATACCGATTTTGTTGAAATTTTCCCCAGTATCCTTAATCCTTAACCTCCCTACCTTTGAAACCTATATACTTTCTAAGTGACACTACAAATCATAAGCCTTTCCAAAAAAAAATTATTTGGTTCAAGAATTGGAAAATCTAACAACAAAAGCAAAAAGACACACATTATGGACCCACCCACACACACAAAACCTACATTGACCTCAATGTAAATATTGGAGATATAGTTTAGTTTCATATTAGTCTTAGTATATTGTAGTATAAATAGTGTGTCACTACTAAAAAAACAAAAATTAGTGAGGGAATTTTAGAGAGGGAAAACGTGAAATCCCTCTCTAATTCGGTCACTAAATTTTGCGACCAAGGAATTTGTGAGGAATTTTAATTTTTCCGTCACTAATTTCCCTCTCTAATTTTTCTTTTTCTAGTAGTCTGTAACCACCCCATTAGTGGGTAACTTTTCATCATTTGTAACTTTCTATTCTCATCAATACAAAGAGTTTATTAGATTTCTCTCCTTCCTTCCATGGATGCCATGTTTCATAACATGGTATCAGAGCTAATCTGGTACCTACCTTGAAGGATATTTTCCGCTGCATTTTCTAGAGAAAATATAATTTTCTCGCCTTCATTTTATTTCTCGTTCCAATTTTTTTTTCTTTCTATTCTCACTTTCCTTCAATTTCTCTTCCTTGTTTCAGATTTTTTTTCTCACTGTTTTCCTTTTCTTCTCGATCGATCGATTTCATTTTTGATTGTTCTTGATTTTTCATGTTTGTTGTAACCGTTTTTCCCAATTTCTAGGGTTCAGAGGTTCATCATTTTTCCCCAATTTCTATTCGATTTTGATTTGATTATGTCCTTATTGTGTTTTTCCTTTCACCTTGTTCTTTCGATTCGTTCCTGATTTTTGAAATTCCTTTGATTTCTAATTTCGTTTGCGTCCTTTTTCCCCCAAATCTTAGGGTTTGTGTTCGGTTTTGATCACATGTTCAGTTTATCGAATCAATGATATTCACAATTATGTTTCATAAATTCCGCTTCAATTTCACAATTGACGGTTTAGTGGAGTTTCTTCGTTATTTGTTTCTGACCTTTTTTCATTGTAATTTGTTTTCCTTTGTGAAACGGATTATCAAATTTGATGTTCTTGATCTATTTCTTGGTTAATCTACACATTTTAGCGAATCATCAATTTGCCTTTTGTGGTCGGTGCAGAGAATCACTGATTTCTAGCCTCTGATTCGTTTGTTTGTGTTGTGGTCCGAATTGAAGAGTTGTGTTTGCTTCTGCATCATTATGATCAGAAGATGTTTGTTGAAAGTCCTCAATGGAAGACAGATTGGTATTGCATTCAGTTTGTCGGTGATGGTTGTTGGTAACACTGCAATTTGTTCTGATCCAACATTGCATTGGACTTGCTTTGAGGTATTGTTGTTGACTTCTATATGATGTTGCTGATTTCTGGATGCATTTTCATGTTCAATTTTTCCAGATATTGTTGATTATCATTACTTTGGTCACTCACACGTTGCTGAGTTGGTTATGGTATAATTCTATATTTTCTTCCCTGGTTGTTGGATGCAATTGTTGTTTGGTTTCTCTCTTCATGCTTCTTGTGGCCACATGTTTCTTTGAAGAGTAGTTGATGTTTCCCTTAGATTGGTTTATTTGTTATTGATTGGAGGCATATATTGTTGTCATTGGCCTTGCATCTGTTGCCTACCATTGGTTTTCATCAATCTTTGGGTTTGTAAGGAGCTTCCTGATTTGGTCACTTTGTTACCAATTTAATTTTTTTTTGGATTGTCTGGTTTTTTCATTACTGCCACTAGTTCTGTTTGAGCAGCCAGAATTGTTGGTTAACATTGCTTTGAATACTCAGAAGTTGCTTCATTTTACAAGAGAGTGTTCATGTGTCTTGACAGCCATTGATTGAGTAAACCTGTTGGTTATGGTATGCATCATTTTCATGTTCCTGCAACTTATTTTTTATCAGATATATGTTGGCTCTGGTGTTGTATTGGAGATATAATGCATTGGAAGATTTGGCATGAAGAAACTAGTGATGGAATAAGTTGACTTCTTTGTTGAAAGCTTTTGATCGTTTGTTCTTTTGTTCCTGGATTGTTGAAAGACGGGGGGAGGATTGGGCACAAAGGTAGGATTACTGTTCTTATAGGAGAAATTAAGATGATTTCTCAATCCCATATCGTAGTTATTAGAGTATGGGTTACCTTGCGCGTAGTTCACCTGGTCAGTTCCGGCTAATAGTTGACACGCGAAAGCAGTGTGTCAAAAGACTTCAAAAATTTTGCAATTTGGAGTCACAACAACTATACATTAGATGGTTGAGCGATGCTCAAGCTATCTAACTTCTGGTATAGGGCTTCGACTCTAGCATTTATTTGATCAAAGTCATAAATGACTTTGTACATCCCTCCCTTTGGTTGTGTTTTGTCAACTAGAGTGCGTTCACTCCTCCAATGGTAATGGTTTTGATCCATGTCCTCAATTATGCCGTAGGCGTCATTAAATGGCTTATTTATGAGAGCTCTTCTTGCAACGACATCAATGGTCATTCTCGTGTTATAAAGTAGACCATTGTAGAATGTGTGAATTATCATCCACTTTTCTAATCCATGGTGTGAGCAAGCTCTCATTTACTCCTTATATCTCTCCCATGCTTCAAAAACTGATTACCCGTTCATTTTCCTAAAGCAAGTAATTTAGTTCCTAAGTTGTGCCATTTTGCTTGACTGGAAGTATCTAGGGAGGAATGCTTTCTTGAGTTTATTCCATGTTGTAATGGAATTAAACGGTAGGGATTGAAGCCACGCTCTGGCTCTGTTCCTGAGGGATAACGAGAATAAATGCAAGGGAATGGCTTTGGGATTGACGCCATAGTTCATAAGCCTATTAACGAGCTCCACGAAGACATAAAGGTGCAAATTCGGGACCTCCATCAGATTTCTAGAGAATTGGTTCTACTGTACTATTTGCAGCAGAGTGGGTTGAAGTTCAATTTTTTTTGATGCAATTGCATGAGGAACAATGCTCGTATGGGGCTCCATATAAGAGGGCATAACAAACAATGATCGTACTGATAATTTCTAATGATTAATGGTTATAGTTTTCTTAAATTTATATGTTAAATTAAATGTTACGATTTGATCATTTTATTTGTTACGAACTATGCAAGTAATAAAATTAAAGTGAATGGAATGTCGAAAAACCCTCACACAAAGGACAAATTAGAGTGGATTGACTACAATTGCTATTAGATTTTCAATGTTGATGCCCAAATTGAGAAAATTAAACAACATTGTACCAAAATGGTAAATAAAACAATGCCACACTTGGACGGAGAAATCACAAGAAAAATCACTTCCACTGCATTTATGCACTTACTTAGATAAATAAGAGAAAAACAATGTAACAGGTGAATGTGGGACATAAGTCATAAAAAATCACTTCTTATGGATGAAGAACATAGGTTTGAGAAAAGAAGAAACTTCTCTCACTAGAAAAAAATTAGGCCCTAATCTGTATATTGTATAAATATGATCTTCGAGAAGAATGTTATAACTAAAGCTTAATTGTGGGTGTTTTGATAAGTCCCACATCAATTGGAGATCAATCACCCAAATCTATTGAAGGTTTAAATCTAGTGTCATAAACGACTAACATGATCATCAATAGTTGTAACTAGGGATGAACAAATACTCGAGACCCAACCCAACCCGCAAAAAAGAAGAAGATAGAAACGAGCAGTTTCAACCGGGTTGCAGGCCAACATGTTAGAATTTTGATTTGTCCTGGGTTGTTACGGGCGGGTCCAAGTTAACAAATCTAGGCCGACGATGACCAAACCTGTCCGAGTTATCAATAATTTTTTTTTTATGATCCGGATATTTAATTACATGAGAGAGGGGTAAACTAAAAAGCTACTTTCACTTTTAACACTCCATTCTCTCTCTTGAAGTGTACATCCGTTTCTCTTTCTTCCCCTCACCTCTTTCAATGTCCTTATCTCTTTCAATCTTTCCTTTCCCTCAATTTCTTTCAAATCTTTCATGTGATTCCTCTTTCCCATACATCTTAGTTAGAAAACATGGTTGTGGATCTAATTCAACATAATTGAAATCGATTTCTTCCCTTTCTCAAATCTTTTCCGAGTTACAAAGCGAGATTTTGGTGAAGATCTGGAGTTTAATTTTTCAGCATCTACATTTTTTTGTTCTTTAATCTTAGATTATGAAGAATTGGGCCTGGTATCTTCACCCGCAAGTTCAGCTGGGTTAAGATTTTTTGCCCGAACTCGCCCGTTCTCCACCCCTAATTGTAGTCCATCTTCTCGATTTCGAGTTGGTTTGTACTCATTAAGTTATTTTTCAAGGGGATCGATGTTGATCAAGTGAGAGCTTGACTAAGAAGGTACATCTCAAAAAAAATTCATTGTTACTCTTATGTTTAGTTATTGTTCATATGCCCACTTGTATCTTCTAGTTGCTAATATGTTGATGGAGTCGTAAGTTGTCCAATCTCCTGCATGAATTATGGTATTTGAGTTTTTGATGATTTGCAATAACTGCAGATGATATCAAATTTTAAGAATGTTGATTGTGTATCAATGGATTATCATCAAGGTTTGACTAACAAGATTCATTGGACTTTATTTTAGATCTCGTTATATGATTGATTTGTGGGAAAATTGTTCATGTTGTCCCTTAACTTTATTTTATGCAACGACTTAGTAATTTATATATTCTTTTTCGATTTTATACTCTATGTTATAAAATACTATCACTTTTATCCTTATTTAAATTATTTGTTACACAATCATTAACAAAATCTTAAAAACCATAACATTCATCTTCATATTCAACAAAAATCTAGAAACTCATCCAAAAACACAGAAAAACCAGTTTTGTCTAAATTACAAACACTAATCTACAATCACATTTCTCCACCATGATATTGAATCCCTTGAATCTTTTCTAAATCAACATCACACCCATTAATCCCTATAATCTTCTCTTAATCAGATTGCTCCATGGAGATTGAGGTTGATTTGTTGGTGGTTTTAGCAAAAGTCTTCTCGTTCTAATTGTGGAGTCATTCGATTAGGTATTGTAATGATTTTCTTAGATGTGTTAAACATGCTTCCTATATTCATCTATTTCCCCAAATAAACAACCTTTTAATTGTGATTTTTTCCTTCTTTTCTTTTAAATGTTTGGTTCTATTTTATTTTGCTCATTTTCATCACATATGAAGGTTTGGTGGGTTGTGGTTGTGTAACAAGAAGAGTTTTATGGGTTTAGTGATGAAGATATGAGTTTTTGAGATGAAGACCTAGGGTTTTCAATAAAGATGTGTGTTTTTCTGTGTAAAAAATGATAATCGTGTTAACATTTTAAAACATAAAGGGCCAAAACGGAAAGGAGAAAACGACAAAGGATTGAATCATTAGCATGATTTATTAAGAAAATTTGCCATGAGATGTATTAAGCTTTATTTTTCATGTAATACTTGCCAAGAAGATACAACTGTCTTTTTGAAATCTTCAATTTTAACTTTTTTCCTTCTCCGTCTATATATTGATTGGTCTATGGATTAGTTGTTATCAAATCTTTAAATAAAAAAAATTAAAATCATTGATAGAACATTTGGGCAAAAGTTATGGTGCATAAGCCATTTTCTTATGCGTCGTGCATAAACACTTCACAACCATTAGATCTAGTGTACACGTGTAATAATCCTAGGCTTCTCTCTAAGTTAAACTTAGAGAGAGAAGTTCTCCCTTCTCTCTTCAAACAAACAGTCCGACGGTGACGATGACGGTGATGATGATGAACGACGATGTAGATGATGAGATTGAAGATTCTGGAAACCATTTCCACAACAAAATGGGTTTGGAGTACAACTCACAGAAACCATTTCCACAGCAAAATGGTTTTGGCATTCCGGTACGGTGATGATGATGAACGACGATGTTGATGATGAGATTGAAGATTCTGGAAACCATTTCCACAGCAAAATGGGTTTGGAGTACAACTCACATAAACCATTTCCACAGCAAAATGGTTTTGGCATTCTGGTACGGTGATGATGATGAATGACGGTGTTGATGATGAGATTGAAGATTCCAATGGTGATGATGATGAAGGACGGTGATGATTCAGTTTGTTTCCGAGTTTTGTTCGTTTTGTTTTGTTGTGTTTTGTTTCCTTTGGGGGTGTAGGAAACAATTATGTTGGGATTTATGCACGGTGCATAATAATTTCCTTATGCACCATAATCGCTCCCGAACATTTGTTGCCAAATTGTTAATTTGAAAAATTAAGATCTACATTTCTTAATATTTTTGTTGTGATATGAGATATCTTAATTTTTTTTTTGTTTTGTTTTTGAAAGGTTGATTTTGCTACTATGTGCAATCAAGAGCAATAAAAGAGTGTGGATACTTGTAAAGATCTACATTTTTCAAAGGAGTGTTTGTTCAAATATATTATCAATAAGGAACAATGTAAATACAATGAAGATTGTGTATGGTTTCCTTGTTTAGTTTTTGTTTTGAAAGGGGTTTCCGAGTTCAGTTGCTTCTTGAGCATATTCATGATTTCTTATTTTTGAACCATATTTTGCAGTTTTCTCCTCCGTTTTTTTTGTATACAACACAGCTAACCCTAATTTTCTCCTCCCGACATCCATACCCCACTAGTGTTCCCCTCATCTTAACACGAGAATCTTCCCCTCAATCTTTATAGATAATTTGATTTTTCTACTGGGTGCCCCATGTTCCACTTCAGAATCCTTCCTTATGTTAGATTTCTTTTTCGGCTTAGCACCATGGGATTTCAAATAAGTCGTCTCAAATACATGAATCAAATTATCATCCTTTAATATTGACACAAGTTAGGATGATCATCATGATTACTAATGCTACTCTTTTTTCTTCTTCCACATCTTTTGGTGCAACTTTCTTCACTAATGTTATACTTTGTAAGGGGAACAACGTTGGTATTCTAGCTATTTTTAAGTTCCCAAAATAAAGATTTATGAACTCTGCTCATATCTTCAGGAGTCGGCGGTTTAATACCCTTGGTAGAAGCATGATTTTCAGTAGATGGAAAGTCACTACCTATATCACGGGTTTTTATAGACTGTGCATGTTTTTCAATCTTCCCATTTTCACCTTAGAAACTAAGGTTCACTTACAGTTTTAGAATTTGATTTTTCAGTACCCGACTCCTTATAAACCCAAGAGTAACCATTAGGCTTACTGGCTCTCTTCCATGGTACAATATTCGGCTAAGGTTCTGAATTGTCTCAAAATTGTTTGTATATAATGTGGTTTTCTTTCTGAACCAGAACAATGTGCAACTTCACCATCCATAGAAGGAGCACTAGTACTTCTCATAGATGCATTATATGTTTGAAGCAGTCACCTTCATGAGAAAAGAATTTTGCAATATTCACGCCACTACAGATCTAGCAACACTTCAGATGCATAAAAATTCCATAGATTTCTCGTCAGGTACACTCTCCTTTTATTATAGATTTTTTCATATAAAACACTCTCCTTTTGATTCTCATCATAATTTGCATGTGTAATAATTTTGTTTTCTCTAGACTGTGCTATATATCTTTGAGCTATTTGGTTTACTGTTCCATAACATCTATTTATTCGCCTCTTATTTTAGATACATATTCGGAAAAGTATAGTCTAACTTTCATTTGTTTATCTTTCTCTACTCTTTTTTTAATATCTCTTGACCAAACTAGTTTTGTGATTAAGTGTATTATTAAAATAATTAGTTATGTGTATTATTTATGTGGTGCTCCTAAATTATTTGAATTTATGGTTGTGTCCACACAATAATTATCCCTGGCTACAATGAAATGATCGAGGGTGTAACAACGTTGGACCATGAAGGGAGCCACCTAGGGTTGGATTCATACATTGGGCTAATAGTCATTGACGAATTCAGAAATGTTGACTTGTAGGGGCGAAGATTTTATATGATAAATATTTATAAAAAAATTTAGCAATGCAAAAATGATACAATAATAACATTATTATCATTGAACAAAATACTCGAGATTATAAACACTATCCTATTATATATTAAAAAAAGTTAAAGACTCACCAATATCTACAAATTAAAATTGTTCTTTACGTATCTTTATATTTAAAATGTATGTTAGAAATTATTCAAAATTTCATCTCAAATGCATTTACAAATTTGATTTTACAAAATTCATAAGCAAAACTAATTTTTTTGGTATAAATTTCCATCAAATAGGGGTAACCTATTATTTTAAGAGGGGGAAATAATTGAAATATCAAAGACTTAACAAATATAACCGGAAGAGTAGTGCGGGTAGTTGCCACCAATCTACTGTACCTAGATCTGTGGCTGCTAATAGCCACCCCATAAGTTAATTGAAAACCACATCTTCATCCAAAACCTTAAGGCATTGAATTTATGGATTTTGTCATTTATATGTTGTTTGATTTCAACTCTTCCATCCAATGTAGGACTCTAACTCACACTTGACAATTCACAAATATTGTTTCCTCAAGTGTGAGGCTCTCTGCGTCATTGATCCAACACAAGATCTTTCCCGTACCCCATAGAGTCAAAGTCGTGCTTTTGTTGGTGTTGGTTGAAAAAACGCGTTAAAAAACCCATACGTTGCTTTGAATCGTATAGGAAGAGAGACCAAGACTAAAATTATAAAGTGCTTCTTTTATTTTAATAGATAGGTATGAGTGAGGAAAACTAGGATTTAAAAACCACCACGAAGCAATTGATGGAGTTCAACAAAATCATTGATGATTTGGTGAACAGTGAAGTGGACATTGATAATGTAGGCAATGCTTTACTCTTATTGTGTGCATTGCATAGATCATTTGAGCACTTCAAGGATACCGTGACTTATAGTATAGAAGACACTTTCACCTTGAAGGAGGTTCAATCGACACTAAGAATTAAGTTCAAGGACTTGAAGATTGATAATAGTCGTGAAAGCTCAAATACCTCAAGAGGAATATGTTTGAGTAAAGGAAATCAAGCTAACTCAAAGGGTGGTGACATGTCGAAGTACAAGTGTCACAAGACCGAACACTTCAATAAGGATTGTCCTGAGTGGAGGGACAATGGTGACTCCACACAATTTGCAATTGCCTTAGGCTTTGTTTGGGAGTTTGGAGGGGGAATGAAAGGTTTTGAGGGGTGGAAAATATGAGGGAAGATAGAGAAATCTTTCAATTTTTTTAAAAGAGTAGTTTTTTACAGAATGATAAACTAATGCATATGATTACTATATTTTAAATTTTGAAAGTATTATAACAACATAAATTAAATTTCAAGAATTCTTATAAACCCTCAAAAACCACCCAAAACCCTCCTCCAAAACAATTTTTTAGTTTCCCCAAATGAGAAGGGTTTTGTATTATGAAGAAAAGTTAACCCCCCAAAGCCCTCCCTTCCCATTTTCCTCTATTTCTTCCACTTGCTTATTCCTTTTTTCCCAAGCCTTCCCTTCCCCCTCCAAACTTGCAAACAAAACCTTAGAGAACTATGAGGACGCAAATGTTATAGTGGTGTCATGCTGGGAGAAAAAAGAAGGTGAAGTAGCTCACCATTGAAACGACAACACATGCAAGTTGGCCATCATGCCGGAGGGTGGTCATCTGAAGAAACGTTAAACACTCAACATCAGTGTGCAGAGATGGTACTAAGAATTCTCAAAATCATTTAGGAGAGGAGGTAATATGAATACTCATTTATCTCTTGAAAGGAGCAGTTTATTGAGTTTTGTAGGTTATAAGGTGAAAGAGATAACAAATGTACACTTTGAAAGTTGATGTGGAGGAAATTGAGTCTTCCACTAGTGGAACTAGAAGAAGACAACCATATTGACTCTTAGCTATTTGGTAAGAGATAGAGAAAGAAAGAGATATTGTTGCACTGAATGAGTACAACTATGGATAGTTTGTGTGTTATGTTTTAATTGCGGCTGAAGAGATGCAAGGCTCAGAAATAAGTATCTTGAGGGAAGAAATTGAGAGCAAAGAAATTTTCAGGAGGACAAAAATGATCACTCTGAGGGCTAAAAAGGTTATAGTGAACCTTGTGAAAATAGCTAAAAGGTCTAGTGTAATTGAATGCAAGTTCATCAAGAGGGCGAAAGGAATTATGAGGATTGTAAAGGTAAAGGTGAAATATTCTGGGAATACAAAGCTTAATTGGAAGCAAGACAAGAAACAAGGTGGTTAATGGTTAAATTGACATCACCACTGATTTAGAGTTAAAGTAGAGTATAATAGTTCTTTTGAACTATGATTGTCGGTGGCGACAATAAAAGTAGATGTATTTATTTTAATCAAGGTGGAAAAGATACATGTTAAGAAAGTCCCATGTTACTTATAGTTACAGAGGAAGAGAGACCGAGACTATATATATAGATAGTTCTTATATTTAATAGAGAGGTGGGAGTGAGTCAAACTAAAGTTTACTAAAAGAGGAGATCTTTAAGAAATCAAAGACGGATGATTTATTCCTTTGGGATATATTATAGGGTTGGAAAACACATTGGGTAGTAAAATCATTAAGTCTTTTGTTCAATGGAAGAGATTGGAAAAGTGGTAGAAATTAGGGTTTGTTATTGGAAAACTTGTTGAACGTTAATTTAATTGCTTGTAAATGTTTTATCTCTTTATAGGAAACTCATTGATAATGGATCAGAGAGCTATTCTCTCCGCATACGTAGGTAGATTTCTTCTCCTTAATCTTATTTTTATCGTACCACAATTGTGTCACAAGGATCATCCATATTGGGTCAAGAGAAACCATACAAGTGAGTTGAAATTATTATTTATCGTACCAACACACGGTAAATGCAAGAAAACAAGTGATAACCAAAACTTAGTTCCTCAACACTTTTTGGGAAAGAGGAAATTAATATTAATTGAAGTGATATTAATGACCATTTTACACACGAATTAAACTTTGTTACTTATGTTATGAGACCAATTTGTTACCACTAAGCTAGCACATATTGGACTCTCAATGCTTAAAAACAAGCACTAAAGCACCAATAAAAAGGGCCACTAAAAAAAAGGCTCTTTAGAGAGAATTTCTTAGAAGGTAATTGAGTTAAAAGGGGGGAATATATTTCCTAGTACATTGTATATGATATCTGAAACCAGAAAATGAAGCAAGTCAGAATAATAGAATAATTCATTGAAGTTTTTTTTTTTTTTTCTGCTTGCATGTCAAACACTTAGACATAAATCCTTAAATTGAGTTTTGCTGAGTTGTAAATAGGCACTCTTAGGGCTATATAAAGTGCTTGGCCCTCTTAGGGTCAGTGTGTCAAAAAATGACTTCTTCTAGTGATAGGATTGTTTTGAGTGATGATAGAGATACAGTGAAGAAGCTTAGACATGTTGGCAGAAAGCTGTCCAAAAACCTTGATTCTTCTGTTGATAAGCTTCTTGATTTACTTGATGTAATGTATTTTTCGCCTTTCTTCCATTTTTTTCTTATTTATTGATTATTTTTGATATCTTTATCTCTGTTGAATTTGTGTGTCATGAATTCAATTTTATTTGCTGAATTGATCTTTCTGTCTTGTCTTTCCTCTGCTGGATTTGTGTCATGGATTCAAAAAAATTATAGGAAAAAGTTGGTGGTTAATTTGTTAGGCAGAAACCAAATGATTGAAATAAGTGAGTTGAATTCTGACTTTTGTTACCTTTCGAAGTTCAGATCGAACCCTGAATCTCGTTCTTAATACACCTTCATGAATTCAAGTGTACCTAATGAATTGATCTTTTGACCTCTACTAATTTTCGTATATTTTATTACATGTTTACCTCAGCTGGATTTGTGTGTCATGGATTTAATTGTATATTCTGAATTGATCTTGCTTCCATTTTTCATATCTTTTGATAGATGTAAATCTTTCGGCTAGTTTTGTGTCCTCGAATTGAACTTCTTGTCTTTCCTCTGATATTTGTACCTATTCACAAGCGTATATATTTATTTTTTTTGAATTGTGTCAATTTGATTCAATTGTATCTTCTCATTTGATCACATATGTCCCATCAATTTCTATCTGTTTGTTGAACACATATGTTACCACAATGATTTTATTTTTTAATTTTTTATATATTTTCTTTTTAATGTGGTGCAAGTGTTTGTCTTGATTTTTGCGGCACTCTAACCCCAAACTAATTCTAACTTTTAGAAATTGGAGCTGGTATTGTCAAACTTAGACCAAGATCCAGCAAGGCCAATTCAAGAATCACTGGTGCTTCCAATGAAGACATTGATTTCTGATGAACTTTTGAGACACACAGACGACGATGTTAAGATTTCAGTTACAGCTTGTCTAACTGAGATTGCAAGAATTACAGTGCCAAATGCGCCTTATAATGATGAACATATGAAGGTGCTTGTTTTAATTAGATGCAATTTTCATTTTTCAATTAAATATCCAAGTATACTACATATTATAGTTGATGAATATGAATTGTTGCGATCATATTTTACTGTTCAAATCATACATAATATACGTATCATTTCATGTGAACAGGAATATTTGAAGCTCACGGTGGCTGCTTTTGATAAATTGTCTGGTGTATCTGGCCGCGGATACGAAAAAGCAATTACTATACTTGAAAATTTTTCAAAGATCAAAATATACTTGATCATGCTGGACCTTGACTGTGATGATCTGGTTATTGAGATGTTTCAAACTTTCTTGAGAGTTATAAGGTTAGTGTCCTTACAACATATATTATGTTACTTCTGGTTTATTAGCACTGACACCAACACAGATACATGACATGGCACAGACATTGGCACATCAACAACACCTGTAATAATTAGAGAAAATTGAATGATATAATGTAACCACATGTACTGTGTTGCATTAGTGTCCGACACTAGACATATATTAAATCTAAAGTTTCGGTGCTGCGTAATTCTGGTTCCAAACTTGCCTAGATAAAATTTAATACCTCCATTTGATTTTTCATCATTTCTGTTACTTGTTTAATAAGAAACTCTATCTATGTTGTGCTTTGTTGCAAATCTTTACACGGTTGGTCTCAAGTCCATAGAAAAGAGAAAGGTTGTGTTAGGTAATTGACAATCTAAATTAAACATTGTTGATCTTTAGGGTATGGATCATTGATAAGATATTAGGTCTGCTAAGTCATTTCGCATCAGAAATACATAGTTGAAAAAGGATATCACATCGTTTAATGCATGCAGCCAGCTCCACCTAGTGGGAAAAGGCTTTGATTGTTGTTATACTTATTTGACGAATGCACATCATCTAAATTAAACAATGTAGATTACTTATATCATGTTATTAATGTCTTGAGTTACTGTTTTCTCAATTTAAAGGCCAAACCATCCAAGTAATGTAATTGAATCAATAGAAATAGTAATGACCGGGATACTCGATGAAAGTGAAGATATTTCCTCGGATCTAGTCAGGCCTATATTAGATAGTGTAAGAAAGGAGAACCAGGTAACATGCTTTGCATTCTTCATTTTTTATCTACTTAATTATTTGTAATTTAATGTCCATTTATTTTACTATCAATCTTGTTTTATTTGATTTGCACAGACTATTTCACCTATTACTTGGACCTTGGGGGAAAAAGTAATTAACAATTGTGATGTCAAACTTAAAACTCATCTTATGCAAGCAGTGGAATCCTCAGGAAGAGCTCTCGATGAGTATGCGCAAATAATAACTTCTATTTGCAAAAATCAATCTGTGTCCCCGGAACATAAACAATCAACGGCGGTACTTAACCTTTAATCTAAACTGTTGTTGTTGTTATTTTTTCATTAGTATGTTTACGTAATGAACAACCTTAACTGCTAAGTTCTTTATAAAAGACATACCAACTGAGAAATTGAAATTAATGTAAGGATTGATTATGTTGCAATGTTTAAGGTTGTTGAGAACAGTCTTGATGTAACTAAAGATGCAAATGAAGAACCGTGTGATGTAAATTACTTTTTCCTTTCTCAATAAGCTTTTCGATTATTAAACTTTCATTCACATTTGTAATGCTTGCTTCATTAAAATCATTGGTCGATACTTATACTTATGTAACACATTTAACTTTATTCATAAAATCAGGTGACAAATGGGCTTCAAACGGATAATACATGTGCGAGAGATGTACAAACTATAGATGACACACATTCAAATATAAGAAATACAAGTTCTACAACTATGGACGGTGGACTTGCGGAATGTGATGGTTCGAAAAATAATCCACATTCTAGTACCAATGTGAAAGTAGGGAATCTAGAAGAGGTAAGAACTACAGGTCAAAGGAGAAGGCAAACTTCTCCTTCTGATAAAGGTTTCAATGAATCGTCTGCAATAAAGGTATAACGAGTTTAAATTAGAATCAGGTGTATAATTTGTTTGTTTATGGAGCTTTCCTTTATCATTCGTCTTTATAATTTAGGTCTTCAATTTTTATTTTTCTTAACAAATTAACTTTTGCTTTAATAATTTTTAGGCATGTGAATCTCAAGACCTTGGTAACTCATTGGTTGGTAAAAGGATCAGGGTATGGTGGCCATTGGACAAGAAGTGAGAATTTCATTCTCACTGTTTTTTTTGTAATATCTGTTATCAATTTCAAAGAAAGATTACTATGACCTTAGCTAATCAGGACCATGCTTGTATAATTGTTTTCTTTAGATACTATCAAGGTGTTGTCGATGTTTACGATCATGTCAAAGGAAAGCACAAGGTGAGATTGCTGTTATTGACCATGTGATGACTTACTAGTTAATTGAAAATAAAATGTTTTTCTTATAATTTCTCTCTTTTTTTTTGCATTCCTGCCAACACAATTATTTAAAATGAAAGTAAAAACTGAAATTCATGAAATGATCATGAAACAAAATTATGGTGTTTAAATGATAGAGGCCTTAACTTGAGAAGCATAAACTATTGAATCAGTTGAGCGCATCTGTTAATTTTTCCTCACTATTCAATAGATTTTGTACGATGATGGTGATATAGAACAGTTAAATCTCAAGAAACAACGTTGGGAACTAGTTGATGTTTCACTAGATGAGGTGAGTACGAAACTCTTATAATTAGGTGTCTAATTTGTTTGTTTATGGAGCTTTCCTTTATCATTCTTCTTCTTTATAATTTAGACCTTTAATTTTTATTTTTCTTAATAAATTAACTTTTGCTTTAATAATTTTTTAGGCATGTGAATCTCAAGACCTTGGTAACTCATTGGTTGGTAAAAGGATCAAGGTCTGGTGGCCACTGGACAAGATGTAAGAATTTCCATATCACTAATTTTTTTTTGTAATCCCTTTTAATAATTTCAAAGAAAGATTACCATGACCTTAGCTAATTAGGACAATGCTTGTATAACTGTTTTCTTCAGATATTATGAAGGTGTTGTCGATGCTTACGATCATGTCAAAGGAAAGCACAAGGTGAGATTGTTGTTACTAACTGTGTGATGACTTACCGGTTAATTGATAAGAAAATGTTATTCTTAAAATTATTCTCATTCTTTTTGGCACCTTTCCGACACACAATGGAAGTAAAAACCGAAATTCTTGAAATAATTATGAAAAAAAAAATTGATGATAGATCCCATAGCATGAGAAGCATAAAGTATTGAATCAATTAAGCATGTCTGTTAATTTTTCCTATCACTATTCAATAGATTTTTTACGATGATGGTGATACGGAACAGTTAAATCTCAAGAAAGAACGGTGGGAACTTCTTGATGTTTCACTAGATGAGGTAAGTACGAAACTCTTATGATTATTATTAAATTATTGTTTGCAAACACACACACACACACAGACACATGTATTATGTATACATCATGCATACTGATACGGATACTACCTACTAGGAAGAAGAATTTGGACTTCTGAAGCTTGCAGAGGTATCTGCTATGTAAGTATACTTTGTCTGAAGAGCAACATTAATGCCGGTTTTTTAGTACCATTTGCTAATTTTTTATGAATATTTTAGAAATAGATTAAAGTGAAGGATTTTCCCATTTCTTAATTTCAGTTTCAGATTCAATTGAAAGAACTTTTGAACAAGAATTATTTTCTACGTTGTTCTTAATTTCAGTAATAGGACTTTTATCTTACAAGATGCTTACATTATTACCGTCTTTAATTAAATTTTATGCATATATCTTTTCATTTGTTTCTTTTGCAATTTATGAAGCATATAGTCTTATTATGTATTTCATAATTTGCAGAGTAGAAAAAAACAATGAAGAATCCAAATTGGAATCTCTTGTGGGTTAAAAAATCAATTCTCCATCCAAGTGAGTCTACATTCTATGAAACACGATCACTAGACAAGATACTGATACCATTAATAATTTTAAAAACTGGAAGTGGTTGAACGTAAACGTATGTGTCAGTGCTGTGTCGATGTTGCATATCGGACTTGCCTGCAATCTGATGTATCTATGTTACATATATAGTTAGCAAGTATTTAATTTAGATCCTTATTGAATTTTTTTAATGGATCAATAAGGGTAAAACTTTAGCAAGCATTTCCAAATCTAAATCTCTAAACTCTGAAAATATTTTTGTTGTTGCAGATCTGATTTTGTTGAAGATTCCATGGTCCAACTGTAAGTTAGCAGGCAAGACTCTGATGGGAAGCCTAAAACACCGAAATAATGACGCCTGGTTAACACATTCAAGAGTACATAATAGGAAATATGTTAAAAAAAAGGCAATGGGAAATATGTCAAACTTTATTGTACTTTCTCGTTAGAATAGAAATATGTGAAACTTATAGAGACTTTTTCTGTGTTAGAAATCGAATTTCGTTTTTATATAAATAATAAAGGTGTAGATTCTTCTTTTATTAACTTTCAAATTGCATCAAGAACATATTCTATTTCAACAAGTATAGTTCAAGATGTGATATTTTCTTTAAGTCTTGTAAACTTGTTCAACATAATGTGTTGTCTGCTTTTCCTTTATGTTATCTTCAATAAATACCTTAACAAAGTGATATTTCCCGAGGCTAAAATGTCTTTGCCGAGGCAATTTTTTTTCAGGAATTGACAGGTAATTTATCCTCCTCTACAATCATATGCTTATTCTTGTTCATTTTCTAAAAACAAAGTTTGGACTACTGGAAGCTTGTTCAATAACGTTATAAAAACAAAGATATCATTTCTCACTGTCATTGAAAGTAATGTTTGACGAAGGAGTACAAAATTACTGGTTTGTAGTTTTTTTCCTTCAATTGCCTTTAGGTGAAGCTTGTGACACCTTCATATTTGGTTGCAGCGATTACTGATTATACTGTGGCAGAAAGTTATACCCCCTCTTTATGTTTTTCAAGCTGCCTCATCTTGCCATTTTTGATAGTAGAGTCATTTTTCTGTTTGACAAGATGCTAGAGGATTGTTAATGCAATGTAAGGATAAAGAATAAAAAGAAAAAAAAGATAGGAACTTCCTTACTTGCCTTACTTAAATTTTCCTTACTTACCTTTATTATAACTTTTGTCAATTCAACTTTATATGCTAACTAATTGTTGTTAGCTATTATACTGTCCTTTAATCCCATGCAAATTGATAATATTTCATAATATTACTCTAAAAAACCAAAATAAATAGGCATGCGAAGGAAATTACAAATAGGTAAAAGCAATCACACTTAATATCTCAAAACATTACAGAAGTTCTAATAATGTGTGATATAGAAGAAGTTGAGAGCATATAATAAAGGGTCTGGAAGCTTATAAATTCAAAGAACGTAAGCGTATGTCATAAGTTTTGTGAATCCTTGTTATTTGTGCAAGCTTATAAATAGGCATCATGAATTGGTTTGAGAGTTAGTTTTGCTCTTTTAAGTTCTTGGATGAATAAATTTTAGGGCCACTAGGGACTTTCAAAATGAGAGGAGATGAAAACCACAAGAAGAGGGTGGCGGTGCACATATTGACAAGGTAACAACTTATTTTTTGTTACCAATTTTCCGAAGGACGTGGGAACAATCGATCTTTCGAAACTATTTGCGAGGTTTGGTCGTGTTGGTGAGGTTTTCAACCCCAAGAAACTTAACAAATGGGGAAAGAGGGTTGGTTTTGTGAAGTTTTGGGAGGGTTGGAGATGTGAATTAGATGGAGAGGAAGATGGCGGATGTAAGGTGGGGTATTCACAAGCTTAGAGTTAATAAGGCTAGTTTTGGAAGAGAAGAGAAAAAGTAATTAGATGGCCAAATGGTGAGAAGGTTTTTGGTGATTAGAGGTAGAGTGGCTGATGAAGTTTTCTTTACAAATTCTTTGGAGAGTAAGCTTCAAAATGGCGTGGTGGTGCGATCGGAAGGCCCGATAATGGAGGTGATGTCGTCGGTTGAAGTTTTGGACGAGCTTTTGTTAGTTTTTTTTTTACCTCATCGTGAAGAAGTGAAAACTAGTCAGCAAAGATTTTTCATGGAGGGTTGACAAGGGTGGAGGTGTGCCCAATAGAGGAGAAAATGGTGATGTTGAAGTGTGAATTTGTGGAGGATTTTGAAGAAGAAAAAAACAATGCAAGAGGGAAAGGCTTGGTGTAAGGTTATATTTAGGGAGATTAAAAGGTGGTCACCACAATCAGGGGTGGCCCTGAGCACGGGCCGAGGGGACAGCAGCCCAGGGCACCATAAATTTAGGGGCACCAAAAAATATATTTTTACTACCTATACATGTATGTATGTATATATACTCCTATAAAAAAAATGTAAAATGCTAGTTGCTGACAAAATAACAGAGGCACTACAAAGTCAGAACTAATAAATGACTTTACTAAATGAAATATAAAATAAAATCAGTCAACTACATATACAAAAAAATATTAATTACGTCCATAATTATAGCAAATAAACCGATGTGTAATGAGTGAAAATCAAGTAAATAATTTAATTGGGCACTAAATTAAAATAATGATATTGAGTGTTAAAAATAATAAAGAGTCAGATTTTTTGCATTTGCATATTAAAAGTCGCACTGTTTTACATAGTTTATGAGTCTCTTTTCTTTCTAATTCTTATTCTCTACGACTAATTTCTTCATCTCAATTTGTAAACAAAAAACATCTATCCATCTCAATTATGCGACTATTTAATAGTCCAATTGATTTTTACTTTTGAGGAATCAACTTTGAATTATGATCCATGTGTGTTGTTTTGATAAACATGTTGTCTTTAGTTAATTAAACTTGTCGAGTGAAGCCTAGAATTCGGAACATGGAGCCTAGCTTAGAGCTAATTGGTTCACATTTCAAAAATTCATACTTGTGTTCTTTTTGCACAATGTAAAATGAAATATTTAATAGTCTTTCCATTGATTTCTCTTAATCTTATCATATTTTGTAAGATATTTCTTTATAGGGGCACCACTCTCTTGATTCGCCCAAAGCATCCAAATTTGTAAGGCCGGCCCTTACCACAATTAGTTGCAGAATCAAGAAGAACTGGGATTGTGATGAGGGGTGTCCCTTTACATGTAATGGACAAAAAAATTTCAAGAGGATTGGAGGATTGTTTGGGAAGTTAGTTGATTTTGAGGAAGATACAGTTGGAGGGAACTACTTTGATGTTGCAAAACTACTCCTTTCTACCAAAATGATGGGTAGAATAAAGGAGTGGGTGTCTATAAAGGTCATGGGGGAGGTGTATAAGGTTTTTCCCGATACACCCTTTCACCCCAGCATTGTTGGGCTTTGGACGTGTATATAAATGGTGGGTGGTCCAATCGATAGGCTTTGATACCATGTAAAACTCAAAGAAACTTCATAGAGAATTCTTTAACAAACTTGTATATCATATCTCTTTTATTTTATTGAATTGAGTAGTTCTGCTATGAAACAACTTTTATATTAGAAGCTGATGAATACATACTATAACCATTTAACCTATCTCTGACTGACACATGTCAGTTACCTGAAAACTCAGGTTCCATCTGTATACAACTTGCTTTACTAGATCTAACAACTTTCTTAATTAGTTCTAAAACTAATTACATGCTTAACTACTAGTTACATTTATACTTTTTACCCTAATATTTGCCTTACTTCCTCAAAACCTCACTGACTTGAGCATCAGAGCATGTTCAAGTACACCACCCCCTCCAATTCGAAAATGATTCGTCAATCTAAACATACAAACACTGAAGCAAGACGAGGAAGTTAAACTACGCCGCACCAAAATGGTGAATAAAACAATTTATTACGGCATCACCCATAGTGTATCTCACCATTCCATAATAGCAAAAGACACACCATATGAAACGGTATATGGTTATTTTGGCAATGTTTTGTCTGCAATTTTAATTACAAATGGATCCTTGCATTTCTAACAATGGGATCCTGGAGGATTTTTTTTTGAGAAAAGGATTGTCTCGCAACTTGTTTTGTCTTTCATGGAACGATTTTCTTTCTCGTACCGTGGACAAGGTGTTCTCTTGACGAACTTCACGGGAGGATTAGGAGCAATTACACATAATTTTTTTCCACCATTTCACCTTGAGGTCAAGGTGAGTTTGAAGGGGTGGGGAATGATATGACCTCGTTAGATGAAGGATTTGTGAGCAAGTAGTGTCGCATTTGATTATATTCAGTTATTTCCCTTTCCTAATTCTATGGTTCAGTTTATTTCCATTCCTAAATTTACGATTCCGTTATTTCCCTTTCCTTAGATTATGCAAGTTGTTAGGTCAAGATTGGCTATATATGATGTAACAGTGAACTAATTCAGATATGATGAATAATAACAAGTTTCACTTTCTTCCCTAATTCTCATCTATTTTCTCTCTAGGAGTTTCCACTCACTCGAAGAGTGCCAATTTCTTCATCTATTTTCTCTTTAGGAGTTGACACTCACTCGAAGAGTGCCCTTTTATTCGCTCCAAAATAAGTAGAGTGTGTCAATATCTTTGTTGTGATATGAGATAACTTAAGATTTTTTGTTTTGATTTTCAAAGGCTGAATATGTGCAATCAAGAGCAATAAAAGAGTGTGGATACTTGTAAGGACATACCTTCCTCAAAGGAGTGTTTGTTCAAATATTATCAATATGGAACATGTAAACACCAAGAATATTGTGTATGGTTTCCTTGTTTAGTTCATGACTTCTTGAGCATATTCATGTTTTCTTATCTTTGAACCGGATTTTGCAGTTTTCTCCTCGATTTTTTTGTGATACAACACGGCGAACCCTAATTTTTTCCTCCCGGTATCCACACCCCATTGATGTTTCCCCTCATCTTGACACGAGAATCTTTCCATCAATCTGTATAGAGAATTTGATTTTTCTACTGGGTGCCTCATGTTCCGCTTCAGAATCCTTCCTTATTTGAGATTTCTTTTCTGGCATAGCACCATGGGATTTCAATTATGTCGTTTCTCAGGTACATGAAATAAATTTTCATCCTTTGATAATGAGACAAAATTAGGATGATCGTCACGATTACTATTGCTACTGTTTTCCTTCTATCACCTCTTTTGGTGTACCTTTCTATTGGAACAAAAAGTGTTTAACACCACCTTTAAATTTTGATGATAACAAATTATTAAATGCTCAATTGGATATGTTAATATTAGTGTGCAGGACCATGGAATTTATAAGTCTTAAATCAAGATATTGGGTTTGGAAGAACAAAACACTACACCATTTATCCTTTATAACAACAATCGAAAAATGTTGCCAGAACTATGAAAATCGTTGCCTAAAGGTATAGGAGACATTTTCCGGGCGTCTCCTATACGAGCGTCGCCTATCGAAAAATGTTGCCAGAACAATGGGAGTACTTACTAGGGACAAAGTAGTATTGATTAAAGATTAAAAAATAACCGCTTTAATAGAAAACGATTAGTCTTCGTAAGCTTAGTTAAGTTGGTAGGGACATTGAATAATATATACAGAGATCAGGATTCAAACCTAAAAGCCACTTGACAAAAAAAAAAACGATTAAAAAATAATACTAAAAAATAGATTTCAAAAATAAACTAAAAAGCTAAATTATTTTTTGTTTTTGTACAAAAGAGGGCCAGAGGGCCAAAGGCCTAAGAGACCAAACGCACAACACGTTTATAGGAATACAAGCCATAGAAATATCATAAAAATGAGTCTTTAAAGCTCTCTAGGAGGTGTCTCCATAAGAAGAAGATTCCAAGAATCTGACGAGAGGCTAAAATTTGTGAGCCAATCAACACATTTGCCTCCGCACCAAGTGTGAATAACTCGACTATATCAATTGCACTAAAGAACTGTGCAATAATCACCATTTCATTATTTATATTTTTTTAATTTGAAAACTTTTTAAATGATTTCTTTTGAGATATATTTGAAGGTGTATATATTTTGAAAATTAAATGATACAATCTTTAGGTTTGAAAATGTTTTATAAGATTCAATAAAAAAATGCAATTTTGGAAATATTGTTATTCACACCACCAATTTTGGCGTCCACCACCCAAAACAAACCCAAATTGGGCCAAGACCAATCTTCCTCACCAAACCCGGGTCCTCTCCTCTATCCCTTACTTTTTATTCTTATGTAACCCTAAATGACAGATACGCTCTCTCCCTCCCTCAACCACTGCCGCCCAACTTTCTCCCCCAACATCGCCGACTCCGATATTGATTTTCCATAAGTAACATGTTTTCTTTATCTCCTCTATCCTTCTATCCAAATAAAACCAATAAAGAAGAAAATCGAAAAATGGGTCATTTTGTTTTATGGAGTTTCCAAGCATTTCCCACCTCGTTTTTATCAATTCAAGCACAATAACCTTCATCATCTACCTCTGCTCTACAAAATCGATGGAAGAACATACAAAAATGGTGCTAAATAGAAAGGTATTCCATACTACTTTCACTTTTCTTTCTCTTGATCGTCTTGTACATCTTTGTTATCCTTTTCTACAAATCAAAAGCATTTTGGTTTTCTACATTGATTTCCTTCCTGTTTTTGTCTATTAATTTTTCATTTTATTAGTAGTAAAACTTGAGATGATAATCTATATATGGCTAAGGGTATTAATCATAATAAATTGTAATTTTTCATAGTGGCTTTAGTATAGTGCACTATTATTCAGGTACAATGAATTTGTTTTTTCGTTTTATTATATGTTTCATGTGATTTTACCAATTTCAACTTTCTTCCAAACATGCACTTGTTTGAGTCTCACTTGATATATTGAGCCAAAGCGTGTTGTTTATGGCCTACAATGATTTAATCTCATCCTAATAAATAAAGAAATTCTCTAATATTTCAATGCTATACACAAAAGTGGAAGGACATAAAAAAGGATTGGAATGCATTGCAACAAAATCCTTTTGTTGTGTAGCTAAAAAACGAAACCAAAGAAGACAAACTCTCTTGTTATTAATAATTGCAACTTCTATGTCTAGATGTATAGCCTTTTTTGTAAACTTGAAATATTGTCATTTTTCTAACTAAAGTTAATAATTTCATAAAAATCATAAGAGTTTCGTACTCACCTCATCTAGTGAAACATCAACTAGTTCCCAGCGTTGTTTCTTGATATTTAATTGTTCCGTATCACACAAAATCTATTGAATAGTGATAGGAAAAACTAACAAACATGCTTAAATGATTCAATACTTTATATTCCTCAAGTTATGGCCTCTATCATTTAAACACTAGATTTTTTTTCATAATCATTTCATGAATTTCCGTTTTTACATTTATTTTAAATAATTGTGCGTCAGTGCCAAAAAAATGAGATTTAACTTGTGCTTTCCAATGA
This sequence comes from Medicago arabica, assembly GCA_946800305.1. Lineage (NCBI taxonomy): Eukaryota > Viridiplantae > Streptophyta > Magnoliopsida > Fabales > Fabaceae > Medicago > Medicago arabica. Next base: position 13,145,866 of record OX326964.1, read on the forward strand.
CATGATCATAATCATCGACAACACCTTCAGAACATCTGAAGAAAATGATTATACAATGGCCACCAGACCTTGATCCTTTTACCAACCAATGAGTTACCAGGGTCTTGAGGTTCACTTGCCAAAACAATTATTAAAGCAAAATTAATTTGTTAAGAAAAATTAAAGGTCTATATGATAAAGAAGAATAATGATTGTGGAAAGTTCCATAAACAAACAAATTAGACATCAAGTTCTAATTAAAACTTGTTATACCTTCATAGCAGACGATTTAATGAAACCTTTATTAGAACGAGCAGTGTCTTTCCGACATTTGCTAATTTCTGTTTGACATGTGGTTCTTCCCTTTTCTAGATTCCCTACCTTTGTATCTGTAGGAGATTTGAGTTTCCCCACATCTTCACAGAGAACCTCAGATTTAATTGGAGAGACTATTGATTTAGGAGGCACGAGAACTTTCCCATCAATCTTTATAAATATTTTAATTTTTCGGTGGATTCCAGAACCCTATTTTCACAAGTTTTTCGCTTGCAAAATTGTTTCTTATCGATCTAGGTTAAGTTCTAGCTAACCTACTCTTATGACTGCATTAATTGGTACCAGAGTAAATTTCTCCCGTTCTTTCGTGAACGTGATTCAACCATGGGAGATCAACTAGTTACGAGGGTAGAATTTGACGGTTTAACCGTGACCACCAAAGTTCTGGTGGATCAAATGGCGGCGTTGATGACTAAGGTTGACTACAACACCAACAACAACGCCAACAACAATAACAACAATAACAATCTCAACAACAACGACGACAACAATAGAAACAATCAAATTATTGAGGATTCAAGTTCTTCAAAGGTGTAGAAAACTGATTTCGAAGAGAAAATATCGAATCACTGGAAGAAGTTGCAGATTATACGAGAACGGGCAAAAAGTGGTTATGGAGCAAAAGCAACAGACTCGGTTAACCCTATATCACGTTCATCCAACGATGTGGGGTCAGTTATGATGGTTGCAAATAATAAACAACCGGTTAAAAAGTCCTTACTTCGCCAATCTCCAATCCTCTTCAAGCAGATAAATTCCAGGATACAATAGATGTCTTTGTGGACCACACTTTTACTGAATGTAAACCAGAATGGGAAGTTTGTTACAAAGAAGATAGTTACCATGTTGTGAAGGATATTCGACTTGATAAAGGAGTCTATACTAAACAGAAGTTTATAATTGAGGAAATCAGCAAGATGCTGCAAATTGAACATGTCACCCAAATTGAGGAAATCATTCAAAACATGGTAACTATCTTCTTTGAAACAAACTTCCAGTTCCAGCTCACAGTCAGTAACAGTACGGTCCACAAAGACATCTACTATATCCTGAAATTTATCTACTTGAAAAGGATTCGAGATTGGCGAAGTGAGGGACTTTTTAACGGGTAGTTTATTATTTGCAAACATCATAAATGACCCCACATCGTTGGATGAACGTGATACAGGGTTAACGGAGTCTGTTGCTTTTGATCCATAACTGTTTTTGGCTTGTTCTTGTAAAATTTGCAGCTTAGTGATTCGATATTTTCTCTTCGAAATTAGTTTTCTCCACCTTTGAAGAACTCGAATCCTAAATAATTCGATTGTTTCTATTGTCATCATCGTCATTGCGGTTGTTGTTGTTTTTGCGATTGTTGTTGCTAATGCTACCGCCGACCTTAGCCTTCAACGCCGTCGTCTGATCTACCAAAACTTTGATGGTCGCAGTTAAACCGTCAAATTCTACCCTCGTAACCAATTGATCTCCCATGGTTGAATCATGTTCATGAAAGAACAGGAGAAACCTGACTCTGATACCAACTGACACTATCGGAAGCAGCGAGTAGAAAGCGCTTAACCTAGATTGAAAAGAAACAAGTTTGCAAGCGACAAACTTTTGAAAATAGGGTTATGGAATCCACCGAGAAATCAAATTATTTATAAAGATTGATGGGAAAGTTCTCTTGCCTCAAAAGTATCTCCAATTAAATCTGAGGTTCTCTGTGAAGATGTGGGGAAACTCAAGTCTCCTACCAACACAGAGGTAGGGAATCTGGAAGAGGGAAGAACCACATGTCAAACAGAAATTAGCAAATGTAGGAAAGACACTTCTCGTTCTAATAAAGGTTTCATCAAATCGTCTGCTATGAAGGTATAACAAGTTTTAATTAGAACCTTATATCTAAATGGGTCAAACTTTATGGTACTTTCTCATTAGAATGTAAATGTGTCAAAATTATAGTAGACTTTACTATGTAGAGTTCAAATTTGGTACACCAAGAGTATTGCCAGAAACACCAAGAGTACACACCCTTGAACTCCTCACGCTAGTGTATCTTACAAGAATGTGCAAACACTAAGTTTAGAGAGTAAAGAGTAGAGTATCCCTAAAATTTCGTTAACGCTTCAGGTTTGATAGGAGCAAATTGTGCAGATTCCATAAATGCTCGAGTCATGCAACTGATGAGGGTATGCAGCTCAAAGATGCCATCGATGATTTGATTCAGAAGAGGAAGTCCACCAACAATGTTCGGCCCACCAAGAAGGAGAAGGATGTAGACAATAAGAATTTCCAAATGACACTATGTGTCGGGAGGAATATTCTTCCATGAATACGAAGACATATTTCCAGCATAACACAGACAGAAAACTCGACTGTCGGAGGGGGTAATTCTCTCATCACCCCGCGAGGAAATTAACTCGCCTTCAGGGAATTGGAACACCTCTCAAGGGACACCAACAATATGTCTTCTCATTACCTCTTGGCCCAAAATCTGGCAGCTGATGGTGATTTCTCTAACTCATCAATTGGCAGAAGTTCTGTCTAATTTAAAGGTCCATTCGAGAAGTTTCTTCTGTTTTTTTGGTCAAGTAGTCTAGTGTCTGAAGCTCATACATATTAAATATGGTGAAGTGGAAGTGTCTGTGGTTCGAACCCCTGCCTCTGCATATATTATGCAATGCGGAGAAGTTTCTTATGTGAATGTATGGAATATAGTATTGGAATTGCGAAAAAAAGATAATGAATATACAATAAATAATTGATAATTGGTCATGTTGAATTTGTGGTTATCCATTGGGAGTATTTTATTTTCTTGTCCTATCTCAGGATACAATGGCTCAAAGACCTGCTGATCTCGAGGAAGAACTCCGATGGATGTCCCAAGAAGTCCGTGGCTATGTTGAAGTAGTTTTAAACAGCTTAGCTGCTAATGCACTGATATGGCCGTAAGTGTTCGGTTATGTTAGTTTTATTATAAAAGGTTGTTGAATTCACAGAGACCAATTGACAAATACAACTATTTGTTGTTTTACAAGTAAGACTATATGTTGTTTCTTTGTTTATCTAAGGCTAGTTTAAAACTATTTGTTGCGCGTAAAAATAAAATAATAAATTTAATTTAATAATAACTACGAGAGGCTGGAATGTAGTTCTCATTGACTGTTGATACTCACAAAGCAATACTTTTATAATTAAAACAAGTAATTTACTTCGTGGGAAAAAAATTAAATCCTTGTAATTGTCCACTTTTGCGTGGTAAGAATTACAACTTTGAAGTCCTTTTTTGAAAAATAATTAATTCCTACTAAAAAGTAATTTTTAGTAGAAAATCAATTTAAGGGTGTTTGGATTGATGGTGTAGAAGGGGAAGGAATGTGAGAGATTACTTTTCTTTTTTAAATTACAGACTATATAACATGTTTTTCTAAAATAAATTAAGTGTGATTGTAGTATTATATGATCTTTTATCATATTAATATGTTAACTTTTTAAAAACATTTCTTAGTCCTCTAAAAAAACAATTTCTTAGTGTTCGTAATATAAAAATAAAAATTAAACCCTCTCCTCTCTTTCCCTCTTAAGCCTTCCATCCAAACACATCCTAGAGGTACCGTCGGCTTTCGCGCACCCGTTATCTGGTTTTAAACTTATAACTGTCAGCTTTCGCGTACACAATTATAATTCTAGAATCTCCTTTTGGAATTATGAATTTTCTAAATTAATTTAAAAAGCGCTTTTGCTGTATTTAAAAATTAATTTCCGAATTTTCTATACCTTTTATTTCACTCTTTCGATGCAAAACAGGTATCGCGATGTTTCTACTTTTGTAAAACCAGAACTTTCGGACTAATAATATACTTCTCTTTTAATTATAATACAATTCATCACCGTATCATTGGTATAACGGTCTTCAGATTCTGGACTCAATGTAAACATTACTGGTCGCTTTATTCATTTCTCATGTATATTCATCGACTAACCTGCATAATGTGTGACTATAGATGGTTTTCGACTAAATAGATAAACTACTTGAGGACTACTAAGAAACAGAAATTCGAGAATATGGTACAATGATTATCTAATTAAGGATCCATATTCAGGAGACTTTAGGTGTTGGAATAATACCGATTTTGTTGAAATTTTCCCCAGTATTCTTAATCCTTAACCTCCCTACCTTTGAAACCTATATACTTTCTAAGTGACACTACAAATCCTAAGCCTTTCCAAAAAAAATTATTTGGTTCAAGAATTGGAAAATCTAACAACAAAAGCAAAAACACACACATTATGGACCCACCCCCACACACAAAACCTACATTGACCTCAATGTAAATATTGGAGATATAGTTTAGTTTCATATTAGTCTTAGTATATTGTAGTATAAATAGTGTGTAACCACCCCATTAGTGGGTAACTTTTCATCATTTGTAACTTTCTATTCTCATCAATACAAAGAGTTTATTATATTTCTCTCCTTCCTTCCATGGATGCCATGTTTCATAACATGGTATCAGAGCTAATATGGTACCTACCTTGAAGGATATTTTCTGCTGCATTTTCTAGAGAAAATATAATTTTCTCGCCTTCATTTTATTTCTCGTTCCAATTTTTTTTTCTTTCTATTCTCACTTTCCTTCGATTTCTCTTCCTTGTTTCAGATTTTTTTTCTCACTGTTTTCCTTTTCTTCTCGATTGATCGATTTCATTTTTGATTGTTCTTGATTTTTCATGTTTGTTGTAACCGTTTTTCCCAATTTTTAGGGTTCAAAGGATCATCATTTTTCCCCAATTTCTGTTCGATTTTGATTTGATTATGTCCTTATTGTGTTTTTCCTTTCACCTTGTTCTTTCGATTCGTTCCTTATTTTTGAAATTCCTTTGATTTCTAATTTCATTTGTGTCCTTTTTCCCCCAAACCTTAGGGTTTGTGTTCGATTTTGATCACATGTTCAGTTTATCGAATCAATGATATTCACAGTTATGTTTCATAAATTCCGCTTCAATTTCACAATTGACGGTTTAGTGGAGTTTCTTCGTTATCTGTTTTTGACCTTTTTTCATCGTAATTCGTTTTCCTTTGTGAAACAGATTATCGAATTTGATGTTCTTGATCTATTTCTTGGTTAATCTACACATTTTAGCGAATCATCAATTTGCCTTTTATGCTCGGTGTAGAGAATCACTGATTTCTAGCCTCTGATTCGATTGTTTGTGGTGTGGTCCGAATTGAAGTGTTGTGTTTGCTTCTGCATCATTATGATCACAAGATGTTTGTTGAAAGTCCTCAATGGAAGACAGATTGGTATTGCATTCAGTTTGACGGTGATGGTTGTTGGTAACACTGCAATTTGTTCTGATCCAACATTGCATTGGACTTGCTTTGAGGTGTTGTTGTTGACTTCTGTATGATGTTGCTGATTTCTGGATGCATTTTCATGTGCAATTTTTCCAGATATTGTTGATTATCATTACTTTGGTCACTCACACGTTGCTGAGTTGGTTATGGTATAATTCTATATTTTCTTCCCTGGTTGTTGGATGCAATTGTTGTTTGGTTTCTCTCTTCATGCTTCTTGTGGCCACATGTTTCTTTGAAGAGTAGTTGATATTTCCCTTAGATTGGTTTATTTGTTATTGATTGGAGGCATATATTGTTGTCATTGGCCTTGCATCTCTTGCCTACCATTGGTTTTCATCAATCTTTGGGTTTGTAAGGAGCTTCCTGATTTGGTCACTTTGTTACCAATTAATTTATTTTTTTGGATTGTCTGGTTTTTTCATTACTGCCACTAGTTCTGTTTGAGCAGCCAGAATTGTTGGTTAACATTGCTTTGGATACTCAGAAGTTGCTTCATTTTACAAGAGAGTGTTCATGTGTCTTGACTGCCATTGATTGAGTAAACCTGTTGGTTCTGGTATGCATCATTTTCATGTCCCTGCAACTTATTTTTTATCTGATATATGTTGGCTCTGGTGCTGTATTGGAGATATAATGCATTGGATGATTTGGCATGAAGAAACTAGTGATGGAGTAAGTTGACTTCTTTGTTGAAAGCTTTTGATCGTTTGTTCTTTTGTTCCTGGATTGTTGATGATAGTTTGTGTTGCTTTGTCTATATTACATTCATACTTGGGATTTGGTTACAATAAGGCTTTCAACTACTGTTATTGGACTTATGATTGCAAATAAAGTTCTAGTTTGACAAATATTTTGTAATTTGCTTATGGCTAATATTTGGTTGCAAGTGCAATTTGATTGAAGACAAGTTTGGTTGGCTTTGGTTGGATGCTACTTTGATTGTCTGTCTTCTGTATTGTTCATGGATCGTTTATGAAGTTTCCCTACTGCTATTTTGTTCATGAAGATTGGTACCTATTTGCTGATATCTCTCTGTTTAATGGGCACTTTTGATTGCATTATGCAAGTGGCAGCTACCTATTGTAGAGGACATTTGGCTGTAAAACTTTAGGCAGGCTTTTACAACATCTTCTTGGGTTCATTTTGATGTATCTGGCTGCATGTTTGGATCTATTTTGTGCACCATTACTGCTGCATTTTTTGATTTCTGGCTTTGGCTCGTTGGCACTCAATATTTGCTTCTGGTTTGCATATCACTATGAAGATTGCAAAGTTCTTTCTTAAGCTTCATTGTTGGAAGTATTGCTTTGTTGGCCTATGGCTTGAAGTTGCATCAACATGGTTTGTTTTCTATGGTTTGAAGACACATCACATGGTTATGCATCTCCATTGGGTCACTGATTTTGTTGATTTGTTGGATCCTTTTGGGTACACTGTTTGATTCTTGTTTGTGCTTCGGTTCATGATGGTTAAGCTATGTTGATAAGCTTCTGTCATGAATGGTTAAGCGTTGTTGTGCTTCTGTCCAAGGATGGTTAAGTGTCGTTTTTCTTCTTCTTCTTGTGCTTCTGTCTTGAGTTATTGAGAACTCTTGATGGTTAAGCATTGTGCCTTTTAGGGCTTTATGGATGTTGGCTTCTACCGGATGGTGGTTAAGCGTTGTTGCTATGCCCTTGGCCGATGTATTTCCGGCATCTTTCCTTTTATTTTCATTTGCTTGATGTATTTCCTTGTATTTTCTCATCCCAAGTTGGAAGTGTTTTGAACACCTTCCAACTTGCAGGGGACTATTGGAGATATAGTTTAGTTTCATATTAGTCTTAGTATATTATAGTATAAATAGTGTGTAACCACCCCATTTGTGGGTAACTTTTCATCATTTGTAACTTTCTATTCTCATCAATACAAAGAGTTTATTAGATTTCTCTCCTTTCTTCTATGGATGCCATGTTTCATAACAGTAAATAAACAAAATTATGAGAAAAAAAATGTTGGGTACTTGTATTGGCTGCATTATTGCTAAAACAAATATCCATTTATTGTGAAGTTGGACTCTATGTTCCAACATGGTTTAGACATCCATTTGAGATGTTGGACAGAATATTCCAACATCCTAGCACGGTTCAGTGTGCCTGAGTTCATGCTTATTTGTACGCGTGCCTTATCTTTAAAAGGAAACAATTTTCCTTAACTTGATGTCCAAGCAACGTACATATCATAATCAATTTGGTTTTATTCCCAAAGAAGCAAGAATATTTAAGGGAATATTTGAAGGCAGTTCAGACGTTCCTAAAGATGTTCCTACATTTTAGGACTTTCCTTATTTGTCTCGTTGATTCTGTTTTGTTTTGTGGATTAGATAGATCTGCAATTTGTTACTGAAGCCCAGCAAGGTTGTTAGCCCATATTGTTTCAGTATAAAAGGAAGACTCCAAGACCTAATTAGGTATTCAAGCCGTCATACTAAAAACTTTAGCTTTTAGGGTTTTGAGTCTGTGTGTTTTACTCTTGTATCGTTTGATGCAAGTTTAGTTCTGTTTATTTGTGAGTCTTTCCTGTATCATCTCGATATTTGTTAAGGACTGTGTGTTTGAGTTGTAAACTCGTTGTGCTACACAAAAGCTTGTAAGTAAGGTTGTAGTTTGTGTTTGAAGGTAATTTCACAAACTGTTTTGTTTGAGGTCTGATAGGTCACTGAGGCAGTGACTGACCATAGGATAGTGAGATGTGATCTCAGATCTAGGAGTTCCTAGGTTGAAGTCTAGACGGGTAGGTCCTAGTTCATAAAGTATAAACAAGGAGTTTGTTGGGAGATTTTGAATAAGGACTACACTAGTGGATTTCCTTCCTGGCTTGGTAGCCCCCAGAGTAGGTGTGTTTGTCGCCGAACTGGGTCAACAAACTCACTGTGTCTTTTACTTTTTTGCTATTTATTTTCTTGTTTTTATTTATGTTCACGCTTTAATGTTGAAACATTAATCAGAACATCACAAGCGCTGAAACATCTTACAGAGCAAGATCAATTGTCATCAGAATCAATAGGGGGTGTCTACATGGGGGAGGGGGGTCAATTATGGTGATGATAAAGGCCTTTTTCCAACTTCACCAACTACGATTGATCTTTTTATTCACTTAAAAGAGTAAATGCTTAAAAACTAAAAAAAATCCCGTGGGTTTCCTCCCACGCAACGTTTCATTTAACGCCGGTAGCTCAAATTTTCAATGCTCAATTTTAAAGGGGGTTCCAAATCATAAGTCGGGATTAGCTCTAACAAGTACTCCTTAACGCACTCATCTATGATATAACCAAGGCAACACAAGTCATTAAATGATGGGCCTTTCATGGACTTGGATGAGAGGAACTCGATCGTTTCATCTTCAACCTCGAAGGTGAGTTTTCCCTTCTTAACAACTATAATAGCACAAGAAATAGCTAAAAAAAGGTCTTCCTAAGAGGATTGGGATGTGAGAGTCTTCACTTATGTCCATCACCACAAAGTTAGTGGGAATGTACAACTGGACAATTTTTAAAGAAACATCTTCTAGTATTCCAACTGTGTATTTTATGGATCGGTCAACTAGCTGTAGGGACATGTTTGTCGAGTTCAGCTCACCTAGATTAAGGCTCTTGCAGAAGGATAGAGGCATGAGACTTACACTCGCACCTAAATCACACATGGCATTATCAATGACATAGTTACCGATAAGAAACAAAATCGAAAAACTCCTTTGATATTTCAGCTCCAGCTGCATCTTGTTTTGGATGATAGCGCTACATTCTTCAGTGAGTGCTAATGTACCATCGTCGTTGATCTTCCTTTTATTTGTAAAGATTTCTTTTAAGAACTTAGCATACGAGGGCGTTTGGGTTATAACCTATGTGAAAGGAATACTAATATGGAGCTTATTCAAGAGCTCAACAAACCTTTTGAATTGTTCCTCAATTTTCGCTTTAACTATCTTTCAAGGAACATGATTGGGGGCTTATAAGGAGGAGGAGTCACATATGGTTTTTCTTTGTCCTCATCAGTCACCTTCTTTGCCTTTGGTGTTTGTTCACTTTCAGTTGATATTGGGTCCTTCTCAATATTCTCTCCATCTTTCCTACCAACCGGACCCTTAAGCTCTTTTCCACTTTGCAATGTTTTGTTGGAGTTATGATGGGAAGGTTCCGGCAAGACCAACTGTAGATGCTTGATGTTGGGCCACTTGGCAAATCTACGTTTCCAACATTTTGCTGTGGGTGTCCATAACATCTACTTTACTCGCTATTTTCTTTATTATCTCATTGGTGTGGATGTGCTTGTTTAAGAAATCATTGTTTTGCTAGGTCTGGACCATGATAAATTTTTCCATCATCAGCTCAAGGTTTGACTTTATGGGAGCTGCGGTAGCAACAGGAGATCCTCTTTGGCCTTGAAAGACGGGGGGAGGATTGGGCACAAAGGTAGGATTACTGTTCTTATAGGAGAAATTAAGATGATTTCTCAATCCCATATCGTAGTTATTAGAGTATGGGTTACCTTGCGCGTAGTTCACCTGGTCAGTTCCGGCTAATAGTTGACACGCGAAAGCAGTGTGTCAAAAGACTTCAAAAATTTTGCAATTTGGAGTCACAACAACTATACATTAGATGGTTGAGCGATGCTCAAGCTATCTAACTTCTGGTATAGGGCTTCGACTCTAGCATTTATTTGATCAAAGTCATAAATGACTTTGTACATCCCTCCCTTTGGTTGTGTTTTGTCAACTAGAGTGCGTTCACTCCTCCAATGGTAATGGTTTTGATCCATGTCCTCAATTATGCCGTAGGCGTCATTAAATGGCTTATTTATGAGAGCTCTTCTTGCAACGACATCAATGGTCATTCTCGTGTTATAAAGTAGACCATTGTAGAATGTGTGAATTATCATCCACTTTTCTAATCCATGGTGTGAGCAAGCTCTCATTTACTCCTTATATCTCTCCCATGCTTCAAAAACTGATTACCCGTTCATTTTCCTAAAGCAAGTAATTTAGTTCCTAAGTTGTGCCATTTTGCTTGACTGGAAGTATCTAGGGAGGAATGCTTTCTTGAGTTTATTCCATGTTGTAATGGAATTAAACGGTAGGGATTGAAGCCACGCTCTGGCTCTGTTCCTGAGGGATAACGAGAATAAATGCAAGGGAATGGCTTTGGGATTGACGCCATAGTTCATAAGCCTATTAACGAGCTCCACGAAGACATAAAGGTGCAAATTCGGGACCTCCATCAGATTTCTAGAGAATTGGTTCTACTGTACTACTTGCAGCAGAGTGGGTTGAAGTTCAATTTTTTTTGATGCAATTGCATGAGGAACAATGCTCGTATGGGGCTCCATATAAGAGGGCATAACAAACAATGATCGTACTGATAATTTCTAATGATTAATGGTTATAGTTTTCTTAAATTTATAAGTTAAATTAAATGTTACGATTTGATCATTTTATTTGTTACGAACTATGCAAGTAATAAAATTAAAGTGAATGGAATGTCGAAAAACCCTCACACAAAGGACAAATCAGAGTGGATTGACTACAATTGCTATTGGATTTTCAATGTTGATGCCCAAATTGAGAAAATTAAACAACATTGCACCAAGATGGTGAATAAAACAATGCCACGCTTGGACGGAGAAATCACAAGAAAAATCACTTCCACTGCAGTTATGCAGTTACTTAGATAAATAAGAGAAAAACAATGTAACAGGTGAATGTGGGACATAAGACATCCAAAATCACTTCTTATGGATGAAGAAGAGCATAGGTTTGAGAAAAGAAGAAACTTCTCTCACTAGAAAAAAATTAGGCCCTAATCTGTATATTGTATAAATATGATCTTCGAGAAGAATGTTATAACTAAAGCTTAATTGTGGGTGTTTTGATAAGTCCCACATCAATTGGAGATCAATCACCCAAATCTATTGAAGGTTTAAATCTAGTGTCATAAACGACTAACATGATCATCAATAGTTGTAACTAGGGATGAACAAATACTCGAGACCCTACCCAACCCGCAAAAAAGAAGAAGATAGAAATGAGCGGTTTCAACCGGGTTGCAGGCCAACATGTTAGAATTTTGATTTGTCCTGGGTTGTTACGGGCGGGTCCGAGTTAACAAATCTAGGCCGACGATGACCGAACCTGTCCGAGTTATCAATAATTTTTTTTTGATGATCCGGATATTTAATTACATGAGAGAGGGGTAAACTAAAAAGCTACTTTCACTTTTAACACTCCATTCTCTCTCTTGAAGTGTACATTCGTTTCTCTTTCTTCCCCTCACCTCTTTCAATGTCCTTATCTCTTTCAATCTTTCCTTTCCCTCAATTTCTTTCAAATCTTTCATCTGATTCCTCTTTCCCTCACATCTTAGTTAGAAAACTACACGGTTGTGGATCTATTTCAACATAATTGAAATCGATTTCTTCCCTTTCTCAAATCTTATCTGAGTTACAAAGCGAGATTTTCGTGAAGATCTGGAGTTTCATTTTTCAGCTTCTACGATTCGTCAATCTAAACATAACAAACACTGCAACAAGACGAGGAAGTTAAACTACGCCACACCAAAATGGTGAATAAAACAACGCCACACTCAGACGGAGAAATCACAAGAAAGATCACTTATATACATTTACTTAGATAAAAGAAGAGAAAAACAATATAAATGGGTGATTATGGGACAAAAGATATCCAAAATAACCCGCTCCAATGTATGAAGAAGAATTCTCTCACTAGAAAAAAAACTAGGCCCGACTCGTGTATATTGTATAAATATGATATTGGAGAAGAGTGTTTCAACTAAAGCTTAATTGTTGGTGTTTTGATAAATTCCACATCAATCGGAGGTCAATGACACAAATCTATGAAAGGTTTTTATCTAGGGTCATAAAAAACCAGCGTGGTCATCAACAGAGTTGGAGTGAAATGTAATGGTCGTACTAAAAATTGTGAGTGATTAAGAGTTAAGATGTTTGTAAATTTATAAGTTAAATAAAATGTTACGAATTGATCATTTTATTTGTTAGGAACATAGTAATGTATAATTTTTCCAATACTTAAAACTAATAGTACATATATTCAATGAAATTAAAGTTTTACGCAAGCAACAAAATTAAAGTGATTGGAATGTCGAAAAATCCTCACACAAGTTACAAATTAAAGTGATTGGAATACACTTGCTTATGGACCTTCAATGTTGATGCCCAATACATGATAGCATTCTCGATTTGGTTCATAAACTTGATAGTACATATATTCAATGAAATTCTCATGGGGTTTAAACGGAAATAGTTAAAAGGAAATTTTTTGATTACAAGTGCACACAAAGACTAAGTTAAACGCTTTTTCACCTAGGGAACAAGCTGAACAGTCTAAATTTAACACTTTTTTTATGGGTCAAATTAAAAACCACTGCCTCTTTGCATATAGATGGCACAATTAGACCATATACTATAACAAAGCAAGTGAGCACTAAAATTATAGTCAAATAACCTTATTGATGAAACTAGACTAAACTAGAATAAAACAATGCATAATTAACAAACAATAGGTACAGAATGTGCGCGCACACAGATACATATAGATAAATATTTAAAATGTAACAATATTCCATTAAAATTACCCAGAGGTTTACGAAATCACTCTTATTAGGTTGAATACCAGCAAAGACACCTGAAAACATATGAAGTTGCAAAATTACCACAAAGTAAAGGAATTATAAAGAAACTGATGTTCACATAGGAAAAACATTAAAAAAAAAAAGTATCTAAGAAACTAAAATGACATAATACACATGAAACAGGGAGAAGCCTTGATTCCATAACACCATTACCATTACCCTCTACAACACGAACACAATACAACACTAACATGTTGACACCGACAATAATTTGAGAAAACACGTTACAGATAATAATTTGAGAAAATAACAATTGAATGCCATCATTCTGAGATTTTGTACATATAGTATACTTCCATTCAAACAACTTTAAAGAAAATGTTGAAGAATCTCACTGTATCATCTAATGAACCCAACAACATAAATCCAATTAATAAACCTTAACAATAATAAAAAATGCACATGAAAAAAAAAAGTGAGTTTTTTAGAAACTTTCTCACCAATTTTTCTCTCACGTGTAACCATTTTTTTTTGTAACAAAAAAAAAAACCCCAATTTTTTTCACACCACTAATTTATCGATTGGGTTTCACAACTCCAAATTACATACTCGTGTTTACTAATTTATAAATTGGAGGTGAAAAATAAAATCAAACTTACAAACTTCACGTAAGAAATTAAGCAACAAAAAACATGAAAAAAAAGGTTAAAATTGATAAACATGAATTACCTAAGATTTTTAACAAAGAATCTCCAACTGGTATTTGGTTTGTCTTTGTAACCCGTAATTAGAATTAGGGTTTGAAATTAGGGATAAGAGAAATTGATGGAGATGAGTTGTTGGTAATTGAGGACAAGGATGAATTGGGGTTGTTGGTAACAGGGTTTGGAATTGACAATAAGAAGAATTGATGGAGGCGAGCTGTTGGAAGGAATAATCTATTCTGAGGAGATGGTGGTGAGAACAGAGAACGTGAAAGTGGAAAGTGAATAAGAGATAATATTTGTTATTCATTATCAACTTATATTAGTATAATATTATATTATTAAATAAAAATAAAAAGAGTATACCGCTGGGCGGGCTCCTCCAAAATGAGCGGGTGGAAAAATGAAAAATCCGTTAGAGACGGAATTCAGAGACGGAAATATTCAGAGACAAACAATTTCCGTCTCTGCTTAAAGTTTGACCATTTAGAGACGGATACAGAGACGGAATACATTAGATGCGGAAATAAATTGTCTCTAAATTTCGTCTTTAAATGTCCTTTTATATAACCAAATATATAGCTAGTTCGTTAGAGACGGATTTAAAGACGGAAAACGTTTGAGATGGAAATTTCCGTCTCTAAAACCGTCACAAATAAATAAATTATAATTTTCGTCTCCTATTACATTTTTCCGTCTCTATTAGAGACAAAACTAATTCCGTCTCTAAATTCCATCAGTATTTCAGTTTTTTCTAGTAGGGTGGGTTTGGGTGATTAAGTGAGAGCTCAACCAAGAAGGTACATTTTAATACAATTTTCATTATTACTCTTATGTTTAGTTATTGTTCATAAGTCATTGCTTATATGTTACAAAATACTAACAATGTTATCCTTCTTTTAACAATTTGTTATGCTTAAAATTTCATATTAAGCAAAAAACCTAGAAACTCGTCCAAAACCCAAAAAAAAAAAAAAAAATCCAGATCTATCTAAATCACAAACACCAATCCACAATCTCATTTCTCCTTCATGATATTGAATCCCTTGAATCTTTCCTAAATCAACATCACACTCTTGAATCAATTCACGTTAATGATTAGATTTTGTTTGTATTTTGTCGTCTAAAGTTATTTTGTAAGCAATAATTGGTGTGATATATATTCTCTGAATATAATTTATTAAGTGGAACCAATTTGTTCTAAAATATATTATTATGATTCATCATATCAAGGTTTTCCTTTGGATGATGGTTGTAAAAAAATGTCCGACACTACCATTCTTAAAAAATAAAAAACAATTTAAGTGTATATTTATAAATTTTTTATTTTAAAAAAATTCTAGCAATAAGCTATGGGGACGTTTTATGATTGTTCTCATTGTTAAACTCTTAGGCCACATTTCAACAGCGTCTCCTTAGGTGCGCTGGGAAAATCGTCCCCTTTTTCAATAGTTTAGGCAACGATCATTAATAGTGTTCCCAAAGAGGCAGAAAATACGTCGCCTTAGACAATAGGCTACGCTCTCATATGAGATGCCTGAAAAACGTCCCCTATTCTCTTAGACAACGTTTTTCACAGTTCTGGCAACATTTATCCATTGTTTCCAGAGACAATAAATGTTGTAGTGTTGATTTGTTGGTGGATAGGAAACGTCCTATTAATTCTGATTTTTTTTCTGATTTAGCTAACGTCCCCAAATAAACAACCTTTTAATTCTGATTTTTTTTCTTCCTTTCTTTTAAACATTTAGTTCTATTTTTTTTTGCTCTTTTTCATCGCATAAGAAGGTTTGGTGGGTTGTCGTTGTGTAACAAGAAGATTTTTCTAGGTTTAGTGATGAAGATCTGAGTTTTTAGTATGAAGATCTAAGTTTTTCAATGAAAATATGTGTTTTTTTTGGGGTAAAGACCAATTTTAGCCCCTAAAATATAATGCACTTTTGGTTTTAGCCCCTGTAAAAAAAATTGATTTACCCCCTGTAAAATATTTTTGTTTTGATTTACCCCCCTAATAGGCCAAACAAAAACCAATTTTATTTTTTTTCAAGAAATTTTCGTTTTTGTTTACAGAGGCTAAAACCAAAAGTGCACTATATAACAGGGGCTAAAAGCACTATTAACCCTTTTTTTTGGTGTAAAAATTGATAACTGTGTTATCATTTTAAAACATAAAGGGTCAAATCGGAAAGGAAAAAAAATGATAAAGCATTGAATCATTAGCTTGATTTATTAAGCAAATGATCATTAGGTGTATTAAACTTAATTTTTCAGGTAATACTCGCAATAAGATACAATTGTCTTTTTGAAATCCTCAATTATAACTTTTTTTCTTCTTTGTCTATATATTGGTCTATGGAAGTTGTTATCAAAACTTTAATTTTAAAATTAAGTTCCTTTATAGAACATTTGTTGTCAAATTGTTAATCTGGAAAATTAAGTTCTACATTTGTTTTGATTTTGAAAGGCTGAATTTTGCTAGTATGTGCAATCAAGAGCAATAAAAGAGTGTGGACACTTGTAAAGATCTACCTTCCTCAAAGGAGTGTTTGTTCAAATATTATCAATATGAAACATGTAAACACCAAGAATATTGTGTATGGTTTCCTTGTTTAGTTCATGACTTCTTGAGCATATTCATGATTTCTTATCTTCGAACCGGATTTTGCAGATTTCTCCTCAATTTTTTTGGGATACAACAAGGCCAACCCTAATTTTTTCCTCCCAATATCCATACCCCATTAATGTTTCCCCTCATCTTGACACGAGAATCTTTCCATCAATTTGTATGGAAAATTTGATTTTTTCTACTGGGTGCCTAATGTTCCACTTCAGAATCCTTCCTTTTTTTAGATTTCTTTTACGGGATAGCACAATGGGATTTCAAATATGTCGTGTCTCAGGTACATGAATCCAATTGTCATCCTTTGATAATGACACAAATTAGGACGATTGTCATGGTTACTATTGCTACTTTTTTTCCTTCTATTACCTCTTTTTTGGTGCAACTTTTTGTTGGAAAAAAAGCTCAATTGGATATGCTAATATTAGTGTGCAGGACCATATAGAATTTATAAGTCTTAAAACAAGATATTGGTTATGGAAGAACAAAAGAAAAAAAAATAGGACCATAATATTATTTTTTTTCTTTATCATTAGCTTTACCGAGTATACATTGATGTATTTACATTATTTATAGAAAAAAAAAAGTGATCATAAGTATAAAATGAAAAATATTGTATTAGGAGCATTTGCCTGCAGTATTGTCTAGAGGGTAGAATTAGAAAAATATAATCAATATCATTTTCATATAATATGGAATTATCTATGGACAAACGCTTATGAAAATATCAATTGTTGTAGACAATGGGAGTACCGACTAGGGACAAAGTAGTATTGATTAAATATTAAAAAATAATCGCTTTAACAGAAAACGATTAGTCTTCGTAAGCTTTGATAAGTTGGTAGGGACATTGAATAATATGTACATAGATCGGGATTCAAACTTTAGACACCTCACTTATTTACTTTAAGATTTGAATTTCTAACCGTAAAGTTACTTGACAAAAAAAAAAACGATAAAATAATAATACTAAAAAATATATTTCAAAAATAAACTAAAAAGCTAAATTATTTTTTGTTTTTGTAAAAAAGAGAGACAGAGGCCCAAAAGAAAAGAAAAAAACACTAAGAGACCAAACGCACAACACGTTTATAAGAATGCAAGCCCTAGAAATATCATAAAAATGAGTCTTTAAAACTCTCTATGTGGTGTCTCCATAAGAAGAAGATTTCAAGAATCTGACGAGAGACTAAAATTTGTGAGCCAATCAACACATCTGCCTCTTCACCAAGTGTGAATAATTTGTATATCAATTGCGCTGAAGAACCCTACAATAATCACCATTTCATTATTTATATTATTTTTAATTTGAAAACTTTTTAAATGATTTCTTTTGAGATATATTTGAAGGTATATATATTTTGAAAATTAAATGATACAATCTCTAGGTTTGAAATTGTTTTATAAGATTCAATTAAAAAAATGCAATTTTGGACATATTGCTATTCCCATCGCCGAGTATGGCGTACAGTGTACACCACCAAAAACAAACCCGAATTGGGCCAAGCCCATTCTTCCTCACCAAACCCGGGTCCTCTCCTTTATCCCTCACTTTTTATTCTTATGGAACCCTAAATGACATATACGCTCTCTCACTCCCTTAACCACTGCCGCCCGACTTTCTCCACCAACATCGCCGACTCCAACCTTGATTTTCCATAAGTACCATGTTTTCTTTATCTCCTCAACTTCCTCTATCTTTCTATCCAAACAAAACCAATAAAAAAGAAAATTGAAAAAATGGGTCATTTTGTTTTATGTAGTTTCCAAGCATTTCCCACCTCGTTTTTATCAATTCAAGCATCATTACCTTCGTCATCTACTTCTGCTCTACAAAATCGATGGAAGAACATACCAAAACGGTGCTAAATAGAAAGGTATTCCATACTATTTTCACTTTTGTTTCTCTTGATCGTCTTGCACATCTTTGTTATCCTTTTCTACAAATCAAAAGCATTTTGGTCTTCTACATTGATTTCCTTCTTGTTTTTGTCTATTGATTTTTCATTTTATTAAAAGTAAAACTTGAGATGATAATCTAGATATGGCTAAGGGTTTTAATCATAATAAATTACAATTTTTCAGGTATAGTGCAATATTATTCAGCTACAATGAATTATTTGCTTTTCGTTTTTTTATGTTTCATGTAATTTTACCAATTTCAACTTTCTTCCAAACATGCACTTGTTTTAGTCTTACTTGGTATATTGAGCCAAAGCGTGTTGTTTATGGCCTACAACGATTTAGTCTCAACCTAATAAAGAAAGAATTTCTCTAATATTTCAATGCTATACACAAAAGTGGAAGAACATAAAAAATGATTGGAATGCATTGCAACAAAATCCTTTTATTGTGTAGCTAAAAGGTGAAACCAAAGAAGACAAAGTCTATTGTTATTAATAATTGAAACATCTATGTCTAGATGTATAGCCTTTTTTGTAAACTTTAAATATTGTCATTTTTCTAACTAAAGTCAAGTCTGCCATGTCGCCTTTATGCATAGGGTGGCAATAAGGGTGCATAGAGGAGTGCTCCTATCTATGTCTAGATGTAGCTTTTATGTATATGGTGGCAACAAAATCATAGTTTTCTTATCTAGACTAACAAAATATTTTTATTGTTGCATAAGAATGCATCAAAGATTTGAATAATAATAAGATTTGCATAATGATTTTGACAGAAGAAACTTTGATACAAATGACATGGTTTGATTGTTGGGTATCATCAATGGCTATAAATGTCACATGATTACAACATAAAATCTAAGTCTACCATGTAACCTTAACGTATAAAGTGGCGATAATGGTGCATAAAATAGTGCACCTATCCTTGTGAAGATGTATGGAAACTCAAGTCAAGTACTGAAGTTAACAAAAGTTAACAAAAGGAGGAGACAAAATGTTCCTCGGATCATGGTTTCAATGAATCGTCTGCTATAAAGGTATAACAATTTTAAATTAGAAGCAGATGTCTAATTTGTTCTTTTTTATGGATTGAGCTTTCTATTATCATTCTGCTTTATTAAAATTTAGACCTTTAATTTTAATTTTTCTTAACGAATTATCTTTTGCTTTAATTTTTTTAGGCATGTAAATCTCGAGACCTTGGTAACTCATTGTATGGTAAAAGGATCAAGGTTTGGTGGCCATTGGGAAAGATGTAAGAATTTCCATATTACTATTTTTTTCTCTTAATATTTAATATCAATTTCAAAGTAAGATTACTATAACCTTAGATACTTAGGACAATGCTTGTATAATTGTTTTATTCTGATTTTATGAAGGTGTTGTCGATACTTACAATCATGTCAAAGGAAAGTAGAAGGTGAGATTGCTTTTACTGACCATGTGATGACTTACCAGTTAATTGATAATAAAATGCTATTCTGATAATTATTCTCATGTTTTTGCATCCTGCCAACATAATTACTTAAAACAAAAGTAAAACTTGAAATTCATTAAATGATTATGAAGATAAAATTGTCTTTTCGAAATCCTATATTATCAGAACAATGTAAATACCAAGATGATTTTGTATGATTTTCTTGTTTAACTAAGCTTCATTTTTCAGGTAATACTTGCTAATAAGATACAACTGTCTTTTTGAAATCCTATATTATCAATTTGGAACAATTTTAATACCAAGAAGATTGTGTATGTTTTCCTTCTTTAGTTTTATTTTTCTTTCTCGAAAAGGGTTTCCTATATTATCATGATTTCTTATTTTTGAACCGGATTTTGCAGTTTTGACATCCGTTTTTTTGGATACAACACATCCTAACCCTATTTTTTTCTCCTGATATCCATACCCCACTAGTGTTTCCCCTCATCTTTACACGAGAATCTTCTTATCAATATTTATAGATAATTTAATTATTCTATTGGTGCCTTATGTTCCATTTCAGATTCCTTCCATCTTTAGATTTCGTTCCCGGCTTAGCACCATGGGATTTCAAATAAGTAATCTCAGGTACATGAATCAAATAGTCATCCTTTAATATTGACAAAAAATTAGGATAATCATCATAATTACTAATGCTACTTCTTTTCCTTCTGCAACCTCTTTGGGTGCCACTTTCTTCACGAATGTTATACTTTGTAACGGGAACAACGTTTGCATTCTCACCATTTTTATGTTCCAAAAATAAAGCCTTATGAGCTTTGCTCATATCTTCAGGAGTTGGCGGTTTAATACCCTTGGTAGAAGCATGAATTTTAGTAGATGGAAAATACTACCTTCATCACGCGTTTTTTTTTATTGTGCATGCTTTTCAATCTTCCATTTTTCACCTTAGAAACTAGAACTTCACTTAAAGTTTTAGAATTTGACTGCTTCTTAACCTTTATGGAAGTAGGGATATAAGAAGGTGTAAGAGCATAACCATTATCATTGCCCTTTTTGGAACGAGATGATTTTTTCATTACCCGACTCCTTGTAAATCCAAGAGTGATAATAACCTTCCTCTGGAATTATTAAATAATTAGGTTTATGGGTTCTCTTCATTGGAAGGGCATCCAACTGAGTATTTGAGCTCAGTGTTTTGGAATTATCTCAAAGTTGCTAGTACAAGTTTTTGCATTTTCTCTCTTGGAATTCCTAGTAAAGCTAGAATGTTATGGTTTACTCGGAATTCCAAAAGAGAAAATGCAAAAACCTATAACAGAAACTTTGAGATAACTTAGAAATTGAACTCAAAAACATAATATTGGATGCCCTGCCAAGGAAGAGAACCCGGAAGTCTAATTCTTTGATGAATCTGTAGGAAGGTTATGATCATTCTTGGATTTATAAGGAGTCGTGTACTGAAAAATTATCTCGTTCCAAAAAGGCATGTGATAATGGTTATGTTGTTGCACCTTCTGATGACCCTACTTATATGATGGGTAAGAAGCAGTCGAGTTCAAAAATTGTAAGTAAAGATCTAGTTTCTAAGGTGACTAATGGAAATATTGAAAAACATGCACAATCAATAAAAATCCTTGATAAAGGTAGTGATTTTCCATCTACTTAAAGTCCTGCTTCTAAAGATATGATCAAAGAGCATAAATCTTTATTTTTGGAACTTAAAAATGGCCAGAATACAAATGTTGTTCCCCTTACAAAGTACAAGATTAGAGACAAAAGTTGTGCCAGAAGAGTTCTGAGATGGAAAAATAGTAGCATTAGTAATCACGAAGATCATCCTAATTTTTTGTCAATATTAAATGATGAGAATTTGATTCCTTTACCTGAGAGAACTTCTTTAAAATTTTCTGGTTCTCAGACGGAAAAGAAATCTAAAGTAAGGAAGGATTCTTTAGTGAAACATGAGGCACGTGTTAGAAAAATAAAATTATCTATAAAGATTGATGGAAAAGTTCTGATGCCTCCTAAATCAATAGTTTCTCCAATGAGACCTTAAGTTCTTTGTGAAGATGTATGGAAACTCAAGTCAAGTACTGAAGTTAACAAATGTTAACAAAAGGAGGAGACAAAATGTTCCTTCGGATAATGGTTTCAATGAATCGTCTACTATAAAGGTATAACAATTTTAAATTAGAAGCAGATGTCTAATTTGTTTTTTTATGGATCGAGCTTTCTATTGTCATTCTGCTTTATTATAACTTAGACCTTTAATTTTAATTTTTCTTAACGAATTAACTTTTGCTTTAATTTTTTTAGGCATGTAAATCTCGAGACCTTGGTAACTCATTGTATGGTAAAAGGATCAAGGTTTGGTGGCCATTGGGAAAGATGTAAGAATTTCCATATTACTATTTTTTTCTCTTAATATTTAATATCAATTTCAAAGTAAAATTACTATAACCTTAGATACTTAGGACAAATCTTGTATAATTGTTTTATTCAGATATTATGAAGGTGTTGTCGATGCTTACAATCATGTCAAAGGAAAGTACAAGGTGAGATTGCTTTTGTTGACCGTGTGACAACTTACCAGTTAATTGAAAATAAAAATGTTATTCTTATAATTATTCTCATGTTTTTGCATCCTGCCAACATAATTAATTAAAATAAAAGTAAAACTTGAAATTTATGAAATGATTATGAAGATAAAATTGTCTTTTTGAAATCCTATATTATCAATATGGAACAATGTAAATACCAAGAAGATTTTGTATGATTTTCTTCTCTATTTGTTTTTGAAGGGAAATAGAGGAAGAAACGAATATACATCGTCAACATCGTAGTCTTTTCAATAGAGGAAGGTAATTAAGCTAGGGTTAAACTTGCCTCGCTTTAAAACGGCAGCTAGGGTTAAACTTGAAAAGAAGAATCACTGCTCAATAGAGGAAGAAACGATGTTGACGGCGTCAACGGATATCCTCCCTAATGAACTCGTCGTGGAAGTCATCTCATGGCTCCCTGTGAAACATCTTATACAATTCAGGTGCGTTAACAAATTTTTCAATAGTCTAATCTCCGATCCTTACTTCGTTCAAATGCATCTAAAGAAATCATCACTAAATCCTCACCTCGCATTAATGTGGCAAGACAATCCCAATCGTAGGGATTGTAGATTCATAACTTTCCCTATTTCTAGTTTAATTCAAAGTGATGCGAATCATACCACTATACACGAAAGTCCTGACCATCGATTTGACGAAAATTACCAAAGATGTAGGGTTGTTGGTTCATGCAATGGATTTCTATGCTTGATTGGTATTCTTTGCTCCGGCAGTTATGATTCGCTCTTTTTTTGGAACCCAGCCACGAGGACTTACTCTAGAAGAATTTCAATCTCTTTGCCTAGTAATTTTAAGTCTGCTTTTGGTTATGATAATTCGACTGAAACTTATAAGGTGGTAGCATTCCGTGTGTATAGGGAGGGTGGTATTGTGAGAAGTGTTGTCAACGTTTTGAGCTTGGGGAATGAATATTCGAGAAATATTCAATGTTTACCTATTATTCCACTTTATTGGATTTATCCTGATAAGAACAATGGTGTGTGTTTGAATGGTTCTATTAACTGGTTGGCCCTTCACGATTACTTTGATTCAAATTATGATTTTTGTTGGAAAGATGGTAGTGTTACTGTTGAGAAATATGTGATTGTTTCACTTGATCTCTCCACTGAGACGTACACTCAGCTATTGTTGCCTCCGGGTTTTGATGAGGTGCCACGTTATCAGCCAACACTTGTGGTTTTGATGGACCGTCTTTGTTTTTCTTATGATTTTAAGGGAACTAATTTTGTGATATGGCAGATGAAGAATTTTGGAGTTCACGAGTCATGGATTCAATTATTTAACATTAGTTATCAGAGTTTCTTTTCATGCTACTGCGATTATGCAATGGTCGAGAAGTTTAAAGGGTTGGATTTGTTACCACTATATCTTTCTGAGAATGGTGATACACCGATGAAGATGAGGTGACATTTATCTATAACTGCAGAGACAAAAGAGTAGAGAAAATTGAAGTTGATAACAATATATTGTGGTCGTGGGGTAAAGATTACGTTGAAAGTTTGGTTTCGACTCATTGAAAGTGAGATTCTCTTCCATGTATTTTTTTTTAAAATTTATGTTCCTATAAAATCATTGTCAGTATATAATAAAAGATTGTGTGAATATTTTGTGTCAGTATGTTAGCCTTTTAAAGACATAACAACCTATGAGAACAATTAGCACAAAATCTTTGAGACCATCACATGTTAAAGACCTTTAAGGTTAAACCAAAAAAAGAAGAGTTATCTATAAATTGTAGAAAATGGGACATCTCAAGGGGTATTATTGGAACAATCATCTCAAGGAGTATTAAATGCACAACTCTACACTTGATGGTTTATTTCCTAGAAGCTTTAGTTTTTTAAATTTCTTGTTGCAATTTATTTTGGCCTTATTCAATCACAAAAATTGTGAAAAACATCTCTATATTGTATGTTTTGGAATCTGCTGAATCCCTTTTGATCTTCTGTGTTGTTTCCAACTTTGCATTTTTTGTTTACTTGTGCTTCCATCAATGTTGTCAATTGCGAATTGCGGAAAATGGATTCTTGTTCAAAATCCAGCATGCCAGTGTTATAGCGCCGCAGTTTAACAACAATTTGTACTAATTAGCGTATCATAGAACAATAACAATTTTTTTTAAATTGCGTTAGTGCTGTTCTAACCACTATTTGATAACACTAGCGTCAATATCTGTATTTTGCAAGTAGTTTGTTGTAATTTTGAAATTTTACACATTTCCCTTTGTTCTGTGTCAGCTAATAACATGAATAAATAGTTAGTAGTTAAATATCATACATCATAGTGTCATGTTCAGTATTTACTTCTTCTGAAGTGAGTTTTTTTGCTGTCTAACGCAATAACAATTGATTGATAGAGATAAATGAATATGTTCGTCCTGAGATTTTTTAATGATATTTTTCTGAAGTTGTTTGATTTCTTTGCCAATATTCTCACGGCATTCCGAGTCTAAATTATTTTTTATCTTTTGCTGCTGCTTACGTTAGTGTGTGCAGTTTTGCACTCTTTTAGCCAATAAATTATTTTGAAGCATCAATGTTTAATGGTTTCTTACTTTATAATACATGATTAGTTTCAACTTGCTATCAATGTTTAATATGTGACCTACTAGAATTAATTGGTGCATGATGGCCTCTAAGTTCTAAACCTTCTCAAATATAATTGGCCTCTTAAAAGTATATAGTGTTGTGAATTCCGGCTCGAACCTCGCATCAATGAATAACAAGGATGTGTGGAGCAAAGGAAAGGAGTAATTAACCACACTATCAATGTGAACACAAGCAACAACAACAACAGACCTAAAAGGTACTAAGTGTAGAACTAAAGACAATGACACAAACACTAACAAAGCATAAAGAGATATGGAAGCTTAAAGAGATAAACAAACACACAAGAGATGGTAACCCAGTTTAGTCCATATGACCTACACTGGGGGAGAAAGCAGCTCTCCAATCCACTATGAAAAGATGTTACAAAAGGTTACAAGAAATTAGACTTAGTTCTTAATCTCTACCCTTAGCTTGACTTAACACCCTCATATGATTTTCCCTCACCCAAGGTGATTACAATGTTTATCCCAACCCAAGAGACTCTCCTTTACAAAGGTATTCAACCGTCAAGTTCCCCCCTTTGTAAACCCTAGACCTCTTGCTTCAGCTCTCCTTCAAAGAATGCAGAAACCACTTAAATACTAGACACATAAGTACCAAATCGCGCCACGATTTGCACCTACCGTGCCACGATTTGCCTTTTCCAGCCGTTGTGAACAGTCACTTTCAAAACAACTTGCTCAAGAAGTTGTCTAATTGTGTCACGATTTCCCAAATCGTGTTACGATTTCCCTATGACAAAAGCACCCGCTCTGCCAACACAAATTGCGTTTCGGCTCTCAAAATCGTGTCACGATTTTGCGCATTCCCAGAATCACAATTGAAGGCAATATACAACATTCTCCACCTTGACTTCTAATTGGTGATGATGCTAGTTTAACCATCAACCACCATGCTGCTCTCCCCTTTTCCCTTGCATCCAACTACACCAAGTAGCTCCACAAGCTTCCACCCTTTGCCTCTTCAATCCTCGGAATGCCTTCCGCTCTTTTGAAGATCCTTGCATCCAACTACACTAGGATTTTAGGTAGTTCCACAAGACTACAACATAACCTCTTCGGCCCACGGAGTGATCAAACCCGTCCTCCCGAAGATTCACTTGCCTCCAATTACCCTTGGTCTTTTCCGGTAATCCCACAAGTCATGTCAAACATTCTTCAACCCCCGGAATGCCTTCCGTCCTCTTGAAGAATTCACATGCTCACAACTAGAGCATAACACCCAAGGCCTCCATAGTCGTACCATTCCCGGTGTCACTAACTCCACCTCAAGTTGAGTTTTCTCTACCTCAACTTTTAAATGTGTACCCACACTATGCCTTTTGTCTTGCAACTCCACCTCAAAGGTTAACCATGAGTATTCTTACCACCGCCTCTCCAGGCTGATGTTGAGTGTTTAACGTCTCTCCAGACGATCACTGCTCTACAAGGAATCAATAGCAAGGTGAGAAACCTCACCTTCATCCTCCTTACAGCACACCACCAAAGCACCCGCATCCCCATACTCCTCGGACACAACTTGCGCGGAGTCGTCATTGTTCTCCGGACAATCCCTCTTGAAGTGACCAAACTTGTGACACTTAAAGCACTCATACCTCAAGTTGTTACCGCTCTTTGAGTTTCTTCGGTTACCTCTACCACCACCTCTTGAGACACTAAGGCCTTCACTGTTTTCATCCGTTCTCAAGTCCTTGGACTTGGTCAACTCCTTGGTTCTCAAAGCCGCTTGAACTTCTTCCAAGGTGAAAGTGCCTTCTTTGCCATAGAGCACGGTATCCTTAAAGGATTCAAATGATCTCGGTCACAACAAGAGTATAGCTTTGTCTTCGTCCTCAATTTGCACCTCAATGTTCTCCAAATCATCAAGGATTTTGTTGAACTCCGTCAATTGCTCCATCACGGCCTTTGACTCCACCATCTTGAATGAGTAGAGTTTTTGCTTAAGGAATTGTCTATGAGCCAAAGATTTGGTCATATACAATGACTCCAACTTAGACCACATAGATGCCGCGGTTGGTTCCTTCGCGACATCCTTCAAAACTTTGTCCCCGAGGCACAAGACAATGGCACTCCTAGCCTTGTCCACCATCTCGGTCTTCTCCGCTTGTGTCATGGTGACCGGCAACGCACCTTCACCCTTCAAAGCTTTCTCACACTTTTGTTGTATCAACACCGCTTGCATCTTCACCTTCCATAACCCAAAGTCATTACTTCTGGTGAACTTCTCGATGTCCCACTTTGAACCCATGGTACTCACTATACCAATTCACTCCTTTGCCCCACGGTGGGCGCCAATTGTTGTGAATTCCGGCACGAACCTCACACCAATGAATAACAAGGATGTGTGGAGCAAAGGAAAGGAGTAACCACACTATCAATGTGAACACAAGCAACAACAACAACAGGCCTAAAAGGTACTAAGTGTAGAACTAAAGACAATGGCACAAACACTAACAAAGCATAAAGAGATATGGAAGCTTAAAGAGATAAACAAACACACAAGAGATGGTAACCCAGTTCAGTCCATATGACCTACACTGGGGGAGAGAGCAGCTCTCTAATCCACTATGAAAAGATGTTACAAAAGGTTACAAGAAATTAGACTTAGTTCTTAATTTCTACCCTTTGCTTGACTCAACACCCTCATATGATTTTCCCTCACCCAAGGTGATTACAATGTTTATCCCAACCCAAGAGACTCTCCTTACAAAGGTACTCAACCCTCAAGTTCCCCCCTTTGTAAACCCTAGACCTCTTGCTTCATCTCTCCTTCAAAGAATGCAGAAACCACTTAAATACTAGACACATAAGTACCAAATCGCGCCACGATTTGCACCTACCGTGCCACGATTTGCCTTTTCCAGCCGTTGTGAACAGTCACTTTCAAAACAACTTGCTCAAGAAGTTGTTTAATCGTGTCACGATTTCCCAAATCGTGTTACGATTTTCCTATGACAAAAGCACCCGTTCTGCCAACACAAATCGCGTTACGGCTCTGAAAATCGTGTCACGATTTTGCGCATTCCCAGAATCACAATTGAAGGCAATATACAACATATAGTGTGCAAGTTATGACAATCACAAAGTTCTACATTGTATAAGCACATTCTCAACTATCCTTTTTCCTTTTCTTTAAATGATACTATTGATCAAATTAAATGACTCATTGATTTTAAAATTATGGGTTTATATGAATCTATTTTTGGCAGATAATACTTCCTGTATGTACAAGTGGCATTCTGGAAAGTGAAGTGTAGATCGGGCAGCCTGCAATTGACAGTGTCGATGCAACTTTTTCAATCGTTAGAATGTGCTATTATTGTCTAGAAAATATTTGGATTCCTTTATAGTTAGTATCATTTAATTCTGAGTTAGTAATTTTTTGAGTTTGCTAATTTGAACTTGTTCTCAGTTTGTAGTTTGTAATTCTTTTATGTCTGATGCATGGTGTTTCTTTAGAGATATTTGAGTCACTAAGCACACAATGCTAATGATAAGATTAAATTTTCTAAAAAAAATAAGCATTATAGTTAAAATATTAACACATAACTGGCACAAGACGCACAAAAGCTAGCGACAAAAGATGAATAACACAAAAAACATGTGCCGTATACAAGCGCAACACCA
Source organism: Medicago arabica (assembly GCA_946800305.1). NCBI lineage: Eukaryota > Viridiplantae > Streptophyta > Magnoliopsida > Fabales > Fabaceae > Medicago > Medicago arabica. Next base: position 13,174,689 of record OX326964.1, read on the forward strand.
AAACAACCACCCATCGACACAAAGGCAGGCTTCGACTGACCTACAGAACAATCCAATCAACCAACGCAAAAATACAAAACAGCAAAACACACCCAAGAAGAAGCTGCTACCCAGTGCATCTGAAAAACCTAAAGCAGCAACAAGGGCACTGCGCTTGTAAACAATCCCTTGGGTCCAAATTAAACCACCCATATTTTAACATGCAAAATTAACAAAAACCCCTTTCACACTTTCTTGTTACTACATCACCACTCAAACATTCTAAATGAACGAACAAGCCAACCCAAAACTTTACTTCAAACCTTGGAAGTCACTCGGCAGTTCAGGAACAAACGAGTAGAAGTTTCATTGGAGGCATATCAATAGGTATAATTTGTTGAACTATTTGGATCTAACATGAACTGAATCAAACACTTTTGATTTCAACCCCTGCATAAATCCGAATTAAAGCGGCTTGTTACACATTTACGGTAAGAAAATGAGAGCTAGCAACTTCTTTGTTTTAACAACTCTATCTTATTTAATTTTTTTTGTTACCAAGCTAAGAGAAACATAAGCAAGACTACAAAAAATAAATACTTACGAACCAGGTTCTCGCACACAGAGTCTACATAGAATCGACACAAATATGTAATCATTTTAAATCAATATACTATAAAAAAATATTTAGAAATAGTCATGAATTTTCAAAATTTTATTATACCAACTTTCTAATATTGGGACATAAAAAATTTGGTTATACAGATATAAACATGTAAAATCTGCGGTCATTGCGGTGCAAATATTTAACAAATTTTACATATAATAGAGAAATATATATTTAACAAAAACACTACTTTATCTATACTATATAAATTTGTCAAAAAAACCTATTCTATATATAAAGAAAATATCCTTAAAAAAAATGAGAATTTGGACTGGTTTTTTCATTATCTCAATTATACCATTAAATTTTTCTTTCAATAATAATGTTTATTGTTGGTGTCATTAATAAATAAACATGGTTTTTTTTTTTGACAAAATAAACATGAAAAAAAACCATGGTTTCTCTAGATGTTTATCGTTGGGTTTATTATAATTTGAAAGTCTCAAATATATTTTTTTCATGAAAAAAAAACATCATTCATAATATACAAACATTATTACAATAAAAAGTTGAAACACGAACACATGAGTGTCTGTCTTTTCGATAGTGTTCAGAATTTTCATTTAATATCTTTAAACATCTCAAAATATTGCAATGTGATTATTTATTTTGATATAATTATCGTAATGTTATGTGATCCATGTGTGTTCACATGAGTTTTTTTTTTACTAGTTTTCTTCTAATTGATTTTGAGTAGAGGATAGGATAGCGTATATACATTTTAACTTGAAGATATAATTGATGTAAGTTAAACATCTATAGATTTTCTTTCAATAGAAAAAACATCTAGAGATTTGTAATTTAGGAGAACTTCTACACTACATTCTCAAATTGAGGGGTATCGTTACTTTTGTTTTCTCGAATTATAAATTAACAATCATTATTATTAAATAAAAAATTATTTGTCTATTTTTATATCTTAGAAACTATCATTTTATAACAAAAAAACATGATTTCATTATACTAAATTTTTTACATTTTATCGTAGAAAATAATCGATATTCTCTATTATAAATAATAAAAATTCAAAAAATTTAAATTTTATTTCACCAACACTTATGATAAATACAATTTAGTTATTATAATTATACTGTAAGTGATAAAAAAAATTGTTTATTTTTTAAAAACTACCCATTTACTATTTTTTATTTTTTTTTGAAGGATACTAATTTAAAGATTTTGTATACCCATACTCAACCTTTTAAATGTATCGCAAAATTTACCGTGTAATTTACTAAAATTTTATTTAACCAACAACCTATTATTTCTTAAAAGAAAAAAAACAAACAAACAACCCATTATATTTATTCAAAAAAATAAATAAACCATTATACAACAGCCGAAAAAGAAACATATATATATTAAAAAGTCACACTATTCAACTTGGTTGCTTCGATTTGGTTTCACTTTCTAGGGTTAGGGTTAATTCTTCTACGTGACAACATGCACGGCGGCTCCATGGAAACTATCGAGCGGCCTCAGTCGTTGGCGGCAGCCCTCCCGGATGAACTGGTGGCTGAAGTACTATCCTTTCTTGCAGTAAAATCTCTTATGCGGTTCAGATGCGTCAACAAATCTTTCAACAATCTCATCGTTGATCCTCACTTCGTTCAACTGCATCTCAAGAATTCCGCACGAAACCCTCAGCTCACGGTAATGTCAAAAGATGATGATAGGATTAATTATGGTGTTTTATCCTTGCCAATATCTCTTTTACTCATGAATCCACAAACCACAACTCAATACGATCCTTACTTTCAATTGAGTGACTATTACCGTAGATGGTGGGTCATTGGTTCATGCAATGGATTGCTATGCTTATTTGATATGAATTGCGAGTTCACAATGGATAGCCCTGCTTCTCGACTGCTCTGTTTATGGAACCCGGCCACTAGGACACAATCTGAATTTGTTTTAGCCTCTTCACATAAGTATGATGAGTTTTCTTTTGGTTATGATAAATTGAATGAAACTTATAAGGTGGTAGCATATCATTTAACGGAGGACGAGCATGCTACCCCAATAACCGAGATGAAAGTTTTCAGTATGAGAGATAATTATTTGATAAATATTCAATGTTTCCCTGCGGTGGTTCCAGTAAGCATATTATTTTTTAGTAGGAAACGTGGTCAGTATTTGAGTGGTACTATTAATTGGTTGGTTGTTCGAGATTTCTATTCTTATAGTAGGGTTACTACCGATCAATATGTGATTCTTTCACTCAATCTCTCCACTGAGACATACACTCAACTGTTGCTGCCTCGAAGTTTTGATAAGGTGCCAGATTATCGACCAAGGCTTGTGGTTTTAATGGATTGTCTTTGTTTTTGTCATGATTTCGAAAATACCCATTTTGTTATATGGCAAATGAAGGATTTTGGAGTTAAGGAGTCTTGGATTCAATTGTATAAAGTTGGTTATAAGGATTTATTTTCAACACTTGTTCATAAAAATTCACTCAAGTTTAAACTCCAGGGTTTGTTGCCATTGTATCTTTCTGAGAGCGGTGATACGTTGATATGGACATATGATGAAGGAAAAGCATTTATCTATAACAGCAAAGACAATAGAGTAGAGCGAATTGGAATTACTAATACTATATTCTGGTTGCATGCCAAGGATTACATTGAAAGTTTAGTTTCGACATTTTGAAAGTGAGTTTCTCTTCCACATATTACTTGCCTTAAAATCCTTGTCAATTTATATATATATATAGTATTGTTTTGTGCTTTATATTTAGTAGCCCTTTAAGCTACTTGAACATGTTTCTTTTCTAGGTCACTAGTCTCAGGTATGTTCTTTTTGATATGTGAACCAGTCTTCATTCTTGTGTCATGGCGATGAACACAAGTATTGATGTTGCTGCATTTGGTTTTTAACTGCTATTGAATTTATTTCAGTACTTTACATTTCCAATGTTCATACATTGCCACACACTGTTTGTAGGATGCCACAAGGTTCTGTCATTATTCATGTTTTGAAATAATAACAGGTTCATCAATTGTAGTAATAGGAAACACTGTCATTGTTTATGTTTTTGGTAACATGTAGTCAACGTATAGATTCATAACAACCAAAACTGCTTATGCATTGTTAATTTGTGTTTCTTATAATTTATGATTTGTTTTCAGGTGGAAGACTTAGAATACCTCATCCGGTCCAACGTTCATGTGGAATTCTTAACAACTTATAATTTATGCTATTATTTTATGTTTATATTTTACTGAATCACTTCATGTGGAATTCTTATATTAGTTTATAGGCAAAATTACTTAAGATGTACTTTATCTTATTTGTTTGTAACATTTGAGTCTTTCATTTTTAATTTTTCTCATTCAAGTCCTTTATCTTTTAAAAGTGCACAAACAAATCCTTTTGTTAATTTTTTAGTAAAAGAAAGGCTTAGTTAGCAAGCCACGTAGGACAATCTTATTTTTAAAAAAATATTTTTATTAGAACTTAAGAAAGAGTAATTACCCAACTTCGTCCTTGAATTTTCACAAATCAGCCAAATTCGTCCTCGAATTTTTCGAAATGTCTATTTAGTCCCTGAATTTTCAATATGTCAATCAAAATGGTCCCTCTGATAAGTTGGGCAGTTAACGGAGGTGACATGTACTGTTAACCTCTTACGAGGCATACCACGTCAAATGCCACGCAAGCAGGGACTAATTTGGCCGAAAATGATGAAATTACCAAGGACCAAATTGATGGATTTTCAGAAAGTTGCTAAATGTCCAACGTATCTTTTTCCCAAACGTCTCTTTCTCATGAACGGCTCTTCCCCAAATATATAAATTTGGAACCTTAATGTTATAATTTGTCATCTAGAGTTCAAAATCCCCAAAATTTCTTTCATGAGTTGATGACAAAGTTCTTCCCCAATTCAAAAAACTTAAAACCCTAATTTTTTTAATTGAATACGAAATCCAAAAATCAGTGGTTATTGTTCAAGCTTTGGTATTTAGAAATGCAAGGTGCTGGTCATGGAAGAAATGCAAGGTTGATGGAGAAGCCTAAGGATAGTGGCAGAGAAGAGTTGTGGTGGGCAAGATTGATGAATAAAGTTGATAGTGTATGAAGTGAGCTTAGATTGATTAAGATATTGATATGAGTAATGTGTTTGATTGAGTTGTTTAAAATGTTATTGTATTGTGGCAGGTCTGTGTAATGTTGTTGTAATGAAAATAGGTTGTCAATGGATGAAATCATCCTTTCTGTCAAAATATTTCTATCAAATTGGTCCTTGTATTATTTGTCTATCCATCATATCGATCCCCAAATTAGGCAAAATACCATCAAATAAATCCTTGAATTTTCACAACAGATATCATTGTGATCCATGGTGCATACATTTGCTGAACAATGTAAAAGGTAAAAAGACCTACACTAATATTGTTGAAAATACCATCAAAAGTCGTACATTGTATGTTCATAAGTCATTACATAGCCAAAAAAAAAGAACATTACATAACCATCAAGTCATCAAGTCATTTGATGTTCTTAAGTCATTACATATCCAAAAAGCATTAATTAAACAAGTCCAAAAAGCATTAATTAAACTAGTCCAAAAACATAATTTGAACATGCATCACTGCTTTGGAAATCTTGGGATTGGGATAAACTCCATGTATTGGGGTTGAGTAGAAGCGGATGGCCCATAATTTGGATATGGAACTCCAATAACTTCAGAAGCAGTTGAATTTTGTGGAGCAGGACCCCTCATTGGTGTTTGTTTATGCCTGTCATTTGAAATCACACGTCATCTCATGTCATATCTCCTTGTACGCATTCCCTAAAATAAAATCAATCAAATCAGACCTTAAATTATAACGATATCCATCAAATCAGTCCCTAAATTATCACAATAAATATCAAATCGATCATTGGGTATAATTGGAAACATAGAAAAAATGAAACTGAAAAGTTAAACCAGCAATTTTAACCATTTCCATCAAATTAGTCCTTGTACACGTGGCTGCCTTGTTGACACGTGTACATGACATTGACACGTGTACAGGACAACACAACATGCAAGAGGACACATCATCCTCACTAACAGACCTTTTGGACGGAGGGACCATTTTGATGGACGTCTGTAAAATTTATGGACTAAATAAATCTTTCAAGAAATTTAGGGACGAATTTGGCTAATTTATGAAACATTAAGGAAGAAGTTGGGCAATTACTCAATTAAGAAACTGAGATAAATTTCAGAATACATTAATCCTCTTCATCACCATCTACACATCTTCATCTTCTTTGAAACAAAAAACAAAATTCCCAAATTCTCAATTAACCCTAGATTTTGTTTGGATTTATTGAAAAATCTATACATTGTAACAATCCTGCAGCAAATCAACACAATCTTTTTGTTTTTAAGGAGGTTCAAATCAACACAACCTTGTCTCTATCTTATTAATATATTTTCCGATTGAATTGTTATTTATTTTGGAGGAAGAACATGAAAATAGGAGGAGAGAAAAAAAAAATACCAGAACACATGGCTTTTTACTTGAGTTGTTAATTATTTACTTATCTGATCCGCTTTTTACTTGAGTTGATCCACATATTACTTAATTTCTATGTTTCTCCACAGATTTGTTACGAATTCTCCCGATATAAGGAGTGCTTGCCTAGTTCATTCGGTACACCGAAAAAGAATTCTGAAACTTCGAATCTTTTTTCTTCTTTTCATCCGAAATCATCAAATAACTCAGTCCCTTTTTCATAGATCTTAGATGGTAATTAGATAAACACATTAGGGGAGACAATCAAAATTCCAATTTGATGCAAGTTAAGAGTAAAGTAAAGACATATTTTTGTCACTTGAGAAGTACGCTTGAAATGAGACGTCACAATCATCATAGTATTGATATGCCAACACAAAGGAAATTAGTACATATTCTAATGATGAAAAATAACAGAAAATACTACCATCATAAAACTAAGGAGAATTTAAGAGAGCATGCCTTGTTATGCTTGTGTAAGGGCTTTGACTTGAAAAGTTTCCATCATTCTCAGCAGCGTAAGAAATACATGCCAACTGCCATGACAGTAGATATATATATATATATCAGGCAACCTTTGTTTCGGATATTAAATACTTGCAGTGATGTTACCCATTCAGTTATAGACATAAGACTGACACAATGTACGATTCTTAGAGTCTGTAGAGTTCCAATGTGTTGAAGCCCTTCGGGCAAATATTTCATTTTTGAGATTTCTGTTGAAATTGACTTTAAATTTTGATTATTTGAATGCTCAAAATTGTGTTTTGGGAGCCGTGCCGCGATTTTCTTGGTAGAAAGGATGGTTTTTGCTGAAGGAAAATCGTGGCGCGATTTTGGGCTGGCGTGACGCGATTTTTGGATAAGGTTGTCGTACCTTGGGTCCTACTCTTGAATCGTGGTGCAATTTTCACAGGCGTGGCGCGATTTTGTCGGTGTACTATTTAAGTGTTTCTTTGCAGCTTTTGAAGGAGAGCTTTTAAAGAGAGAAACTTGGATTACAAAGGAGGTAACTTTAGGGTTGAGTGTCTTTGTAGTGAGGATCTCTTGTGTTGGGTAACATTGTAAACATCTTTGGTAGTAAGATTTCACCTTTGGAAGGATCAAAAGGCTTCTTATGATTCACTGAGTGTGGGTGATATGAAAATGGGTAGAAATTAGGTCTTGTTCTTTTGTAAGCTTATAAGCTAATTTCTTGAAACTCATTTGTAACACTTTCATCTTAGTGGATTGGAGGGCTGCTCTCTCCCTCAGAGTAGGTCATATTGGCCGAATTGGGTTACCATCTTGGTGTGTGTGTTCCTTTCTTTCATTGCTTTGATTATGCTTGTGGTGTTACTCTACACTTAGATTTAGGTCTGTTTTTGTTGTTGTTGCTTGGAGACACTTTATCCATTTATTACCATTTCCTTTGATCCACACATCTTTGTTATTCATTGGTGTGATTTTGTAAGAATTCACAACAATTGGCGCCCACCGTGGGGCTAAGGCATAAATTGGTAAAGTTGGTATCATGGGTTCAAAGTGGGACATCGAGAAGTTCACCGGAAGTAGTGATTTCGGGTTGTGGAAGGATAAGATGCAAGCGGTTTCGACACAACAAAAGTGTGTAGAAGCATTGAAGGGTGAAGCGGCGATGCTGGCACATTTGACACAAGCGGAGAAGCGTGAGATGATAGACAAGGAAAAGAGTCTCATTGTTTTATGTCTCGGAGATAAGGTTTTAAGGGATGTTGCGAGGAAAGCTACTGCGGCGTCGATGTGGGCTAAGTTGAAGTCATTGTACATGACGAAATCGTTAGCTCATAGGCAACACTTGAAACAGCAACTCTACTCATTCAAGATGGTGGAGTCTAAATCAATCTCGGAGTAATTGGCGGAATTTAACAAAATTCTTGATGATTTGGCCAATATTGAAATTGATATAGAAGATGAGGATAAGGCTTTGTTGCTACTTTGTTCATTACCAAAGTCTTTTGAGCATTTCAAGGATACCATCCTTTATGGTAAGGAGGACACCACTACTTTGGAAGAGGTCCAAACGGCTTTGAGAACCAATGAATTGACCAAGTTCAAGGACTTGAAGGTTGAGGAAGGTGGTGAAGGCTTGAATGTTGCAAGGGGAAGGAGTGAGCATAGAGGAAAAGGCAAGGGGAAGTCGAGGTCCAAGTCTAAGTCCAAGGGCTTTGACAAATCAAAGTATAAATGCTTTCTTTGTCATAAGCAAGGTCACTTCAATAAGGATTGCCCGGATAAAGGGGGAAATGGTAGTTCTTCCGTTCAAGTTGTGGTGACGTCCGATGAGGATGGTTATGAAAGTGCGAGTGCACTAACGGTCACAAGATGGGAACCGGAGAAGAGTTGGGTTTTGGACTCGGGGTGCTCTTATCACATGTGTCCGAGAAAGGAATATTTTGAGACTTTGGCTCTAAAAGAAGGAGGAGTTTTTCGACATGGAAATAAAAAACCGTGCAAAGTCCAAGGCATGGGCACCGTTCGTCTAAAGATGTTTGATGGTCGTGAATTCCTTTTAAATGATGTGAGGTTTGTTCCCGAACTTAAGCGAAAATTAATTTTTATAAGCATGTTTGATAGTATAGGTTATTGCACTATAATTGAGCATTGGGTTTGTAAAATTTCGCATGGTGCATTAATTACGGTAAAAGGGTCTAAAATGAATGGTTTTATACATTTTAGATGGATCAATAATAATTGGTAATGCATCGGTAGCTACTGTTGTGTCTCATAATAATTCTGAATTGTGGCATTTGAGATTGGGGCATGTTAGTGAAAGAGGTTTAGTTGAACTAGCTAACAAGGTTTACTAGGAAAAGATAAATTAGACAATCTAGAATTTTGTGAGCATTGCATACTAGGCAAGCAACATACAGTAAAGTTTGGTAGTGGTATGCATCATTCTAGTAGATCTTTTGAGTATGTTCATTTGGATCTTTGGAGTCCTTCCAAGACTCTTACTCATGTGGGAGGTTCCTATTTTCTTTCCATTATTGATGATTATTCAAGGAGAGTGTGGGTCTTTGTTTTGAAAAACAAAAGTGACACGTTTGAGAAGTTTAAGGAATGGCACACTCTCATAGAAAATCAAATGGGAACTAAACTAAAAGGTTTGAGAACTGACAATGGCCTGGAGTCTGTTTCAGAGCAATTTAATGAGTTTTGCAGGTTGAAAGGAATCAAGAGGCATAGGACCGTACCGAGAACATCGCAACAAAATGGTCTTGCTGAACGCATGAATAGGACCATTTTGGAGCGGGTGAGGTGTATGCTTCTAGGAGATGGGTTACCTAAGAGTTTCTGGGGTGAAGCAGTGACAACTGCTGCTTATTTGATCTATAGATGTCCATCAACGGGAATAGACTTCAAGACACCTATGGAAGTATGGAGTGGGAAACCGGCAGATTACTCTTCTTTGAAGGTTTTCGGAGCTTTAGCATATGCGCATATCAAGCAAGACAAGCTTGAGCCTAGAGCTTTGAAATGTTTTTTCATTGGTTATCCGGAAGGTGTGAAGGGTTACAAGTTGTGGAAATTGGAATCTAGTGGAGGATCAAAAGTCTTGGTTAGTAGGGATGTTACCTTTGATGAGACCCGTATGGGGATGAAGTGTAAAGACCAAGATACTTTAGTACCGGAAACAATGGTGGAGGAAACTCAGTTTGAGGTGGAGCTTCCAGATGAAGAGAAAGATGATGTGGAAGATGAAGCTTCAACATCGGATACAAATGGAACTCAATCGGTAGTGGATCCTGATTATCTTCTTGCGAGAGATAGAGAAAGGAGGACCATTACGGCACCTAGAAGATATGGTTATGCGGACTTGGTGTGTTTTGCTCTAAATGTGGCTGAAGATGTGCAAGACTCGGAGCCTAGAAACTTCAAGGAGGCATTTGAGAGCAAAGAAAACAAGTATTGGTTGAAGGCGGTGAATGAAGAGATGGATTCATTGGAGAAGAACCAAACTTGGAAACTTGTGAAGCTACCTAAACACCAAAGGGTAGTTGGATGCAAGTGGATCTTCAAGAAAAAGGAAGGTATTCCGGGGGTTGAAGGTCTTAGGTACAAAGCAAGACTTGTGGCCAAGGGTTTCACTCAAGTGGATGGGATCGACTACAATGAAATTTTCTCACCGGTGGTGAAACATTGTTCCATAAGGATACTTATGTCTATTGTGAATCAATTCAATCTTGAGTTTGAACAAATGGATGTAAAGACCGCTTTCTTACATGATGACCTTGAAGAGACAATCTACATGGAGCAACCGGAAGGTTTTGTGGAGGAAAAGTCTGAGGTATGTCTTTTGAAGAAATCTTTGTATGGGTTGAAGCAAAGCCCTAGGCAATGGTATCGTCGGTTTCATGAATTTCTTTTGAAGACCAGTTTTGTGAGAAGCGGGTATGATTCTTGTGTGTACATGTTAAAGAAGGATGAGAAAGTCATTCTCTACCTTCATCTATATGTGGATGATATCTTGATGGCAAGCTCTAGCAAGGATTAGATTGTGAAGCTCAAAGAAAAGTTAAATGGTGAATTTGAGATGAAAGATCTTGGTTTGGAAAATAGAGTTCTTGGAATTGATATCTTGAGGAATTGTGACAAAGATGAACTTTTCTTATCTCAACTTAGTTATTTGAAGAAGGTGGTGGAGCGTTTTAGAATGTCAAACTCTAAAGTCGTGAGCACTCCCTTGGGTCACCACACAAAGTTGTCCATAAAACAATGTCCTCAATCCGAGGATGAGAAGCAAGAGATGGTAAGTACTCCCTATGCAAGTGGGGTTGGAATCATCATGTATGGAATGGTTTGTAGTAGACCGGACTTAGCTTATGCGGTTAGCATTGTGAGTCGGTTTATGGCAAATCTGGGTATTGTGCATTGGCAAGCTTCGAAGTGGGTGTTGAGGTATTTGAATGGATCTTTGAAGGGTGGTTTGAAGTACACAAGAGCATCTCAAGAAGAAGACGCTTTGGAAGGGTATGTAGATGCGAACTATGCAGGCAATGTGGACACAAGAAAATCTTTATCGGGTTTTGTGTTTACTCTTTATGGCACGGCTATTAGTTGGAAGGCAAATCAACAATCTGTGGTGGCATTATCTACAACTCAAGCGGAGTACATTGCTTTTGTTGAAGGAGTGAAAGAGGCCATATGGTTGAAAGGAATGATTGGTGAGTTAGGAATTACTCAAGAATGTGTGAAGATACATTGTGATAGCCAAAGTGCCATTCACTTAGCAAATCATCAAGTGTATCATGAGAGGACAAAGCACATAGACATTCGCTTGCGCTTTGTTAGAGACATTATTGAATCAAGAGAGATTATGGTGGAAAAAGTTCATCAGAAGAGAATCCGACGGATGTGTTTACCAAGTCATTGCCTAGATAAAGGTTCAAGCATTGCTGGACTTGATCAAGTTTGTTGAAGAGTAATTCCCTTTTTTGGAGAGAGCAGCATGGTGGTTGAGGTTAAATTAGCATCATCACCAATTTAAAGTCAAGGTGGAGAAATGTTGAAATTGACTTCAAATTTTGATTCTATGAATGCTCAAAATCGTGACACGATTTTGGGAGCCGTGCCGCGATTTTCTTGGCATAATGGATGGTTTCTGCTGAAGGAAAATTGTGACACGATTTTGGGCTGGCGTGACGCGATTTTTGGATAAGGTTGTCGTACCTTGGGTCCTACTCTTGAATTGTGGCGCAATTTTCACAAGCGTGGCGCGATTTTGTCTGTCACTGTGTACTATGTAAGTGTTTCTTTGCAGATTTTGAAGTAGAGCTTTTAGAGAGAGAAACTTGGATTACAAAGGAGGTAACTTTAGGGTTGAGTGTCTTTGTATGGAGGATCTCTTAGATTGGGTAACATTGTAAACATCTTGGGTAGTAAGATTTCACCTTTGGAAGGATCAAAAAGCTTCCTTTTGTGTTTTCTCTTATGATTCATTGAGAGTGTGGGTGATATGAAAATGGGTAGAAATTAGGTCTTGTTCTTTTGTAAGCTTATAAGCTAATTTCTTGTAACTCATTTGTGACACTTTCATCTTAGTGGATTAGAGGGCTGCTCTCTCCCCCATAGTAGGTCATATTGGCCGAACTGGGTTACCATCTTAGTGTGTGTTCCTTTCTTTCATTGCTTTGATTATGCTTGTGGTGTTACTCTACACTTAGATTTAGGTCTGTTTTTGTTGTTGTTGCTTTGAGACACTTTATTCATTGATTACCACTTTCTTTGCTCCACACATCTTTGATATTCATTGGTGTGATTTTGTAAGAATTCACAACAATTTCTATGAATTCCAACACTTTGAGGAAATCGTATTTAAGGAAATCGTACAATATATGGTTGCTTGTTTGGTTTTGGTGGCTAGGGTTCTATTTGACGACATGCACCGCTCAACGGAGGAAGCCATGGAGGAGGGGCGTCAGTTGGTCCTCTCGAACGAACTGATGACGGAAATACTATCCCTTCTCCCCGTGAAACCTCTTATGCGATTTAAGTGCATCAACAAGTTTTACAACACTCTCATCTCTGATCCCCATTTCATTCAAATGCATCTCAAGAATTTCGCAAATAACCATAACCTCATGATAATTGCACGACAATATAATTTCAATAGTGTTGATGACAGGGTTGTAAACTTGCCAATTTCTCTTTTACTCAAGAATTCATTGACCACAATTCACTACGATCCTTACTTTCGATTGAACAACGAAAATGAGTCCTCTAATTGGATTGTTATTGGTTCATGCAATGGATTGATATACTTGTGTTTAGATATGGATACATCTCATGGTTCACAGCTATGTTTATGGAACCCAGCCACTAGAACTAAATCTGAATTTGTTTTAGCCTCTCAAGAATGTTTTGTGTTCTCTTTTGGTTACGATAACTTGAACGGAAATTATAAGCTGGTAGCGTTTGTGTTGAGATATTGTTTTATTCTTGCTGCTTAATTTAAGGGATTTAATTTATGTAAAATAGGAAAGGTGTAAATATGAGATTTCCTATTTGTTAGGAGCAACAGCACGATCACAGCTGTGTCTCTATGTAATTATAGGTTATATAATCCTTGTACATGTTCAATGAAAAATATATCAATCAGAGAAAAATATTCTTCTCAAATCAAACTTGGTACCAGAGCTAGGTCTAAACCTAGTGCCATGAGCAAATCAGATTCTGAAGATGTTGAAACACCAAAAAGGAATCATGAAAGCTCTACCACTAAGTCTGCTCCTGCTCCAATTATTATTCAGTCAGAAAGTTCATCCTTCAATGCAGGGATTATACTCAATGAAACTAATTATGACATGTGGTCTCAGATTATGGAGATGCATCTTGCCGAAAAGGAGAAGCTATCGTTTGTTCGTGGTAACACTCAACCACCCACAGAAAAAGACGATGGATACGAAAAGTGGTACACCGATAATCAGAAAGTTAAACGGTGGCTACTGATGTCTATGTCTCCAGATATTATGAAGCGGTATATTCGCCTAAAAACTGCCCGAGATATTTGGAAAGCTTTATCAAAGGCCTTTTATGATGGAGCAGATGAATTGCAAGTTTTCACATTGAATCAAAGGGCTTTCTCTTCCAAACAGAACGGAAAAACAGTTTCTGTTTATTATGGAGAATTGGTTGAAATTTTCAGCGAACTGGATCATCGGGACAAGGTGATTATGGAATGTGAAACAGATGTTGCAGCTTATCACAAGTCAGTTCAGCGACAACGAGTGCACATATTCCTTGCTGGTTTGGATGGTGAATTCGAACAGATCCGTGGTGAAATCTTGCGCAAAGATCCGGTTCCTGAGTTAGAAGAATGCTACTCAATGGTCTGCCGCGAGTTTGTTCGACAAACAACAATGAGTGGAGAATTTGAAAAGCCCGAGGCTTCAGCCATGGTGAGCAGGAACAAAACAAACCAAAATGTTTTTTCTCAAAAACAAGATCGGACAAGGAGCAACAAGTCCAACCTTAAGTGTACTCATTGTGACCAATCTAGTCATACTAGAGATCGTTGTTTTGAGCTTATAGGATATCCAGAATGGTGGGATCATAACCGTGACCAGCGAAAGAAGCAGTCATACAGAAATTCCGCTGCTGCAGTTGTAGAAACAAAGACTGATATGGAAGATGCGACTGGGAAAAGCTCGGCTTTGATAACAACAGGAGGTAATGGTGGTAAGGTTTTAAATTCAGTTGCCTTTGTTTCTAATAGTACATGGATAATTGATTCCGGAGCCACCGATCATATGACTTTTGATTCTAGACAAATCTCACCTCTAACATCTTCCTCACAAAAATTTATTTCCACCGCTAATGGTTCCTCGGCACCTGTTATTGGGGAAGGGGATGTACCTCTTACTGATACTTTGAACTTAAATTCTGTTTTAGTTGTCCCATCTTTAGCATACAACCTTTTGTCAGTTTCTAAAATTACTACTGCTTTATCTTGTGTTGTAATTTTTGGCCTCAATGTTGTGTTTTTAAGGACATCCAAACGAAGCAGACGATTGGTTATGGTACTAGACAAGGGAATCTGTATTACCTGAACTTGGAGCCACATAGCTCAACTCAATTACAACGAGCCTTGACAACAGACAATATTGAAGAAAAAGGGAGAAAATCAGAGATTTGGCTATGGCATCGACGTTTGGGGCATGCTTCCTTTGGATACCTTAGAAAATTATTGCCTAAGTTATTTAAAAAATTTGATGTTTCAAGTTTCAAGTGTGATGTTTGTGAACTTGCAAAGAGTCATCGTGTTTCATTTCCATTAAGCATGAATAAAAGTTCAATTCCTTTTATGGTTTTACACTCTGATGTTTGGGGTCCATCAAAGGTGGCTACCTTAGGTGGATCCCGATGGTTTGTTACTTTTATTGACGATTGTACTAGAATGACTTGGGTATGTTTAATGAAATCCAAAAGCGAGGTTAATTTGTTGTTTCAAAAATTTCATAAAATGATATGTACGCAATATAATGTCAAGGTGCGAGTTCTACGTAGTGACAATGGGGGGGAATATTTAAGTTCTGAATTTAGGCAGTACTTAGAAGCACAAGGAATTGTTCACCAAACTACTTGTCCCGACACACCCCAACAAAATGGAGTAGCTGAAAGGAAAAATCGTCATTTGTTGGAAGTTGTCCGTGCTTTATTGATAGAATCTCATATGCCGCTGTCGTATTGGGGTGAAGCCCTTACCTCAGCAGTATATTTGATTAATAGGGTTCCTTCTAGCACTATTGCTTTTCAAACACCATTACAAGCCCTTGCTGAAGCAGTTATTGCACCGGCTGTCCCAAACTTGACTCCTCGTGTATTTGGTTGTGTAGCATATGTGCACCTTCATAAGCATCAACGAAGCAAACTAACTCCTCGCGCATTGAGATGTGTCTTTCTAGGATATGCTGCCCATAAAAAAGGATACCGATGTTATCATCCTCCAACTAAGAGAATGTTTATTACATTAGATGTTGTTTTCCATGAAAACTCTATTTATTTTTCCTCTGAGTCAGACCTTCAGGGGGAAAAGCAAAAGGAAGTTCTAACTCTAGATCATGATACTCATGTACATGAGGAAATAGAACTAACACCACAAGAAGTGGTAGGTAGTATTAGTGATGATAATCAAGAAATGGGAATAGAGGTTCCAATACTATCTGAGATATCAACAACATCACAAGATCTTCATGAAGAAATGGGTAATGAAGTAATAGGTAATGAAGAAGCACCACCCCAAGAAATTGTCGTACCAAACCAATCGTTAGCTGAGGATGCCCTTGATTTAGTGTCTGAACCATCCAGAAAGCAACTTCCACCACGACAAAATAGAGGTATCCCTAAATCTAGTTATGAACCAGAAATTTCTAGTAAAGCTAGATATCCATTGAACCATTATGTTTCTAACCATCGTTTGTCAGAATCAAACCAGTCATTTGCAAATCAATTATCTGTTGTATCTATTCCTAACAATGTGCAGGAAGCCTTATTAGATCCAAGGTGGACAGCAGCTATGAATGAGGAGATGAAGTCCTTAATTAAGAATAATACTTGGGAACTCGTTGACAGGCCACCAGGAAAGAAAATAGTTGGATGTCGATGGGTTTATACCGTTAAATACAATGCTGATGGTACGATAGAGCGCTTCAAAGCAAGGTTGGTGGCTGAGGGATATACCCAAACGTATGGAGTTGACTATACAGACACATTTGCACCTGTAGCTAAAGTAAATACAATTCGAGTTTTGTTATCTCTAGCAGCAAACATGGATTGGCCATTACAACAATTCGATGTGAAGAATGCATTTCTTCATGGAGAATTGACTGAAGAAGTCCACATGGAACTTCCTCCGGGGTGCAAGACACCAGAAGCATATGATAAAAGTGTGTGTAAGTTAAAGAAGGCACTATATGGGCTAAAACAATCTCCAAGAGCATGGTTTGGAAGGTTCACAAAATCTATGAAAGATTTTGGCTATAGTCAAAGTAATGCAGACCACACTTTATTCATAAAGAAACACCAAGGTAAAATCACTGCACTTATTGTTTATGTTGATGACATGGTAGTTACTGGGAATGATGATGAAGAAAGAAAAGCTCTTCAAAGCTACTTATCTAAGGAATTTGAAATGAAAGATCTTGGCCCCTTAAAATATTTCCTTGGTATTGAAGTATCTAGATCAACTAAGGGAATTTTTTTGTCTCAAAGAAAATATACCTTAGATTTGTTGGAGGAAACTGGTATGTCAGCTTGTCAACCAATTGATACACCTCTTGATGGAGGACTAAAATTGTTCTTTGAACCTAATCAAGTTCCAGTTGATAAACAGAGATATCAGAGACTTGTAGGAAGGTTAATGTATCTAGCACATACAAGACCAGACCTTGCTTATGCATTGAGTGTCATAAGTCAATTTATGCATAATCCGGGAGAGCAACACATGAGTGCAGTCATGCGTATTCTAAGATATTTGAAATCAGCTCCAGGAAAGGGAATTTTATTTGCAAAAAATGAAAATCAGCAAAATGTAAGAGTATATACGGATGCCGATTGGGCTGGATCTATAGATGATAGAAGATCTACTTCAGGTTACTTCACCTTTGTAGGAGGTAACCTTGTTACATGGAGAAGCAAAAAACAGAATGTCGTTGCACGCTCAAGTGCAGAGGCCGAATTTAGAGGAATGGCACTCGGGTTATGTGAAGCCTTATGGTTAAAACTACTACTTTCAGATTTGGGATATCCACCAAAACTACCAATTCTGCTATATTGTGACAATAAAGCTGCATGTGACATAGCTCATAATCCGGTTCAACATGATCGCACTAAGCATGTGGAAGTCGACAGATTTTTCATCAGGGAGAAATTGGATGAAAAGATATTGGAGTTACCTATGATTCGTTCAGAGGATCAATTGGCCGATATTCTAACTAAAGCAGTTTCAAGTCAAGTGTTTTCAAAGGTTGTGAGCAAGTTGGGCATGTGGGATATCTATGCACCAACTTGAGGGGGACTGTTGAGATATTGTTTTATTCTTGCTGCTTAATTTAAGGGATTTAATTTATGTAAAATAGGAAAGGTGTAAATATGAGATTTCCTATTTGTTAGGAGCAACAGCACGATCACAGCTGTGTCTCTATGTAATTATAGGTTATATAATCCTTGTACATGTTCAATGAAAAATATATCAATCAGAGAAAAATATTCTTCTCAAATCAAACTGTTTGATATAAAGGTAAAGAATGGTAATGCAAGAAGCGTGGTGAAAGTTTTCAATATGAGGGATAATTGTTGGAGAAATATTCAATGTTTTCCTGTGCTTCCACTTTACAAGTTTGTTAGTACTCAAAATGGTGTGTATTTTAGTAGTACTATTAATTGGTTGGCCCTACGCGATTACTTTGGTATAGATTATGCTCATTTAAATTATAGTAGTATTACTCCTAAGAAGTATGTGATTCTTTCACTTGATTACTCTGGTTTTAATAAAGTGTCGCATTATCAGCCAAAGCTTGCGGTTTTGATGGATTGTCTTTGTTTTGGTCATGATTTTGAAGAAACTTATTTTGTTACATGGTAAATGAAGGATTTTGGTGTTGAGGCGTATTGGATTCAATTATTTAAAATTACTTATTAGAATTTCTTTATGTTACTGCGATTTTGCAATGGACTTTATACATGGTTGGATTTTTGACCATTGTATCTTTCTGAGGATGGTGATACACAAATATTGGCAAATAATGAAGAAAACGAAGCATTTATCTATAATTGCAGAGATGGTAGAGTAGAGAAAATTGGAATTACTAATAAAAATATGATGTGGTTTGAAGCCTGGGATTACGTTGAAAGTTTGGTTTCGACTCATTGAAAGTGAGTTTATTTTCCACATATTACTGTTTGAATTTATGTTCCTTTATGCATGTTACTTTAAAATCCTTTTCAGTTTATAATAATATATGGTTAATGTTTTGCCTTGCTTTATCATTATTTAACTGTTGGCTTCTTGTAGGATTTTGGTTAGGAAACATGATGCCTACAATGTTGTTTGCCGCAAAATCTCAATGACTTGCAAGATGCACGCATTATGTCCATTTTACTTTTCAATTTAGAGCTATTCCATGATAATGAAGTTGCTTGTTTGTTGTATCTGGAGTATCGCCCTAGTGGTTTTGCTAGTATGAATTTGATTTTCTTGTTACCGTTACTCCAATTTAGTGACATACCTATGTTCTGCTATGGTATCACTGCAGTGAGTTGATAATTTGGTCTGAATACAGCATATGCGTTATAAAGAGATCTATCTCGTGTTTGATACATTGAAATATTACAATTGTTGAGCTGTGATATGGAAATTAGTTTAGGCTCATGCTTGGAATTGTTATCAGTTTATAATAACTCTTGCATTGATTGTATGAATATTTGGTTTGTGATTGCTTTTGCTCTATGAATGGCAAAGCTAAAGCTGTATGTTTGTCCATTCATGTTAGGTCACTGATTTTGATTGTTTTTATGGCAAATAATCAATCTTCCAGTGAAGTGAAAAACTTGAATTAGGATTTTTAATTTGAAGGAACTTTTGTAAATATTGTAATCAATTTTTGTTACATAGTGGATGACTTTGGTGAAGGAGTACTTCATCAAGTAGAGTAGACGTAGCCTTTAGCGAGGACGAAAAAGGGTGAGCTACTATAAACACCGGTGTTATCTCTCTTTCCCTATCCTTTTTACTTTTTGATATTGCTTGTGATTAATTGAATAATAGGTTAACTGCTAGTGTTGATCTAAGTAGTTTTTCATTGAAAATTAACATAATTCATTGTGTTAGGTTTCACATTATTTGCTTAGATCAATTGATTGCAAAGTCTATTCAATTCTTCAATTACACTTGCATTGTGTTTTTGATTTGATAGCATAGTAATTTTGTTCATATAGGTTTGGTTTGAAATTGTATGTTGTTTTGCACTTTGTTCAAGGCTTATTAATATTAATATTTGATTGTATAATAAGATTTGTATCGTGAATCTCTCAATTCTAAGATTAAATCTTATTGCGTATATATTTGCTTTATCCTTGATTGTGATTGTTCGAGCAAAATTTCAATAGTCAATTTCATTAAAATCTGTTTTTATCAAATCTCCGAATAATATTTTAAAAAGCCCCCCTAGATTGGTTACTATCTAACCATATAGACCAACAGTTTTCACCTATTTAATTTAAACTCCAAGTAAATATTTGTTTCAAGACATGTTACTTTTCATGAAACTATACTTCCCTGTAAGTTTACCCCCTCCTTCTAGTTCCCTCATCATAGATGACTCCCACCCTGATTCCTCTTCTTCTCCTCTTTCTTTACCTCCACCAATTCCACCTCTATTGCCTAAACAATCTACCATCCATAAAACTTCCCCCTCATATTTACAAGACTATGTTTGCAACAATATTCATTCTTCCACTTATCTCATTTCACATTATCTTAATCATAATAATTTGTCTGCTAATAACTCTTGTTTTGTCATGTCTCTGCATACTCATACTGAGCCTACTACCTATGTTGAGGCTAGCAAGCTAGATTGTTGGAAGTAAACGATGCAAGTTGAACTGTTAGCTCTTAAGAAAACTGGGACTTGGAAACTTGTAGATTTTCCATCATATCTGAAACCCATAGGATGCAGATGGGTGTTCAAAATAAAACGTAATGCAGATGGTATTGTTGAGAGATATAAAGCAAGATTGGTGGTCAAAGGTTATACACAAATTGAAGTTCTTAATTACTTTGATACATACTCTACTGTTGCCAAATTAACCACTATCAGATTAATCATTTCATTGGCTTCAATTAACCATTGACATTTACATCAACTTGATGTAAATAATGCTTTCTTTTATGGAGAATTGCAAGATGTTTACATGCTTCTTCCTCCTGGAATTCAAGCAACTAAGCCTAATCAAGTTCACAAACTCACCAAATCTCTTTATGGCCTCAAGCAAACAAGAAGAAAATGATATGAAAAGCTCACTTTTGTTCTTTTACATCACCATTACAAGCAGCATTACATCACCATTACAAGCAGCATTTGATCATTCCCTTTTTATAAAGAAAACTAGTACTTCCTTCACAGTTTTACTAGTTTATGTAGATGAATCCATTCTTGGTGGGAATTCATTGTCTGAATTTCAACTTATTTAATCTATTTTGGGTGATTCATTCAAAATTAAAGATTTGGGACAGTTAAAGATTCATTCCAAACTTGGTATTTCCCTATGTCAAACGAAGTCTGGCTTAGATCTCCTTTCTGATTCTGGCACTATTAAGCCTGTCTCTACTCGATTTGACCCCTCTCTCAAGTTACATAATGATACTGTATTACCTTATAAAGATATATCTTCATATAGAAAGACTGGTTGGTAGATTGTCATACCTTATTAATACCACAAGATCTTATATTACTTTCATCACACAGCAACTAAGCTAGTTCATATATGCTTCTACACAAACTCGTCATAATGCAGTGCATAGAGTTTTTCGATACTTAAAGGGTTTTTCAGGTAGATGTTTGTTTTTCTCTAGAAACTCTTCTCTTCACTTACAAGCTTATTCAAATGCAAATTGAATTGGTTGCGTTGACACCAGAAGATCCATTAGTGGTCAATGTTTCTTCCTAGGTCATTCTCTTATTTCATGGAGGACAAAGAATTAGCGGATCATTGTATCCAGATCTTCATCTAAAGCTAAGTATCATGCCCTAGTTTCTGCTACATGTGAATTGCAATGGCTACTCTACTTCAGGATTTACATGTTTCTTGTGTCAAGCTTCATGTTCTTTTTTGTGACAACTAAAGTGCTCTACACTTAGCCGCTAATCTAGTGTTACATGAACGCACCAAACACATAAAGATTGATTGCCGCGTAGTCAAAGAGAAGCTTCACTGAGGCATTCTCAAACTTCTTCATGTTACTTTAAAAGGTGATTTTATTTGAATAAAAAAAGGTTATTTAATTGAGAAACTTTAATTTCGAGATCTTTTGTGTAAAAAGGGGATTCTTAATACAACAAAAAATATATCTTCTACGTTTTGTAAAAAATTATTTATAAAAAGAACAATTGAATGTTAAACCATTTCCTTTATAATATGCAATGAATGAGCTCTTTTTCTTTAAAGCTCCCAACCAAAACTAGATTAAAATCTTCGTGGGAAAGTTCTAGAATGAGCATCTTCCAAGAGGGAGTTTGAAATAAAAAACATTAATTGAGTGAAATGTTTATGAGACTTCTAGAGAGAGTCCAAATGTAGTTTTTTTTTTTACAATGCTAAAAAAAAGGGAAAAAACAAAGCGAGACAGGAAAAACAAAACAGGAGAAACTAGAGACTACTCTCTAGAATAAAAAGTTCCAGCTACGTCCATCTGAAGTAGAGGAAGAAGATCTTTCGGAGGGGAGGTATGGAGAAGCAACTCGTTATTTGAAGAGGCTCCAAGCTTAGCCAAAAAATATGCACATTGATTTCCCTCTCTGAGCGTGTGTCAGATAGTGACGGTGACTTCCTCAATCAAATCCTTCACATCTTAAATCAAGACCGCATAAACATGGAACCTCGTAGTGGAACCTTTGAGAAGGTTTATACAAAGCAGAGAGTCAGAATAGCAAACTAACTCAGTTATATCCAAGTTTTTAGCCAAAATAAGACCCTAGTAGATAGCGTAAAGCTCAGCATACAAGATGTCAGATGAGTCATGAATATAACCAGAAAATCCTAACAAATAAAAACCTGCATAATTTTGAATAACACCACCAAAGCCACCTCTCATCGGGTGCCCATACAACTTCCATCAACAGTAAGGATAGCACAAGAATGGTTACTATTGTTCCACTTAATGAATCTATCATTATGTATAACATTAGTGATAGGCGCATAAAGAGATTTAAAAGAATCAACCATACTATGAATATTGTAGGCGAGGCGATTTATATGTCAATTCTCCTTGTTTAAGCACATAAGTAAAAAAAATCTAACTTGATTATTTTTTCTAAAAGGTTTTTCTATCACATGTAAATTTGCACAATTTAAAATAGTAACTTTGTATTGGAATTTGTACATTTTGTATTTAATAGTATATAACTTTATGATAATTAATTGATGTTTTCAATAAAAATTTACTATTTTTAGTTGCTTTAACATGTACAATATTAAACAGGTTAGACAAACTCTTCACTAAAAACATGATTAACTTTGACCATTCTAAAATATAAAAAAAATAAAAAACTTAAAGATAATCAAAATACAAGGTCTCTTTTTTTCTTCATGTTTGCCATTGTATTGAACGAGGTTTTAATATCCTCTTCAATTGCATAAAAGTTTTCTCTCATTTGAAATCGCTTATTTCGTTGAATTTGAATTTGATTATTCATTAAAACAATCTTAAATTAGATTTCACATACTCCCTCTGTTTCAAAATATATGTCCAATTTTTGCAATGTGCACTATTCACTTGACTTACTTTGATCATACTTTTTAACTAATGTATAAATATAAATATTAGCATGTAAGATGTTGTTTGATTCGTCTCAACAAATATTTTCAAAATATTAAATTTTTATAATTTTTTACTTTTGATAATTAAAGATGTTAACGGTCAAAATTGTGCATTGTCATATGTGAAGTGGTTGACTTTGACATGTATTTTAAAACGGAGGGGTATCTTTTTTACCAAACTATAAATTAGTCACACCTTTTCTCAAATATCAATAAAAGGATTTGCAAATTTAGGTACTTGTGTTTTAGTGTAAATTATCCTAGTTGCAAATAAAGTCCAAAAACAATAAATTCCTAATTGCAACTTGTACGTTGCTTTCTTCCATATGAGGGATGGTATTTCAATAATTTTGTGAACGTCTAAAAAGAATCAATTAAGAGCTCTTTTTATACGACACAATTTCCCAAAAAAAAAACTATCAAATGCATGCTTGCCATTGTATCAAACGATTTTTAATATGGTAGTCCTCAATTATATTAAGGTTTTTTCTATATTCAAATCATTTATTCCATTACATTTGAATTTGATCATTCGCTAAAACAATCTTAGATCAGGTTTCACATATTTGTTGATTAAACTATATAAATTAGTCACACAATTTCCTCAAGTACCAATAAAACTTTAGCAAATTTAGAAATTTGTGTTTTAGTCCAAATTATACTAGTTGCAAATTAAGTCCAAAGACGATAAATTCATATTTACAACTTGTATATTGCTTTTTTCTTTATGAGGAATGATATTTCAATGATTTCGTAAACGTCTAAAGAGAATCCGTTAAGAACTCTTTATATCCCACACAATTTCCAAAAAAAAAAAAAAAAGATTTGATGCACTATTTCTAATGCATGAGACAAAAATATGATTTCCGCTCTATCGAGAAAAATCTTTGTTCTTTTATGGAAGAAACTTAAAGTGAACTCGTAGGTGTTTATAGATCACCCATATCAAAGAGGTCCTCATGTTGTCTGCGAGAGTTGTATCCACAATCTTGTAGACAAGTCAATTTCTTATCAATTGAGACAACTTTCATCGGCCACAACAGACGGAATTTGTTTTTATAAGAACAGGATGGGAATATAGTAGCAACTCTAAACCAATTATTGCATGACACATAGTAACATAGCCACTCAATCTTTTCTTCAACCATTAAATATCCTTCAAATCAAAGAGGAAAGTTACAAAACCTTATGTCTAGTGTCTCCTCTTTCCACACACACACAAACAAACATACTCATCATAGTTCAAAACAAAACAACAAACTTAGTACCATGTTTCAGATTCCCAACAACCGACCCATCATCACCATGTTTCTGTTTCTGATGTTTCTGATCTTCATCATAAACATCATCATAGTAACATCAGATCTTCGACCTGGGTATTACTCAAAAACATGTCCAAAAGCTGAAACCATTGTCAGAGATGTTATGAGAAAAGCTCTTATAAGAGAACCAAGAAGTGTTGCCTCTGTTATGAGATTTCAATTTCATGATTGCTTTGTTAATGTATGTTCTCTCTTTACTCTTTCTTACCATCAAAATTCTATCTTTTTCATTGAATTTTTTTGGAGTTAAAATCTTTTCAATTACTATAAAATTTACGTTTTTTTTTGTGTTTGATCCTTATATCTACTTTACTGTTACTTCAAATTACAAAATTGAATGTTTTTAGTAAGACTAAACACATGTAGTTTAGTGATTTGTAGAGATGAAAAGTTGGGTATGAAGTACGGATATGGACACCGGACACGACACGGACAGAGACACGGCTAATAATTTGAGAAAATCACATATTTTGGTGTAATTATAAATGTCGGTGTCTACACGTGTCTAACACCAGGACACGCTTAATCCAAAGAGTATCCGTGCTTCATGGTAATAAGACTAAACAAAATTTAAGATTATAGAACTTATTTTTATGATAATCATTGATATCCAGAGGGAGGGGTTCTGGTAATCCAGACTTCGATCGGGCGTTTGATCAAAGAATATTTCAATTAGAATTTGAATTTGGCTATTTCGGGACAATTTTTCTTTAACTACGAGTCTAAATTCGTTAATCACTTTAGCTCAATTGCTTGTTTCGGATGTTTGGATAATTAGATAATTAAGAATATATTTAATTAATTTTCTATTAAAAATGCTTTTTTTTATTTGTTGAATTTGTGAAGGGTTGTGATGCTTCTATGTTGCTTGATGATACACCAACCATGCTAGGAGAAAAATTGGCCCTTTCAAATATAAATTCACTTAGATCGTTTGAAGTTGTTGATGAAGTCAAGGAGGCATTAGAGAAAGCTTGTCCTGAAGTTGTTTCTTGTGCTGATATCATAATTATGGCTTCTAGAGATGCTGTAGCACTGGTTTGTATTTATCTTTTATTGTATGATTTATGAATATGACTCTTCTAATACTTTAGTGAATAACTTCACAGATATCTCAACAGTTAACAAGAAAATCAATAGTTATTTATTTTAATTTGTTATGTACATATACACGTAGAGATTACTTATTTTATTGTTTAATAGTGGATTAATTATTTGATTTATGCCGTTTCTAAGGGTGAAATGTTATGTAAATTTGCATTCAAAATTTGTTTAGCTGAGCCTGCAGTAAGAACAGAAACTTATACACATAAAAAATATTTATCTTTTGGCTGAAATTTTTCCTTTTCAAATTTTGTCCATGTAAACTAGATGTATTATTGAGACTGCATAAGCAATTGTACAATTTTTGTTTACTTTTATTGCAGACAGGAGGACCAGATTGGGAGGTGAGGTTAGGAAGATTGGACAGCTTAACAGCAAGTCAGGAAGACTCAGATAATATCATGCCAAGTCCAAGAGCCAATGCAAGCACTCTCATTGATCTCTTCGAAAGATTCAATCTCTCTGTCAAAGACCTTGTAGCACTCTCAGGATCTCACTCTATCGGCCAAGGTCGATGTTTTTCAATCATGTTTAGGTTATACAATCAATCCGGTAGCGGAAAACCCGACCCTGCACTTGATCCTGCTTTTAGACTAGAGCTTGACAAGCTATGTCCATTAGATGTTGATCAAAATAAGACAGGAAACCTTGATGCAACTCCTGTGATTTTCGATAACCAGTATTTCAAAGACTTGGTTGGTGGAAGAGGTTTTCTCAACTCTGATCAAACACTTTTCACTTACCCTCAGACAAAGGGGTTAGTGAGATTCTATAGTAGAGATCAAAGTGAGTTTTTCAAAGCATTTGTTGAAGGGATGTTGAAAATGGGTGACCTGCAGTCCGGTCGGCCTGGAGAGGTTAGGAGGAATTGCAGAGTTGTGAATGCTCCCTTCGCTAATGTCCTGTTTCAACACAAGATGCAGAAAAATGTTAAATCAATCTGAATTACATGTTTGTACTCGAAGGCTCGTGGATTAATAAGGCGCTATATTACTTTCAATCTTATGAAACGAATTTACAACAAAGTAAACTGTAATGCATCATGGCTAGTTTTTCTATATGAATCCCAGTTCACAGGATATGCAAGTCTACCAGAGCATTTTTAGTTGTCATGTTTCAAAATAGGTTTCCTTTTTAGTATTCCAAATTTCAAATATATGAATTGTTGGATTGTTTGTATTCAGCTCTAAGAAAATTGTTGAATGCATTGGATCATACCCAGTAGCATTTATTTCAAGAATGTACATAGAATGTGATTTGGAGGAAGAAGCAGTTTGTAGTGTCTCCAAATTTGGGACAGACATGAGTTACACTAGGTCAATATTACAGAAAATCCACTATAATTGAGAGAACAAACTTCAACTTTGCGTTCAAATGTTCTCTGCAAGAGATATGGTATTTAGGGAGAAATTTCTTTTATACATCTTGAAAAAAATGTAAATATTATGTAGTCCAAAAGCATATACTCCAGAGTCATGTCTTACATTTTTAGAAATGTGGTGGATTTCAAAAGTAGCCTCCAATATTTAGGTCACCAAGTTTATTGGTATTACACCATTCCATTGTCTTCTTGAGTAGAAAGTAGATAATAGCTAATTCACAGAAAAATAAATTAGAATGTGGAAAAGCATATGGGCTAGCAAATAATATAAACTCCAACATTTAGGAAACGGTCATACTCTCATTGTATGTCTATTCTCAAGACAATTTAGCTTATTTGGATTAGCTTTTCAAGAGAGTCAAACAGGATTTTAATCACGGTACTGTAACCCATGTGTAGTTTCAAAAGACTGAAAAAAAAGCAATATGCAAACCATGGAGGGTTATGTTGATATTGAGTAAACAGATCCAAACTTATCAACTGACAAAAAGTAAAACCAAGTCAAGTAAACCATAAATTTTGTTTAGAGTTATTCTCAATCTAAACAACTCTTCTTGCGCAAGCATCTATCATGTTTGGTTTGAAGGTGATAAACTATGAGAGAAAATAAAATGAGTAAAGAGTGAAAAAGGTGAATTTTGTATATTGTTCATGAAAGTGAAAAGAAAGAAAACTGTTATCAATGCCTGTTTGGTTGAATTAAAAAGTACTAAGAAGGAAAAACATGAATTTCACCCTTGGTAGAAGAAGATTAAAATAAACTCTCACAATAGATAATAGAGATAAATGGAATGGTATAATAAAAGAGTAAAACTGCATCTCAAAAAATTTGACATAACCACAAACTACCCTCCCTCCCCACATTTAACTTTTTTTCTTCCTCCCTGATTCCTCTTATTTTCTCTTGCCTGTCTTTAGATGAGATCGTGTAATTTGTTTCCTAATAGTCAGTAGTTGATGAAAACAATATGAACTCCAGCTTAATGTAACACTATTCTTGATTATAAAGATAAAAAGTAACTAACAAATGTGCTCCTCCTCAAGAGAAGCTCATTGAAAGCTGAATTGTCTACACTCATTCCTCTCAGAATCAGTAAATATTACTATAAACAGCTGAATTGTCTCCAGTGTGTTCTCTTAGATTCACCTGGTAGCTGATGTTTGCTTTCCTTTTGGTATGGTCATGATTATAATGTCTAAGCATATGATTCATAAGAATGCAAAAGTGCTAAATTCCGAAGGTTTAAAATTTTGAATGTAAACAAAACTTATGATCTGAAACATCAGAAATGTATCCTAAATATTACAAAGCAATAAAAATAGCAAACAAAGTTAAGAATATTTTCAACAAGAGCATGACACCGTTAACAGTAACTTTTTAAGTCAGAGACGATTACAACATAGCAGAAACAAAATGATGACGAATGCATTGAAGTTGTCATCGTCATCTTATTTCAAGGATAAGAGCAGTCATCAATATCTAATTATTATCCATATCTTCTACATCAACAAATAAAAGGTTAGGACAATGAGGCTGGGGAAGAGACAAACAGTACCATTTTTTCATACCGTTAGAAGTTAAGAACAGAAATTACAAAGTAACAATAAGTCAAATTAATCAACAGAACAAACCATGGTTAAATATGGAAACCTGACGATTGCTCATTCTGGGTTGTATTAAAATTTAACTATAATGTTTCTTTCTTGGTGATCATTTTGTGCAGTCCAGTTTGTTCCACAAAATAGCCTAGATCAATATATCATTATTTTATGAATGAATGAAAAATGCTAGCAACAGTCACATGGAAACTCTCTTCCCAAGACTCACTCTATTATTGGGTGAAATTTATGTAGATCCTACCACTTTATGCGGGACCTATTCCCAAAATGATGGGACCTAGATGAATTTTAACCAATAATAGAGCGATGGTTTGCCAGCATAAATGTAATCAATAGTCAATAGCCCAGATCATTACCAGCAGTTGCAGAATCATTCAAGTTTCAAGTACTTGTCCGCCTGGAACTTCCTTGTGCACTGGTCCGTCTTTGATTCTTCCCCTTCTTGTAAGATGTATCACCACATTTACCAATTACTTTCTTTCCTCTGCCTTGATTGAAACCTCCTGAACTGTACATTAGTCGTTCCTTTTTCTTGAACATATATATCCAACGTCATCAACAGCTCATCCCTCTCTCTAGAAGCAAGCTTCCATGTTTTTTTATTATTGCGCAGCCAATTTTTTTTCAAGCCTCAAATGAAAGTCAATTGCGTGTTATAATAACTAACAGCAATCTTAAAATGATAAATGATTGATAAAATCCAGCAAGGGGAAGGGAGGCAAGCCAGCCCAAATTTAGGGATTATAAAAAGGCTTAAGATAAATAACAACATGGAAAGAAGAACGAAAATAATGGAAAGAGTGGAAGTAAATGGTTGCAAGGTCACCTTTCCAATTTATTTCACAAATAACGAAGTACATGAATCAGAATGTGAAGTGCACAATCTTTTAATAATATACTAAAATATGAGTTTCATCCAAGGCATAGATTAACACCTAAGAATCATTGTTGATACAGCAGTATTGTAACCTTTACTAACTAGAAATAGTACATGTTGGAAAAATCATAAGTGTCAAAATGACAGTAACAAACTCATATCCATTGATGATACAATCTCGCTGTGTAGCTTTGTACATCACCTCTTCTATCCAAGAATGAATAACATAACATGGAGATATAATAAAAATTAAAATCTCCATAATATAAGAGCATGTGATTAAATCAATGATTCGACGGCCAAAGAATGTTACAAGGCTACCTCAATCAAAAATCCTCTCCCCAGTAGAAAACAACAAGAATACCAGCGAACTAAAAACGCACAAAAGTCCTGGAATGACAAACACCGCCCTCCAACTTTCCGGAGTCGAAAGATCCGAATCAGACGCCTTGGCAGCCTCAAGTAATTTCCCAGTAAGATCAACACCAACAATACCAGCCAAAGTACCAGCGGTATTTGAAACCCCCATCACAATTCCAGCATACCTCGGAGCAACATCCATATGATTCACAGCAAACCCAGCTCTACCAAGCGCCAAAAACCCAAGCGCCACCGAGGAACAAAACACAGCACCACCTGAAGTTCTAAAACTCGGTATCACAACCAACGCAAACGAAGCAACTAAAAATCCAATTGTATTCAAAAACTTCCTCGTCCTAGTCACCGACATCACCCTTCTCGTAATCAAATAATCCGCAACAACACCACCAATATTCGAAAACACAAACATATTCAAATAAGGCAACATCTTCGACGAACCCATTTCATGAAGACTTAACTTAAGCCCTAATTCAAAATATGTCGGTAACCAATTCATCAACACATACAAAGCATAATGAAAAGTAAAATTATTAACCACAATGGCCCAAACAGGCAAACTAGTCAAAATCTTCACCCAAGGAATTCCAACCCCACTTTTCTTCCCCTCACCCCCATTTTTCTCAACTCCAACCTTAAGATCCGAAACCCGTCTATCAATCTTCTTATTAACCGGCAATAACGATTCACCGGCACCGGAAGCGGAACTCTTAGGATCAGAACTATACCTAAACCAAATAAAACACCAAACAAATCCTAAAAAACTCTCAGCAACAAAAACAGATTGAGGACCTTTAAACTTAACCAAACTAGGTAGAAACAACATTCCAAAAGCTGCACCAAGATACATACCACTTGTAGTCAAAGAAACAGACCTAGATCTTTCATGGGGTGGGACCCATTGAGCTAAAACAGTATGAATTGAAGGAAAAATGAAACCTTGAGCAACCCCAACAAGTAAACGAGCGGTTACAAGAATTAGGGTTTTGTTTGGATCTAATGGAAGAAGTGCACATGTAAAGGACCATAATAAGAATGAAAAGAGGAGAATTTTACGACCACCGATTTTCTGGGCGAAATAACCGCCAGGAACTTGGGAACAAGCATAACCGTAGTAGAATGTGGAGAGAATTGTACCCTTTGTTGATTGGTTGATTCCGGCAGCGTCGGCGGCGACGGTGTATGCGATGGAAAAACCGACGCGTTCTATGTAACAGACTGATGTGCAGATGAAGGTTAGGAGGACAATTAGGTAACGAACTGGAAGTTTCTGCATTTTTTTTTTGGGAATCAATTTTCGATTGTTTTTGAAAATTGAAAATTGTGAAGAATTATTGGGAATGGGGACATGGGTGTGTGATTTTGTGGTGATTTTTGGGGGAAATTAGGGTTTTTGTGATGTGATTGATGGGTTTGATTTGGGGTTTAGGTCAACTGTGTGACAGTGTAAAACTCAACGGTGTTGCAGAGATGGAATCAGAGAGAAGGTGCAAAGTGGAAACTACTGAATTCGTGTGAGGTGTGAAACGGCACCGTTTTGTGATAATAAGACAAAGGAAGGACTAAAATAATTCTCACATTAATGATAGATAATAAAAGACAAATCTAAATCTCACATAATAAATGATTTACCTAATAATTTCATAGATCTGGACTTTTTGCATTTATTTTATTTTTCTTATAATTTACCTAATAATTTACCTGATAATCTCACTTAAGTCATAGTTAGATGTGAAGGTTTAAAAAAACGTTTACAAAAGATACTTGTAGATGTAGAGTTTAGGCCAACTCAATCAATTTTTATTGGTGGATTCTTTGTATTTTTTTTTTGAATGAAAAATGTTAGTAATACTTGTGTTGGATTAGTTTTTTTTCTTTGTTCGAATTGGAACCAAAGACCTCAAACTTCTTATCTTTTAATTCAAAGTAGATGAGTTACTCCCCCAACGAAATATTTGCATTTATTTTAAAAAGACATACAATTGCAAGTACTAATTAGCTTCGATCTTCGATTTGATATGGATCGGTTCACATTACAAACAAATTATCTTTAAATAATCTTTACCGTAGATTTGAGATTTTAAAGGTTATTAACATTGATGCCTTTTGATCAACATTGTAATTGATATGTATTTTAGTTATTTGAGACATTAATTTGTCACATTTTAATTTCATTTATTTAACGACACAAATTAGTTTTAATTTCATTTTTTTGAATGGCAAATGTTACAAATTAGTAGTTGTTAGATTAGTATTTATTTTTTTGTCTAGGTTTGAACTTAAGACCTCCAACTTTTTATTCCTTATCTCAAATTTAATCTCATTGATAGTCAAGAGTAGTGAATATATTGAAAAATCATCAAAATTCATCTTGTAATGAAGTTTAATGACTTGGAGTAGTTTCTTAATGTCATCTACTATATGTCAAAAAGAAGTGAACCATTGATAGATCTTCCACAAGAAACAAATACACCGAAATTATAATAGAGGAGCTATGATATGAATCAACATAATAGAGTATCAAATCATATGTTAAGTACATTTTTGTAAAAGATGTCGATGATAGGCTAGTAATAAGTTGTGTAGGAATCCATTTTTTAGGATCTTGTTTTACTTTTAGGATCTAATTACTTCATGGCTATAGTCAAACAAACTTATACATCGCTCGGTAAATTTTCCATCAACAGATCAATCGCAGCCCCGCGAGTCCTTATATCTTAAAAAGAAAATGCAATGCAAACTTATTTCACTTCCAAGTACCGACTCAACAATCCCCATGAGCTTAACTCAGTTGGTATGGACATTGCATTATATGTGGGGATCAGGGTTCGAAATATTATTCCAAACCAGTTTACTTAACCAAAAAAGTATTATTCCATGCGTTTGAAACATGATAGCATACAAGCACTTACATGTTACAACTAAGAATTAACACTACTATACGACCAACAGCCAAATCATACATAATGGAAACCAAATCATTCTCGTTTAAGAAACTTAATCGCTATTTTTATTATTTTCAACCCTGTTGCAGTAATCAGGACTTTTCTGAATACAATTTGCCTGACACCCTAAGAATAAAAGCAAGACATATATGGCGACCAAAAAATTAACAAAAATAATCCAAATTTTTGCAAGATCACTATAAACTAAGCAACATACAACAAAACCTTTACAGTGTCTCTTACAGCAGATGTTGCGTGGCAAGATTTTCCGCCATCTCTTCCTTCACAGCAAATGTCTCCGAGCATTCAACATGGAATGTTGAATAAATATACAATCTATGAGAAAAATAATAGAAGCAAGTTACCCCAACAAATCCAAAAGGGGTGGCTGCTCAGTGCTTGACTTGGTATGAGAGGGCTGTCTGGATGAAGTCGCTCCTCTGCCTCTTCCCCGTCCTCTACCCACTGTGGTTGAAGGGGGTGGTGCAAGTCTAGGTGCAATTTGTTCATTCTTGTTGGAAGAAAATATCGATCCAAGATCAGTTGATTTAACATTATTATATGATGATGAAACAGCATTTGATGCCGGAAAAGCCTGACTTTGTTTCACAAACCCAAGAGAACTATGTGGTTCAAAGCCATTGTTCGGGTTACTGATAGATGAACTAGCATTCCTTGGGTTCAAACCGATGATAGACTCCACAGAATTTTGGGACTTGACAGACCAGTTGTTGCTGGCCTGGAGACCAAGATTGCTTGAATTGTTTGTCATTGAATTATGCCCTATCTTGTTTAGTGCCATTCCTGAAATGCCATTGTTGGAATTTCCAGATGCACCGGATAATGAGCCACTAGGGCGCGGAGGCCAATCAGCAAAAGGATCATCATCTTCAAGATTGGATGTGGACGAGGTTCCAGCTGCAACTGTTTTCCTTTCGGTATCACCAAATTGTGAGGT
Source organism: Medicago arabica (assembly GCA_946800305.1). Taxonomy (NCBI): domain Eukaryota; kingdom Viridiplantae; phylum Streptophyta; class Magnoliopsida; order Fabales; family Fabaceae; genus Medicago; species Medicago arabica. Next base: position 13,208,485 of record OX326964.1, read on the forward strand.
AAGACCAGAAGATGCACGAGGCGGCCACTCTAAATCTACTGAAGGACATGAGTTGGATGTTTGCTGATTAGATACACCAGATGAGGGCAAACTATTTTGTAAGGATGTTACTTGACCCACAGGGTTTCCTATCACAGATTTATTAGATGTACTAATAGAATTCTGGACAGAATTGGCGGGTCCCGTTGCTTTGGGACCCCAATCTGCATCCCAAGAGAAGCTGCTTTTTGTTGAAGCAACGGTGCTGCTGGTTGTCCTTGGAGCTTCCACCTGAAGGCCGTTAACTGCAGGAGATAGTTTTACCTCTGGGATTCCAGAATCAGTCACAGCAACTCCTCGCTTCTCTTCTATCTTCCTGCATGAAACACAGAAAGTTCAGAAAGAAACTCAAGAGAAAAGCTTGTCAGAGATTAAGGAGAAAGGGAGACAGACAAAATGAAATAAAGAGAATGTCAAAAAATTTAAACAAAAAAAAATAAAATATTACTGGAGGATATTCTTGACAAAGAGCATATATTTGGCAAACTGTTGAACATTTAGTTGTTGAGCAGTCAGGAGTGGCATAAGTAATGGAAGAACATGCTCAGCAACAAATTCTACTCCATACTGAACAAGAAGAATCAAAGAAGATTTAGATAAAACTCCAACAATTGTTGATCAAAACAGTCAATAATACAAGAGTGCAAGTCATAATTCAAGCCAGTCATTGTGATTACCTGCTTAAAAATAGAATTTGCAACCCCAAGGGTGCACATAAGGGTTGGAGGAGAACGGTCTACAGCAGTACAACGCTGAATAGTTTGCAAGATTTCCAGAACAGCATGTTTATCAAGTCGGTTAACCATGTCTCCAAGGCACAGCAAAGCATTGACTCTAACCTGTCAATCCAAAGAGAGAATTACAAACTAAAAGTAAGTTTACCCCTACATACACTGTGAAACTAAAAGCACACATGCACACAAGGTTGTCAATCTCATACATCTACCAAAATCAGACAAAGGAGGTTCACAAAATGTTAAGTTTACCTCTATTATATAAGTTTATATTTATGAATACACACATAAATAACACAACTAAGGCAAAATAACAATAAAACTAAAACCACAGCTATCATTTAAGTATCTTTTGAATTCAAATGTATAAAATTAAAATCATAACTGTCATTTATAGTATCTTTTGAATTAAAATTTACAAGACATTTGACCTATCAATAATATCCCTTATAACACAAAAGGCTTATTCTAAGTTCCAACAAAGTTGAAGTTAGTATTACAACTCACAACATTAATATGAGAAAAATGTCTTTGCATGAAAGATAACCCTTTAAGAACAAGCAACAAAGCTCATCAACTGCAAAGTTCACCAATCTCTTTGCATGTTCCAACTCCACAAAGAAAACCCCTCTTAAAAGCCTCTGGCTAAGAGAAGCTCTTATTTAGGAACAGAATCAACTTTCACCACTACAAACAATGTAAACTCATTCCCCCACCCCAACACAAGGACTACCACCCAATGTCAGCTCATTTGGTATTGGGGAAGGTAGAAAACAACATAGAAGTCATGCATTCTAACTGTCAGATTGCCAGTGTACATATACAGATATACATATTCCAATCTACTTTATTCATTTCATACTTTATTTATGTTATAACTAATAGAAATACGTCCACTATTTCAAAATGTATTTAACAAAAAATCATAATAACTGTATTGATAATGGAAAGGCAAATGTTAAATATTTGAGAGAAATAAAGGCAATATGTCAAATATGAAAGAGTAGAGATGATACTTTAAAAACTGATGATATTGCATAACAATTAAATAACTAACATGGTAAAATAAAGATCTAATTAATTTTCAAAATTAGTGTTTGTGTGCTAAAAAGACACAAATATACAATTGTCTAAGGCATCAAACCAAAAGGTAAAAGTTCAAAGTTCAAACAAAATGTAACATACCGCGGCAACTGTTGTTTTGAGTGCTAGTCCATGAACACGTGGTAAAATCACTTGTTTCACCAGCTGAAAGAAAGAACATAAAAAGTATTAGAACATCATAGAAGTTGCTGCTATAATATTAGAGGCAGAGTACCAGACATTTAAAGTGAACGTGAGTAAAAAAGAGACCAAGGGTTATCTGATATAAGCCTCAAGGAAATGATACGACAAGGTAAAGTGATTTTTTATGGGTTTGCCATTTGTAGTAGCAAGCTTAAGGTTTGACAGCTTAACCTTGAGGGAAGAGTTGGATGATTTTACGGATATTAATTTCACTAAAATTGGGACTAGATTTATGTTTGTACTGGTAGTACCACCACGATTAGGCCTAATTGGTGACATCAATAGGTGCATTAACTTATTGTAGTTGAATAATATCATCTTTTGACTCTCAATGCACTGTTAGCATTTACTTTTTTTTTCTCCTTTTCCTTGTTTAATCAAAACCATAAAGTTTCAACAGTCTCCAAAAAACATCAAACAGAGAAACAATAAAATTTATTAAACGTGTAAACCACTTTAAAAAGTATTCAACAGCTAATACGTAATATTTCAAAACAACTCAAACACAGCTAATATAGCATTTACCTGGGCATCAAGTTGTTTGGCAAGGGATACAGACTTTTTCAAGACCTCTTCTTGTAAACGTGAATCGTTATCATCATAAGCCCGAACAATCATTGGAAGAACATGTGAAATTAAATGGTCTTGACTAGTCTATATGAACAAAGCATGACATAAATTAAAATATAGTCACTATATGCAAAAAAAAATAAAAAATCAATCTTCACAATAAACGAACCACATTCAAACTCAAAAATACCTTGTTTATTATTAGCTCGGCATGCTTCAGAAGCAGTAGCATTGTATCACCAGAAGCAGTGCTTAAGACAGGGACAAGGGCTGGAAGAGTTGATTGCTCAAAGTCATTCTTGTCCTGAAAAGTAACTTAATTTTTATTTTATTTCCATCATCATAATGAATTTCTTTTTATTAAAGAAGCAATATGGATCCATTATATTCTCTTGCTAATTGTTGGAATGTGTAAAAATGGTGTGTAGTTTCATTGTATATAGGCTAAGGCTAACCATAATCATGTAACTACGGTAATTAAAATATCTATGATCTTTTTATTTACTACTACTTTCATCTATATAATTTTCTCTTTGTTGTGTAGCTTGATAGACAGTAGGTCATCTAGTTTTTAGGTGTCAATGGACTTAGCAATTCATAATTTGTATAGCCAATTTGGTAAGAGTTGGTTCTAATTGTGTTAAAACAGGAAATGAATAGAAACTGCTTTGGTCTAGTGCACCCCACTATATTCCACCAGTGAAGTGTGTATCAAAAATCATTCAGGAGCAACAAAAAGTTGCTGGTCTACATTATAGCACTTGTAGCAGCTACTAAAAGGTGATCAACAGGCTGAGCTTAAGGCAAATGATTTCAAGGATCTGGACCATTGAATTATTTGTAATCAAATGGTTAACCTTTAGCTTTGGTTTATAAAGCACATTATGCTTTGATTTAAGATATATAGTAAGCACAAACTTTGGATTAATAGGAAATTTTATTAGCATCACATGTATTATGTATGTATATTTCCAACACAATGCTGGAATCTGAAACATTCACTATACAAGAGATTTGATGCATTGGTTTTTTATTTACAATGGTGTCAACATTACCAATATGACATATATAGGAATATAGGAACTTCATGGAAGTGTTGAAAAGAAAGAGATAATAGTACCTGAGACTCTGCAATGGTTAAAACCATTGGTAGAATCATCGGCTGTATAACTACATTCCTAAGTTCTGCACAAAGTGGTGGAAGGACCTGTGTGGAATTTAATTTGCCAGGATTACATTCAGGACAGTAAAAGAATAAAACTCATAATTTTATAGAATCAATAGATAGATGTCAGAGTAAAGAAACAAAGATAATTTAATCACATAATTCATATTAAGGAAAATAAGATGACTTCAACGTGTTAGACACAATTTCAAAATGCAATCCAAAAACCAAATAAACATATTCATTTTATTTCAAACCCAAAATTGTTAAAGTCATCATAGGACACAGTACTAACTACCAAATGATTGACAGAGCAAAGAGTGTACAGAATTATATACCAGGAAAGAGAACTGACATAAAATTGATTGACAGTAGTAAATGAAAATACAAATATTCAGTGGCAGATACACTCAAAAGGAAATAGGGGCAATTGCCCTCACAATTTAAATTTTCTCTTTGTTAGGTCCAACAAATTTTTATTTTTATCTAATACAAAATGTTTTTTCTAGTTCTAGTTTTCTCTGTTTTTCTCAATTTCTCTCTCTTACAGATTTACCTTTGTTCTTCCCTTTAATTCTATTATAAATTATTTTTACTCATTCAATTACAAAAACGTACGGCAATATATTGTATAAACTATAGAATCAAATTAGTCTTTGAAATAAGTATCAAGACTTCCGACAAATATAAAAAAATATCAATTTTATCCTCACAAATTTGAAATAGCGGTCAAAAGAGTACTTTCTATTTATCATAGACCAAAGAAATCTTCGTGTTTTTTGTCAAGATCAATTGGAGATTTTACTCCAATATTTTCTCTTTAAAAATATGATAACTAATTTCTTGCCACTACTACTAAACTGTTTTGAATCCGCCACTGTATATATCACATAACCAAACAACATACCTTGTATCGCAATACACGGGAATCAAAATCTTTCCACATATCTGACAATGCTTTTAAGAACTCTGACTTCTGCATGTTATCTCTTTCCTGAAGGAAAACAGGACATATCATTAAGAAATTCACCTCTAAATACTCTGCATGTTATTGATTTTGTGATTCTAACAAGATAAATTAAAATTCTTACAAGCATGTGGTCTAGGAAACGCAGAGCACGTAACCTAGTGTCATTCCGAAAAAATGGTGAGCCTGCAAAATTAGGGGTATCCTGTAAAGATAATCATAATAAATGTTGTAAATAATGTAAAATGCACTATTTTAGGTCTACTTTAGAACATGTATAATCCTTTTGTATTGTTTCCCATTTGAACATAATTCCTCTGCATTATGTTCTTCGATACTCTGGGATTCGCTGACAAATACTTGTCTTAAAGCTCTTTGCATAGTCTTGTTCTTCTCATAGGAGAAACTATCAATGAAGACTTGGTTTGGATAAAGGTATGATATATAATAGAGCATTATGGCGTCATTTGATCTATGTAACCGACCACGTCTAGTGGGATAAGGTTTGATTATTGGTGATCATGTGGCGTGTGGAATCAGACTACATACTCCTTTATCCGTTTTGAGGATGTAAAAAACGAGAGGCATGATTGTGGGAAATTAGTGGAGATGTACATGATCCATTTGATGATGGTGGTGACCAACTTCTTGAATTATCATAGTTGTCTATAGGTGAACTACTTTTTTTCTTACTAAAGTGAACTAGATTTGGAAACTATGTTTTTTGAATGATGAGAATAGGGAGAAAAAACAACAAGGGTATGTTTGGCATAAGTTTTTGCTAGGCAAAATATTTTTATTTTATAATGATAGCTCATTTTATTTGAAGTTAATATAAGAGATATCTAATAGTAAAAATCCATACATATTAATGAATGAAATGATTTTTACAAAAACCCCATAACTTCAACATCTAATAGTTAATCTTTTTGAATCATCAATCATAATCATATCTATGTCTTTATTATTTCTCTCCTCTATCAAAAACCCCATAACTTCATCGTCGCAGTACAAATATTATGCACTTATCCAAATTATGTATATTTTTTTATAAATTAGTGTGATGTATTTAAGAGGGGGAGCCTTGGCGCAACGGTAAAGTTATTGTCGTGTGATTGAAAGGTCACAGGTTCAGGTTCAAGTCCTGGAAACAGTCTTGTGTGTAAAAAAACGGGGTAAGGTTGCATACAATACACCAAATGGTGGGACCTCTTCCCGGACCCTGTGTATGCTGGAGCTTTAGTGCACCTGGCTGCCCTTTTTTTTAGTGTTGATGTATTTAGGTTGTATCCATCTTTAGTTTTAAAGAATCTATGTACTGTACCCGTGTCTTTCGTACCCGCACCTTACCAATTATATCAGCTCCATAAGAAGCCACAGATGAGTTATGGAGAAATGAAACCAGCATAACAAGGGACAAGACACGGCTGAGTTTGCCCCGAACGCAAGCCAGATCTAGTGATCTGGAAAAGATTTGACCAGATATATTGCTGCTGCAGATCTTAAGATGTGAAAGATCAACTAGAAACTACAATAGAATGAAAACGGAGGAATAGTGGCAGTATTATGTCATTGAAAACGGTACCACTTTGAAGTCGTGTTGATATGACTGGGTTAGAGTTTAGGTAGAAAAGGAGGAAAATAGAGAACTGCGACAATACTCTATATGGATAACATTAGACTGATACTGGATGTGATGTGATACAAAGTTGCACCTAAGATACCCTGTCACCTGTGATACAACCACTGAAGTTTTGTTTGATGGACACTCCCCAAGATACCCTGTCAACTGTTTGGTGCCAAGACTGCTTTCTTTTTCATTCAAGGAATGAAGAAAATGTAATGATTTGACAAATATTTACCTGTAAAATCTATTGCACTTGGCCTGAAAGATTCATTTGAAGAGAGCATCCTTTGCAAGTCAGGAACCAGATCCGATGGGATAGATGAGAACGCATCACTGGATAAGTAAGTCAGGGTATTCATGTACTGCATAGTACAAAATCACAATTTCTTATTACTTTCTAATTAATGAAATAGTGAGGCCTATTGTTATGAAGTAATAAAATTTTCGACATTTTTTTCTGTCTATCTAAATACATTGAGTAGTAACCTATCTATCTAGTGAAATGTATTCGATCATTAATAAAAAATATACTCTCTCAACTAGAGAGTGGACACATGCAACCATAATGTTAGGATCCAATATGTGGTGGTGTTTTAAGTAATTAGTAGGTAGTTAGTTAGGTTTAAGTAGATTATTAGTAAGTGGCCCATTAGGATTAGGATGAAACGAGGCCCGTTATGGTTAAATACTAGAATGTTCTCTTTATTTGTATATAACGGGGAATTCTTAGGAGTTCTACAGTATGACAGATTGAGCTTTCTGTTTAGGGCCAGAGTAGGATTCCTCTCTGAGTTGTGTCGGAGCTTTGCTCCGGGAGTAGTTAGAGAAACTCTCTCTTCTAGTATTTAACCATAACGGGCCTCTTATTATTTCATCCTAATCCTAATGGGCCACTTACTAATGATCTACTTAAACCTAACTAACTACCTACTAATTACTTAAAACACCACCACATAATGGATCCTAACACATAACCACAAACCCACAGCTGCGCACTTAGAAAATTCTGAACGCTAATAACTTTAAAAGTAAGAGTAACCTATTTCAAGAATTGTTAGCGTTGACTTTGATTATTATATTAGTGATATTTTAGTGCATCTACATATTGAAAATGATAAACAGAAGCTGAAAAAATAAGAACTCAGATGGAAAATATCTTCAAAATTAAACTTCTGTTCATAAAAACATAAGATTCAATCGGGACCAAAATAAACCTCTTTCCATAAGTTTTGCTGGTTCAAGTTTCTTATGTGATACCAAACTCATTTATTTCAGATGTCATTACCAGTGTATGAAAAAGGACGGCAAAGATTTGGATTTACCATCTTGACATTGTTGTGGCAGTCAAACAACGGCTTGCGAGCAATTAAATGGTAGGCAAGACACCCAAAACTGAAAATATCAGAACAGCACCCAGCTGAAGAAGCGGTGCTCCTCACCATCTCAGGAGCAGTGTAGTTAATTGATGGCTGAAGTGGCAAAACAGAGTCTTCGACGTCATATTCCTGTACAACAGCCATAGTGAAATAAGATACAGATCATTTAAGCAAAATTTATTTCCCACCCAAGAGGATTAGAAGGAGATACAAATATAATATAGTTTTATGTTGAGTAAAAAAAATAGAGCTTTATCTTATATTTCATTTCTAGACTTATTCTATCCTATGTTGTCAGTCCCAGATAGCAGAGCGGCCAAAGTCAGAATGTGATTGCAGGATAGGGTGCGGGATGACAACTATTTGATATTTAGGTATTATACGCTTAATAATATTATTTTTTCCTTTCAAGTCATACAGTTAATATTAATGAACACAATTGCTGAAAAATGAAACAGATTAAACAATATTCATGAAATATTCATAATTAGAAAAGTCACAAGTCTTAAGAGCAAAACATTCTTGTAAATACAAACAAAATTCAAGGAAACAAACAAGTTAACCCTCTAAAGCTTAGAGTAACTAAACATTAAAACTCAAACAAAATTCTTATCAATAGCCAAAACGGAAACAAAAAGAAATCAAAACCAAAAACAGAGTCACTGTAACAGATTTTTTTAATGTCAATTTGCATGAGAAAACGAGAAAGAGGTTCAGGATGGGGTTTAGGATACACATATGACAGATCAAATTTAAAGGGTATTTAGTGTACCCATATAACTGTTGCACCGCCATGAACTGCCCAATCTGCTCTGTGATATCTGGCCACGACGGCTGCTTCTCACTTCTGGGACCTGGCACAACGTGTGGGGCAGCCACGCACTGTGACGCTCTGGCACGATAGCGGCGCTATTTGCCGCTATTGACAACATAGATTATATGTCACTCTTTTAATGGCAACATAGATTCTATCTCACTATTTTAAAATAAAAACACAGAAAATAAATTTGTCATGTCCTGTCTCTCAATTCTAACCAAATGAAATACACCGTTACATTTCATTCTGGTAGCCTATAGGATATGTATCTAATACTTTTGGATACTTCATCAAATCAATGTTTTCTTTTCTCAAAAGAGAAAAAACATTATTAATTCGGATATGGCTGACAGCCTTTATTATACAGCTGAAGAGGTTTTGGTAAGGCCTTGACCATTTCATTCAAAGAAAGTAAATTTCAATTTCTTTGGCACAAGATGTGAATTGTGATTGTAGCAAAAACACAGCATTTTCTTTTTTCTGCCCAAGTGCACACTTATTTTTTATCATCAGATTGTTCAATATGTTGCGGCTATATATAGCTTTCTTTTTCACAACTAGGTTTGCAGCATACGTGTTACCTCCTTTCGTTAAACTTCTATCCAGAAATTCAAACACAAATCCAAACCAAAACTAAGACCACACACATGACACTAGTAATAATGTCTAATAAGTACTACACTGTCCCTAATATAAGCCTCATTTGGAAAGGAAAAAAAAATATCTCTAAGGCTCTGTTTAGTAAAAAAAATAGTGGTTAGCTGATAAGCTTAGCTTATAGCGAATAACTGATAAACTAGATGATAACTATTAGCGGATAAGCTAGCTGGTTGAATTTGTAGTGTTTGGTACAATTAGTGGTTGAATTACCTTATAAATATGAAATGGCATAAAAAATGCTTAATTAATATTTAATTTTTTTCAATTAAGATAACAAGGGTAAAATTGAGAAAAAAATGATAAGCTTTAACCTACTTGAAGTAAAATATCAAAAAACGCTATAGACTATTAAAAGTAAGCATAGGCTTGTGACAAAATGATGGGATCTTTTTTAGTCATATGAACTTATAAGCTATAAGCTAGCTTATCGTGCTTGGCAAACAGACCCTAAATATAAGCTCTACTTTAAGTTACTAGATGCATTTATTGTTTCTTTCAAATATACCATTTATTAATACCAGTGTTGTAAAATATGGGCCATGTGATATCATTGGCGGTTTCTGGGCTCTCCACCATGCCCAACTTGGTCGATATGACAGGATTTTCCGCCATAATCTGATATGACAGCGCCACTAAGCGGCCGGTATCCGGTATGGTAGGATTTTGGCTCTCCGCCATGAACCGCCAAGATTAATACTGGAGTACTGATTTGTTTTAGGAAATGAAAAGTCGTAATTGGACATATACACGAAGGGAAGTTCAGTAATATTCATAAACAAAATGTTCACATTAATTATACTGCCAACTTTTTCTTAATATATGTGAAAATTGTCATAAGGGCTTATAAAAAGTGACAAGGTAGTATGTTCTTAATTTGAATTTTAAGAATTGCAATTAGATGTAGATTACGTTTTATTAATTCTTTTATGTTATCTACATATGCATCCTAGATATATTGCATCCTATATTTTTCAAGAATATCCATATCGTCTGCATCATCATGGTATAGTCGCATTTAAGACATCAAACATGCAAGTGCAGTGAACAATGTCGATGCAGAAAATCCAAATCTTATCAAATGTTCCACTCACAGCATAATGGAAAGCATGCAGATTAGATGAGTCACCAGGGTTTTGAGAAGAGATTGCAAAACCAAATCCACCAAGTTTCCAGGCTCCACTCAATGTGATAAAAACATTCTGCAAAGCATAAAAAAAGTATTCAATGAACCAATCTGAAATTTCATAGTAGATGTTGCTCACGTAGAAAGAAATCTCCAAATTTAGAAACACAATTTACATGATTTATACCATTTCTAACTACAATTGCACTCACTTCCACTGGTATTATTATTTGCCAAAAAAAAAAAGAAAAATTACTGATGGCAAAAAATAACTATAACAAAGTATTTTAGGGTCCGGTTTGATGGCCATGATAGAGAGTAAATATATCATATTCTACTTCAATATTTTGTTTGATCCACCAATGAGATAGGATAAAATATTCCATTTACTTATCCTATCCTCTTACTCCTTTGTAATTTCTATCCTAAGTTTAGGTTGGGTTAAAAATTATCATATCGCTACATGATTAGAAAAATTGAAGGAATCCTTGTTTTGCCCTCACGCCTCTCTTATTCTCTCTCATGTCTTGTTTTCTATCCACCTCATCCCTTCCTCTCGTCTTCTCAACCTCTTTAAGCCTTGGTGCCTTAATTTTAGTATCTAGATTGTTCTCTCTGGCCGTTCCATTTTCTCACGGTTCTCTCTTTAGCAGTTTCAATTTAAATTACTATAATTTGAATGCCCGTGCATTTGTCCCCAAATCCATTACAACCTAGATATGAACTACCAATTAAAATCAAACAATTCATGCTTTGGTTTCATGTGTTTCAGTTAGGTTTGCAAAATTAAAATTGTCCGATTAAATATTAGACAATCCATGTTTTAGCTTCATGGTTCGAATCAATTTTGCAAAATCAATTTCAATTACAAGTACTTTGATCAATTTGAATACCAATGCAACGAAGACCAGAATTTCTCATTTAATTATATTTAATTAAAAAAAGGTTAAAATATGTAATTGATTACAAGAACACTTTTCTCATTTAAATAATTATGATGTGTATCACATAATTATCAGGCATGTATCAAACAGTGCGCATCAAACACATGATAGGATTAGTGCTTATTTTATCACGTATTGTCTATCCAGATCCGTATCCTATCGTGTCCCTATCCTATCCTAACCATCAAACGGGCCCTTAAAGGATTATTAGATGACAAAAAGAAATGAAAAAAGTTGTCACCTCGGGTGCTATAGCTCGATGAATAAGATGAGCATGGTTGTGGAGAAAATCCAATGATTCCGCTATTTGAAGTAAACCATGCTTCACCTCCAACAGTCCCATTTCCTGTAAATTAATGAATAACAACAATAACATAGCATTCCACACAAAAATACAAATTACTAATGCAATAAGTACAGCACTGTAAGTATGCACACGGTTTATTAAAAAAACATAAATGCTTTTCTGACACAAAATCTGACATTAACACCATACATATACACAGTTTCTGACTTTTATATTGTTTTTTCTCTCCTCGTTTCCAACACCACACACATCTGAGCTGTATTTTATACAGTGTTCGATTTTTGTGTCTAAATAACACACCTCTTAAAAAAGATAAGCAACTGCAATTTATAGTCTGTTTGAATATGCGGTTAAATTGCTATTCTCGCGTCCCGAGATCATTTGGCCATGGATTTTGAGAAGCTACATATTGTAGCTTAAGGTTAAACGTGCGGTGGCGTCAGCTCCACTGGAGAAACAAACATAGGCTTAGTCTGTCATAACAAGGTTTTTGATACCTTCTATCTACCTATGGAAAGAAAAAATTTCTCCCTAATCACACGATGTGAAATTTCACACCACTATTTTGCGTCATTTTCTTTTCTTCATCCATGCAATCTTAAACAAGATCTTTACTAGCTACAAGTCTACAACCAATAACACCTTTTAAAAAAGGTAAGCAGGTGCAATTTCGTCTGTCATAACAAGGTTTTCGATACCTTCTATCTACCTATTTAAAGAAAAATCTTCTCCCTAATCATGCGCGGTGGAATTTCACACATCTATTTTGCGTCATTTTTTCCCATATCCGTGCAATTTTACACAAGATCTTTACCAGTTACAACTGCAACAAGACTATAATTAAGCCGATCTCAGTCATATTAGTCCACAATCCCCCAAAATATAAATGATTCTCCATAACAATCAATGATCACAACCTCTATGGCACCGACACTTTTGATTGAATGTGTATCGAGTGTCTCAACCGACACATATGATTAGATTCAGTTACGTCATTTTCTTAAATTACCACCAGTGTCGACGTGTCAATGACCATGATTTAAAATCTTAGTTCTACTCACATTCAATTATATCATTTGTGTCAACGTGTCAGTGACGTGTCTGGTGTCTGTGCTTCATAGATCACAACACAATCGCTATTCAAAATCTTACTTACACATAATAATAAAACAAAATTAACAACATTTGCATTAAATGATCAAAACACTAACCATTCCCTTAAGATCCTTAGGAACACTAGCAACATTATCAAGCTTCCCAAGAGTATTCGCAACAGAAGCAAACAACGGTTCAGTAACCATCGCCATCGCATTCTTACTCTCATCCAACCCTTGAACAACATGCACAATTCCAGGATGTCTCAACCTAACCATCTTCCCAGCATCCATCCTAATCAAATCCAAAAAAGCATCCTCAGCCGCCTTTGTCAATCCAGCTTTCAATCTCGTCTCCGACAACGCCTTTTTATCCAACACCCAAACGCACACAACAGGATACTGATGCTGCCGTGATGGATCGCGTGATTTGGCGGAGTAAAGCTTCCAGGCTAAAGCGGGACCGGCGGAACCGATCTGGTGGAGAAGGTCGTAGTCTTGAAGAGGCTTTGGACCGGTTACTTCTTGAACGGTTGTTGAAACGGTTTTTTCTATTAGGGTTGCGGTTTTTGCGAAGGCTTGGGTTAGGGTTTTCATGTTAAGGGACATTGTGAATTGTGTTGATTTTGATTTTGATTTTGAATTTTGATGATGATGATGGAGAAAGAGAATTGAGAAGAATGTTGAGAGATTCGAGATTGATTTTTTGAGATTTATTTAAGAGTGTGAGTTTGTTGAAGATGCACGGAACGGATCTGTGTCTTCTTCTCCGAAACTCTGTTTCTACGTGTTTCAACTCTTCTTTCTTTTCTACCCCAACCTTCCTTCGCCATTTTACTTCTTCTTTTTTTAATCTTTTTTAAAATAAAATAAATAAAAAATACTTGTAAAAAAATAAATAAAATAATAATAATAATAATAATAATAAAATAAAAACATGAATTATTTTTAAAACTTAAGGAACATATTTGAAAAATAAAAAAAAAAACATGAAAACTTATTTGAAACTTAAAAATTAACCTAACATTTTGTCAAACTTAAAGGATTGTCTTACCTTTTTTGTATAGAAAATTGCTTATAACATTTCATTGATGATAAAAGTGCGTTTGATGGTCTTGGTGTTGTTGTTATTGTTATTATTATGAAAATAATTGATACGTCTTCAGGTGCACGGTTCTATCGAATAGTAAAAAGTATTGACGATCATACATAGAGTTTAAGTGATTACTAATCTAATTTATAGGTTTGATTATTTGAAACTCTAAAGCTCAAATACTTCAAAATGAATGACGTATTGTATCTCCTACGTATCATGCACTGATACCTGCCCGATACTTCCCAATACGTATCAGGAGAGTATCCAAATATTAAATTTTATTTTTTTTAAAACAATTATGCGATATTTTTCAGATACATTTGGGATACAAGCGATAGGCGGTGGAAAATCGATATGTGCATGCTACCTAATATTTCTATTATATTTGGTATATATGTAATTGACTAAGTAATGATTTATGATATACTCCCTCTGTCCCATATTATAAGCAAAAAAAAATCACATTATTAAGAAAACTAAAACATAGTAGTTTGTAACATAGTTTTTTGTGTTATCTTTGAAATAAGTTTTATAGGAAGATATAAAAACAATTTTCATTGGTTGTTGGTTATTGAGAAAATGAAAGAGAAAGCAAATTAAATGCATTTTGCATTTAATTTTCTTTTGGAAAATATAAAAGTTAGTCTTTTTTCTTATAATTTGGGACAAAGAAAATGAGTTTTTTGCTTATAATTTGGGACGGAGGGAGTATCATATATGTAATTGACTAATTGTCGCTTTCTTTATTATCAATATTACTTACATTTATATTTCTATTGTTGACGCCGTCTATTTTGTGTCTCTTTGTTTGTTTAAGAACGATGCTATTGTTGATTGTTGTGTGAAGGCAATTTCATTGATGTGCCTTATCGTTTTTCTATGTCTGTTTGGTCTAGGTTTTACGCCAATTTTTTTTACTTTTGAGTTTTAGTCCATATTTTGTATTTTGAGTTTTAATATGTAGTTTAAATTTAATTATTTTTTAAGTATCTCAGTCGTATCGTATCTTGAATTTTAAAAAATTTATGTATCGGTGTCGTATCGTATCATGTATCTGGGCATCATAGGATGAAAGAGAATAATATTATAAGGAGAAATATTTGTTTGATTAAAATTTAGAACTTATAAAGTGTCTTAGGTGGTTTTAATCATAATGATAAACCTTTGGCATTCCATATATATATTTCTCTATTCTATATGAGTTCATTCCTAAGGGCGGGCAGAGTATTCATTTGGTATTTCATGCTTTCTTTCATAATACAAGAATGTATCTCAAAACAATAATCAACCATATTTTATGGTTGGTCATCATTGAGACCCTTTGAGTGCAACCTTACTGTCTCAATATTATTCTCATGTTTTGATTATCTTGTCTAACCTCGTTTGATCAAATATCAAACTTCACCTTTCGGTACTTTGTTTGATATTTGAGATATGATTAAATAACAATATCAAACTTCATCTCTCGATACTTCGTTTGATATTTGATATAAAATTTAATAACAATGGGATTAGATTAGAACATAAATTCATATAAAATAGAGTCTAGACTTGAGTTGATTAAGATTCATCATTAAATCCAAATACTTGACAACACAAGGAACTAAAAAATAACATTATAGATGCTCGTTTTTGCTTTTTTTTTTTATTTCCTAGCAGTATTCTAAGCGCTGATTTTGTCGCCATTCACCAGTTCCTTTTGCGGCGTCGCGTATTTTGCAGTCTGCAAAGGTTATTTGTCCGGTAAATTGTCGTCTGGTGCCAGGCTTTAGTAGTCCCCCCCCCCCCCCCAATTTGTTTTTTTAGGTTAAAGTTCAGTTTGAATTTGATGGGCTCCACCTCACATTTCCTTCTATAAATACCCTTTGTTTGATGATGCAGATCGCAAAGCATCGCTGAATTAAATTTTACATCAACCCCTTTTTTTTAGAATGAAAAATGATAACCCTTTTAATTCTGTGTGATGTTCTTCCTGGTAGAGAAGCTTGGAGGATAAAAGTTCGTGTTGCAAGGTTTTGGACTGTGCAGACTTTACGAAGTTTGTTTAGATCAACTCACTTGAGATGATTTTGATTGATGAGAAGGTATGCCTTTTTTTTTAGTGTGGAATTATGTATGATTCATAGTGTGGAATTTGTTAAGTGGATTTCTTTTTCTTTTTTTATTTTGTGATGTTCCCACTCTATTTAAGTTATTTTGCTTGTTATGATGTTTAGGGTGGAAAGATTCATGCCACTGTTCGCAAGCAGTTGTTGTATCTGTTTCAGCAAAAGTTGGTTGAGGGGCAGGCGTACAAGATAACATTTTTTTTGTTGCTCCATGTGTTGGCTCATATCGCCTAACTATTCATCCTTATAAGATTATTTTCCTGATGAAAACTAAAATTGCAGAATGTAACAACTCATTGATTAGTCCATATGGTTTGACATTCACCAAAATAGTAGAGGTGTCCAGTCAATCTTCTGACTATGATTACCTGATTGGTAAGTTTGTATCACTAGTTTATTTACATCGTTACATAGTGGTGGTACCCTGCTTGTAACTGTCACATGGGCATGATGCCTGATTCTGGTGGATACTATTGCAAGGATTGTGTGAAGCATGTGTTCCATATGAATCCAAGGTTTGTTCATTTACCCAAGCAATGTTTTTGGTAATGTTTCCAAATTTATGGAATCCTTTTAATTATTTTGATCAAATTGTGTAGGTATAAGATCAAGGTACATGTGACTGATGGAACTGATGAGGCAGTGTTTGTGATGTTTGACTCTGATATGAATGATCTAACTGAAAAACAATGTTCTGTTTTGGTTGTTGCTGGAAAGGTTTGAAGTTTGTATTATTGTTTATATCTTAGGTTTTATTAACTTTTTATGTTAGTTCTGATGTTTGATGATTTGTTTGTAGGCTCGGAATGATGACTCTTACCTTTCTGAGGTGCTTTCTCTTAAAGGTATCAGACTGCTTTTCAAGGTTGGGAAGGACGCGGCATTGCGTGTTTTGTTCGATGGTTCGTTCAGGGTGAAAACGGTATGCAAAGATCCAGAGATCCTTGCCTGGTTTAATGATAATAGGGATAGTTATACTCCTTTGAAGGTGTGTTTTAAATAATTTTTCAATGTTTGTTGGATTGAATCATTCATGTGCATTTGTTCTTTAACTCATAAGCATTTGTTCTTTTTCATAGTCTAATTTATTTTTATGTGCTTATCTATTTGTTTCACTTGACATAGAATGATGTCGAGGGGTCTGTGATTGGTGATGGCGTTTTGAGTAATGACAACGATTGTTTGTTTGGTGCTCCCTCTATTGATGTTGGTGGAACTAACACTGTAAGTTTGGATGTTGGCTATGTTAAGGGTGGATCCCCTTTTATTGGTACTGATATATTCTTTATCCGCGTATTTTTTATTCGTTTCACCTAATTTGATTACAAACATTTGATATATTTTTCACATGCACAAGATGAATGCATGGAAGAGGCATATGTGTTTGTTAGTCCTAATTAAGATGTTGAATTTGTGTCTGGTTTGATTGTTTCTCCTCCTTCTAACCCTGTTTCTAAGAAGAAGAAGAAGCGTGTGTTTAGGTTTGTTCAAAGGAGCCTTGTCAATGCATTTGAAGAGGTTGTCGATGAAGCACCCGCAAGGAGGTCCAAGTTTGTGATTCTTGAAGATGATTGAAGTGTTAACGTCCTATGTTGTTGTGTCGTCTTCATTGCCGAAAAACCGGATAAATAATTTAGGATTTGTTTAGTGGCTGGTCTGTTGAAAACATTACTAAGTGGTACCTATTTATTGCTTATCGTGTCATGTTTTGTAATGTGTTGTGATTGCACTTTATGCTGCATAATTTATTTACGTAAGATAAGAAAAATGTAAATGACATAAAAGTAAATGACTAAAAATGTAAAGAACAGAAAAATAAAAGATAAGAAAGTAAAAAAAAATGCTTAAAAATTATAATAATAATAATAATAAAATAAAAACATGAATTATTTTTAAAACTTAAGGAACATATTTGAAAAAAAAACATGAAAACTTATTTGAAACTTAAAAATTAACCTAACATTTTGTCAAACTTAAAGGATTGTCTTACCTTTTTTGTATAGAAAATTGCTTATAACATTTCATTGATGATAAAAGTGTGTTTGATGGTCTTGGTGTTGTTGTTATTGTTATTATTATGAAAATAACTGATACGTCTTTAGGTGTACGGTTCTATCGAGTAGTAAAAAGTATTGAAGATCACATATGGAGTTTAAGTGATTACTAATCTAATTTATAGTTTTGATTAGCTGAAACTCTAAAGCTCAGATACTTCAAAATGGATGACGTATTGTATTCACTGCGTATCCTGCATCGATATCTACCTGATACTTCCCAATACGTATCAAGAGAGTATCCAAATATTAAATTTTATTTTTTTTTAAAACAATTATCTGATACTTTTCACATACATCTGGGATACGAGCGATAGGCGGTGGAAAATTGATATGTGCAGGCTACCTAATGTTTCTATTATATTTGGTATATATGTAATTGACTAAGTAATTATTTATGATATACTCCCTCTGTCCCATATTATAAGCAAAAAAAATAAATTCACACTTATTAAGAAAACTAAAACATAGTAGTTTGTTACATAGTTTTTTTGTGTTATCTTTGAAATGAGTTTTAAAGGAAGATGTAAAAACAATTTTCATTAGTTGTTGGTTATTGAGAAAATGAAAGAGAAAGCAAATTAAATGCATTTTGTATTTAATTTTCCTTTGGAAAAGATAAAAGTTAGTCTTTTTTGCTTATAATTTGGGACAAATAAAATGAGTTTTTTTGCTTATAATTTGGGACGGAGGGAGTATCATATATGTAATTGATTAATTGTCGCTTTCTTTATTGTCAATATTACTTACATTTATATTTCTATTGTTGACGCCGTCTATTTTGTGTCTCTTTGTTTGTTTGAGAATGATGTTATTGTTGATTGTTGTGTGAAGGCAATTTCATTGATGTGCCTTATCGTTTTTCTATGTCTGTTTAGTCTAGGTTTTACGCCAATTTTTTTTACTTATGAGTTTTAGTCCATATTTTGTATTTTGAGTTTTAATATGTAGTTTAAATTTAATTTTTTATTGAAGTATCTCAGTCGTATCGTATCTTGAATTTTAAAAAATTTATGTATCGGTGCCGTATCGTATCATGTATCTGGGCATCATAGGATGAAAGAGAATAATATTATAAGGAAAAATATGTGTTTGATTAAAATTCAGAACTTATAAAGTGTCTTAGGATTGTGGTTTTAATCATAATGATAAACCTTTGGCATTCCATATATATTTCTCTATTCTATATGAGTTCATTCCTAAGGGCGGGCAGAGTATTCATTTGGTATTTCAAGCTTTCTTTCATAATACAAGAATGTATCTCAAAACAATAATCAACCATATTTTATGGTTGGTCATCATTGAGACCCTTTGAGTGCAACCTTACTGTCTCAAAATTATTCTCATGTTTTGATTATCTTGTCTAACCTCGTTTGATCAAATATCAAACTTCACATTTCGGTACTTTGTTTGATATTTGAGATATGATTAAATAACAATATCAAACTTCATCTCTCGATACTTCGTTTGATATTTGATATAAAATTTAATAACAATGGGATTAGATTAGAACATAAATTCATATAAAATAGAGTCTAGACTTAAGTTGATTAAGATTCATCATTAAATCCAAATACTTGACAACACGAGGAACTAAAAAAAAACATTATAGATGCTTGTTTTTGCATTTTTTTTATTTCCTAGCAGTGTTCTAAGCGCTGATTTTGTCACCATTCACCAGTTCCTTTTGCAGCGTCACGTATTTTGCAGTCTGCAAAGGTTATTTGTCCGGTAAATTGTCGTCTGGTGTCAGGCATTAGTAGCCCCCCCCCCCCCCCCCCCCCCAATTTGTTTTTTTAGGTTAAAGTTCAGTTTGAATTTGATGGGCTCCACCTCACATTTCCTTCTATAAATACCCTTTGCTTGATGATGCAGATCGCAAAGCATCGCTGAATTAAATTTTACATCAACCCCTTTTTTTTAGAATGAAAAATGATAACCCTTTCGATTCTTTGTGTGATGTTCTTCCT
This sequence comes from Medicago arabica, assembly GCA_946800305.1. Lineage (NCBI taxonomy): Eukaryota > Viridiplantae > Streptophyta > Magnoliopsida > Fabales > Fabaceae > Medicago > Medicago arabica. The sequence goes on from OX326964.1 coordinate 13,228,423, forward strand.
AGTAGAGAAGCTTGGAGGATCAAAGTTCGTGTTGCAAGGTTTTGGATTGCGCAGACTTTATGAAGTTTGTTTAGATCAACTCACTTGAGATGATTTTGATTGATGAGAAAGTGTGCCTTTTCTTTTAGTGTGGAATTATGTATGGTTCATAGTGTGGAATTTGTTAAGTGGATTTCTTTTTCTTTTTTTGATTTTGTGATGTTCCCACTCTATTTAAGTTATTTTGCTTGTTATGATATTTAGGGTGGAAAGATTCATGCCACTGTTCGCAAACAGTTGTTGTATCTGTTTCAGCAAAAGTTGGTTGAGGGGCAGGCGTACAAGATAACATTTTTTTTGTTGCTCCATGTGTTGGCTCATATCGCCTAACTATTCATCCTTATAAGATTATTTTCCTAATGAAAACTAAGATTGCTGAATGTAACAACTCATTGATTAGTCCATATGGTTTGACATTCACCAAAAGAGTAGACGTGTGCAATCAATCTTCGGACTATGATTACCTGATTGGTAAGTTTGTATCGCTAGTTTATTTACATCGTTACATATTGGTGGTATCCTGCTTGTAACTGTCACATGAGCATGATGCCTGATTTTGGTGGATATTATTGCAAGGATTGTGTGAAGCATGTGTTCCATATGAATCCAAGGTTTGTTCATTTACATGAGCAATGTTTTTGGTAATGTTTCCAAATTCATGGAATCCTTTTAATTATTTTGATCAAATTATGTAGGTATAAGATCAAGGTACATGTGACTGATGGAACTGATGAGGCAGTGTTTGTGATGTTTGACTCTGATATGAATGATCTAACTGAAAAACAGTGTTCTGTTTTGGTTGTTACTGCAAAGGTTTGAAGTTTGTATTATTGTTTATATCTTAGGTTTTATTAACTTTTTATGTTAGTTCTGATGTTTGATGATTTGTTTGTAGGCTCGGAATGATGACTCTTACCTTTCCGAGGTGCTTTCTCTTAAAGGTATCAGACTGCTTTTCAAGGTTGGGAAGGACGCAGCATCGCGTGTTTTGTTCGATGATTCGTTCAGGGTGAAAACGGTATGCAAAGATCCACAGATCCTTGCCTGGTTTAATGATAATAGGGATAGTTATACTCCTTAGAAGGTGTGTTTTAAATAATTTTTCAGTGTTTGTTGGATTGCATCATTCATGTGCATTTGTTCTTTAACTCATAAGCATTTGTTCTTTTTCATAGTCTAATTTATTTTTATGTGCTTATCATTTTGTTTCACTTGACATAGAATGATGTTGAGGGGTCTGTGATTGGTGATGACGTTTTGAGTAATGGCAGCGATTGTTTGTTTGGTGCTCCCTCTATTGATGTTGGTGGAACTAACACTGTAAGTTTGGATGTTGGCTATGTTAAGGGTGGCTCCCCTTTTATTGGTACTAATATATTTTTTATCCGCGTATTTTTTATTCGTTTCACCTAATTTGATTACAAACGTTTGATATGTTTTTCACATGCACGAGATGAATGCATGGAAGAGGCATATGGGTTTGTTAGTCCTAATTAAGATGTTGAATTTGTGTCTGGTCTGATTGTTTCTCCTCCTTCTGACCTTGTTTCTAAGAAGAAGAAGAAGTGTGTGCTTAGGTTTGTTAAGAGGAGCCTTGCTAATGCATTTGAAGAGGTTGTCGATGAAGCACCTGCAAGGAGGTCCAAGTTTGTGATTCTTGAAGATGATTGAAGTGTTAATGTCCTATGTTGTTGTGTCGTCTTCATTGCCGAAAAACCGGATAAATAATTTAGGATTTGTTTAGCGGCTGGTCTGTTGAAAACATTACTAAGTGGTACCTATTTATTGCTTATTGCATCATAATATATTTATTGGAAATTTAACGCGTAATGAAAGTAAATTCATACATGTTTTAGGTTTTCAATTAGAGGCAACCAATTTTTTCCATACTTTTCGATTAGCTCTTCAACTGTATTACGACAGTATGCATCTTTCTACGAAACATAAAAAGAATAATGTAAAAATCTAGTTTGTCTTACCATGAATAAGCCTATAATAGTTTAATTATTATCTCTAACAAATACATACCACAAACGGGGGGGTGGGGGGGGGTTGACTAGGGCTGGACAAGGACCCGCAACCCGGCCCAACCCGCAAAAAACCGATGGAAAAACCCAATTTGGGCGGGTTATATCGGGTCAACGTGTCAAAATTACGGGTATATAAGGGTTCATATGGGCAGGTGCGGATAAAGGAGTTTCAACCGCAGGTACCCGAACCCGCCCGAACAGCATACTGTAAAACGATGCGTTTTAGTATCAGAGAAAGGAGGAAACTCACTTAACCCTAGATCTCACTCATTTCATTTCATTTCTTCTCAGCCACTCTCTCTCACCTTTATCCTCAAACCCTAGCGCCGCTTCTAACCACCACAACCTCACCGTGAACTCCTCCTCTTTAATCACACCACCAACATGAATCACCACTTTCCAACTTGATTCCCTTTGTTTTATGCCTTTCTCTGTCAAGACAACCCAAAACTTCGTCCTCCTCCTCCTTTACTTCAGTCGCGACTTTCTCTTTCAAGGGTAAGGCATCCTAGTTTTTTTTCTTCATTTTTAGTTTACTGTTGTCGATTTATCACTAACATAATCTTTTTTTTGTTCTTTTTCTTTGTTTGGCTTGGGAAACTTATACATCTCTGCATATTTTTCCAGATCTGTGAGGTAAGCTTCCTTCTTGACATATTTCCTCTTAAAGTTAACCATTTACAGGAACAAAAAAAACAGTGTTAATCTTACTTCCATTCATTGTTATTGATTCATTTGCTATTAAGTTTTTTCCTTTACGACAAACTTTCACTTTGTGCTTTTCTAACTATTGTTTTCTTGATTTTATTTGTGTATGACTTCAAATAATCGAACCTCTCCCTGTACTACATCTATGAAAACTCCAGCTTGTCAAAGTAAGTAATTTTTAGTTGATTTAATATTAACTTCAATTTTGTTACTTGTTTTTTTTATGCATGTATGACAAAGATTATAAATTACACATATTTTGGAGTCTTTGAGAGAATATGTATCTAAAATTTAAAGCAAGCGATTTTTAGATGATTTAATATTAGCATCATTTTTGTTACTTGTTGTTTTTTATAGATGTATGACAAAGATTTAAAATTATACATTTTTGGAGTCTTTACAAGAGTATATGGTATCTAAAATTCAAAGCAAGTGATTTTTAGATGATTCAATATTAGCTTCAAATTTGTTACGGTGTGAGAAAAACCACAGTTGTGCTTCTTTATGATGTTCTGAGTCCGTCGATTTTTGTTGGCTTCTGCAACATGTCTCTATCATGCCAATTTTGCTTAACATGACATTTGCCATATTCTGTAACCCATCCAACTGAGATGCATGAAGCTGTTAGCCATGATTTGTTGGCATTAATAAGATAACTTATAAGGATTAACATGCAATCCGTTTTTTCTATTGCGCTGACATACGTTTATACTCAGCTATATTTCTTTGTATAAGTTGGTTTCAATTTAACTATGTATAGATTACACAGACTATAGACATATGTGCAATAAAACATACAAACCCAGTACTTAATAAGTTGATCAATAATAACGCTGAATTGAAAAAAGAAGAGTGAAAGTATTCTAAGCGGTTATATATGTGTTTGGGAGATTCATGCATTTTCTTGAAAATAAATGAATCCAATTATTCTAAGAGAAATAATAATGTGTACGGCAAAAAAATTCGTGCAAATCCCACGAATATGTGAAACAATGAGCTTATCATTCAATTCAATTACACTCGACTTCTGTGTTTTTTAATTCCTATAATTTTATGAAAAACTAAAAGAAAAAAATACCACTTGACCAAAGTTATCACTTGTCATTACTCTTTTATCCTTATGGTGCAGAGACAAATCAGATTTTCCAAGAGGATGCTATCTCTCTATGACTTTCATTGATTGCTCACCAACCTCTTCTATACATGAACAAGTTTACTTGGTTTTTTTACTCAACAATCTCTCTAGTGGCTTGATAACTATCTAGCCATATAGACCAACACCTCTAGGGAACAAGAAACCATGATGATCAATCTCAGACCCTGACAGACCAACATGACACTCATACAAACTTCTTCCCCGTTGACCGATCATATAACCCCCAATGGATTTCCAAAGAGACCTTTTTTATGAAAGACCAACAATGAAAACACATCGTTGTAGAAGGAAGAGGAGGATATGAGAAAGAAGAAGGTGTGAATTTTTTTGAGTGCAATGAAGCAAATTTATAGGGGAGGGGGGTAAAAAAAAGGTGGGAAAGGCAATAAATAAGGTCAAAAAACACGTTTTTTAACCTGACCACCGTCCAAAACGTTTGAAAAACGTTTTCTATGTGGTGCAGACCACCGTCCAAAAGGTTCTGGTGCAATTCAGATTATATAATCTGAAATACACATTTGCTTTCCGGATTATATAATCCGAATTAATACGATCCTTTGTGAAACCAAGGTAGACTTGATACTTTCTGAAGGGTGAGGGATGGTTCAGATTTTTATAATATGGATTGTATCAGCATTGAATTCTTTTGTGTGATCCACATTGCACCGACAGTTTATGTGATCCACAACACCCATATACCTCTATAAATAGGGGTCCCTATTTTCATTACAAGTAAACTACACAAACAAAAAAAACCATGGAATTCCCTGACTTTGATCCGAACACCAAGCTAGCGGCAGTCTACTACAACGGGGGAAAACCACTTCATTTGTTTAGGATTCACAACGATGTCACTCTCTCTGGGCTGAAGGACCACCTGGATCAAATCAACCGACACCTCAACCATAGAGACACGAGGAGGGTGGTCGATGTTGAATATCAATGTCCAATGTCCGACTCAACCGGATGCGGTTCAACCGGATGAAACTCACGAACGACGACGAGGTGAGAACCATGTTCTCTATCTTTGGTCAGCATAGCACTAGAGGACCGATCGAGTTGGACGCTTCGTTGGTTAGATCTAATGAACAAATTCTGAAAAGTTTTATGCGGCCCAGGACCTACACAGAGATCAGTGCACTCCTGGAACCACCAGACGAAGAAATTAGTCTAGATGATCCGTGATAATGTGCTATGTTTTAATTAATCACGTGTTTTATGTTGTTTTAATCATGTGTTAGTTATATGTTGTTGAATTAAGATGTTGCATTATGATTTGAATAATATATATATATATTATTTAAACTTTTATTATGTTTTAATTTACGTAAAAGTTGTTCATTTAAATGCTAAAATAGTCCAAATTCAACTCAATTTTTTAGGGTGTAAGTACAATCCGGATTATATAATTCAAATTGCACTAGCGTAATTCGGATTATAAAATCCGGACTGCCTCAACATATGATTCTTTTGTGAGGACCACATTTCACAGACAGTTTTTGTGGTCCATAACATCCATAAACCCCTATAAATAAGTGTTTCCGGTTTTCACACAAATACATCAAAGAAACCATGCAAATTTTTGTCATTGTGCTGAAGATCTTTGTCATACTGCCGCAAAATAGATTGCTCTCTATGTGACAAATAGATTGCTTTCTATGTGCCAGCATGATGAAGATCCTCAACATGCTTTCAAAAATATATAGATACAAAGAGGTCGCTCTATATTTGAATATCAAGAGGTTTCTATGAGTTAAATCTTATTGCTTGCAAGATGAATATGTCATTTGGCAAGGCAGCATGATCTAATATAATATTTGCCTACCAGATGAATCTTGCTGCCTGTCTGACACAAAAATATAATATCGACTTTGTTCGGATTTTAAAATCCAGAAAATCTAACAATCTGGTTCGAAAAATAAAATCCGAACCAGGGGTATTTTTGGCATTTTTGCAGGGCGTGTGAGAAGGCACCAGGGTGGAAAAAGTAATACTAAAAAAAATTAGTTTAAAGACAACACATATGTGTTGTTTGCTGGCTGATTGTTTGTTTAAATAGGAGGTGTATTTCTCAATACGGAGGTGCAATAACAAAATAGCCCTTCATTAATTTTAATTAAAATATGTTTTTTTTTATGTTTTTTTTCGAGGTGGACAAATTACAACTAGTTGTAATAGATAAATCTGTGCATGATACACAAATTTGTGTCATGTGTAGGGTAAATGCCACCGAGAATCACCATGTTGGTATTCACGTCCATGCAAGTTAAACATCCTTGTAATATTTTACCACTTAAAGTCTTTTTAGATTGACTTATTTTTAATAATTTATGCAAAATAACTTTTGCAAATAACTTTTGTTCATGTTAATTCACAAGTAGGAGCTATTTTTAAGCTTATGAATAATACATAGAAGCTTACTTATTTGCATAAACTCAAAATTAAACCAATCCAAATAAACTCTTAAACTATTGGTTTATATTTTTTTATTGTCTGCCACACCTATATCTTATACAATTCAATTCAACTCAACAGTCGGATAAGATTAATAGTGTTGAACTTAATAGTTTTTATTTTTCGAAATTGTTGAAATTTGTATACCAACAATTAATTAAAAATAGTAATATTTGATTTGGTTTTGTCACCAGGTTACACGGTCCATGTCAAATATATTTTTATTTTATTGAAGGTCCATGTCAAATATATTTTGGTTTTTTTTTTAGGAAAATACATATAATATATACAAATAATAAAGAATTATTTGAAATGCGGACAGTTCCCACTTTAGTGAGACGTATTCACAATCTTTTGAGTTTGGATTGGCAGGTTCACGTTGTTCATACTTTGCGCGAGGGTAACCGAAGTGCTGACTAGCTTGTTATTACAGTTTGTCTTTGGATTCTTACAAGTGTTCTGCGGTGGAGTCTCCTCCTAATGATCTCCGTAACTTACTTTTTGATAATTTTTTCGGAGCTTACATGTCTAGGAGTCTTTGACACTTTGACTAACTTCTTAGTTTTATTTTTTCTTCGGGCATAGACCCTCTTTTGTACCAAAAAAAAATCATTTCGAATAAACTGAATTAAATTCTTATATAGATTATCTACACGTGAAAAAGAGTTTAACATAGGTGACGTCTATTAAACGTGGCCAATTTAGAACTTAACAGTACAATATTTTAATTTTGTTTTGACTGAAACAACAGAAGAAGAAAATCGTATCGTATCTATCTATGATTAAAGCGACTGAACTAATTGAGTTATTGTTTACATTTTGAACTCTTTCCGCAACCGTGTCTTCCTTCCCTATGGCGGCCACCACCACCACCACCGTCAAAGAAGAATTTCTGAAAGAATTCGGCGAATATTACGGTTATCCAAACGCCGCCAAAACCATTGATCAAATTCGAGCTACTGAATTTAACAGATTACAAGGTTCTTTCTACTTCATTCCTTCCTTTTATATATCATATCATTCACTGAACATTCTTTATAATTATTATTATTATACAGATCTTGTTTACTTGGATCATGCTGGTGCTACTTTATACTCTGAGTTACAAATGGAATCAGTTTTCAAGGATCTTACTACTAACGTTTATGGAAATCCTCGTATCCTTCCTTTTTCTCATTATTTATAGTTCAAAATTAGTTAGTTTGTCCATGGTGGATTGCAGAAAATAGCCATTTCTTAGATTCATTGATTAATTAATGTATATAGACTATAATATGAACTAAATACATTATTTATTCAATGAACCTGGAAAAAAAGAATCTTCTCTTATATTTATGATCGGAGGGAGTATTTGACAACGTTGTACTCACTCTGGTCGCAATTATAAGCAAAAAAAACCTTTTTTAGATTCAATAAAATAATTGATGTATCCAGTCTATATAGTAACAGGGAGTATAGTGGTAGACTGAATGGTCAAAATAGTCCATGTGGTCAGCCTCGAGGCAAGGAGGCACTTGAGCGTGTTGCTGATTGAATTATCGGTTGGCTGAAGGATGATAATCAAAGTGAATTTCACAAAAAATAGGGGAGAATTTATTTGAAATAGGAGAGTAGTATTGAAGTATGGCATTGCGATGATGATGCAAGGCACAAAAAGTAGACTAATACATTCCATGAATAGTGGCAGCAGTAACCACCCATTTGTATATCGGCGCACCACTTTTAGTTGTAGTTGTGTACCTTATACCTGGTCTAGTTTGGATAGGAAATATTAAAAGAATCTTCGTAGTTTGTCTTATAAGTTGAAGGTGCAGCGTAATTCTTTCATTCAACGAACCCTACCATATAAGGACTTTATTAGATGAGATTATCTTATACTTATTTTGATTAAAATTTAAGAACTTTATCATAAGCTAGAAGCTAATCCAAACTGAACTTGTGTTTCTGGATTCTGTATAAATAGGAATAAAATAAAAGAGATTTTTAATACTTGATGCAAACTGAGTTTATTTCATTGGTAGTTGACACGGACTTTATGAAGTGAAATTCCTTAATCATAATACTAGATAGCCAAAGTGATTCCAGTTCTGCAACTCACGAGATTGTGAGGGATGCCCGCCAACAGGTACATGCAAATATGTTGTTATTTAAACATGTCAACTGCCTTGTTTATTATTTATGATGATAAATTGAAATTAGATTCTTTGTTAAGAGATCTTTAGCAAGACAAAAGTTTCTGTCAGTTTTTTATGCAAACATTTGTTATTCTATGTCCATGCTATATGGTATAGCAAGAAGTACTAAATTTCCACGAGTGACTGCATATCATCTGGTTTGTTGAATGCCTTGCATGGGATTTACTTTTTTTTTGCTTTCATAACATGCGTGGCCCATGGTGGATCAATAGAAAAATGCTACTGGTGTTCCTCTTTTGTATTTTTTTATAATTTTTAGAAAATTCTACAATTTGCAAGGATAATGACACTATCAGTCATATAGGTCCTTGACTACTGCAATGCTTCTCCCGAAGACTACAAATGTATATTTACCTCGGGGGCAACAGCAGCGTTGAAACTGGTTGGAGAGGCTTTTCCATGGAGTTGTAACAGTAATTTTATGTATACAATGGAGAATCATAACAGTGTTCTTGGTATAAGAGAGTATCCTTCCCAAGAAATGATATACCGTACTAGTTTTGTTCAATATATCACTGCTGATACAATTTCATTAAATTTAGTAAAATGGTATGAGTCATAGAACCGGTTGCAGATTTTAGCACTGATGTTACTCTAATTCAGTTTTCTTTCTTTTAATACGTATACAGATATATTTTATACCATTTTTCTGCTTAGCTGGACTTGAGAACCCAATTACTCGTGTAATTTTTCTATACTGATTTATTACAATCTCACGTTTAAGCTTATCTCCTTTGCTTATTTATTAAGCGTAATACTCTCTTTCTAGAAAACTTTACTTAAGTAAAATGTTCTTGTCACTTTCTGATAAATCTAAACATGTTACCAACTGTTATGATCACCTTGCTGTATTAGATGATTTAGTGAGAGAGCGTTTGGTGGACAGTTTAGTTAAGTACTAACTCAGTAAAAGCTTATCATATGAGAGCGTATGTATAATCTGTTTCTAAAGTTGAAGAGGAAATGAATGTAAACGCTGCATAAACTCCACGTAAGTTGATTCTATAAGCTATTTTGGATTGAAAAAAAATGTGAACAGCTTATGGGCATATCATAAGCTACTTTTAAAAGCTATTTGAAACACATGCATGCATGCTTATGTCATAAGATAAGTTCAAATAAGCTCTTCAAAATGCCAGTTCACTCTAGTCTGTGCACTTCCATAACTAGTATTAGATATGCTCTTGGTCAAGGAGCTGCAGCCATTGCGGTAGATATTGAAGATGTACATCCTAGAATAGAAGGAGAAAAATTTCCTAGAAAGATATCACTGCACCAAGAACAAAGGAGAAAAGTAGCTGGATTGCAGGAGGGAGAGCCAATGGGTAACGTTTAAGGTCATGGACTCATGGGTATGTTCCTGGGCTTTAGATTTACCATCTTATATCTTTTTGTTCCATGCAGGTGATGTGTATAATTTGTTTGCCTTTCCCTCAGAGTGCAATTTCTCTGGGTTAAGATTCGACCTTGACTTGGCGAAGATTATCAAGGAAGACTCAAGCAAGATCTTAGGAGCTTCAGTTTGCAAGTAATTTACAAAACCATTTTTATAATTAACTCCTTGTGTCTATCTCCTTTGTCTAAATAACCTAAAAATGTCACAACTTATGCACATTCAACTATTTGCGACTAGAATCCATATAGCCGCCAGCATTAGGACAACGTGTAAAGCTTTGTATTACACTGATTAACCACATACGCAACTTCTGGTCAGATATGTATTGGGTATATTAATTTCCCTACTAGCTTTTGACTTTGAGCTCTCTACACTACAGAGGGACTCTCGACTCTTACTATTATTTTATGGTTTCGTTCATTGGGTATCCCAATAGCTTTACAATAGAACTCTACAATCTTTTATCAAGCACATCTGCTTGTGGCGATTACTAGAAGAGGGATCATAACATGCAAAATTAGATTCTTCCAGGCTGGGTGATTTGACATTAACCTGGAATAATAACTTATTATTTCTGAATTTTGTTCAATGAATAAATAGTGTCAAGGTGATTTACATTTTGTATACTGATATTAATGAATGATAATAGCTACATTCCTAGGATTATAGGAAGTTAATAAGTCCTGATAACAGCAACTAAGGAGTAATGAAAATAATCTGCACCAAGAAAGAGCCATCGACAATAATCAAAACAACAACATACACACACTCACATGTAGAGAGAGAGCATCATTTATCTACTGAATTTTTTTAAAGCATCAATAATTGCTTCTTTTTTTTTTGGTTCATAAGAAGAGGACGATGGTTAGTTTTGATTGATGCTGCAAAAGGATCTGCCACCATGCCACCTGATTTGTCGAAGTATCCTGTAGATTTTGTTGCTCTTTCATTTTACAAGGTATATAAGGTTTTATGTTTAGATTTTGTTTTGATCAAGGATTACTTTGACATTTGACATTTTGTCTTGTGCATTTTTGTCAGCTGTTTGGCTATCCGACTGGGCTTGGAGCTCTCGTTGTTCGAAATGGTAAGATACCGGGCTGTGAGCAATCACTATGTCTCCATGTTTCAATAATTTTCTTTTTCTTACAAGTGTACTAATTTCATTCCTTATCTTATTCATCAGTTTCTATAACATTTAAGTACAAGAATGTCGTCTATGTTTATTTAATGTCACATGATGAATATGTGTGACTAATAGACTATAAGCAATCCTGTCCTGTGAAATCTGTTGATACATCATATCCTGTGGTCTTGATTCTATAATGGAACTTGTATCTTGTTACACACACTCACTTTCTTGGCTCATTTTTGTTCTGTTCATGGACTGGTTAGAAGTGCTTTTTGCTTATTGAAATCTTTTTTTCAACCAAAAAATTAATAGAGATTTGATATGGACACATTTATTGGCAAGCAATCAGGATAATTAGAATAATTTCATTTCTTAGTAATTTTAAATTACATTCAGTTTTGCCAACATTCTGCATAGCAGAATCCTCACCAGCCTTAGTTTGAATTCAAATGAAGTTTAGTTAATAGTTTGATAGTAATTTGGTGTTACTTTTCTCTTACTGGTTATCCTCTTGATTCTGTACATTGCAGATGCTGCCAAGTTACTGAAGAAATCTTATTTTAGTGGAGGTTTGTGGCTTAGTGGTTACTTGCCTCTATGGTTTACACTTTTTATTTGATTGGTCGTCCCTATGGCAGGAACGGTTGCTGCATCAATTGCTGACATCGATTTCATTAAAAGAAGGGAAGGTACTGAGGAACTCTTTGAAGATGGAACTGTTTCATTCTTGAGTATAGCATCTATCCGCCATGGATTCAAAATACTAAATTCTCTAACTGTATCAGCTATATCAAGGTATGCCGAATTTAACATGATTCCAATAAAAAATGGATTACCAATGTTCCGTAATGGATAACCTTAAAATTATAATATAAATCACTGCATAAATATCATCTATTATGTATAGTTCCTGAAGTTGTCTATTTTATTTAATATTACTAATTGTGCTGTGGATTTTATCTTACTTTAATGCTTGTCAACATCATCAGCATGAAAAAAATATTGATAAAGTAATAGTAGAATAAATATGAAAATCACATTGCATTGTATGTAATTTCATTAGGAAATTCATGCACTCATCCTAGGGTGCTTTAAGGATAAAATGTAAATCTTGGTCATAACATTCTTTTACATTTTGCTTAGTTTTTTTCACAAAATAACAATATTGAAATATTTAGATTACGCATTTTTCAGTGGTCTGAACATATTCAAAACATTGTAATAATCCTCCATGAATCAGATACATCAAATTGGTCTTTCGATGATTGTTAAATGCACTAATTTTGTTCTTCTAGGGACTAGTTTGTCGGCATAAGTTGGCACTTGAGAACGAATATGATGTATACATAATGGAGGAAAGATTTGATGCATAATTTTAGAGAATCAAAATGTACATTCAATCAAATTCAAATATGTAATCTGTCCTTTTGAAACAAGGGTGGCGTAAACAACTGAAAAACAAGCACAAAAAGAGACTTACATATTATCCTATCTAATTAACTGTGTTGAGATCCTACGTCGACTATTGATATGACTGAAGAAGTCCTTAGAAGGCTAGGTCCCCTGCGCTACCAAAAAGAGACTTACATATTATCCTATCTAATTAACTGTGTTGAGATCCTACGTCGACTATTGATTTGACTGAAGAAGTCCTTACAAGGCTAGAAGCCTTTGCTTCTTCATAAAAACCGTAGTCATGTTCTTTGCTAATTTTTTTTGAAACTGAAAATGTTTGTACTGTTAGTTTTTTATATTAGGGGTAGGGATCAAACCCTTGACCTCCTTATCAAACCACTCCCTAACTCCTCTATCCCCTTAAGTTCTTTGCTATTAATCCTTGGTTGCACTCATTAAAGCCCAACAAAGCTTATCCTAGATCAAATATTGGGCCTCCACCTCGTTACAGTTGGTCCCTTGGCAATTGAGAAATTGATGGCTCAACTGCTTAGCTTTTACTAGGAATATGATTTTATTTTTCCTCATATTTACATTGCAGGTAATGTGTGTGCTGATAAGTTAACTACTTACGGTACCGCTGTATAGCGTTTTGTCTGGTGCGATATAATTCATATATTTAATACCGAAGTCTTTTCTCACAATTTAATAATTCACTATTTACTATTTATAATATATTTATGGAGTGCGGCAAATGTCAGCGATCCTCACATGGAGAAATGATTTACCTAGGAAGGACCTAAATAGGAATGTCAGAAGAGAATCTAGGGAGTTGTGTATGGAGGGTATGGTCTATAGCAAAAATGTCGTAGGTTTTCACTGTAATTGTTTAAATATTACTGTCTCTGAATTTTTATGTTTTAAAGCTTGCAAAAATTGTTGCCTTGTAGACATACAACATCTATTGCCCTGTATACGAGGAAAACACTTTTGGCCCTAAGGCATGGCAATGGATCTAGCGTCTGCATCCTCTATGGACACCATAATTTAATGGTTAGTCTGTGCACAATGCATATTTTGGTTGATGTCTAATTTACAGTTTTATATGTACTAGTTATTTCTCATTTACCAATTACAAAACTTATGGATGCTGGTTGGGTTTCTTTATCAAGTAATTTTCTTTTTATATTTTAATGAAAACTGCTTTCAGTAATGAAAACGTAAAGCCAAAGAGGAGTTCCAAGTGATTTATTGACCGAGTCCCAAATCTTAGTTGTTTGATTGGTATACTTGTGTTGGAATTGATTGCATTATAATAATTCGTTTAGCATTGGAAAACAATTGGAACCTAAGAGATGACAACTTTTCTTTATTGTTCCTGTACTAACTGTGTTTACTGCCTTCCACACACACACAAACCAAGATCACTTGTTCAGTTTCATATATTTTCCAAGTTTTTCATCCTCTTTAAGAAATTGGAACTAGTTAATATTGTTTTGAATTCATCCAGGAAATGTGTCATGAAATGGGTTCGATAGTTTCATTTAACTTGAAAAGACCAGATGGTTCTTGGTATGGATACCGAGAAGTGGAAAAACTGGCATCTCTTTCAAGAATTCAGCTAAGGGTATACATATTCATTTGTATCTTTCTTTCTATTCTTTTGAATTAGTTATTGATTGAATGCTGTTTTTATAACTTTCACTCACCGCCTGTTTAGACAGGATGCTTCTGCAATCCAGGTGCATGTGCAAAATACCTTGGCTTGTCGCACATGGATCTCATTTCAAATACTGAGGTGTTTCTATTGTCTTCTTTTGTTTGTTAAAAACTGATTATGATTGGTTTATCTACATTGAGTGTTAAAAAATGATAACAATATTTCTGTATTTAGGCTGGCCATGTTTGTTGGGATGACCAAGATATAATTAGTGGAAAGCCTATTGGTGCTGTAAGAGTATCCTTTGGCTACATGTCAACATTTGAAGATGCCAAGGTTTAGAATCTTCCAACCATTTTTCATTGTGTTAAACTTTTGAAACATCAATATGGAAAATGCACACATAGAGTTAAAGCAATGTATAAGAGACTAATTTATTGCCCATAGCTAATTCTATTTTGGTTCTTGCTTGGTGTGTCAATGTTGGATTAAGTTTCATTTCTCCATATTTTGCTTATCCTTTTCCCATTTTTTTTTTTTGCAGAAATTTATTGATTTTGTAAAAAGTTCCTTCATTTCACCTCAAAATCACGTTGACAACGGGAATCAATTGAAAGGTTCACTCCCTTTTTCCAACATTAATGTAGTCTTTATACTTGATGAATTGAAATCCAGATTGCTTATATGCTTTCAGTGATAAGGACCTTTTCCCCTTATTTTTTATGAATCTCTTATTCCTTTTTGTTGAGATATTGATATTTATTATACAAGATCTGTTAGTATCATTGAGGATTAATAGTAGGATAACATTCGTATTTAGGTTACATCTCATGTATATAAATATTTACTAATCCATTTTGATTGTTAACGAGAAATATTTACATTTCAAGACTTTGTATCTCAGATTTTCTCCTTGAAGTCCAAAATGGAAAAAAATGATTTGCAAATACATATAAAATGCATGTTTTTAACTCAACTACATTGTAGGCTTGCTTAACAATTTTCATTATGGGATCCTTAAATACATCATTAAAAGAAACCAACTACATATAGTTCTGTTTCTATTCTTTTAAATAGGCATTTATTCAGTTATTTGCTTGCAGGAGTGAATGGTTTCCATGTTACTTGTTATTATCTCAAATCAATTACAGTATATCCGATAAAATCCTGTGGAGGCTTCAGTGCAAGCAGTTGGCCTCTTAGCAACAATGGTAATCATCTAACTTCCGCTGATTGTTATGATTTTCTATTTTCAAATTAGGAATTAGGAAGAATAAGAACAGCCATGTACTTCCAATGGGGGAATATTAAAATTATAGGATTATGGAAGGGGAAAAGGAATACTCAGAATTACCATTTATTGTGAATGATGTAATAGAATTAGCAAGTTATATCCATCAACATTTATTTTATTCTATGTAATAAATAGAGGTAACAAAATCCAGAATCCCAATTGTCTTTGCTACAGTCACCTTTGGTTGCACTACAACTTTCTGGCCGCAGCTACAGCCCTGCATCCACCCGTGGCCGTTGTAACAAACTTGAAGCTTATTAAGATTTAGCTTGACAGGACGTGTTCGAATCGAAGAATCAAATCCTAATATTTATTTTTAGGATTATATTTTTTATTAGGATTATTATTAACGAATCATATCATTTAGTAGCATTTATTCTATATGCTGTTACTCCAATATTGATATTGGAAGCTTATTATATGCTACTAAATGCTATTAAATGTATAGGATTATATTTTGGAAGCTTATTAGATTTTTTATTAGGAGTACTTGTTAGTTAATGTTCCCAAACTTCGAAAATCATATTTTTTTCTCTCTAATTTTTCAATACGTTAACAGTCAATGTTACTTACTCTGTTCTGAATTTCGTTCTTCAAAATAATGCTTTGGATTGGGATCCTGTTTATATCACTGATCGTTTGTAAAATATTTTAATCATACCATTCGTGTTGATAGTCCTAATTCAGCTGGATTTGGATTTTATCCTATAATTCACATTCTATTATTTCAATTTTTCACAAAATCGAAAGTCATCTTTTTCTCTGTAGTTTTATCTTTGAGCTTTTAATGAAATTTGTTCTTTAAATTTTTAGGAAGTTTGAAACATGATCGTGAATGGATTCTCAAAAGCCTGAGTGGTGAAATTCTTACACTGAAAAGGGTAAAATCCATTTTATGATGCATGAGTTCTTTATTTAGATCATCTATTGATGGATCCTGATTTTAGGAACTGTACTTTATTTTATGGTCAGTTGTAGTGATTCAGTTTAGTTTAATTTAAGTTAAGAGCCACTTTTTCAATAAATATTCTTGATTAAGTGGAGGTGAATTTGTATCTATTGAAATTATAGGATTTTAGATAAGGAAGGATGAGAATGAATAAATACTTTAAAATGGTATATGTTTTTTTAATGATGGTACAAAAGACCGAACCAACTCTTACTTATAGAGTTACTAAACTCCAAACCTAACTAAATAAGAAACTAACCATGATAAGTACTAGCTTCAAACATCTTAGTGTATCTTCTAGGATCAATATCTAATATTAGAGTATGCCAGATTACAATATTGTGGATCTTCTCACTGAACCAAACTTAAAAATAATTGCTTTTTATTAAGTGACAAACTCAAGGTTTTTGATAGGTATCATTTTCTCATACCTCCTTGAGTTTGAGTGTGACTCTTAGTATTTGTCAGATCGAGTGCAATACTCCGAATGTAGTCATCTCTCTGCTAACTGATAGAATCTGTTAGCTGTAAAGCTATTTCTTGTTTATGAAAGTGGATCTACCGAGTCAGAATATGGAATAAGAAAATCAGAATATGCAGTTCCAAGTTTTCTTAAGTTTTTCCTCACTCTATTCTCTTGGATTTCTTTAGGTGTTAAGCTAACAGTCTTAATTTTGCTACCTTCACTAGTCTTCAATGATCAGATTCCAGACGAGCTTATCTATCATACACACTGTATTTTTTTTTAATCTTTCACTTTTCAGAACCGACACTTGATTTTAATGTATGGTTTTATTTGATTTTGATTTTGTAGGTTCCTGAAATGGGACTTATAAGCTCCTTTGTTGACCTCAGTCAGGGAATTTTGTTTGTAGAGTCTCCACATTGCAAAGAAAGATTGCAAATCAGGCTTCAGCTAGATTTTTATGATAGTGCTATACTGGACATTGAACTGCAGGGCCAGAGGTACGTGATAATGTGATGTTATGCACTTTAAGTATCTAACTGAAAGAGACTCTTATGTATGTGTGTACACGCGTGCGCACATACACACAGGTGCTGACGTGGATATTATAATATGTGTTGCAAATAATTATCGTAGTTAGTATTAGTTGTCAAAGGCCCACTTGTCCGACCCAATTGTTATCTAGCATACACTTGTTGTTTGCTGTTAAAAAAAACACACTTCCATTAAAATTCAATTATTCAATTTACAAAATTTACCACAAATGTTTATATCAAGGCATCAGTACAACATGTGGATTAAATGTCTAGTTTTCCATTATTGCTTTATATTTTCTTTGTTATGCATATGTTATTATGTATTGTTAAGGGCGGTTTAATTAATTTGGTACATACACTGGGGTAGACTGATGGAATCCGATGAAAAGAATCACATGCTGATCAATAGTTTGTTGTTGTATTTCATAATGCTAAACTTAAAAGAAGATTAAGTATTGTTTTACAGTTACACAGTCTGTTTTAGTTTGATATTTGGTACATTGATTTATTTATTTAGTATTATAATCTATTTTTTGTTGCTTAGATACAAGGTATATAGTTACGACAATGAGACCAATGCATGGTTTACCAAGGCCATTGGAAGACCTTGCACTTTGTTACGATATTCTGGTTCCAGTCATGACTTTGTGTTAGATAGGACGAAAGATATAGTCACATGTAAAGATACAAATAGTGCAGTCAGTTTTGCCAATGAAGGTCAATTTTTACTTGTATCCGAGGAAAGTGTTTCTGACCTGAACAAAAGATTACGTTCAGGTATCTTCTTGTACCCTTTAGAATTTTGCCAAAGACAAATACTTGATTGGAAATAAAATTGTACTACTACTAACAGTTAATTTGTGAAATGCTTGATAATCAGAATTTACCCAAACTCAAGACTTGATATTTAAACACACTTGCAATTAATTACATGTTATGTTTCCGAGGAAAGTTGATATACATTCCTAAGTGCACGATTGTTTTAATCATTTTACATGAATCTACAAGTACATGAAACCAAGACTTGAAATATTGCTATGCACTTATACTTGAAAACAAAGGTATAAATTTTATTTTTAATTGAGTACTAAAAAGAACGGTTACAAATCCTACATGTAAACTACAATAGTAAGCATATTTTAGAACCAACATAAAATCTCAAAGTTAACCATTGGTGCATACTTGTAGTTACAGCGAAGTCTTTTAGTGTCCCTATCTTGCATTCTCACCCAAAACATGCCCTTGTGAATATCTTGGATTGCATAAATGTATGTTGAAAATATGGTCTTCTTTCTTCTCCAGAACCTTCTTCATACCCTTTTAAGAATCTTATATTTCTTTTCAAAATCAATGAAAACCGTGTTACAATATTGTCAATTCCTTCAATATCACTTCTTTCTTGTAGCAAGTATATAGCTTTGATAGCGAACCTCTTATCTTTAGCCGACCCCACTTAGTGGGATAAAGCTTGGTTGTCGTTGTTGTAGTGAACCTCTTATCTTACTCCCTCCGACCATCAATTTTTTTGTTTTGTTGCTTATATTCAAGACCGGAGGGAGTATATATAATACTGTTTGTCACATTTGTTTTAAGACAGGGAAAAGGTGTTTGACAAATTTTATATACCTAGCTCATTATGCCTGATGGATTGCATTTTTTCTAATTGATTTGATTGTTTGGTCAATTGTCATGATGCGAAGAGAATTTTAGTATATGAAGCAAAATAGAACGTCATAAAATTCTTCTTGAGAAACTTAACTTTCATTTTCAGCCATACCCTTGATGATCACTTGTGTGTCACAGTTACGTTGTGTTGTCTTCAACCCCAAATTTTGGAATATCAAATATATGACAACTATAGTTGATGTTATTCCTAGATGTTCAAAGGGACATGTGTGGAACAGAAATGGAAATCAATACAAATAGATTTCGTCCCAACCTTGTGGTATCTGGAGGCAGGCCTTATGATGAAGATGGATGGAGGGACATTAGGATTGGAAATAAGTATTTCAGAGTAAGTTATAATATTCTTCTAAATATTTGACAGAACACCTTTTTTTTGGAAATTTTCAGTTTGATGTTGACACTATTGTTGTTAAATGGCCCCTTTTGACTAATATTTACTTGAACTATGCTATTTGTATTGAATAATGGCATAACTTGGGAGTGAATTCGTGAATGCCGATTTTCATTATCTTTACAACTTTATAATTTATGGTCTCCATTTTCTCTGCATGTAGCAATTTGTAAAACTAATGTAATTTCCATCTGAATTTGTGTCTATCAAAATGTTTATTTTTCATGTCTGTTATTTAATGAAGAGTGCTCATTAACAAACTTAACTCTACCATTTTTATACCCCAGTCCCTAGGAGGATGTAATCGATGCCAGGTAATCAACCTTACACTAAATGCTGGGCAAGTGCAAAAGTCAAAGGAACCTTTGGCAACTTTAGCATCATACAGGAGAGTAAAGGTTGGCCCACAATGTCTTATAGCTAAATTTATTTATATATTTCATTTATCTTAGATATCAATAGTCTAATATAACTATACAATAAATCAGGGAAGGATTTTGTTTGGCATACTGCTGAAATATACATCTGTTAATGGAGAGCAACAACAAGGTGATTCCTGGCTTCATGTGGGTCAGGAAGTGCATCCAGATTGATGTGTGTAATTTATAAGTTACTAATTTATAATTATCATTTTCAAAAGCACCAAAAGTCATGTCCTCCAAGACTACTTACTGACAGCCTTTGAAGAAGTAGTGTTCTATGCCTCTGATAAAGTATACAAGTTTTCTTCGATTTTATGTTGTAGAATTCTTTAGGAGAGTACTAGATATGCTTTAATGCGAAGATAAGTATTGCAAAATGTATACCTGTCCTAAATATTTTGCTGTTATATGTTGATCACAGACAAATAAGGAATGAATAGGATATAAATGTATATGACATGATCTTATTCGACCATAAGATGGGAAAAAAAATATACTAGTGTTGAGCAATGAATGTTTTCCAATTCAGTTATCAGTTTTCTTAATTCTATCATTCAAGGTAATCTTAAGTGATTTGAATTTGGTCGATTTTTATATTTATTTAAATTTGTTCTTGAAATATCTCGTGCATATGTGAGTTCACATAAGCGAAGTCACAAGTTCATCAAATTAAGAAACTGCTTCTCCGTTTGCAAGAGTAAGACTTCGCACATCTACCCTCTTCAGACTCCTCGCTTCGTAAGAGCTTTCTGTGCGTGAATATCTCGAATTCATGTATAATAATGATAATGTAGCAGCTAATCAAACAGGTAGATCATTGAGTAGGATGGTTGTAAGCTTATGTGGGCACATGTGAGAGACTTTTATGAGTTTATGTCATTTAACTACAATGTCCAAGCATGCGAACAGAGTAGACATCGCAAGGTTTGACAGTTTCCAAAGGCAAAACACTTCGTAAAATCTTATTGATCCTATAAATTAATAATGGTAGGAAGTTACCAAATTGAAGAAAGAACTGCTCCTAAAAACAGGAGGACGAGGGACATTACAATGTAATGAAGCAGCACTCTTCTTATAGCTCCACACCTAAGAAAATTTAGCTTGGGGATTCTACCTGTAATTTGTAGCCATTTGCTTACAGTTTCTTACCATTTCAGTCAATTTATATGTTCCATCACTTTTCAATCTCAAGTTATTGTACTTATGTTTCAATTCCATGTACTTATGCCTCATTATGGTTATTCCACTTTTGCCTCATTATATGTTCCACCACCATGCCAACCCATTGGGTTGGTCTGAAGATGTTGGTTTGAGACCTTGAAGTGCGTGCCTCTCAAGATCTTAAAGTTCAATATTTTTTTCGATGCTGATTTCGGTGTGCTAGTTTTACTTAAAAAAATTCAGTCCCAATTTCTTTGCATCTAAAAGTGCATTTTACTTTGAATTCATGTGGTGAATTTTGCTTTTGCTTCATTAATAAAACCAATTTATGAAATTGCTCTTTAGAACTCCCCCGTTGCTCTTAGGAAGAGTTTGCCGTTCATTTGGATCCCACAAAGCTCAAAAGATTAGCCTCCGCAGTTGCGTGCAGATGATACCTGGTTTACGCAAAAAAATTAAGGGATAAACACCTAAAAATTATGCCTTATTATATACTACCCTTTCTCTTTTAATTTCATGTATTGTTTATTCGTTGGTTATAATTAAGTTGATATCATTTTTCAGTTTTGGCTTTTATTAAGGTGGCAATTGAATTTGAATACATATATTAGAGTATTATAGCAGACTGAGACAGCCCAACTGATCTATCGATTCACCTCCATATATAGTATATAGTTTCGGTAACAATATGCATGAATAATTGATAAAAAATTTTAGACTGCGATGGCCTCAGCATTTGACAAGTGGCAGAAAAGTGTGTCTGATATCTAGTTGATGGATAAATATTGATGGTAGATAGCAAGCCAAATGGCAGCATGATGACAACAGAGCTTCATGAAGTTCATAATTTGTCCAATAGCAATTGTACACTCAAGAAAAACTGGTGTCATTTTTCTTCTTTTG
The DNA here is from genome assembly GCA_946800305.1 of Medicago arabica. Classification (NCBI taxonomy): domain Eukaryota; kingdom Viridiplantae; phylum Streptophyta; class Magnoliopsida; order Fabales; family Fabaceae; genus Medicago; species Medicago arabica. The sequence continues at coordinate 13,250,396 of OX326964.1, forward strand.
GAACGTAAGGGTTACAATCTGAGTGGAATTTCTAATCTTTAAGAGTAATCTTCACCAACTTATTTGTTTGTACACCATATTTTTGACATACCTCCAAGAACCCCGAATTCAAGAGAAGATGTTACATAATTTTTAGCTCAACGGGTTTGAGTTAAGAAAAAAATGTTGAAGGTCATGGATTCAAACTTAGGTAAGGAGTAAAAATATTAATCTAACAAACTAGCTATTGACATTTGTAATTAAAAGAAAATAAAAATCTTGTTGCACTTGCACTGTTTCTAGTTTTTGAGTTAAATATTATACTCTAGTTCTTGTGAATGCATGCATTGTTCTACCTTATTATTCACTCGCGTGCCATTAAAGAATCAGTCGTTTATTGTTAACCCGTCATTTCAGACGAGTTGGGCTGAGATTTTGTGCCAATCTCTTATAGTTGGTCCTCCCATTTAGCTTGCTGAAAAAGCGGGTCATAACAGGGTGGGATGGGCTGACCAGCAAGCTCATTAAAAAATATTTATCGAATTCTTTTTGTACTAATAAATAGTAAGTGATCTAATTTTTAAGATTTTTCCTAAAAATAATTGGTCATATACGTTATTACATAATTGTTTTTCTCTTTACATGTGATTAAAATGAGAATAAAATGATTATAAGTAAATAAAAACGACTTTGTATAACATTATCATACTTTTTTTAATAACATTTGTGACAAAAAAAAAGATTTTGGAAAAAAATGTTAGGCGGGTCTGCCCGCCACCTCAAGTTGGTCCACCCGCCCCACCTTATTTTTGGCGGGCTAATATCGGGCCTAAGCGGGGCAGGCTGGCCCACATTGCCATCCCTAATGAAAACTCAAACTTAGAAAAACACCCTTGTAACTCTATTAAAAAAAAAAACTATATTTCTCAAAAACGGAGAACCCATGCAAAATTTTAGGGTTGTTTTGCTTAATTTTCAGAACCAAAGTAAGATCCATAGTCGTGTTACTTAACTTCCCATATCGGAGATACCTTAAATGACACTATAAGAACAAATTGTCAATAGATATTCTGCAATCAAAATATGTGATGCTGGACAATTCAATTGTTATGTTGAAGGAACCGATTAATATGCTCCAATTTGGAACAATTTCATATAGAAGATACCCTAAATGACACTTTGAGGAAATGAACAATTTTTTTTTTCATACTTTCATTGTGTTTTTAAATTTCTCTCCTCCTCTTTCTCTCTATTATTGTTTACCAATAAAAAGAAAAAAAAAAGAATATATAAAAAATTATCACAAAATAATTATACAAACATCGATACTCATGTATGATCTTTTCTTTGACGTTAGTTCGATCTCAATACAAAAAGGTTGGAAGTAAGTGGATTCAACCAACCATCCCTCCACAAGGAGGAACGAGCTCATCATAAATACTCCTTCTCTATTGTTATTTTAGGCGCATGATAAGTTTTACTCTTTCCATTCCTAATTATAAGTTCCTTTTTAAAAAAAGTTTTATGTTTAAATATAGGCCCCTATGCGAATTACCAAGTGCATTTTTTTTTTCTTTTAAACATACTCCTTGTTAATAAGCTTAATTGATCCGTCGGTCTCTTAACTTATTTCTTTTATTCAATTTGGTCCCATAAGTCTTAACTTTCTCAAACACGTCCCTTAGCTTATTTCTTTTATTCAATTTAGTCCAATTTTGATAATTTTAATCCCCTAAAAAAAGAGACCGTTGGATTACAGAGGTCTATCAGATTTTACGGTATATCACCAACACCTAATTTTTTACTTTATTCATCTTCTTCCTCCAGCTTCATCTTCTTTCGATCTTCATCATCCCATAAAAATTCTTCACATTTCTCATAAAAATTCTTCATAGCAAATTCACATTACACATTATTAAGATTCTTGAATTTCTTTAAAATTTGGGTTAGTTAGAAAAATTGAGTTTCCAATTCAGCATTATTTCATCAAGGATATTACCGGTATTTCACATTATTTCAATGCAATCGTCGTCGGAAACGGTTACATAAGAAGGAGGAGAAGGTGGCTGCGGTGGTTTATAATAGAAAGATTCGAGAGGAGGAGGAGGAGAACGAGGTCGTTTAAGAACACGTGAGGGTTTGAAAGAGTGATTACAACAACAATAACTCGAGAATAGAGGATTCGGGAGAGGGAGTGGAAAAGGAAAATGTTGAATTCACCATCAATCAAACACGTAGAACTCATTTGAAGCAAAATGGTTTTGCAGAAAAAAAATAATAGGGGAAAAATTGGTCAAAGAAAAATGCAGATTTCACCTCTTCAAATTCACCAAGTGATTTAGGGGTTTGCTAAGGAGTTTGATGTTGAATTTAAATTGTGTTTTTTTTTTTTTTTTTTTTTTAGTTTTGATTGAGTTTTTGTATGAAGATAAATTTGCGATGATGAAAAGAAAGTAAATAAATTAGGTGTTGGTAATACAAGATAAAATTTGATAGACCTCCGTAATCCAATGATTTTTTTTTTAGGGATTAAAATTATCAAAATTGGACCAAATTGAATAAAAGAAATAAGTTAAGGGACGTGTTTGAAAAAGTTAAGACTTGTGAAACCAAATTGAATAAAAAAAATAAGCTAAGAGACCGACATATCAATTAAGCTTTATTAATATTACTAACTTTCCTTAAAATATTAAAAATAATATAAAATAAACATGCAAACAAACAACAATTTAATAAGATTTACACCATCCTTAAAAAAAAAAAAAAAAAGTAAGATTTTAAGATTTAAAAAAAAAAGTAAACTAGACACATTAACTATGCTACCAATTTTTCGCGTAAAAATAAATCAAATAGATTTATAATTAAGGATGGTGTGAGTAATGTTTGTCTTTTTATACGTTTTCTACCGTTATTCAATTATTTTATGTTTACAACTTTTTGTCAAAATATAAACTTTTGAATTCACTTGATTGGAGGTAAACACCTGTAATCCTGACAAAGACGCTTAGGTCGGCAACCCTTGAGCAATAAGTAACGATCACGCGCTATTTCTATGACTCAGATTTTTTTGAATAATAATTAGACAAAAACCTTTGGTTTAGATCCGAATAAAAAAGAACTAATATTAATATAACTAACTATTAATATTTGTTATTAAAAAAATTGGTTACAAATATTTGAACATATTACTTGACTATACACATATTCAAAAAATTGTAACAAATTAGATTAGTCCTTCTAATTTATAAAAAGTGCATGTGGTTAATTTTTTAAACAAATCTTGCTATAAAAAGTTTTTGCAAATGTTACTCATGTGTTTTCGGGAAATAATGTGTTTACAGTGTAGTTGGAGGATGTGTTTAACCTACCTAAATGTACAACCATTAATTCAGCTGTTTATATGAAGAATAGTCAACTTCGTCACTTAATTTGCAAGGACCAATCAAATTTGTCTTTCAATTTGTTGAAATAGCTAATTAGTCTCTGAATTTAATGAACGTCCATTAAATTCATCCCTCCGTCCAATCTCTCTGTTGGTAAGACTGATGTGTCAATCTGCATGTTGTGTTGTGATATCCGCATGTCCTCCATTCATCCAGGTGTATAAGGACCATTTTGATTGAAACTATTCAAATTTCACTTTCACATTTCACTTCCAATTTTTTCATTTTTTTTCCTTTTTTACCCATCCTTTCATCCTCACATTTCATTCAAAATCATCAAACCGGTCCCCGACTCTTCTCCTTCTCGCTAAAACCTTCATCATCTTCATCTCTCCAAAAGCATCATCATCTTCATCAATCGACGTTTGAAGTGCCATTTTGAAGGAAGATTTCGCCGTTTGTGAAGGTAAACCCGTTCATGTTCGTTTTTCCATTCATGACTGTTTGTTTTCTCCATTTTTTGTGACCATTTTTTTTATTTCTCGTTTTCATTTTCATTCATTCGTTTTCATGTTTAAACTTTGTTTGATGCTTGTTTTGCTGTATTTTTTTTGTGACTGTTGTTTTTGTGACCGTCTTTTTTATTCTCCATTTTAGGGTTTTCAGTTTATAACTTAAAAATTTGTTGTTTTTCTTGTTGGTTACTAAAATTTATGAACATGAGATAAGTAATGAAGGAATTATTGGTTTATTAACACAATTTATAAAAAGGGTACATTTTCTATGGTAGTAAAATCTGATTTGCATTATGTTGTTTTTTTGTTTGTGATTACGACTATGTTCCCAAAATCTGTAGGATGGAAGAATATATCACGCTAACCTGCATCACAGTGGGTGCTTAGAGCGAGATGAGTATTAGAGGCTTGAATATCTTTGTGGTGAATTATGTGTTTGGTAAAAAATGGATGCAGGTGAGTTATGCCTATGGGACATTGAAAAGATGGTGAAACATTGCAGAGGATTCTTCAAGGTTTTGAAACTGTGGTACTTGATGTCGTATGAAGGTTTTGCTTATGGTCTCAATATTTGCTTGAATCCATTGACAACTGATAAGCATGTTTTGGATATGGTGCAAGTTGCAAGGGCTAATAAGAATGAAATGGAAATATATGCACAACATGTGGTGGATAGTGATGAGGTTGAACTTGTACCATTATCTTTTGAAGAAAGAGAGAGAGAGTGAGGAGCTTGAGAGACCTATGCAAGAGTCTTTGATAAATGCAAGTATGGGGACAACTGAAACGGATGAAGTTATGGAGGTTGATATATTAACTGCTGAAGAAAGAAAAATGATAGACTGTTTGGTTGCTAGTGTGCAAATATAATGTTGAAGAAAATGTTGATGCTACTCAAGGAATGGATGAAACAGTTGGTGCTACTCAAGAAGAAAATGTTGGTGCTACTCAAGGAACTCAAGAAGAAAATGTTGTTGATACTCAAAGTACTCAAGAAACACAACCTCAAGAAACAATGTCTCAAGAAACTACCATTGATGCAACCCAACAAACTCGGAAAAATCTAGCAAATGAGGGTAAAAAAATGAGCTAAAAAAGGAGAGTTAAACAAAGGGAAAGAAAAACAGACTTCAGCACCAAAGAGAAAAAGACCAGTAAGAAGGGGAAGTAGGACTGTGATCACAATTAATGATGATCCACACTAGTTTTTTATTCATCTAGTGATGAGAGTGACTTTGAGGTAAGAAGGATGGCAATGAGGAACCTGTTTGTAGGAGCAGCATGAAGAAGACTTACAACGACACTCAATGCTCTAGGTGTGGATTGTTTGGTCATAACCCAAAAGGTTATGTGAAGCAAAGTGTTTCTAGAAGACCAAAATAGTGAATGTATTATGAGCTTGAACAACCAAAAGAAGGAAATGATGTTGCTAATGAGGTGCAAGGAAATGATGATCAGGTTCAAAATGTTGTCAATGTTGTTGCTAATGAGGTAGTGTATGTCATCGATGTTGCTGCAAATGAAATAGTGTTTGGATGGATATGACTGATATTTTTGTATTGTTGTCATAAATATAAGGATTGATTTGCTAGTAAGTGTAATAATTTAAGAACTGATTTGATTGAAAATTTTATTGCATGGAGTAAGTACAAAGAGGTATGACGTGAGAGGACAATTTATTTCAACTGAGAGGTTTAAGCAAACACCAGTGAGGGGTCTTGCTCCAACATATCCAACTGCTCTTGGACTTATTAGAGTACCATATTCTGGTTGTGGGCCATATGGTTCTACTCAACCCCAATTCATGGAGTTTATTCCAACACTAGGAGTTCCAAAGAAGTGATGCTTGAGACTTGTTTACATTATGCCCCTTGGTTGGGTTGCTTTTTGGCTATGTAATATTTAAGATCCTCCTTATATGAATTATGACTTATTAATTCCCCATAATTGAGTTGCTTTTTGCTATATGATGTGCGGATTAGGAAAATATACGAAATCGTTTACCAAGTAATATAGTGATAAGTAGAGTATCATATTCATAGGGATTGTCTTTTCATCCAAACAATTCGCGTTACTTATTTTAAGTTTGACGATAAAATAAAAGAGTTAAAGGGCTAAAGATTTATAATTTTTATCTGTTTGTAATAGAGCAAGTTACCTGTTTTGGTTGCAGAAAAGTAAGCAACGGTTAAGATTTTTCGAATCCCCCTATTTATATGTTGGATATTAAATAACCGTAATATCGCGTTTATTTATTTTAGGTAGACTATACAAATGATGAGCCTGTTGTGACATTACTAACCTAATCGGTCGTCAAAATGCACCTACTAATTGCATGGTGATCCTTACATGCGGGGTCTATACTATCTCAGTTGACTAGGTTTACCCCTCCAATGTTTGGTTGCACATGCTGGTCACACGGTGATCCTTACGTGTGAGGTCTTACCACCTTAAAGGTAATTGAAAGCATAGACTTAAATTGACTTTCCAAGATTTCCAAAGGCAATGAAGGTCAATGTTCATGCAGGTCTACCCATCTATGAATCTTAGGACACTCATATCACACTCTTTCTCGCTCTTAGTAGTTCTACAAATGGGAAACCATATCAGCGTCTACCTTACCAAGGGTTTAAGAGAATGGTTCTACTAGGCTACAACTTATTTCCTTCAAACAGACACTTGTTTCCTTAATTATTAACTAGTTACCTTCTAGGTTCAACAAATTTTACTCAATACTAGTAATGTCAGCTCCTAAGTACTTACTACTAAGATCAACTCGCTTTTGATATCTTTCGCTAGTTATAACTAATTACTTCCTAGACAAATATATATTAATATCAAGATATAAGCATCAAGATAATAATATCAATATTAGGCCCTGTCACAACCTAAGTGTCTAATCCAGGGTTGCGCTACTACAAAAATAAACTAAATTCCTAATAAAACTTAATAGCGAACAAAAATAAAATAAACTATAAACGACATTAAATTAAATAAATATCCAACAAAATAAATAGAGGTTCATCTTAGAACTCTAACCTAAAAATATTTAGTTAAACAGGGTAACTAAAAACAAATTACTAAAGATAAAAACATACCTTAGAAAATCAAGGAGAAAATAGAAACTCCTCCAAAGCTCTAGAATTGTCTTCCTCTTGAAATGCTATAGTTCTAAACGATATTTTATGAATGAGGAAGGCTGCTATTTATCGTGAGAGTTTCTACCTGGATTTGGGCTAAAAACGTGGACTTTACCCACAAAAAAGCAAGAAAAGACGCTTTCACCCCGCATATTTTGGATGCATGGGGCACACAACACATGCCCAAGGCACATGTGATTATGCTGGAAAGATATGCTTTGAACTATCACAAACTATGACAAAATTTTAAGACTCTGTACTAATAAGATTTACAATAGAATTGACTGATTCACAAGCTAAATCTTATTTCAATGAAATATTAATAGTACTTGAACAATTTTCAAAATAAGACAATTTCAAAGCCAAACCTATAAGAGAATACGACAAGCTAACAATAACAAATACAATGTATATGCAATTGATGAATTGGTTAGGAATTGAAACTAATTGATCCTAGTAAAATAGTGAAAACTTAATTTAATGAATTAGGACAATTTTAATCAAAAACAACTTAGATTAAAATCAATTTCTATTCTATCAATTGATCAATTAAACATATACAATTATCAAAATTAAAGAGGATAATGGAAAAGAGAACGACACCGAGATTTTTACAGTAGTTCACCCTTTCGTCCTCGCTTCGGGCTACGTCTACTCTTCTTGGTGAAAAACGCCTCCACCAAGAACTTCCACTAATAGTAACAATGTTGAATACAAATGTGATTACAAGAGTTCCTTGAAACTATCCTAGTTCTTCAACCCATATGTAACCACTCACCCAAACTTCAAATACCCTTTGAATTTGATGCTTTTTGATGTCTTCGAATCCTCGATCACCTGTGCAACCCTTCAAACTCTCACTCAAGCTCTTCGATGCTACGTCCGACAAATGGATTCCCTTGAACACAAGAACAATTAAAAAGAACCTCCAAGACGTTTGGAGGTGGAATGAGATTATTCACTTCACTTTAGAACCTTGATTAAGCCCAACCAATTTCCTTGAAAGAACCAACTTACAATCCCTATTAGCACCTTAGCAAATCATATGACTCAAAGTACAAAGTGATTCTAAGAAAAAGTGTTTAATCTTGAAGAATGTATGAACAATGAGTTTTTGAGACCTAGAGAGAATGAATGAAAATGATTCAATGATCTGGGGGTTATGAGGAAGTGAGTATATAGAATGGAGAGCTAAGTGCAAAATTTCGGACAAAAATAACATAGTGAATCGATTCAGTCAGCAAGAGTACAAGCCAGATGGACTATGATGATTGATACGATTCAGACACCTCTTGAATCGATTCAAAATGCCCAGGATGAAGATTGAAACGATTCAAATTATATTGAATCGATTCAATGTAAGTCAGAAAGTTTTCATGATACTATTCAGGCAAATTTGACTCGATTCAAGAATGAATCGATTCAAAATATCATGAAATGATTCACACAATATCAGAAATTTTGTGTGATACGATTCAGGAAAAAGGGAATCAATTCAGAAGTGCATAAAATGAATTTTGACAATGTGAATGAAGTTAACCTGACCCAAAAGATATCAGGAACAACAAGGAATCACACAATGCTAAAGACACAGATTGCTAAGGTGCTTTAACATAATCTAATGCTAAACATTATGCTAGGAAAACTAGACCACATTAAAACATCTTTAAACTACCCTAGGACTAACATCATCAAAACAAGCTCTGACAAGGCAAAATAAGCTTCAACTTGACGTTTTTCTAAACAAATCATTTGTGGTTTACTAATGCGAGAATATCAGAGGTTGAAATTGTAACCACTTCTAATGATTATTTTTAAAAGAGAAATGATATTCGTACAATATGCCAACTTTATCTCTTATTCACATTATGTTTTTACTTTATCTCTCAATCGATTTATTTTTGTGTCAATACCTACTTTTCTTTGTATTTCTATGATTGTCCAATAAATTGTCATACAAATGGTTATACAAATAACATACCTCATTTTAACCATACAATCCTCCAACTTAATGAGATTAAGAGATGACATATTTGTAAAATTGTGGAAATTAATTTCATTATATGAACTAGCGTTAAGACAGGCACGAAGTACGTGTCAGTTCGTCTTTTTACAACGCTAACACGTATAAATTATAAGCAATGTGTATCATAAACATGTCTTTTTCCATGTAAAAATGCTGACGGAAAATTTTACAGGGACTAAAAAATGTGATTTTATTTTATAAGGACTAAAAACGAAACTGCAGATATTTATAGGGACCAAAAACTTAATTAACCCTAAATTATATGTAACAAACTATGTTTATCTTTTACCAACAATATAACAAATATAATAAAAATTCTTATCTTTTTTTAATAACACCAACGATCTAACATTCCTAAAGGCAAGTTTGTGTAAAAGTATAATTGGAATGATGGAAAATCTTGCCCCAAAAAAAACATATATTCCATGTATATATTGTTATAGATAGATAGATATTTTTGTAACAATATATATATATATATATATATATATATATATATATATTGAAGTAAAAGATGCTTATAGTATTTCATTAATAATAATGTCGTTAATACAATCAGGGATATGAAAATAAATAGTGGGACTAGCTGATAATGCGGCTTCTCCTGTGTGCTCGTGATTTTCGGGTATCAAAATCATTGATTAGATTCGAACCTTGAATCATTGAACTCTCATCTTTTATTCGCGAGAAGGGAAAAAGTGAGTAAAAAACCCTTAAAACTTTGGATTCGGGGGTTGGTTTCGATTGGGGAAGGTGTTAGGCACCCGAACCGACTATGATATCCCATAGGAACCTTCTACCTATTCTTTAATCTTGCGCTAAATTAATTTTACTTATTGAAAAAGGTTAAGAGTTAAAGTGAAAGAAAGGAGAAAGATGAAGCATGTTTTTGGTTTTTTTTTATTGATTTGGAAGGGTCGAAACCCTTTGCCTACTTACCCAAATAAATCGGGATCAAAATCAAGTAGTTCGGCTAAAGAACTTATTTGATGAGTTGAATTGATTTTAACATTTTTTTTGAAAAGATTTTAAGAAGAGATGAGAGGCCTCAAGGCATGAGAAGAAAATACGATGAAGTTGGTTAATTTTAATTGTACGAAATCCATGTCTAATGTGGATATTAAATTAATTAACATTTGATTAAGGAAAATAAAAGGAAAAACAACTTGGATTACATACCAAGGTTTACTTAAAAGAAATTTGAATTTGATTTTTTTGATTTTTTTTGAAGAAAATATTTTGTCTAAACTAACGATGAAATCGCGTAACGGCGGAAAAAATAAATAAGCATAAAGCGATAAATAAAGTGGTGTGTCGGTGCGCGTGTCAGTGCGTGTGCCGGTTACATATTACATACCATAAATACATTCTATGGTCTCAAAAGAAAAAAAATGCGCGAAAATAAATTACATCAATTCCCTAATTACACACTAAGTATGATAAATAAATACATAACAAAAAATTAAAAGATGTATGAGATTATACTAGAGATAATGTAAAAAATGAAATATACCGAAACATTAAGCATAAAAGAACATCACATCCTAGAATAACTACCAAATAAAATGCATGACATGAAGCATATTATTTAAAAAATATAAAATGCAAGTTTTCAAAAAAAAGAAAATATTAGTTAGAAAAATGCATGAGTTTAAGATTAAATTGATAGGTAAACTATATAATGCGGGATATTTAAAATGCTACTTAAACAAAATGCATAAGATAGGAATTAAACCATAATCAAATAACAAATGCACAATAATTAAAACTTTAGACAAAAATAGAAAAAAATATAAAATGTTATTTCAAAGCTTAAAATAAACTAAAATATAAGAGATAAAATTTAAATAAACCAATAAAATAAAAAAATGCATGAAATGAAGACTAAGACACTAATAAAAATGCATGAAATATAATCTAAATCTTATATGAATTAAATAAAAAGATAATGCATGAAATTAAAAAACAAGAAAAATTACTACACAAATGCATGGGGGTGCAGTAGCAGAGATGGGGTGAAAACAGCAAAGCAGAAACAAACATGGGCTGGGTATGGGTAATGGAGCTGGGGCGGGTACTGGGTCAACCCATGGGTGACCCGCCCAGCTCCAATAAGTGAATATAAAAGAAAAAAGCATGTGGTTTTCTCTCATTTGTTCCATTTCCCTCTCTCTCTAAACAAAACAAAAGAAAAAAAAAGCTCTCCCTTCTCTCTAGAAGGGAGCTCGCCGACGCATGAAGAAGGTGGAGGAGGGGGAGCTCAGGCGCGGTGGTCGGCCGGAGGGCCGCCGCGCCGGAGCGGTTAAGTTCATTTTTTTCCAAATTTTTTTACATCCAAAGCTTCCTCTCCTTCCCCTCTTCATGGATCCAAGCTTAGTTTTTACAAAGGAACAACATAGAAGTCTAGATCTACAAAAACAAAAAAACACAAACCACAATTTTTTTTTACCTATTTCCTTTTCGGTTTCGTGTATGCCTTGCCTTGTTCTCACGTTCTTCCTTCTTGATGCTTGCGGTTCCGTTCTCTTTCTTCACCTTGATACCTTGGCCGATTTTTTTTTGATTATTGTTGATTCGGTTTGGTTTTGCTCCTTTTGTTGATGATGCCTTGCTTGGGTTCGGTTTCGATGTGTTTTTCGGATTTGGTATTGTTGTTGTTGTTGGCCGAAAATGAAGTTTGTGTGGGTGTTGGGGGTTATGGAAGTTGTTTTTTCGGATTTGGTGCTTGTTCTTGTTGTTTAGATCCGAAAAAAAAGAAGATGAGTTCGGATTTGTTGTTTGTTGTTTTCGGATTTCTTGTTGTGGTTCTGTTTTGGTGTGATTGGGTTCGAAATTTCTCTTGTGTGGTTATGTGATATGGGCCGAAAATGGTTTAAGGTTTGGTTGAGATTGTTGCTGAATTTTTGATCTTCATGAATGTTCATGAAGATTCAACATGTTCTTGAGGATTTATGAGGTTTGATCTAAAATTCCAGAGAGAGAAAGGTTTATTGTGTTTTTTGATGATTTTGAGTGATTGTGACTTTTCTGACTGATTCTGACCTTGGGGGACCAATCTGACGCGTGAACAGTACTTTTATAGTACTGTTCACTGATACCCTGAAAATGACAAAAATACCCCTGCAATTTCTTGGGGAAAAAGTTGGACTGGACCAATGATAAATTGACAAGTGGACAAAGACTTTAAAATAAATAAATAAATAAAAAGACAGATAAATAAATAACAACACATTAAATAAATGGAAAAATAAATGACTAAATAAATAATTAATAATAAAAAACGAAAATTTAAATAATAAAATAAAAAATGTCCCGTCGGAACCAAAAAATGAGGTATTTTAAAATACCTTTCTGCCGAAATTTCGTCTGACACGACTGAAATACGCGGCTTTTTACGCTAATTAAAACAATAAAACGACGACGTGAATAAAATGAACTTAACGAACGCAAACGTTACGCTGCACTAAAAGTACGCACGAAACACGAGTAAAAATTACGAAATTAATACGCGAGCGACATTAAAAAATAAACGACGAACGAAAAATAAATGCGAATACAAATACGAATAAAAACAGATATTACGGGAATTCGCGCGCGAACGGACGACTGGAAAACAAACAACGTACGAATAAATAAAAATAAATTGGTCAAAAATAAGGGTACGACATCCTGCTAAAACATGAGCCACCTCATTTGCTTGTTGCCTGTTGAACTCCACCCGAGAGTTTGTAAATTAGGAAGTGAAAAGTCTTTTACACTCTGAAATAATATGACCAAATTCCGAGACATCAGACCTATTGGAGTGAAAAGCATCATTTGTTGTTTTGGAATCTACCACAACATCGACTTTATCCATCTGCATGTCACTTAACCATTCCAAAGCATAAAACAACCCTAGCGCTTCGCCCACAGAGACAGGGCATAACGGAGAAAAACTCATAATTTTTGCTAGAACAAAAGCTCCATCATCATCATCAGTATGCACATGCCAATACCTTTACGATTCTAAGCCTGCGAAAAAGAAGTATCTATGTTGCATTTCAATATATTGTTGCTTCACAATGGTGAACCCTCCTTTTTCTTAAAAAAAAAACATATGGTGAACCCTCCTTTATTTTGAAATGGGAGGTTTAAAGTTTCCCGAAGCATAAATTAAACCAAAAAACCAATCTCGAACGGCTCAGTGTAGTTTAATTTAGCCACACTACACCACCTGTCTACTGGTACATTTCATTTTACATCTCTATATATATATATATATTATTCCGAACTTTTGTACCGCAACTAACTATGTTTTTTTTAACACTAACTATATAACAAATATAATATAAATTTTTATCTTTTTTAATAACACCAAATTCTGACACAAATTAAATATGAATTTTTAACCGTAAAAAATATAAAAATTCATATTAAATTCATGTTTTGTTAAAAAATTCTAAATTTTTTTTGGAGTGATTCTTATAATATTTTGAATTTTTCTGAAAAATTTTATTAAAAAATATGAATTTTACATATGAGTTTAATTTAAAAGAGGGACCAAAAGTGAAGATTGAAAATTTTATAGGGACTAAAAGTTGAAGGAAAATTTTAGAGGGACTAAAACGAAAAATTGACATATTTATAGGGACTAAAAACATATTTAACCTTTTTTTTTTTATCTATAGTAAGTATATAGATTAATTAAAATATTAGTGATTAGTAATAGATTGAGTTGATGTGGTTAACATTAAATCTCCATTAAAACAAAACAATCACCACTAATCTACCTTGGATAAAACTAAACAAACACCACTAATCCTCCGGAACAGAAACACTTTAGGTCGGTACCCCTTAATCAGTAAGTAACCATCACGCGCTCTGTTCCGCGACTTGTCTTTCACATAATATAATAACTTATTTCTTCTTCTGTGTACTTTCTTCATTCTCCATTTCCTTTCAAAAAGGAACAAACAACACAAACACAAACACAAATCAAAATCGTCAACATTAATTCAACAAAACATAAATAAGGTAACAACAACATCGTACATTTTTTTTGTTTGAGATCGATCATTGAATATATGAAAAACAATAATAATGATGATGTTGTTATATTTGCAGGGAAATTGTGTGTGTTACTGAATTTGGATTGGATTGATGTGCAATGCATAGATCACGTAAAGCTCTTTTGGAAACAAGAGCTTCTCTTCTTCACAATCATCCTATTGACATTTCTTCTTCTTCTGGAAAAAGTTTCAATTTTTACGAACTTTCTTTGGTTTTTGTTTTGTGGGGTTTGCTTATTCTCTTCAGCTTATGGATCAGTTACACAGGTGCGTCCTAAACTTTATGATATCCTTTCTTTTCTTGTTTTTGTTTTTGTTTTGAATTATTATCTATGAAGCATAAACATTCACATGGACACACATAGACACGTCGACAACGATGATAATTTGACATAATTCAATGTAATCATACGTGACACCAGACACGCTACGCTTAATCTGATGAGTGTTTGTGTTTCATTGATTATTATATTCTTGTGATAAACCTGTTTGAGGTATGGTAGGATACACTTTTGTTTGGGGAGGATGAGTTTCTTGGTTACAAGGATCAAATTCTGGACCTCATACGAACTACTTGTTAAATGTCCCAATCCAGACTACTGGGCCACTCCATCGGGATGTAAGATAGACACCGGCCCAATGAAGCACGGACACGACACGGACACTGACACACCGACACAACTAATAATTTAAAAAAATCACATAATGCAGTGTAATTACAAGTGTCGGTGTCGGACACGACATGTGTCCGACACCGGGACACGCATAATCGAAGGAGTGTCTGTGCTTCATAGCGGCGGCAAATGTTGGTGGTTAGTTTGTTTTGGAGGGAGGAATTTGTTGGTAGTAGGGATTGAATCCCGAACCTTTTATATTATGGAAATAAATTATTTAACTTTGAGTTCTCTACCTTTGGATAGCTTTAGGCAAAAAGGAGAGAGTGTGGAAAATACAGAGGGAAAATGACAGAGATAGAGATTATCTCACACTGATAGCTTTAGGCATAAATAGATTATCTAACACTGATTGCGCCTCCCTTTTTAGATAGACTCAAATAGGATCTTGCTTTTGTAAAATGAATGCAATATTTCTTTTACTTCGCTGTAGATGCATATCTCATAGTCTAATATTGGTCAGTTTATCATCTTTGTATGTAGATGGATCTGAAGAGCTTTCGGTTGGATTGTCAAAATGGAATGAAGTGAACCATGGATTTTGTGAAATCTCGGATACTGCTGATAAATATTTTATTAAAGAAATTGATGCTTGCTTTCCGTCAGAGGCTTTAATATACTCTAAAGCTGAAGATGCTGAGGCTAATGGTTTAGTTAGTGAGTCACACACTGGTAGGGAAAGTGGTGCTTATGCGGTACCTGGTGATATAAATAAAGAAAATACTGATTCTGCTAATAGAGAGGATCATGTAGTTGAGAATTCTGAATATGCTATCAAACATGAAAATGATGTAAAAAAATCTGATATCTTATCTCGGGCTGTGCCTCTTGGTCTTAATGAATTCAAGAGCAGGGCGATCAGTTCTAAAGTTAAGTCAGGCACTGGTCAATCTCGAAGTGTAATACATAGATTGGAGCCTGGCGGTGCAGAATACAATTATGCTTCGGCATCAAAGGGAGCCAAAGTTTTAGGTTCTAATAAAGAAGGAAAAGGTGCCTCTAATATATTAAGCAGGGATAAAGATAAGTATCTTCGAAATCCGTGTTCTGTGGTGGGAAAATTTGTCATCATGGAACTTTCAGAAGAAACCTTGGTAGATACTGTAGAAATAGCTAATTTCGAGCACCACTCTTCAAATTTGAAAGACTTTGAAATCCATGGAAGTCTGAACTTTCCAACAGATGTTTGGGATTTGCTTGGGAATTTTACTGCCTCAAATGTGAGGCATGCTCAAAGGTTTGTTCTTAAAGAGCCAAAATGGGTGAGATACCTGAAGTTGAATCTTCAAAGCCACTATGGTTCTGAATTTTATTGCACACTAAGTGTTGTTGAAGTTTTTGGTGTGGATGCCGTTGAGAGGATGCTGGAGGATTTAATAAATACTCAAGACAATCTACTTGCATCTGGAGAAGGTAATGCTGATAAGAAGACAATATTGCCCCATCCTGATCCTGCTGTGATTGAACATGTTCATAAAAAAACTCTTGAGGGGATCAATTCCGTCCCTGCTTCAGATATCTCTTCTTCCAAACATGAAACGGCAAACATTAATGTTCCTGATCCAGTTGAAGAAATCCGTCAACAAGTTGGCAGGATGCCTGGGGATACTGTTCTCAAGATACTAATGCAGAAAGTCCGTACTCTAGATGTAAATTTATATGTTTTGGAGCGGTATATGGAAGACTTAAACTCTAGATATGTCAATATTTTCAAAGAGTACAGCAACGATGCAGGAGAAAAAGATATAGTTCTACAAAAGTTCAAAGAAGACATAAAGAATCTCATTGATCATCAGGATGTTATTGTATGTCAATTCTATCACGTATATTATTAGCAATATTTTTACTTGAATAAAATTCATTACCATGCTACTTTCTATTAATTTTGGTAATGATTTTTGGCTCATGCAGACAAAAGATGCTAGTGATCTCATTTCTTGGAAGTCTCAAGTTTCTTCGCAATTGAATCACTTAATTCAAGATAATGCTGTTTTGAGGTGAGAATTTAAGCTTTTCATAATTACTCGTCATATGAATTCACACGCTAATTCAGATTTAGTAACTTGTGTAAACAGTGAAGATCTTTAAAACAGCGTGTGTCTCCCTCTCTTGGTCTTTCTCTCAGTGTTCTATGGCCAAACCGGACTTGTCAGTCTGGCAAAAAACTAGTTAATTACTTACAATGGCTAAGAATCAGCATAAACCAGCCAGGTCTGGCACAACAAGCGAACTTTTATCGAAAACATGGAAGGTTTATTCACATACTGTCATTATCATAAGAATTCAACTATACCTTAAAGTAATCAAGGATGTGTTCGAACTTGGTGTTGGAAATTCCGCCTTAATTTTCCACCTAAGTGCGGGATTTGGGTTGCCTTCATTGCAGCCTTCATCACCTTCATTGTGTTAGGTATGAGAGGATGGATTTAGATTCGCACTGCCTTGAGATATGGCCTAAGTAGTGCTTATAAAGTTTGGACAATCCTCACCTCACAAGCCAATTTAGTAGGGTTGAGTTAAGCTCAACCCACATTTTAAGACTTGGCATCTGCTGAATTTGATGATGAGCTTCTGTTGCTAAACCAAGTTTCAATTTAAGGATGGAAAATAGTTAATTTTATTTACAAACTGATGCATGGATTCCATAAGTTACAGAAACTAAAATTTAAAAAGTTCATGTAAGTGCTAAATGATTTGAGTAAAACTAAAAGACACTATTGACTCCACCTTAGGTTCTATTACTTCTGCTCACCCTGGTACTCCCTCCCTCGAAAAACGCCCGGTTGGATCAATTGATAGATCCTTTATGACTGAGAAAAAAAGAAGGAAAAAATTCCGAGTACTACCCTAACATATATCTAATTACAACTGATATAACTGTCTAACTGTCTTTACTCTAGTCATCCAACTAACTGACTACTTAACTGCCCTTGATCCCTTTTCCTTCTAGAACACACTTCTAATTTTGGGACTTCTAGGTCCTAATATAACAAGACTTGTAAAATTGCTTGTTTATTCATGGGAATAAAAATGTATTCTGTAGGAGTCCTACATATGACAATAATACACTTAGGATAGTTGACATTATTTACTGTTTTTGGTTATTGCCCTCCGTTTAGTGGTTGTTTTGTTCTTATTTGAATATCTTTTTATCACCAGAGCTTGTTAAGAAATAGAAAGATTATCTTTGGAATCTTGATTTTTTTTCTTCTTTTCTTGATAATCCAGGTCCGAGGTTGAAAAGGTCCGGGAGAAGCAGGTCACTTTGGAAAACAAGGGTGTACTTGTGTTTTTATTATGTTGTATATTTTCATTGATTGCTGTGTTATGGCTATCTTTGAATTTGGCTAAGAATGTCTATAGAGCACTAAGTGTTGATAGAACAAATAACTCCAGGAAATTTTGTGCGGGTAGCAGCTCTTCCTGGTTCCTTCTTTTATTGAGTTGTATCATTATTATTTTCATATTAATTTTATGATAGTCCATTTTTGAGATATCTTGTTATCTTGTGTGAGATGCATAGTGATGTAGTTGCTTCTTTTATATTGATCTAGAATCTTCCTTCAAAGTTGCAATAACTGAGTTAGCTTTCGTATCGCCGGTATTTTTAATTTTTAAATATTCATGTGAATTTCCATTTTAATTACATGTGAAGTTTTGCATGATGGAATCTGTGTTGATAGATAGATAAATATAGTAAGTTCATTCTGAATTGTCTCTTTGAGAATGGTGAAGTAAGTCTTGATAGATAACTCTGATTGTTTATGATAAATCTGCTTGTTTAAGATAGATCAGTTTGTAATTGTAAGATGCAACCTAGTGAAAAATAACCCTTGAGTTTTTTGCTATGCTACATCAGTACATAGAATACTGAGATTAAAGAGGGATAAGGTGATTTGATGATTCTGGAGAGGAATATATAGATTGAAGAGATAGAGTGATATTAATTGAGCCTTGATGAGTGGTTGTAATTGTTCAGAAAGGAAAAGAATACGGGTAAACAAAATGCCCCGGATGTGAACCTCGCTATCACAATGGTCCCTGATTTAGGAAAAAACACAAAAAGACTCCCGGTTCCAAAACCCGTTAACCATTTTGGTTACCGATGTTATTTTTTTCGTTAAGTGTACAAAAAAGTTGAGCTAATCTTTTTTGTACATTTAACGGAAAAATCTAATACGGGTACCAAAGTGGTTAACGAATTTTGAGCCTTACTATTTTTTCTGCTCTGTACATTTTGAAATACTACATGATAATATAAGAGTATATGCTTTAATAAATCATTTCCTAAAAAAAAAAATCTTCAAAAATCAGATAAGCACTAATGGCAATAATTGCAAAAGAATAATAAGAAAGATGTATAAAGCTAAATTAAGGATACCAATGTAAGGATCTTTTATGAAATCTAGTATCATTTTGTCTGCTATAGATATAGTATAATTAAAGTGCGATTGGTTTGCTACTATATTTGTTGTTATTTTAGTCGCATGATAAGCTTTATAAATCAGATTGGTTTCCAAAAAATAGAAGAAAGATATGCTTTAACAAAATATTAAACTGGTTTCCTTCCAACTGATTCTAGGTGATGATCCATTGATCAATCAATAGAAGAAAGATCACAAATTTAATAAATTTAGATATGGAAATGTTGGCATAAGATTTACTCGTACAAATTCATTAAAATGAATCAATAAGAATCTAAATTTTAATATTGGTTAATACCAAATTATCTTGCCTAGTGTGCAGGTTGTCCTAGATAGAGAATTGAATTTTCCAAATAAGTTACATGACATGACAGTATAAGGTTATATGCTTGAATCAAATAAGCTTTAATTGCAAAAAATAAAATAGAATGCATAGAACTTAATTTGGTATATACCAATGCTCCCAAGGTGGCTCAAGTGTTTGCGTTGGGACACTTGGGAGTTTAAGAATGAGATAAAGGGTTAAATAAGAATATCATCTAAAAACTATTATTACATCATCAACTCAAATTCTGCAGGTATATGACTTGTTACATTGTAAAAATTTACACTCACATGTATAGGTAGAATAAGTTAGACTTTTTGAAATTTAGGAGATTAAAATCGTAAATTTTTTTTTTGAACAAATTAAAATCGTAAATTTAAATAGACTATATATTGATATCTATATTTGGTGTCTGTCACAACTCGTATAAGATACTTCGTTGTATTCAATCCCAAGCTATTTTTCCATTTCTATTCACAGAACAAAGAATGTTTCTTCATTCTCAAATTCCTTATGTAGGTTAGACTAGGTTACTTAAAAAGGGTTTACGAGGTTACATCTATATTAGGTTTTCTATAAATCGAATAAGGTGTGACAACAACATAATAATTGTGATAAACTCATTTGGGGTTGGTCTAGTGGTTGGCTTGGGATCTTGGAGTGTGCTCCTCTCAAGGTCTCAAGTTCGATTCTCTCTGATGCCAATTTCGGTGGGCAAGTCCATACAAAGCTTTGCTCTGGCTTAGAATAGAGCCCCCGCAAGTGGGCAGTGGAATTGGTCCCCTCAGATTAGACGGTCCTTGAATCGGATACTGAGTTTAAAAAAAACATAATAATTGTGATAGGGCATGAATGGCATATAACATTCGATATGAGGCAGTACCTTGAGGTTTTGTCAGTCACATGGTTACCATATGAGATAGTCTTTTCCAAATTTTGATGGTGGTGATGCTTTCAGTAGGATAATTGTGTGGAGATGATGAAAAAAGTTCAAGCATCCTAGGGCTTATACAGAATTTAATGTCACATAAACTCACCCTAGGGATTATTTATTAACGTATGAAAAATAATAATTGTTGCTTAAGAAGACTATTTATTATAGATATTTTGCTTGGTATTCTATATTCAATGTGGACATATGTTCTTTTTTTCACTCTTTTTTACAACTAAATATCTTACTTTGTTTTATAAATCGATCGTGTTACCTGTCATTTAAAGAGATCCTTCCTATTTATGCTTCATTTCTTAAAACATCAATAGAATCCAACAAAAATATCAATCACACTCAAGCTAGAAAAAATGTATAACTTGAAAGAATGGATAATGTTAAATGAGGTTAAAAGTAGACCTTCATAAATAGAAAAGTAATAGTGACATCAATCTTAGTTTAAAACATAAAAATTACAAAACAATTCCTTAATTATTCTCAATTCCTTCCAAATAAAACTATTATAATGGTAAGGTTAAATAAAGCTAAATATTTAAAATAACAATCATCTTCTATCAACAAGTAGCAAAAGTTGATTGCTATGGAACACAAATCATGGTCTGTGCAACCAGTGGCGTTGCCAGGACTCAGAGTTAGAGGGTTCAGATTTTTAATTTCTTTTTTTGTTAAGTAATCTGGTGATTGTGGCTCACACATTTTAAATATTGAGAAGTGGGGAGCTAGGGTTCGAACCCCGCACTTACATAATATTATCTTTGTAGCTACCAACTGAACTATGAACTATACTTACAAGGCCAAACTTTTAAAATTTTAATTAATAATTAATATATATATATATATATATATATATATATATATATTCCCCATGCCAAAACTAACACCTATAACGGACATAATGCTAAATGTATACAACCAAAATCCAAGATCGATCAATAAGATAATAGAAGGGTTAGACTCTTAGGTTTGTCTTTTGCTGGTTTAGGATTAAAGTAATATTCACATGTTTTAATAATTAAGGTTAAATATGTTTTTGCTCTTTATAAATATATCATCTTTTCATTTTAATCCCTTTAAAATTTTCCTTCGATTTTTAGTCTTTATAAATTTTCAATCATCACTTTTGGTCTCTACTTTTAAGTAAACTTATATGTAGATTTCATATTTCATTAATAAAGTTTTGCTGAAAAATTTATAATATTATAGAAATCTCTCAAAAAAAGGAAGAAAGAAGCAACGACAACATCAAGAACGAAGCAATCAATGATAAGAAAGTGGTACAAACTGCCATAATAAGAAAGAAGCAATGCAACATAGCTATAAGAGTTGGTCAGGAGGTGCATTGTAAAAAAGTATGGAGGTTCATAGTGGAAAAAAAATTAAAATTTTAGGAGTCAGGGGATTCAAGTGCATCCCCTCAGCCCTACATGGCTCCGCCAATGTGTGCAACGACAACATCAAGAACGTGACCCCGTCAAATACAATCTTAATGAGCACCATTAACTATACTTTTTCTATGCAACATATTTTTCAGAATTTTAGATATATTAGAATTTAAACGCAGTTGGACAACAGAAAACGGGATAAATGTAGGAATTGATCCATGAAAACATAAATAATTATAACAAAATATCATTGATTCATAGAAAATATTATATACATTTTAACTAATATTGAGCAAAAGTCTACGATATAATTCTCGGCACTTTCAACTTTCTTACCATCTTCGTCTTTCTCTAAGTCTTCAATTATCACATCATTTCCATTTTTTTTTTTGGACAAAACATCATCTCTAGTTAACGCATCACCTTGTACAAGACTGAGTTCATTATACCTAAACATTCTATCAAAATATATGGACTCCTAGTTTTTAAAGGGATTAAAAACTATCTATGATGTATTTATAGGATAAAAAACTCATTTAACCATTTTTTATGGATCTAAAATTACTATTATATTGACAAAAAATTGTAATAATAATACTATATTGTTTTATACGTTTTTTTTTTTTACTAAAAATTACTTTTCTTATACCACTAAAATAATAAAATAATCTATTTCAAATCAATCACTTTCTATTTTAAAAATTATTGCCCGGTACTTTGTCCGGGATAGAATCACTTGAAAAGAGAGTTAAATTTTTCACCTTTAAGACACTCCAAATTAGGATTTTTTTAAAATTATTTTTCTGCTTCATAAATCAGATAAGCACTAATTGTAAGGATCTTGTAAGATAAGAGGGATGTAATAATCATGTAATTACTTGTATTAAATCCAGTATCACTTTGTCCGGTATAGATATGTTATAGTTAAAGTGTGATTCGTTTAGCAATATATTTGTTGTTATTTTGGAGCACACATTTGGATATGAATACTATGATGAACTGAATATTATGATGAATTGCATAAGTGAATAAAACACTAATTAACTAGAGGAAACACTACTTTCAAAAAAAGAAAAAAAAAAAAACTAGAGGAAACGCTAACAATAAATAGATGACATCTGAGGGAATATGTACAAGGTTATGTTCTTATAAGAACATAAGGACTACAACTTGAATTTTTCTATGCTTTCATGTTATGCACATCTTAAATTTTTTGACAATATAAGGTGTTATAACTTATAATACCAATAGAAGTGAAGCCATGTCATCAAAAAGAGGTCATTAAAATAGTTAGAGAGAAGCGACATTTGTCACTTGATTCAACAAGTAAGGAAATAAAGTTAAAAAGAAATATTCTCTTAACCTTCTCTTCTATGTACTAAGAATACCAACTCTAATTGGATTCTCATATATCAATTCAACATTTGATTTATAATTAATTTGCAATTGTACATCTATCACATTTATAATTGTGCAAACCCTTGCATAAGGTTATATTCTTATAAATATGACACACTTTAATTGCAAAAATAAAATAAAATGTAGAGAACTTAATTTGGGATACCAATGTTAACTAAAGTGTACCTTCAAGTGTTTGAGTTGGGACATACAAAGGAGTTTGAGAATGAGATCATGTATGTTTTCAATTGACTAATAATTAAACAAAGATATATCAACTCAATTTCTGAATAAGTATAGGACCTGTCTCATTATAAAAATTTAGACCTACATGTATAGGTGTTGAAAATTAAAGACTTTTGAAAATTGGGAGACCAAAACCATAGATTTAGACGAACTAAACTAATATTGCATTTAATATATGATACACCTCGACCAAGATTACTTCGTTACATTCAAAACGAAACTATTTTTCCATTTCTATTCACTCAAAAAGATGTTTTTTTCATTCTCAAATTCCTAATGTAGCTCAGACTAAGCCACTTGAAAAGGGTTTGCGTCCAACCTACATCATGTCTAGACTAGATTTGGTTTTTAACAAAGAAATATTTAATTTTGTTTTATTAGATCGTATTACCTACTTTTTGGGTTGTTTCATTACTAACATTTAACATGTTAATTTATATCTTGTTTTTGACTACGTTCATGCTAAACTTGGTTTATAATTCGATACCAATTTACATTTCTTACTTGAAAATGCGGCAAAGGTATCGAAGAGAATAATTCAAATTCAAAGAGCTGCTTCCTACACTTGCTACTATTCATTCAACAGAAGACTTAAAGCATCAACACAGTCCAACAAAAATGTCAAACAAGGAATACCTGAATAAGAAATAACACCACAGCAAACGATAACGGAGTTGATAAATCAACTCACACCAATCAAAAATATCAAACAAACTCAAGCAAGAAAAAAATGTATAACTTAAAAGAATAGATAACGTTAAATGACCTTAAAGGTAGACCTTCATATATAGAAAAGTAACAGTAGCATCAATCTCATTTTAAAAGAAAACAATTACAAAATAGTTCCTTAATAATTCCCAATAGCTCATACTTTCAAAAGCTAATAGCATAAAAATCCTTAAAAATAAAACTATGATGGTGGTAAGACTAAAAAAAGCTAAATCATAAAAATAATAATCATCTTCTTTCAACAAGTAGCGATGGTTGATTACTCTTAAACACATATCATGGTAGCCGCAACGACAACAACAAGAACGTGATCCTGTCAAAGACAATGACATCAAACACCGTCATCTATACCTTTTCTATGCAAGGCAGGATTTAGATTACGCAAGGATATGGTTAAGCACATGTCCTAAATTCCATGTTCAACTCATTCTTGTGTTTCGTATACAAACCTGTCATATAAAAAAGCAGTGTGGCAAAAAAAAATGAAGCAAATTAGTATGTGGAAAATCAAAACGTAATATAGAACCCACAACTAAAAATCAAAACGTGATTTTGAAATAATCCTTGATACCACATATTAATCAATATAATCAAGAGGTTCCATGACATAATAATCTTTCAAAAATGCAATCATAGTTGTAGTACAATACAACAAACTTTCAGACCAACTCATTCACACTACCTTCACGATAGTGGGGCATATGATATATTCACGTGTAATCACAAGATCATTTTTGGAACCATGAATTATAAATTCATGAAGAGGAACAAATTGAGTAATTTCCCCTTAATCTAGCCGTCAACAAAATATGATTCTATACTTTAGAAAATCAACTTAATTCATAACAAAAATGGACAGCATGGGTTAGATAATATCATCAAATTATAAGAATATTTTAAAAGAGTCTCATAAAAAATTCTACAAAAAAAACATTCGTCAATCTGCATTCATTGGAAAGTTCTTCAAATTAGAAATACAGATATATCAATTCAATGTAGCAACTAAATATCTAAGTCATCAAACAAGATATTCACATAATCTAACATTTTAAAGTGACAAGTATTAATAAGTAAGTAGGCAATATACTGATACATGAAGTAACACTAATTCTAATTAAAAAGTAATATGAGGAAGAGAAACTTACTTTCATCGAGTTGGAACCAAACTTTCAACGTAATCCTTGGCCCACAACCACCATATTTTATTAGTAATTCTAATTTGCTCACCTCTATTGTCTCTGCAATTATAAATCAATGTTGTGTCGTTTTCATCATTTGCAAATATCAATGTCTCAGCATTCTTAGAAAGGTACAATGGCAAGAACTCCATAGTTTCAAAATTCAATAAATATTTGCTTGAATGAAAATTCTCATAACTAATTTTAAACAACTGAATCCAAGACTCTTGAACTCCAAAATCCGTCATTTTCCATAAAACAAGATGACTTCCCTTAAAATCATGACAAAAACAAAGACAATTAATCAAAACCACAAGCGTTGGCTGAACACGAGACACCTCATCAAAACCCCGAGGAAGCAATAATTCAGTGTATGACTCAGTTGAGAGATCAAGCGAAACAATCACATATTGCTCAACAGTTATACTGCTAACATTACCAATTTCATAATCAGAATAGAAATAATTGCGAAGGGCTAACCAGTTAATTGTACCACTCAAATAGACACCATTGTTCTTTTCACGCTGAAACCAGTAAAGTGGTAGCACTGGGAAACATTGAATGTTTCTCCATGAATTAACCGCAAAGTTGAAAACTTTCACTACACTTGTTGCATTAGCATGTTGTTTATCCAAATCCACACGAAATGCTACCACCTTATATGTTTTACTTGAAATATCATACCCAAAAGAGAACTTAAAATTACTAGAGAAAGAGAATGAATTTCTTCTAGATTTAGTTCTTGTAGCAGGGTTCCATAGATAGATCCAATAATACTCACGAGGCCAATCATTAAATCCATAGCATTGAACATCAATTAAGCACAACAATCCATTGCATGAACCAACGACCCACCATGTGTGGTAATTCTCGTCCAATTGGTAGTAAGGATTGCAACGAAGGGTAGTATTCTCATCTTGTCCAAGCCATTGTGGTGAGTTGCAGTTGGGACTGGAAAAGAAAAGGAGGGTATACATGTTTTGGAGTAAAAGAGGAATGGGGAATGTTATGACACTGAATTGTTCAAAGGTTCTGAAGTGAAAGTTATGTTTCCACATTAGTGCAAGGTGCGGATTTTGTGATGATTTATTGAGATGCATTTGAACAAAGTCTGGATTGGAGATGCGTGTTTTGAAAAACTTGTTAACACACCTGAATTGCATAAGAGGTTTGACAGGGAGCCATGTGATGATTTCTATGATAAGTTCGTCGGGGAGCTTCTGATCTGACACTAAATAGGATTGATATTGCTGTTGCATAGCTTCTTCTTCCATTGATCTGTGCTTCGGTGGAAGCCTAATAGCCTCCGACTCCAAATGTAAACATTAAAGTACAAATGAAAATTAATTCCAAATGTCCACTGTGGGGTTGTGCACTTACTTGAAGATTGATCTTAGGGGGAAGATTGGTTGCCTCTAGAGTATAAGAATACACAATACATATCCTTAAAGATCATATTGACTATATGAGAAAGCATCATTAATACATCATCGTCATAGTCAAAATGAAAAAAATTATACAAAGAAGCATCATTAATACATCATTATCATAGTCAAAGCAAAAAAAACCTATACACCATCCAATCACTTTTATAAACAAAAATTAATATTTTAGATTCATTAACTAAATGATGTATGTGGTTTATAATAAAGATCATATACATCATTAATTGAATGAAGGTATAATATAACATTTTGCTTATAATAATAACCGAAGGATTTGCAAATAAGCATCACAAATACAACATTATCGCAGTCAAAGAAATAAAAATTAATACATCATCATCGTCTTTGGTCAAATGAAATTAATGAGAATACGTCAATAAAGTAAATTTTATTCTATAATTGTGTTAAATATTAATATTTGTTAAATAAAAAATTAAAATTTAGAGTAAATTACATTCACTTTCTCTTACATATGCTTCAATTACATTTCTCTTCCCTCTTATGTTTAAATATACACTCCTCTCCACTCTTATTCCAAACATATTAGAAAATATTTCACTCCTCTCCCGTAAGAGAAGTTTGAATTACATTATCCTCCCCTCTTATGTTAAAATCTACACTTTACCCTGTAATTTTTTATTTATTTATAATAATCTAGCAAAAATAATAATAATGTAACACACTTTGAAAAAAAAAATTGCTATTTTTTATTCACAATTTCGTTAACATATAGTTTTAAACCCTATTATAAAATATTAAACAACCCTAAATAAAATTAAAATATGTGAAAAATTACTAAAGACAATAAAATATGGTTTTTTAAAAGTTAATATTATAGTATAATTTATAAAACTAATAGCAAGTAATTGTCGGTCTCCTTTCCATGATTACAACAACACTAAGACACATAAACTTATATTTCCTTGCTTCAGCCTAGAGAACTTCCTAATTTCAATCCGAAGATTTACAACAATATATCATTACACAAACTCTAGGACTAGTAAACGAATTTAGTCATACTACACTTTAAATGTATCTTTAATGGATTTCTTTGATCATTTCTTGAACTAGGTATATACTATATAACAAGTATGTATATAATTACAATAACATACGAACATGTTATTACTTTCTTAGTAAAGAGCCGTTGCATGCATCATTAACAAAATCTTGAGTCAATGCTAGTAAATAAAATCTCAATCTAAAGGCTTAAACCACAATGTGACTTCCACAATGTTGTCCTTAATCTTAATATAGCCCCTTGTATTAATCTAAGACACAAAGCTTCACCATGGTCCAAAGTGTTGACGAGAGTATGGAGTGTTGATTGGAGTTCAGAGCGTTGACTGGAGATAGTAAAATTTGGAGTTCAAAGTGAGGTCATTAAAATAGTTAGAGAGAAGGGGCATGTTTTACTTGATTCAACAAGTAAGGAAATAAAGTTAAAAAGAAATATTCTCTTAACCTTCTCTTTTATGTATTAAGAATATCAACTATAATTGGATTCTCATATATCAATTCAACGTTTGATTTATAATTAATTTGCAATTGTACATCTATCACATTCATAATTGTGCAAACCCTTCCATAAGGTTATATTCTTATAAATATAACACACTTTAATTGCAAAAATAAAAAAAAATGCAGAGAACTTAATTTGGGATACCAATGTTCCTAAAGTGTACCCTCAAGTGTTTGAGTTAGGACACACAATGGAGTTTGAGAATTAGATCATGTATGTTTTCAATTGACTAATAATTAAACAAAGATTTATCATCAACTCAATTTCTGCATAAGTATAGGACCTGTCTCATCATCAAACTTTAGACCTACATGTATAGGTGTTGAAAATTAAAGACTTTTGAAAATTAGGAGACCAAAATCGTAGATTTAGACGACCAAGATTATTTCGTTATATTCAAAACGAAACTATTTCTCCATTTCTTTTCACTCATAAAGGAAGTTTTTTTAATTCTCAAATTCCTAATGTAGCTCAGACTAGGCCACTTGAAAATGGTTTGCTTCCAAGCTATACCATGTCTATACTAGATTTGCTTTTTAACAACGAAATATTTAATTTTGTTTTATTAGATCGTATTACCTATTTTTTGGGTTGTTCCGTTACTAATATTTAAGATGTTAATTTATCTCTTGTTTGTGACTACGTTCATGCTAAATTTGGTTTATAATTCGATACCAATTTACATTTCTTACTTGAAAATGCGGCAAAGGTATCGACGAGAATAATTCAAATTCAAAGAGCTGCTTCCTACTTTTGCTACTATTCATTCAACAGAAGACTTAAAGCATTAACACAGTCCAACAAAAATGTCAAACAAGGAATACCTGAATAAGAAATACAACAACACCAAACGATAACAGAGTTGATAAAGCAACTCACACCAATCAAAAATATCAAACAAACTAAAGCAAGAAAAAAATGTATAACTTGAAAGAATAGATAATGTTAAACGACCTTAAAGGTAGACCTTCATATATAGAAAAGTAACAGTAGCATCAATCTCAGTTTAAAACAAAACAATTACAAAATAGTTCCTTAATAATTCCCAATAGCTCATACTTTCATAAGCTAATAGCATAAAAATCCTTAAAAATAAAACTATGATGGTGGTAAGACTAAAAAAAAGCTAAATCATAAAAATAACAATCATCTTCTTTCAACAAGTAGCGATGGTTGATTACTCTTAAACACATATCATGGTAGGTGCAACGACAACAACAAAAACGTGATCCTGTCAAAGACAATGACATCAAACACCGTCATCAATACTTTTTCTATGCAAGGCAGGAGATAGATTACGCAAGGATAAGGTTAAGCACATGTCCTAAATTCCATGTTCAACTCATTCTTGTGTTTCGTATTCAAACCTGTCGCATAAAAAAGCAGTGTGGCAAAAAAAATGCAGCAAATTAGTATGTGGAAAATCAAAACGTAATATAGAACCCACAACTAAAAATCAAAACGTGATTTTGAAATAATCCTTGATACCACATATTAATCAATATAATCAAGAGGTTCCATGACATAATAATCTTTCAAAAATGCAATCATAGTTGTAGTACAATACAACAAACTTTCAGACCAACTCATTCACACTACCTTCACGATAGTGGGGCATATGATATATTCACGTGTAATCACAAGATCATTTTTTGAACCATGAATTATAAATTCATGAAGAGGAGCAAATTAAGTAATTTCCCCTTAATATAGCCGTCAACAAAATATGATTCTATACTTTAGAAAATCAACTTAATTCATAACAAAAATGGACATCATGGGTTAGTTAATATCATCAAATTATAGGAATATTTTAAAAGAGTCTCATGAAAAATTCTACAAAAAAAACATTCTTCAATCTGCATTCATTGGAAAGTTCTTCAAATTAGAAATACAGATATATCAATTCAATCTAGCAACTAAATATCTAAGCCATCAAACAAGATATTCACATAATCTAACATTTTAAAGTGACAAGTATTAATAAGTAAGTAGGCAATATACTGATACATGAAGTAACACTAATTCTAATTAAAAAGTAATATGAGGAAGAGAAACTTACTTTCATCGAGTTGGAACCAAACTTTCAACGTAATCCTTGGCCCACAACCACCATATTTTATTAGTAATTCTAATTTGCTCACCTCTATTGTCTCTGCAATTATAAATCAATGTTGTGTCGTTTTCATCATTTGCAAATATCAATGTCTCAGCATTCTTAGAAAGGTACAATGGCAAGAACTCCATAGTTTCAAAATTCAATAAATATTTGCTTGAATGGAAATTCTCATAACTAATTTTAAACAACTGAATTCAAGACTCTTGAACTCCAAAATCCGTCATTTTCCATAAAACAAGATGGCTTCCCGTCAAAGACAATGACATCAAACACCGTCATCAATACTTTTTCTATGCAAGGCAGGAGATAGATTACGCAAGGATAAGGTTAAGCACATGTCCTAAATTCCATGTTCAACTCATTCTTGTGTTTCGTATACAAACCTGTCATATAAAAAAACAGTGTGGCAAAAAGAAATGCAGCAAATTAGTACGTGGAAAATCAAAACGTAATATAGAACCCACAACTTAAAATGAAAACGTGATTTTGGAATAATCCTTGATACCATATATTAATCAATATATTCAAGAGGTTCCATGGCATAATAATCTTTTAAAAATGCAATTATAATTGTAGTACAATACAACAAGTTTTCACACCAACTCATTCACACTACCTTCATGATAGTGGGGCATATCATATATTCACGTGTAATTACAAGATCATTTTTGGAACCATGAACTAGAAATTTATGAAGAGGAGCAAATTGAGTAATTTTCCCTTAATGTAGCCGTCAACAAAATATGATTCTACCTTGCGGAGCGTGTCCTGTCCCCTAACGTGAACCTCTTGAAATCCCCCTTGGCGTGGATCGCAAGAGACACGACACCTACATGTTCTTATAATCTTGTTCATACATGAAGAGCTATACTTAATTTACTTGAATGATCACCACTGTAACACCCCAAAAATTATAGTCAGTGAATTAATGAAGTTAATTAGAAGAATTCTTGATTTTATTATTATATTGATGTTATGATGCTTAGTGTTGTTATGGTGCTTAAACATTATGTTATCTATGAAGAAATAAATTATGATGATTAATGACGTACCAAGAGGATTAATAAGACAAGGGATAAAACAACTAAATAAAATAAAGTAGCAAAGAGGGAGGTGCATAATAGAAGGAAATAATTGAGTGGGGGGAAGGAGAAGTAAAAATAATAGAAAATAGAATAGAAAGAATAATAGTAAGAGGCTAGCCCAAGTATAAATAGAGAAATAACAATCAAAAATTTCACTTTTGCTGAAGCGTAGAAACAAGAGAAGAGGAGCGAGGAAGATCGGAGAAAAACCCTAATTCTAAAGGAGAGAGCCAAAAGCTGTGACTTTGGAGATTCGAGGTAAGGGGAAGATTCCTACCACTTTAGGGTGTTTAGTATGATGTGTTATTGTAATGTGATTTATGATGGAATCATGGTGATGAATAAAGGTAATGATGTTGTTGAACGAATATAATTTATGGAGATTAATTTAGGGTTTATAAATTGAAAATTTTGATCTTGAAAGAGTAGATAATCCGATAAGATAATGGAAAAGTTAGTGTTTAGATGATAGGTAACCCTATGTAATGTCTCCTATCAATTTAGGATCAAACGACGTCAAAATCAGAGATTTCTAGCCAAGTTAGGAGCAAATTCGAGGGTAAAAACACTATTTTCAGGGTTCTAAAACCATCACAATCTTGCCACGATTGAAGCCCAATGTGCCACGATTTTTCCAAAAACTAAAACCATTTTTAAGATGTCAGAACGTGCCACGATTGGAACTCAACGTGCCACGATGCAGTGTGGACTTATGAAACTCACAAAGTAGTAAACATATATGAAGCCACAATACACATAGAGTTTATCTCTTGTGAATTTTTCTTTTGACTGTTTCTAGAAGGTATATACTATAAACAAGTATGGATATAATTAGAAGAGTATATGAACTTGTTAAACTTTGTATGTATGTACGCAAATTTTCTCAAGTGTTGTAATCTTCTTCAAACAAACTTGGTCCTTTATATAGAGCTTCAGCTTGATTACAGTTGCTGAAGAATCCCTTGTCTTTGAATGCCTGATTAATTGTTGAGACATCTTTGATTAAATGTAGTCAGCATACAAGTCATACATTTCCAGAAATGATGCTTTTGAAGATAATTCCTCCTTTGTATAAGTCAGGAAGAACTTTCCTTTCTAAGCAAAGAGTCGTTACATGAAACATTAATGAATTCTTGAATCAAAGTTGGTACAAAAGATCTTGGTCCAGAGGCTTGAGCCAAGAATTGACTTCCACAGAGGCGACCTTAATCTTGATGTAGAGTCTTGTCTTTATCCATGACACATAGCTCATCAAGGTCTAGAGTTGTAGGCTTCTTCTTCACGGTTGAATTTTAAGTACAGAGCTTTGACTTCATGTCTAGAGTGGTCCAGAGGCGGAACTTCTCTTTGTACTTAGAATTTCCTGCACACTTAAACACACATTATAGAATCCTAATTGTTCTTAACATACTTTTATATGCCTTGTTATCCATGATCCATCATTATATGCAGGTTTTAATATTATTTTCATGCACTAAATTGCGCAGTTAAATAGTAAAAAGGGATGGTCTTGGTTGAATCATTGCTAATCTGAAATGATATATATGCCACTTGAAGGCTGAGATGCTTCAATCGTTATGGTTCATGTTTTTTATGCTTTAAATTTGTTGCTTGGCTTCAGATTTAATTGTCATATTGTTCAAGATGTAAAACTAAAATCTCTTAGGGTTCTCATATGTGAAGCTTACATTGTGCTGAAGTTTTACAAAAAATGTGTTTCCTCAATTATGAGAAGCTTTAAACAATTATTTTGAAAGTAATGAAAAAGCTTTTTTTGTCGGTAAGAGTTCAATGTTAATCAACTATTGGAGTATTAAATTCTGGTGTTCAAGACAAAGTATTTTAAGTAGAGAAATGAAATTTGTACAACTATTTTGGGACAACTCAATTCCGGTTACACTCATTGTGTTCTTATTCTCTCTTCCTCTTTCTTTAATGTTTTTTTCCAATAAGAAGAAAGAAGAAAAATGTTATCCTCAAATTGTCACAAAATAATTATACAAATATATATATTATTACTCTTTAAATATGATTTAAATCAACTATGATTACAATTTACAATCTCTTGGAGGTTTGCAGTTTTAGGTATCTGATCTTATTTCTTTATTTTCCAGTGGTGGTGTTTTTTGTAATAGCAATGGAAAATTAGGGTTATCACTGTGAGAAATGTTATGAACAAGGGGACCATATAAATGTCAGAAACACAATTAGAAACCCTAATGGAACGTGAGGCCTCGTTACTTATTAAATTATCACTGTGATATATATTTGAATTTGTACTCGAAGAGGGTACAAATTGAAGGAATGCATCAGCCATCATCTTTCCAAGATCAACCTGGGCCGGGCTCGAAAGGTGAAGCCCGTCGGGCTGAAGAGGCAAACCCTTAGCGTCCACAGTTTTCAAATTCAAGAGGTCAGTACCCAGTTGAGCTTGTCTCACTATCTCTATGTAAGGGCCTGATCCTGATGCCAAAGCCACCTACAATACGTAATTATCAAAAATGAAAATTAAGACTACAATGCATATATATATATATATACAAGTGAATACTGTTAATGATAGAGTGATTCGCAAGTCAATAACAGTACATCAGTTAACAGTTATTAAGCTATGAAATAATCTGACAGGTAACCAATAGTTATACTATGCTTAATCTAACCAATAGTTCCATAGTAACAAAATAACAATATCTATTGAGCGTTTGTATCAAACATCTTGTCAAAAAGTAAGCTATAGAGATCGGAGAAATTGTCTCAACCCTTTTAATTTAAGGCAAATACTAACATGTACCATAATGACATAAGTTAATAAATTTAAAATAGAAATAGTTGTTTTAAAAGTTGTGCATTAACTTTTTTAAAGTTAAAATTTTGTTGTTTTCTATGAAAAATTTCTAATTTTGAATTTCTTAACTTGTGTTAGGGCATAAGATAGCAAGACCCTTACTATAATTAGAAGAAGAAACATAGTTTAATTTGGATGAACCGTAAGTAAAGCGTATACCTTCGTAGTTATGTATTGACAAAACATATATAAAGATAATTTAATAAGAGTTTAATTTTGTTGGAACAATGTTTAAAAAAAGAAAATTGAATAAGATTTTAGCCACCGAAAAATTTTACTAGACTAGTCGCGTACTAAGTCGCTTTCTCTAAGACTATGTAGCATTGTTTAAATTTGTGCAAACACATTATCAACCACACGCAGTCTCAAGGATAACAACCTAGTCTAAATTATATCAGATTTTCTCCTGTACTATAGGAATTGTTCTAGATATACACCCTCTATATGACACTTAGACCATTCAATATGGTACAAGACAAATCTTACTTTTGAAGGGACAACAAATGGGACTTTATTTTGAAAGGACAAAAAATAGTTCGCCAACACAAGCTGAAGGAGGAAGAAGAAAGAAAAACTCTTCGACAACTCCAGAGTTTGGGTGGGGGGCTCGTGTATGTGTTCAACATACGTGGCGATGACGTGTGTAAAGTTTAGGCCCATGTCCGGTAGAACGCACTCCTAGAGTTA
The DNA here is from genome assembly GCA_946800305.1 of Medicago arabica. NCBI lineage: Eukaryota > Viridiplantae > Streptophyta > Magnoliopsida > Fabales > Fabaceae > Medicago > Medicago arabica. The sequence continues at coordinate 13,285,495 of OX326964.1, forward strand.
TGTAATGAGTCAAAGAGCTGACAGGGGTAATATAGAAAATAGGAATGTGGACTCATATAAATAGGAGAAAGCCAAGGAAATAAGGCATGGAATATGTGTAATGAAATTCTTCTTCTCTCTCTGATTCTCTAGTCTCTCACTTCTTCCTTTTGTTACCTTTTATCTTCTCTGCAATTTCCGTTGTGTGTAACAGAAGTTGGTCTATTCAAACCATATCAATAAAACAATATTCATTTATCTGTGTTATCAAATTAGCCTCATTACATGTTCAACAAATTTTTATTATTTTTTTGGATAGAAAATTTAATTTTTATGTACCGTAAAAAAATGAAATGAAGGCATACAACTTAAATACATGAAATGCTTATTAAAAAAATTCAAAATTGCACCTAGTTGTCAACGCTTCTAGAAGGGCTGCTGGATGTCTATTCTAAATTGAAAGACAGTGCAGGTCTTGAGTTAAAAGACATATATATTAGGAATAAATTTGCACATGTAATTTAATGATTCATTATTATTTATTAACAAAAACAATTTAACAAATAATTATGCATTGAATTAGAAAAAATACCTGAATTATGGGAAGCAATGGAGACTGCAAATCATCACGAACATCCAAGAAAAACTTATGAACTCTAGTTTGGTAAGTCTTTGCATCACTTAAACTTACCGTATCAGTTTCCCCTTGAAACCAAAGAAGTGCTTGAATATTACCACCATCATCATGCAACGATGCTTTAATCCTCTTCATCATGTTGTTGTAAAGCACTTTTCCCCTTTCCCATTCACTAATATTGGTACCACCCATTGCACATGGAACCAACCCTACCAAACCAAGTCCCTTGTTTTTTTCCAACACATGATTTGCAAACACCATTCCTGGTCCAATCCCATTTGTCTTTTGCGTATCTATGTCTTCATGAAGTGGTTCTTGTGCTTCAACCCACTTAAGATGTGCATTGAGCTTCAAAATTGACGGATTTGGTTGACATTGAGGCGGAACAACACCGTCCCAGGTTGTGACACCGGTTGTCGTATCGTTTACTACTCCTCCTCTTCCACCCATGTTGCTTTGTCCTGCTAATATAAATATGTTTTTTTGGGCTTCTACCTTCATTTCCCATGCTTGAATAATCACAAAAACTAACAAGAAAAATGAAGACATTTACAATTTTTGGGTTTGGTTTTGAGATGTAGATAGACCTCTTTTTCCACACTAAATTATTTTATACGCCATTCCTTTTTATTATTTTTTTGAAAGAAAGAAAGTTATATGATATTTTATTTGCCATACCCTAAACACAAGAGAATAAATTATATGAAATGCTTCCCCATCATTGTGTATAAATTATATGATATTTTTTTCATACACACTGTCCTAATCTCCGGTTTCTTCAAACCTTCGGAATGAGAGAATTAAAATTAATCAAATAACACGTGAAAAACAAAGTGTTGGTCTACTCTACGTTTTAAATAGAATAATATTGTTGGCCATATTTGTTGTAAAAGAGTAGGGGATTGGTCCAAATAAGACATCGATATATGCTTGAATAAAACGTTTATATAAAGAAAATCTCTTTAAAGAAGCATGGCCCAAATAAATTAAGCATTAAGGTAATGTCCAACGTTCGTTCCATAGATATTAGGTTATGCTGTATAGTGGGTCTACGAGTGTTTCCACTTTCCGCTGTTGTTAATCATAAACAAATTTTGATTTTTTAAATTCATTCAATTAATAATGTATGTGGTACATAATATAGATTATATACATCATTAGTTGAATAAATCTAAAAAAATCAAAATTTGTTTATAATTGAAAACGGAGGAAGTACTCGTAGATCTACTATGCAACATAACCTAATTTATGTGACAAAGGTGGCAGGTTGTCTGATCTTGATTGGACCGTTTAGAAAGAAAAAAAAAACATAATTTTTATTTTATAATAGTTTTAAGGCTTAAAAGGTCTTTCATCCCTGCAAATATAAATCATTTGATTTTTCGTCCTGAAGTTACTAATCATTCCATTTTGTCATTGCAAATATTAATCATTTGATAAATGGTCATAATTACATCTGATTAGTAACTTCAGGGACGTAAATTCAAATGACCTATATTTGCAGGGACGAAAGACCTATTTAAGCCAAACACCTCGCTCAATCATCACTTGTCACATGGCCACCACGTCGCTAATTAGGACTAAAAGCCTAATTTAAGCCTCAGCAAAAAGCTTAATTATGACCAAAAGTCAAATGATTAAATTTTGCAGTGGCAGATTGGAAGGATTAGTAACTTTATGAACGAAAATTCAAATGACATATATTTACAAGAACGAAAGACTTATTTAAACCTAATTTTAAATATAGAGAAGTTACCAAGTTTTATAATAATTTTAATTGCAAATCTAAAAAATATCAGTCAATTTTGTATATGTTTGGTAGTGCGGATACCAGACGTGGACGTGAGTTTATAGAGAAGCTACCAAGTTGTAGCTTTCATGTTGGATGTAATTTTTTTTCTTCAAAAGTGACACTCTTAATGTGAGTTTGAGTACAAGAACGTGAAATCAAATAATCTATTTAAATATTTATTAACGAATGAAAAATAATAATTGTAGCTTAAGTAAATTTCTTATAGATATTTGGTTGGTATTATATATTCAACGTGGACATGTGTTCTTTTTTCACTCTTTTTTACAACTAAATATCTTACTTTGTTTGTACCAATATATATATATATATATATATATATATATATATATATATATATTACTTTGTTCTATAAATCAATCGTTTTACCTGTCATTTAAATTCAAGAGCTCCTTCCTACTTCTGCTTCATTTCTTAAAACATCAACACAATGCAACAAAAATATCAAACACAGTCAAGCAAGAAATAATGTATAACTTAAAAAGAATGGATAATGATAAATGAACTTGAAAAAAATTACAAACGGTAATAGTGACATCAATCTCAGTTAAAACAAAAACAAAAACTTCCTTAATTATTCCCAATATCTCATACTTTCATAAGTTAATTAGCTAAATCCTTCCAAATAAACTATGATAATGGAAAGACTAAATAAAGCTAAATCTATAAAAATAACAATCATCTTCTTTCAAAAAGTAGCATAGTTGATTGCTCTGGACCACAAATCATAGTCGGTGCAACGACACACTAGTGCAAAAAACATTTATTAAATCAAGCATTTTAAATGGGTTGCTATCCACATGATTTAAAAAGCTGGGTCTAAGGAAAGTTTTTAACTTATAATATATTAAATTGTTTGACCCAATTTAAAAACTATTGATCAAAATTTAAAACCTCCAATCGTAAAAATGAAACACTAACTCTCACTAATTTTTTTTTCACTTTCCCTTTTCCCCCTCTCTCCTAAATTTTTCACTTTCCCTTTTCCCTCTCACCTCTCCCTGTCGAACACTCTCACCTCTCCCTGTCGAACACTCTCACCTCTCCATCTCCCTTTCCCTTTTCCCCATCACCTCTCCCTTTTCCTCCTCTTTCGATTTCCACAAACCCCACCGTCGATCAGTTTCAAGCATCCACCGTCAACAGGTGAAGTTCCGTCGAACACCTCTCCCTGTTCCGTCGTTCTTCCGTCGTTCTTCCACAAACCCACCGTCGATCGGTTTCAAGCATCCACCGTCAACAGGTGAAGTTCCGTCGAACACCTCTCCCTGTTCCGTCGTTCTTCCACAAACCCACCGTCGATCGGTTTCAAATCCGTCGAACAGCACCGTCGTTCCGTCAACACCTCCCTGTTCCGTCGTTCCGTCAATCCGTCGTTTCGTCAACAGCGCAGACGCCGAGTCACCGTGAAACCGTGTTCCGTCGTCGTCGCCGCGAAATCGTAATTTCTAGGTAAATCCTCTAATCTTTGTATTTAATCGAAATTTTAATTGTTATAGGTAAATTGATTGTCGTTTTTGATTTTGAATCTGTGTTGATTACTGTTAGAAGGAAATCTGTGTTGATTTTCGTTTTTGATTTTGAATCTGTGTTGATTACTTTTGAAATTCACTTTTAAGTGGGTTTATCCGATTTAAATAAAACGATTTCAGATGGGATTAACCGATTTAAATAAAACGATTTTAAATCAGGTAAAAGGGGCAGAGTTAAAATCAAAGACAGTTTTTAAATCGGCCACCTATAAATCGGATCATAACCCGATTTAAAAAGTCATATTCACCCGATTTAAAAAGTGTTTTTTGCACTAGTGACAACATCAAGAACGTGACCCCGTCAAACACAATGACAATGAGCATCGTCAACTATACTTTTTTTATGCAAGGAAGGAGATAGATTGCGGAACAATTTCCTTCAAGAGATATGGAGAGATCTTATAATCCAAATGCACCCGGACAACAAAAAACGGGAAAAGTGTAGGAATTGACCCATGACAACATAAATAATTATAACAAAATATCATTAATTTATAGAACATAATATATACATTTTAACTAATATTGGGCGAAGGTCTACGATATAATTCTCGGCACTCTCAACTTTCTCACCATCTTCATCCTTCTCTAAGTCTTATACCTAAACATTCTATGAAAATATCTAGACTCTTAGTTTTTAAAGGGATTAAAAACTATCTATGATGTATTTATAGGGATCAAAAACTCATTTAACCATTTTTTATGGATCTAAAATTACTATTATATTGATGAAAAATTGTAATAATAATACTATATTGTTTTATACGTTTTTTTTTTTTACTAAATATTACTTTTCTTATACCACTAAAATAATAAAATACTCCAAAGTAACTCAGATATAATTATCACTGGAATCTATTTCAAATCAATCACTTTCTATTTTAAAAATTATTGCCCGGTACTTTGTCCGGGATAGAATCACTTGAAAAGAGAGCAAATTTTTTTACCTTTAAGACACTCCAAATAGGATTTTTTTTAAATTATTTTTCTGCTTCATAAATCAGATAAGCACTAATTGTAAGGATCTTGTAAGATAAGAGGGATGTAATAATCATGTAATTACTTGTATGAAATCTAGTATCAGTTTGTCCGATATAGATATGTTATAGTTAAAGCGTGTCATTCGGTTACTAATATACTAGGTGTATAACCCGTGCGTTGCACGGGTTTGATCAAAATGATGCTTGCAATTTGTCTAAGAACCATATCCAAACAATATTTTTAATTTGATCCACCAATTTTTCTACATTATCCACCCCAACTTAAAATATAATATTGTTTCTAATATTTTAAATACACCATATTGTTGCCAATCAAATCAATTGCTTAAACTCCTTTACTTGAATTTGTTGTAACAAAGCTCTAAAATGTTCTCTCTAGTTGTTATGCATAGAACCTGAAAACAAAATTAAAAGAAAAACAATATCAATATTGTTGAAAAAATAATGTGCTCTCTCTAAAAATAAAAAACAACATCAATCTTGTTAAGAAAATAATGTGCTCTTTCAATATATAATGATACAAAATTGAAGAATATATCCAAGAGTTGATTGAAGAAAGTGTAGAAAAGTATTTGTTGTGAAATTGATATCAATAGAAGGCATGAAGGAAACATCCCGGAATTGAGGGAAAATGAATGTGGCGGAAGTTGTGGTTATAAAGGGTGAGTGAGAATTAAAAAACAAACACGCTTTAAATTTTTCCATTTTGTAAGTTATAATTGAAGGAATGTTAAGAGATACATCCAGTGATGATGGTGTAAGAAATTATGGAATGTTTAAATAGTTTGTTAGGTGCATAAACCGCTACTATTAGATTCTTAAAACATGGCTATAGAAAAACAACGATGTTTCTGTTCATTAACCTAACATCTTTGTTTTTTTTTTGTCTAGAGTGAGTTCATAACCCATTGTATTCTAATTTCTAATGCATTGTATGATTGAGTTAGCATTATTGTGAAAAAAATAAATGTGAGTAGTTAGGTATTAGATATAGAATAATTAGAGAGTGGAAATTAAGTTTTTTTAGAGGTGCCACATAGACACGATCCTAGCATTAGAGTGCGTCAAGTTTAGTCTACAAATAGAAAAAGATATAAATAGATAGATGCTCATAAGGTGCGACAACCATCTTATTCATCAACTCCTCAAACTTGTCATGCTTCACAATTTTTGTTAGAACGTCTGCATCATATATAGCAGTAGGACAATGTAGAGGTTCTAGCCTCCCTTTGTTTACCTGATCTTTAATATAGTGATTCATTGTTTAAATCTCTTTACGATAAAATTTCACAATATTTTTTTAGATAGGTAAAGTTTCATAGTGCTTAATTTAAGTTTAACAATTAGATTGGAGAAAAATATGACAACTTAGAATTATTTTCTGGATTTACGTTGTATTTTAAATAGTTCAAGTAATATTTTTTTTATTCATGTGGTTCATAATCTTCACATATTCTTTTCCCATAACTTATAATATATTAAAACAAATTCCCAAAATTATTTGTTTACAACTCATCAATTATATGCTACATAATTACGTCACATCCTCCTCTAATTGAACACCACACTTCAAAAAATTATTCCCAACACTTCTTTTAATTTATTTCTCATTCTCTTTTTTTTTTTACTAACTCTTTCTCACATTAGTAACCATAAAAAAAACTCTCTCACATTTTCTACTCTCTACGCATTTTTTAATGGAGGATAAATAATAACTACAATTATATTAAGAAATGATGATAAATCTTGTAACTTGAAATTACTTGCATTATTATAATTATTAGATTAGATAGAATAAGAAAGGGTGAGAAGTTATACTATATGGGAGAATGTTTTTTAAAGGTGACGCATATGCATAATCATAGCTTAAGAATAATGACTCAAGTTTAATGTATGAGAAGGTCTTAGAGGTACCATATCATCATAATTCTAGATTAAGAATAACTCAAACTTACTTTACAATATAATATAGAAGACAAATATATAATTGATAGAAACACTTATACATTCAACCTTAACCTCATACTTTCAGAGATATATATATATATATATATATATATATATATATATATATATATAAATATAAACTTCATTAAATCAAATCTAATAATATTGCTAATAAATTTATTAAATCTTAATCAAAAGAAAACAACTAAATGGGAATAAAGTCTTTTAATTATCCTTAAAATAAAGTAATAATAAAACTTTCGCAAAAGAGTGTGAGTATAGTTAGACAATTTCATGAGCTGCACTCAATTTTACTCTTAATTTGAGGAAACTCAATTGATGGAAAGTATGAAGATCAACCAATTTCATGGTCAATGGTTAAATTTCCATGTTGTTGCGTTCAAATCATCAAAATGTGATTTTGTCTCTCAAATTTCATGAAGATCAAGAACATTCCAATAGAATTTTGAATAGATGCGTGTTTCTACAATTAGTTACCTAGACCTTGAATAGATGTGTGCTTCTACAATTAGTTACCTAGGCTTTGATGTTAATAACTCTTATAAAAAACTATTCAATTAAAAACATAATAAGAGTATTCTATCTTATTACAAAGACATGGATGATTCTTACTTTCTCTTGTTCGACCCTTTTAGATTTTTGGTGTTGAGAGTTTTGAGTTTCTTGTAAGCTCCATCCAAATCCTCCTTCATCTTATGGAAATTAGTTGAGAAGGAAAAATCTCTAATATTTATAGGAACAACCACGTGATGTCTTAGAATAAAAATGAATAAAAAAATATTCATTTTTTATGCATTTTTAATATGTTTCCTTCCACATTTTTAGTGAACTCTTGATCTCATAACAAAGTAAAATAAAAGATAATAATGAAAAAATACTTTAATTTCAATGAAAACAATACAACCACCATTTTATATATGAAGCTTCCTTTCAACAAAACTCTTCTTTTTTCCAAAATCTGTGTATGTGAAATTAAAGAAAAAATATCCATTAGAGAATACAAAAAATTATAGAAATAGAAACACACACACAAAGCTTGAAGAGAAAATCAAAACTATCAAAAAATAAAATGGAAGAAGAAATGAAAAGGATAACATAAGCAATATATATATATATAAGCTTAGAAAAAAATGAGGTGGTTTATAGTAAACTTGTGTGTGTAAAAGGATTGATTAGGAATATGAATAATTTTAAAATGTAACCGCTCAATATAAATAAAATAACTTGCATTAAGTGAAGTAAATGGAGTGTTTTTGAAACGGATGGAAAATGAAAGATAGATAATAAGGAAACATAGTAAAAAATCAAGAATAAAATAGAGCCACATGGCATAAGTATTAAAGATTAGTTACAAAAGAAAACATTGGTGAAGTGACATGTAAGCAAAATGTAGGTTAGAATACATGTATATAGAGATAGAGATAGAAATAGAGATTTGTTGTTATTTTGGAGCACACATTGGATACGAATACAACATGATTAACTAAATATTATGATGAATTGCATAAGTGAATAAAACACTAATTAACTAGAGGAAACACTACTTTCAAAAAAAAAAAAAAAAACTAGAGGAAACGCTAACAATAAATAGATGACATTTGTGGGAATATGTACAAGGTTATGTTCTTATAAATAAGAACATAAGGACTCCAACTTGAATTTTTCTATGCTTTCATGTTATGCACATTTTAAATTTTGTGACAATATAAGGTGTTATAACTTATAATATCAATAGAAGTGAAGCCATGTCATCAAAAAGAGGTCATTAAAATAGTTAGAGAGAAGCGACATTTGTCACTTGCTTCAACAAGTAAGGAAATAAAGTTAAAAAGAAATATTTTTTTTTATGTATTAAGAATAGCAACTCTAATTGTATTATCCTATATCAATTCAACATAACGTTATATTCTTATAAATAAGACACACTTTAATTGCAAAAATAAAATAAAATGCAGAGAACTTAATTTGGGATACCAATGTTCCTAAAGTGCACCCTCAAGTGTTTGAGTTGGGACACACAAAGGAGTTTGAGAATGAGATCATGTATGTTTTCAAACTGACTAATAATTAAACAAAGATATATCATCAACTCAATTTCTGCATAAGTATAGGACCTGTCTCATTATCAAAATTTAGACCTACATGTATAGGTGTTGAAAATTAAAGACTTATTGAAAATTGGGAGACCAAAACCGTAGATTTAGACGAACTAAACTAATATTGCATTTAATATATGATACGCCTCGAATAAGATTACTTCGTTATATTCAAAACGAAACTATTTCTCCATTTCTATTCACTCACAAAGGATGTTTTTTTCATTCTCAAATTCCTAATGTAGCTCAGACTAAGCCACTTGAAAAGGGTTTGCCTCTAGGCTACATCCGGTCTAGACTAGATTAGGTTTTTAACAACGAAATATTTAACTTTGTTTTATTAGATCGTATTACCTATTTTTTTGGGTTGTTCCATTACTAACATTTAACATGTTAATTTCTCTCTTATTTATGACTACGTTCATGCTAAACTTGGTTTATAATTCGATACCAATTTACATTTCTTACTTGAAAATATGGCAAAGGTATCGAAGAGAGTAATTCATATTCAAAGAGTTGCTTCCTACTTTTGCTACTATTCATTCAACAAAAGACTTAAAGCATCAACACAGTCCAACAAAAATGTCAAACAAGGAATACCTGCATAAGAAATACCACAACACCAAACGATAACAGAGTTGATAAAGCAACTCACACTCAACCAAGAAAAAATGTATAACTTGAAAGAATAGATATGTTAAACGACCTTAAAGGTAGACCTTCATATAGAGAAAAGTAACACTAGCATCAATCTCAGTTTAAAACAAAAAAATTACAAAATAGTTCCTTAATAATTCCCAATACCTCATACTTTCATAATCTAATAGCATATAATTCCTTAAAAATAAAACTATGATGATGGTAAGACTAAAAAAGCTAAATCTTAAAAATAACAATCATCTTCTTTCAACAAGTAGTGACGCTTGATTACTCTGGAACACATATCATGGTTGGTGCAACGACAACAACAAGAACATGATCCTGTCAAACACAATAACAAAGAACACCGTCATCTATACTTTTTCTATGCAAGGCAGGAGATAGATTACGCAAGGATATGGTTAAGTATATGTCCTAAATTCCCTGTTCAACTCATTCTTGTGTTTCGTATACAAACCTGTTATATAAAAAAGCAGTGTGGCAAAAATAAAATGCAGCAAATTAGCATATGTAAAATAAAAACGTAATATAGAACCCACAACTAAAAATCAAAATGTGATTTTGAAATAATCCTTAATACCATATATTAATCATTATAATCAAGAGGTTCCATGGAATAATAATCTTTCTAAAATGCAATCATAATTGTAGTACACTACTACAAGCTTTCACACCAAGTCATTCACACTACCTTCATGATTGTGGGGCATATCATATTCACGTGTAATCACGAGATCATTTTTGGAACCATGAATTATAAATTCATGAAGAGGAGCAAATTAAGTAATTTCCCCTTAATCTAGCCATCAACAAAATATGATTCTATACTTTAGAAAATCAACTTAATTCATAATAAAAATGGACAACATGGGTTAGATAATATCATCAAATTATAGGAATATTTTAAAAGAGCCTCATGAAAATATCTACACAAAAAAACATTCTTCAATCTACATGAATTGGAAAGTTCTTCAAAATAGAAACACAGATATATGAAGTAACATAAATTCTTCAATCTAGGAATTAAATATCTAAGCCATCAAACAAGATATTCACATAATCTAACATTTTAAACAGACAAGTATTATAAAGTAAGTAGGAAACATACTGATACATAAAATAACACTAATTCTAATTAAAAAGTAATATGAGGAAGAGAAACTTACTTTCATCGAGTTGGAACCAAACTTTCAACGTAATCCTTGGCCCACAACCACCATATTTTATTAGTAATTTTAATTTGCTCACATCTATTGTCTCTGCAATTATAGATCAATGTTGTGTCATTTTCATCATTTGCAAATATCAATGTCTTAGCATTCTTAGAAAGGTACAATGGCAAGAACTCCATAGTTTCAAAATTCAATAAATATTTGCTTGAATGGAAATTCTCATAACTAATTTTAAACAACTGAATCCAAGACTCTTGAACTCCAAAATCCGTCATTTTCCATAAAACAAGATGGCTTCCCTTAAAATCATGACAAAAACAAAGACAATTAATCAAAACCACAAGTGTTGGCTGAACACGAGACACCTCATCAAAACCCCGAGGAAGCAATAATTCAGTGTATGACTCAGTTGAGAGATCAAGCGAAACAATCACATATTGCTCAACAGTTATACTGCTAACATTACCAATTTCATAATCAGAATAGAAATAATTGCGAAGGGCTAACCAGTTAATTGTACCACTCAAATAGGCACCATTGTTCTTTTCACGCTGAAACCAGTAAAGTGGTAGCACCGGGAAACATTCAATGTTTCTCCATGAATTAACCGCAAAGTTGAAAACTTTCACCACACTTGTTGCATTAGCATGTTGTTTATCCAAATCCACACGAAACGCTACCACCTTATATGTTTTACTTGAAATATCATAGCCAAAAGAGAACTTAAAATTACTAGAGAAAGAGAATGAATTTCTTCTAGATTTAGTTCTTGTAGCAGGGTTCCATAGATAGATCCAATAATAGTCACGAGGCCAATCATTAAATCCAGAGCATTGAACATCAATCAAGCACAACAATCCATTGCATGAACCAACGACCCACCATGTGTGGTAATTCTTGTCCAATCGGTAGTAAGGATTGCAATGAAGGGTAGTATTCTCTTCTTGTCCAAGCCATTGTGGTGAATTGAAGTTGGGTCTGGAAAAGAAAAGGAGGGTATACATGTTTTGGAGTAAAAGAGGAATGGGGAATGTTATAACACTAAATTGTTCAAAGGTTCTGGAGTGAAAGTTATGTTTCCACATTAGTGCAAGGTGCGGATTTTGTGATGATTTATTGAGATGCATTTGAACAAAGTCAGGATTGGAGATGCGGGTTTTGAAAAACTTGTTAACACACCTGAATTGCATAATAGGTTTGACAGGGAGCCAGGTGATGATTTCTATGATAAGTTCATCGGGGAGGTTCTGCTGTGACACTAAATCGGGTTGATATTGCTGTTGCATAGCTTCTTCTTCCATTGAATTCTGCTTCGGTGGAAGCCTAATAGCCTCCGACTCCAAATGTAAATATAAAAGTACAAATGAAAATTAATTTCAAATGTCCACCGTGGGGTTGTGCTCTCACTTGAAAATTGATCTTAGGAGGAAGATTGGTTGCCTCTAGAGTAGAAGAATACATAATCCATATCCTTAAAGATCATATTGGCTATATGAAGAGCATCATCAATACATCGTCATCATAGTCAATAAGAAAAAATTATACAAAGAAGCATCATTAATGCATCATTATGGCAGTCAAAGAAAAACAAATTATACACCTTCAAATCATTATTATAAGCAAAAATCAATATTTTAGATTCATTAATTAAATGATGTATGTGGTATATAATAAAGATCATATACATCATTAATTGAGTGAATGTAAAATATAGCGTTTTGATTATAATAGTGACCGGAGTGTGTACAAATAAGCATCATTAATACAACGTTATCGTAGTCAAAGAAATAAATATTAATACATCATCACCGTCCTCCCAAAAGATACCCTGGTCAAATGAAATTAATGAGAATACGTCCATAAAGTAAATTTTATTTTATAATTGTGTTATATATTAATATTTTTTAAATAAAAAATAAAAATCTATAGTAAATTACACTCCCCTTCTCTTTTTTTCTTTTTTCTTTCTTGACAAGCTCCCCTTCTCTTAAATATACTTCAGTTACACTCCTCTTCCTTCTTATGTTTAAATATACACCCCTCTCCTCTCTTATTCCAAACATATTAGAAAATATTCCACTCCCCTCCCCTAAGAGAAGTTTGAATTACATTTTTGTCCCCTCTTATATTAAAATTTACAATTTACCCCGCAAATATTATTTTTTCTAATAATCTACCAAAAATAATAATAATCTAACACACTTCGGAAAAAAAAATAGCATTGCATGTCTATTTTAATATAATCAAAATTTTAATAAAAAAACTTCGCTATTTTTTATTCACAATTTCTTTAACATATAGTTTTAAACCCTATAATAAAATATGAAACAACCCAAAATAAAATTAAAATATGTGAAAAATTACTAAAGACAATAAAGTATATTTTTTAAAAGTTAATTTTATAGTCTAAATTATAAAATTAATAGCAAGATATTTAAATTTAATTATCATTGACATTTAAATTATAAAGAAATGAATTTATTTTTCTAAACGGTAGTTCAAAATTAGTATATATCATAAAAATATTTATTTATGTTAACGTAGTTTAAAGTGTATGCATATTTAATTATTAAGAGAGGGTTGTAATTCACGCATCTTACAGAGGAGGGGAGTATAAATTTTACTTTTCAAAGAAGGAGAGTGTATATTTTAACATAAGAGGGTAGAGAAGTGTAATTCAAGCAAACTGCTCTTATGGGAGGGGAGTGTAATTTATTGATTAAAACTATAAGTAGGCGCCACAAAAAAAAAACTATATGTGTATTTTATTGCATAGGACTGCCTTAGGATACAAACCTTTCATTTAAGATATTTAACAATGTTGCATTTTCAATATTGAAAAACGAACCCATGACCTCTAGTTAAGTTGAAAGCAATTCCTTACAATATGTCGTGCTTTTGCGTGACACAACATGATATGATAAGTTAATTATAAAACTCATTCTAACTTCTCTCTCTATTTAAAATCATTATCTTATAAAACTTCTCATTTTCAGTATTGATTTTTTTCTTATAAAATTTAATTTAATTTAAAATATAAAATAAATGAAATCAAATAAAATATAGATCTATACTAATATAAAAAGGGAATACACCATTAAACAACTGGGCTGTAAATCTAGTATTAATTTTTTGGGCTGGATTTTTATTGGTCAATTTTACCCTCCACTTACTATTAAACAATTGGTTGATTTAATAAAACGGGAAACCCGTTCTCTTAAAAAAAAAAAACATAAAAAGATAATATATTTAATCTACTCCATAACAATAACAATATATAAATGGGATAAGGGATTTAGGGCTGGATTTTCATTATCCAGTTATACGTTTAAAGGTTGGGATTTTGGGCTGGATTTTCATTATCCAGTTATACATTTAACAACCGGTTGAACCATAAACCGAGAGTCTTAACGGTTCAATCTCTGATCCGGTTTTAAAAACATTGCTTTAAACAAATTTGATTATAACAATACAACATTGTTGGTTGATATTATTTTTTTATAAGGCAAGAGTCCAATGACATAAAAAAGGAATGGAAGACAGTCTAACATAGTTGGAATGACTTGCAGATTTCATTATATGTCAGGTGCTCATAAATATATATTATTATAAAAAAGGAAAAAATAAATACAAAAAAGAACTGGGGGAGGCATAATCCTAACCCAGTCAATCCACACAAAGTGTGTGCCAACCCAATCGGGTGATACAAAGAAATAAAAACAACACCGGTGGATGTCTAACTTGCGATGTATAGACCAACCGTCAACATGAAATGGATCCAAGAACCAACAACTCCTTGCGACAGCAACAAGCATAACGTCTCTTTCGAGCCAAACAGTCCAACATCAAAGACTGATGAGGATTTTGAAACTTTCCCCAAGTTATATAGTGCCAAACTTCGTGAAGGTGAGAGATTCGACCACCAACATGGATACAGAACCCCACGCCTACAACCTGCTATGCTGCGACAAAAAGCTTCACGACCATTTCTAGCCAAATCTAATAGGAAGCAACTCAAATCCAATTGAAGGTCAGATCGAGGGATGGTCAATCAACGAGTCTGAGCACCACGAGCACCGCCGACACGGTAACACCCGCACCCACTATTCGTACCAACAACGAACAATAGGTACATGACCATTTCTAACCTAAAAGACATGTTACGAAATACATCCATGATCTTGGAGGAGCAATACAGTCGCGAACATCATATTCAAACCAGAGACGGATCTGAATAAAACCAAATTCGTCTTTTCAGTCATGGTATATGAACCGACCGCCAACACAGGTAGATTCACGGACCAACAACAAAGCACAACAAACATCATGGCCCTTTCACGAAGAACTCTCTATTTTCTCTCATATTCTCACAAAATTCACTTTCTTTGAAACCTAAATATGACCATCTATCAACATCACCTTCAAAAAAATCTTAAATGTTATAACAAATTGGCATATCCCAAAGCATTGGTTTAATTCAAGCTTCATGCAATTGGAAATAGAAGTATAACGTCGAATTAATTCCCTGCAAACCTACCCGTTTTCAAAGGAGAACATTATGATAGGTGATGTGGATAGATTATCATATTTATGTTTCAAGATGTTTGATGCTTCTTCAGCTCTTAGGCTCCTTCCTCACTTTTTGATGAGCCAAAGGGAGAGAATATGCAATGAATTAGATAAATCACCCTTAGCTAGCTGAAAGCTTTCTTGCACTTTAAGATTTCATCTTTTGCATTTCTGATGTGTTGCTCATGATGTTATGTTCGTATGTTCTCAAGAATCATAAGATCAACTTCATGCACATATTGGCTTTACACATAAAGGTTCTGGAAGAAGCAAGAAAAAATACATTATTTTATTTGGACCATGAAGCCTTCTTTGCCTATAAATAACCAAGCCTTCAACAAAGCAAAACTACAATTTTCTTGAGAAGATATCATACACTAGTTTGAAATATTCAAAACTCTCTTTTCTCATAAAGTCTAAATCATGTTTCTCTTTTTCTTTGATCTTTTTAGCAAGATACAAACACTTTAAATTCATTCAAAAGAATTGCAAGAGTTTCTCTTAGAAGAAGAGAAAGAAGATTGTTATTATGAAACAATAGAAATGAGAAAAAAATCTTCATCCATGTGTAATAGAAGGAGTACAATCAGTATATATAGCTAATCGAATTGTACTACACTACACTAGTTGTACTACATCAATGAGAAGTACAATACAAAAGAAATAGAGAGATTACTTGCACTGCAAGTTATTGTCCTTAGTGTACTTTATATCATCCATGTGTGTAGTGTGTGATAGGCCCCCACAAGTTGGAGGCTGATAGATATCTATCATCTTCAACTTGGACAAGAGATTGTTGAAAGGCTGAGGAAGAAGGGCCTTTGTGAAGAAATCAGCTATTTGTTCCTTTGAAGAGATTGGTAGCAATTTGAGAATGTTGGATTGGAGTTTCTCAAGTACAATGTGGCAGTCAATTTCCAAATGTTTAGTGCGCTCATGGAAGACTGGATTGACAGCTATATGAAGTGCACTTTGATTGTCACAGTAAATGACTGGAATTTTGGCACATTTAAGCTGCAAATCCTGAAGAACATAAAGAATCCATTGAAGTTCACAGGAAGCAACTGCCAAAGCTCTGTACTCTGCCTCAAAAGATGATTTACTAACTGTCAGCTGTTTCTTGGTTCTCCATCTAATGAGAGACTTGCCTAGGAAGAAACATTGACTAGATATGGATCTTTTAGTATCTATACAACCTGCCCAGTCAGCATCTGAAAAGCCTTGCAGTTGAAGAGTAGCATCTCTAGGGAAGAAAATGCCACGACCAGGTGAACCCTTCAGATATCTTAAAACTCTTGTAGCAACAGTAAAATGAGCCTGAGTTGCTGAGAAACTGACTTAGTTGTTGAGTGATGAAAGTGATATCAGGCCTAGTAGTGTTGAGATAGAGCAGTCTGCCAATCAATCTTCTATAGGCTGGTATATCAGAATAAGATTCTAAACCATCATTGTACAATTTGATGCTAGGATCTGAAGGAGTGTTGATGGGTTTAGAGTTGAGGAAGCCTAAATCTTCAAGAAGATCTAAGCAATATTTTCTCTGGCATAGAGATATTCCAGATGATGAATGTGCAACTTCAATACCAAGAAAGTATTTAAGAATGCCTAAATCTTTAATCTTGAATGCATCATGTAAAACTTGCTTGATAGAAGAAAATTCTTCTAAAGAATTGCCAGCCAGAATAACATCATCAACATAAACCAACAAAATGGTGAATGAAGAAGAAGTGGTTTTGAGAAATAGAGAATGATCTGATGATGCTTGTGTATATCCACTGATGATTAATAAGGAAGTCTATTTCTCAAACCATTTTCTACTAGCCTGCTTCAATCCATAAAATGATTTATTCAATTTACACACTTGATTGGAATTGGAATGTGAAACACCAGGTGGAATGACCATATATACATCTTCTTGAAGTTCACCATGCAGAAATGCATTTTTAACATCAAGTTGGTGAAGATGCCACTGATGCATGGATGCTAAAGCAATCACAATCCTAACTGTAGTGCGCTTGGCAACAGGTGAATATGTATCAAAGTAGTCCAGACCTTCTATCTGGTTATATCCCTTTGCCACCAATCTTGCTTTATACCTTTATATGGATCCATCAGCATGATGTTTCACTTTGTAAATCCACCTACAGCCAATAGGTTTGACAGTTGGTGGTAAATCAACAATTGTCCAGGTACCAGTTTTATTCAGGGCATCAATTTCATCTTGCATAGCTTTCTTCCAACAATCATGCTTGTTTTCCTCAGTGAAGGTTTTGGGCTCGCTGTGAGTGTGAAGAGACATAGCAAAACAGGAATGAGGATATGAAATATTAGCATAGGAAATATAATTTGAAATAGGGTAATGAGAAGTAGATGCATGTATGGAATTAGTAGTAGAAGAAACGTAGTCTTTAAGATATGCAGGTGCAATTTTGTTTCTAGTAGAAATTCTAGCAGGAGGAGTGGGAATGGCAGTAGTGGTAGGGAGAATAGGGGCAACATCAGGAAGAGGGGATGGAGAAATAGATTCAGGAACATCAATAAAGGGTGGAGGGTATAATGTAGTGCCAATTGTCAATGGTTGAAGAAGGTGAAGTGCTTGGATAAGGTAAAACAGTTTCATGAAAGGTAACATGTCTGGAGACAAAAATAGCTCTAGAGTGAATGTCTAACAATATGTATCCTTTGTAACCTGATTAATATCCTAAGAAAATAGACTTTTTGGTTCTAGATTGAAGTTTAGTTCTGTGAGATTGAAGGGTGGAAGCAAAGCACAAACAACCAAACACCTTGAAGGCATTTGAATCAGGAATTTTGTCATATAAGACATGATAGGGAGATTTATGGTTAAGAAGAGGAGTGGTAACTCTATTGATCAAGAAAACAACATGAAGCACAACATAAGACCAATAACAATTAGGTAATTTGGACTGAAATAAAAGAGCTCTTCCAACATTTAAAATATGTTGGTGTTTCCTCTCAACTCTGGCATTTTGTTGAGGAGTATCAACACAAGACTTTTGGTGCAAGATACCTTTGGAATTATAAAAGGAAGGAAAATTGAATTCAGGACCATTATCACTCATAAGAGTTTTAGGTGTGATAAGAAATTGATTTTCAATAAGAGTGATAAATTGTTGAATGTGAAGTGAAACTTCAGATTTGGATTTGATTAAAATGGTCCAAACAAACCTACTATAATCATCAACAATAGTAAAAAAGTATTTGTGACCATGAATGGAGGGAACACCTAAAGGACCCCATATATCACAATGAAGTAATTCAAACTTAGAACTAGCATGAGATAAACTAGTAAAGAAGGGCAATTTCTTATGCTTAGCAAATTGACAAACATCACAAATGGCTTTATTATCAATACAAATTGAAGGATACAAGGAATTCATCTTTGACAATCTTTGATTGGACAGGCGCCCCAATCTAAAGTGCCAAAGTGTTGAATCAGGAATATGAGTAATGGAACAGTTAATGAAAGACTCATAATTTTTATTTGGGGAAATATTACAATGAGAAACAAGAGAAACAGAAGGCTGTAAAGTAAAGGTTGAAGAAGAAATCCTCAATTTGTATAAACCACCATGAAGGTCAGCCAAACCAATCATCTTGTGGGAAATCAGATCTTGTATAAGGCATTTATCAGGTATAAATTTGACATAACAGTTCAAGCTACTGATAATTTTGGCTACGGAAATCAAATTAACTTTGAAATGTGGGGAATACATCACATTTGTGATATGAAATTGTGGAGAAAAAACAACAGTGCCATCATAATGAATGGTAACAGATGTCTTGTTAGGTAGATGAACATGAACAGGTTTAATAGGGTGATATGAAGTAAAATAATGCAATGAGGAACAAATATGTTCATTAGCACCAGAGTCAAGTAACCAACTATTGGATGAATCAAAAAGAGCACAAGAGAATATAGTGGATATACCTGAAGGAGGAGTGTGAGACATAGATGTGGATGGGAAACTTGGAGTAGAAGTAATATGGTTGGAAGTTGGTGGAGGAGAAGGGGAGCTTGAAGAAATCAATTGTGATTGTTGAAGAAGAGACACAAGATGATTGTAATGCTCCTGAGTTAAACCAGTAAATGAAGAATTATCAATTGTAGAATTCATAGGCTGGTTATCTGCATTCCCAACAGAAGCAGTATTTGTTGAAGAGTTGGATTTGTAAGAATTGGGGTATCCATGCTTTTGATAGAAAAACTCCAAAGTATGATTGGTACGCTTACAAAAGGTACAAAACCTAGAATTGTTCTTAGAACTAGCCACAACAACTTTACTATTTACAAACTGCTTCCTTGCATCATAAGCATTAACAAGAATGTTGAGATCTTCTAACACAGAAGGAAGAGAGATAGAACCATTGTTACTCTCTTCTTGTACAACCAAAAAGTATACCTTATTGATGGAAGGTAAAGTATCCATTAAGAGAACTTGAGACTTAATCACATTAAAATTGTCATTCAAACTAGTTAAAAATTGTATAACTTGGTCTTCAATGCGGTGTAACCTTGCAGAACGCATGGCTTCACAACGGCAAGCAATAGGACAAATGCAATTAGGTATAGGACGATGTGAATTAAGCTCTTCCCATAAAGTTTTCATCTCAGTGAAATACTCTAAAACAGATTTAGATCCTTATTTTAGGTTGTTAATAGAAGAATGTAATGAAGCAATACGAATACGATCTACCTTTGCAAAGCGTTCTTTAAGCTCTTCCCAAACGTCAATGGCGTTTTCATGGAAAACGAGTGTTTGAGCAATAGGAGGAGATACATAATTGATCAACCACGAATGAATAAGGTGATTGCATCGTTCCCATGCATCACGATTCAAATCTTCAAGATCAGGAATAGGAACGGAGCCATTGATGAACACGAGCTTATTTTTCGCGCCAAGAGCATGTTGCATGGATCTACTCCAAGCCAAATAATTCGAACCAGTAAGGAGTGGAGTGACAATAACAGAGTTTGGACCTTCACTAGGATGAACATAGAACACCGAATCAGTGTTTTGCTGAGAATTTTGACCTCGCGCTATTGATGAAGAAGTAGAAGTTCAGAAAAACCGAAAAACATAGTATCGAAGAAGAAGAATGGTGAATATACCAAGAATCAATGGTGAAATCGCGAGAAAACGCAAGAATCAACCAGAAAAGGAATAAAAAAGCAACGAATCGAAGCGGAAAACGAGGAAAAACGGTTAGAATCGAAAAACAGTTAGGTTCAGAACCACTCTCAAAGAGAGTGCTCTGATACCATATTATGAAACAATAGAAATGAGAAAAGAATCTTCATTCATGTGTATTAGAAGGAGTACAATCGGTATATATAGCTAATCTAATTTTACTACACTACACTAGTTGTACTACACTAATGAGAAGTACAATACAAAAGAAATAGAGAGATTACTTGCACTGCAAGTTATTGTCCTTAGTGTCCTTTATATCATCTATGTGTGTGGTGTGTGATAATTGTAAACGGTTGTTTGTTGAAACAAGTGTGTAAACCGAAAAGCCGAA
The DNA here is from genome assembly GCA_946800305.1 of Medicago arabica. Lineage (NCBI taxonomy): Eukaryota > Viridiplantae > Streptophyta > Magnoliopsida > Fabales > Fabaceae > Medicago > Medicago arabica. The sequence goes on from OX326964.1 coordinate 13,306,466, forward strand.
AGAAGATTGTTGTAAAGAAGATCAAGAAGATCTATAAGAAAAGAAGGAGTTGAGATTAATTTATACCTCAACTACCTAGTGGATAATCTCACAATTTTGTGGGGGACTGGAATAGCCCACGTTGAATGAACCATAATAAATCATTAATTGTGTGTGATTTCTCTTTGCATATCCTTTACGCTTACATGATTCAACACACACATCACACTTGAAATTGATTTTGCTTGTTTTATTTGCTAACCAAGTAATAATTGAGAAATTTTTATTGGTAATTTTTAAAAGATCGTAATTCAAACCCCCTTTCTTGTGATGTTATTTTACTTCAAATGCAAATGATGCTCAAAGAGGAACTCATGGTGAACATAGGAATAAAGATGGGAAATGTCTTTTATTGATCCATCAGTGTGTGGATTCAAATATTTTTAAGAAGATTATCAAAGAAAACACAATTTAACAAAGGAGTAGAGAAGTGGGAAAAGAAGAAGTGTAATGTCTTTTATTCGAACTTCGTGTTGTTTGAAGTACCAATTTTTCTTGAATCACCACGTTGAGTCAATAAATTTTTTTCAGTTGTAATAAACCTTAAGCACCAAGTTTAATCAAAAAAGTAAACTACATACCTTAGAAAATTAAAATAAGTCATTACGTGATCCAACTAACTTGAAATCATCAATAACTAACTCAAAACTAATACTTGCACTAATTTCCCTTTTGATATAAACCGCCATGCTCATTTAGAAATCAACTTCCCATCTTATTTCTCAACCTAGTCTTGATAGTCTTCATTGCTGAAAAAGATTTCTCAGTTGTGGCAATAGAAACTGGAAGGGTCATGATAAGGCGGAGTAGTCTATCAATCAAGAAGTAAGCTTTATTCCTCTTAGTTGCAACCAAAGACGAGCATAATTCTTGGATAGTTGATAGATTCTTCAATGGTAGTAAAAAATATTTCAACTCTAAAATAGTGCTCTATTGTTACCTGGTTCTCTTCAAGACGAGAGCGTCTGAATCTTGTTGCTGAATGCAAATCATCGAGATCAGGAATCTCAATATTATGTCTTACGCAAAAAGATCTCACATTAACAAAAAAATTATCCCAACCATCTTCTCTCAATTGTTGAATAAGAGTTTTTGTGTTACGAACCAGAAACATAGCATTAACTACATCTTGAGCTTGTAGTTGCAAGGCTTGACAAAGCACATCTGTTATCCTCATAATTTCTTTCATCAAATGCAAGATAAATATAAAATCAAATGACTTCAAGTAATTGTAAGCACTATCATGATTCCCACTTGTAGAATAATTTGTTGCTTCCTTTGCAAAATTTTTTAAAACAAAACAAGTTGCTTCATACATACGGATCAAGCTACAATCAACAAACAAGAACAACAGATAAGAAAATTAATAACATTCAAACTTAGTAATAGTAGCAATCGTCAATCAACAATATCAAACAACAACCAATCTTAGTAGCAAACAACAACAAACAAACATCTTTAAATTCTAAAATCAAAAAGAAAATCAACAATAGTCAAAAAATTACCTTTCCATTTGGATTGGAAAAACAGAGAGTGAAAAGAAAAAGTATTTTTGTTTGATCTTCTCTGAATGAGAGAGAGAGAGAGAGAGAGAGAGAGAGAAGGGAGTGTCGGAATGAGTGGTCGGTGCCGACGGTCGCACGGTCGGAAATCGATGAGAATCGGCGGCGTGACACTGTGATTTGGGTTGAAGGTTATGGGTTTGTAGCTAGGTAGTGTTTTCAAAGAATGCTAAGAAGTCTAGCGTGTAACAGAGGAACTGGAAGGGGAAAAGTCTGAGAATGTTGGGTGGGCCACTTAGGAAAAATAAAATAAACTGAGGGTATTTTTGTAGTTTCCCTATAGTAAAAAACTTGGGGTGAGTTGTGGCCCACCTCAGCCCATACTAGCCTCCTCCACTGACTATACAATTAATTGAAGATAAGTCTAATGTATGGTATCTTGATACAGGTTGAAGTAACCACATGATTGGGAACAAAGAATGTCGTCAGACCAAAATTCATTAAATAAGAAAGACTTTCAAATTTTGATGATAACAAAGCATGTATCAAGAATGTATGAGAACAATTAGGTTACTCTAAATATGTGTTTTAGTGTCCACTAAATTCTAAGTATAACATAAGTTCATCCTCTAGACCTAGTCAACACTCTAGTCTTCAGTCAACGCTCTGGACTCCAATCAATGCTCCATACTCTCGTCAACATTTTGGACCATGATGAAGTTTTTTGTCTTAGATTAATACAAGGGGCTATATTAAGATTAAGGACAAATATGTGGAAGTCATGTAACGCCCCATTTTGATTCTATTATTTTTAAATGATGTTTGAATATTGTTTATATGATTTTGCATGACTTATTTGATATATATGATTTTATGTGAAATATATGATTTATGTGTGATATATAGTATGTGTTATTTTATTATATAGTTGTTTTATTATTTAAATAAAACATGAGAAATAGAAATAAGTAGTAATAATATTTATTTAGAATTAAGGGGATTAATTATAATTATGTGGAATAAGTGGGAGTTAAGAGAAAGAAAAGAGGGGTTATGTTTTGGGAGTTAGTAAGAAAAAGTCAGACAAAAACATTTCACGTACAATAAAAAAAAAGTGAGTTTTTGAGAGAAAGAGAAGAAAGACCAAGAGGCTAGGAGAAGGGCTAGGAAGGGATCAATCGCTGTAGATTTTCAATTCATTTTGCTGAATTAAAGTAAGGTGGGATTTCCTTCAATAATCATAGTATATAATTCTGAAATTTGATGAATTGTTGTGTTCTTGAGTTAGGGTTAGAAAGTTTATGTTAATTGATAAAATGAGATGAATTGTGTTGTTTGATGCATATTCCTATGTTGTTTTGATTTCTAATTGCCTATTTGACCTGTAAACATCATTGTAAATCATTTTGGGTGATTAAGGAATCAAAAATTGGGTTTTTGGAGTGAAAACTGTTCTTTTCCGTAAGCGAATTCGGCCACCGATTTTCTGAAAGCCAAAACTGGAAAAACACTCACTTTTCACCCGTTTCTGTTTTGAATTAGCTTTCGGTGTAAACATGAAAGTTGTAGATAATTGAGTAAAATTTCTAATGTCGTTGGTTTGACTTCAAATATTTTTATAGAACTTGAGTTATGGTCAAATTACTGCACGTAGGTCACAGTGCATTTTTATGAATTTCAGCACAACTTTCTCCGAATTTGAAATGCAAACTGATATTGATCGGTACTTAATTAGTCTTAGGTGAAAACATGAAAGTTGTAGATAATTGAGTTAGATTTCTAATGCCGTTGGTTTGACTTCAAAACGATTTATAGAACTTGAGTTATGGTCAAATTACTGCACGTAGGTCACAGTGAATTTTTATGAATTTCAGCACAACTTTCTCCGCATTTGAAATGAAAACTGGTATTGATCGGTACTGAATTAGTCTTAGGTGTAAACATGAAAGTTGTAGATGATTGTGCTAGCTTTCTAATGGTCTTGGTTTGACGTGTAAACGATTTTTAGATTTTGAGTTATGATGAAAATAGTCCAAGTGGGTATTCAGAAAATTTTAAGAAAAATTAGCATAACTAATTTTGAGTTAGTCCAAAACTTATGGTTGGTTTCCCAACTTCAAACTTAGGTATTAGGGATTTAGTTGAAGTTTTTTATGAGTATTTGGCTTATGTCTTATTGATCACACTTGCTTTGTTTTTGAAGAATGTTTTGGTTTGATATGAATGTAGTTGATTAATGTATATGTGCTATGTTGATGAATTTTGTCGTAAGAGTTGTTGTGTCAGATTTTGACTAAGTTGTGGAGTGTGTCATAAATGATTAGGCACATATGTTGTTGTCGTAGATGTTGTTGAGTTGTATGTTGATAAACACAAATTGAGTCTATTTGCATTCTCATAACTGTTGGGGGCTTATGCCCTGGATTGTTTATCATTCACCCGTTGGGGGCTTATGCCCTGGAATGTTTATCATTCACCTGTTGGGGGCTTATGCCCTGGGATGCTTTAACCATCCAACTGTTGGGGGCTTATGCCCTGGAATGCTTAGCATTCAACGCGCGTAGTTGGTACCACATGCATGATGCATTAGTTGTCGTTGGAATTGCATTGTCGTAATTGTCGTTGTTGGTCTAGTAGTTGGTGTTCATTGCTGATAATGGCGCTACGTTTTGGTTGTTAAATGTTGTTGATGATAATGTTGTTGATGTATTATATATATACATATGCATTTGATGATGCTTGTTGCTGATTGTTGTTGTTTTCATTAATTTGATGAATTATATATTATTATTATTATTGGATGTGTATTTCACCCCTTCTGCTTGAAAATGTTGCTCTTCATATGAGTAACTTGCAGGTAGCAAAGATTAGTAGGATGTATGGCTCTGTGTCTAGGGCTCTGATACGTAACAGGATGGGGGATCGTTGCGATGTTTTCTTTCATTCTTTTATGTATCAAACTTCGATTATGTTGTTGAATTTTCATGTTGTTGAAAAATGATGATTTTTGTTGGGGCTTTTGTGCCAAGTTAATTGTTGAGGTTGAACTATGTTTTTAAATGAAATTTTCCGCTGCAGTTTGATGAGATTTTCAATGTGGATTAATAAATAGTATAATTTCTATTTATGAGATTTTGAAAAGCAGTGTAATACTCCGTTGTTGAATTACTCTGATATAATTATATTTATTATTACGTTGTTGGGAGAACGGGGTGTTACAAGTCACATTGTGGTTCAAGCCTCTCGATTGAGATTTTATGTACTAGCATTGACTCAAGATTTCGTTAATGATGCATGCAATGACTCTTTACTAAGAAAGGAAACTTTGTTCTAACTTGTGCAAGGAAGTAAGATTCACTGAGAGCATCATTGCTGGAAATGAATGGTTGATTCAGTGAATGCATTTATTCAAGGAATATCTCAACATTCAATCAGGCATTCAAAAACAAGTTATCTTTAGCAAAGATCTTCAATCTTTAACATTATATAAATGATCAAGTTTGTTTGAAGAAGGTTACGACACTTGAACATATTCACGCACATATACATATGCAAATACAAGTATAACATGTTCATATGTTATTATAATTATATACACACTTGTTATATAGTATATTCCTAGTTCAAGAAATGATCAAAGAAATCCATTAAAGATACATTTAAAGTGTACTATGCCTAAATTTATTTACTACTCCTAGAGTTTGTGTATTCACATATTGTTGTATATCTCTGGATTTAGATTAGGAAGTTCTCTAGGCTGAAACAAGGAAATATAAGTCTATGTGTCTTAGTGTTTTTTTTTTTTTGTTAATCATGGAAAGGAGACCGACAATTACTTATTTTAACTTGGTTCCTTAATGTTTAATCTTGCGATTAGTTTGAAATGTATGAAAGCCTAGAAAGGATCAAGACATATTTTTCATTTTGAGCACAACTACTGGAACAAATATAGCCTAACTTGTGAGTATAGAGTATTTGCTATAGCTGGTATTATCTCTACTATTAGGTATTTGTAATTATTGATTTTAGTGGAAATTTTTTTGAGTGACTTTGCCCATGGATTAATTTGCACACTGTTGAATACCACGTTAAATATTGTGTTACTTTTCATTATGTCTTTTACTATTATTGCCGTTATTCTCACATCACGTTATAACACTTTAATTTGTTTCGAAATGAAGTTAAATGGATTGATAAAGAATTACATCCAATTGGTAAAATATTTTACCAAGAGTTTTTATGGAAAGGTTTTCATGTCCGTAATTTAAATAAATTTTTTAAATGGTCAACACAAATTAAACTAACTTTTTGTGTTTCCACCACCCTCACCTTGTAATCCGCCAAATTACTCCCCTATGACATAAATAAATAGGGGACTTCTACGGTACACCTGCAAATTAAGGTGTATCGGTACTCTCCTTTAAAAAAATTATAAATTAACTATAATTTTTTATGAAGAAAATAGTTGTTTATTGTAATTTATATTTTAGAAAATATCATTTTATAAGAAAAAACATCATTTCATTTTTTATAAAAATCATACTAATTTTTTTTACATTTTTTTGTAAAAAATAATCAAAATTCTCTATTATGAGTAATAAAAATTCAGAAAAATTAAATTTTATTACCTTGACGTTTTTGGTAAATAAGATTTAGTTATTATAATTATAGGTTATAGAAAATATTTTTTTCCTACAAAAAATAACTCATTTAAGGATTTGGTGTACCAATACACTCAAATTGTTAGGTGTACCATAGAATTTGCCAAATAAATATTCCCTCCGTCTCAAATTATATATCGCTTTGGAAAAAATTTATCCTAAATTATATGTTGCTTTACGATACTAAAGAAGCATTAATCTTACTTTTCATATTATATCATTAACAATTTATTATTCTCTCTTCTTTTAATTATTTCTTTTATCTTTTACATATCATTTATTATGGACAATGTTGTGAAACAACTCATAATATTTCTTTCTCACAAAAAATTAACTATATTTCTTAATACGTGTGAAATGTCCAAAACATCATATAATTTGAGACAAATGGAGTAGTTAGTTTCTAACAAATGTCAATGTAAAATTTGTTTGCAATGACGATATAAATTACATTTGACACAGAACATACCATGTATATATTTAATTATTTTAATTAATAAGCTGGTGTGGATTTATTTTTATTCAAATCAATTGTGCTGCATCATAAAAATTAGGCAAAGATAAAATAATCACACAGGTTGCAAAAAACAAAACAAAAAAAACAAAAACTAGGTTTTAAAAATGGGGACTATAAACTAATTTTGAGCAAAATAAGAAGACAATTTAAAAAACTGCAAAACACTTTTGTTAAAAATTAACCCTGCTATTTGAGAAAATATGTGACTAATTTAAAGTTTTTTCAAAGATAAATGCTTTTTAACATCTAAAATTTTATTTCAAATATGGTGTCATTTGATTTTTGTGTACATTTTTAAAATAGATGTTAATTATAAAAGATAAAAAAAAAAGTAAGATAAACATTTGTATTTTGACGTTCAAAGAACACAATTGTAATATCCCACTCTGCTTTTTATTTTTTAGGTATTAGCCATTTGAAGTTAATCGGAGTCGAATCACAAGAGTCTAGAGTTTAGGGTTCTCAAATGTATTTAAACTTATTGAATTTGATGTAAAAACATGTCATTTATTTTAATCAAGTGTCTTATCTCAATTTTCAAGACTTTTATCGAGTATACTTTCGGATTAAAATTTTCCAATCGTTACAACAACCCTTGATCAAATGATATGTAAAGTTTGATTTAAGATTTAATTTAATGAGAGATCAAATTAAAATAAATTATTCAAATACAGAAGTCAGTTGGTTCAATAGATCTCGCATCGTTAACCAGAGATGGAGATGTATGCTAAGAGATAGGTGGAGTTATATCTAAGGCATGAAAAATATACAATCGATTAAGAGAAAACATATGAGTAATAATTATTGAAATTCAATCTGAATACAACTTTATCTATTATGTTTCAATTTACTTTGATAAAACGTCAAGAAAATACTTTTACAAAACTTTGTCCATAAATTTCGTCGCCATGAGCAAAAATCGAGTTAAACATGATCTCTGTGTATTCAATATTTTGTTTTTGATTAAAAAAAACGGCATACTTATTGTTATACACATAAATTGATTTATGATTTATTAGCAATTCACGTATTCACATGTTTGTGTATTTAATTTGGTATACCTTTGCACAAAATGATCTAATTTGATCATTGGTTTATTTTATCAAATAAGCAAGACCCTAGTTGATTATCCAAATCAATTTGTTTTGTATTCATCTCATTGGTTTGTGATGTACAATCGGTTCGTTAGCGCGTAGTTTTGTAAAAGTATTAAAATTCTGTTTCCGCTACGCTAAAATACGCCAATCTATTCAACCCTTCTAGATCACAGATAACCATAATAACTAACAAGTGGTATCGGAGGCAGTTACGATCGTGGAAATGCCGGTTATGTTAAAAGACCTTTTTTAAATGGTTATACAAACAAAGAGGTTTATGTTTCACAACCTCCCGATTTTGAAAACTTTTAACATCCCGATTAGGTTTTCAAATTGAAACGAACTCTTTACCGACTCAAACAACCTCGTAGAGCTTGGTATGAGAGGTTTAGTCATTTTCTATAAGATAAGGAATAATGAAAATAAAGCTATTTGGAAGCATGACAACTAAAAAAGTTTTGTAAGACTTGCATATCTTATTAATTGGGATGAAAAGCTTCATATACTAAAATGAGCAATGACGCGATACATTAAATTTGTCATAGACTTGTTTCACGAATTGAAAATTAGAATAGCGTTTTATTAATCCGGAGTCTTTGGATAAAAGCATATCATTTATATTGATTGATAACTATTCTTCGTCTTGTCTTCGGACAATTTGGGACGAGCATTGACAACTCTGCAATTCTTCCTAACTTCACCAGGCTTATCGGACTGCAAGTCACCCAATTTCAACATTCCTTCAACAAATGCTTTGAAAAACTCACTTTGATCTTCACTAAACGAACTCACAAACCCTTTTGTTTGAGGAAAAGTGAAAAGTGTTTGATCAGAGTTGAGAAATCCTCTTCCACCAACCAAGTCTTTGAAATATTGGTTATCGAAAATTACGGGAGTTGCATCAAGGTTTCCTGTCGTATTTTGATCAACATTTAGTGGACATAGCTTGTCAAGCTCTGCCCTAAATGCAGGATCAATTGCAGGGTCAGGCTTTCCACTACCGGATTGATTGTATAGCCGAAACATGATCGAGAAACAACGAGCTTTGCCGATAGAGTGTGATCCTGAGAGTGCTACAAGGTCTTTCACACTGAGGTTGTATTTTTGGAAGAGATTAATGAGAGCTGTAGCGTTAGTTCTTGGACTTGGCATGATATCACTTGAGTTATCTTGACTTGCTGTTAAGCTGTCCAATCTTCCTGACCTCACTTCCCAATTAGGCCCTCCTGTCTGTAATGAAAGTGAGAAAAAAAATGAGTAATTTTGAATATGCAGTCTCAATAAGGATCCAGATGGCACAATAAACGATCTCAGTCATTCAGTGGCGGAGCTCTTAAAGAGCTCATGGGAGCAGTGACTCCCCCCACTAAAAAATATTAAAATAAAATTACATGGGTAAGGTAGATACTATAATACATCTCATATTTAAAGAAAATTATTAGACCTTATCTCATTTGGCTCCTTCTGATTAAGTAAAATTGTATACAACTTTTATGTTACTATTTTTCGTTCCCCCTAATATTTTAGGTAAGATCCGCCACTGCAGTCATTAATTTGAGATCGGATAGCTCACATTACACGATAACAAAATAAGATTTAAAAGACCTCATCCTTTAATTCGAAATCAAACGGTTGAGATAAAAACTATGCAATGCAATTTTTGCACCAAATCTATTTTCTTCTCGACGGACAATATTAGAAAAGGGAAAAATAATTCGAAAAAAAAGATAGCAAAATTACACAATTAATTAAATACAAATTAGATCAATATGGTAAACACTTTAGCATTGGAGAAACACACAAAAGATTGGTGATAATTTTGAAAACCTAAAATAGATTTATTTTATCACTTTCAGTGATAGTGATAAAATAAAATAAATAAATCAATTGTTAATGTTATGTGCACATCAAATATAAAATTAAAATACTAATTATTGATTTTCTAGAAGAGTCATATTTATTTTTTTAAAATAAAAAAGAGTAAATAAAAAAACAATAAAAAAGAGTCAAATTCATTAGTAAAAATTTTTCCTTTTCATAATCATAAAAGAAAAAAAATTGAGAGAGAGAGAGATACATACCAGTGCTACAGCATCCCTAGAAGCCATGATTATGATATCAGCACAAGAAACAACTCCAGGGCAAGCTTTCTCTAATGCTTCCTTGACCTCATCAACAACTTCAAATGATCTAAGTGAATTTATATTTGAAAGGGCCAATTTCTCTCCAAGCATAGTTGGTGTATCATCAAGCAACACAGAACCATCACACCCCTTCAAAAATTCAACAACTCATTCAACCAAAGAAAAATAATTTTACAAATAAAAATAAATATATTTTAATTCCTATCATCATTTTATTTTAAAAATAATAATAATAGGGCGCCTTACATATTTTATATTTAATCTCTGACTAAAATATTTATTGCAATTATGTGACAAAATATTTATACATAAATCTAAAAAACAACTGATTGAAAATATTGAATTTTGATGGTAAGAAAGAGTAAAGAGAGAACATACATTAACAAAGCAATCATGAAATTGAAAGCGCAAAACTGATGCAACACTTCTTGGTTCTTTTTTAAGAGCATTTCTCATAACATCTCTCACAATTGTTTCAGCTTGTGGACATGTTTTTGAGTAATACCCTTGTCGAAGATCTGCTGATGTTACTATGATTATGTTTATGATGAAGATCAGAAACATAAACATGGTACTTTTAGTTTTGTTTTGAACCATGTTTGTGTGTGTGTGGAAAGAAGAGACAGGTAAATTACAAAGTTTGTAGATTTTGTTGCTTCCCACTTTGATTCAGTGGATATTTATAGTGGTAGAAGAAGAAAAAGAGAGTGAGTGGCTTGTAACTTTATGACATATAGTAATAAAAAAAATATATGGAGGGGTTATGGAATATAATAATTTTGTTGACTAAAATGTGTCATAATAAATGCTTATTTTCTTAGTCAAAATATAAAAATAGATAATTGGTTACTTGTATCTACTCATTAAATCAAGAAATTATTTAGGGAAATGATTAATTGTGTTGATTTTAAAGGTAAAATTAGCATCATTTACTAAAATACTCTTATTAATTGTAGTTAATGGAGTATATTAAGTTGGATGAAATTCAATAAACAATGGTATTCCAAAGTGACACTTATTTTGAGACAACAAAAATGCTAAAAAAGACAATTATTTTTTAGACAGAGGAAGTACCACGTGTCATTTAATGTCAATGAGGTCTGTTTGAACGGTTAAACAATAAGTACTTGACAAAACAGTGCAAGACAGAACATCACAACCCCGTGCAAAACAACATAGAACAAACTTTAATTGTATTGAATAATTATTGGTCTTGTACGATTTTCGGTGGACAAAAAGTTATTTTGGTATTTAAGACAACTTGAATGTGGGACAAGTAGTTCATTTGGTTTAGCGAAGGATAAGAATTTCAGTTTTTAACATGTCTCTTGCCTCCAGATTGTCATTTTTCTAAAACTGTTTTACAAATTAAACGATGCACAACTAGAGTTGTCGTGCTTTGTCCTTCACTTTATTAGCAAATCAAACAATCGTACATTTGTTTTTTTGAACGGTCGTTTAATGTATATTTGGTCTGAAGGATAGAGTTAAATAAATAATTATAGTTTTTTAAAAATAAATAATTCTATTATAATAAATTAAATATATTATAATATATTAATTTACAATCATTTTTATTAATAAATTACTAAAAAATAAATAATTATTTTTATTATGTATATTTAGTAATTTCATTTATCTTAATTTTACATTAATTTACAAACTTTTTTTTGTTTCATTGATTGAAAAATAATAAATTAAATATTAAATTTTCATTTAATGCATTTTTTGACTTGATAAATTTTCGTTGACTAAATTTCCAAAAAAAAATTAACCTTACATAATTTCAAAATCTAATTTGTGAAAAATTTCCCACTTTCAATTTCCCCCAAACCAGAGATATAAAGACTAAACTCGACTGAAATTCGTTAAAACTGATGTATAGGCCATGTGTAAGAACGTTAATTACCGTATTAAAAACTAGTTTTAATTTTGACTAATAAGATATATGTCTATGAGCAGTATATTTTTGTCTATGAGCAGTATATATGGAATTTACCATTGACCGAATGGACGAATATTTTAATCGGGATGACCCCTTAAAAAAAACGTATTAGTCAAAGCATATTCTCTATGTTATCATAATCTAAAGCAATATTTTAAAAAGCAAACCGATCATTGAACCACAAGATCATTAGCTAAAAGAGTTATATCCTCCTGTCTCAAATATACGAAAAATCTTATAATTAAGATCGGAGGAAATATTGATTAAATTACTGATTGAATTCTAAACATTGTCACAAATTTCCTCCTGTCACAAATTTATTCTTTAAAATTAAATTCTAAACATTGTCATCACACAATAAAATAGTATAATTTCAAATAACTTTTCAACCAAGTCTAATTAAAAAGCCAAACACATTTTTATTGAAATTTTTTGTATATGCAAGTTGTAAATTTTGCTCATAATGTATCAATATTTGTAAGAGTGTTATTCTTCTCACTTCTCAAATTTCTCTTTACTTTTTCAATTGTCGTTATAGTAGAAGAGTGGATTGAATCTTTGGTTCAAAGTTTCACCGGTTATGTTATACAGAAAAGATGCGGTGATTATGATGAGTATCATCCAGAACAAGTCCGATAGTTATCATGCTCTTGAACTTTGGGGGTAAGTTAGTCTTCTATTGTAAATGTTCTAAAACAATATAAGCTTAAAATGGAAAAGTTATATAAGTAACGCAAAGTTTAAAATTAAAAAGAATAACGAGGAGTAACAACAATTAAAGCAAGTAATTGATTTGACAAGAAATCTTAACTTATTGGAAGAGAAAATTGCAGAGAAATAAACTAATGGGTTGCCTTGCATTCAACACGTGTTTTACGTCTCGAGCCTAACATATATGTCTACGTTGTGCCTAGGTGACCCAAACCTTCAGGCTCCTTGTTTCCATCCCACTCAACCTGATCATAGTCCTCAGTTGTAAAGCTCTCTATTTCTTAAGTACTTTCCTTCGGTGCATAATCTTTGGTAACTTTCGGCTTATGTTTCAATTGTGAGAGCCTAATGATTTCATACTCTCGTCCACTGCCTATCACTATCTCTCCTCGATCCACATCTATCAGGGGCCCTGTCTGTTGCCAATGACGGCCTCCCCAACAATACAGGTGCAAAACAATATTCTTTCATGTCCATTACCACAAAATCCATCAGGAAAGAGAATTTGCTTACCCTTACCAATACATTTTCTACAATCCCGCATGGATGGGAAATTTTCCCGTTTGTTAATCCTACTTTTATCCTAGCTGGTTTCATTTCGCACCCTTATAATCTCTTGAAATTTGACAGAGCCATGGTATTTACGCTTAACCCTAAGTCACATAATGCACCCCCTAAAAATAATTCTCCTATGTTGCATGGGATGCTAAATTTCCCTGGATCTTTTTTCTTTTCAGGTACCTTGTATCATTTCGACATCTGATAATGCCTTCCAAAACAATTGTATGAACTTCTCTTTTCATCTTCTTTTGTTAATCCCTTTAAATAATTGATGCAACTTTGTTTGACCCTTTTCTACCGCACCTTCAACTGCCTCCCAACATATGCATCTTTTTTGTCCTTTCTTTTAGCACTTACAAGATCTTCTTTTCTCTTGCTTCCTGTGAACCATTTACCTGAATCGTGTCACATTCTTTCCTAACATGTTTTGTTTCTTCCATGCTATATGTTGCGATGGTTTCGTTGATTTCTTGTGCAATTATTGACAACTCAGTTTTCATTCTTTTTGTATCTTCGCTTAGTGCTCTTGCTTCCTCCTCCATACTTCTCATGAATTCCCCATACATTTCCTTTACTTGTTCCATCTTCTCTGCTTCAAAACTGGTTGGTGGCATTCTAGTTAAGCTTCCTTCGAGGTTTTCAGGCTGGTATGGTAGAACTTTGTTCAAACTCCTTTACTATTGTGTGAATACCCCTAAGTATTTTACCTATTATGTTGTTAATCTTAATTTAGTGGGCAGAAAGCTTCCCGAGGGGTGTGGCTTTTCACAAAAATCTCATCTTATCTGGTTAGTTGTTAATTACGGTACTTCCAACTGTTTAGAGATGGTTTCTAGCTTGATTCCCATCTATTTGTTGCTTGCAAGCAGATTTTCTGGAAATGTTTGCTCATCTTTTTAATTACTTATTTGGTTTATTATATAATCAGTTAGGGTTAATAATCATTTTGGGCCATGTTTTCAATGAGTACCTTGATTTCTTCCGCGGTTTTGGTCTTCATTGTTCCTTTGGATGATGCGTCCAACAACATGCGTGTTTTTGGTTTCAACCCAGCTATGAAGAATTGTATGTTGTCCATTTCATTTACTATATTCCCTGAACTTTTTTTTTTATCATAAGTTTAAAATTTTCCCACGCATCATATAATACTTCACCTTCATGGTGTTTGAAGCTTGAGATTTCCTTCTATCCTGCTAAGTATTTTTCTATTGAGAAGTAACGGTCCACAAACTCTCTCTTTAGTTGATCCCATATTGTGACAATGTCTCCTGATAGTGCGTCGAGCCAGTCCTTTGCACTTTCCGATAAAAGAGTAACAAAACAAGCGGAGACATTTTCAGATACCACTGGTGGATTGATTGTGTTGAAGGCGTTCAAAAACTGTGTTAGATGGTCGTTGCAATATTCTGATTCCTTTTCCTGAAAATTGGTTAGTTTTTAAACTATTCAACACACTATATTTGATGTTGAACACCACCATGTTTGTCGGTTGGAACCTAAGAGAAACTTCATCCATGTTTTCCAGCCTCTCATAGTCTCCTAAAGTGATAGAAGGATTGTCATTTCCCATCTATGACTCGTCAGATGAAAAGTCTTGAATTATGATGATTTTGGTGTGATTTGTCCTTTCATTAGCAATTCAGGCAGCTTTTCGAAGTGCTCTTTTCAGTTTTGTTTATGACGGAATCTAGTGGCAGAATACCTAAACTGGTACCACACATGAAATAAACTAAACAAGGTTTTTAGTAGTACCACTGATTGTATATCAAGTGTTTAAACCAAACTTTTTTGTTTGTTTAGAAGTCTCTTGTTTTTGTGCTTGAGCATAGGAAATATCTTGCATGTGTGCTTGAGTATTTGAAGTCTCTTGCTTGTGTGGTTGAGCATTTTTAATCAGATTAGATTATAGTGAAAATCTCCTTGGAAGTGCAAGGGGGACTAATCTACTTCCGGATTGTTGAAGGAACCAATATAATTGATTTATGTCTTTCTCTTCTCTCTCTCTCTCTTTCTCTCTCTCTCTCTCTCTCTCTCTCTCTCTCTCTCTCTCTCTTATCTGTTATATTTGTTGTGCAAGACTCTGAACATTGATCCAGACTTTGAACTCTATCAAACTCTGAACTTTGGACTTAGTTTAAAAAGAAGAAAAAGCTAACGCAATTCAACCCTCCCATCTTATGTTTTTCTCACCTTCAGAAACATCTCAGAACCAACATGTTAATGTTGTTGAAACCGATACTGAGATCCCTTAAACTATTGTTGATGTGGTTGAAGATCAAACTGATGTTTGGTTATGAGTATTAAGGTTCTGGATGTGGTGGAAGAAATTGATCCTAATGATCTTTCACTTAGCCAAGCTATTGCTCAAAGTGTGGTTGTACGAGAAATGATCTTGTTCCTGACTAGTTGTGTGTGGATGTGCACTCTGCTGAGAAGTATTTTATGTGTTATGATCATATGTGATAATGCTCATATGTGGTTACTACTCGTGTGTGTATGAGTGTTTTGTGATGAACGGTTTGTTCTTCTGTGAAGACTGTGTGTGGGGGTACTTTGTTTAGGTGATTCTAGTGTGCATTGTTGTTTATTGCGGAATCTTAATTTGATGGACTCTCTTGGGTGTCTAAATCCGCTGCTGATAATTTCTGATAAAGTGGTGTTTGAGAAATCTAGATGTTCTTCTAAACACTATCAAGAAGTTGTGATTGTAATTACTCCAAAAGCAAGGTCTGATAAGAAGTGGAGTAAGGTGTAGGTTCCAGCTAGTTTGAAGAAATCATTGAAGAGGAAGCATGTTCCTCCTAGTGATACTGAGAAAGATGTTGAGAATGATGTCCTGGACATCATGTCCCCTGGCAAGAAGAAAGTTTGTTGGAAAGGGGATCTCTATGAATGTTCCCTCTGCTCCAATGGATATTGTGTCATTTCACTCTTAAGCAAGTGTATTTAAGTGAAAGTATGTGTTTTTATGAAGATAGTTACTAGTGTTATGAGAAGCTGGATTTTGGTGATTGTGTTTTATGTTATCAAACTATGAAGCTTCCAATAGTTTTTCTAGTTATAATCACTGAGAGTTTTCTGATCTGATACAACACCCTGAGATTGTGAGGTCATATGAACTCCAAAGCAAAAAGGAAGTGACTTTGAATTTTGGCTATAGTCCTTATGTCGGACCACATGTCCCAGACATTGTGATATTTGCTGGTTTGCATTTGTTGTTTCCAAGAACAATGGTTTATTAAGCCTTGTCATATTGTGCAAACAATGGAGAGATGTATGTGTTATGAGTGATGACTCTGATGTTTTTTGTGCTAGATTTGATATGTTTCCTTCGCTTCTAATTTATATCTGATATGGTATGTCTCCTAAGATGTTATCGTGGTTGTAGCAGCTCCGTGCACTGTGTGGTAGTTATGATGGATGTTTTGACAGGATTTGTAAGCCTTTGCTCTAGATATTTGTGCACTTATGTGCTGAGATCTTATGTTCTGTTACTACTGTTCTTATTTCTGCTTCTGTATGCATGGTAGTTTTTGTCAAAAAATTTGGCTAAAAAGGAGGAGGTATTGGTAGATTTTATTATATGTCATATATGCCTATTAAGGGGGAGCATTACCTGAGGGGGAGTAGCGTATTTTTCTGATATGCTGTTGAGGGGGAGTATTATGTTTGACTAGCTTAATGATGTGATAGTAAAAATGTATGGGCTTGATGCATGGATGAATGTGCGTGTGTTGAGTTTCTGGTACACTGATGTCTAGATATCCTGATGTGAGAATTTATTTTTCTCTGAATTTTTTTTTTTTGAGTTTATTTCTCCCTGGGTGTTTCTGTGAGAGTTTATTTCTCTCTGTTTGTGGAAGTTTATTTCTCCCTGGGTTGTGTATTGTGAGAGTATGTTTCTCTCTAGAGATGTTTTTTTGCGAGGCTGGGTTTTATCCATTTATGGTGCATGCCTCTGATGTTCTTGATGATGTTCCAACTTGTCCATTGTGTGTTAGTTTTGATGTTTCTTTTGAATTTAATGCCAAAGTTTTCTTTTATTACTTTCTTTCAAGTTGAGTTCTTGTGTTAAAAGGAAAGAATGTATGATTGTATCCCTCCTATTCTTTTCATCTCTGCAAGTTGAAGATGTGTTATGTAAAGGTTCTTTTAGCCAAAATTTACCAAAGGGAAAGATTGTTAGGTTTGTAGACTATAATTGACCGCATTTTGTTAAAACAAGTGTTCTAGCAAGATGTTGGACAAGATGTCTTGACATGTTGGTACGGCATAACAGCGTGCCTGGTTTTGCATTCTTGGAAGAATTGTTTTAAACGTGAGATCACTGAAGATTTTATTGAATATATGATTCACGTGGATTGTTGTCCAAGAAGCGTGTGATTCTAGAAAGCTGCAGAGGTAGGTTTATGTATTACTATGTTTCCTAAAATGGATATCAAGACATTTAAGGAAATAATATATTTGCTCCTAGAAAATTGTGAAGACCATATATTTGTTTTGGTCTGCTGATTGTTTAGCATGTGAAGAAAAAGCACAAGATGCTAAATATCCATATAAGGAAGACTCAAACCCTTGTGAAAGCATCAAAGCCGTCATATCAAAGAAATAGTCTTTTAGGGTTTCGTGTCCTTGTTAAGTCTTGTGCTTTATTGTATACCTCTCTGGTTGCTGCTATTGATTATCAAAGCACAAAGTTGGTTTGTTTTAGTTGAGTTGTATTAGATTAAAATCATCTTATGAGAAAAGAGTCTCATTAGGGTTTTGAGTTCTTGATTGTGACTTGTGAGTCTCTCTTTGTATCACCTTGATGCATTGAGTTGAACTGATAGTTGAATTGTATTTGTGAATCACTTGTAAGCTTTTAAGCTAGAGATAATTATGTTTCTTGAAATGTGTCTCCACCTTTTTGTATTTGTCCTTATCACTGGTAGAGTGATAGAGAGGAAGTGAGAGGGGGGGTCTCTTATCTAGGAGGGTCTTAGATAGAAATACCACGGGTGAGAAGGCAGTGAACCAGAGGTTGTTCACATAGGAATTTGAATTAATACTATTATAGTGAATTTCCTTCCTAACTTTGGAGCCCCCAGATGTAGGTGATGTTGCACCGAACTAGGTTAACAAATATCTTGTATTATTTCCTTCTTGCACTTTACACTAAGTTATTTGTTATTGTTATTTGTGTTGTTACGATGTCCTGACATTACATTCGACATTTCTGATGTCCTGACATCGTATATGACATATGTCCACTACGTTCTAGAATTTCAGTTAGGAAGGTGATCATATGTAGATAAACTTTTGAACGAAATTCAGTACAAATATATTATTATTGGGACTAATCAATTTTAGTGAACACAATGATATTGATGAAATTTGGTTGAATATATACTTCTCATTCAATCATTCAATAATGTGTCATATTTTTTATAGTATTAGTTTTAAACGAAATTCAAATGTTAAATAAATTTTACCTACATGTATAGGTATCCAACCAAATCACCATGTATCAAAAAATTTATCAATAATCCTAAAAAATAATACCAATAATGTTTTTAAAACAATAACAAATTAACTCATTGTCGAAAAATCTAAAAATTTGTGCAATATGGACTCCAATGCAACTCAGTATCCACCCTCACTTCTAGTATGAGCCATATGTATAATTCTCACATTGTAATTTTTAATCCGACTCTAATATCATATTAAATAAGTTTGAATCTCATCCTAAAAAGTAATTCAAATGATGAAGGTGTTTGAACACATTTACACATCTAACACTTAACTCTTATAAACCTGACCACTGACTTATAAGATGATGATTGTCCCTACTTAAAAAAATGATGTTAGATAAATGTGTTGATATTATTGTCTTTACGAGTAAGAGTATCTATTGTACTCCCATAATATAGTTTGCTTCTAAAAAAGTATAAAAACATGCTCGAGTTATATCTCATGTCACTTTTAAATTAATAACCGAAAAAGAAAAAAAAATACAACTAAGTATAAGAATGAAATTGAATCACCGTAATATTGTAGAGTGTATTAAAACAAAATTCGATTTTGCTCTTTTTATTTTTTTTATTTACGAGAGATAAACACATGAAATATATTAATGATTTAGTAGATTTAACTAATAGATTTCACTAAACTATCACATCTATTTGTCTATTTATTAGGAATGGTAAAATGAATCGAATTTGCCGGGTTAATCCATTTACCGCTATTTTTGGTGGGTTGGGTCGAGATTTTGAACCTGTCACTAATAGGGTGTTCGCTCTGTCTAATCCGCTAAAAAACGAGGCGGTGACGGGGCGAGTTAGCGCGTTGAGTTGATATCTTAAAAAGAAACTCATTTTATTACTTTTATTTCATGATTTTAGTCTCACATTTTTAACATTTAGTCAATTGATAATTCATGAATGTCTTATAGATTTTTAGATGATGTAGTTTATATATTGATTTCCTTAAATTAGCTTGAAATTTATATATTTTAATAAATATTTTGTTTTTAAATATTGACGGGTCAACCTGCCGGTTCGTCATAAAATGGGAAGAAATAATATTTTTAACCCAACATCTCTAATTGGTCCGTCCTACTCCACCTTTTTTAGACGGATTATAGACAGAGCACGAGAGAATGAGACAGGTCGACCCTTTTTGCCCCTACTCATAAATAAATAATAAATGAGAAAAAATTAATGGAATAAAGCTAAAGTCATTAAAAAAGAATTTCACTTAGCTCAATTTACTTTACTCAATATTTATGAAAATGAGAAATAGCAGAAAAGTAGTAAAATCGATTGGTATCTAATTTGACTTTTTTGATACTTTATGCAACATTATCAGAAAGTACTGTACATACATAGTCATAGATATAGATATAGATATGTTTAGTTTAGTTTTGTGTCTCCGTCATATGTGGTAACGTCCCTTTTCGACACACCCAGATGCATTGAACTTGACCACCACATGCATTACTTTACTATTTATATTTATTATTATTAAAACAAAACTATATATTATATACTTTAATTTAATATACTTTATTATTTTATACAACTTGTTCCTGCTACACTATTCGTTACTTTTCCTGTTTCTTCCTTCAGTTTTCTTCTATTATTCCTCTTGCAGATTATATTCATTTCATTTCCATGTAAGTTTCAAGATCACACCTTCTTTTTTTTTAATTTTTTTTCTATTTTTTTTCTAAATTTAATTCTATTCCACCTCCTCCTTAATTTGTTAATTTTATTAATGTATGTCCATAATTATATTTGATTCACCTATTTTTAGCAAATTTGTTTTAATTTTTATGAAGCATGTAATTATTATAATTAGTAAAGACTAGAGTATTAGGAAGCTAAATTACATATACTAATTTGGTTCATGAAAGTGTTTAATTTTTAATCTTAATTATTTTCTAAGGTTAGGTAGCACACATGTTTTTGATAGCTGTATGAAATTAAGGGTGTGATGATTTTGGGGGGTTTAGTTAGCAATGGGATAATGCTGCTGGATTTTGAGATTTTGATAATTTGTTTGTTGTTAATAATAGACACTGTTTTGGTTTTATGAGAATAGATTAATAAAAGGGTAAGTTTTTATTTTTATGGTAGTTTTTTGTGGTAATTGGGTATAAAGAAAGACCATATTTTGAAGATTTTTTGTATCTTTGACTTTGCTTTTTATGTTCATTTGGGATGAGATGAGATTGTCTTCACTGGTTTTGTAGTTCTATGGTCATGATTGTTTCAAGGGAATTCGTATTGATAATTGCATTAACCAAGTGGTTAACGAGCTTTAGTAAAGGTCGAATTGATAGGGAGTATTCGAGTTCCAACTTTGGGTGGAACAATTTACTTGCATTCTGGTCAAACTCTGGATTACCAGCTATGAAGTACGGACACTCCTCGGATAAGGCGTGTCTCGGTGTTGGATATGTGTCGCACACGACACCGACACTTATAATTACACTGAATTATGTGATTTTCTCAAATTATTAGGGGTGTCGGCGTGTCAATGTCCGTGTCGTGTCCGTGTCCGAATCCGTGCTTCATAGATTATCAGGGCCCTTTGCCCGGAAACTGGTGGATTAACTGGTGCTACAAGTTATTAGGAGGGATTGAATGATGGTGGATTAACTGGTTCAATTGGTACTTGATAGTTGTTTTCATTAAAATTGTAGTATTATTATTGTGTTTTAAGTTCCACTTCCTGTGTCTGATGCTTAAATTTTATGTCTTTCAATGTAGTTATGTGATTACGGCCGAATTGGCTGCGGTGGTTCAATTCAATCATGATGGAATCCTGCAATTGTATTGAGCCACAATGGCCAGCAGATGATTTGTTGATGAAATACCAATATATATCAGATTTCTTCATTGCCCTTGCTTATTTCTCGATCCCGCTCGAGCTTATCTACTTTGTTAAGAAATCTGCAGTATTTCCATATAGATGGGTCCTTGTTCAGTTTGGTGCCTTCATAGTTCTATGTGGAGCAACACATCTAATTAATTTATGGACCTTCACAATTCATACAAGAACCGTGGCAATTGTAATGACCATCGCCAAGGTTTTAACTGCTGTGGTATCGTGTGCCACTGCCCTTATGCTTGTACATATTATTCCCGATCTATTAAGTGTTAAAACTAGAGAATTATTTTTGAAGAACAAGGCTGCAGAGCTTGATAGAGAAATGGGCTTGATTCGTACACAGGAAGAAACCGGTCGACATGTTAGGATGTTGACTCACGAGATTAGAAGTACTCTTGATAGACATACGATACTGAAAACGACTCTTGTTGAACTCGGTAGAACTCTTGGGTTAGAGGAATGTGCATTATGGATGCCGACACGTACTGGGTTGGAGCTTCAACTTTCTTACACATTGCGACAGCAGAACCCTGTTGGATATACGGTACCTATTAATCTTCCTGTGATCAACCACGTATTTAGTAGCAACCGCGCAGTTAAAATTTCATCGAATTGCCCGGTTGCTAGATTACGACCTCATGCTGCAAAATACATGCCTGGAGCAGTAGTTGCTATTCGGGTTCCTCTCCTAAATCTTTCTAATTTTCAAATATATGATTGGCCTGAGGTTTCAACTAGAAGCTATGCTTTGATGGTTTTGATGCTTCCATCTGATAGTGCTAGACAGTGGCATGTACATGAGTTAGAGCTGGTCGAGGTAGTTGCTGATCAGGTTAGTAATTCGCCATTTTATTCAGTTTCCTTTGTAGCGTATTTCTTTACATGTTGTTTGCTTCACTTTTATTTGACCGAAATTCTTTTACATGGACCTGTTTTTACACCAGGTAGCTGTTGCTCTTTCTCATGCTGCAATCTTAGAAGAGTCGATGAGGGCAAGGGATCAACTTATGGAGCAGAATGTTGCACTTGATATGGCAAGAAGAGAAGCAGAAACTGCAATTCATGCTCGCAACGACTTTTTGGCTGTTATGAATCACGAGATGAGAACACCAATGCATGCAATTATTGCACTCTCTTCATTGATGCAGGAAACAGATCTGACTGCTGAGCAACGTCTAATGGTGGAAACAATACTGAAAAGCAGCAATTTATTAGCTACACTCGTCAACGATGTTTTGGATCTTTCACGGCTCGAAGATGGCAGTTTTCAACTTGAAATATCAACATTTAACCTTCATTCATTGTTTAGAGAGGTAAAATTTTCGCCCAAATCCCGAAAAATTCAACTATATTAGTCTGACTAGTAGCTTATGATCTTTGAGTTTCTTCAAAAGCTTGATGTTGTTAGATTTGTTATTCTGATTGCAGGTCCTTAACTTGATTAAACCTGTTGCATCTGTTAAAAAGCTGTCACTCACTTTACATTTCGCATCAGATTTGCCGGTGCATGCGATTGGTGATGAAAAGCGTCTCATGCAAATTCTTCTCAATGTTGTTGGTAATGCTGTTAAGTTCACAAAAGAAGGCAGCATTTCCATTGCCGTGGTTGTTGTAAAGCCTGAATCCTTCCGGGATATTAGATTTCCCGATTTCCTACCAGTACCAAGTGATAGCCACTTTTATTTGCGAGTACAGGTTTGTTTCGTCAAGCTTGACTAATTTTCTTCTGTTTTGGTATATTGTATTCCCTGTTATCTGATTTCGAAGGTGGAATATATTTTGTTTTCCACATTATAGGTAAAAGATTCAGGATCAGGAATCAATCCACAAGACATCCCAAAGTTATTCACCAAGTTTGCACAAAACCAAACATTAGCAACAAAAAATCCTGTTGGAAGTGGGCTTGGCCTTGCAATTTGTAAAAGGTATTATATTCTTGTATAGTTACTGATATGAACATATTAATCTGTTTTCTATTCCTTGGGATATAGTATATTTACAAAATTAGAATTTGCTCTCTTCAATATTGGTATTTATGATTTTCTGTTGATTGCATATGGTATCCTTGAAATTGTGAGCAGGTTTGTGAATCTCATGGAAGGACATATTTGGATTGAAAGCGAAGGTATTGGTAAAGGATGTACAGCCACTTTCATTGTAAAACTCGGAATCTCGGACCGTCCAAATGAACATAAACTACCTTACAAACCTAAAGCTCTAGTAAATCATGGATCTACAAACATTTCCGGCCTCAAGGTTCTTGTCATGGATGATAATGGGTCAGTAACAGCTTTATTTCCGTACCTTCAGTTGTGAAATTTGTTACTATGTCTGATGATTTTATAGAAAACTAAACTAAGGTTGATTTCTTACTTTAAGCCCCTACTTCTTGGGCCACAATTATATTCTTGAAAGCATGATAATACTTCTGTGCTGAATGCTCATATTGCTTACTACTAGTCCAAAGTAAGTCTATCTACATCAAGGTTTAGCTGCTAAACTTATTAATCTACACTCCCTAAAAGTAATGTTTTAAAAACTGAATCAGTGAGACATCTTAGTCATGGTTCACTGCATTAAACCACTCAAACTGGGACAAAACCGTGTTCTGACCGTTCAAATAACTGAACGTAGAGAATGCTGTTCACAGTTTAACAGGATGAACTGTCTGGTTTGATTTGGTTTTTAAACATTGCCTAAAAGTAAACAAGTCTTAAGCATAGTCCTTGAAGGGACATTATGGTTTTAGTTTGATCGATGTTGTTGACTCCACTTACAATGAAAAGACTTGGCGGTGGTTGTTGGTGTAACAAGCTTTAATACCATACCAAGGAATATTTTTAGTATAAATTTAAAATATTAGGTGAAGGTACCTGAATTTTTATTTGACAATTTGTATGTTCATTGACACTCACTTTATAGCCAGAAAAGAAAATATACATAATGCATGCAGTCTTCATTCAGTCTTCTACTTGTGATCTATGAAACTTGGAAGTCTGAAGAATTGTTGAGTGGATGATTCATTTGCTACGTTTACTCTTTCCCTTGCTTGTGTCATAACTGATGGTGAAACTTGTAATGCAGGGTGAGTAGGTCAGCGACAAAGGGGCTTCTTATGCATTTAGGATGCGATGTCACAACTGTAAGCTCGAGTGAAGAATGCCTGCGTGTTGTTTCTCTGGAACACAAAGTGGTCTTTATGGATGTTTGTACAGGGTTAGATGGTTATGAATTAGCAGTTCGTATACAAGAGAAGTTCACAAAACGTCAAGATAGACCACTTATAGTTGCTCTTACCGGAAGCACAAACAAGTTGACCAAAGAGAACTGTTTGAGAACTGGTGTGAATGGCGTAGTTTTGAAACCTGTTTCTGTTGAGAAGATGAAAGGTGTTTTAACAGAACTCTTGGAACGTCGGTTTGTGTTTGAAACAATTTAAACTATATCATAATGTCTGCCTATTATGAATACTTTTGTTGTACATAGCGAAATTGAATTATAGCAGAGATGCAAATTTATGATGTAACAAAGCACTCACATAAAAAGGTGTAAAGGAGGCTCTAGGCAACTGTTGAGTCTGGATTGTTAAATCCATTTTTGTGAACGAAGTTCATATATAAACATATTCTTCATTGATGTATCAGTTCAGGCCTTCAATGTTTTGCAGTGGTGGTGAAATTTCACTTACATTGTTCCAGATTGTTTAAATATTACTAGTATTCAAGTTAAGACTATGGGGTGTTTTCGCACAGATGTGGGATTAAAACCCGGTCAAATATGAATTTTGTGCTGCCTACAAAGTGTTTCTACCGGGTCATGCCATCACAGCTAATGTATTTATTATTACTGTAACTAATTTTAACATTTTGTGAAGATAGACACATTTTGTAATTCTAGTTCAACAAACATTACAACTAAGGTACTTGCTGTTTGAATTTAACCTTTTGAACTAAACGGACATGGAATCAGCAACTTGCTGTCTAAAATTTTTGATTTTCCAGAAGTTTTCAACAGAATAACCTTCAAGAGATGAAAATACAAGAGAAGAATGGTATAGACCAGCATCAAGCTTCAATATTTTGAAAACATAGACGGAAAAATAAATGCTTATGTATCACTATCATTGACAATCAGCTAGTAATTCAAAGCTGAGTTTCCACATTTACAACATTTGTATAGTCTAAGCAACAAAAATGTGAATAACTCTACAAAATTTACAGACCAAGAAGTCTAAACTCATTGGATATGGATTACCAATAATCATTGCAAGAGCATGTCCCATCTTTCATGTGATGAAACCGGTTTGCATCTCTCACTACAATCTCTCTTCCAGAGACCATTGATATGTACTTTATTGCTGTATGGCAATCGCCGCAAACACGAAGGTTCTTAAATACTCTTATAGGTTTGGGATTTGGTGTACTAATAAGAGCAAATGCAACTGCAAGTTTCTCACTGTGTTGAAATAGATATTGTTCCTTTTGTTCATCCTCCACATCATGAAGAACAAAATCTGTGTTTGGGACATAACCCACATTCTTTATTTTTAAAGCCAATTCATCAAGTTTTTCATATATTTGTTGAGCTTTGGGGTGCAAAGTATCTCCTACGTGGAATTTGTGCACCTGGTTCTCAACTTCAATCCAACTAGAACCTGCTTCTTTTGTTATTTGTTTCTGTTTCATGTTTTTTCTAATTGTTGCGACATCATCCCACTGACCTTCGGTTGCATACAAGTTCGACAATAATATATATGTAGCCGGATCGTGAGGTTCTCGTTCAAGAATCATTTTTGCAGCATGTTCCCCAAGCTTAGTGTTCCGATGAACCCGACAAGAACCAAGAAACGTACGCCACACCAACGCGTCGGCATCAAAAGGCATTGAGTTAATAAATTCAATCGCTTCTGAAAGCAATCCAGATCGACCAAGCAAATCGACCATACATGCATAATGCTCCATCCTTGGAACAATTCCATGGTTATCGCGCATGGAAGTGAAGTGTTTCCATGCCTCATCAATTAAACCAACATGACTGCATGCCGATAAAACTGCAATGTATGTGACATCATTAGGCTTCACACCTGTTTCAAGCATTTTATAGAACAATTCTAGTGCCTTTGAAGCAAATCCATGTTTTGCAAAACCATTTATGATAGAGGTCCAAGTTATGACATTGCGATCTTCCATGTCATTAAAGACCTGTAAAGCAGCTTCTTTGTTTCCACACTTGGAATACATAGAGATCAAAGCATTATTAACACTTAGGTCAGTCCGAAATCCCATCTTCACCACCATGGCATGAATTTGTTCACCCTTACCTATTGTACCAATACAAGCAGCACCACTCAACAGGCTAGCATATGTAAACGAACTAACTTTGCCGCTACCTGAGTATTCAATTTCAGGGTTCATGTCTTGTTCAGAATTCAAATTCGAATCTTTCAAACTTGCATCACCAACAATCTCACTACCCGAAACCAAATTCTTCTCAAACAAAACGTCAAAACACTTGCGAGCAGATTCCATTCTTCCAGACCTCGCATACACACTAACAAGACCATTCCCCACACAATCAATCGCAGAAAGACCTAATTTAATTGTTTGCCCATGAGCCTGTTCACCAAACCCAAAATCAGGAAGACTCGCACAAGCCTTAAGAACACCAGAGAACGTAAAGCAATTCGGTGCAACACAACCCTGAAGCAACATATCACTAAACAGTCTCATAGCTTCCCGTTCATATCCACCACCGCCTCGTACATATCCATTAATAAGCGCCGTCCAGGACATCACATTATGCTCTGTCATACCATCAAACACTTTCCTAGCCTCTCGCACCAATCCACATTTCGCATACATATCAACCAAACTACACCCAACACACAAATCCAAAATCAAACCCGACCTAATAACCCACGAATGCAACTCCTTCCCAAGCGACAAAAACTGAATCTCAGCACAAACCGATATCAACCCAGTTAACGTAAACCTATCTGGCACATACCCACTACTCACCAACATCTCCAAAAACAAATCAATCGCTTCATCATTATAACCATATTGAGCTAACCTAGTAATCATCAAAGTCCACGTAACAACATTCTTTTCACTCATTTTATCAAACACCTTACGTGCAGACTCAAAACCACCACCTTTAACAAACATATCAATCAATTCACAACCAACACAAACATGCGAATCAAAATACCCGGTCTTCAAAACAAATCCAAACAAACACAACCCAGTTTTAAAAAACCCACCTTTCAAACAAGCTCGTATCACAGCAGTAAAACAATACTCATTCGGATAAACCCCGTCTTGTAAAAGCAACTGATCAAATATCTCAACTGCTTTCGCCGGGTTTTGATTGTTTGCAAAGCAAGAAATGATTGAACTATATGAAACAACATCACGTTTGGAATTTTCCATGGATTGGAAAATTCCAAAAGCGGTTATTGGGTCGTTTGATTTGGAGTAGAGGGTAATGAGGGAGTTCAAGAGAAGGGTGTCGAGCTCGAGATTTGAGGTAGTGAGTTTTTGGTGAAGGAGTTTGCCGAGGTTGATGTTTTTGGTTCTGATGCATTGTTTAAGGAGAAGTGAAGAGGTTATGAGTTTGTTGTTATGAGTTGATTCTTTGTCTGTTAGGTTTAAGGTTGTAATGGCTTTGTGGAGTTGTTGTGGGTTGTTGAAATGGTACAAGTTTTGTGAGTTGAGATTGATGTGAGAAGAAGGAAGAGGAAGAGATAGGCTTATGCTTGGCATTTTTCAATTCTTACATAGATTTTGACTAGGCACTTGTATGTGAACATCTTAATTTTCCTACATTCATTTTTATAAATATTAATCATTTTAGTTTTAGTTTTTAGTGCTGAGTTAATAATCTCGTTGATGCAGTTGTGATTAGCTAAATGGTTAGTGTTGATTGAGAAACGAAGATGTTGACTCAGATTTTATGATATGAATGGATATATTTATCCTAAATAAAACCAGTTCTTGCAAAAATGACTAAAATACCTTTTTTTTGTTTCATAAAATATATTGATACGTAGAAAGAATTGATAAGAAGGGTTTATGCATATAGGCATGAAATTGAAAACGGGAATGTAGGCAATATTGAGAGAATAAATGGAGAGTTTTACGTAAATCTCATTCTTCTCGATTGATAGTGAGTTTTCATTTAGGGAGAAGAGTTTTGATTGAGTGAATTTCAATTCTGGAAACGATAGATAGTGGAATGGGAATGATTGAATGATTGAGAAGAGTTTCAATTTGTAGATAGAAATTGGCGACATCGGAAAAAGCAGAGGAAAAGAGAAAGTGATGGATGGAGGCTTCTGGGAATGAAAGAAGAGCAGGGAAGAATAAGAGTGTATTTAAGTCATTTCCTTGATGATTGATTTCCTTGAGGGTAAATATGTCCATTCGTGTCATAGAATATGAGTCAACATCCTCTTTTCCCAATCAACACTAGTCATGTCAGCTAATCACAGCTGCATCAACGAGATTATGGGTTCAAGGACCAAAACTGAAGTGATTAGTATTTGCATGGCAAAATTGGAAGGATTAGCAAATTCATGGACCAAAACTCAAGTGACTCCTATTTGCAGAGATTAAACATATAAATAAGCCTTGTTTTTATTCTAATAGAATATTGAAGAAAGTGTTGTTCTAAAATGGTTATACAAAAATCATTTTTGTTATACAATCATTATCTTTATCTTTTCCTCTCTCTAGTGATAGATTGGATTTGAGTGTTTAACAATTATTTTCTTTTTAATCTAAGTTTCATTGTGGGGGTGATTGTGAGTTTTTTGTGTTTTGTTTTGAAAGTCAATTTTAAAAGAGTGATGATATTTGTACATCTTTTGAACGTTTTTCTTTTCTCTTTTCATTGATCAAGAATAATAGAGAGAGAGTGAGAGAAAGAGTAAAAATATAATTAGAGTATGCGAAAGAGTTTTCCAAAAAATATTCTAAAATGATTGTACAAATATCATTTCTCTTTTAAATCAAACAATCCAAGGGTAAAATGGAGTTAAATTGATTTTTTTTTACTTAATTTTAAAACAGTTTTTATATAATAAAACGTAAAACCAAAAAATATATATTATAAATTCTATTTTTGATTTAGTGTCGCCATCAATTGCTAACCAACACTATGTTCACCACTTATTATCATTTTATCCACCTCTAATTTTATTTGACTACCAATTTCGATCACCACTTCATCCACCTTTGATTACCAATCTGACCACCACAACTAACAAGTCACCGCTCTGATGACCGCTAATCACCGCTCTAAATTTGTTTATCACCACTCTAAAATTGTTTATCACCACTTCATTCAACTCCAATCACTACTTAGACCACCATTGGCTACCACTTTGGCACCACTTCAACCATCAGAAACCACCGCTAGCCACCACCATCGATTATCACTTTGATTACTACCTCGAGCTTCAGAAACCATCAATCACCGGCACCAACCACCACTCCGACAACCACCATTATCAAAATTACTACTAAATAAATACATTATATGTTTAGATTAAAATATGTTTATGATGAATATTTATTTTATTGTTTACTTTTGAAACAAATTTTTGTTTTGAAAAATTTCATAACTCTAAACTGAAACTAATTTTGGTTTTTGAAATATTTAAAATTAAACATAAGCTGGTTTTAGTTTTTGAAAAATTTAAAACATAAAAATTACACCGAACAGGGAGGGAAGGAATGAAACGGAGCGGAATAAAACATAAGTTCTATTTTATTGTTTGGCAATTTTATGGTTAATGAACTAAATTTTTATTTTATCGTTTAAAAAGTGAAAAAAATGAATGTTTTATAACTTTTCGATTTCATTTCTAGTCTTATTTAAAAATATTCTTTTTATTATTATTATTAGCATCTAAACGGACACTAACATTTATGCTTAGGATTGACATTTCTCAGTTCCTACACAGTTTTTAATTAAAAATTCACTATGGTATCTTGAGTTAAATAGGTTTATACTCCGTAGAAGAAGAAAAACAATGTATCAAACTCAAGTTATTAATCTCTACAATTGCATGTAGAGAAGATATCAGTTCACACCAAAGAAACTATTAGCATATATCGCGTCCGATCCTTAATACATGAAAAAGTTACTTTTTAAGTTAATTGAATAATTATTAGTATCCAAATTATAATATAGATCAATTACATCAATCATTCGGTAAAAGTACATAGTAATATTTTTTTTCTTTTTCTAATATATGAAGTGTGATATTTCTCCAAATTTTTAGAAAAATATTCAATGGAATTTCTTTTTGAGAAATGAATTTAAATTTTTAGTGACTCACTTTCAAAGGCTGGTTCTGGTTCATAAAATAATTGTCTCCGTGACATTTTTACATGAAAGCTATTATTGTTGGTAACACCTTTCCTCTTGATATTCTTAATAATTAGTACTAAATTAGAGAGATGGATGCTAGAATTAAAAAAAGTTGTTTGCTAAAGATCAATGCTTTGGATTTATAGTTAAACTTCATCTCCATTTTATTAAAATATTAACCACAGATATAGTAAACTGCGTATGGTAACATTTTTCTTGGAAGCAAAACGTTGCATATTAGGATTTCAAAGAACAAAGTTGTCCATTTTTATAATTTTGAGAACACTGAACTATTTACTCAAGCCTTGTTTGGAGGGACAAATAGAAAAATTAGAATTGAGTAGTAACCATATCACAGTGTTACACCATGCATTTAGATAAAACTTCTCTACATCATCCTTCTTATAGACTAGAAGCGTTGACGCACACATAAACACCAGACACAACATTGACACTAACACATCAACATCGATAATAATTTGAAAAAATAACATAACTGAATATACATTTGTCGGTGTCGGACACCGAACATACATTTGATAAGAAGTGTCGATTCTATAAAGCTTATAAAATCTTTATATTTAATTTTAATTAATTTTTACTTCTTTCTCATTGGTTGTATTGTAGATCAGACCATTATCTACATCAAACTTAGACATTGCACATTGCCACTACACATGATTCAAATCTTCTCCTTCACATGACAAACATTGTCATTCCAGGAAAAAAGTAGCACACAGAAAACCTCTTACCTATTAAAAAAAAATGTGAAACACCATTTTTCACAACAAAAAATAAAGTCTAAAGTATCATTAAACACCATCTTACAATGTTTATTTTCCCTCTCACTTTCTATGTAATAATCAAATAAAAGGAGAAAAGTTTTAATTTTACTTTCTTTCCACTCTCTCCTACCAAACAATTGAAGGAAAAAAAACCTTATTTTATCGTTCGGCAATGTGTCATTATGTCTCATTGTTTGAAAATTTTATGGTTAACGAAATGAAATGTTCAAAATTATTTTTAGCTACGTTGTTTTTGAAATTTATTTCCTTGGTATAAGTAGGGAAAAATGGATCGATATTGATCATATCTATTATCCGTGCTCAATCGTATATTAGATGGGTCATTTTCTTTTTACCAAATTTTTTAAAAATACTCAATGCAACTTCTTTTTGACAAATGAATTTGAATTTTAGTGACTCTTTTAAAGACTGGTTCACAAAATAAGGTTCTATATTCAACAACCCGAGAATTTTAGTCATGTGAAACTCTCATACAACTTTAAACACGCCCTCATGTTTAACCTAATCGTGAGTTCAATCGTCACATTCTCATCTTTAACCCAAGTCTAATACCAAATAGACGTGAACTTTTTGTCAAAAGTTATATCACTGTTGGATTTTTTTAGTTATCTAAATTATCCTTGACTTTGGATTGAGCTGCAAAGTTCCTAGTGATATTACTGAATTGAAATCATTGATGTTGTTGGATTTAAGTGACAATAATCATATTTACATTACCCAATTTTCATGATGGTGATGAACTAAGTTGGTGGGAATGAATGAATTGTCTCCCGTAACATTTTCATGGGAATTTTTCCAATTTTAAAACCTCATTTGAAAAATTTTCATGATGGCATAGAAAGCTATTATTTTATTTATTGCTATTGTTGGTAGCACCTTTCTTCTTAATATTCTTAATAATGTATTAAATCAGAGAGATTAATCATTATTATTTGCGGTCCAACTCCAGCAGACAACCCTTCATATTTTCCACCTGCATCTAAGGATGCAAGAATTAAAAAAAGTTGTTTACTACAGAGAGACCAGAAATAATAAAATTCATACTCAGTTTATGCTTCAATGATATGTTTCAGATCAACGCTTTTGATTTATAGTTAAATTTCCTCTCCATTTTATTCAAACTTTCAATGTAGGACTATAAGCTTCCTCTTGGACCACATCATTTACATTTAACACCTTTAGCAACATTTGATGTGTAACATTTATTAAAATATTAACCATAGATATAGTAAACTGCGTGTGGTAACATTTTTTATTGCAAGCAAAACGTTGCATATTAGGATTTCAAACAACAAAATTGTCCATTTTTATAATTTTGTGAACACTGAACTATTTGCTCAAGCCTAGTGTATAGTAATCTGGAGGGACAGTAGAAATACTAGAATTGAGTAGTAAACATATCAGTGTTACACCATGCATCGAGGTAAAACTTCACTACATAATCCTTCTTATAAACTAGAAGCATTGACACAGGCATAAACACAAGACACGACATTGACACTGACACATCAACATCAATAATAATTTGAAAAAATGACAAAATTGAATGTACATATGTTGGTGTCGATTACAAACATGCGTTGGACACTAAACATACAGGAACATATTCTCAATATAGTGATCCCAAATGCTCATTATTTGAGTATTGTCTCCCTTTTTGTTACTTGTAGATTTTCTTATATTTGAGAACTTTCTGTTGTTAGGCACCGTTTTTTTAAAGGGCATCAAAATTATAAATTTACTTAACGAACTTGATTATAAATAAATCTTTTGCGACAAAAAATGTAAGGAAAAAGACATTCAAATAATTAAAAGAGCACAACTTTATAATGTCGTCAAAAAATACACTTGTAAAAAACGAGTTTTTTTGTTGCGAAGGTAGAGAAAAAGTAGCATGCAGAAAACCCCATTTATCACCAAAGAAAAAGAAGTCTAAAGTATCATCAAGTCCCACTTTTTTTCTCTCTGGTCAAGACATTAAGTCCCACTTTACTTGCTAAGGTTTATGTCATCATCTTACATTATTTCTTTTCCCTCTCATTTTCTGTGCAATCAAATAAAAGAAGAGAAATTTTTTAATTTTCTTTCTTTCCACTCTCTCCTACCAAACAATTGAATAAAAAAAAAAACTTATTTTCCACTCTATCTTTCCTCCATCTTTCTTTCCAAAGTCAAACACATGCTGTAAGAGAATGACATAGTGATGAAATCTTTTGTTAAATGATTTTACGTCTGTAAAATTCATATCAGCCATGCATACCAATTCAACACTTTCTTTAAAATATCTTCCATTGTGCTACTCTATCTCTTGTTTCCTGTAAATATGAAAATGCATGTAAAATACCAGTGAGTTGAATTATCAACAGAGGTAACGAACATATAAAATAGGCCTTTTTGGGGAAAGTAAAACAGGTCATACTTTAATCTTTATTAAGTTTTAAAAAATTTAATAACGCGAATAAAACATCATACCATCCAAAATCATAGGTTAAAAACCTCGACCACCCTCTCAAGTTAATTTGACTCTTAAATGTGCAGCTAACTTTAATTTAGTTAGGTTGAGATCACTATACAATTTAAACATAATGAATGGAGTACATCCTAACTATCAAACTTTAGAAACAAGGGAAATTGGCATACTTGCAATGTTCAAATAAAGGACTCTCAAATGAGCAATAATTTGATGCCAACAAGATTGGAAATGTTGGAATATGTTTCGAGGGACGTAATTTGGATGAACGAAACAAGATTGGAAATGCGTGAACATGTGGAAATGTTCAAAATTATTTCAATTTTTAAAGTTGCAGAACTAGGAGTGTGGTGTGTAGGCATTGGATAAGCATACAGTACAGATATAATTGAACGCGTGTACGTTGTACACTTTATATGACATGAAAAACTAATTTCTACATGAATGAGTCGGAGAACTAGTTTCTCTCTGGATCAATCTCAATTCTCAATTCAAGGTAAGTTGTTTAAAAAAACTTCAGACCACACTCCAACTGCAAGTTAGTTTGATATGTACAATAAATGTCTCGTCCATTACATAACACTATCACACTAAGGAACATTCATAGTTTACAATGGTAAGGATCAGTTTCATTCATAAATCAAGAAGGTATATATACTCACCTTTGACTGTTTTCACTTAGCAGAGCAAGGGCTACAGCAACTTTAGACCCAATAAGGGCATTATTCTTCACAAGAGCAATGTCTAAATATGGTTAAGATATGCTTCAACACTAGATAAAACATTCAATTTGGATGTGGTTTGGAATCATATTAACAAATAATAGTTTTATGTTAAATTAAAATATGATTTAAAATACACACTGTTAAAATTATGATATAATAATGTATTTGTTGAAAAACTTCAAAAGAGGATACTTGAAGCAAGTGAGGCACCTCCGGTGAGTGCATTTACTCTATCAAGTAAGAAAGGAGTCTGAGCATTTCCTGATATATTTTTCTCCCTACAAGTGGCAAATGTTAAATTTTTTTTAATTTTTAATGAAATCATTACTAAAGATATCAATATCATTAAAAGTTAAAACATTAGCATGAACCAGTTAATAAACAATATTAATGTATAAA
This sequence comes from Medicago arabica, assembly GCA_946800305.1. NCBI lineage: Eukaryota > Viridiplantae > Streptophyta > Magnoliopsida > Fabales > Fabaceae > Medicago > Medicago arabica. Next base: position 13,341,797 of record OX326964.1, read on the forward strand.
ACGTCATAAAAAATAGAAAGAAAGTGAGAGGACAAAAAGTTCACCTTGCTTCTTCAAGGGCTTTTTTGATGGCAGATTCAATTATGTGTCCAGAAGCCGACTGTTCTTGAGGAATAGGAACTCCTATCAAAATTCCACTTCCGACCTTGAGTTTGATAATTGCTTCTGCCAGAAGAATAAAAATTAGAACGAATCACATAGGTGCTTTTTTTTTACTCACATAGGTCATGTTGAAACATAATTTTACACAGAAAATGAATAAGAAAGTTTCCCTTGCCTATTAAGGAAGCACACTCTTCAGGAGTATCTACCCGACATGGAACCTGGAAATTAAGCCATGACCAGACAACAGATTGTCAACCAAACTCGTTTTAGTACATCATACAGTCATACTGGTTACATTCCAATCCTGTGCGTCAAATCTTAAATGCTCCCATAATAATAATAAGCGAAACATGTTTGAGAAACCACAAGTTGGATGAATTTCCCAAATCATAAGGCCTATTTTAAAACCAGTGAACTGAAATATATTGTGAATCATTATTTGCTAAAAATAACAAGAAATGCATTTTTCACATAATGGAACGCTACAAATATTTAGATATTTACATTATAAAGTAAAATAGCTCACTATATAATCAACAGGGGAACTGGGATGAGCATCTTTAAAGAGGCAGATAAAAGGCACTACCCAAAAAAACAAGTTTTTATACTACGTCATTCAAGCTGGGTTGAGGGTGCAGTTAACTATGCAGGAATTGTCTTGCATCAGATGTGGATCCAAAAAGGAATTCCATCACAATCTGTATCAGTTTCATGATGGATCAACTAAAATCCCATGAATGGAATCATGATTCATGTTATACTAAAATCCCATGAATGGAATCGTGATTCATGTTATATTCCAACTACGATAAAAAATTACTATCATTTCATGCTTGAATCATCACTATTGAGAGGTTTTCCAAGTTAGTAAATTATGAGTGCTATAAGCCTATAACCATTTCAACTATATTGCAAGTTTGTCTATTAGATTATTTGTTTATTTTAAAATTTCAATAAAAACATGTTAACAAAACAAGCAAGAATAAGAGAGTAGTTCCATTTTATTTAGATGAAGGGAAAACTAATATTGTAATTTACAGATTTAACTTCCAGGATGAATGCATTTATACACTGCTGAGAAAGGAAAGCATGACTAAAACATTTCTTCGTGTTACTTTATGTATAAAGCAAGGATGACAAACCATTTGGTAAACCAAATTTGAAGTACCTTGCAGCCACTTGATGCTGTGAAAAAGGCAGGAAACTCATTCGTCTTGTAAGCAGCAACACAAACTCCTTGTGTTTCCTATTCAAGATAAAAACAATGAAATATAAGCTCAATCTATAAAACATGCAGAATTATTTCAGTAATATTATCACAAAAGTAATTTCATACGAGATATTCAAGGGTCCGGGGAATATCCAATATTGACTTTACACCAGCACATATAACTGCTACTGGTGTTCTTCCAAGCTCGGTGATATCTGAAGATATGTCCATAGCTGCCCAAAGAAAGTATGCATATGCTCAATAAAAACACTAGTGGTATTCCTGGAAAGCCCAATAAAAGATAAAAACAAAAAAAAAATTTAAGTTCTTAAGTTTCTAGAAGAAAATCCCGTCAAAAAAACGTTTCTAGAGGGCAACAACGAAATATCTTTTTGAACAATGCAACTCAACAGTTCAATTTATAATTTAAGCATTCCCACACTACACAGAAATTCCCACTACATAGTGGTTCCTTTTATAACTTTCACCTTTATTTATCAGAAAATATCTTAATAGGTGTGGTTAATTTGCATAATAAGTTACAATAAGCCACAACAAGTATTTTTGGCCTGCACAAAAATGTCTCTTTTGTGAAAGGCCAAACTTGGCTGAGGCAATATTTTCCTTTTCATTATTTATCTTGCAAATTGTTGTCCTGCCAAAAGTAAAATATGCAAAGCTAGATTCGTTTGGTCCCAAGATTTAGACCATAACATCTTGCATCTTAGTATATTTGTCAGTTGTCACCATTCATTATGAAAACCCATTGATTCTATCATTAAGATATAGGAGGTGAACATACTATACTCCCCATGCCTGTGGACTCCCCCAATCCCACCAGTCACAAAGACATGAATACCAGCCTGCAGAAAATTTTAAAGTTTATAGACAGTGAAACCAAAATGACATGATACAGGGACTGATCATGAAACAGATCCCATTAAGAAACTGTGAACATAGTGTATGAGAAAATTACCATAGAAGCCAAAAACATTGTTGCAGAAACAGTAGTAGCACCATTTCCACCTCTAGCCACCTAAAAGCAACATAGATAGATTAGTATTAGTATGTAAAATCATAGTGAAAAGGTGAAAACCATGATGGAGCAGTGTTTACAAGTAAGGGAAAGTTTTCAAATTTTTAGCTCATGAAAAGTATAACTTTATAGCATCCAAATTTAATATCTTATACCATTAGTTTACTCAAGATTCAAGAAAGCAATCTCAAATGCTTATAACAATCCACGGTTTTTGTTTAATTCAATTTATCAGTGAAACCTCAGCTGCAAATGGTAAAGAAAATACCAAGAGGATTGATTACAAAGACTTCTAAGTTCTTTCGTTATCAACAGTAAAGTTTGCATCGTTGAAGACATTAGTGTATGTGTAAGCAAATAAACTACTTATCTCATGCCAGAATTAACTTATGATTATTTACATTATTCTTTTAACTGTAACCTATTTGATTTGATGAGCTTTATTTTGGTAATATCTCCAGTCATTTTTTTTTTTTTAAATAAATGTGGTCTATGGTGATACGAAAAGCACTCACAACATATGCAATATCCCTTCGAGCTGTTTTCTGAGCTCTGGGTCCCAAAGTAGCTAACCTTGCAAGTTCTTCCCCGCTTAAACCTATTCAAACAAAAGAGCAGGCAACAATTTCTCAAATTAAAAAAAAAATGATACAACAAAATTTGCAATCATAGAAGCAGCAAAGTCAACATGGGATGGACAATTCTTCAGTCTGTCTTTTAGACTTTGTGCACAAATGACATGTATGTATGTTTGTATAGCTTCTTTACCAGACAATTTGCAGGATCGTAGAAGCAACCATTTCAAACCAACATCAATACGATGGAATAAAGAGAACAATTAGAATAGAAACCAGTATAGAGATCATACTTTATATCCACAAAAATAACACAAGTACGAAATCAACTAGCCAGTTAGGCGCAAGCATTTCATCATTCTACTTAGATCAAATGACTCGTGCTTAAAATTAATTAATGGTAAAAATATATAACATAGTAAATACCTATGATAGGCACACCATCTAAAATTGCAATAGTTGCAGGAACTGCACCGTTCGCTCTGACAATACCTTCAACCTCTTTCGCAGTTTGCAAATTTTGAGGATATGGCATCCCTAAAAACAAGAGCATAATCCAAAAACTAAGATACAGGTTTCAGTCGTGAAAAGGACAATATGAAAATATATAGAATACCATGTGAAATGATGGTAGATTCGAGAGCAACAACTGCACGCCCAAGTGATAACGCTTGAGAAACCTCCGAAGCTACCTTTACATTGATCGACGAAGCTCCAACAGCATTAACTCCTGTAATCTGCATATCAAACAAGTGTTTCAAACTTTCAGTATAATGAGAGACACAAATGAATGTGTGAAATAGTAATGATTCCGTACCTTGTTGACCGTGTTATCGGAATCAAAGTGTCGTCGAAGATTGTTTATACGTAAAGCTGCTGAAGATGTCATAACTACCTGCTTAATATTCAAGGATTTAGCTTTCTAATAGCATTTTAGTTGAGTAATTAGATTGAAATTTGAAGTATGTAGCACCAACACACATGTTGCATTCAATTAATCCCATTTCTTAAATTATTATTACCGGTGCGGTGTAACGTGTGAGTGTATGAATAGCAAACTAAGTAAGAATGTAAAATCTAAAGAATGAGAGGGAATTTAAAATTGCGAGAGGTTTGGCTTACAGATAGAGCTGATAGCGACTTGGAAGACAGCTACGGGCGGCCGGCGGAACGGAAGAAACCGATCACTCGACGACTGTGTGTTATTGCCTATTTACTTCACCTGTATTTTTTTTTTTTACATTGAAGAAATGATAAAACTATCTTAAACTCACACGGTTCGATCCCCGATCAAGACGTCCGTCTAAAAATTTTGACCTTTTTGCGGTTGAGCTAGACTTACAGGACTTTCATCTTTTTTTAATAGTTGTTTCACATTTTTTGTTTAATATTTATGAATTTCATTGTTTATAATTGATTATAAAGCGAAATAACTCATCCTTACTTAATTTCATTTGAGTAAGTGGGTAGAGAAATTTATATTTAAAGTGTGAATCGATGAAATAAAACTTTTTTTTAAGAAGCCAAAATAGATATATTAACAAAAAAAATTGGTCCCTAGCACAAGGAGTGTAAAGGAAACAATACAAGATTACAAAATAGTATCGATCAAAACCAAAAAAAAAAACAGCAAGGAAAAATATATCTGGACCGTCATTGAATTTCCTCAAGAAACTTATAGGATCCTTCCTAAAGGACCCCTACGTTTAGTCCAGATAACTTAAACCACTTCGCCTTGTCCCAAGACTCGTGCTTGTTGGGCTATGGACCGTCATAATATTCCTAAGAGTCTTAAGGACCTCTAGAAGGACCTGCAGACCCCCCAGGAGGCCTTAGCGCCCTCCAGAAGAGTTCTAAGGCCCAGGGCGCGTCCTTTCCAGGGCGCCGCCGTAAGTAAACCTCTAGAACCCGCCTAAAATACTAGAATACCCCTATGGCTTGGAGACCAAGCCATCAAAGCCCAAGCCCACGGCAGGCTATAAATACAACCCTTGAGAGCATTCTCAAGGCATCCAATAAACAGTCTAAACCCTAATAGACAGACAAAATCCTAGTATTCACTACTCGTACTTTTTGCAAGTACAGTTGCACGCTGAACTCACTGCTTAGTAAAAACAGAAGTAAAAAGTTTAGTTAACACCAGGCCCATTTAGAAGAATAAAATTGGTCAGAAGACTTAGTCCTAACTTCATAGGAGGAAATAAAGACTTAGAGAATAATGGAGTAAGCGAGTTAGTTCAGATTTAATATGAGCATGGTAAGGTAATGGGCGAGATAGTCGTGAGTTAGTAGAAGAGCAAAAAAGAGTGAATATTAAAAGCAATAGATAGATAGATAAGCAAGTTTGCAAATTGTGGCAAGAAAGTTAAGTTAGTAACTAGCCACTCTTTGATGTGGTAGGAAGTATAGGAGTAACATTCAGCAGAGAGTTACTTCCAAATTAATAAAAAGAAAGAATAGGAGGAGGAGCAAAAATTATGGTCGAGTTAATAAGAGAAGACAACGAGTAATTAATTCTCATTTAAATATGATTACGTATGATTAAATAATCCTTTATTTATAATACTGATCACTTTGGAAGTGTGGAAGAATTGTTATATTTCAGATAAATCAAGGTTGGGATACTGACAATTCCGCCAGGGGCGAGATCTACAAAGGAGCCAAACAATTCCGCCAACGGTCCCGCCATTAAATTTTTTGAAAATGACACACGAAGTTATTCTAAACCTTTCTCAACCTTTGAGATTTGTTTTGCAGGTTTTCAACGAAGCAACTTAATGTCTACAAATATTTTGCTATTTCTGTTTGTTATTTTGTTTAGGTGCTACTACTACAATATCCACAAGAATCTACAAATCGACTAGAAGGCGTAAGACCCAACTGGGCAGTGAAACTCAACCCCAAGAGGGCTCTGAGATAGAAGCCGTAAGACCCAACTGGGCAGTGAAACTCAACCCCAAGAGGGCTCTGAGATAGAAGCCGTAAGACCCAACTGGGCAGTGAAACTCAACCCCAAGAGGGCTCTGAGATAGAAGCTGCAAGACGCCTTGTAGCGCAATCTTTGTAAGTCGCCATGTAGCGCCGCCCCTGAAAGACGCCACGTAACGCACCTTGTAAGTCGCCATATAGCGCCGCCCCTGAAAGACGCCACGTAGCGCACCTTGTAAGTCGCCATGTAGCGCCGCCCCTGAAAGACGCCACGTAGCGCACCTTGTAAGTCGCCATGTAGCGCCGCCCCTGAAAGACGCCACGTAGCGCACCTTGTAAGTCGCCATGTAGCGCCACCCCTGAAAGACGCCTCGTAGCGCAACCTTGTAAGTCGCCTCATAGCGCAACCCTATAAGACGCCTTGTAGCGCAATGTTATGAAATACTTTGTAGCATATTTTCATAAGAGGTTTGTATCGCAAAGCCAACAAATTATTAAAGTCTCACCGAATTTGCTCAAATTATAAAGTATTGGAGGATAGATCACGTTGTGATAAATGAAGAGGCGCCTATAAGTAGATTCAATACTTTTGAACACTTGGTAGGATTAAACTATTTAAAGGAACATCGTGAAAGCTCGTAAACTCAAAAATCATTACCACGTCTAAAGACAACATAAGAATTCGTAAATTCGGAAGGATCATGGTTAAGCAAAAGGTCAGCTGGGCGCCGTAAAAGGTCGCCCTAAACACAAAACAACTGAAGCACCACGTAGGGCCGCCATAACGCTAAAGCAGAAGAAAACGGAAGCAGAGAGAATAGACGAAGAGAAAATTGATAAGCAAAAGGATGAAATAAGGTTTTGAAGAGGAAGTAAAGCGCAAATATATAGGAACAGAAGAGTTAAAGTCGCCTCGAAAGGCGCGCTTTCTCTACAGAAAAAAAAGTGGAACACGTGCGTGGCAGGCCAAGATGTGAACACGTCACGACAAATGAAGAGTCGGGAAATCTACACCGTCCGATCTATTTCACAGGTTAGAGTCCTCGCCAATATTCCAAGGAACGTCTGTCTCGCCCTTCTAGAAAACAAGGCGGGAAGTATCACGCCATAGCTTAGGAACCTATACTAAAAAGGAAGAACTAGATAAGGCAAACTTCTTTCGATACAGCAGGGACCTATGACTTAAGGGTGATATAACAACCCTCCGAAGCTATCAAGAAACTTAAAGGACCCCTACGTTTAGTCCAGATAACTTAAACCACTTCACCTTGTCCCAAGACTCGTGCTTGTTGTAACGCCCTAGTTGTTGATTATTTTATTTCAGTTGATTTTAATAAGTTTTTATGATTTTAAATAATTATGTTGATTTTTGGTGTGTTATATATTTTATTATATAGTTATTTTTATTATTTAATTAAAATAGGCAAGAATTATAATTATTAGAAGGTTGGGGATTAAAATGAATTATTTTAATAATTTAATAGGAGTTAATTAGAATTAAGGAGAAGTTAATAGGTATTAATAAAGGAAGAAAGAGTCAGAACCAGTTTTACGTAGAAACAGTGAGAAAACAAGAAAAGGGGGAAAAACCTAGAAGAAGAGAGAAGAAGCAAGAGGAGAGAAGAACGCTGCTTTTAATTCAAGAAGACAATCTAAGGTAAGGGTGAGACTAACTCTCAACTTTAGGTTCTTAATTCGTTGATGAATGTAGAATTGTTAGGGTTGATGAATTGAATTAGGTTAAGATGAATTGATGCTAATAACTTAATGAATTCATGTAATTGTTGTTGTTTTATGCTGTTCTGATGTTAGAATGCATAGGGATGATGAAATTCATCAAAATTGAGCCTTTGGGTGTTGAATTTGGGGTTTAGGGTTGAAAAGTAGAAGTCTGTTCGTACAGTTCGTAGTTCTGTCAATCGCCGCTCGCAACGGCGAGTAAACCCACTCGCCAGGCGAGCAGTGCCTGTGTAACTCGCCACAGCGAGCAATCCTACTCGCGAGGCGAGCACTGAAACACCCGTAGCTCGCCACAGCGAGCAGATGCACTCGCCACGGCGAGTTGCTTAATTAAAAAGTTGTTAATTGTCTTAATGAGGTTTTTGGGTGAATTTTTATATCAATTTGAGTGCCTTAATATGTTTAGGGATGAATGGCACCTTTTTACAGAATTAAATTCGGGTTTTGGGAACTTAAAAATGAAGATTTTAGGTGAAAAATGTCAAAAATGCCGAGAGCAACCACTTTTGCTCGCCTTGAGCTCGCCCCCAACTCGCCACGGCGAGGAGCTCAATTTTATGAACTCGCCACGGCGAGTAAAGTAGCTCGCCACGGCGAGTAATAATGTAGGTTACTTAAGTTGTTGAATTTTGTTGTGATGCTTCGCTGTGACCTTTGTTGTGTCTTGTCGAATTAAGTTGGAGTCTTATGCCATAGCTGGTTATGCATATAGTAGTTGTTGTTGTTGTCGTTGGGTTGTATGTAGATATACACCATTGAGTCCATTTCATACTCATACCACTGTTGAGGGCTTATGCCCTGGAGTGTTTACACTCAACTGTTGAGGGCTTATGCCCTGGAGTGTTTATCACTCAACTGTTGAGGGCTTATGCCCTGGAATGTTATTTCATTCAATCGTTGGGGGCTCATGCCCCGGAATGCTTAGCATTCAACGCGCGTAAAATGGTACCACATGCATTTGCATTAGTTGCATTGTTGTTGTCGTTGTAGTTGTTGTCGTTGTTGTCGTTGTTGGTTGAGTTGTCGGTGTCGTTGTTGACCATGTTGTTGAATTGTTCAATTTATAAATGATAATTGATTATTCATTATACTGTTGTTGTTGAGTTTAATTGATGAATTATGTTATCTATTGTTGTTTGTGAATCTCACCCCTTCTGCTGGAATTGCCGCCTTGTGGGCAAGTGCAGGTAACGAAGATTAGTAAAGATGTCGGCTCAAGTGTCTTAGGGCTCTGATACGTAACGGGACGGGAATTTGTTGCTTGTTTTCTCTTTCCTTACGTATTAATTATGATTTTATGAAACTTTTGATGAGGCCTGCGTGCCAAAGAATATTTAGTTGCTTTAAAATAATTCCGCTGCGAAGTTTTGAAGTTAATTATTATTGACTATTTTATTGGAGAATATTTATTCATCCGTTAATTCGGAGATTTTATTTGAACGAAAATGTAGCATTCCGTTTTTGGTGAAAAACTCTTATTTAATTTGTTAATTAATACTGTTGGGAGAACGGGGTGTTACACTTGTTGGGCTATGGACCGTCATTGAATTTCCTCAAGAAACTTATAGGATCCTTTCTAAAGGACCCCTACGTTTAGTCCAGATAACTTAAACCACTTCGCCTTGTCCCAAGACTCGTGCTTGTTGGGCTATGGACCGTCATAATATTCCTAAGAGTCTTAAGGACCTCTAGAAGGACCTGCAGACCCCCCAGGAGGCCTTAGCGCCCTCCAGAAGAGTTCTAAGGCCCAGGGCGCGTCCTTTCCAAGGCGCCGCCTTAAGTAAACCTCTAGAACCCGCCTAAAATACTAGAATACCCCTATGGCTTGGAGACCAAGCCATCAAAGCCCAAGCCCACGGCAGGCTATAAATACAACCCTTGAGAGCATTCTCAAGGCATCCAATAAACAGTCTAAACCCTAATAGTCAGACAAAACCCTAGTATTCACTACTCGTACTTTTTGCAAGTACAATATCAGTCAATCCCCAAACATGCAAGAGGACGCTCCCACCACATATGACAACAAAATGGAAAGCATACATTTTTTTGCTTTCAACCATTTGGGAGATGTAATCTTAACCTTCTCAAGTAATTGCTCAGTTGTTTTTGTTGTGTTGGCAAAAAATCTTTGGTTTCTTTCATTTCAAAGAACCCAAATACCACATAGCCAAATCAAATGAAGAAAGGACATTCTTGGAGCATAAACACATGAAGAATAAACTGATAATAATGGTCTGAAACTGTTGAGGGTCCACAGAAAACAAACCAATTCAAGTCTTAATTTGTTGTCATAGGTCACCAAAAATAGGACAATGTATGATTAAGTGATCTATTGTTTCATTTTGTCCACATCTTGTAATACATAATTGGGAATCATTAGAAATAACACCTCGTCGCTCCAAGTTATCCTTTGTTGGTCATCTATTGCGAAGAAGACTCCACGCGCAAATAGAAACCTTCAAAGGAGCACTCTTATGCCAAGGAGCATCTGAAACGACGTCATGGTTATGCATCTCCTGCCGCATGAGCATTTGATACACACCACGAACGGTGTATCCATCACTAATGTTAGGCTTCCCAAGCCAGACATCTGGTTCAGTAACCTGTAAAGTAACGTTAGTAAGCAAATTCCTAATCTCCACCAACAACACCTCCTCCCAAGCTAACAAACGACGCCTCCACCTCTAAGCCTCTCCATCTTCGTCCAAACCTAAAGTGTACATCTCTCCCATTGACAAGTCCTTATGAATCGATAAATCATACAACCTCCTAATTTTCTCCATTAACGACACTGTCCCCACCCAACAATCCGAGATATTGTGTATTATCAAAAATCTCTCTTACAAATATCACTCCAAGCTTTGGGAAAAACCTTTGTAATTGAAAATTAAAAATCTCACAAATTTGGGAGTGTTTGGTACTTAGTCTGTTATTGGCTTGGCATTTCTTTTGTTAGCCCAAGATGGCTTAATGATCACCATCTTCAGTTTATTAATTTGGCAGGTATACCGCGATCTTCACATTTATATTTTAAGGTTATTTGGTTTGCTTCTGCTTGGGCAGTATGGAAGGAAAGAAACAGCCGTATCTTCAAAAATACGGTAATCGATCCTCAGAGTATTCTTGAGAAGGTGAAACTGAATTCCTTTTTATGGTTATCTTCGAATCACGCTCCAATTGCTTTTGGTTTTCATGATTGGTGGAGACACCCACTCCTTTGTATGAGTGTCATGTAATTTTGTTATTTCTTTTTTGGTGGCGGCAACCTCTTGTTAGGTGCCATGACTTGTAACAGATATTGTGTGATTCATCACTTTTAGCACATCTTGTGCGGGGTGAATCACTTTTCATTTTGGGCAATGTATTTCATTTTGATTTGTTCAAAAAAAACCCCACAAATTTCATTAAATACGACAACAATAAACAAGGTTGTCTCAACCATTAGACCAGTAAAGTCTTTGCATTAAGCCTCACGTTTTATATTTTTTAATTTGTGCGTGTGCGCACGCGTGCGTGCGAGCGAGAAGATGATGAGGACCAGCAACACTAGTAATGGCATAGCAACGACTTTTTTAAACTTTGCGATTTTCACAAAAATATTATTTTTTTTAATCACAATTGAAATTAATAAAATTTTATCTATGGAAGATCACAACAAAAGCTACTATACATCATTAAAAATATTTCCAATTATAAATTAATTGATGAAAGTTTTAAAAATTAGGATACATAAATAATCTTATGTCATTGTGATCATATATATCCTTTAATTTTATGATTTGAAATTAAAAGTTGTATATATAATAAAAAATATTTTCATTAATATACCTCCATTGGTTCCAAAGAATTGAATTGAACCACAAGTGAAATTAGTGGGAGCCTTAATAATCCATATTATTTGTTTGAACTCAATCATTTTGTTGAATTTTGGTCTTTATTCTTTTACTTATATAAAATTATTTAGAGTGTTATTTTTGTGAGGAATTGAATTGAACCACATGAAAGTTGAGAATGATGAAGTTGAGTCTTTTTTATTTTCGTCAAATGAAATTAGTGGAAGCCTTAATAATCCGTATTATTATTTGAACTCAATCATTTTGTTGAAATTTGGTCTTTATTCTTTTACTTATATAAAAGCTGCATAACTCATAATTTGATTATTCAAAAGCTTGAAAGAAACATTGTTGCGCTAAGTAGGAGGGAAAGGTCATGACTATATCAAGTGGATTGGTTTTCATTCAGTTGATGGCATAATCATCGACAGAGGTGGACAAATCGACATCGGGGGTGTTCTGTTTGGTGGAATGCAAGTTATAGTGTATGTTTGATATTTTTTTCTTCCATTTTATTTCTTCATTCAGAATTAGACCCTTCTATATATAGAAAATCGTTATTTCAAAAGAAAAATGTATATAGAAAATCTTTTTTTTTTTTCCAATCCTTCATTAACCAGCTTGTTTATTTTATTTTTTTAGGTGACAAGCTGCTCAACCAACCCAAAAAGTTGGGGTTGTTGGAAAGAATTGTGCGTGTGCATGCGTGTGCGAAAAGAGGAGGAGGGTCAACAACACTAATAATGAAATAGCAACGATTTTTTTTAACTTTGCGATTTTCACAAAAGTATTAATTTTTTTTAATTACTATTGAAATTAATAAAATTTTATCTATGGAAGATCACAACAAAAGCTATTATACTGCATTAAAAATATTTTCGATTAAAAATTAATTGATCAAAGTTTTAAGAAATATTTCCATTAAAAATTAACATTGGAAGGATACATAAATGATCTTATGTCACTGTGATCATATGATTTAATTTTTTGATTTGAAATTAAAAGTTTTATATATAATATACCTCCATTGGAGTCCATAATCCAAAATCAACTTCACTAGGATGATAAGCAGAGCCACATCAAACTTAAAGAAAAAATATGTTTCACACGTGTGGAAGTTATTTTTGCAACACTCTTCATATTAATTTCATGTAGTAGACATGCGGGAAAAACCATCATTGTCAATGTAGTGGTTTATGGTTTATGGTGTTGTTGGAGATGATCGCACAAAAGATTCTCGTGTAAGGAATTTATTTTTCGGTTCAAAATTTTCTTCTTGGTATATTAGTATATTTTCCATATTTTTATTCTTGTTTGGAATAATAACTACCGATTATTATTAGTTTTCTCAACTAGGATCAAAATATGGAAGATAAATATCATTTCTGATAAGCATTTTGTTTTCTTGTTGAACAAGGAATAAAATAACAAAGGATGAAATACATGTCTACCTCCATTGCAACACTAATCTTCATAATCCAATGACAATGAAGAAGAGGAAACGAATGTGGACATGATAACATTTTATTGGAGTTTCACAACATCTTACATAACAATACTATTAGCCTTCATAACAGTGTTGTGCATCAATGCACGTTGGCGTATGACCTGGTTTTATTACATCAGTAAGTTTATGCACAAGGAATAAAATAACAAAGGATGAAATACATATCTACCTCCATCGCAACACTGATCTTCATATTATATTCATGTTGTTCATGTAATAGTCAAACAACCATTGTCAATGTAGTGGTTTATGGTGTTGTCGGTGATGGCCGCACAAATGATACTCAAGTAAGGAAAACCACCATTTTCTTCTTCGTATATAGTATATTTTCCATATATTTATTTTTGTTTGTGGGGTTTCTAATTTTCAACTTCACAGGCTTTTCTAAAAGCTTGGACTGATGTTTGCAATAGAGATAGGTTTGCAACACTTTTGATTCCAGCCAGTAAAACATTTTTGTTGAACCATGTCACATTTAGCAGCCCATGCAACTCCTCTGAAGTTCATTTTCAGGTAATATTTAAAGAGCATTTTAAAAATTATTTACCGTATTATTTTTGTAAGGAATTGAATTGAACCACAAGTGAAATTAGTGGAAGCCTTAATAATCTATATTATTTGTTTGAACTCAATCATTAAAAATTAACATTGGAAGGATACATAAATCATCCTATGTCATTGTGATCATATAATTTTCCTAGGCCATTATCTTATGTCATTGAACTCAATCATTAAAAATTAACATTGTAAGGATACATAAACTACCCTTGCTTTAGCGTAAAATTTTATATAATTTTAACTTGTGCGCACGCGTGCGTGCGTGCGAGAAGAGGAGAAAGACTAGCAACACTAGTACTCTTTTTAACTTTGCGATTTTCTTAAAAGTATTCATATTTTTAATCACAATTAACATTAATAAAATTTTATCTAAGATCGACAATGTCTCAACAAAGACTACATGATGATTTGACATTTTTATCTATTGAAAAATAATTGTTAAATAAATAAAATTGATTATGATAATTTAATAAGCAATCTTGCACTGTAATTTTTGTTTTAAAAAATATTAAATTTATCAACATTGATTTTCTAAAATTGTTTTTGAATTAAATTTTTTTCAACACTAAAAGGTAGTAAATTATTAATTAGAGATATTTTTGTAGGAAGATAATTAACACATCTATTAATTTTGAAATGGCTTAAAGTTGTTATCTTATTGAAGGAAATATTACCGTCCACCTAAGATTCCTCATCAATAACATTTTTATTATTAATTTTTTATAATTGAGTTCACTATTTCCACTTCATTCACATCATAAAACATATCCTATGGATTACGTAAGAATCATGAATTTTCTATGGAATATGTATGATTTATGAAATTTTCAATGGATTATGTATAGATGTTTAAAAGTTGAAGTTTTTTGTTAATTAAAAAAGAGTTATTATTTGTACCAAAAAATAAATAAATTCAAAAATCCATGGGTACCCATGAATACCCATGTATTCCTCAATACCCACGGGTACCCACATAATGGGTACCCACGAGGGTACGGGACGGGCACGGGTATCATATTTATCCAATGGGACGGGGATGGGTATCATACTATCCGTACCCATGGGTACCCTTTGACATCCCTAGCCATTATCCCATGTCATTGAACTCAATCATTAAAAATTAACATTGTAAGGATACATAAACTATCCTTGCTTTAGCGTCAAATTTTATATAATTTTAATCTGTGCGCACGCGTGCGTGCGTGTGAGAAGAGGAGAAAGACTAGCAACACTAGTACTCTTTTTAACATATATGACGAGATATATTTTGTTAATGATTTTGAGTCCTTGATGAAAATGCATTCCAAATATCTTCAGCCATCTTTCTTTAATGTATTGTAGTAGATATGATTCTTTAATGAGACAGCACCCAAGTACATTCTTTCTAATTGAGTACTACGAATAAGTACATCTTTCCACTTCTCTGGTTAGAAGACCGGCAGATTCTAATCTAAGGATATAAAACACATTTGTATTGACATATGCGTACATAAATATGATCTATGGCGAAGCCAAAAGCACTCACAACATATGCAATATCCCTTCGAGCTGTTTTCTGCGCTCTGGGTCGCAAAGTAGCTAACCTTTCAAGTTCTTCCCCATTTAGACCTATTCAAATAAAAGAGAAAGCAACAGAAAATTTCTCAAATTCAAAACAAATAAAAAAAAAGATACAACAAACATTTGCAATTATTAGGGTAAAAAAAACTCTTTTGTTTGTGTTTTAGACGGTGGACACATGCCGTGTATGTTTGTAAAGCTTCTTTACCAGTCAATTTGTAGGATCGTAGAAGCAACCATTTCAAATCCAACATCAATACGATGGAATGAAGAGAACAATTAGAATAGAAACCAGTGTCAAAATCATACTTTATATCCAAAAAAATAACACAAGTACGAAATCAACAAGTAGTTAGCCAGTTAGGCGCAAGCATTTCATCATTCTACTTAGATCAAATGACTCGTGCTTAAAATTAATTAATGGTAAAAATATAACATAGTAAATACCTATGATAGGCACGCCATCTAAAATTGCAATAGTTGCAGGAACTGCACCGTTCGCTCTCACAATACCTTCAACCTCTTTCGTAGTTTGCAAATTTTGAGGATATGGCATAATCCAAAAACTAAGATACAGGTTTCAGTCTTGAAAAGGACAATATGAAAATATATAGAATACCATGTGAAATGATGGTAGATTCGAGAGCAACAACTGCACGCCCAAGTGATAACGCTTGAGAAACCTCCGAAGCTACCTTTACATTGATCGACGAAGCTCCAACAACATTAACTCCTGTAATCTGCATATCAAACAAGTGTTTCAAACTTTCAGTATAATGAGACACAAATGAATGTGTGAAATAGTAATGATTCCGTACCTTATTGACCGTGTTATCGGAATCAAAGTGTCGTCGAAGATTGTTTATACGTAAAGCTGCTGAAGATGTCATAACTACCTGCTTAATATTCAAGGATTTAGCTTTCTAATAGCATTTTAGTTGAGTAATTAGATTGAAATTTGAAGTATGTAACTGATATTATGTGATTCATCACTTTTAGCACATCTTATGCGGGGTGAATCACTTTTCGTTTTGGGCAATATATTCCATTTTGATTTGTTCAAAAAAAAAACCCCACAAATTTCATTAAATACGACAACAATAAACAGGGTTGTCTCAACCATTAGACCAGTAAAGTCTTTGCATTAAGCCTCACGTTTTATATTTTTTAATTTGTGCGTGTGCGCACGCGTGCGTGCGAGCGAGAAGATGATGAGGACCAGCAACACCAGTAATGGCATAGCAACGACTTTTTTAAACTTTGCGATTTTCACAAAAGTATTATTTTCTTTAATCACAATTGAAATTAATAAAATTTTATCTATGGAAGATCACAACAAAAGCTACTATACATCATTAAAAATATTTCCAATTATAAATTAATTGATGAAAGTTTTAAAAAATATTTCCATTAGAAATTAACATTGGAAGGATACATAAATAATCTTATGTCATTGTGATCATATATATCCTTTAATTTTATGATTTGAAATTAAAAGTTGTATATATAATAAAAAATATTTTCATTAATATACCTCCATTGGTTCCAAAGAATTGAATTGGACCACAAGTGAAATTAGTTGAAGCCTTAATAATCCATATTATTTGTTTGAATTCAATCATTTTGTTGAATTTTGGTCTTTATTCTTTTACTTATATAAAATTATTTAAAGTGTTATTTTTGTGAGGAATTGAATTGAACCACATGAAAGTTGTGAATGATGAAGTTGAGTCTTTTTTATTTTCGTCAAATGAAATTAGTGGAAGCCTTAATAATCCGTATTATTGTTTGAACTCAATCATTTTGTTGAAATTTGGTCTTTATTCTTTTACTTATATAAAAGTTGCATAACTCATAATTTGATTATTCAAAAGCTTGAAAGAAACATTGTTGCGCTAAGTAGGAGAGAAATGTCATGACTATATCAAGTGGATTGGTTTTCATTCAGTTGATGGCATAATCATTGAAAGAGGTGGACAAATCGACAACGAGGGTGTTCTGTTTGGTGGAATGCAAGTTATAGTGTATGTTTGATATTTTTTTCTTCCATTTTATTTCTTCATTTAGAATTAGACCCTTCATGTATATAGAAAATCGTTCTTTCAAAAGAAAAATGTATATAGAAAATCTCTTCTTTGTATATATTATATTTTCCATATATTTATTCTTGCTTGTGGGGTTTCTAATTTTCAACTTCACAAGCTTTTCTAAAAGCTTGGACTGATGTTTGCAATAGAGATGGGTTTGCAACACTTTTGATTCCAGCCAGTAAAACATTTTTGCTGAACCATGTCACATTTAGCAGCCCATGCAACTCCTCTGAAGTTCATTTTCAGGTAATATTTAAAGAGCATTTTAAAAATTATTTACCGTATTATTTTTGTAAGGAATTGAATTGAACCACAAGTAAAATTAATGGAAGCCTTAATAATCCATATTATTTGTTTGAACTCAATCATTAAAAATTAACATTGGAAGGATACATAAATTATCCTATGTCATCGTGATTATATAATTGTCCTAGGCCATTATCCTATGTCATTGAACTCAATCATTAAAAATAATTAACACTGTAAGGATACATAAACTACCCTTGCTTTAGCGTCAAATTTTACATAATTTTAACCTGTGCGCACGCGTGCGTGCGTGTGAGAAGAGGAGAAAGACTAGCAACACTAGTACTCTTTTTAACTTTGCAATTTTCTTAAAAGTATTCATATTTTTAATCACAATTAACATTAATAAATTTTTATCTAAGATCAACAATGTTTCAACAAAGACTACATGATCATTTGACATTTTTATCTATTGAAAAATAATTGTTAAATAAATAAAATTGATTATGATAATTTAATAAGCAATCTTGCACTGTAATTTTTGTTTTAAAAAAATAATAAATTTATCAACATTGATTTTTTAAAATTGTTTTTGAATTAAATTTTTTCAACACTAAAAGGTAGTAGTAAATTATTAATTAGAGATATTTTTGTAGGAAGATAATTAACACATCTATTAATTTTGAAATGGCTTATGTTACTTGACAAATTCTCCTTTTAAATAGGAATTTTATTCTTAAGGACAAAGGCAGTAATATTTCTTTTTTATATATAGTTAAGTTATTTGAATATCAAAATAGATACACCGTGAAATTACATATGTTTTATCTTCTGTATTTTTATCACTTACATTTCGAAATTACACACACAACTCATAGAACATCTTATTTGATTATAATTTTTTTTAACGTTAAATAGTCATTTCTCAATTTATGGGACTAATGTTAATTATTGAAGTAAGAAACTCCCTAGATTTCATTAATATTCAAATGGGTAAGGTGGTGCATGGTTAAATATTAAAGAAGGAAACTGGAGACACTAAAGAGTTTTGGCATCATTTTTTCTCTTTTAATCTCAGTAATAATGCAATAACCAATCGCACTAAACCTATGTATAAGAGGTTATGCTGCAGATTTCTCTCTTTAGTGTTTAAATGTAACTTATCCTATTTTAGAATTGTTGGTTGATGTTCATAAAAGGGAAGCATGAGCTTGTCAAATATGAAGTGCATTCCAAAAGTTAATTCTCATAACAATCCAATAATATCTTAATATTTCAA
Source organism: Medicago arabica (assembly GCA_946800305.1). NCBI lineage: Eukaryota > Viridiplantae > Streptophyta > Magnoliopsida > Fabales > Fabaceae > Medicago > Medicago arabica. The sequence goes on from OX326964.1 coordinate 13,360,464, forward strand.
AAATATTTTTGTTCCAAAAATTAATTTTGAGATAGATATTGATACAGTCAAAAAGTATACCTCCAAAAGAGTGTATTATGAGACAAACACAAAAACAAAAATGGTAGGGTGCAAATAGCAACTCCCTTTAAAAAAATTGACTTGGTCAATTTTCAAAAATAAATAAATAAATGGTGTCAACCTAATATAGACTAGATCATAGACCTTTGTCGAGTAATCTGATCTATCTTCACCCCTAAATCTGAGTATAGACTATTTTTACTCTATCCACCATGCTCCTTAACAGACTGCAACTCTTCCATAATGCTCGCGCCTGCTTTTAGTGAATGTCCGTCGATATTCCTCAAACCTCCCCTCTCGGATTGCTTCTCTTATCACACGAAAGAACCTCAAATAGTGGTGCGTATTATGGCTGCAAAATTAAGCATATCAAAATAAATGCTCATGTGTTAAAAATAATAATATGATTATGTTTGTTACTGACTGTAGCCTTCACAAATCACAACCATTTGTAAACGGCTTTACTAGAAAATAGTAGAGGGGGAAAATAGAGTGAACAATTCACTGATTGTTTGTTTATGATTGAATTTAGTCAGAGTTGAATAGTCTAGCAATGAAATTAAAATTCCTAATAATTAGCTACTACAAAAAAGAGCATGCACCTTTTTCAGGGTATTTGAGAAACCTAGATCACTCCTTAATACTACTAATCCTCACAAAAAAACTTGTTCTCCTTCTAAACCTTCGATATTATTTTTACGCAATATGTGTCTCATTTATTTCTGTTAACTATCTCAACCTAACAAACTAAGCATCTTACGTAGCATCGGCACTCCTGGGTTTTAGGCCTGTCCACATATCGAACACCGACACGTGTTAGATACCTATCACAAGTGTTTGACACACACATTTGATAATTGTTGGAGTTGGACACTCCTCTGTTGTATTTTCTCCAATCTTCATCTCCCTTTTTTAAGTTCTTTTATCAGGTTTTCCTTTTCCGGTCTCCTATTTCATTTGTTATGATTTTCTTCTTCATTCTGTCTTGGTGATTATTTGGTCTCACATTGATTATCATCAATTTAGATCTTTTATGAATTATGGTCATAATTAATTGTGTAATTACTATATATGACAATCAAGAGTAGCATTGAAGATTTGAAGCAAAAATATTCATACATTTCAAGAAGAGTTTGTGCCAGCATTTCATGAACATTGTATAGGTGATTGATGTATGCTTTCGTATAATACTTGCATGTATGGCAGGTGCAGCCTTCTACAATGGGGGACATGTCTTTCCTGCATAAAAACACAACCAGAGGAATTAGTAAACAAGGTGTTTGTCACTACTTGATTTGTTGTCAGTTTTCATCTTCGGTTCATTTATTTTCAGTAATGAATTTATAATTACAACAAGACGACACATTGCTTTAATCACATTTTCTTTTGACAACATTTTGTGAAAGAGATGGCGAAAATACGAAAAACTTATTTTCTGTATTACTCTAGTAAAACCATAATACATGTTTATAACCATACAATCCTAAAATTTTAGTATTCACACATCCGTCTAGCTCTGTGAGTCGGAAGATCTATTTTTTGCATATCATTCCATGTCTGAAGTCACTAATGTTTATAGCCATGTTTTGAAAATCTCCCTTAAGCTTAAATGACCATTTTCTGTCACAAGTTTAATAAAATCAGCCACCAACCCTACATTTCAACCTACTATTCATACAATCAAATTCAAGAAAGTGCAAAAAGCAGTTAAAATGATAATGTTACCTATATTCTGTTGCTCGCAAATTGATTTTTGTTGAGTCACTTCCACTCCAACCTAGCATAAAATTATCTTGATTCCCATTCTTGTCGAGTGAAAAGGTTAGTGCAAATCCTCCAAGTGTGAGTGTATAGATGTATCTGAGTTATCACAAAAATAATATAAATTTTCCGTGACACAATGCACTAAAGTGAATAGGGGTATATATTGAACAAATGAAAATTGAAATTAGCTCTACTTACGATGAATCAAAAAGATCAATTCCAGCAGCAATCCCCTGTAAGATCTCCTCTGCGAAGTTATATAATAAGTATTTATGTGCAACAAATTTGTATTATACTAAAACTTAATCAAGAAATAATCCATTTCAAGATCAAAAGTGTGTTAAATAGTGTTTGAGATATTATATCATATCTATGCCAATTAGCCTAAGTTCATAATATAAAAACCATACATGTCTCTTCACCTAAATTCCAGGTCTATTCCTTGTGGAATAGATTATTAGCGTGAAAGAGTTGACAAAAGATAATGATTGTTTACTTTTACTAACTAAATTCCTGGTCTATAAAATCATATATATGATTTAATCATCTTAATGACTATATGTTCTTAATCATGTATGTGTAACTCTTGTTACTTTCATTAGGTGGTTCGTGACATGTGAGAAATTCATAATCAATCAATCATCAGCAAAAGTAAATAAAATAATTGAGGTCAATGAACTAATTTTCTCTAATCAAAAGAATAAAAAGATTAGGAATAGAGAGAAAGAGGTACATGAGAAGAAGATAACATATGACAAAAAAAAGAATAAACATATTCATTAAGCAAAGTAAGCCGCTGAACATGAGTTGAATAGTTGTGTACCTGGGAGTCCAAGACCACAGATCATGCGTGGCTTTTCATTTGGCAAAACATCCTGAGAATAAGGTAACTTTGTTATATCAAAAGTTATAACATATGTTGAGGACTAACTCTCCCAAAAGCAAAAACTTCTAGGTAAACGTTCATTAAAAGTTTTTATAACTAACTGTTGCAGTTATAGGGTTTAGTTTTGGCATCTGTCGTTCTGTGCTGAGCAGAACTATACAGGAGAGGTTTGTTTTTAGTTGTATTATGATTTCAGCACTATCACACCATTAAATTAAATCCAATTTGAATAATGTCTTAATGAAGTGAACAAGTACTGCAAATTGCACTTACGACAATAGCACGTAGAAGAGCAGGTCGCTCATCAATGGCCTCACCAAGACCAAATCCTCCAATCCAATAACCTGCATGAATTACCATAGTTCAGTTATCATATCTACACAAATATAGGCATCTATAGGAGTAAAAAATGTTATCACCTAACATAAACTGAAAACAACACAATAAGAGCAACAACTAAAGCCTATTCCCACTAGGTAGGATCGGCTACAAGGATTATAAAACACCACAATATCTTGAAATCAATCATGTCTAATGATATTCCATTTAAATCCAAATCCTTCTTAATGAATTACCTATAGTTTTCCATGATCTTCCTCTAACTCTAACTATTGGATCATCCTCCATCTAATCAAACCCTCACTATTGATGCTTCTAATGGGCTCTTCTGACAAGCCCAAATCACTTATGGTGAGACACTACCATATTTTCCAAAATAAGTGCAACTCTGTCTTTTTGTTTTATGATCTCGTCATAATCCTATCTAGTTTTATGTGTCTAGTCGTCCATCTTAACATTCTCCTTTTTGCAAAATTGAGTTCACTTTTGTTGTCTCTATACACAACATTCAATATTATACAACATTGCATGTCCAATAGATATGCAGTAAAACTTTCCCTCACTTGAGTGACTCTCTTCTATCACAAATTACACTTAAACCGTTCCTCCCAAGTCCCAACCTTGTTTGAAATTCTATGGTTTCCATCACGCCTTATTTCCCCATCAATCTGTATGATGAACCTAGGTACTTAAATTGTGGGACTTGTAGTATGAATTTTTCTAGCAAATTTTATCTCTACCCTAAGCTAGAATGAAAGCCACGTGCCTCCAAAATTTATCTCCACAAATGGTAAAATAAATAGTAGTTATTTTGAATCATATGGATGAAATACGAGTAAAGTATTCTTGTTCAGTTTTTCATTAAGGTCGTATTCTGCTGGCTTGAATGAAATAATTGAAATGGATAATACAAAAAGCAAAACAATTAAACACATAATTACTCGCTGGAAAATCATATAAAGAAGACATCGCAGTGTTGACTTCATCAGTATACATTTACATCGAAATTGTTAGAAAAACTGGTAAATATCTGTTATTATCTTTATTATATCTTAGCCTACTTTAGAGTATCCTATGTGATCTGTTAGGGTTCGTTTTTATATAATATCTTACGCAGGATTGGTTCCTACGGTATTTTTCACTTTGGTACATCCATGCACCACTACCTAAGTGGTGCATAGGATAACTCACCTAAAATACATTGTAGAGATTTGCACAGACAAACTATATGAATCTGTCTGAGGTTCCTAGTTATGAATCGCTATAGTAAAATTTAATAATATGTGCAGATGGTTTACAGAAAAATAACTAAAGAAATAGAAACCTGCTACATTTCGCTTGGCTACCTCCTCTGCACATCGCTTCCTTTCATCAACATTTGTGCCTCCAACAATGGCACCAAAGACTGATCCAACAGCCTACGGTTTGAGAGACCAAATTACAATGAATTAGTTAATAGTGTTCGATGAAGAAAGGATATTATATTAAATACAACGGAAAAAATTGAATGAGAACAGAACTAAATATCCAATATGAAGCTGATACTACTATATTAAGCTTAGAGTTTAATGACACGACACTGGGATGAATAAGAGTGGTGATTTTTACACATCTCTTTCCTTACACAACTTTTTCGATAATATAACAAGGAAAATACACATTCCTAGACCAACTGTTTATCCTTTCTGCCCGCAATTCTAATCAGTGGCCTAACCCCAACACTCTCAATACCTATTATTTCTCATAGATCCTTTAATATATTTCAAGGTAAGGATATCAACATCCAATGGCCCTCATGGTGAGCTTAAAAACTGACGATCCACGTTATTCAAAAACACATGTCTGGATTTGAATGGATAACTGAAGCAGTTTAGTGTCCGATCAATCTTCTTTATCTTCCTAGGTGTGATAGTGGCTTCCCTTAATTTGATTGATGTTTAGCATTAGGATCAAAAGGAATATAAAATCTGCATTCAACAAATTTTCTCCATGAATGCGCATAGCATACTTCTTCTATGAGATAACTACATCATCTTTGGATTGTATCACTTGACATATAAATAATCTGTCAATCCAATCCAAGGCTTGCCAAACACACGAGAGTCCTTCTTGAATGCCATGGTAGCAACTCAAGAAGCTTAGGATGACAACATTTTCAAAATCATTACCATATTTACTATAGCTCGAAGTTTTGCTAACAAACATGAATTAAAACCACGTGCATTTTAGCTATTAAAATTTTAATGAATTCATAAAGAATGCAAATCATATCACTAGAGAAGGAAAACATAAAGTGTCCTTTACCGGATTCAATGCAAGGCAATCATCAAGCCATCTCAATGTTCTATCCACCGAGGTTCTGTTTCTCTTATCAGTCACCCAAGCAGGTACTTCATCAGCCAAAGTAGCCCATACATTTGGCCTCATGCAAGAAATCATTTCAACATAATCTTTGGGTTTAATCTGGCCATGTTATAGAATTAGAAGATATACATTAAATCTCGTCCACCATCATTTAAAAGTGAAAACTAAAGAATGTCGATAGCATGTTGATGAACTAGAGTATCTTTGGATAAATTCTTACGAAATTGCAATTTCTCGTGTAAATTGAAATTAGTTTCTTTGTCTTAATGTTCTCAGAAGCTCTCTCGTTTAATTTCTCATTGAAGTCTATTAGGATAAACTTCTCAAGAAACACTAATACAACAAAAAATTATCAAGATAATCTTACAATAACTGAGTTTTTCAAATTGCAGCTTCTAGTGTAAATTAAAAAGTTAGTTCATGTGCATCTTAAATTTTTTCAGAAGTTATCTTATTTAACTTCTCATATTACCTTATCATAAGGGAAGAAGCATACACTGATTGCTTATTTCCGTAAGTGAGATCTGTCTAAACTCACTCTCATAATTTGAATTGGACTGAACGCAACCTCAAAAAATTAACTTGCAAGATGAAGGATATCTCTCACTTACAAACAATTTTTCCAAGTCATATCTCAGTTGCATTTAGATTACCACATGGACAGCTTATTGTGAGTCATCTACCACCATAAACACTACATAATAGCCTATAGCTTATAGAAACAACTTATGCATGTTCACAAGTTGTTTTTAGCTAATTTCAGTAAGCTCTACAAAATAACTTATATGAAATCAGTTTGAGCATATTTTCTCTTAGACTGTAGAAATAGCTCATGACCCTGTTTGGATAAACAACTTAGTTAAGTGATTATAGCATAAGTGCTTATCATATAAGTGTAAGCTATCTCTATAATAAAAGATCAAAAAAGTCAAATTGTTTTCATATAACTTATAAGTAGTTTTCATAAGCTAGAATGTAGTGTGTTTGGAAATAAGCTGAAAACAGCTCATGTACATGACATAAGTTGTTTCTTCCAGCTCTCTCAAATTGTAAATGACACTAGATAAACTCAAATAAGTCTTTCCAAACAAGTTCTATATAAAATGTGTATATGATAAGCGCTGAACTAAGCTATTTATCCAAAATAGACCCGTCATATAATGTGAAACTCTGAAAACTTACCAACAGCCTACCACACGGAGTCTCAAAACTTGCACCGAGCTTGGACGCACCCTTACATTCGGGAAGCGAATGAACATTATCCCTAGGAACAGCAACAACACCATAATCACCCAAAGCAATCAACTTATGAATCCCACCAATCTTCCCTATTGTCGCCGAAGAAATCCCTTCCAAACTAAAACATTAACAACACAAAAAACAAATCGGCAACATCAACAAAACAAACATTCATCAAGGGATACAAGTATACTACAAGGCTTTTATAGCCGATCAAAACAACTAATCAGTCTAACTTACTGACTAGTGTAACTAATTAATGTAAGTAACTATTACATCTAATTGATTCAAAAACATGAGAATAACTAACCAGTCTAACATAACTTTTTTTTAAAACCATGTATCTGACCCAAGGACCAACTAAACCGGGTGACCAATCCCACCATCCGCTAGATGAGACCCCATTTAAAGTCAGAACAAAACTTTGTATGGACTAGCCAACATAAATTGCACCAAGAGGATTTGAACCTAAGACCTTAAAAATATCACACCCTAAGGTCTCAACCTTACACCATCAACCAACCAACCCATATGGGTCTAGTCTAACATAACTAATTAATGTAACTAACTATTACATCAAATCAATTCAAAAACAATGAGAATAACTAACTAGTGTAACTAATTAATGTAACTAACTACACAATGAGAATAACAAAGTCTAATCGTCCTCGTGAGCATAGCTAACAATGCATGCAATTTACAAAGGGTATCAGAGGTTCAAACCTCAAACATCACACTTATTCACCGTAAAAAGGTGAATTTTCAGCACCAGACTACTTGACAAAAAAAAAAACTAACGAGTGTAACTGATTACGAGAGAGAGAGGAAGTTACATACAAATGGAGAGGAGAGACTTGAAGGAGATGAGAATCAGGAAAAGGTAGAGAAGGAAGAAGATCAGGAGGTGTGAAATAAGGGAGGCCTTTACGTGTTGAGATGAGAAGAGCAGGTGTGTATATGGATACTCCTGGGCAGTTTGCCAATTCTACTGCTCCTATTCTTGCGCCGCTGCTCAATGCTTTTTGAACCGAGGATGTCTTCATCTTTTCTTTTCTGCAATGTAACATGTAACATAAACCCTTGTTGCTACTGTTGTTGTTGAATAAAACCCTTTTTGGATTTAGTATACTTTTGGAGGGTATCTACAGTCAAATCTAAAAATATGAAAAATAATTCCTCAAAAAGAATAAGTACGATGTTTATTAGTGACGGACTGACGGCTATGTTACATGTCCCGACTCTCTTTAGTTTAAGGTATTTTACCATATTACCCTCACTCTATGCAACTATGTTAACTCAACCTTAAGAAATCAGTTTGTTAGGAGAGAGTCATATACCCATTTAAACACATTTCCTTAGGTTATATTATTTTAAAAATATAAGACTCTTGACACACTCTTAACAAAGCCAAAGTGGTTCAATAGTGAAAATTTGATAGCACGAGATTCGACGGATTTTTGATATGTTTTTATGTCATAATTAGGTTGCAGATGTTTGTGGTATGGTTTTAGTCGATTTTAGGGTAAACAAAACTCATTTAATTTAAAGGTAAAATTGTGTTTGGTTCGATTATGGATGATTAGTTTGAAAATTTAATATGATCTGGTTCAATTTAATATGGTTTAATTTGGATCGATTTTTGGATATTCAAAGTACAAAATTGTAAAATTTTATTAATATTGTAAAGTGACGGTAAAATAAAAGTTTGGTGCAAAATAGAGCAATTTTTTTTAGGGTTAATATGTGTTTACCCCCTGTAATTTGAGCGAGTTCCAGTTTACCCTTATAAAAAAGAATTCAAATTCCAACCCTGTAATATGAAGATTCTCCACAAAACACTCATGTCCCATCCAGACGCTAACGTGCCACTATGTAATTTTATTTTATTTTAAAAGCTGACATGTGTGTACTGGTTTAAAAAATTAATTTAATTTCTGATTTAAAATTATTTTTAAAAAAAAAAAAAATTAATAATCTGAAAATTAATTTTCAAAAATTTAAAAAAATCAATTTTCTTTAAAAAATCTGATTTTTTTTCAAAAATAAAAAAATCGAAAAAACATTCAGAATTTTTCTAACTTTTGAAAAAAATCCAATTTTTTTTTAGTTTTTTTAAAAAAATTGATTTTTTTTTCTAATTTTTGAAAATTAATTTTCAGATTTTATACCTTTTTATAATAATTTTAAATCATAAATTAAATTAATTTTTTAAACCATTACACACATGTTAGGTTTTAAAAAAAATAAAATTAAAATAATTATACAGTGGCGTGCCACGTCAGCGTCTGGACGAGGTCTGGGGTGTTTTGTGGAGAATCTTCATATTACAGGGTTGAAATCTAAACTTTTTTTTACAGGGATAAACCGGAATTCGTCAAAATTACAAGGGATTAAAGACATATTAACCCTTTTTTATAGAATGACAACGACCAATTATGTTTAAACATATGAAATAATAAAAAAAAAATAGGTTACATTAATAATTATTAAGTAGTTTGAAAAAAAAAATCAAAAACCAAAGAATGATAGATTAAATAAATATAAGAGTTTATATTTTGTCAAAAATAAATAAAAATACATGTATGCAGTTTTTTGTTTTTAAAAAATTAATCCAAAATTTGATCTGAGTGATTCTCTCAAAAGGACATTCAAACATATCTAATTGTATTTGGTTTTATGTGGCTTTCAGTTTTTATCACCGCTAGTGATTTTAATTTGAATTAGTTTGAATTTAAACACCCTTAGTGATGGCAATTGGACTCATATCAAATTGTCCCGCAAAAAGTATTCATGATGGATAAGGTAAGAATCCGCACAAGGGATATGAGCAAAAACACGATTATAGTAAGGGTCATGTTAATTTGCGTCCTTAGGGTACAAGATAAGGAGGCCAAAAGTAGAAATATTTCCTCAAATTTTGTGTATTCTATTTATTATAAATTCAAAAATTAAATAAATGCACACATTCCAACAAAAAGTTACTATCTTGGGTTCCTTATCTTGTGCTTGAAGGCACAAATTAACATTTTCCTTGTAGTAATTGATTTTCTTGGTTCGTGTGATTTTATTGATCAAAGAGGAATAATATTATTAAAATAGAACTCATTTAATGCTCAAACGAGTCCCACAAATTTAATACCTCAATTGATTTTCTTGATTCGTGTGATTTACTCAAATAAGTTCTATATTTAGAGCCGTGTATAGTAACTAATATGACTCATTTTACACTATAAAGTGAACCGTTCAATTCGGTGAAACATAATATATTTACACGTGTGTGTATATAATATGATATGATATCAAAGGGAAACATTATTATTAAAATAGAACCCTTGATCAAGTTGAGTCAGGTGTTGTTTTGATATGATATGATCAAGTTGAACCCAACGTCTTGATATGATTAAGTTGATTGAGTTGAATGTACTTTAGCTTTGATTGATTGATTATTGGTATATGACTTTGTATTGGTGTGTGACAGATGAAAGAATGTACTTCAACTTTGATGCAATTCCAAGTTTTCTACCCAATCTTCACCATGTAATGGTAGGTCATAATCATCGTGTTGGTGGCTACATGACTGTTAATATGTGATAGTCATGTACTATGCATTTCTTTATACCAATATAGTTTTCTTCTCTTTATTTGTTAAAAAATTATTCATTGCGCACTCTTGATCCTTTCAAAATACAAGTCATTATGTTTTTTTTTGTGTGTGTGTTACTGGATAGGGAAATCATTATCAATTTATTATATGAAGGTAAAAAAAACACATAATTTTATTTTGTACATACAGGAAGTTCTGGCGCAAGTCCTTCAGGAAGCAGGCTGTACAATGGAGCTTTTCTTAGTCTTATCTAACTTCATGAAGGTACCGAAACAAGTTATATCCAACATAACTTTTTTCACTATAATACTTGGCATTTGTAAACTTTTAAATGAACTTTTACCATCACCGACTCATCATGACATTGATCCCTTTATATGATAGGCATTTCATGGGAGAAGTCTTGGGTTCAACGAGCTTTGGAGAAGGAGTTAGATATTAGAGTACATATTTTGTCTCTAGTTTCATACTTCACTTTCATTCTTTGTATAATGAAAAATTCTTCATTACAAATTATCAACAACTTATATATGTAATTTTGAGTTGTATTTCATTTTTTTTTACGAATGAGTTGTATTTAGTTGTAAAATTCTTTCATAATGAATGACTTATTTATTTATTTTTAATGAAATCCCTTTTTAATATTTGCAGCAAAAATAAAATAATATATATATATATATATTATAATAAAAATAGGTTTTATAATAGCATATGTTTATAAAAAAGCTATTAAAGGCGGTGCCTATAATAGCACTCTTTGAAAAAGTGCTACTAAATCCCATTAAAAAACACTGTGTAGATAGCACCAAAGTAGGATAAGTTAGCACTTTTAGCGAAAGTGCTATTAAAGGCCTAGCATTTAATAGCATTTTAAAAGTGCTATTGTAGATGGAATATTTACAATAGCGGGGGCTTTAATAACACTTTGAAATGCTATTAAAGACTAAAAAAAGTGCTATTAAATACCTTTTTAGCATATAATACTAAAGAATAATGTCCACCCGCAAACTACTCTATGACCTTCAAGAACCGGTGCTCCGGTGCTTATTGCCATGCTTAGGATGATATAAGAGCAACACTTTTACTTGTTTTGAAAGACCAGACTATGCCATCACCTTCTGTCCATAACCAAACAAATTACACCACCTTAAATTATTTTATTTATTTATGTGTCTAAAATAAAAATAAGCACATATATCAAATGTGCACATTTTTCTTTTACAAAAATAAACGATATTCATTCATTCAAATTGATAGAGTACATCGATACAATACAAGTTCAAATTCGCTATAAACAAACATGATGAATCTATGAACAAACTCACATCATCTATGTTAATAGCATAAAACGGCAAAATACCTATGCCTCCTACAAATAAGACTAATATGACTATATTCAAGTCTTCGGATCTCCAACGTTGACGACGCCAAAGTCATTGTCATTGATCAGATCTGCACTTGCTCAAAGCTAATCTTTCAACCTGAATCAAATAAACACCACACTAAGACGGGAAATCAAAAACACACCGCACAAAGACGGAAAATCAAAACAAACAAAGTCGTTCAGAGACGACGAAATCACAAAAACAAACGAAAGAAAATAGAAAATATGAGAAATCACTTATTCAATTAGGATAGAAGGAAAATCAACTCAGAGGGATGATTTTTGAGTCAAAATTGACTCTAAATCACCCCTCTGATAAGAAGAAGAAAAGAAATAGGGGTAATGGCTAGGGTTTGAGAAGGAGAGAAGAGAGAGGAAGAAAGGGGAGTTCGTGCCTTTTTCCTATAATTCCAAAAAAATAGTAATTAAACATAGAGTGATTTCAATCATTATTGTATTTTTAAATGCTTTTTCATAAATTATTGTGTTGGTAAATATATTATTTGAGTTTTTCATTTGATGTCATGAGCTAAAAATTATTTATCTGTATCTTTTTCCTTCTTCCGAACAAACAACAAACAATTTATAAGATATATTAATGCATAAAAAGTATTTTACCGGGGTAAAATTGAATTTCACGTAGATTAATGAACTGATGTAAAAGTTTTCATTGTAGAAAGTCTTTCTCTAAGGTGGTTCAATGGTCAGAGTAAAAAAAGTCTATAAGTTAGTTGTAAAATTGCAACCCAAAAATTTTATATTTAAAAAATGGCTAAAATATGATTTTGATCTTGGTAAATATATCTCGTTTTGGTTTTAGTCCCTGTAATTTTTGTTCTTTGCAAAATATTTTAGTTTTCAAAAACCAAAATATTTTGCAAGAGACCTTTCTAAAAATCAAAAGATTTTGCAGAGACTATTTTTCTCATAAATGGGTTCAGTCACCATGTGTCACATGTGCAAATCATCACAAAAATGTAGTCAGGGACCAAAACGAAGCATTTTGTAAGGATCAAAAACAAAAAATAAATAAATTACAGGGACTAAAACTAAAACGAGACATATTTGTAGAGATCAAAACCATATTTTAACCTTAAAAAAATTATAAAAATTTATCAAGCCACGAAAATACCCTTTAACCCAATCAATATTTTTGTTTTTGTTGACGTTTTTATCAGTATTTATGTTTAATATACAAGTGGAATAAGAATGGGATAAGGTCTATCTTGTGAATTCATTTCACTGAACCCTGAAAGTGCAAGAACGGCATCACTCAATGGCGAAGGGGAAGAAGCAACTGATGTCATCGGCACCATGGAGAGGCGAGGAGGATACCTCCGAACAATTCCCAGACGGAAATCTCAAAGTCACCAGTCAATCTGATGGAACTTCAACTATGCATGTCCCTCGTTCCAAATCCAATACTCATAATCATGACGATGATGATGGAATTGAAATTGATCCTGAACTTCGTTACAGTTTCCAACGCAATTATCAGGTCTTCTTTTCTTCTTCAACCTATTTGCAATTTTGTTTTGTAAATAGGCATACTCAGTTCGTAATTATAAGCAAAAACGAGTCAAATAAAGTTATGTATTTGGTCAAAATCTCTCTTACTCTGACACTTCTCATGGAAAGTGTTTGTGGCCGTCCAACATTGACATGACACTGACACATGTGATTACATTTAATTAATTCAAATTTTTAGTGTTTTTGCTTCATAGGTTTTTCATTGTTTAATTAAAGTTAAGTTTGACCTATGAAGCAAAAACATGGACACGTGACACAGTAACACTTGAAAAAATTGAATTAATTAAATATAATCACATGTGTCGGTGTCTTGTCAATGTTGGACGCCACAAACACTTGATATTAGAAGTGTCGGAGCAAGAGAGATTTTGACCAAATATATCAACATCAATTTTCTTTGACTCATTTTTGCTTATAATTAGGAACATATATGCTTTTAAGTTGAAACTTGAAACTTGAAACTCTTTTTTAATGTACAGTACAAGGTATGCAATAGTGCATACCATAGGTTATTGCTTTTGTGTTTTTCTTAGTGTAAAAAATGGTTGTAAATAAAATGCACATAGTACTTAATTAAGTAGCATAAAGATTTGCACATACAAGTTGAAACTTCAAACCATTATAACCAAGTGGTTGTAGTTATGCTGCAAACCTTTATACTATGGTAAAATGCAAGCGGGCTAATGTGGTCAAATTTGTGGTTATAGTGTTGTTGTGGAGACTTCTAAAACTTTTACTTGTGCGCGGTTGCAGACCGCAATTTAAAACTATGAGATTCAATGTGTGTCCCAGACATGTGTTGGTGTCCAACACCGTCACGACTAATACATGACACTAATACATGTGATTATATTCAATTACTTCAATTTTTTTTTAAATTATCACTATGTCTATGTATTGGCGTTGTGTCTAGTGTCTGCTTCACAGCTGACTGATGGGATGCACGGTTGATAGATTTCATTTCATTTGAATTTGAATTATACTCTGCAACTGATCAATATCATCAAGTAGTATAGACTCATCAGTGAAATTAGGAACTGACTGTCCCAGTGTTGGAACTGATTGTCATACACCTTTAACTGATCATCATAAATTGTAACATTTTCAAGCTTGCTTTCTTTCCGGGTTATATGTAATTTAGGTTTTGTAGCTGAGTTTTTGACAATAAGGAATTTTAATTAACTCTATTTTGTATCAATGATTTCGTTAGAATTGTTTTAAAACTGGATGGTGCTTTTGCAACCTCCAAGTTTTGCCTGACTTATGTCTTTCGTTGTAGTGAAACCAAGATTTAGAGACAATGTCAATTTTTATTCAAACTAACTGAACATCTAGATTTGTATCGAAATCACATTTGACAAGAGGAAGTCGTGTTTGAAATTGTGCAATCAACTTATCAATCCCCGATCACAGAGTGTAGTAGTAGACCCCAAAACTCCAGGAGGATAACAGACAGCGGGATGACAATTATTTTGATTTTTTTACAGTGTATATAATTTATACAAATATGTATAAAAGTTCAACTAGTTATGGCTGAGCTGTGACAAAATGGAAAATGACAACATGGATGAGATAGAGTGAGAGAGAAAAACTTAAAAGCTCTTCAGGGTTGTTTAATTATTGCGATGTCCTAAAATACTCCAACCAGCATCCTAAATGTTAAGTTTTTTATTTTGTTTTATTTTATTGTAAATTTATCACATTAGGATGTGCAGTGCTACAGTGTCTATAACCTGGTATTTTGGCCACTATAGCAGCTGGGGCAGAAGTTATTCCAGCTTACGGCTGCTACACTAAACCGATCCACTACTGCATGTCCTCTAGGGGCTGCTCTGCCACTATAGTACAGTATTGATACACTGGTTTGACACTTGCTACCATGTATCATAACATACAGTTAATATACCTAGGCTTTCTCTTTTGTTGTTTGACTATATGTCTATGTGCAATTGTGCACCATAAATGTATATTACATGCTGCCCCTTTTTATCATTGTTTCCTTTCTGCTATTGTACAATTAAAGTCTGTCCTGTTGTTATTCTGACCTATATTAATGACCAACCATCATTTTCTTCTTAGTTCTTGCCTGTACAATTGATATAGCATCCAATACTCTTCTCCAAGTTTTGAATGTAATATACTTCTCTTTTTGTATTTGCAGTTTCTTCAGCGAGTTTTTACCATTGACACAATGGTGAAACCTCTCCCACCCGTCATGGCTTACAATGTCTCTCGCAACTTGAACTTCTTCACACGCATTTTCACTCAATTCTTTGGTATGTTAGATTCAGTGCACCTTTTTATACAGCTGGAGATTGCATATAATATAATATATAAAGCCAAAATGTTTCAAGGTTCCCATTATTTTAAGGATTATTATTCTGTTCTTTTAAAATCAAACTGAAAGGCCCAAATACGTAGGACTAGGAGCATGAACAGCTCTTACGTTGTTCCTAAGCTCAATAGTGGCCTTTACTTTAAAATGCGGCCCAGCCTAGACATTGTCCTCCACCTCACCCAACAATTCAACTGCACGACGATTATCACGAGATTGAATAATTTCGCATGAGTGTGAATGTGACATCCCCTACAGTCGACATGTCTCATCATTGTTCTTCAAGTCAAATATATCTGACAAAGTGCATTTTGAACTGAAATGCTTTCTGAAACAAAAACCTGTAGTACGAACACATCTTCCCACGTCCCTCCATCACCATTTGATTAACTTTCATATTTCAGAGTCAAATCCATGGCTCGCTGTTACATATATTATGGCTTGAAACTGTCCATTCACATAAGACATCACCTCTTTGGTCCAACACAAACTAGAGATTTCCTTGAGAAGTTGGCTTCAAGCAAAACACAGGATCTGGAGTGCGATAAAATAGATTTCATGGTGTTACATTCTATTCTGTCATATTTTTAACAGTGTAAGCAATGGTAATTGATATGATTTTATTATATTCCTCTTCATTTCCCCTCTTGCCATCAATCCAAATTTAGCTCAACATTTTACCTCTTCCAAGTAATCTGAATATAGTTTTAGTTCAAATGTTCTCTCCAGTGATTTTTTTGGCAAAACTGTCAAGTTCTTCAAGTCATCTGTGTGGGTGCTATCCTTTTTATATGAATTGCAGTCGCATAACCATTTTACTCTTTCTCTTTCATTATGCAACTTCCAAATTGACCAACTGTGTTTCTCAATTATTTCTTGGCACAAAACCATATTTATGCTTATCGTGGTCAAAAGCAGTGATGTGCGCCTCCTCGTTGAATTATCATAATTTTTTTGTAGTTTTGGCAAACTAAGTATTTATTTTTTTCTCTGTTGTTCCTATGCATTTTAAATAGGACGGTTATTCAACAAATTTTGATATT
This sequence comes from Medicago arabica, assembly GCA_946800305.1. Lineage (NCBI taxonomy): Eukaryota > Viridiplantae > Streptophyta > Magnoliopsida > Fabales > Fabaceae > Medicago > Medicago arabica. The sequence continues at coordinate 13,377,012 of OX326964.1, forward strand.
TGCTCTGTTTTTGTTAATATGATGTATGTTATCTGCTGCACTGCAGATCCTGAAGGCATTGCAGCTGCCCAGAAATCCATGGGCATAGGACAGGAAGGCAGAGATCGTAGAGTTCGGTGAAGATAATCGCAGAAGACACCATAAAACAAAGAAAAATTATATGTAAGAACTTTGAAGATGGTATTGAATTGTCATTTATGAGTAAAAAATTTTCCTGATGTTATTACTCGCAGAATTGTTGAGCTTGTTTGTCATGATATTTACTGATGTATAGTACAAGTTGAGTAGCGTTACAATTTGATAACGTGTTTGCAATTTCCTCAAGAAAGATAAATTGTCTGCAATTTGTTATGTTTGTTGATTGTGCTGCATTGTTACAACTCTTACCTTTTCCGGGTGCACCTTCGTCTTGATGTTTAGAAACCACTCAAGAGGGAGAGGATTATTCAAAGGCTATTTGCTTTTCTCATCCCACGTGTTTCTCGCGCGTATTTTATTTTCTTTTCAAAATACAATTTGTTTGGATTATACGATCCAAACACTTTTTAGGGATATGCAGTGAGTGTTCAACTTCCTCTAGCTGCATCGTCATCAATCTCCACATTCATAAAATAATTAAGTAGCTCATCACATGTACCTTTAGCGACTTCCTGCACAAAAAAGTTAAACTACTGCTTAATCCTTTTAAACATATCATTTCTATGGTCAAAACTCAATCCAACTTGTAGATCCTCAAAAGGAATTTAAGGTTGGTTAGATAATTGGAATAAGAGTAAGGTGATAAGAATTCATTGGTTCAATCTCCACTCTTAATACTTATTTCACTCTCAAATATAATCAATTTTTAGAATTGACCTTCCTAACTTCTTTTGTTTTGAGAGATTGACCTTCCTAACTTGTATTCTTTATATGTTTGTTTGTCAATTTATTCTTCCAATTTTTTTGACTGGTTTGCAACCGAGCCATACCTTGATATTCATTAAGGAACTAGTATACGATTGATGTTATATAACAAATATAATTGATTATTTGGAGTGAAAGTTTCGAGGATTATACATATGATTTAGATATTATAATGTTTTGATAATTTACCTAACGAGGAAAATGACCATAGCAAAGTAATTTGTGTGATTTGGTATATAAATATTTTTATTCACTGTTTTTATTTAATGACGTTAATACGTTATGTCTTTCAGATGTGTTACAATGGTGTCTTGTAGGTTAATGGGGGAACTAAAAAAATGGAGGAAAAGTTAGCATGGTTTTGGAGGGTTTTAACATTCTTACATGACTCCAGAAATTAAAAGAGAACTGATTTTATTACTGGCAAGTAATAATGAGAGAATTAAATGATTACACCAACACCCTCTGCCAAAAAATAAAGACATTCAACATACTCTCTCTTTAGATGAGTTTTAGCACGGGGCAATTGCAAAATTTCCCTATCTTAGGTCAATTTTAGTGGTGAGTTTTTACCCTTTGATCAAATCAAGAACACACTTATATCATACACCATCAACACTAGATCGAATAAAGAACAAACATTTATCATATACCCTCAATTTTCTTTTCTTTTCTTCACAATGTTGCAAGCTGCTGGACTAGATATGAAGTTGCTCGTGTGACTAACCCATGGGTTCTTGTGCAAATCCATGGGTTGAGAAGAAAAATTATACTACTTGTGTATTCCACCACTAACGGTATTGATTATATGCAACAATTTATGTTGGATGATAATTTTTTTTAACAAATGTTGGATAATAATTTGTGAATGAAATATACCATTAACGATGGTAGCTATTTATTTTTGTTGGACAGAATTAATGATGGTAATTTTTTAATATTTTTTTGTCAGTTTGTTTTATGAACCCAAAATGTTCGATGATGAAGAGAAACCGTATATTAGGGAATGAAGAGAAATCTTAGAACTCCATCTGAAATCACTTGATGTAACGAGAAACAAACAACATCAATTTTCCATCAATAAAGAGAGGATAAAAATTGAGATCATGAATCTCTCGCCGAAACAACATTGATATAATAATATGTAAAAAAAATAGAATTCATTGTCCAATAATAAAGAAGAAAATTGTTTAGTCCATGTGTGTGAACATGTGCAACTAGAACTCTATAGAAAAGATAAAATAAAAATAAAAATAGAAGATAGTGTAAAGAAAATAAAGAGGTTAGTCACAAACTTTCTATCTTAATGTTGTTAAAGAGTTTGAAGTTTGTTGCTTCTGGGTTTTGTGTTTGTCATTAGAAATTTCATAATAGAAAAGCTATAAGTACTATGTTTATAGTCGTGTTTGTGATTTCTGAAGGAAAAAAAATTATTTTTTATTTTTGTTCATTGTTATTATTTTTACTACATTTGTTTCACATTAAAAAACACTTAAACCATTTTTTTAAAAAATTATTATGAAAGAAAACTGAGAATAAATTTCCCTTAAAGTTAACCTGATAATAAATTAAAATAACACTAACTACTTTTTTGTGGCTTTTCAATTCATTTTAAATATTTCCCTTTTTTATAATATTTAATTTACAAAAAAAAAACATTTTTCTTCTTTTGAAACTTATGTAAAACTAACCAATTGAACATAACATAAATTTGGAATTTGGTCAGAAATAAATAAATAAATTTGGAATTAAATATATATTTGTTGGGGCTAAAAAAAAATCTAATAGATTAAAATTTGCACATACTCCGTATGTTGTTATTTTGTAAATTTAGGTTTTGAAATCAAGTAATAAATTAAGCTGACAAATGTGTGTTTGGTGACACATTTTCATAATTAGTTCAAGAATTAATTCTATTTTCCATTTATAAAGGGTGGATCTGGGTTTGCAAGATATATTTCTTTTGAAGAAATCATTCTTGTAGATACCAAACATCCAATAATTATTAACCAAAACTATAAGGATTTGGTGATGGACAAAGCACACACTTTGCAGGTTATACTTGTATGTTTTTTTTCCTTCAAAATTCAGACTTATATTGTCACGCCATATATATATATATATATATATATATATATATATATATTACAAAATAGTCATACCATACATAACATTGTTACTTTTGATTAAAGAGATATACAGATTGAATGATTTATTTTTGAAATATGATTATCCAGAAATCAGGTGTACAATTAAGAGGGTTAACATATCGCAAGATTATCGGAATTACTCAAAGTAAATTTGCAATTGAATTGAATTGCAACGAGATTTCAGGTTGCACCAATATCTTGATGGAAGTAGTTAATATAACCTCGATTTCTGGAAAAACTACCGAAGCTTATTGCAAAAATGCTCATGGAAAAGCTTATTCAACTTCACCTTATGTACCTTGCTTGTCTTAGGATGATGATTAGTATTTACCTTTTTTCTTTAGTTCACAAACTTGGGATCATAAGTTTTAGTTTGACTTTTGGTAGAATTGATTTAGTGTGATTTTGGTTTAGTTGAAACATATGACTATGATTATACTAGTGTGTGTAATAGTGGAATCATACTTGAGGCATGCATAGACATTTGCTATTGGTGTGGTTAAAATTTCAAAGAAGCTATGATGCAAATGTATGCAATATTGTGTATAAAGGAAGTGCTATCATTATGAATGTTGAGATGAAAGCCAATGCAATATATAGTATTTTAGTAACAACATCAATTACTTGATTTGAGTACTAATGTTGTAACTTATGCCTCGGTAATTGATAAACTGAATTTGGCAGCATAATCAAACATAAACAAATCTAGATATCTCTTAACACCAAAGAAAGAATCACAAAAAATTGACCATGCCTTAAACATGTCCTTGCACAAATGAAGGCTGCATTTTCTAAACTATATTTGGTGATGCTATTAACAAATCTAGATATCTCTTTGGACATGTTCAAGGCATCTATGGCTACTTCTATTAGAAAGATTTCTCTTGGAAAAATGTTATTGTTATCTTGTTCTGAACATCTATAACTTCTATTCTCATGTTTTCTTGGCTCTTGTTTCAACTAAAAAAATAACTCATTGATTAAGAATGTGAGCTTGTTGTACTCACTCCCCCACAAATACATATTACAAGCCTTACATTAACTTAAACAAGCAGGTCGTTTTCACATTACCAAAGAAAAACAACAGTCCTCCACTCCTCCTTGCTTAACTATAAAACTTATGACATTAAAATAACTTAAAAGTCTTCAAAGGCTTGCTAAGGTATGCAACAAAGTGGAACAAACTATTTCCAACATACCTACTACCAGTAACAAGTTGAACTGATACATCAAAGTTCACATATAGTGAAACATACAAGAATGAAAAATGTTGCACATCAAACAGACAAAATTCCAAAATTCCAATTCTAACTAACAGGCAAAAATTTCAAATCTAAAATTCCAATTCAACGTCCTTATTTCTAACATTCTAAAATTCCAATTCTGATATATTTCAACGTTCAATTTAATCGATTTTTTCTGTGTTGGGCTTTGGATTGATACAGAATTTTTTTTTTCTTTCTGGGTTTTATTTTCTACTGTTTCTGGGTTTGTTGGGACTTTTTTTTAACAGAAAATAAATTGAAGGCAACCTAGAAAACAATTTAATACCTAAATGATGATTGCGTGAAAAAAAAAAAAACTTAAAAACTTATCTGTTACAAAGCCAAAACTTAAATGACCTTTGATGTAATGTGGCCTAAATAATTCGTAAATAAAGCCGCTCAAATATATCAAGATATCAGATAGAGCATACGATATCACAGATTACAGATTATCAACCAGTGTTATTTATATCAAAAGTGCACATTAAAAAACTCAAATTTATGAAGAACAAAAGCCATCAGTTTCTACACTCCCAACTCAAGGTTACAACAAATAACAAAAAGAAACGTATATTGAAAATCTCACAACATACATGAAAACTTTAGACAGATCATCCAAGTGACATTACGACAATTAGCCTTCATAATCTCCCTGAGCAAATTTGTTCTCTGAATAGAAGACGGCTATTACTTCATTTCCACCGAATTTCCTCCCATTCAATCCAGTGCGGGCTTTTGTAGCACCCTCAATATCTACATATTCCAAAAACACCTGCAAATGCGAAAAAAAGAAATGTTGTTGCTCTTTGTTTGCCCACAATATTACATGAGAACTGCTCTATAACTATGATAGAAACTCTGATATCACACTCACTAACACATTTTTCAACCCCTTTCTATTGGTTGAAATTCTTAAGGATTCCACCAAATTTATGACACCCATGTAGATTAGTGAGATGTATTTGAATTTTAACCAAAAGAGGGAGTGTGTCTGTGTGTTGGAATTTGGAAAATGTGTTTAAAGTGTATTTGCTACCACTTCTCTAACCTTGATGTTTTCAAGTCCCAAACCACACCAAAAAGCATATTTTGAAGTACTAATTGAGTTCACTACTCTGCGCACTGCAGCTTACAGCATATGGATTTTAACCCTTTAATAACAGCTCTAAAAGCTAACAGAAAACATGCACTCTATCTGGTCAATTTCGTGGATTGGAACTTTTTAAAATATATGCATCAAAATATAATGGTATCCAAAATACTATGCATTTTCCATCGGTAACTATGCATCAATATATCACTAGCATAAAAACGCCATGCACCCTTAATTTTTATTATAATAATAATAATAATAATAATAATAATAATAATAATAATAATAATAAAAACAGCTATCATCATCATCATCATGAAGAAAACAAGAATGATAACTGGAAGAAGAAAAAAAATTGTATCATGGCAACACAAATTTCTACCACCATAGGTCCAGAATACAGACCTTTCCGACTCCACCAGATAGATCCCCATCTGGTTGTGGGCGAGGGATCACAACATTCACCAAAGTACCTGCGCATGTTGTGAAAGTAAGAGTGTAGGTTAGTCCTGATACAAAGAATGTCAGACTACAAATGGCTGTGAAACAAATAAATAAAGCAATTAATAAAAATGCATTACAGGTAGAAAACTAGCACATAAAATCAGTAAGTAATTACCAAATTTGGAGCATTCCTGTCTCATGTCATCGATAATCTCTTCAAAGTCCTCATCTTCTTTGAGCTCGTCAGGAGCAACTGCGTTAGTTAAACACACCACCTTTGTAGCCACTAATGCTGGTTGAAATATAAGTTTCTGCAAAATTGAAATTATAAAATAATTAGAGTTTTAATTGGGCACCACAACATTGGTAATAGAAACATTTTCAGAGGCAATATTTTATACCTGCAGGGCGATTTGCTGTTGTGCATGCATTAAAATGCTCTCTTGTTCAGGTTTAGGCTGGGTTGTACCTTGATTAGCTCGTCTAACAGTAAGAGTCTTATCTCCCATCTTAATTCCATTCAGAGCTGCACATGCAATATCTGTAACTGCAAGGTCCGCGTAAACGCAAAATGCATAACCCTTTGAGTTTCCTGTTTCTCTATCTTTCACAAGATCGAAACCCCGAAGAGGACCAAAAGTTTCTAAAAGCTCCCTGATCTGAGTTTCTGTAAAGTAATAGGGAAGTCCACCAACAAAAATGCGATCAGGACCTTCAAGTCCACCAGCAGACCCAGGTGTTAAGCCAACAGCGCCAAGGTTCAGGTTTGGGTTAGGTTGGCTTGGGCCAAGCGTAGCAGCTAGAGAAGGGTTGTAATCAGTAGGTCTCCTGACTTTGACAGGTGCCCCCTAGAGTTAAAATTAAAATTAAATCAAATTCATTTAGATGCAGATGATCAAGATTCATTTACTTCAAAAAAAAGAAAGAGGGAGAGAGAGAAGTCTCGTTAAACCTCAAAAATAATCCCATCCAAAGCCATTGCGTTGCTAGCTTCCTCAACGGACCTCATCTCAACAAAGGCAAATTTTTTGTCGTGGTTAATGTAAACATTGACCACAGCATCACCTTCATACACACACAGCCAAAAATTAGTTCCTGTGATGGTCAATCTAAAATTTTAACAGGCTGAAGTATATCATATTTGAAGATTGTATGTACCTGGACCAGCAGTGTTTCCTCCAATATTAGCCATGACCTGGCTGAAGAAAATAGCAACAGACTGCAGTATAACATGAAAAAACCCTTAAAAATGTTAGTGGCAAAACAAACATGAACAAAACAAGCTTTAAAAATTAAAGTCTTGTCGTCCACTTGTTTGTTGGTCAATAATAATGACACATTAAAATTGGTCCCAGAATCCATAAGTAAAAGCTTCCCAATAAAGTAATTGAATAGAATACAAGATAAGACTCTAGATAGCCATTTGATAAAATATGAAAAACTATTTGACAAGAAGGCAGTTTAGCAGATTGCCAACCCACTCATTCTCTCGTTCAGAGATTCAAGTAAGACACGAAGTACATCATAACAGATTGTATATGGTTGGTAATGCGATGAAACAAGAAAAACAATTTTACAAGGCAGCTTAGTTTAAAAGTCACTCAGATGTTAAAAGGGACGTACTCTGAGCAATCTTATAAATATAATATTTGAGCATTGAAAAATATGAACAATTCCACAAAACCAATTTGATGCAGTATTTACAATTATCCAAAAACCAGCAGCAAGGAAATAGATAAGGTCAAAGATCATGATGCTAAAGGCCAATACCTGCTCATTGGCTGTAGGAGGGAGTCCACCAACATACACCCGCCTAGCATGTCGAGTAGCCTATATAAATTTCATACATCAATGAAGTGCCTAAATTAGAGACAAAAACGCTAAAAGCAAAAAAAAAAATATTGGTATACCACTAAAATGTCTTTCTCTACCTGTTGTGTCATAGCCTGGATTGGCATCATAGGGAGAGCACTGAACTGTGGCATCTTAAGGAGAAAAACAGGAAGACAGAAATTAATATACGCCAAACCATACAAAACCACAGGCGAGAACAAATAAAGGGAGATATACCTGACCAGTACCCATTGGAAACATGTTTGGCAACACTCCAGGAATTGCAGGATTTGGCACAGTAATCTGACCTGCAAATATAGGCATATTACAACTCAGAACCTCAGAATTTTTTTTTTATCTTTTGAATAACAATTGATAGATTAAGTATCAAATGACTCCTTTTACTCCAATTTCCATTTATTTAAGCAGAATTTAACCTTGTTAATATAGACATACAATTGAAGGAACATTTAAACAAGTTTTGGAGATAATATATGTACGTCTACCAAAGTAGATATAGTTTCCAGTTGAAGACGAACAAGACCCACCAAAAACCGGTGCATTGATTCCTCCTTGGACATAAAAGCTACAGATGTCGGCTCACGCCCATTGTCAGCACAGTGGGGCAAGTAGCCCAACATTGCCTTCTTAGAGCATAAGACAAGACATAGAAACAAAACAAACAAAAACCAAACAGCAGACAAAAAACCAAAGCATCTTTTAGTTCCAGGATATCAACAAGTAAACCAAAAGAAGACTAAATTGCACACCATAGGAGACAAGTTCTCAAAGAGCAACATGATCAGATAATAACTGAATATAGCTTACCAAGATAACAGCATGCAATTTGATATGAACTTTTTCCCATACTACGACCAACAAAAAAAGAAAGCAGTTAAGATAAACAAAGTTTGTACAAAATACAAGAGCAAATACCTGCAACAGCCGCAGGACCAGCTAACATTGAAGCAGGGGGAGCCAAATCAAAACCACTAACCCTTTTGCTGTAAGTATATAATGTTAGCACTTAAATATAAATAAATGCTACCTCACACCAAGAAACACTTATCATGTAATTAGACTGTTAGAATATTGAAATAAAATAATTTAATAATAATTAAAATAATAATATTGAACCTTACATACAACAGATGTTTTTAAGAAACAGAACTTAATAATTTTCCAAATAGCTGTCACGTGCATTAATACTTGCAAATGTGTTGCCATATTCCAGAATCTTAAATGATAAGTATGCTTTTGTTTACACAATTTACCTCTTAGAGCGAGACCGTGACCTTGTTCCATGCTCAGATCTATCCTTAGACGGTGAAATAGATCGAGACCGAGACCTACGCTTATGCCTTTCCTCTCGATCATAATCCCTTCTTCTGTAATATAAACTAGTTTTTTAAGGAAAACTGAAAATGAACAAAAACAACAATTCCAAAAGAAACAAGATTACTAAAAATTCATGACTGAGCAAAATAAATAAGGCATCAATATTGCAAATCACATATGAGCTTTTAACCTGTCACGGTCACGGTCACGACTTCTGTGAGAATCACCATCATCCCTATCTCTACCCCTTTCCCTTTCCCTATCTTTTCTGTCGCGATGTCGATGATCTCTGTGGTGATCCCTTTCCTTCTCCCCATCACCACGATCTCTCTCTCTGTCTCTATCTCTGGGCCTATCCTTTTCTCTTTTCCTGTCTCTATCTCGTTCCTTTTCTCTGCTTCTCGAAGATTCTCTATCATAATCACGAGATTCATGCTGCCAAAACAAAAAAACAACATAAGCTATGCGTAGGAGTCCAATTCCACTATAAATTACTCAAACCAAAAGGGAAAAAAAATCCCTCTCTACCTCTGTACATAGGTTCTAATTTCAAAGAAGAAACACATTTAATCCTACTTGTTAATTAACAATAAAACACAAACCAATTGCTAACTAACCCTAGTTGGTTAATTTCAAAATGGAAATTGATCATTCTTATGAAGAGACTCAATAAAGAAACACAAGAACGATTGTCAGCTGTAGATTTACACAACATAGGACAAATGATTTCAGCCAGCGATGGACCTAGCAATGTAAACTTTTTTAAAATGGTTCAGAAGACACATTCATGCCTTTTGTATGCAAGTGCTTTTGTAATATTTAGCAATGCTGATTGTTAAGTAACACAAGAAAACAGAAATTAATTATCAACTAACCCTAAATGGTTAATTTCAAAAAAGAAATGCATTCAACCCTACAACAACAACAACAACCAAGCCTTATCCCACTACGTGGGGTTGGCTACATAAATCAAACAACGTCAGTGTTCTATCAAAAACCATGTCTTTCTCCAACTCATTGATCTCTAGATCCTTCTTGATGGTTTCTCTAATAATTCTTTTAGGTCTTCCTCTATCTCTAGTGATTTGACTCCCCTCTATCTGAACAAACCACCAAAGTCTAGTTTCTACCATCTTTTCTACTATAGGTGCCCCAACACTCTAATGTTGTCAATTCTAATTCTATCATGTCTAGTCCTGCCACGCATCCAACACAACATCCTCATCTGCTACACTTAATTTATTTTCGCATTAGTTCTTTAACGCCCAACACTCTTTCCCATACAACATCATCGGTCTTACCATTGTCTGATAAAATTTTCCCTTCAACTTGAGGGGTACTTTGGCATCACATAAAACATGTACGGTACTCCTCCATTTCAACCACCCATTTTGAATTCTATGGTTTACATCTTAAATTTCTTCATCGTTTTGTATTATAGACCCAACATATTTAAGCCATGTAACTTGTGGTATGACATGATCTCCAACCTTCCCCTCTAAACTACAAACGTTTCGCCTTTTGCTAAAATTACATTCCATATACTATGTTGTGCTTCTGCTCAGGCAGAAGCTATACATTTTTAAGGCTTGTCTCTAAGTCTCCTACCTCCCATTTAATCCCTCTCTCGACTCTCCATGTACCATGTAGGACTATATCATCTGCAAAAAGCATACATTCTTGGTGTCCGCCGTTGACTGTGATCCGTAAGTACATCCAAAACTAAAGTGAAAAGATAAGGGCTTTATGTTGAACCTTGGTGCAATCCTATTTCATGGGAAAATCGTCAATTTCTCCACCTTGTGTTCTCACACTAATCGAGACTTCCATATAAATATCCTTGATAGCTCGAATATAGGCCAATCGTAACACTAACACCTAACTAACCCTAATGGTTAATTTCAAAGCTGAAATGCAATTAAACTTCCTTATAAATTAACAAAGAAAACACAAACCAATTGTCAACTAATCCTAAATAATTAATTTCAAATGTTAATTAACACAAAAACCAACATCTAACTAACCCTAATTGGTTAATTTCAAATGTGAATACAATAAACCCTAATTTTTTCAATTATAAACCCTAATTGTTAATCAACAAAAAAAAAAGTATAACAAAGAATATACAGGAATCGATTTTAATTGAAATTAAGTTAGATGTAAGAAAGAGTATTGGAAATTGAAAAGGAAAACATACGCGAGATTTGGAAACGGGTTGATCGAGAGGATGAGGAGAAGATGCAGAAGAAGGAAAAGGATCCTCTCCTCCTCTTCCTTCTCCGCCTTCTCCACCGGCTACACCGCCGTTCCCTTCGTATCTCTCTTCTGCTTCGTATTCCGCCATTACTTCGTTTTTTCTCTTCTGTTCGAAACGTAAAAACAGTGTTTGTTTCAGTTCACTTCTTTTACTACTCTCAACTCAAGCCACAATTCTCTTTTATTCTACTTTCCGATAATTTCATGATGCATAAGTGAGATAAATCTTTTCGAAGAAAAGTGAGATAAATCTTGTATTCCATTATTTTTATAATAGTATATATGAGTTTTTTTTTTTTAAATTATTGGTATTTAAAATGTATATGGTTGTCCACAAGTTTTAACTCAAACAATATGTTAGATCGGACGCCATAATCTAGATTTGAACTCTGACGCCTCCATTTATGTACGTGAGTTAGGGTGTTCACGACGCGTTTTGGTTTGGTTCAATTGACTTTAAAAATAAAATCCGAACCAAATCGAATCAAACCAATGCGGATTGGGTTGGATCGATTGGTGCGTTTTTTCGAGACGATGCAATTTTTTGTTTCCATCAAGTTAAAAAGCTCAAGCACAACATATTTTCAACAATGTTTTAAATTTCATCAAATAGTACAATTTCATTTTTATTTTACAATGTTTCCAACAACGTAGACCATGTTAAGAACATGGACAAAACATAATTTTATTTTGTAAGAAATGTAAAAGATTAAGATTTTATCATTCTCTAAAATTTCAGGTAGCACATAGTACGTTTTTTTAAATAAAAAGCAAAGAAGAAATCTAACAAGAGAAAAATATGTCATTTTATAAAAAAATTCATGAAGTTTCTATGAGTATTGATGTAGATGAGATATCTACGATTAATATTTTTCTTATGTTGCGGTTTGGTTTCGTTGGTTTGGTTGGTAAAATGAAACCGCAAATCAAACCAAACCATACGGTTGAGCAAGAAAATGATCTGATTACATCCGAACTAAATGCGATTTTTTACGATTTCGATTTGGGTTGGTTCGGTTTGCGGTTTTCTATTGTGTTGGTTTGATTTTGAACACCTCTACGTGAGTTTATAATGACTTTGTCATTTCGTCTATTTACCGAATAAAAAAAAGTGTATAGTTATTACTAAATTACCATTTACATAAACAAACATTCAATGTTGATTTTTTATATTCTAAAACAATTGGTAGTATTAATTAGGGTATAGTTGGGAAAAAGAAGAATGAACCTTTAGAAAATCGTATATGGTCTTATATCCCGGGACAATTTTTTTTTTTTTTTAAATGGTCACATAGAGAGTATAATGTAAAATTAGTTTTTATCTTTTGTAAATGATCTTATAAATAGAGAATAATGCAAAGTTAGTTTTTATCTTTTGATAAATAAATTTTATCATCAAATTAAATGAGATACGATATGATTTGCTATCATAGTGTAAGATCATTTTCCATTCTTCTTACTTGTTACCTATATTATCCATTGAAAACAAAAACAATATATATTCACAAAAAAAAATATAACACGACTTTGATCTTTTACTCTCAGTATTAAGAAAAATAAGTTGGGAGAGAGAATTTATCTTGTGTGTATCATAGATTTTTCGCGTAATTACATTTTTGGTCCTCACATTTTAACCAACTCGTAAAATTGATCATCTCTTTTTCAAATCGAACAAAGTTGTCCCTATACTATCATTTTTTTTTTTGCAATTTTGGTCTTAACCCCTATTTTGCCCTCTAAAAACACTGATATGGCAAAGGAACACCTTTGTGACAGTGCCAGCTTGAAAAATGACATTAATATGTCATTAAAAACGTCAATTTTTAATTTAAAAACACAATTTAAACATTTCATAAATTAAAACAAAAACAATTTGAAAGAAAAAAGGAAATTAACTTTTTTAAATTGGAAAATCATTTTAACATTTAAGAAAATTAAATCAAAAAGAACCTTAACATCGGTGTTTGTAAATCGCGATACCAAAAGTGCAATTAAGTCTAGATTGGAGTTAGGACCAAAAGTGCAAAAAAATGGTAGTATAGGGACAACTTTGTTCGATTTGGAAAAGAGATGACCAATTTCGTAAGTTGGTTAAAATGCGAGGACCAAAAATAAAATTAAGCTTAGATTTTTTTGACAAATGTTAATTATTAAACGGCGGCAAAAACTTTGTACCAATATCATTGGACCGTCATAATATTCCTAGGAGTCTTAAAGACCCCCAGAAGGGCCTGTAGACCCTCCAAGAGGCCTTAGCGCCCTCCAGAAGAGTTCTAAGGCCCAGGGCGCGTCCTTTCCAAGGCGCCGCCTCAAGTGACTTATAGAAATGTCTAGAACCCGCCAAATATACTAAAATACCCCCGTGGCTTGGAGACCAAGCCACCAAAACCCAAGCCCACAGCAGGCTATAAATACAACCATTGAGAGCATTCTCAAGGCATCCAATAATCAGTCTAAACCCTAATAGACAAAGAAAACCCTAGTATTCACTACTCGTACTTTTTGCAAGTACAGTTGGCGCCGTCTGTGGGAAAAGGTAAAACTAACCTTGACCACGTTTCTGAATGACAAATTGTGATTTGGAAACCCTAAACCTAGAAGCCTACCGGCAATATCTAAAAACAATAGCCAGCGAATACCAAACCAATTTCGGCAATCGATTTGAGCGAATATCAATCCAACTTTGGCGATCAATTTGTCAAAACACGAGGTGCTATCTATACTCCAGGTACCTTCGATTTTGTTTCTCACCGATTAAATATGATGTAGAACCCTACTATTGGAATTGAGATTTTCTGTAGGTTTATGTTTTATCATAGTCAATATTTTCGGCTCGGACGTATTTGATTTCTACAAAATTTCCTCACGTTTTCAATTCCAAACTCTAATTATAATATTTAATTGGTTTAACCTTGAGATCATGCTGCGTGTTCAATTGCTTCACTAATTAACATGGTTACACTTGATTTATTTACTTCGAGAATGAAACAATTATTCTTTTTTTGTTACGGCTGCGATAATTTTGATTTTATGGCTCCTTCAATCTTGACAAAACTTTTGTTTAGAATCACTACTACAAAAAAGGGCTTAGATAGCGCTTTTTTTGGGCTTTAGCCGGCGCTTTTGAAGCGCTATCTAATCTGGCGCTGGTAAAGGTTAAATAGCGCTTTAAAATAATCAAAAGCGCTATCTAAAGATGGCCTTATATAGCGCTTTCACACAAAAACGCTATCTAAGAGGTGGTTTTACCTAGCGCTTATACCTTTAAGCGCTACCTAAGGGCTAGTTTTACATAGCGCTTTTACCTTTAAACGCTATATAAGGTTGGCATTTATATGGGCAGCTGCTGTGGTATTTTCTCAGATTAAAATCTATATTATTTAAACATAATATTTTATACCATAGCAAAGAATATTTTTTTTTCTGCATGTAAAAATTGAGACGGGTGTATTTATCCAATAAAACTTTAATATATCATAAAATGTAGGTAATTGTTATATATAGCATACAAGATACAAATGTATATCACTACTATCTCTAATCTCTAAGAAGTTACAAATGATAGAATATCTCTTGAGTTACAAATAGTCAACAGAAACATCAAAATCTTCTTAGCAAGCAATTTTATCCTCTGTTTTTTTGGTTGTCTCAACCTTTCTCCCCATAGCAAGCCATAGAAGATGTTATATGAACAAACAGACAAATCATGATGCACTTCCATTTTTTAGATCTTCCTTCACCTAAATAAAGGGAAAAAAGAAAGACATTCAATAAAAACAAATAATGCTACAGTAGGAATTATATTTGATCCCCTATTCAATGTCTGTTATAATTCAAAACTTAGCGTAACTCACATTGAAGCGCATTATAGCAGCCTGAGGAAAATGTCTTACCAAGACAAATAGGTGTTAATTATTGGAGTCAACCTTGTGTTTTGTACATATCACCATTACAATGTATAATTAACAAGACAAATATTTTCTTAAGGGATTTTCAAGGAAAATTTTATATCCTTTTTCTTGCTTATAATTTATTAGGACTCATGTATGATTGTCTACATAATATAATTAGAGCCTGTAATGTGTAACTTACCAAGCAATCATTGCAAATTCCTTAAAAAAGATCATTAAATATTAATATGAATGAATCTTTCAAGTGTGTATCTATTAGAAAATTTACTAATCTAAACAATACCTACTATATACATTGTCAATAGACAAACATATCCAACTTGTGATACTATTACTAACTATGCAAACAATGAACACCACAAAAAACAATGAACCAGGTAAAGGGCAATTTTTAAAACACATAAATCACAAAATTGAAGGTAAAACTTACTTTTATTTTCCTACCAAGTCCACTGGCCATGTTGATCATTTTTATGTAAGGTCATTCTTCTACCGTCTCATAAACCTGGTAATATGAAATCAACATTATTTAAAGCAAAAGCTCACCCATGACAGCCATTACAAGTATATATATTGAAGACTTGCCTTCTAATAATTAGCTACATGAATTTTAAAGTCTCTTAGCCCATCCTCAAAATCTGGCCTTCAAAAAAAAAAGAAGCTTATGTCTTATTCAAATATATGCAAAACCATTTCTAATCTTATGTCTTATCCTTAGCCTACAACTACTTACGAAAATAAGGAATAAGTTACACAACTCCTTAAAGTAGTTCATTTCCTAAATGAAATAGACCCCAAAACTAACATTCAAGCTGATTTTCTTAGAGTTAGAACAATGAGGAAAATAAGCTTTATTAATTAACATATGAAGACAGCTAACCAACCCATATTCTTAAACTAAGTATGTATTTTATAACTAGTTAAACATATACATTTATTGTAATGTCATGGTAAGACTAAAAATATGTTTCACGTAGCAAGTTAAAGGCCTTCATTTTCTCAATGTGTGGGTAGAAATAACCATTAAAAATTAGAAACATATTTGACTGAAGAAATTCCACAAACACTTGATGTGCAAAATACAAGCAGGAGAGTAGTTTGTGCTCTCAAAGTACGTCAAAAAACAAAATTAGACATCATAGACTCGGATCATATAATTCATATAAAAAAATGTTCACATCACAAAACTAACTTTTTAACTAAAACAGGACATTTATCATGTTGTATTACAATCAATTTGATTTTAAACTTACCAATCAAGGGATGAAACATAAAAGAACAAAATCCATTAGTTTTAGGGTTACCTACATACACTGAAAACTTTCATCACTGAAGATGCTAGCAAGACTTCAACAACAATCAATCAAAATCCAAAATTGAAAATCAAAATTAATAACAAACAGATGGAAGGTTTTGGATTTACATGTTTCAGAGAAAGTGGGTGAGAAATCTTAGACTGAGTTCATTGACTCACTATAACCCGAAAAAACCAAATCAGAGTACAATAAAAAAATAAAAAAAATATATAAATTAGATTTGAGAGAGAGAGAGAGAGAGAGATTACCGTGATTGTGAGTATAGTGAAGATTTGAGAGAATGATGTGGTTTTCAACAAACAAGCTTCAACAAAAGGGGTTTGAGGGAATGAATTTATGAGATTTAGTGAAGATTTGAGATTCAATGAAGATTGAGAAACGATTTGAGAGAAGGGTTCTGCAAAAGGGAAAAGGGGGTTACGATTTGAAAGAAGGGATTCGAGAGAAGGGTTCAGCGATGAGAGGAGGGTTTAGGGAAAAGGGGATTACGATGAGTTTGGGAAAAGAGTTCAACGATGAGTTTTGTGAGTTTTGAGTTTGGGTTTTACTTTGGAGGAAAATTATTTTAAAATTATTTTAATTTTAGGAGGAATCGAACAGGGGCCTGTTAGTGAATGGCGATTTTTTTAAGAAAAAATAACAAAATATAACTTGCAGGGAGTCGAACTCAGGATGTGAAGTAGTCTCAACAAATGCTTCCCCACTCACATATCTGAAATCAGATATTAAATAGCGCTTTTTGGATATTATAAGCGCTACCTTTCTTGAGCAATCTATAGCGCTTAAGAAACGCTATTTAAGGTTGATTCATTTATAACGCTTTTCATCAAAAGCGCTATATACGATTATTCCTGATTTTTTTAAAAATATTTATTATTTTTATTGAATCAATGTTGGCGCTTTTCTACAAAACGCTATATAAATTTAATATCATAGGAAGCGCTTTTTTAGAAAAGCGCTATCTAAAGCCTCTGTGTTTTGATTTATAGCGCTTTCATGTTAAAAGCGCTATTTAAGGGGCGTTATATTTTCTCAATTTTGTAGTAGTGAATTATTCATCCTTATCAACTTTGTTTTCTTGCGGTTCCAATTTATTGTCAAAGTGAACTAGAATTTGACAAAAACCTATAAGCCTTTGTTAATAATTTTAATAGATTGCCCAACAATTGTTTGGTACTTGAGCAGCCGCTTTTGTCACCCATATGTAGTTGAAAATTACTTACTAGAAGTACTAATTTGATTGAATATTATTATCATAATCAGCCTGCACAATTGTTCGATTAGCGTGTTTTAGCTAAATGCCATTAAAGTCATTACATATTAATCAGGCTAGTTTCACCACTTCAAATAATTATTTGTTAAATTGTTATTGAACACATAAAAATACACGATAGCCTATCACTAAAGAATAATTTGTTATTCTAAACACAGTTAATTTTCTTCTAGAAATCATCATAATATGTGGAACTTGAAATTCTTTAGCAGTACATGAAAATTACTATTCTAAATTAATTGGAGATTCTGACTTATTTAACTATTTGTGATGTGTATTTGATTTGGCCGACTTCAATATATTGCACAAAACGCCCCTGGACCTAGCGGCGATCTCGAAAAGACGAAAATACGATGACTGGGGAAGACCAAACCAAACATCAGGTCTCAAAATCTAGACGACGACGTACTCTCTCGAAGCGATTCTTCCATCCTGAAGCAATTCTCTTTCAAACGAATATCAGGTTCTATATTTTTGAGAAAATATACTGTTTGATTTGAAGAAAATTTATTGCCAAATATATTTTGAGAAAATATATTGTTTATATTTGAAGAAAATTTATTGTTGAATATATTTTGAGAAAATATATTGTTTATATTTGAAGGAAATTTATTGCCAAACATATTTTGAGAAAATATATCGTTTGATTTAGAGAAAATATATTGTTTATATTTGAAGAAAATTTATTGCTGAATATATTTTGCGAAAATATATTGTTTATATTTGAAGGAAATTTATTGCCAAACATATTTTGAGAAAATATATCGTTTGATTTAGAGAAAATATATTTTGAGAAAATATATTGTTTATATTTGAAGAAAATTTATTGCTGAATATATTTTGAGAAAATATATTGTTTATATTTGAAGGAAATTTATTGCCAAACATATTTTGAAAAAATATATCGTTTGATTTAGAGAAAATATATTGTTTATATTTAAAGAAAATTTATTGCTGAATATATTTTGAGAAAATATATTGTTTATATTTGAAGAATATTTATCGTTGAATAGATTTTGAGAAAATATTATGACGGTTTGATTTGAAGAAAAAAAGAATGATGAGTAAAACACTTGAGGTAGGACCAAGTTAATAAGAGAAAGACTACTCTAGGTACCCAGTGGCACAAGTGAAGTGTAGTATTGATAAAAGGTCACATGGAAGGGATTCTGTCAAGGAAAGCCTTGGTATTTAAGTGGTACAAGTGACCCACCTCTCTTTCCTGGGAACCCCTTTTATGCACCATTTACTTTGCAAACTGAACTAACTGCTTAGTGAAAACATAAATAATAGAGTAATAGCGCCAGATTAGACAAAATCGACGCACGTTAGAAGAATAAATTTGGGTAGAAGAACTAGTTTCCAACTTCCTAGGAGAAATTGAAGATAAAATAACAAAACTAATCTGTTTCAAGTTAGTAAAGATGGAACATAAAATCAAAGAATGAAGTGGGCGAGTTAGTTCAAATCTAAGAAGGGAATAAGTGAATTTCGATTTAAGAGAAGTGATAGAATTGAATAGAAGATTTAATCCTAATCTAGTAGAAGAAAGAGAAGGATTAAGAGCACAAATTAATAAGAGAAGACAAAGAGTAGTTAGTTCCCATTGAATATGATTTCGTATAATTAAAGACTCCTTTATTTATGATACTAATTACTTTGGAAGCATATCAAATCAGCGCAGCTCGCCAACAATCAGACAACCCACGGAGGTTATATTTAAGTCGCCTTGTAGCGCAATTCAGTAAGACGCCTTGTAACGCAATTCAGTAAGACGCCTTGTAGCGCAATTCAGACAACCCACGGAGGTTAACTGTATTTCGCCAAGTTGCGAAGTTTTAAAAGGAAAAAAGCTCATGATGTTAAATACAAATGTCACGACTAATGTCGTTCAAGATAGGCGAGCGAATCCTAAAATATAACTTCAACACTAGTTAAACACTGCTAAGCAGATTATTTAGCAAGCATCGAAGAAGCACGTAAAACAAGTGCCAGTAGCACAGATAAAAGCTGGGTAGAAACAATGCAACAAAAAGATATATAAAAGTGTCAAAGCATCCAGTAAGGATCACTTTACAAAAAAAAAAGAAGTCAGCAGGGCACCATAAGAGGTCGCCCTCAATACAAGCAAAATAAGGCGCCACGCAGGGTCGCCATCGGAAAAGAAAAAAATCATTAAAACGACAGAAGGAAACACTAAGTTTGGAGTCATTCCTCATCTATGAGTTGTCCATCAACAATAACTTTAGCTGCATCCATGTCAGCAAAGTTCCCTTCAGGATAAAAGTGTGCGGCTTGCGCACGGGCTCTCTCAAAACCATCATCAAAATACTCCATAAGAACACTTTTACACTCTTCGACTTCTCCTTCCAATTTAAGGCTCTTCTCATTGAAAGCATCTCGCTCCAGTCTGACAGCTTCAAGTCCAGCAATGGCGTCAGCAGTTTTAACTTCAAGAGTCCTCGCCAATCTTTAAAGAAACATCTATCCCGCCCCTCAGGAGGGCGAGGCGAGAAGCATCACGCCTTATCCTAAAACCTATACTGAAGAAACTAGGCGGATAATCCCACATGAAGCAAACTTCTTTCAATACAGAAGGGATCTACGACTTAAGGGTAATACATATACCCTCAAAAGCTATCAAACAAATCAGAAATATCATAAGGGAATGTCGATGTAATATAAATCACTTCGCCTTATCCCAAGACTCGTGCTTGTTGGGTTATGGACCGTCATAATATTCCTAGGAGTCTTAAAGACCCTCAGAAGGGTCTGTAGACCCTCCAAGAGGCCTTAGCGCCCTCCAGAAGAGTTCTAAGGCCCAGGGCGCGTCCTTTCCAAGGCGCCACCTCAAGTGGCTTCTAGAAACGTCTAGAACCTGCCAAATATACTAAAATACCCACGTGGCTTGGAGACCAAACCACCAAAACCCAAGCCTACAACAGGCTATAAATACAACCCTTGAGAGCATTCTCAAGGCATCCAATAACCAGTCTAAACCCTAATAGACAAAGAAAACCCTAATATTCACTACTCGTACTTTTTGCAAGTACAATCATGTTAACTCAAAAATAATTATTCAATTTTGTAAAAAAAAAACATAAATTCATTCAAATATGATGAAAATATATATAATCGACATTAGTCCTTTCCCAAAAAAAGAAAAATACATATTGACATTGGTCTCCCGTTCCTTCTATTTGGTTGGAGAAAAAAACAATAAAAAACAATCTAATATATATATATATATATATATATATATATATATATATATATTGAAATAAAGTTATTTTTATTAGGACAATTTACAAGTGACGTCATCTTATGCTTTCAATTTCCCTCTTATTTTATTGCACATGTTTGAGTAGATTTTCATAGAGCCTGGACTAGAATGACCGTCGTACCAATGACACTTTGTTAAGTGGTATGATTAGAGGTTGTAATTGGAATTATTCTTAAGTCTGAAAATCATAGTCTTTAATGATGAATATTTATAGTGAAAGTTGAAATAAGTGATACAGGTTTCTTTTCGAAAAAGCAAAAATCTGACAGGAGAAAATTCACAAGTTAATTTTAAAATACAGTGACAACACTTTTTCGATTAATTTAGAAATTGTAGATTTTCAAAAACACTATTTTATACTTGTAGCCGAACACGCGAAAGCGGGCGTCTATCAGTTTAAAACACAGTTTTGGCTTTGCAAAAACCAACAAAACCTTTAAATTAAAATTTCTACTAAAAATAACTTTCGCGTAAAATCTGATTATTTTTTAAACACAATTTTGAAGTTGTAATGCGTACATGCGAAAGCATAGGGGCGTCTCAATTTAATCCTTTTATGCAGGAAAATAAATGTTTTTAAAATCCCTGCATTTTTCCACCGTTAACAAAATTGGTCCCAGTCGTCTATTTTCGCTAATATTGTAGACTGATTTCTCAAGAAACTAGGAATTTGTAACAGCTTGCAGGATTCCAAAGCTAGAGCTCTCAACTTTGGAAAGGATGACATGTTATGATCATCTTTGAAGTTCACATCAATCGAAAGATTGTTATATGATAGCCCTAATATAGTTAAATTACTTAACCTTCGAATGCCATCCAACTTTATCGTACCATTAAACTTGTTGTAAGAAAGTTGAATGAAACGAAGTGTTCGAAGGTTAAAGATAGATAATGGAATAGGGCCTTGTAAATAATTATAGGACAAATCTAGCATCTCCAATAAAGGTAAAGAAGCATTGTGAAATTCACCCAAGATACCACTAAGCTTATTATGGGGAAGCTTCAGTTCTCTCAAACATGGGAGCTTAAGAACAGATGATGGCACATTCCCGTTGAAAGAATTGAACCCTAAATTGATGCTAACAAGATTTACGAGGCCCTCAAAATGGTTGGATAGTAAATTTCCACTTAAACGATTTCGAAGGAGGGATATATATCTGAGGTTCTTAGACATGCTCAAAGAAGGGAGTAAGCCTGTGAAGTTATTAAATGACAAGTCGGGTGAGTTTAGACATTGAACTGGGAAGTGTTCCATTGAATTGTCAGTGAGATAGATCAATAGTCGACATGCGCTTCAGATTGGAAATAGTATTTGGAAGTGGTCCTGAGAAATTTGTATCGACGAGATTCAAGTACCTAAGAGATGCAAGTGATGGGAAATCTGGCAAAGAACCACTAAGATTTTGATTGTCTGAAATGTCAAGGACCTTTAATGTGTCGATTTGGAAGATATATTTTGGGAAAAAACCATTCAAGCCACAATCTTTTGAAGAAGACAGATCAAGAGTGACCAACCTTTTGAGGCGAGAAATTTCCTTAGGTACCTGTCTCTCAAAGCCGGCATTGGAAAAGTTTAGATACCTCAAATTTTGAAGCCGATGCAGCTCGCGAGGAATCAAAGAACGAAAGTCATTAAAAGCCAAATTCAGACTCTGCAGATATTACAGGCTGAAAAGAGCATTAGAATCATTAAGTCCTCCAGAAATAGAATCTTGACTAAGATCAAGGGCTGTAACATGCCCCTCTATGCAAGTTACCCCATTCCATTGGCAACAATCATCATCAATTTGGTTCCAATGAACTAGCTTTGATGATTTTATGGGGTTGAATATCAGACTGTTTTTCAAATGGAGCAACAAGGAACGTTCGTGGCCATGACAGTAGCCATCGACCGAAAAATTATTCGATATGGAATTGAATAAGCTGAAAGGTATCAAGAAAAGCAAAAAAAATATACGTGCTCTCATAGTGAATTATGAGTAGTCTGTGTCTAATGGCACCTTGTATACATTTCTCCCTTTATATAAACTACAATAATTTGGACTTTATAATTCTATACTTGTGTTATTATTTTAAGTTCAAATACACAGGCAACAATAACAACCAAATAATTTCCATCAGACTAAACAACGAGCTATCTCTTACTCTTGGTCTTTTCTTTGTGGTATCTGAGGTTCGAGTATATGAGGTGCGAACTCTGAACCTTGCATATAATATACATTATCTCTGCCAATTGAGCTAAGCTCACGAAGACTATCTCTAATTAGTCTATTCTAACTTCTCAAATTAAGCACTAATAATTGTTTTTACTTATACTTTTTCGATTATCATAAAAGGCTAAGCCATAGCTCAATGGTGTGGTTGTTGTTGTGTTGTGATTTACAGGCCACAAAGGTTAAAATCTTTCCAGCTATGAGGGAAAGGTACATATAACTTCCCCTTTGCCTCGTGCATTGGGCAACCTTATTGTTTTTGTCTTTTTTCAACTTTCATATCTATGGATTATCAACATTTTTTTCATTTGCTTTTAGAAGTATCACAAAAAGATTAAATAAAGTAGCTAAATGCATTCTTATCCAACGAAACTAGAGTGTTCTTATCTCAATAAGAGTTGGTATTCTATTTAAAAAGATCGTCATATTTTTTGGTTGATTGTGCCTCGATCACGATTGTTTTGGGTTAAATTATCCATGTGACAACCAAAAAAATAAGAAGCTGTGTTATTTCCTTTTTTTATTTTATTTTTATAAATGTGTGAATATGATAGGATCAAGAAAATAGCGTTCGGTGAGCAAGTTGTGGTTGGAATACGGGCTTCGACGCTCTAGTCAGTATATGAGCAATATATTATAAGAATCTAATAGTTGAAAGACCCTACCTTGGAGGGCTTGGAAAGAATAATGGCTGGTATTCGTTACTTGATAGTTACAAAAGGCGTGTATGAAAGGAAAATGCATGGTTTCCTAAGGAGAAATTCTTGGTTTAGAAAAAGAATAACTCCAAAGTTTATATGTTGAGGATATATGCCTCGACTATGAATTTCTTCATTTTCACGCTCTTCGCAGGGAAAACCTTATCAAGATAGTATTTGCTCAAATGCTTTTGAAGATTGTGAACCATGGTGATGAGGCTTTGCTCATCAGCCACATCACACATTTATGGCCCGTTTAACATGGATCACTATGAAACATGGATCTCTCTGGAACCATTGAACACTTCTTTGATCTACGTTTGTTTAGATGTGATTGCGTGCTCATTTACGTACAGTCATAGATAATTTTGGTTCCCTTAACTGGGAAGTACGGATTCTCTTTATTGACCAAAGGATATGCTCGCGTTATGAGGGGAATTCGATTCCCATGTAAGAGTTCGTGTTTAAAGAAATGAATTTTAGGGTGTGCTTTACGCCTGTTTTTAACTAGCTGCGACGTGCTCCCTCTCACATTTATTTGAACTCATTGGCCTTTATTCGTACCTTTGAGTTCATCTGTGAGTATCTACAACTTACTCCCATCATCAAGGATAAATATTCTCTTATTCGACCAAACACGAGTGGCTTTGGACAACGTTTCGAGAAACCGCCATCGTGCCCAACATAGTTGGTAAAGACACTATTTTTAGCATCAGTAGTGGTAGATGCAATTGTTATAGAGACAACCATGGGTGTCACATGAAAGACAAAAACATGTAATTAAAAGGAACATAAAATTTCTGTATAGGAACATGTATTTCTCATCTTAACTTGGAATCAAGAAATTATCAAGAATCAAAAGAGAGACACTAGTATGAAAAGACAAATGACGGCTAGAACATAAACCTGACACACTTCCATGCACGACTGTAGCTGGATGAACAAAAGTTCACATATTATTCTATTCGGTGCATGAACAAAAATGAAATTATATTTCATTTCATCGCCATCATATTAGAGCACACAATCATAACTTCAAGGTCCATAAAATTAAGTAAAAATGAAAAATAAAATACAATTATTCGATGCATGAACAGAAATGAAATGACAGCTTGTGGAATATTCTATCATAAGGTGTATTGTAAAATGATTTTGCTAGCACAAGAACTCATTCATCATGGTATTAATTTATGGATTTGTATACAAAAGCCTTTACGACATTTAACAGTATTATCTTTCATTTGTGGACAATCTTTATCTGTAATACAAGGAGGAGGCTTACGAAAATAAATGACTTGAAATATGAAAAGAAATAGAAACATAACATAAACAAACTTCAGAGTTTCAACCATATCTTTTCCTTTTTGCACCTAAAATTTAGGATATTATTTGATCTCTTTATAATCTATAAAGTTCATGCTCTTAAAGAAATAATTAAATAGTTTAAGAATTTATGAAATATTTAAAACCCTTCATAAAATTAGAATCATTACTAAATGTCTCTTGAATATATTAGTGTGTTGTGTTTGTCCCTTAACATTTAGAAATGAGGTAACATAATAAACTTTTTATTTGAAAGGAGGTAACATAATAAACTTGATAATCATAAGAATCGAATATTATTTAACTAACCTATCATTACTTTTTACTTAAAAAAACTATTACCTTTTTAACTTTTTGTGACAGTAAAGCATTTTTTTTTTGGACCATGGTAAATATATCTACAGATATAATGCAATGATGGGGTGAAAACATATTTATTTACAAGAAGAACGTATTGTACGATCAATATTATTATTTTTGATAAATCATTGGATTATACAAAATGTGAGAAATTTGCTAAAATTTTGTGTCGGAATAGCATCACAAAAGTTCTATTATACTATGGACTAAACACTTAAGATAATTGGTTTATATGAAAATTATTTTTATATATATATATATATATATATATGATTAACAAAAAAATTTCTCTATGTTTTCTCTTTCAGTTTCTTCATTGAGGCGATTTTGGGTCAATTTTTGACCTGAAATCACCCCCTCTTCATCTTTTTCTCTCTAGTTCAATCTAAATAAGTGATTTTTTTTACATAAATCGAGGTTTTTTCTTCGTGATTTCGTCATCTGAGTGTGGTGGTGTGTGTTGTTTGTCGTTTTGTGCCGTATTGTTTGATTTCTCGTCTTGTTGCGGTGTTCATTTGATTCATATTAAAATATCGAATATTCACAAAGTTTTGAGCATCAACGGTGCAGATCTAGAAGCATACATGAGTATTTCTGTCACTTTAATTTTATCATATATTTTTAGTCAAATTAATTTAACCCAAATGAGCTAAGCTTTGATAAACCCTAATTATCAATTTTAGTCAAATGAAATAACAATCAAACAACAAAACATAAAATTAATTCAATATAGTGACCTGTGAATTTTAGTCTTAGAAACCCTTTTGATAGAGATTATATCTTCAATGACATTCAACTTTCAATTGGTTCTAATAGTTTTATCAAAAATTAAGTTTTTATAAAAAAAAATGCTTAGTCGGTGGAGTTTTGTTCAACAAAGAATGCCAAGTGTTTGATACAATGTTTACACTCAATACAAGTTAACACAAATTCATGATCTCGAGAAATTATTTTAATCCTTCTCATGAATTGCCCTTGTCCAAGCAATATCATGAGCCATCGGTCCTTTAAATTCCTTTGATACTATTAGCTATTCAACCCTTCTGTTGAACTTATGATCTACTCAAACCATTGACCCTCATTCGCTTGTTGATAAGATTTCAATTCCAAAAGACAAGGTATCCGCAAAATAAATTAGCGCTCCAACACTCAAGTTAGTGAGAGAAATGAGTAATGAAAGTGTTTGAGAAGTGGTGAAAATGTGATTGTAGTATAGCTATAAGTTGTAATCGACTCCGCAAAACCCAGTGAGATATATTGGATGCCTTTAGAGATCATTTGAACGGTCCATATTGGACAAGGTGCACTCATGTGTAGTGAAACACACAAAATGTCCTCTATCTTTCTGAGAATGATGAGGATAATGAGTTAAGGGGTCATCATGTAATGGATCGACAATGTGGGCTGATGGTCATTTTATAACATATCTTAAATCCTCAACAGTGGCATCAATACTTTTTTTTTTTTTATTTCAAAGAGGGCTAAAAGCTCAGAAAAGAAAAACTACACTGAGATTAATCGGGGAACATTCCTCCATATATCATTAACAAATGATTGAATTGAACTGGACATGACTGATAATAACAAATACCATTACTCAACGAAAAACCAAAATTAACTAATGCATTTGCACATTGGTTTGCTTCCCAATAAGAGTATCTTGTAACAACCTCCCAATCCATTGCTAAGAGAAATCGTGTTTTGGAAATCAAAGTTTTATCCACAAAATTTCCATTCTTACCACTATTAAGAATATTAGTCACCAATAAAGAACCTACATTAACCTCAATAGCTCGAAACCCCAAATTCCTAGCATTCCGCAAACCTTCATAAACTACCTAAAGCTCTGCCATATACATTATATACGGAAAAATAGTTGGTTATCACGTTGCAATTAGCTCCCGTTATGGACAAAAAATAGAGTGATTGCATTGCATAAGACACCTAATCAATGACTATTTAGGATTTTATAGTTTTGAGTTGTTTTTAGTGTTATTTAACCCTCTTGAACTAGTAATACTTGTCATGGATGTTTGATGATGTAGGTTAAGGAATGACTCTGAAGATACGGGAAGCTGCAACTGGATGAAGATTGTTTCACTGAAGATATCGAAAACTGCAACACCTTGGATCGCTAGCCGAGTTGTATAACTAGTACGACCCAGGTGTAACGCCCCCTTTTTATTTAATTATGTTTAGTTAATATTTGAATACTTTTACATGATTTTATATTTGATAAGTGATAATATGTTTGTTATTTTGTTTAGAAATATATTTGTTATAAATATGTTTGTTATTTGTTATAGATATATTTGTTATTTTATTTAAGAATATATTTGATATTTATTTGATTTATTATTTTTAGCATAAGTATTATTTGGCTTAGTTGCGTATATATATATATATATATATATATTTAAGAGAGGTACGTAGTAATATTATTATAAGAGAGTTTAGTGAAGTAAAATAAAATAGGATATTTTATTTGGAGGAGTTGTTATGTAATTTTAGATAAGTTGAGGATTTAGTGGAAAAATAAGACAAGTGGAGAAAAGTTATATAAAGAGGGAATTAGGTTAAGAAAAACATAGTAAGCGTTGTCAGAGTTTTGGAGAAAAGGGAGAAAAGTGGCTAGAGAGGAGAGACCCGCGATTCTGCAATATTACCAGGTAAGGGTGAGCCTAGCTTCGATTATATTAACATGTCATTCATTGTTTATGATTAACTAAGGGATTGGGAAGAGTTTTGAGAGAGCTCTTAAGATAGGGTTTGATTAATGATTCTCGAATTGAATATGTGTAGAAACCAAAGAAATGGTATTAGATTGTGTTCAGGTCGATTTTAGGAGTGTATAACATCATTGTGAATCATTTTGGGTGATTAAGGGATCAAAAATTGGGTTTTTGGAGTGAGAACTGTTCTTTCCCGTAAACGAATTCGGCCACCGATTTTCTGAAAGCCAAAACTGGAAAAACACTCACTTTTCACCCGTTTCTGTTTTGAATTAGCTTTAGGTGTAAACACGAAAGTTGTAGGTATGAATGTTAGCTTTTTAATGCCGTTGGTTTTACTTCTAAATGATTTATAGAACTTGAGTTATGGTTAAATTACTGCACGTAGGTCACAGTGAATATTTATGAATTTCAGCACAACCATTCCCGAATTTGAAATGAAAACTGGGATTGATAGGTACAGAATTGGTCTTAGGTGTAAACACGAAAGTTGTAGGTATGGATGTTAGCTTTTCAATGTCGTTGGTTTGATGTCTAAATGATTTATATAACTTGAGTTATGATCATATTACTGCACGTAGGTCACAATGAATATTTATGAATTTCAGCACAACTTTCTCCGAATTTAAAATGAAAGCTGATATTGATAGGTATAGAATTGGTCTTAGGTGTAAACACAAAAGTTGTAGGTATGGATGTTAGATTTTTAATGCCGTTGGTTTTACTTCTAAGTGATTTATAGAACTTGAGTTATGGTTAAATTACTGCACGTAGGTCACAGTGAATATTTATGAATTTCAGCACAACCATTCCCGAATTTGAAATGAAAACTGGGATTGATAGGTACATAATTGGTCTTAGGTGTAAACACGAAAATTGTAGGTATGGATGTTAGATTTTTAATGTCGTTGGTTTTACTTCTAAATGATTTATAGAACTTGAGTTATGATCATATTACTGCACGTAGGTCACAATGAATATTTATGAATTTCAGCACAACTTTCTCCGAATTTAAAATGAAAGCTGGTATTGATAGGTACTGAATTGACCTTTGGTGTAAACATGAGAATTTTAGGCAATTGAGTTAACTTTCTAATGGCCTTTGTTTGACTTGAAAATGATTCTTAGATCTTGAGTTTTGTATTTCTAATTTGGACGAGACTTTGGGGATAGGGTCGTAGATAGTAATAGAGATGCCCTAAGACCTGTAATCGAATCTGGAATGATGTTGTAAGATGTTTTTAATTGTTGGCGTTAATCTATGATTTATATGTTTGTTAAGTGAGATATATGAATGACGTTTGAATGATATTGCAATGATGATTATGTGCTGTGAATATGTGTTAAATGTGCTGAGCTGCTGCCATGTATTGTTATAGTTGTATGTGTCGATAAAGAGTCGTAAGTGATGTTAAGATGTTGTGTTAACTTGTTTAAGTATAAAGAGTCGAGTTCATGCATTTGCATAATTTGAGACGGTGGAGCTTATGCTCAAAACGACGGTGGAACATTTGCTCAAAGCGACGGTGAAGCATATTAATGCTTAAAATGGTACCACATGCATGATGTTTAAGATGTTAGAGTTGCATAGTCGAGTTGCATTTGTCGAGTCTTGTGTCTAAGATGTTATGAGATGATTTGTTATGTGAAGATGTTTTAAAGATGATTTGTTATGTGAAGATGTTTTAAAGATGATTTGTTATGAGAAGATGTTTAAAGATGATTTGTTATATGTAGATGTTTGAGACGTTTCCGTTATGTGCAATGATTGTTGTTGTTGTTGTTGTTGTTAAGCATAAATGTTTGAATTATATGTTAATATAATTGTTGTGAATCTCACCCCTTTTGTTGGAATTGCCGCCTTGTGGGCAAGTGCAGGTGACCA
The DNA here is from genome assembly GCA_946800305.1 of Medicago arabica. NCBI lineage: Eukaryota > Viridiplantae > Streptophyta > Magnoliopsida > Fabales > Fabaceae > Medicago > Medicago arabica. Next base: position 13,407,288 of record OX326964.1, read on the forward strand.
AGCTTAGGTTCGACGATGTGAGAGGTCCTTGTGGTGTCGTAGGAAATGCTCTGATATGTAACGGGATGTGGTTTTTATCGTATTCTATTCCTTTATGTATCACGTTGAACTAATTTTGATGTTTACGATCTATCATTGAATTTTTGAGATGTTTGTGAGGCCTTTGTGCCAAGAATTATTTATTTTAAGGATTTTGAAATTATGATTCCGCTGCTACGTTTTGAATATTGATGAGGAATAAATTATTATTCATTTTGTTTAAAGTTGTTTTTGAAATGTGACATCCTAAATATTGCGATATACTCTGATTATATAAATGAATTTTTAAGTTGGGATTTCGGGGTGTTACACCAGGGACCACGTCTGGCCATTGCTTAATGAGGAGGAATATGAGTTGTCTCCAATGATTCAAATCCTAGTAATAATAAAGGAATATGTCAGGAGTAGGTAGGATTTGATAAGGACAACCCATGTGTGAAATGACCAAAGTGTACAACTAGTACTGGTTGACCTTGTACTATAATAGGACAACCATGTGTTGGTGCCAAGGGTACGAAAATTTGTAATAGAATTGGAGAGGCCAGGTTACAGCTAGGGTAACAACTTTAAATTTCTCATTCCATCACATCTTCTCCACTAGATTCTAGAGGTTTAGAGTTAGATTACTTGATCATGCTTTTAGCCCACCACTTTTTCTAAATGATTGTAATCTTGTACTAGCTATATTTAATCTATCAATTTAGTTTTCCATGTTTTCATTTATGTTTATTTTCATCTCCATCTCCGAGGTTCAACTCACCATGAGCTAAACCCTTTTTTTTGTAGTTTAGAAATGGTGAGGTTATGACATTATTTACTTGGGATATATAAAACTATAACGTCGAGCTTCTTTCTAACAAACTGATTTAACTCAAGATCTCTAGAAGTAAGAATTTATCACTTTTATTTCTAATGTTATAACTCCCTGATCCTTAACTAGTATGGAGGTAGAACATGTTTGTTAGATATGAATTTGTCCTTAAGCATTGAAAGGTTAAAGGATCAATAGAGATTGATTGGGGATGTTAACTTGATCTTAGAATATCCTCGAAGCTATAGGAAGTTATAACTCCTCAGTACTTGTGAGATCAATATCTTTTTATACTATATCTTGAAATGTGTATACTTACACTAAGTTTTTCCTCTTTAAAATACTCATGGTATTTTGGACGACATCAATACACATTACACACTTCCCACTTCGCTTCGTAAAACCACTCAACCATTCTCCATCACTCCCCCGAATTAGGAGGCTTCCAACCAATAAGAGTCGTTTCAAGTTAAGGGCTCACAACCACTTTATTTATTGTATCAACAACAAGTTTGTAGTCAGTAAGAAGACAATAACCATTTGGACCGAAATAAGTTTCCAACCTAATTTCAGAATACATGCCTTGTTCACGATATCTAGACATCGGAGACCAAAACCGCTAAGCTCTTTAGGTTTAGTTACCTTCTCCCACCCTACACACTGATACTTCCGCTACAATCTTTGAATCTCATCTATTTGAGTCTCCCTATTACTCGCCTCTTGGCCAAACACCTTGCAAAACACCTCAAGAATTTCAATTACACAATTTATTTGAGTCTCGGTAGCTTCCCCAAACAAAAGCAAATCATCAACAAACATTAAGTGTGACACCAATAGGCCATTTCTTCCTTGTATTGTATCTCATTAAATTTGAATTTGATTGTATGATGATATGATCGATTATGGTTATATAAGCATAATTGATTGGTTATAATAAGATTTGAATTTATTATTTTATCTATGAATTGCATAATGTTTTAATAAATCTTTATTAAAGAAGGTTATGAACACATATACATCAAAACGTTAATAAGTACAAACCTTTGAGAAGCTCACTCACACAAATATGTATGTATATTGTTTGTAGTACTTCTGTTTCACATCTAGCTAAGTTACTTTGTTATTGGAATTGTTTTTACTTTCTTATCAATTAACTGTGCCCAAACTTGTGGTCTGGTGCCATTCACAAAGGAAGAAGCAGAAGAGCAGGGTCAAGAAGAATAACAAACAAACAAGCTAGTTTCTATTCTTCCAACAGCTTTGGTTCCCACAACTTGTTTATAGATCCATTCATGATTCCATGACTTTTTCTTTTTACTATGCTTTTGTCAAATTGTTTCTCCCAGAACACCTATATAGTGAACACAATTTGTGCCAAAGCATATAGAATGCTTTATGTTAAACCATTATGAGTACAGAATGCGAAGCTCACTCACTCAAATGAGTTTAGACGTGGTAAAACCAGTACTCAAGTCTTAACCACCGCATAATTTCAGAAGCGACGCAACTCCGTTTCTTTCTATCAATTTATGCCCTCAGTGTCATAAATAGATACTATACATGTTAATCTATGAAACACGAACACTCCTCGTATTAGGCGTGTCTCGGTGTTGGACACACTTGTAATTACATTGAATTATGTGATTTTTTCAAATTATTAGTTGTGTCGGCGTGTCAGTATCTATGTCGTGTCCGGTGTCCGTGTCCGTATCCGTGCTTCATAAATGTTAATATCCCAACCTTCGTGTCTTTGCATTTGCATTATACTTGATACGACAAAGACCTATACACACGCAGTGGCTCAACTGTATGACAGTGTGAGACCATTTTGTAGCATCATATCTACTTGTTTCTCGATATCGTTCTTTGGTAATTGGGACTCCTAAAATCCTACTTGTTTCTCAAGATCGTTTTTTCGTAATTGGGATCTTAAAAGTCCTAGAGTAAAATCCTTCGATTTTGATTGCGATTTTGCTATTCCTTTTCGACCTAAAGTAAAACTCCGATTTTGACAACTTTGATTGGGATAGGGGGCATTAACCATGACATTCACCCCTTCAACAACACTTAGAAACAAAAATGATGAAACTTTGCCTTACTGCCATCCCCTTCTCAATTTATTCTCATCGGGCAAACAATCATTGACTAACGTTAGTTAATGGTTGTTGCTAAACTGACACACTCCATAGACGATTTTCTTCACAAAACTGAAAAATTCATTTTGGCCGTCATTACATCCAAATTCTCACGCTCAACTAAATCCCAAGCATTCTGAAAAATCATTTTTTCGAAAAGAATGGGCTCCTTTTTAGCCAAAATCTGGACTAATCCACCACCTCATTAGCAATAAGAATCTCATCCAAAATCTTCTTACCCTTAACGAAGGAAACAAAGATAACACTACCACCATTCATCTTCAATCAATTGGCCAAAACTTTAGCCAACATATGCATGCAACCAACCAACGATATCGACCTGAAATTGTATAATACTCTTAATTTTACATATCGGTCGAATAATCTTATATGACAGTTGGATTAAAAAGTTCATATGAAATATATCATTTATATAAATATTTACATAAATCTAAATTAATTAGATATATTATCAAGATTCATCAAAATTAAGATTATATAAGAAAAGTGTATAAGACGACAAAAAAAGTGGAAACAACAAATGAAACATAGATCATCATAATCAACCAATAAATACACAAATTTTTCTCACACAATTTTCCAAATGGCACAGGTCTTATGGCAAATATTTAACCTATCAAATTATTGACTTTTTATTTTTATTTTAGGTCAATCAAACTATTGACTTCAAATCTAAATCAGGGCCATCTTAACAAATTCATAGACCCAGTTTTAGTTTTATAAGGGATGCAAAAAAAATTAAATTATGGCCCCAAAAAAAATAAATCAGTCATTTTAAAAAACAATTATTAAAAATTACACACTTTGATGGGACTTGAATCATGACCTCTCACTCAACAAAAATGAGACACGCCACTAAAGCTCACTAAACAGATTGATATTACTTGCTTTTCATAGATATATAACCATTATTCAGTGTCTTAAATATATTAAAAAAAAAATATTTTGGACCCCAAAAAATTGGAGGCCCGGTGCCATAGCCCAGCCTCGACGGACTTTGGGCCGGCCCTGATCTAAATATTTGTTTAGATTATCATTATTGACTTCAAAACAATGTATCTAAATATTTGTTTTTATAAATTTAGGGTGAGGAAATTTTGCTCCATTCCAAAATAACGAAGACCTTACCGTTCAAATAGCATTTATAAATATATTTACATTTTTAACCCTTCAAAGCAATGATGATCTATTAAACCAGTATAGTTCCAATAAAATTAAATCCAACAAAGTCAATGAATTTTGGTTCAATTGATAGTGAATAAAATTAAATCCAACAAAGTCAATGAATTTTGGTTCAATTGATATGTCCCTTATTCACCTGCAAAGTCGTGAATTTAACTTCCCCTCTATATTTAAGGACTTTTTTTTATAAATAATCTATAAATACTTTTGTAAATGCTCGTTAAGCTTGGAGGCGTATCCTAACCCCCGAAACGCAGTACACCTGAACTAATTCTTTTTATTAAAAAAATCCCAACAACACATGGGATGAAAATTAGAATGACGCCACCAAAATGGGAAGGAAAGTGGTAATGACCAAAGAAGCCTTAGATGGTATGGGATGGGTTAGAGGTTTAGATAAATTTATTGATAAATTACACCATGATCTTTTAAGTTTGAGGTTTATAGTATATTGGTTTTTAAATTATTTTGATTACACATAAGTTCTTTAAATTTGAGCCTTGTAATAAATAGGTCTTTTAAGTTATTTTAATCACACATAATTCTTTTAAGTTTGTAAACGTTTTCAATTTAGTCTTTCTGTCAACCAAACACTATACAAACGATGATATTGCAGAATGACTAAATCGAAATTTTTTACAAACTTAAAATAAAAACTTTTGTGTAATCAGAATTACATAAAAAGACCAATTTTAGCAACCTCACGATTAAAGACTCTCGGTGTAACTTAACCTAAATTTATGAAACTCAAATAAAAATAATTCTTCTCAACAACTGTCAACTCGTGAATAAAAGATTAGAGTTTGATTCGTTCTTCCATATTCTCCCTCTTTACAAACAAACATGTGAACACAAAATAATCAATGGCACCAAAAAATGGGAAATTATCAGACCGAACCGATGCGGAATGTATGACTATGACGATGAGTATGGAGAAATGTTAAGATCATCTTTAGAAACCTTGAAAAGACGTTGTGAATATTTACGCGAACAAGAGGAATTCCACCGTTGCAAAGCAGAAGAACTTACTGCCAAAGCTAATGAAACCAAGAAGAAAAACTGCAGAGTAATGAATAAGCCTCTCTTTTGTTTGTTATGATGATGATTTCTCATATGTTTTGATGACCTAAATGCAAGAAAGCGTAGGTATAGTCATTGAATGTGTTGAAATAGGGGTGAACATATAGTGTGTATGCTGTCATTATAGTTTATGAATGTATTGAAATTGCAAACACATTCACATATGTCTCTTTTATTAATCATTTTGATCTTTAGATATGTCATCAAATGTGTTTTCTGTTGGTCATTTTAGTTCATACAATTACTAACAAAAGATGCACCACCGATGTGTTGCACGGGTGCGGGTACGGTATCCGGTATGGGTGCGGGTACAGTTACGGGATACGGCATTTTTCAAAAAACAAAGGTACGGGTACGTAGAATAAAAAAAATTAATGTGAGAAGGTTAGCAAGGAGAAGTGAGAACAAAAGCTAGTATAGAATACGAAAAATGAAGGATTAACTTTTATAGAATACGAAAAAAAAGGAAGATAAGAAGATACAAGAAAAGGCTTGAGTGCTAGACTTTTCTACTTCTGCAACTATTGGCAGACAAGAAAAAGTGGACATTAAGTAAGTAGCAGCAGCCCCAGAGTCTAGTAAATATTGATGTGGCTTATGAACAGTTTGAGTTTATAAAAAAACAAAAATAAACTATATTTGCTATTAATTCTCATGATAAAACAAAAAAAAACTATGATTGCTTGCTATTAATTTTCATGAAAAACCTCATTTTCTCAAGAAAAAACGGTTATGCGTAACTGAGAGTACCACTGCTGTACAAGGTTTTAAAAAAAAAAAAATGGTGCGTCATGGGTGCGTACCGTACGTGTACCGTATAAGTACCAGTACCCGGTACAGGTACGTTTTGCAAATTGGAGTACCCGTGCTTTGGTGCAGCACCAGGGATGTGTTTGCAACGTCACCTGTAACATAATTGAGCTTATGTCCTTCAATGCTTTGATGATCTATGCATCATGTAGCAAGAAATCAAAAGCTGAACTTCCTGAAAATTTATAGCCTGTATTTGACAACACTGTTGCTTAATTCAATTAAGTTAAGGAGTATTTGTGCTTCATAGCTTAATTGTAGTATTTGTTGTATAAATGTAGTTTTGAAATTTAAATTACTTTTAAAAACTGTGACAGATTATGACATGCTTAAGGAAATAACCGTGAAACAACCAACCAATATTATTATCCCTTCTAAAAATACTAATTTATTTTCATTGATTTAAATATTTTGCTATAATTTGAAGAACTTGACCACCTTGTCGAAGAACATCGACATATTTTGCGAGTAAAGGGTTGGTTTGATGTTTATGCAGACTATCAAAACATTCACTAAGGTCTAACACAATATCTTCTGAATCTCCAGCAACAGATGAATACTTTCCGCGATCCAAATTATATTTTGCATCCCCAATCCTTGACTTGACACCATCAAGGGTAGATAAATCATCTGAACATAGCTGATAATAGTCTGCTACCGTATTATTTTCAGCACTTTTAACCGATTTATTTAATAGGTTAATGTGTTGGTCCAATTGTTATTAAGCAAAACAATTGTGTATTCTGCAAGGTGGACAAGATCTACACCTTTTGCTCCTCCTGGCTTTGAGTTGAGAAGATTTAAGTAGTACGAAGGATTGGAGGCTTCTTTGCAAATGACATTTGCTTCAACAATTTTAGTGGAAATCGATATAGAAGAAGCAACGTATAGAAGAAAAATAATAAATGTTGCATTGTAGTAGTTAAGTTAGATGAAATTCAATAAATAAAGATATAATAAAGGAAAAAAATAAAAAATGTTGCATTGGTATCCTAAATTGACAATTATTTTGAGAAAAATAAAAAATGCTAAAGAGACTATTATTGTGAGACAGATGAAGTATTTTTTAAAAAGTCAAATGGTATTGTTCAATTTATTCCCTATGATATGCTAATCCCTTAACCAATTTATTCCCTATTAAATTTGCTACTAATTTTCCACAATTCACAACAAAAATGTCGAGATTGTAAAAGTTCAACATCATAATCGGAGTTCGAACATTGATATCGCCACTTATCACTATGAGTTTATAATATCCTTATCATTTCATATGTCTAAAAAGACTTGCAACTAATTATATCAAATGTTCCCCTTTAAAATAATTTTCTGGATAAATAGAAGTTTATTTTTTGAGGGATAAAAAGAAGTTTATTGATATGTTCTGACCGAAAGGTTAATCTATTGTCACTTAAACTATAAGCCACTTAAAATCGACTCTTAGACTAATGTCTTGAATGATATATATTGTAAATTAATGTAAAGATATAGTTGTCATTGTATAAGCATATCATAGATCTATGTTTAGAAAGTTTTTGCTCAAAAAAGTTTGACATGTATTTGATCATGTCTTTGTATATATTAGTCTAATACCCGTGCCAAGCCTGGCGAATTATCTTAGTTATAAAATTTTAGTAAAAAACCTTATTTTAAATTTAACTAAATATGAATTTACAAAAATAGTGTATATTATTTTTTAATAGACCAAAATGAAATATATTACCAAATCAAAATGTCCTTCCTAGCACAAGGTGTGCCAAGGAACAATAGAAAAGTCAAAACAATATTTACAAGTCGAAGATTGGTAAAAAAAACTACAAATGCAAGGAAAGAAATAACAACTAGCCAATATCCAACATTGTGAGCGGACTAAGCTACCAGCCACGGTATAAAGGGAAAATAAATAAATTTCTCCTTCAACCACAACTAGGAAAGTGACTTAATCTTGTAAAAAAAAATAGGATAGTGACTTAATTTTACCCACCAACCACATTATTGGACATATTTTACCATTGAAAATCCTGTTATTTCTTTCTTTCCATATTTCCCACACAGTGCTAAACCAAATCAGATTCAAGATTGATTGCTGAGTCTTAGAGCCACCACCGCCATATCTGAACTGATTAAAGTGATCCGCTGCACCATACGGGAGGGCCGAAGAAATACCAAATCAATGATGAATCAAGTGCCAAACAGACCCGAAAATGCAGAAATGTAAAAATAAATAAGTGGAAGTTTCCAAAGAGCCGCACCCATCAACACACAGACGAGAATCATTATTTATAACGCCACGCCGGATCAGATTATCCTTTGTTGGCAACCTATTACGAAACAGATGCCTAACAAAAATCATAACCTTCAGAGGAATATCCTTATGCCAAAGCAGCTTTGCATCCACCAGAGCGTCAACAATAGGCTAAGCAGTCAAAAAATTATAAGCACTATGAACAAAAAAAGCATTAGATGTTTCCAAGTTCAATTGCCATCTGTCTTCCTTGTCGACCTTCAAAGTCACAGTTTGAAGTAATAATCTAAGTTTCCTCACCTGCTCCTCCTCCCACGCAAACAACCTCCGCCTCCACTTCCACGCATCTCCCACCTCCCCCCACCCTAACTGAAGCATCTCAAACACGCACAAGAGGCAGCTGCACATCAGTGTTTTGCTGCTGCAGAATTGGAGAAATAGCAGCACCTATATGATGCGGTCCAGTTCGGATATCGTAAGCTTGTTTCTATTCTTCAATCATTACGAGCACTCTATCAACGGTCATGGCACACAACTCATCCTTGTTTTCCCATACCTTTAAATTCCGACGTTTCCAAAGACTCCAAACTTGTTGCCATTATTCTACCTGAAACTCATTGTATCCTACAATTCAATCAATTTAACTAGTTGGACCGGATCTTGGTACTTTGTATTAAAAAAAATAGAAAAGAAGGAAACCTCTTTGTTCTTTAAAATTTGGTGAGTGCCACCTCATCAACATTTAGCATATATATGTGTGTGTTCCAACATTTCTTTCCCATAATTTCCTTGCTTCATCAGTATTAAAGATAATGAATGACTTGCAATTCAACACATTAAAGATACATGTTATGTATAGGGGATACTATGATACATGGAGTATTAATATCAAAAGAGATCCCATACTTTAATTGTTGTCACACTTCGTTTGTCATGAAACACAGAGTATTAACAACAAAGTTCAGTATGCTATTAGCGGAACATATTTGTGCTCGTGATTTTCGGGTATCAAAATCATTGATCGGATTTGAACCTTTAATCATTGAACTCTCAACTTTTATTCGCGGGAAGGGAAAAAGTGAGTAAAAACCCTTATAAGACCTTGGATTCGGAGGTTGGTTTCGATTGGGGAAGGTGTTAGGCACCCGAACCGACTATGGTATCCCATAGGAACCTTCTACCTATTCTCTAATCTTGCGCTAAATTAATTTTACTTATATTAAAAAAGTTAAGAGTTAAAGTGAAAGAAGGGAGGAAGATGAAGCATGTTTTTGGTTATTTTTATTGATTTGGAAGGGTTGAAACCCTTTGCCTACTTACCCAAATAAATCGGGATCAAAATCAAGTAGTTCGGCTAAAGAACTTATTTGATGAGTTGAATTGATTTTAACATTTTTGAAAGAAAGGTTTTAAGCAGAGATGAGAGACCTCAAGGCATGAGAAGAAAATACGATGAAGTTGGTCAATTTTAATTATACGAAATCCATGTCTAATGTGGATATTAAATTAATTAACATTTGATTAAGGAAAATAAAAAGAAAATCACTTGGATTACATACCAAGGTTTGCTTAAAAGAAAATTGAATTTGACTTGATTGATTTTTTTTGAAGAAAATATTTTTCTCTAAACTAAACGATGAAATCGCGTAACGGCGGAATAAAAATAAAAGAGCGTAAAGCGATAAATAAAGTGGTGTGTCGGTGCGCGTGTCAGTGCGTGTGCCGATTACATATTACATACCCTAAATACATTCTATGGTCTTAAAAGAAAGAAAAAATGCATAAAATAAATTACATCCATTCCCTAATCACATACTAAATATGATAAATAAATACATAACAAAAAATTAAAAGAGGCATGAGATTATACTAGAGATGATGCGAAATGAGATATAACGAAACATTAAGCATAAAAAGAACATCACATATGAGAATAACTACCAACTAAAATGCATGACATCAAGCGTATTTAAAAAAAAATATGAAACGCAAGTTTTCGAAAAAAGAAAATATTAGTTAGAAAAATGCATGAGTTTGAAATTAAATTCATGGGTAAATTATACAATGCATGATACTTGAGATGCTAATTAAACACAATGCATAAACTAGGAATTAAACTATTAAAAGGTAATACATGCATAATAATTAAAACATTAGGCAAAAATAGAAAATAAAATAAAATGTTACTTCAAAACTTAAAATAAACTAAAATATAAGAGATAAAATTTAAATAAACCAATAAAATAAAAATAAAAAAAATGCATGACATGAAGACTAAGACACTAATAAAAATGCATGAAAATATAATCTACACTTATGTGAATTAATTAAAAAGATAAACGCATGAAATTAAAAAAAACAAAAATTACTACACAAGGCAGGGGGGTGCAGACAGCCAAAATGGGGGTGAAAACAGTAACACAGAAGCAAACATGGGCTGGGTATGGGTAATGGAGCTGGGCATGGGTACTGGGTCAACCCATGGGTGACCCGCCCAGCTCCCATAAATGAGTATAAAAGCAAATTTCCCTTGTTTTTCTTCATTTCCCTCTTCCCCTTCTCTCTCTAAAAAATCACAAAGAAAAAAAAGCTCTTCCTTCTCTCTAGAAGGGAGCTCGCCGGCGCAATGAAGAAGGTGGTGGAGGAGGAGCTCCGGCGCGGTGGTCGGCCGGAGAGCCGCCGCGCCGAAGCGGTTAAGTTCACTTTTTTTAAAATTTTTTTACATCCAAAGCTTCCTCTTCTTCCCCTCTTCATGGAACCAAACTTAGTTTTTCAAAAACAAATCCCAAAAGCCGTAGATCTACACTTTAAAGTTCATACAAACACACAAAAAAACATGAGACTACCTTTCTTTCTTCTTGGTTTGCGGCCTTGCTTGTTGTTTTCGGTTTTGTTTGCTCTTTTTCCGGTTCGGTTTTGCTCACGGCCGTTCCTTCTCACGTTTTTCTCTCTTTGATTCGGCCTTGTTCCTTTCCGGTTCGGTTTTGGCCGAAAATGGTGCTCTCCGGTTCGGTTTTGAGATGTTGTTTTCGGATTTGGTGTTGTGTTTATGATTTGTGGTTGTGGGTTATGGATTTGTGGTTGTGTTGATTTATGAGTTGTTATTTTCGGATTTGGTTTTTGGGTTGATTTGTGTTGGCCGAAAATGATTATGATGGTTTGTATGTGTTTTAGTGATTTTTGGTTCAATGGTGAGTTGAGAAAGTTGCTGGATTTTTGGTGTTCTTGGTGTTCTTGGTGTTCATCATGATGTTCATGTGATGTTCATCATGTTCTTGAGGATTTTTATGAGTTTGATCTTGAATTTCGGAGAGAGAAAAAGTTTTTGTGTTTTTTGATGATTTATGACTTTTCTGACTTGATTATGACTTGACTGACTTTTGGGGGACCATTCTGACGCGTGAACAGTACTTTTATAGTACTGTTCACTGATACCCTGAAAATGACAAAAATACCCCTGCAGTTTCTTGGAGAAAAAGTTGGACAGGACCAATGATAAATTGACAAGTGGACTAAAATGACTTAAAAAAAAAAATCTGATAAATAAATAACAATAAATAAATAAATGAAAAAAAAGAAATAACTAAATAAATAATTAAATAATTAAAAACGAAAATTAATAAAAGAAATAATAAAAATGTCCCGTCGGAACCAAAAAATGAGGTATTTTAAAATACCTCTCTGCCGAAATTTTGTCTGATACGACTGAGATACGCGGCTTTTTTACGCTAATTAAAACAATAAAACGACGACGTGAATAAAATGAACTTTACGAACGCAAACGTTACGCTACACTAAAAAACGCACAAAACGCGAGTAAAAATTACGAAATTAATACACGAGCGACATTAAAACATAAACGACGAACGAAAAATAACCGCGACCGCAAATGCGAACAAACGCAGATATTACGGGAATTAGCGCGCGAACGGACGACTGAAAAACGATCAACGTACGAATAAATAAAAAATAAATTGGTCAAAAATTAGGGTATGACAATATTGAACAAATTATTAGCGTTCATTACTTTGTTTGTCAAGCAGTTTATGGACAAACTTTGTCATTCATCTTCGTTAATGTGATATGTCATACATCCTATATTAAACTAAAAACAAACAAATCACCTGTAGAAAAATGATGGAATTAAACACAACTAAAGTCACACAAAGTATCATTTTCAGTTTTAATATCATGTTGGAATTCCAAATCTAAGTGTCAAAAGAAATTATAATTGCAGAAGAAAACTGAACAAAGCAACGCAAAGGAGTGTCATATACTAAGGAGTGAAAATTGAAATGTACTTAGATAGCCAGGAATGCCTTGTCTAAATATTCTAAGAAGTGTCATTGCATTCTTGAACACAATAATCATTATTGGATGAAATATAACACCAAACACCAAGATAAGAAATAAAAAAATTCAAAACTTGATACAATGCGGAGAATCAAATGGAAAACATAAATGGAGAAAATGTTAACCATCTGTAAAAATTTGAGGGGTAAACAAAGAACTTTTTTGCTTTCCAATTCAAGGATTATGTAGAAAAAACATGATTCCTTTTTTTCTGAAGCTCCTTTGGAATCAACTTCTTTTTTCTCACCATCAAACGTATCAATATCTATAGAGTTTTCCAATGACAAAAAGAACATAACGCATAGCCTGAGAAATGAAATCTGAAGAGGCAGTGGAATTCTTCACCATATTTTAGAAAAAACCCTCAGGAGTCATAATTTGATTTATCAAAGCATCAAATTTTACTTACCATTTCTCTGATATATTTATTCACCATCTCACTACGTACTCCTTAATTATTAACTAATGCACTGGTAGAATGAAAAATAATAAATAAATGAGCCAACAAAATTCAATCTCATGATGCAAACATGTTGAATGTAGGCATTTTCGGGCTTTATATGATAATTGGCAGCATAAAATATATCATGAAATAGTTTTATAATAAGCTAAATTAGCTACAGTCAACAAAGAAAAACCTAAATAAGCTAGGCCTAGATGGTATAAGTAATTGATTGGATATACCATAACAGTGGATAATAAGATGCTAATTAACTAAGAAAATCAACCTATTTACAAACCATGCTCATGAAGCAAGTGAAGACGAAAGGAAGAACTACCACAAAGAATGAATTCCATTCGGTAGTTGTAGTGAGGTAAATACCATGGTTGTTTCTTTGAACCAGCTATTAGACTATAGTTAGTTAGAGTGTTTGAGAAGCTTGGTTAAGAGTTAGTTAGAGTTAGTTACACAACTAAACTCTATATATATAGGAACACTCATGTATCATTTCAATCAATCTTTTATCAATCTATTCATTGTATAATGAGTTTCTATGAGTATCTCCCATATGAGTACTCTTATGCTTGCTTTCTTGCTGATCACTATGATCTTTATCCTTGGGATTCCATGATTACTAACACCAGCACCTCAAGCTTTGAAACCTAAAGAAACAAAAGAAACCAAAAGAAACAAAAGCAAAAGAGTCACATTGGTAGGTTGCAACTAAACAAATTCTAAAAACAGTGATATACAATCTGTTAAAACAAAAGAGATTCTACAGCAACAAATGCACCTGTCAAAATACATAGCTTCAACATTCCTAGCAATTTCGTTTGATTAAATAGAACCTGCCGTTCTTTTTACCACTTTTTATTCTAAAAAACACCATTGTATGTTCAATAAAACAACAAAATACAAAATTCATTTAATTTAACGTTAAATCAAATAAACATAAATAAACCCATATATTTAATTCTAAAATTAAAAAAATTAGCATACAACAAATTGAGATAGAGTGAATACCTGGAGAAATGGAATTAGGTCAGTAAAATCAATGTATTTTCATGGGTCACTGTCATACCCCAATTTTTGACCTAAGATCGTACATTCATACACCAACACGTGTCATTTGACCACACACCCGTGCGCCGTTCGATCATGATCCATCGCTGACTTTTTGGTAAAAATTTCGGCAGAGAGGTATTTTAAAATACCTCATTTTTTTGGTTCCGAGTCGGGCCCTCTTCTCACATTCTTTTTCCATTCTTTTTTTTAGTTTAAAATTTCATCTTTTGTTATTCTTTAATCAATTAATTTTTATTTTATTTTACTTTTAATGTTTAAACCCTAACTAGTCCTCATCTTGTTTTTTATTATTTCATTTTTTATTTCTATTTTGTCCAAATGATGTCCATGGTCCCAATCTGACCCAAAAATAGCTGTCACATGAGCATTTTCAAAGTTACACGCGCAGGTCAAAAATCCAGGAACAATACGCCTTCATCCCAATCCCAAAGACCATATTTTTCTGCGATTTCAACAAACCCTAGGTCCCAGTCCTCACACTATAAATAGAACTCGGCAGTCACAACAGAAAGGGGATCCATCAAAAAAAAAACAGCTGAAATTCACCACGAAAATTCACAAAAAAATCAATTCCCATCGATCCAAAAAACCTGCAAAAATCATCAAGAAACCAGACAGCACAAATCCAAAGAAACTATATCAACAACACACGAGTCATTACCAATCGACAACATCAACCACAACTGCACCATATATCCAAAAAAACAAACAAATATCCGAATCCAATCACACACACACACGCACAACAAGAGACAAGACGAATTAGCTGTCCCCAACATCACAAAGCCGAACCCAGATCCGTACAAGAAAGGGAAAGAGGTAAAAATAGGTTTTTTTTTTTCTTTTTTTTTAGATCTGTTTGAACTTGATTTGGCTATAAATTTTTTAGATAAAAACTAAAAACAACAACAATAGAATAAGAAAAAACACAGAAGGGAAGGTAAGAAACAGAAGATGGAAAGGTTTTAAGAAAAGAAGCGAAAAAAAAATTAAAAAAATATAACCTAGGGTTCCGACGCGGTGGCGCCGCCGCACCGGACGGCCAACCACCGCCGGAACCCCACCTCACCTCGCCGGGAACTGGAGGCAGCGGCGGCTTGATCTTCAAGCCCGCCGGAAAACGCATGAGGAATGAAGAACAGGTGAGAGAGAGAGAGAAGAGAGAGGTTAGAGAGAAGGAGGAGAAGAGAGAGAAGTGAGAAGTAGAAATGAATGAAAAAAACAGAAACCCCTATATATATGACCGTGGTGCTCAGGTGCAGGAGGGTGTAGGATTTTCCGTGTACCCTCAGTCTCCCTGGCCGCATGATCTAATCATGCGGACTGTGCTGTTCCGTTCCATGATCAGATCAGGGCTGTCTGATCTTGATCAGACGGCCCCAATCAAACCCTCAGGCCCAAACGCCCCTTCCCTCTCTGCAGGCCCAATTCCTTTTTATTTACTTCTGCACCCCTTTTTTTTACTGTTAACACCCCCTGCCCATAAATTTTTAATTCTTGCATTTTTTTTATGTTCTCGTTCGCATCCCGTACTCATACATATCATATTTTAATTACGTCATTTAATTTTATTTAACTTTATTGCATGATTTTAGAATGTATATTTAGGCTTAATGTAATTTATCCATGCATTTTAATTTAGGTTTATTTACTGCATGATTTTAGAATGTATATTTAGGCTTGGATGTATTTTATTTATTATATCGCAGACCGTAGAATGTATTATTAGGCTTTTTGTAATAGCTTAGGTGCATGTGTGCGTGTGTGGGTTATGCGTTGTCTTTTATGATTCGTAGTTTAGGTTATGGGTCCTCATGTGGTCCAAAGCCATTGTGAGTTCCCCGCGCTTTTATTCTTTTCCGCTCCGTTAGTTTATTTTATTTTAGTTCAATATTTAAAACAACAAAAACATTCAAAAATAATAAAACACAAAAAACATTTTAATAATAAACCTTGGTTGTTTAATCAAGTGATCCTTTATTTTATCATTTCGTAAATAAAAATTGCAATTAACCTAAATTCTATCTTCAGTCATTTTCCTTAAAATAAAAAACACAAACAGATTTATTTTGCCACTTGGCCTTTTTATTTCAAAAAACATCTTCGAAAACTAAAAAATACACAACCAATCAAACGCGATTTCTACCCCGAACTACGAGGTTTTGATCCCTCACGGGTACGTAGGCAAAGGACATTTGTCCTCTCAAATCAATAAAAAATGTAGATAATTAGGTCTTTGTCTTCTTAAACGCTTTAAATCCATTTTCAAAAGCAAGCAAGTTTATAGCACAAAAATTAAATAAAACCAAGAGGTTCCCGTAGAGTACTACGGACATAAAGGGTGCTAATACCTTCCCTTTATGTAACCAACCCCCGAACCCTTAATCTTTAAAATGTGGTATTTGAACCTGTTTCCACTTTCTTTTAAAAATAAAATGTTCAGTCGTGAAATAAAATAGTGAGTCAAACGCTAATCAAATAGCCTTGATCTCCGAAAAATGACGCGACAGAAATGGCGACTTCACTGGGGACCTCTAAGAGGGTTGAGCCTAACTTGGTTTTATTTGAATTATGTGCTATAACTTGCTTAAAAAACAAAAACGTGTATACATGTTCCTCCTCCTTCTTTCTCCTTTCTTAACGTGTGTGGTGAGATAAGTCCTAACCCGGACTTGAGAGAAACATAAGATAGGACGGTGGTATAATCATAGTCCCAGGCCAAGAGTACTCTTCGGTTTTGGCACATGTGATACAACCCCACTTAACGGAGGGATCTTGGATGCATACGTTGTCAACGTGAGTACTCATGTTTGACATATTGCTTTCAAGTGACCGTCGAAGTTGAGAACCTTTAGTTACCTTTAACCCATCTTGGCCTTTTAGGGCGTAGTGCGGTGACTAATCAGGAGTACTCTTGAATTAGTCGATACGCGATACTACACTCAAATGAGACATTACTACGAATGTTATCGGACCGGGAGTACTCCCGTTGATCGACAACGTTCGAAAGTGGTCAGTGATTTTTGAGATCCAATAGAACCCGTGATACAGGTACATGAGAAACCATAGTCCTCACCATGTGGCACGCTTACCCTTGACTCCATCATATTGAACCTGACCCCATGTTTTCTATGTTCTTTAACATATTCATGCATACATGCATTCATTCATAAACATTTTTTTTTTCATCAAGATCGAAGGACTCATCGAAACTTTTTTTAAACATCGTAGATGAATTTCCCAAGAAGGAACCTTAAACAGTATAGTTTCAAGAGACCGGACCTTTCAAGTTTAAGGAAGCTAGCAAAAGAGGTGACTGACCGGGATTACTTTCGGGAACGACATGGAGGTTTGCTGGGTATTGTCAAAACAGATGTTGATGAGGGACTTCTCAATACTTGGGTCCAGTTCTACGATCCTCTCAATCACTGCTTCACCTTCCCAGATTACCAGCTTGTTCCCACCCTTGAAGAATATTCTCATTGGATAAATTTACCAGTACTTGACGAACCACCTTTCAGCGGCCTTGAGAGAACACCCAAACATTCAACCATTGCTGCAGCTCTCCACCTTGAAACAGCCGAAGTGAAGGCAAACCTCATCCTCAAAGGGAATCTTTTGGGCCTACCTACCAAATTCCTCTATAAACAAGCTACCATTGTCGCCGAAGCAGCCAACATCGACGCCTTTCACTCTATCCTTGCCCTACTCATATATGGCCTTGTACTTTTCCCAAACATCAACGACTTTGTTGACATCAATGCCATTAAGATCTTCCTATCAAGAAACCCGGTCCCTACCCTGTTGGCCGACACGTACCATTCTGTCCATGAACGTACCTTGGCGGGCCGTGGAACTGTCCTTTGTTGCGCGCCTCTGTTACAAAGATGGATCACATCTCATCTACCCCAAACCCCTCGCTTTACAACCAATCCGGAAAATCTCCTTTGGTCCAAAAGAATCATGTCCCTTACCCCTGCTGATGTAGTGTGGTACGACCGAGCTTACGATAAAGGAACCATCATTGACAGTTGTGGAGAATTCAATAACGTACCTCTCCTCGGTATACACGGAGGAATTAGCTACAACCCCACTCTTGCCAGACGCCAGTTCGGGTATCCCATGGAAGGGAAGCCTCGCTACATCTATCTAGAGAATGTGTTTTACCATAACCAAGAAGACAGTAAATGCATGAGAAAGAAGATTGTGCAAGCATGGAACACCATTCGAAGAAGGGATAAAGACCAGTTAGGAAGGAAGACAGGTGCCGTCCACGAATCCTATACTCAGTGGGTTATTGAAAGGGCTACCCAATACGGGATGCCTTATGAACTACCAAGGTTCATATCTGCTATTACTCCAGCACCACCTTTACCTATGACCTTCGATACCGAGAAAGAGTACCAGGAACGGTTGCAAGAGTCTCGCCGTGAAAGTGCTGTTTGGGAAGGAAAGTATCGAATAGCTGAGCGTGAGAAGGATGCCATAATGAACCTGCTAGAACAAGAAAATTGGAAAAACCACAAGAAAGACCAGGAAATTGCTGAATTGAAAGACCGTATCAAGGAAAAGGATGCCATACTTGACCGGGTTCCCGGGAGTAAGAAGAGGCGTATGGACTTTTTTGCCGGCACACATCCAGATTTTGGAGAGTAGACCGCCTCAGGAGTTGGAAAGTTTTACAGTTTTTTATCTTTTATGTCGTTTTCTAACCTTTTGTAATATAATTTGGAGTCCATCCCTTGACTCAGTTTATTAGAAAGGGAATTATCTTGTGGTATTTTAAATCATTATTCAATGAAATTTTCAACTACGATGTTTACAGAAATGTTTTTATAAGTCCTTCGATAAAAATGTGTCTTTTGCATAAACATATCATGCATCATTCTGCATTCATAGTTTCAAATCCCAAGTCTCACACAAATTCTTTATTCTTAAAGGTCAACCCGTTTGAAAAGTGGCCCGGCGCATTCTCCACAAATCTACTCGCACTCACTACACTCGGGCAACTGTAAAGAAAAGAATGGACTTTCTCGAACAAGAAAACCGAGTACTCCGAGAAGCAAATGAGGCCATGCAGGCCAAGATGGACGAACTGACTGAATTGGTAAAGACATTAACGGCCGCGCAAGATCAGCTGCCACCACCACCTCCTCCCCCTGGCAATACTCAGGCTGAGGCAGGTCCCTTTTTTGTTACCTCACAGCAAGTGACACCAGAAGGTCGTCCTTGGAGCATGCCTTTTAGCTTTGGTGAAGTACTCCGTCCTCATGGCTCGGAAACTCTAGTGTCTACCGTTCACAGTGCATTTTCCACTCCGACTGCAACCTACTCAATACCGCTGGTTCATACTATGCCACAAAGAGAAGACCCTATCATTCCCTCAGGGAGTACAGGGGCCCATGATAAGGTGATCGACTTACAGGAGAAGTTTGAGATGATGAATCGGGAAATGCAAGCCCTCCGTGGAAGGGAAATATTCGGGAAAGATGCTTATGATCTCTGCTTGGTACCAAATGTCCAGATACCCCACAAGTTCAAGCTCCCAGACTTTGAGAAATACAAAGGGACGTCCTGCCCTAAAGAGCATCTACGGATGTATATGAGAAAGATGTCCACGTATGTACGTGACGACCAGGTCCTCATTCATTACTTTCAAGACAGTTTAGCTGGTGCCGCACTGAAGTGGTACATAAATCTGGATCGTACAGAGGTCCGAACTTTCAATAGTCTGTGTGAAGCTTTTGTGCAACAGTACAAGTTCAATGTAGACATGGCTCCAGACCGAAATGATCTCCAAGCCATGGCTCAGAAAGACAGAGAAACATTCAAAGAATATTCCCAGCGATGGAGGGATGTTGCTGCCCAGGTTAGCCCAGGTATAGAAGAAAAGGAAATGACCAAACTGTTCTTGAAAACTCTAGGTCAGTTCTATTATGAGAGGATGGTTGGAAGTGCGCCCAGAGACTTCACAGAGATGGTCAACATGGGGGTGCAGCTGGAAGAAGGGGTCCGAGAAGGACGGTTAGTGAAAGAAAGTACATCCATCGGTAGTACAAGAAAGTTCGGAAACTGTTTTTCAAAGAAGAAAGAACAAGAGATCAACATGGTGACCCACCAACCAAATTATCCAGCCTATAACCACATTGCTTCCATCACACCTACCACCAACACTACTCAACCACTAAATTATCAACTTCCCCAATTTCCTCAACAATATCTTCCCCAATATCCTCAGCAATATCCTGAACAATATCCCCAACAACCATATCAACAACGCCCATACCAGCAACAACCATACCAACAGTATCCCCAACAACCATATCGACAACAACAACCACGACCACAAGCTCAAAGATTACAAATTGACCCAATTCCCATTACCTATGCAGAATTGCTTCCAGGGTTACTCAAACAAAATATGATCCAAATTAGACCACCTCCTCCAGTGCCAGAAAAACCATCACCAGGGTACAGACCAGACCAGACTTGTGCTTTTCACCAAGGGGCCCCAGGCCACAACATTGAGAATTGCTATTGTTTGAAGAATGCAGTCCAGAGGCTAATCAATGAAAAAAGAATAACCTTCACCGACTCAAACCCAAATATTCAAACCAACCCTTTACCAAATCATGGTGCTCCAGCTGTCAACATGGTCGAAGACTGCCAAGAGACTTGCCTTGTTCTTAAAGTGCAACATATCCGAACACCATTGGTTCCATTACACGCCATGTTATGCGAAGCATCTTTTTTCAAACATGACCACACCGCCTGTGAGGTGTGCCGTCTAGATCCGTGGGGTTGCCAAGAGGTAAAGGATGATATCCAAGGACTACTGAATCGGGGAGAATTAATTGTTGAAAGAAAATGTGACGATGTGTGTGTCATGACTCCTGAGCCTTTGGAAATATTCTTTGACAGTCGGAAGTCAGCTGCTCCTTTAGTGATTTGCTTACCAGGGCCAATGCCTTATGTCTCTGAAAAAGCCATACCATACAAGTACAATGCCACTATGATAGAAGGAGGTCACGAGGTTCCTATACCATCTTTGCCATCTGTGGGTAATATTGCTGAAGATAGTAGAGTACTGAGGAACGGGCGTGTTATCCCTGCAGTGTTTCCGAAGAGGGTTATCGCCCCGTTAATTGAAGAGGTTCAAGCTAAAGTTTCTAATGCACTCCAAGATGTAGGCCAGTCTAGTGGGGCCGGCACGAGTTCTGATTTCGATGAGGTGCTCAAACTGATCAAGAAGAGCGATTATAAGATAATTGATCAACTGATGCAGACTCCGTCAAAAATATCGATAATGTCTTTACTGCTGAATTCAGAGGCTCATAGGGGAGCTTTAATGAGCGTTTTAGAGCAAGCATTTGTAGACCATGATGTGACTGTTGGTCAGTTCGGTGGAATAGTGGGGAATATCACTGCATGCAACAACTTGAGTTTCAGTGATGAAGAACTCCCAGAAGAAGGAAGGAACCATAACCGGGCGTTACACATATCAGTGAATTGCAAGACAGATGCTTTGTCGAATGTGTTGTTAGACACCGGGTCAGCTCTAAATGTGATGGCTAAAGCAACTTACAGCCAACTTTCCTACCAAGGCACACCGTTAAGACGAAGTGGAGTAATGGTGAAGGCTTTTGATGGTTCGAGGAAGACTGTTCTCGGAGAGGTGGACTTGCCCATTACAATCGGGCCACATGTTTTCCAAATTACTTTTCAAGTAATGGATATACAAGCATCATACAGTTTTCTATTGGGCCGACCTTGGATTCATGGAGCTGGGGCAGTGACGTCAACCTTACATCAGAAAGTGAAGTTTGTGAAGAATGGGAAACTGGTAACCGTGAATGGAGAAGAGGCTTTGTTAGTAAGCCACTTGTCGGATTTCTCTTTCATTGGTGCCGACAATACCGAGGGATCTTTATTTCAAGGACTTTCTTTAGAAGAAGAGAATTCAAAGAAGAATGGGGCATCTATTTCATCTTTCAAGGACGCTCAGAGGGTAGTCCAAGATGGTGTGTCTACAGGCTGGGGGCAAGTGTTAAGCTTACCAGAGAACAAGCATCGAGAAGGTCTCGATTTCTCTTCATCAGCTGGAGTCCCCGAGGCAGGGTTCGTCATTGAGCCACAGAGAGGGATTTTTCGCAGTGCTGGATTCATTCATTCTCCGCCAGAAACCAACGCAGTCATTGAAGACGACCCCGAAGGAATTCCATGCAACTTTGTGACGCAAGGAGGGTCTAACCATAACTGGATTGCTGTCGACGTTCCTTTTGTTGCTCATTTGTCCAAGTAATGCACTTGTTTGTCTTTATGCTTTTAAAAAAATCCTTTCGTCCTGCCCCAAGCGAAAGTGAATTTATCTAGGGCTTTTTGCTTCAAAAATTACAATCATCAATAAAATGTCGTTTTGTTTCCGACTTTTGTTTTATTTTGCGCTTTTAAAGAAAAATGGTAATACAAAAAACCAAGAAAAACATGATCACTTCCAAAATGTCTGCATTTACACATTTCTTCTAAAATCAATCATTAAACATATGTGCAGATTAATTACCAATAAACCCGTTGAACAACGTGACTCTATGATCTCTCCCAACTTTGAGTTCCCTGTATACGAAGCAGAAGAAGAAGAGGTTGAAGAGATTCCCGATGAGATTTCTCGTTTACTTGAACAAGAAAGAAGAGCTATTCAGCCTTATGGGGAAGCATTAGAAGTAATCAATCTAGGCTCTGAAGAAGACAAGAAAGAGATAAGGATCGGGGCATCACTTGAAGCAAATGTCAAGAAACAAGTGATTGAACTTCTCAAAGAGTATGTCGATGTGTTTGTTTGGTCGTATAAAGATATGCCGGGGCTGGATACTGATATTGTGGTACACCGTTTGCCTCTGAAGCCTGAATGTCCACCGGTCAAACAGAAATTGAGAAGAACTCACCCTGATATGGCTCTCAAGATCAAAGAGGAAGTACAAAAACAGATTGATGCAGGATTCCTCGTTACGTTAGAATACCCTCAATGGTTAGCCAACATAGTGCCCGTTCCGAAGAAAGATGGTAAGGTTAGAATGTGTGTTGATTATCGTGACTTGAACAAAGCTAGTCCCAAAGATGACCTCCCACTGCCTCATATTGATGTGTTAGTTGACAGTACTGCAAAATCCAAAGTTTTCTCCTTCATGGACGGTTTCTCCGGTTACAATCAAATTAAAATGGCGCCTGAAGATAGAGAAAAGACATCCTTCATCACCCCTTGGGGCACTTTCTGTTACAAAGTAATGCCGTTTGGTTTGATAAATGCAGGAGCTACTTATCAAAGAGGTATGACTACCCTTTTTCATGACATGATGCACAAAGAAATTGAGGTTTATGTGGATGATATGATCGTCAAATCAAGCACTGAAGAAGAACATGTCGAATACTTGCTAAAGATGTTCCAACGACTGAGAAAATACCAACTCCGTCTGAACCCCAATAAATGCACTTTTGGTGTCAGATCCGGGAAGCTTCTGGGTTTCATTGTTAGTCAGAAAGGTATCGAAGTAGATCCAGACAAAGTCAAAGCCATCAGAGAAATGCCTGCTCCAAAAACAGAAAAACAAGTAAGAGGATTCCTCGGGCGTTTAAATTACATCTCCAGATTCATTTCTCATATGACTGCGACATGTGGACCGATATTCAAGTTACTCCGCAAGGATCAAGGGATTGTATGGACAGAAGATTGCCAGAAAGCCTTCGACAGCATCAAAGAGTACTTACTAGAACCACCTATTCTTATCCCTCCAGTTGAAGGAAGACCGTTGATTATGTACCTAACTGTATTAGATGCTTCTATGGGTTGTGTGCTCGGGCAACAAGATGAGACTGGAAGAAAGGAGCACGCTATTTATTATCTAAGCAAGAAGTTTACTGATTGTGAGTCTCGTTATTCCATGCTCGAGAAGACTTGTTGTGCTTTAGCCTGGGCCGCCAAACGCCTCCGTCATTACATGATTAATCATACCACTTGGTTGATATCTAAAATGGATCCGATCAAGTACATCTTCGAGAAGCCAGCTTTAACAGGAAGAATCGCTCGGTGGCAGATGTTGTTATCCGAGTATGATATTGAGTACCGTTCCCAGAAAGCAATCAAAGGTAGCATCCTTGCCGATCACCTGGCTCACCAACCGATCGAAGATTATCAGCCTATAAAGTTCGATTTCCCCGACGAAGAGATCATGTATTTGAAAATGAAAGATTGTGACGAGCCGTTGTTCGGGGAAGGCCCAGACCCTGAATCAAGATGGGGTTTGATATTCGACGGAGCTGTTAATGTTTATGGCAGCGGCATTGGGGCAGTCATTATTACTCCTAAAGGTACCCACATCCCATTCTCTGCCAGACTAACCTTCGACTGCACAAACAACATGGCAGAGTACGAAGCATGCATCATGGGTATCGAAGAAGCGATCGATTTAAGAATCAAGAACCTTGACATCTATGGTGATTCAGCTCTCGTAGTCAATCAGATCAAAGGAGAATGGGAAACTCGCCACCCCGGCTTGATTCCATACAAAGACTACGCGAGACGGTTACTGACCTTCTTCAACAAGGTCGAATTGCACCACATCCCCCGTGATGAGAACCAAATGGCAGATGCTCTAGCTACCTTATCCTCAATGTACCAAGTAAACCGTCGAAATGAAGTACCATTAATCAGTATCAGGTGTCTTGAAAGACCTGCTCATGTATTTGCAACTGAAGAAGTGGTTGACGACAAACCATGGTACCATGATATCAAGTGTTTCCTTCAAAGTCAAGAGTATCCACCCGGAGCATGCAACAAAGACAAGAAAACTTTAAGAAGACTATCTGGCAACTTCTACCTGAACGGAAACATTTTGTATAAAAGGAACTTTGACATGGTGCTGCTTAGATGTGTGGACGCCCGCGAAGCTGATTTACTGATGCATGAAATACACGAAGGATCTTTCGGTACTCATTCAAGTGGGCATACAATGACCAAGAAGATATTAAGGGCGGGTTATTACTGGATGACGATGGAAGCGGATTGTTACAAGCATGCCAGGAGGTGTCATAAGTGCCAAATTTATGCTGATAAGATTCATGTTCCGCCAACCGCACTCAACGTTCTCTCTTCCCCGTGGCCATTCTCCATGTGGGGCATCGACATGATTGGTAGGATCGAACCCAAAGCTTCAAACGGGCACCGTTTCATCCTAGTGGCCATCGACTATTTCACCAAGTGGGTTGAAGTTGCATCTTATGCTAATGTGACCAAGCAAGTGGTGGTCAAGTTCATCAAGAATCAAATCATCTGCCGCTATGGCATCCCTAGCAGAATCATTACAGACAATGGGACGAATCTGAACAACAATATGATGAAAGAACTGTGTGATGATTTCAAGATCGAGCATCATAACTCCTCTCCTTACAGGCCTCAGATGAATGGTGCTGTCGAAGCCGCAAACAAGAATATAAAGAAGATTGTCCAGAAAATGGTGGTAACTTACAAAGACTGGCATGAGATGCTTCCGTTCGCATTACATGGATATCGTACTTCCGTACGCACATCAACAGGGGCAACCCCTTTCTCTTTGGTATATGGTATGGAGGCAGTACTTCCCGTAGAAGTTGAGGTCCCTTCAATGAGAGTTTTAATGGAAGCTGAGTTATCAGAAGCTGAATGGGCTCAAAGTAGGTATGATCAGTTGAACTTAATCGAGGAGAAACGCATGGCTGCTCTATGTCATGGACAATTATATCAAAAGAGGATGAAGCTGGCTTTCGACAAGAAAGTTCGTCCCCGTGAATTCAAAGAGGGTGATCTTGTGCTAAAAAAGATTTTGTCCTTCCAGCCCGACTCCAGGGGCAAGTGGACTCCTAACTATGAGGGCCCGTACGTCGTCAAAAGAGTCTTCTCCGGTGGTGCCATGACTCTTCAAACTATGGATGGTGAAGAACTTCCGCGTACTGTAAACACGGATGCAGTCAAGAAATATTTTGTCTAAAAATTATAAGAACAGCTCGATAAGTCGAAAACCCGAAAGGGCGGCTTAGGCAAAAATGAGCGTCTCGGTGGGCTGAAAACCCGAAAGGGCGGTCCAGGCAAAAATTAGAGACATTAAACAGAGATTATCCTGATAGGCTGAAAACCCGAAAGGGCGGTCTATGCAAAAATTAAGGATAAAGAAAAAGACAAAGTAACTGCATCCGGTCAGACGCCACTGACTTAGGGCATATCTGCTACCAAAGAACCTTTGATCTGAAGCATCAGAACAGCAGAACTCAAAGTTGTTAGGGAAAATAGGGTCGCGAAGTTCAATGTACCCCTCCACAAATAAATTACCATTTTTTTAAATTTTTGTAAAGATCTATGGAGTCATGCCATCGGCTGACCACCGTTCAATCAATAAAATTTGAGCCATTTCCCCTTTATTTGAAATTCTCATTTTATTCTATTTTTCACACTTTCTTCTGTTTTTGATGGTAATATTGCAAAGCAAATTCTTAAAACTTTTTCACGTCTCTCAAAAGCATAAACAAATAAGTGCTCCTTAAGACTCATGAGTAAAATGGAGCGTACGTCGACATTCTCCTCCAGGAACGTTCGGACCCTACTAAACAAGCATGGCTAGACAATGTGGGGAGTTTTACAAAAGGAAACAAAAAATACAAAAAAGCTCGCTAAGTCGAAAACCTGAAAAGGCGGCTTAGGCAATAGAGAGCGTCCCGGTGGATTGAAAACCCGAAAGGGCGGTCCACGCAAAAATTAAGGGGCACAAAAAAGGAAATATACTCCCGGTGGACTGAAAACCCGAAAGGGCGGTCCAGGCAAAAGTTAGGGATTTCAAAAGAAAACAAGCAAACAAACAAAAACAAAAGGAGCGCGACTGCTGGGGCATACCAATGGTTTGGCACTCTATGCGAAATGGCGACTCCTACCCAAAGTGTTGGTCAATAACAGGCTCCCCCCAAGAAATATTGAGAGTTACTACTTTGTGCCAGGTTTCGCCGTGCAAATTGTTCGATTAGTCCGCAACAATGTTATCTTCAAGGAAGTTTGCCGAGTGTGGGTGCTGCGATGTCAGCCAGTCTCCCCATCCTACATGCTTTATCTCTTTCCATCGAATTTACCTATTACAACCCGATCTACACATTCATACATTCATTCATACATTCATGCATTAGTACCTTCACTCACGTACAACACATACACAACATCATTCACAAGTGGTTGCATCGGTTACTCGAAATCTTGTTTTGGCCACATCCTGTCATTTCAAGTCCTCAACCGTTTAAAGCCGACAGTCCTACACAACGGACCGCTTACACTTTACCTGCTTTTAAGCCGACAGTCCTACACAACGGACCGCTTAAACTTTTATTGCTTTCAAATCGACAGTCCTACACAATGGACCGCTTACACTTTACTGCTTTCAAGCCGACAGAGAGGTATTTTAAAATACCTCATTTTTTTGGTTCCGAGTCGGGCCCTCTTCTCACATTCTTTTTCCATTCTTTTTTTTAGTTTAAAATTTCATCTTTTGTTATTCTTTAATCAATTAATTTTAATTTTATTTTACTTTTAATGTTTAAACCCTAACTAGTCCTCATCTTGTTTTTTTATTATTTCATTTTTTATTTCTATTTTGTCCAAATAATGTCCATGGTCCCAATCTGACCCAAAAATAGATGTCACATGAGCATTTTCAAAGTTACACGCGCAGGTCAAAAATCCAGGAACAATACGCCTTCATCCCAATCCCAAAGACCACATTTTTCTGCGATTTCAACAAACCCTAGGTCCCAGTCCTCACACTATAAATAGAACTCGACAGTCACAACAGAAAGGGGATCCATAAAAAAAAACAGCCGAAATTTACCACGAAAATTCACAAAAAAATCAATTCCCATCGATCCAAAAAACCTGCAAAAATCATCAAGAAACCAGACAGCACAAATCCAAAGAAACTATATCAACAACACACGAGTCATTACCAATCGACAACATCAACCACAACTGCACCATATATCCAAAAAAACAAACAAATATCCGAATCCAATCACACACACACACGCACAACAAGAGACAAGACGAATTAGCTGTCCCCAACATCACAAAGCCGAACCCAGATCCGTACAAGAAAGGGAAAGAGGTAAAAAGAGGTTTTTTTTTTCTTTTTTTTTAGATCTGTTTGAACTTGATTTGGCTATAAAAATTTTAGATAAAAACTAAAAACAACAACAATAGAATAAGAAAAAACACAGAAGGGAGGGTAAGAAACAGAAGATGGAAAGGTTTTAAGAAAAGAAGCGAAAAAAAATTAAAAAAATATAACCTAGGGTTCCGACGCGGTGGCGCCGCCGAACCGGACGGCCAACCACCGCCGGAACCCCACCTCACCTCGCCGGGAACTGGAGGCAGCGGCGGCTTGATCTTCAAGCCCGCCGGAAAACGCATGAGGAATGAAGAACAGGTGAGAGAGAGAGAGAAGAGAGAGGTTAGAGAGAAGGAGGAGAAGAGAGAGAAGTGAGAAGTAGAAATGAATGAAAAAAACAGAAACCCCTATATATATGACCGTGGTGCTCAGGTGCAGGAGGGTGTAGGATTTTCCGTGTACCCTCAGTCTCCCTGGCCGCATGATCTAATCATGCGGACTGTGCTGTTCCGTTCCATGATCAGATCAGGGCTGTCTGATCTTGATCAGACGGCCCCAATCAAACCCTCAGGCCCAAACGCCCCTTCCCTCTCTGCAGGCCCAATTCCTTTTTATTTACTTCTGCACCCCTTTTTTTTACTGTTAACACCCCCTGCCCATAAATTTTTAATTCTTGCATTTTTTTTATGTTCTCGTTCGCATCCCGTACTCATACATATCATATTTTAATTACGTCATTTAATTTTATTTAACTTTATTGCATGATTTTAGAATGTATATTTAGGCTTAATGTAATTTATCCATGCATTTTAATTTAGGTTTATTTACTGCATGATTTTAGAATGTATATTTAGGCTTGGATGTATTTTATTTATTATATCGCAGACCGTAGAATGTATTATTAGGCTTTTTGTAATAGCTTAGGTGCATTTGTGCGTGTGTGGGTTATGCGTTGTCTTTTATGATTCGTAGTTTAGGTTATGGGTCCTCATGTGGTCCAAAGCCATTGTGAGTTCCCCGCGCTTTTATTCTTTTCCGCTCCGTTAGTTTATTTTATTTTAGTTCAATATTTAAAACAACAAAAACATTCAAAAATAATAAAACACAAAAAACATTTTAATAATAAACCTTGGTTGTTTAATCAAGTGATCCTTTATTTTATCATTTCGTAAATAAAAATTGCAATTAACCTAAATTCTATCTTCAGTCATTTTCTTTAAAATAAAAAACACAAACAGATTTATTTTGCCACTTGGCCTTTTTATTTCAAAAAACATCTTCGAAAACTAAAAAATACACAACCAATCAAACGCGATTTCTACCCCGAACTACGAGGTTTTGATCCCTCACGGGTAC
Source organism: Medicago arabica (assembly GCA_946800305.1). Taxonomy (NCBI): domain Eukaryota; kingdom Viridiplantae; phylum Streptophyta; class Magnoliopsida; order Fabales; family Fabaceae; genus Medicago; species Medicago arabica. Next base: position 13,437,013 of record OX326964.1, read on the forward strand.
GTAGGCAAAGGACATTTGTCCTCTCAAATCAATAAAAAATGTAGATAATTAGGTCTTTGTCTTCTTAAACGCTTTAAATCCATTTTCAAAAGCAAGCAAGTTTATAGCACAAAAATTAAATAAAACCAAGAGGTTCCCGTAGAGTACTACGGACATAAAGGGTGCTAATACCTTCCCTTTATGTAACCAACCCCCGAACCCTTAATCTTTAAAATGTGGTATTTGAACCTGTTTCCACTTTCTTTTAAAAATAAAATGTTCAGTCGTGAAATAAAATAGTGAGTCAAACGCTAATCAAATAGCCTTGATCTCCGAAAAATGACGCGACAGTCACCAAATTGCATACTTATTTATCTTGCGGTTCAGATGACTTTTAGCCTCAAAACCGAACTAAACTGCACCGCAAACACCCCTAAGTATTGTAGCGGGAGAGCTATTTGAGCTTCTTCTTCACAAAGGTTATTTGATTTTTTTTCGTCATGAATCTAAAACCATGTATGACTTACATTGAATGAGTTTTCTGCATTTTGTGTTTTATTTTTGGGGGACGCAAAGGCTCTAACACAACTGATTACAAAAAAATTGGGGGATGCAAAGGCTCTAACACAATTTATTACAGAAAAATTGATGATAGAAAATTGATTGAATTTTTTGCATGCATGTGGATTAAGAAAATTGATGACATAAAAATTTGATTACAAAAAGCATTAGAACTATTTTATCTAATTTTGTTTGCTTATAAAGGCAGTGCATGATTATTGAAGTTCATAATGGTGATTATATTGAATTTTGAGGGATGCAAAAGATCTTATACAACTGCTATTTTAATTTCTGGCATTATAGTTGAAAACTTACATAAAATCATTGCAGCTATATTTGAAAATTTATCTTCTGATGTCAGTTTTGTTTGTTTATAAAGGCAGTGTATGATTATTGAGGTTCAAAAAATGATGACATCAAAATTTGTACATGTAACATTAAGTTCCATATGTAAAAGAGGGAATTATGTTAGAGTGCACTTAATATTTTATGTAATTTTTCCAATATTAAAATGAACAAAAGGAAGAAAGTTACATCATGAATGGTTATAATTATGTATAGGGCTTTCAATGTCAAGGGATTATGACTACGTTAAGGACCTCAAAAAGGATTTGGACATTTGGAAAATAGGATTTAAGGTGATTGATTCTTGGATTGTGACTGGTAGCAATGATAATCAACATATGGAGCTCATTATTGCCGATGTTATAGGCTGGTGAACATACCAATGAATAATTATATCAATAGTAGAATTAATAAAATTTATGTCCTTACACAATTCAATTCTCAATCCCTCAACCGTCACATTGCTCGAAAATATAATTTGGGAGGTGACATCAACTGTGACGGTAGTTTTATTGAGGTACACTTTTTTTTTGTTTTATTACCGTGAAGTAGATTTTTGCTTTCACTTAAATCATGATAGGCTAGAAATTTTTTATGTTAGGTACTGGTAGCAACTCAAACACTCGGTGAATCAAGAAATAAGTGGTTTCAGGGTACTGCCGGTGTTGTAAGACGATTCCTTTGGTTCTTTGAGGTATGCAATAATAGTTTTCATGGTCATACTATTGTAAATTTAGAAAGAATTTTGTCAATTAGAAAATTAAATAAGCTCATGGAACTTGAGTTTGAAAGTGAGAAAAACACAAGGACGGGGGTTGAATTGTGGTTTCTTTTTCTTTTCCTAAAACTAAGTTCACTGTTCAGAACCCGATAGAGTTCAACTTCTGAAGCAATGATCAACATCATAATCGGAGTTCGAACATTGATATCACTACTTGTCACTATGAGTTTATAATATCTTTATCATTTCATATGTCTAAAAAGACTTGCAACTAATTATATCAAATGTTCCCCCTTTAAAACAATTTTCTGGATAAATAGAAGTTTATTTTTTGAGGGATAAAAAGAAGTTTATTGATATGGTTTGACCGAAAGATGAAAAATAAAATAAAAAATTGCAATTATATACATCATGAACAGTCCTTTTATATTTAATCAAATATATTTATTAAAGCTTTTAAACGTTTTGAGTGTGTAAGTAAATCATGGTCCCTTTTATTTGAAAAACTTTACTTCATAAAGTTGTTATGCACAATTTTTTTTGTTCAATAAATATTCCTAACTTGACGTGTCATCTCTACTCCTACATAAGTCGATGGCATATGATGAAGTTTTGTTGTATTATCTTTATGGTGACATGTTTAAGAACGCGACAAAATTAAATTGGCCAAATCTATTTCAAGAGGATAACTGTCAATTTAAAATTTTAGGATCTAGTAGTATTAATGAGATATTTAGTCGAATTAGTGCCTTTAAAAGCAATATAACAGTTGTATTTTAAAACTCATCTATCTAATAATTCAAGGCTTTTCCTACCATCCTTATTGAGTTTGTAGCCTACCAAACAAAAATAGACAACCACAATAGCCTGTAAAAAAAAAAGTAGAAAGAGAAATATTGCTTATCTTTAGTCTAGTTGAACTACTTTTGTTCTCCTAATCTATCTGACTGTTATTGACTGAATTTTTCTTCAAATCTTCATCAACCTGTTACACGAACACATAAAAACATAATAATTGGATCATAAACCATTCCTCAAAGATATGATTTTATAGAACTTAAACAATTTATTTTGTGTGACTCGTATTCAATTGTGTTGAGATAGACGCTCGGGAGTAGTGTAATTGAGAAGGTGAAGTTGAAAGAGCAACTAGAAACTATACCTTATTAGTTAATCACAACATTGTATTTTGTAACTTTAAACTAACAATGATAAGTAATTAAATATTCACTCTGATACAAAATCATCAACACAATTGAAAAACTTTGTAATTAGTTGCTTTATCATTTCAGACAAAACCACGCAAACAAATTATATACATCAAGGAAAAAAATCATCACACATGTACATTCTGAAGATACTAAGAAATGTTAGAAGGGAAAGTAGGATATTGCATTATAGTTTTTTTGAGAACAAAGATCTCTTACATTGTAATTTTCTCTTTCGCAAGAACTTGTCCGATGAAAACCCCTCAAAAAATGCCTTGAAAAAGTTATGGCAACATGGTGTTGTCACCAGTGACACCATAATATTTTTCATGTTAAGAATGAGAACCATACATATAAATATGTAAATTCCTAGCTATTGCTTGAACACGACCTACACATAGATTTAACTATTCCTATAACTCTATGATAGAAAGTGTAGATTCACAACTTAAAATGATGTTTAATAAAAAATCTATTTTAAGGCAAATGTAGAAGCAAAATCCACCAACGTTACATGTTACGTACCTCTGTGCAATTCATTCGAAATTTACATGTGTTAGGGTTTTCTCTCCCTTGACTTGAATTTTGATTCGCCAATATTTCCCTCTTTTGTTCCTAAAGGTCATAGTTTGGTCCACTTCCTGAAATAATAATTCTCCAAATTATACGCAATTTATAAATTAAAATTCATTATTAATGGTATGCTATTCTATTTGAGAGAGTATAGGCACTTGATAAGACTTGTTGATAAAACTTTGAATTCGTTGGTAGATAGGTTTCATAATAGAACTCTTATATTGGGTCGGAACACACAATTTAGACCAACTATCCTATTAATACTACTTGATCTTAAATTTGAAATTGAGGAATATCCTCTTGAAAGAGACTCGGCCAAATTAACTTGGTGTCATTCTCAAACCTTTCACATCAAATAGGATATAACAGAAATTTATTATAAGTGATAGCCTAATATATATAGGAGGAGAGAAGCATCTTATTTGTAAGAATAACTATTGGATAATAATATTGTGCTGGGAAACGTTATAAAATAAGGTTTTTCAAAGAAAAAGGACCATGATTTCCTTACACATCCAAAACGCTTTAAAGATTAAAGAGACCGATCTATTAGAATAGACAAGGTTGGGTCATGAGTTATATAACTGCTAACATTTTCATTTCTCTTAGCCAAATTTTTTTCTATCGTCACAAAATTTAGAGTTTGCCTTGCAATTGTACCCAATTAAACTGAAAATAGGTATAAGTGAGCCGAGTTGACATTGAAAACAATGTTTAATCGGATATCTTTGACCTTTGTTTAACTTTATTGGCTACAATTCTAGAAAAAAAAACCCTAAATTTTATTACAATGGAGAAACCCATGGTTGAAAAATAAAATAAAAAAATGCAATTATATACATAATGAACAATCCTTTTACATTTAATCAAATATATCTATTGAAGCTTTGAAACGTTTTGAGTGTGTAACTAAATCATGGTCCCTCTTGTTCGAAAAATCATATTTCATAAAGTTGTTATGCACAATTTTTGTCATCTCTCCTCCTGCAAAAGCCGATGGCATATGATGAATTTTTGTTGTATTCTCTTTATGGTGTGATGTTTAAGTACGCGACAAAATTAAATTGGCCAAATCTATTTCAAGAGGATAACAATCAATTTAAAATTTTAGGATCTAGTAGTATTAATGGGATATTTAGTCGAATTAGTGCCTTGAAAGAAATATAAGAGTTGTATTTTGGAACCCATTTATCTAATAATTCAAGGCTGTTCCTACCATCCTTATTGAGTTTGTAGCCTACCAAACAAAAATAGACAACCACAATAGCCTGTAAAATAAAAGTAGAAAGAGAATTATTGCTTATCTTTAGTCTACTTGAACAACTTTTGTTTTCCTAATCTCTCTGGCTGTTATTGACTGAATTTTTCTTTAAATCTTCATCAACCTGTTACACGAACACAAAAAAACAGAATTACTGGATCATAAACCATTCCTCAAAGATATGATTTTATAGAACTAAAACTATTTATTTTGTGTGAGTCGTATTCAATTGTGTTGAGATAGACCCTCAGGAATAGTGTAATTGAGAAGGTGAAGTTAAAAGAGCAACTAGAAACTATACCTTGTTAGTTAATCACAACATTGTATTTTCTAGTTTTAAACTTACAATGATAAGTAATTAAATATTCGCTTTGATACAAAGACATCGACACAATTGAAAAACTTTGTAATTAGTTGCTTTATCTTTTTGGTATCTTTATTTCTTAGGTGATGGGTTTCTTTTTCAGACAAAATCACGCAAACAAAATATATACATCAAGGAAAAATATCATCACACATGTACGTTCTGAAGATATTTAAAAATGTTAGAAGGGAAAGTAGGATATTGCATTATAGGTTTTTTTTTTGAGAACAAAGATCTTTTCCATTGTAATTTTCTCTTTCATGAGAACTTGTCCGATGAAAATCCCTTCCAAAATGCCTTTAAAAAGTTATGGCAACATGGTGTTGTCACCAGTGACACCATAATATTTTTTCATGTTAAGAATGAGAACCATACATCTAAATATGTAAGTCTTTGTTACAAAATGTTTTCCTTTAGAAAAATATTTAAAAAATTTAACTAGTGAGACATTTTGATTCAAGATTAGAACTAATTAAATTCCTAGCTATTGCTTGAACACGACCTACACATATATTTAACTATTCCTATAACTCTATGATAGAAAGTGTAGATTCACAGCTTAAAATGATGTTCAATAAAAAATCTATTTTAATGCAAATATAGAAGTAAAATCAACCATCGCTACATGTTACGTACCTCTGTGCAATTCATTCGAAATTTACATGTGTTAGGGTTTTCTCTCCCTTGACTTCAATTTTGATTCGCCGAAAATTCCCTCTTTTGTTCCTAGAGGTCATAGTTTGGTCCACTTCCTGAAATAATAATTCTCCAAATTATACGCAATTTATAAATTAAAATTCATTATTAATGGTATGATATTCTATTTGAGAGAGTATAGGCAGTTGATAAGACTTGTTGATAAAACATCGAATTCGTTGGTAGATAGGTTTCATAATAAAACTCTTATGGGTCGGAACACACAATTTAGACCAACTATCCTATTAATACTACTAGATCTTAAATTTGAAATTGAGGAATATCCTCTTGAAACAGACTCGACCAAATTAACTTGGTGTCATTCTCAAACCTTTCACATCAAAGAGGCTATAACAGAAATTTATTATAAGTGATAGCCTGATATATATATATATAGGAGGAGAGATGCATCTTCTTTGTAAGAATAATTATTGGATAATAATATTGTGCGGGGAAACGTTATAAAATAAGGTTTTTCAAAGAAAAAGGACCATGATTTCCTTACACATTCAAAACGCTTTAAAGATTAAGGAGATACATCTATTAGAATGGAAAAGGTTGTGTTATGAGTTATATAACTGCTAACATTTTCATTTCTCGCAGCCATAATTTTCTCTATTGTCACAAAATTTAGAGTTTGTCTTGAAATTGTACCCAATTAAAGTGTAAATGGGTATAGTTGAGCCGAGTTGACATTGAAAACAATGTTTAATCGGATATCCTTGACCTTTGTATAACTTTATTGGCTACAATTCCAGAAAAAAAACCCTAAATTTTATTACGATGGAGAAACCCTTGGTTGAAAAATAAAATAAAAAATTGTAATTATATACGTCATGAACATTCCTTTTACATTTAATCAAATATATCTATTAAAGCTTTGAAACGTTTTGAGTGTGTAAGTAAATCATGGTCCCTCTTATTTGAAAAACCTTATTTCATAAAGTTGTTATTCACAATTTTTTTAATCAATAAATATTCCTAACTTGACGTCTCATCTCTCCACCTGCAAAAGTCGATGGCATATGATGAATTTTTGTTGTATTTTCTTTATGGTGAGATGTTTTAGAACGCGACATAATTAAATTGGCCAAATCTATTTCAAGAGGATAACCGTCAATTTAAAATTTTAGGATCTAGTAGTATTAATGGGATATTTAGTTGAATTAGTGCCTTCGAAAGCAATATAAGAGTTGTATTTTGGAACTCATCTATCTAATAATTCAAGGCTATTCCTACCATCCTTATTGAGTTTGTAGCCTACCAAACAAAAATAGACAACCACAATAGCCTTTAAAATAAAAGTTGAAAAAGAAATATTGCTTATCTTTAGTCTACTTGAACCACTTTTGTTCTCCTAATCTCTCTGGCTGTTATTGACTGAATTTTTCTTCAAATCTTCATCAACCTGTTACACGAACACATAAAAACAGAATAATTGAATCATAAACCATTCCTCAAAGATATGATTTTATAGAACTAAAACTATTTATTTTGTGTGACTCGTATTCAATTGTGTTGAGATAGACGCTCATGAGTAGTGTAATTGAGAAGGTGAAGTTAAAAGAGCAACTAGAAACTATACCTTGTTAGTTAATCACAACATTGTATTTTCTAGTTTTAAACTTACAATGATAAGTAATTAAATATTCACTCTGATACAAAGACATCGACACAATTGAAAAACTTTGTAATTAGTTGATTTATCGTTATGGTATCTTTATTTCTTAGGTGTTGGGTTTCTTTTTCAGACAAAATCACGCAAACAAATTATATACATCAAGGAAAGAAATCATCACACATGTACGTTCTGAAGATATTTAAAAATGTTAGAAGGGAAAGTAGGATATTGCATTATAGTTTTTTTTTTGAGAACAAAGATCTTTTCCATTGTAATTTTCTCTTTCGTGAGAACTTGTCCGATGAAAATCTCTTCCAAAAATGCCTTGAAAAAGTTATGGCAACATGGTGTTGTCACAAGTGACACCATAATATTTTTTCATGTTATACATGAGAACCATACATCTAAATATGTAAGTCTTTGTTACAAAATGTTTTCCTTTAGAAAAATATTTAAAAAATTTAACTAGTGAGACATTTTGATTCAAGATTAGAACTAATTAAATTCCTAGCTATTGCTTGAACACGACCTACACATATATTTAACTATTCCTATAACTCTATGATAGAAAGTGTAGATTCACAGCTTAAAATGATGTTCAATAAAAAATCTATTTTAATGCAAATATAGAAGTAAAATCAACCATCGCTACATGTTACGTACCTCTGTGCAATTCATTCGAAATTTACATGTGTTAGGGTTTTCTCTCCCTTGACTACAATTTTGATTCGCCAAAAATTCCCTCTTTTGTTCCTAGAGGTCATAGTTTGGTCCACTTCCTGAAATAATAATTCTCCAAATTATACGCAATTTATAAATTAAAATTCATTATTAATGGTATGATATTCTATTTGAGAGAGTATAGGCAGTTGATAAGACTTGTTGATAAAACATCGAATTCGTTGGTAGATAGGTTTCATAATAAAACTCTTATGGGTCGGAACACACAATTTAGACCAACTATCCTATTAATACTACTAGATCTTAAATTTGAAATTGAGGAATATCCTCTTGAAACAGACTCGACCAAATTAACTTGGTGTCATTCTCAAACCTTTCACATCAAAGAGGCTATAACAGAAATTTATTATAAGTGATAGCCTGATATATATATATATAGGAGGAGAGATGCATCTTCTTTGTAAGAATAATTATTGGATAATAATATTGTGCGGGGAAACGTTATAAAATAAGGTTTTTCAAAGAAAAAGGACCATGATTTCCTTACACATTCAAAACGCTTTAAAGATTAAGGAGATACATCTATTAGAATGGAAAAGGTTGTGTTATGAGTTATATAACTGCTAACATTTTCATTTCTCGCAGCCATAATTTTCTCTATTGTCACAAAATTTAGAGTTTGTCTTGCAATTGTACCCAATTAAAGTGTAAATGGGTATAGTTGAGCCGAGTTGACATTGAAAACAATGTTTAATCGGATATCCTTGACCTTTGTATAACTTTATTGGCTACAATTCCAGAAAAAAAACCCTAAATTTTATTACGATGGAGAAACCCTTGGTTGAAAAATAAAATAAAAAATTGTAATTATATACGTCATGAACATTCCTTTTACATTTAATCAAATATATCTATTAAAGCTTTGAAACGTTTTGAGTGTGTAAGTAAATCATGGTCCCTCTTATTTGAAAAACCTTATTTCATAAAGTTGTTATTCACAATTTTTTTAATCAATAAATATTCCTAACTTGACGTCTCATCTCTCCACCTGCAAAAGTCGATGGCATATGATGAATTTTTGTTGTATTTTCTTTATGGTGAGATGTTTTAGAACGCGACATAATTAAATTGGCCAAATCTATTTCAAGAGGATAACCGTCAATTTAAAATTTTAGGATCTAGTAGTATTAATGGGATATTTAGTTGAATTAGTGCCTTCGAAAGCAATATAAGAGTTGTATTTTGGAACTCATCTATCTAATAATTCAAGGCTATTCCTACCATCCTTATTGAGTTTGTAGCCTACCAAACAAAAATAGACAACCACAATAGCCTTTAAAATAAAAGTTGAAAAAGAAATATTGCTTATCTTTAGTCTACTTGAACCACTTTTGTTCTCCTAATCTCTCTGGCTGTTATTGACTGAATTTTTCTTCAAATCTTCATCAACCTGTTACACGAACACATAAAAACAGAATAATTGAATCATAAACCATTCCTCAAAGATATGATTTTATAGAACTAAAACTATTTATTTTGTGTGACTCGTATTCAATTGTGTTGAGATAGACGCTCATGAGTAGTGTAATTGAGAAGGTGAAGTTAAAAGAGAAACTAGAAACTATACCTTGTTAGTTAATCACAACATTGTATTTTCTAGTTTTAAACTTACAATGATAAGTAATTAAATATTCACTCTGATACAAAGACATCGACACAATTGAAAAACTTTGTAATTAGTTGATTTATCGTTATGGTATCTTTATTTCTTAGGTGTTGGGTTTCTTTTTCAGACAAAATCACGCAAACAAATTATATACATCAAGGAAAGAAATCATCACACATGTACGTTCTGAAGATATTTAAAAATGTTAGAAGGGAAAGTAGGATATTGCATTATAGTTTTTTTTTTGAGAACAAAGATCTTTTCCATTGTAATTTTCTCTTTCGTGAGAACTTGTCCGATGAAAATCTCTTCCAAAAATGCCTTGAAAAAGTTATGGCAACATGGTGTTGTCACAAGTGACACCATAATATTTTTTCATGTTATACATGAGAACCATACATCTAAATATGTAAGTCTTTGTTACAAAATGTTTTCCTTTAGAAAAATATTTAAAAAATTTAACTAGTGAGACATTTTGATTCAAGATTAGAACTAATTAAATTCCTACCTATTGCTTGAACACGACCTACACATATATTTAACTATTCCTATAACTCTATGATAGAAAGTGTAGATTCACAGCTTAAAATGATGTTCAATAAAAAATCTATTTTAATGCAAATATAGAAGTAAAATCAACCATCGCTACATGTTACGTACCTCTGTGCAATTCATTCGAAATTTACATGTGTTAGGGTTTTCTCTCCCTTGACTACAATTTTGATTCGCCAAAAATTCCCTCTTTTGTTCCTAGAGGTCATAGTTTGGTCCACTTCCTGAAATAATAATTCTCCAAATTATACGCAATTTATAAATTAAAATTCATTATTAATGGTATGATATTCTATTTGAGAGAGTATAGGCAGTTGATAAGACTTGTTGATAAAACTTCGAATTCGTTGGTAGATAGGTTTCATAATAAAACTCTTATGGGTCGGAACACACAATTTAGACCAACTATCCTATTAATACTACTAGATCTTAAATTTGAAATTGAGGAATATCCTCTTGAAACAGACTCGACCAAATTAACTTGGTGTCATTCTCAAACCTTTCACATCAAAGAGGCTATAACAGAAATTTATTATAAGTGATAGCCTGATATATATATATATATATATATATATATATATATATATATAGGAGGAGAGATGCATCTTCTTTGTAAGAATAATTATTGGATAATAATATTGTGCGGGGAAACGTTATAAAATAAGGTTTTTCAAAGAAAAAGGACCATGATTTCCTTACACATTCAAAACGCTTTAAAGATTAAGGAGATAGATCTATTAGAATGGACAAGGTTGTGTTATGAGTTATATAACTGCTAACATTTTCATTTCTCTCAGCCATAATTTTCTCTATTGTCACAAAATTTAGAGTTTGTCTTGCAATTGTACCCAATTAAAGTGTAAATGGGTATAGTTGAGCCGAGTTGACATTGAAAACAATGTTTAATCGGATATCCTTGACCTTTGTATAACTTTATTGGCTACAATTCCAGAAAAAAAACCCTAAATTTTATTACGATGGAGAAACCCTTGGTTGAAAAATAAAATAAAAAATTGTAATTATATACGTCATGAACATTCCTTTTACATTTAATCAAATATATCTATTAAAGCTTTGAAACGTTTTGAGTGTGTAAGTAAATCATGGTCCCTCTTATTTGAAAAACCTTATTTCATAAAGTTGTTATTCACAATTTTTTTAATCAATAAATATTCCTAACTTGACGTCTCATCTCTCCACCTGCAAAAGTCGATGGCATATGATGAATTTTTGTTGTATTTTCTTTATGGTGAGATGTTTTAGAACGCGACATAATTAAATTGGCCAAATCTATTTCAAGAGGATAACCGTCAATTTAAAATTTTAGGATCTAGTAGTATTAATGGGATATTTAGTTGAATTAGTGCCTTCGAAAGCAATATAAGAGTTGTATTTTGGAACTCATCTATCTAATAATTCAAGGCTATTCCTACCATCCTTATTGAGTTTGTAGCCTACCAAACAAAAATAGACAACCACAATAGCCTTTAAAATAAAAGTTGAAAAAGAAATATTGCTTATCTTTAGTCTACTTGAACCACTTTTGTTCTCCTAATCTCTCTGGCTGTTATTGACTGAATTTTTCTTCAAATCTTCATCAACCTGTTACACGAACACATAAAAACAGAATAATTGAATCATAAACCATTCCTCAAAGATATGATTTTATAGAACTAAAACTATTTATTTTGTGTGACTCGTATTCAATTGTGTTGAGATAGACGCTCATGAGTAGTGTAATTGAGAAGGTGAAGTTAAAAGAGCAACTAGAAACTATACCTTGTTAGTTAATCACAACATTGTATTTTCTAGTTTTAAACTTACAATGATAAGTAATTAAATATTCACTCTGATACAAAGACATCGACACAATTGAAAAACTTTGTAATTAGTTGATTTATCGTTATGGTATCTTTATTTCTTAGGTGTTGGGTTTCTTTTTCAGACAAAATCACGCAAACAAATTATATACATCAAGGAAAGAAATCATCACACATGTACGTTCTGAAGATATTTAAAAATGTTAGAAGGGAAAGTAGGATATTGCATTATAGTTTTTTTTTTGAGAACAAAGATCTTTTCCATTGTAATTTTCTCTTTCGTGAGAACTTGTCCGATGAAAATCTCTTCCAAAAATGCCTTGAAAAAGTTATGGCAACATGGTGTTGTCACAAGTGACACCATAATATTTTTTCATGTTATACATGAGAACCATACATCTAAATATGTAAGTCTTTGTTACAAAATGTTTTCCTTTAGAAAAATATTTAAAAAATTTAACTAGTGAGACATTTTGATTCAAGATTAGAACTAATTAAATTCCTACCTATTGCTTGAACACGACCTACACATATATTTAACTATTCCTATAACTCTATGATAGAAAGTGTAGATTCACAGCTTAAAATGATGTTCAATAAAAAATCTATTTTAATGCAAATATAGAAGTAAAATCAACCATCGCTACATGTTACGTACCTCTGTGCAATTCATTCGAAATTTACATGTGTTAGGGTTTTCTCTCCCTTGACTACAATTTTGATTCGCCAAAAATTCCCTCTTTTGTTCCTAGAGGTCATAGTTTGGTCCACTTCCTGAAATAATAATTCTCCAAATTATACGCAATTTATAAATTAAAATTCATTATTAATGGTATGATATTCTATTTGAGAGAGTATAGGCAGTTGATAAGACTTGTTGATAAAACTTCGAATTCGTTGGTAGATAGGTTTCATAATAAAACTCTTATGGGTCGGAACACACAATTTAGACCAACTATCCTATTAATACTACTAGATCTTAAATTTGAAATTGAGGAATATCCTCTTGAAACAGACTCGACCAAATTAACTTGGTGTCATTCTCAAACCTTTCACATCAAAGAGGCTATAACAGAAATTTATTATAAGTGATAGCCTGATATATATATATATAGGAGGAGAGATGCATCTTCTTTGTAAGAATAATTATTGGATAATAATATTGTGCGGGGAAACGTTATAAAATAAGGTTTTTCAAAGAAAAAGGACCATGATTTCCTTACACATTCAAAACGCTTTAAAGATTAAGGAGATACATCTATTAGAATGGAAAAGGTTGTGTTATGAGTTATATAACTGCTAACATTTTCATTTCTCGCAGCCATAATTTTCTCTATTGTCACAAAATTTAGAGTTTGTCTTGCAATTGTACCCAATTAAAGTGTAAATGGGTATAGTTGAGCCGAGTTGACATTGAAAACAATGTTTAATCGGATATCCTTGACCTTTGTATAACTTTATTGGCTACAATTCCAGAAAAAAAACCCTAAATTTTATTACGATGGAGAAACCCTTGGTTGAAAAATAAAATAAAAAATTGTAATTATATACGTCATGAACATTCCTTTTACATTTAATCAAATATATCTATTAAAGCTTTGAAACGTTTTGAGTGTGTAAGTAAATCATGGTCCCTCTTATTTGAAAAACCTTATTTCATAAAGTTGTTATTCACAATTTTTTTAATCAATAAATATTCCTAACTTGACGTCTCATCTCTCCACCTGCAAAAGTCGATGGCATATGATGAATTTTTGTTGTATTTTCTTTATGGTGAGATGTTTTAGAACGCGACATAATTAAATTGGCCAAATCTATTTCAAGAGGATAACCGTCAATTTAAAATTTTAGGATCTAGTAGTATTAATGGGATATTTAGTTGAATTAGTGCCTTCGAAAGCAATATAAGAGTTGTATTTTGGAACTCATCTATCTAATAATTCAAGGCTATTCCTACCATCCTTATTGAGTTTGTAGCCTACCAAACAAAAATAGACAACCACAATAGCCTTTAAAATAAAAGTTGAAAAAGAAATATTGCTTATCTTTAGTCTACTTGAACCACTTTTGTTCTCCTAATCTCTCTGGCTGTTATTGACTGAATTTTTCTTCAAATCTTCATCAACCTGTTACACGAACACATAAAAACAGAATAATTGAATCATAAACCATTCCTCAAAGATATGATTTTATAGAACTAAAACTATTTATTTTGTGTGACTCGTATTCAATTGTGTTGAGATAGACGCTCATGAGTAGTGTAATTGAGAAGGTGAAGTTAAAAGAGCAACTAGAAACTATACCTTGTTAGTTAATCACAACATTGTATTTTCTAGTTTTAAACTTACAATGATAAGTAATTAAATATTCACTCTGATACAAAGACATCGACACAATTGAAAAACTTTGTAATTAGTTGATTTATCGTTATGGTATCTTTATTTCTTAGGTGTTGGGTTTCTTTTTCAGACAAAATCACGCAAACAAATTATATACATCAAGGAAAGAAATCATCACACATGTACGTTCTGAAGATATTTAAAAATGTTAGAAGGGAAAGTAGGATATTGCATTATAGTTTTTTTTTTTGAGAACAAAGATCTTTTCCATTTTAATTTTCTCTTTCGTGAGAACTTGTCCGATGAAAATCTCTTCCAAAAATGCCTTGAAAAAGTTATGGCAACATGGTGTTGTCACAAGGGACACCATAATATTTTTTCATGTTATACATGAGAACCATACATCTAAATATGTAAGTCTTTGTTACAAAATGTTTTCCTTTAGAAAAATATTTAAAAAATTTAACTAGTGAGACATTTTGATTCAAGATTAGAACTAATTAAATTCCTACCTATTGCTTGAACACGACCTACACATATATTTAACTATTCCTATAACTCTATGATAGAAAGTGTAGATTCACAGCTTAAAATGATGTTCAATAAAAAATCTATTTTAATGCAAATATAGAAGTAAAATCAACCATCGCTACATGTTACGTACCTCTGTGCAATTCATTCGAAATTTACATGTGTTAGGGTTTTCTCTCCCTTGACTACAATTTTGATTCGCCAAAAATTCCCTCTTTTGTTCCTAGAGGTCATAGTTTGGTCCACTTCCTGAAATAATAATTCTCCAAATTATACGCAATTTATAAATTAAAATTCATTATTAATGGTATGATATTCTATTTGAGAGAGTATAGGCAGTTGATAAGACTTGTTGATAAAACTTCGAATTTGTTGGTAGATAGGTTTCATAATAAAACTCTTATGGGTCGGAACACACAATTTAGACCAACTATCCTATTAATACTACTAGATCTTAAATTTGAAATTGAGGAATATCCTCTTGAAACAGACTCGACCAAATTAACTTGGTGTCATTCTCAAACCTTTCACATCAAAGAGGCTATAACAGAAATTTATTATAAGTGATAGCCTGATATATATATATATATATATATATATATATATATATATATATAGGAGGAGAGATGCATCTTCTTTGTAAGAATAATTATTGGATAATAATATTGTGCGGGGAAACGTTATAAAATAAGGTTTTTCAAAGAAAAAGGACCATGATTTCCTTACACATTCAAAACGCTTTAAAGATTAAGGAGATAGATCTATTAGAATGGACAAGGTTGTGTTATGAGTTATATAACTGCTAACATTTTCATTTCTCTCAGCCATAATTTTCTCTATTGTCACAAAATTTAGAGTTTGTCTTGCAATTGTACCCAATTAAAGTGTAAATGGGTATAGTTGAGCCGAGTTGACATTGAAAACAATGTTTAATCGGATATCCTTGACCTTTGTATAACTTTATTGGCTACAATTCCAGAAAAAAAACCCTAAATTTTATTACGATGGAGAAACCCTTGGTTGAAAAATAAAATAAAAAATTGTAATTATATACGTCACGAACATTCCTTTTACATTTAATTAAATATATCTATTAAAGCTTTGAAACGTTTTGAGTGTGTAAGTAAATCATGGTCCCTCTTATTTGAAAAACCTTATTTCATAAAGTTGTTATTCACAATTTTTTTGATCAATAAATATTCCTAACTTGACGTGTCATCTCTCCACCTGCAAAAGTCGATGGCATATGATGAATTTTTGTTGTATTCTCTTTATGGTGAGATGTTTTAGAACGCGACATAATTAAATTGGCCAAATCTATTTCAAGAGGATAACCGTCAATTTAAAATTTTAGGATCTAGTAGTATTAATGGGATATTTAGTTGAATTAGTGCCTTCGAAAGCAATATAAGAGTTGTATTTTGGAACTCATCTATCTAATAATTCAAGGCTATTCCTACCATCCTTATTGAGTTTGTAGCCTACCAAACAAAAATAGACAACCACAATAGCCTTTAAAATAAAAGTTGAAAAAGAAATATTGCTTATCTTTAGTCTACTTGAACCACTTTTGTTCTCCTAATCTCTCTGGCTGTTATTGACTGAATTTTTCTTCAAATCTTCATCAACCTGTTACACGAACACATAAAAACAGAATAATTGAATCATAAACCATTCCTCAAAGATATGATTTTATAGAACTAAAACTATTTATTTTGTGTGACTCGTATTCAATTGTGTTGAGATAGACGCTCATGAGTAGTGTAATTGAGAAGGTGAAGTTAAAAGAGCAACTAGAAACTATACCTTGTTAGTTAATCACAACATTGTATTTTCTAGTTTTAAACTTACAATGATAAGTAATTAAATATTCACTCTGATACAAAGACATCGACACAATTGAAAAACTTTGTAATTAGTTGATTTATCGTTATGGTATCTTTATTTCTTAGGTGTTGGGTTTCTTTTTCAGACAAAATCACGCAAACAAATTATATACATCAAGGAAAGAAATCATCACACATGTACGTTCTGAAGATATTTAAAAATGTTAGAAGGGAAAGTAGGATATTGCATTATAGTTTTTTTTTTTGAGAACAAAGATCTTTTCCATTTTAATTTTCTCTTTCGTGAGAACTTGTCCGATGAAAATCTCTTCCAAAAATGCCTTGAAAAAGTTATGGCAACATGGTGTTGTCACAAGGGACACCATAATATTTTTTCATGTTATACATGAGAACCATACATCTAAATATGTAAGTCTTTGTTACAAAATGTTTTCCTTTAGAAAAATATTTAAAAAATTTAACTAGTGAGACATTTTGATTCAAGATTAGAACTAATTAAATTCCTACCTATTGCTTGAACACGACCTACACATATATTTAACTATTCCTATAACTCTATGATAGAAAGTGTAGATTCACAGCTTAAAATGATGTTCAATAAAAAATCTATTTTAATGCAAATATAGAAGTAAAATCAACCATCGCTACATGTTACGTACCTCTGTGCAATTCATTCGAAATTTACATGTGTTAGGGTTTTCTCTCCCTTGACTACAATTTTGATTCGCCAAAAATTCCCTCTTTTGTTCCTAGAGGTCATAGTTTGGTCCACTTCCTGAAATAATAATTCTCCAAATTATACGCAATTTATAAATTAAAATTCATTATTAATGGTATGATATTCTATTTGAGAGAGTATAGGCAGTTGATAAGACTTGTTGATAAAACTTCGAATTTGTTGGTAGATAGGTTTCATAATAAAACTCTTATGGGTCGGAACACACAATTTAGACCAACTATCCTATTAATACTACTAGATCTTAAATTTGAAATTGAGGAATATCCTCTTGAAACAGACTCGACCAAATTAACTTGGTGTCATTCTCAAACCTTTCACATCAAAGAGGCTATAACAGAAATTTATTATAAGTGATAGCCTGATATATATATATATATATATATATATATATATATATATAGGAGGAGAGATGCATCTTCTTTGTAAGAATAATTATTGGATAATAATATTGTGCGGGGAAACGTTATAAAATAAGGTTTTTCAAAGAAAAAGGACCATGATTTCCTTACACATTCAAAACGCTTTAAAGATTAAGGAGATAGATCTATTAGAATGGACAAGGTTGTGTTATGAGTTATATAACTGCTAACATTTTCATTTCTCTCAGCCATAATTTTCTCTATTGTCACAAAATTTAGAGTTTGTCTTGCAATTGTACCCAATTAAAGTGTAAATGGGTATAGTTGAGCCGAGTTGACATTGAAAACAATGTTTAATCGGATATCCTTGACCTTTGTATAACTTTATTGGCTACAATTCCAGAAAAAAAACCCTAAATTTTATTACGATGGAGAAACCCTTGGTTGAAAAATAAAATAAAAAATTGTAATTATATACGTCACGAACATTCCTTTTACATTTAATTAAATATATCTATTAAAGCTTTGAAACGTTTTGAGTGTGTAAGTAAATCATGGTCCCTCTTATTTGAAAAACCTTATTTCATAAAGTTGTTATTCACAATTTTTTTGATCAATAAATATTCCTAACTTGACGTGTCATCTCTCCACCTGCAAAAGTCGATGGCATATGATGAATTTTTGTTGTATTCTCTTTATGGTGAGATGTTTTAGAACGCGACATAATTAAATTGGCCAAATCTATTTCAAGAGGATAACCGTCAATTTAAAATTTTAGGATCTAGTAGTATTAATGGGATATTTAGTTGAATTAGTGCCTTCGAAAGCAATATAAGAGTTGTATTTTGGAACTCATCTATCTAATAATTCAAGGCTATTCCTACCATCCTTATTGAGTTTGTAGCCTACCAAACAAAAATAGACAACCACAATAGCCTTTAAAATAAAAGTTGAAAAAGAAATATTGCTTATCTTTAGTCTACTTGAACCACTTTTGTTCTCCTAATCTCTCTGGCTGTTATTGACTGAATTTTTCTTCAAATCTTCATCAACCTGTTACACGAACACATAAAAACAGAATAATTGAATCATAAACCATTCCTCAAAGATATGATTTTATAGAACTAAAACTATTTATTTTGTGTGACTCGTATTCAATTGTGTTGAGATAGACGCTCATGAGTAGTGTAATTGAGAAGGTGAAGTTAAAAGAGCAACTAGAAACTATACCTTGTTAGTTAATCACAACATTGTATTTTCTAGTTTTAAACTTACAATGATAAGTAATTAAATATTCACTCTGATACAAAGACATCGACACAATTGAAAAACTTTGAAATTAGTTGATTTATCGTTATGGTATCTTTATTTCTTAGGTGTTGGGTTTCTTTTTCAGACAAAATCACGCAAACAAATTATATACATCAAGGAAAGAAATCATCACACATGTACGTTCTGAAGATATTTAAAAATGTTAGAAGGGAAAGTAGGATATTGCATTATAGTTTTTTTTTTTGAGAACAAAGATCTTTTCCATTGTAATTTTCTCTTTCGTGAGAACTTGTCCGATGAAAATCTCTTCCAAAAATGCCTTGAAAAAGTTATGGCAACATGGTGTTGTCACAAGTGACACCATAATATTTTTTCATGTTATACATGAGAACCATACATCTAAATATGTAAGTCTTTGTTACAAAATGTTTTCCTTTAGAAAAATATTTAAAAAATTTAACTAGTGAGACATTTTGATTCAAGATTAGAACTAATTAAATTCCTACCTATTGCTTGAACACGACCTACACATATATTTAACTATTCCTATAACTCTATGATAGAAAGTGTAGATTCACAGCTTAAAATGATGTTCAATAAAAAATCTATTTTAATGCAAATATAGAAGTAAAATCAACCATCGCTACATGTTACGTAGCTCTGTGCAATTCATTCGAAATTTACATGTGTTAGGGTTTTCTCTCCCTTGACTACAATTTTGATTCGCCAAAAATTCCCTCTTTTGTTCCTAGAGGTCATAGTTTGGTCCACTTCCTGAAATAATAATTCTCCAAATTATACGCAATTTATAAATTAAAATTCATTATTAATGGTATGATATTCTATTTGAGAGAGTATAGGCAGTTGATAAGACTTGTTGAGAAAACTTCGAATTCGTTGGTAGATAGGTTTCATAATAAAACTCTTATGGGTCGGAACACACAATTTAGACCAACTATCCTATTAATACTACTAGATCTTAAATTTGAAATTGAGGAATATCCTCTTGAAACACACTCGACCAAATTAACTTGGTGTCATTCTCAAACCTTTCACATCAAAGAGGCTATAACAGAAATTTATTATAAGTGATAGCCTGATATATATATATATATATATATATATATAGGAGGAGAGATGCATCTTCTTTGTAAGAATAATTATTGGATAATAATATTGTGCGGGGAAACGTTATAAAATAAGGTTTTTCAAAGAAAAAGGACCATGATTTCCTTACACATTCAAAACGCTTTAAAGATTAAGGAGATACATCTATTAGAATGGAAAAGGTTGTGTTATGAGTTATATAACTGCTAACATTTTCATTTCTCGCAGCCATAATTTTCTCTATTGTCACAAAATTTAGAGTTTGTCTTGCAATTGTACCCAATTAAAGTGTAAATGGGTATAGTTGAGCCGAGTTGACATTGAAAACAATGTTTAATCGGATATCCTTGACCTTTGTATAACTTTATTGGCTACAATTCCAGAAAAAAAACCCTAAATTTTATTACGATGGAGAAACCCTTGGTTGAAAAATAAAATAAAAAATTGTAATTATATACGTCATGAACATTCCTTTTACATTTAATCAAATATATTTATTAAAGCTTTGAAACGTTTTGAGTGTGTAAGTAAATCATGGTCCCTCTTATTTGAAAAACCTTATTTCATAAAGTTGTTATTCACAATTTTTTTAATCAATAAATATTCCTAACTTGACGTGTCATCTCTCCACCTGCAAAAGTCGATGGCATATGATGAATTTTTGTTGTATTCTCTTTATGGTGAGATGTTTTAGAACGCGACATAATTAAATTGGCCAAATCTATTTCAAGAGGATAACCGTCAATTTAAAATTTTAGGATCTAGTAGTATTAATGGGATATTTAGTTAAATTAGTGCCTTCGAAAGCAATATAAGAGTTGTATTTTGGAACTCATCTATCTAATAATTCAAGGCTATTCCTACCATCCTTATTGAGTTTGTAGCCTACCAAACAAAAATAGACAACCACAATAGCCTTTAAAATAAAAGTTGAAAAAGAAATATTGCTTATCTTTAGTCTACTTGAACCACTTTTGTTCTCCTAATCTCTCTGGCTGTTATTGACTGAATTTTTCTTCAAATCTTCATCAACCTGTTACACGAACACATAAAAACAGAATAATTGAATCATAAACCATTCCTCAAAGATATGATTTTATAGAACTAAAACTATTTATTTTGTGTGACTCGTATTCAATTGTGTTGAGATAGACGCTCATGAGTAGTGTAATTGAGAAGGTGAAGTTAAAAGAGCAACTAGAAACTATACCTTGTTAGTTAATCACAACATTGTATTTTCTAGTTTTAAACTTACAATGATAAGTAATTAAATATTCACTCTGATACAAAGACATCGACACAATTGAAAAACTTTGAAATTAGTTGATTTATCGTTATGGTATCTTTATTTCTTAGGTGTTGGGTTTCTTTTTCAGACAAAATCACGCAAACAAATTATATACATCAAGGAAAGAAATCATCACACATGTACGTTCTGAAGATATTTAAAAATGTTAGAAGGGAAAGTAGGATATTGCATTATAGTTTTTTTTTTTGAGAACAAAGATCTTTTCCATTTTAATTTTCTCTTTCGTGAGAACTTGTCCGATGAAAATCTCTTCCAAAAATGCCTTGAAAAAGTTATGGCAACATGGTGTTGTCACAAGTGACACCATAATATTTTTTCATGTTATACATGAGAACCATACATCTAAATATGTAAGTCTTTGTTACAAAATGTTTTCCTTTAGAAAAATATTTAAAAAATTTAACTAGTGAGACATTTTGATTCAAGATTAGAACTAATTAAATTCCTACCTATTGCTTGAACACGACCTACACATATATTTAACTATTCCTATAACTCTATGATAGAAAGTGTAGATTCACAGCTTAAAATGATGTTCAATAAAAAATCTATTTTAATGCAAATATAGAAGTAAAATCAACCATCGCTACATGTTACGTACCTCTGTGCAATTCATTCGAAATTTACATGTGTTAGGGTTTTCTCTCCCTTGACTACAATTTTGATTCGCCAAAAATTCCCTCTTTTGTTCCTAGAGGTCATAGTTTGGTCCACTTCCTGAAATAATAATTCTCCAAGTTATACGCAATTTATAAATTAAAATTCATTATTAATGGTATGATATTCTATTTGAGAGAGTATAGGCAGTTGATAAGACTTGTTGAGAAAACTTCGAATTCGTTGGTAGATAGGTTTCATAATAAAACTCTTATGGGTCGGAACACACAATTTAGACCAACTATCCTATTAATACTACTAGATCTTAAATTTGAAATTGAGGAATATCCTCTTGAAACAGACTCGACCAAATTAACTTGGTGTCATTCTCAAACCTTTCACATCAAAGAGGCTATAACAGAAATTTATTATAAGTGATAGCCTGATATATATATATATATATATATATATATATATATATATATAGGAGGAGAGATGCATCTTCTTTGTAAGAATAATTATTGGATAATAATATTGTGCGGGGAAACGTTATAAAATAAGGTTTTTCAAAGAAAAAGGACCATGATTTCCTTACACATTCAAAACGCTTTAAAGATTAAGGAGATACATCTATTAGAATGGAAAAGGTTGTGTTATGAGTTATATAACTGCTAACATTTTCATTTCTCGCAGCCATAATTTTCTCTATTGTCACAAAAGTTAGAGTTTGTCTTGCAATTGTACCCAATTAAAGTGTAAATGGGTATAGTTGAGCCGAGTTGACATTGAAAACAATGTTTAATCGGATATCCTTGACCTTTGTATAACTTTATTGGCTACAATTCCAGAAAAAAAACCCTAAATTTTATTACGATGGAGAAACCCTTGGTTGAAAAATAAAATAAAAAATTGTAATTATATACGTCATGAACATTCCTTTTACATTTAATCAAATATATCTATTAAAGCTTTGAAACGTTTTGAGTGTGTAAGTAAATCATGGTCCCTCTTATTTGAAAAACCTTATTTCATAAAGTTGTTATTCACAATTTTTTTAATCAATAAATATTCCTAACTTGACGTGTCATCTCTCCACCTGCAAAAGTCGATGGCATATGATGAATTTTTGTTGTATTCTCTTTATGGTGAGATGTTTTAGAACGCGACATAATTAAATTGGCCAAATCTATTTCAAGAGGATAACCGTCAATTTAAAATTTTAGGATCTAGTAGTATTAATGGGATATTTAGTTGAATTAGTGCCTTCGAAAGCAATATAAGAGTTGTATTTTGGAACTCATCTATCTAATAATTCAAGGCTATTCCTACCATCCTTATTGAGTTTGTAGCCTACCAAACAAAAATAGACAACCACAATAGCCTTTAAAATAAAAGTTGAAAAAGAAATATTGCTTATCTTTAGTCTACTTGAACCACTTTTGTTCTCCTAATCTCTCTGGCTGTTATTGACTGAATTTTTCTTCAAATCTTCATCAACCTGTTACACGAACACATAAAAACAGAATAATTGAATCATAAACCATTCCTCAAAGATATGATTTTATAGAACTAAAACTATTTATTTTGTGTGACTCGTATTCAATTGTGTTGAGATAGACGCTCATGAGTAGTGTAATTGAGAAGGTGAAGTTAAAAGAGCAACTAGAAACTATACCTTGTTAGTTAATCACAACATTGTATTTTCTAGTTTTAAACTTACAATGATAAGTAATTAAATATTCACTCTGATACAAAGACATCGACACAATTGAAAAACTTTGTAATTAGTTGATTTATCGTTATGGTATCTTTATTTCTTAGGTGTTGGGTTTCTTTTTCAGACAAAATCACGCAAACAAATTATATACATCAAGGAAAGAAATCATCACACATGTACGTTCTGAAGATATTTAAAAATGTTAGAAGGGAAAGTAGGATATTGCATTATAGTTTTTTTTTTGAGAACAAAGATCTTTTCCATTGTAATTTTCTCTTTCGTGAGAACTTGTCCGATGAAAATCTCTTCCAAAAATGCCTTGAAAAAGTTATGGCAACATGGTGTTGTCACAAGTGACACCATAATATTTTTTCATGTTATACATGAGAACCATACATCTAAATATGTAAGTCTTTGTTACAAAATGTTTTCCTTTAGAAAAATATTTAAAAAATTTAACTAGTGAGACATTTTGATTCAAGATTAGAACTAATTAAATTCCTAGCTATTGCTTGAACACGACCTACACATATATTTAACTATTCCTATAACTCTATGATAGAAAGTGTAGATTCACAGCTTAAAATGATGTTCAATAAAAAATCTATTTTAATGCAAATATAGAAGTAAAATCAACCATCGCTACATGTTACGTACCTCTGTGCAATTCATTCGAAATTTACATGTGTTAGGGTTTTCTCTCCCTTGACTACAATTTTGATTCGCCAAAAATTCCCTCTTTTGTTCCTAGAGGTCATAGTTTGGTCCACTTCCTGAAATAATAATTCTCCAAATTATACGCAATTTATAAATTAAAATTCATTATTAATGGTATGATATTCTATTTGAGAGAGTATAGGCAGTTGATAAGACTTGTTGATAAAACTTCGAATTCGTTGGTAGATAGGTTTCATAATAAAACTCTAATGGGTCGGAACACACAATTTAGACCAACTATCCTATTAATACTACTAGATCTTAAATTTGAAATTGAGGAATATCCTCTTGAAACAGACTCGACCAAATTTAATTGGTGTCATTCTCAAACCTTTCACATCAAATAGGCTATAACAGAAATTTATTATAAGTGATAGCCTGATATATATATATATATATATATATATATATATATATATATATAAGAGGAGAGATGCATCTTCTTTGTAAGAATAATTATTGGATAATAATATTGTGCGGGGAAACGTTATAAAATAAGGTTTTTCAAAGAAAAAGGACCATGATTTCCTTACACATTCAAAACGCTTTAAAGATTAAGGAGATAGATCTATTAGAATGGACAAGGTTGTGTTATGAGTTATATAATTGCTAACATTTTCATTTCTCTCAGCCATAATTTTCTCTATTGTCACAAAATTTAGATTTTGTCTTGCAATTGTACCCAATTAAAGTGTAAATGGGTATAGTTGAGCCGAGTTGACATTGAAAACAATGTTTAATCGGATATCCTTGACCTTTGTATAACTTTATTGGCTACAATTCCAGAAAAAAAAAACCCTAAATTTTATTACGATGGAGAAACCCTTGGTTGAAAAATAAAATAAAAAATTGTAATTATATACGTCACGAACATTCCTTTTACATTTAATTAAATATATCTATTAAAGCTTTGAAACGTTTTGAGTGTGTAAGTAAATCATGGTCCCTCTTATTTGAAAAACCTTATTTCATAAATTTGTTATTCACAATTTTTTTGATCAATAAATATTCCTAACTTGACGTGTCATCTCTCCACCTGCAAAAGTCGATGGCATATGATGAATTTTTGTTGTATTCTCTTTATGGTGAGATGTTTTAGAACGCGACATAATTAAATTGGCCAAATCTATTTCAAGAGGATAACCGTCAATTTAAAATTTTAGGATCTAGTAGTATTAATGGGATATTTAGTTGAATTAGTGCCTTCGAAAGCAATATAAGAGTTGTATTTTGGAACTCATCTATCTAATAATTCAAGGCTATTCCTACCATCCTTATTGAGTTTGTAGCCTACCAAACAAAAATAGACAACCACAATAGCCTTTAAAATAAAAGTTGAAAAAGAAATATTGCTTATCTTTAGTCTACTTGAACCACTTTTGTTCTCCTAATCTCTCTGGCTGTTATTGACTGAATTTTTCTTCAAATCTTCATCAACCTGTTACACGAACACATAAAAACAGAATAATTGAATCATAAACCATTCCTCAAAGATATGATTTTATAGAACTAAAACTATTTATTTTGTGTGACTCGTATTCAATTGTGTTGAGATAGACGCTCATGAGTAGTGTAATTGAGAAGGTGAAGTTAAAAGAGCAACTAGAAACTATACCTTGTTAGTTAATCACAACATTGTATTTTCTAGTTTTAAACTTACAATGATAAGTAATTAAATATTCACTCTGATACAAAGACATCGACACAATTGAAAAACTTTGTAATTAGTTGATTTATCGTTATGGTATCTTTATTTCTTAGGTGTTGGGTTTCTTTTTCAGACAAAATCACGCAAACAAATTATATACATCAAGGAAAGAAATCATCACACATGTACGTTCTGAAGATATTTAAAAATGTTAGAAGGGAAAGTAGGATATTGCATTATAGTTTTTTTTTTGAGAACAAAGATCTTTTCCATTGTAATTTTCTCTTTCGTGAGAACTTGTCCGATGAAAATCTCTTCCAAAAATGCCTTGAAAAAGTTATGGCAACATGGTGTTGTCACAAGTGACACCATAATATTTTTTCATGTTATACATGAGAACCATACATCTAAATATGTAAGTCTTTGTTACAAAATGTTTTCCTTTAGAAAAATATTTAAAAAATTTAACTAGTGAGACATTTTGATTCAAGATTAGAACTAATTAAATTCCTAGCTATTGCTTGAACACGACCTACACATATATTTAACTATTCCTATAACTCTATGATAGAAAGTGTAGATTCACAGCTTAAAATGATGTTCAATAAAAAATCTATTTTAATGCAAATATAGAAGTAAAATCAACCATCGCTACATGTTACGTACCTCTGTGCAATTCATTCGAAATTTACATGTGTTAGGGTTTTCTCTCCCTTGACTACAATTTTGATTCGCCAAAAATTCCCTCTTTTGTTCCTAGAGGTCATAGTTTGGTCCACTTCCTGAAATAATAATTCTCCAAATTATACGCAATTTATAAATTAAAATTCATTATTAATGGTATGATATTCTATTTGAGAGAGTATAGGCAGTTGATAAGACTTGTTGATAAAACTTCGAATTCGTTGGTAGATAGGTTTCATAATAAAACTCTAATGGGTCGGAACACACAATTTAGACCAACTATCCTATTAATACTACTAGATCTTAAATTTGAAATTGAGGAATATCCTCTTGAAACAGACTCGACCAAATTTAATTGGTGTCATTCTCAAACCTTTCACATCAAATAGGCTATAACAGAAATTTATTATAAGTGATAGCCTGATATATATATATATATATATATATATAAGAGGAGAGATGCATCTTCTTTGTAAGAATAATTATTGGATAATAATATTGTGCGGGGAAACGTTATAAAATAAGGTTTTTCAAAGAAAAAGGACCATGATTTCCTTACACATTCAAAACGCTTTAAAGATTAAGGAGATAGATCTATTAGAATGGACAAGGTTGTGTTATGAGTTATATAATTGCTAACATTTTCATTTCTCTCAGCCATAATTTTCTCTATTGTCACAAAATTGAGATTTTGTCTTGCAATTGTACCCAATTAAAGTGTAAATGGGTATAGTTGAGCCGAGTTGACATTGAAAACAATGTTTAATCGGATATCCTTGACCTTTGTATAACTTTATTGGCTACAATTCCAGAAAAAAAAAACCCTAAATTTTATTACGATGGAGAAACCCTTGGTTGAAAAATAAAATAAAAAATTGTAATTATATACGTCACGAACATTCCTTTTACATTTAATTAAATATATCTATTAAAGCTTTGAAACGTTTTGAGTGTGTAAGTAAATCATGGTCCCTCTTATTTGAAAAACCTTATTTCATAAAGTTGTTATTCACAATTTTTTTGATCAATAAATATTCCTAACTTGACGTGTCATCTCTCCACCTGCAAAAGTCGATGGCATATGATGAATTTTTGTTGTATTCTCTTTATGGTGAGATGTTTTAGAACGCGACATAATTAAATTGGCCAAATCTATTTCAAGAGGATAACCGTCAATTTAAAATTTTAGGATCTAGTAGTATTAATGGGATATTTAGTTGAATTAGTGCCTTTGAAAGCAATATAAGAGTTGTATTTTGGAACTCATCTATCTAATAATTCAAGGCTATTCCTACCATCCTTATTGAGTTTGTAGCCTACCAAACAGAAATAGACAACCACAATAGCCTTTAAAATAAAAGTTGAAAGAGAAATATTGCTTATCTTTAGTCTACTTGAACCACTTTTGTTCTCCTAATCTCTCTGGTTGTTATTGACTGAATTTTTCTTCAAATCTTCATCAACCTGTTACACGACACACATAAAAACAGAATAATTGAATCATAAACCATTCCTCAAAGATATGATTTTATAGAACTAAAACTATTTATTTTGTGTGACTCGTATTCAATTGTGTTGAGATAGACGCTCATGAGTAGTGTAATTGAGAAGGTGAAGTTAAAAGAGCAACTAGAAACTATACCTCGTTAGTTAATCACAACATTGTATTTTCTAGTTTTAAACTTACAATGATAAGTAATTAAATATTCTCTCTGATACAAAGACATCGAGACAATTGAAAAACTTTGTAATTAGTTGATTTATCGTTATGGTATCTTTATTTCTTAGGTGTTGGGTTTCTTTTTCAGACAAAATCATGCAAACAAATTATATACATCAAGGAAAAATATCATCACACATGTACGTTCTGAAGATATTTAAAAATGTTAGAAGGGAAAGTAGGATATTGCATTATAGTTTTTTTTTTGAGAACAAAGATCTTTTCCATTGTAATTTTCTCTTTCGTGACAACTTGTCCGATGAAAATCCCTTCCAAAAATGCCTTGAAAAAGTTATGGCAAAATGGTGTTGTCACCAGTGACACCATAATATTTTTTTATGTTATACATGAGAAGCATACATCTAAATATGTAAGTCTTTGTTACAAAATGTTTTCCTTTAGAAAAATATTTAAAAATTTTAACTAGTGAGACATTTTGATTCAAGATTAGAACTAATTAAATTCCTAGCTATTGCTTGAACACGACCTACACATATATTTAACTATTCCTATAACTCTATGATAGAAAGTGTAGATTAACAGCTTAAAATGATGTTCAATAAAAAATCTATTTTAATGCAAATATAGAAGTAAAATCAACCATCGCTACATGTTACGTACCTCTGTGCAACTCATTCGAAATTTACATGTGTTAGGGTTTTCTCTCCCTTGACTTCAATTTTGATTAGCCAAAAATTCCCTCTTTTGTTCCTAGAGGTCATAGTTTGGTCCACTTCCTGAAATAATAATTCTCCAAATTATACGCAATTTATAAATTAAAATTCATTATTAATGGTATGATATTCTATTTGAGCGAGTATAGGCAGTTGATAAGACTTGTTGATAAAACTTCGAATTCGTTGGTAGATAGGTTTCATAATAAAACACTTATGGGTCGGAACACACAATTTAGACCAACTATCCTATTAATACTACTAGATCTTAAATTTGAAATTGAGGAATATCCACCTTAAACAGACTCGACCAAATTAACTTGGTGTCATTCTCAAACCTTTCACATCAAAGAGGCTATAACAGAAATTTATTATAAGTGATAGCCTGATATATATATATATATATATATATATATATAGGAGGAGAGATGCATATTCTTTGTAAGAATAATTATTGGATAATAATATTGTGCGGGGAAACGTTATAAAATAAGGTTTTTCAAAGAAAAAGGCCATGATTTCCTTACACATTCAAAACGCTTTAAAGATTAAGGAGATAGATCTATTAGAATGGACAAGGTTGTGTTATGAGTTATTTAACTGCTAACATTTTCATTTCTCTCAGTCATAATTTTCTCTATTGTCACAAAATTTAGAGTTTGTCTTGCAATTGTACCCAATTAAAGTGTAAATGGGTATAGTTGAGCCGAATTGATATTGAAAACAATGTTTAATCGCATATCCTTGACCTTTGTATAACTTTATTGGCTACAATTCCAGAAAAAAAACCCTAAATTTTATTACGATGGAGAAACCCTTGGTTGAAAAATAAAATAAAAAATTATAATTATATACGTCATGAACATTCCTTTTACATTTAATCAAATATATCTATTAAAGCTTTGAAACGTTTTGAGTGTGTAAGTAAATCATGGTCCCTCTTATTTGAAAAACCTTATTTCATAAAGTTGTTATTCACAATTTTTTTGATCAATAAATATTCCTAACTTGACGTGTCATCTCTCCACCTGCAAAAGTCGATGGCATATGATGAATTTTTGTTGTATTCTCTTTATGGTGAGATGTTTTAGAACGCGACATAATTAAATTGGCCAAATCTATTTCAAGAGGATAACCGTCAATTTAAAATTTTAGGATCTAGTAGTATTAATGGGATATTTAGTTGAATTAGTGCCTTCGAAAGCAATATAAGAGTTGTATTTTGGAACTCATCTATCTAATAATTCAAGGCTATTCCTACCATCCTTATTGAGTTTGTAGCCTACCAAACAGAAATAGACAACCACAATAGCCTTTAAAATAAAAGTTGAAAGAGAAATATTGCTTATCTTTAGTCTACTTGAACCACTTTTGTTCTCCTAATCTCTCTGGTTGTTATTGACTGAATTTTTCTTCAAATCTTCATCAACCTGTTACACGACACACATAAAAACAGAATAATTGAATCATAAACCATTCCTCAAAGATATGATTTTATAGAACTAAAACTATTTATTTTGTGTGACTCGTATTCAATTGTGTTGAGATAGACGCTCATGAGTAGTGTAATTGAGAAGGTGAAGTTAAAAGAGCAACTAGAAACTATACCTCGTTAGTTAATCACAACATTGTATTTTCTAGTTTTAAACTTACAATGATAAGTAATTAAATATTCTCTCTGATACAAAGACATCGAGACAATTGAAAAACTTTGTAATTAGTTGATTTATCGTTATGGTATCTTTATTTCTTAGGTGTTGGGTTTCTTTTTCAGACAAAATCATGCAAACAAATTATATACATCAAGGAAAAATATCATCACACATGTACGTTCTGAAGATATTTAAAAATGTTAGAAGGGAAAGTAGGATATTGCATTATAGTTTTTTTTTTGAGAACAAAGATCTTTTCCATTGTAATTTTCTCTTTCGTGACAACTTGTCCGATGAAAATCCCTTCCAAAAATGCCTTGAAAAAGTTATGGCAAAATGGTGTTGTCACCAGTGACACCATAATATTTTTTTATGTTATACATGAGAAGCATACATCTAAATATGTAAGTCTTTGTTACAAAATGTTTTCCTTTAGAAAAATATTTAAAAATTTTAACTAGTGAGACATTTTGATTCAAGATTAGAACTAATTAAATTCCTAGCTATTGCTTGAACACGACCTACACATATATTTAACTATTCCTATAACTCTATGATAGAAAGTGTAGATTAACAGCTTAAAATGATGTTCAATAAAAAATCTATTTTAATGCAAATATAGAAGTAAAATCAACCATCGCTACATGTTACGTACCTCTGTGCAACTCATTCGAAATTTACATGTGTTAGGGTTTTCTCTCCCTTGACTTCAATTTTGATTAGCCAAAAATTCCCTCTTTTGTTCCTAGAGGTCATAGTTTGGTCCACTTCCTGAAATAATAATTCTCCAAATTATACGCAATTTATAAATTAAAATTCATTATTAATGGTATGATATTCTATTTGAGCGAGTATAGGCAGTTGATAAGACTTGTTGATAAAACTTCGAATTCGTTGGTAGATAGGTTTCATAATAAAACACTTATGGGTCGGAACACACAATTTAGACCAACTATCCTATTAATACTACTAGATCTTAAATTTGAAATTGAGGAATATCCACCTTAAACAGACTCGACCAAATTAACTTGGTGTCATTCTCAAACCTTTCACATCAAAGAGGCTATAACAGAAATTTATTATAAGTGATAGCCTGATATATATATATATATATATATATATATATAGGAGGAGAGATGCATATTCTTTGTAAGAATAATTATTGGATAATAATATTGTGCGGGGAAACGTTATAAAATAAGGTTTTTCAAAGAAAAAGGCCATGATTTCCTTACACATTCAAAACGCTTTAAAGATTAAGGAGATAGATCTATTAGAATGGACAAGGTTGTGTTATGAGTTATTTAACTGCTAACATTTTCATTTCTCTCAGTCATAATTTTCTCTATTGTCACAAAATTTAGAGTTTGTCTTGCAATTGTACCCAATTAAAGTGTAAATGGGTATAGTTGAGCCGAATTGATATTGAAAACAATGTTTAATCGCATATCCTTGACCTTTGTATAACTTTATTGGCTACAATTCCAGAAAAAAAAACCCTAAATTTTATTACGATGGAGAAACCCTTGGTTGAAAAATAAAATAAAAAATTATAATTATATACGTCATGAACATTCCTTTTACATTTAATCAAATATATCTATTAAAGCTTTGAAACGTTTTGAGTGTGTAAGTAAATCATGGTCCCTCTTATTTGAAAAACCTTATTTCATAAAGTTGTTATTCACAATTTTTTTGATCAATAAATATTCCTAACTTGACGTGTCATCTCTCCACCTGCAAAAGTCGATGGCATATGATGAATTTTTGTTGTATTCTCTTTATGGTGAGATGTTTTAGAACGCGACATAATTAAATTGGCCAAATCTATTTCAAGAGGATAACCGTCAATTTAAAATTTTAGGATCTAGTAGTATTAATGGGATATTTAGTTGAATTAGTGCCTTCGAAAGCAATATAAGAGTTGTATTTTGGAACTCATCTATCTAATAATTCAAGGCTATTCCTACCATCCTTATTGAGTTTGTAGCCTACCAAACAGAAATAGACAACCACAATAGCCTTTAAAATAAAAGTTGAAAGAGAAATATTGCTTATCTTTAGTCTACTTGAACCACTTTTGTTCTCCTAATCTCTCTGGCTGTTATTGACTGAATTTTTCTTCAAATCTTCATCAACCTGTTACACGAACACATAAAAACAGAATAATTGAATCATAAACCATTCCTCAAAGATATGATTTTATAGAACTAAAACTATTTATTTTGTGTGACTCGTATTCAATTGTGTTGAGATAGACGCTCATGAGTAGTGTAATTGAGAAGGTGAAGTTAAAAGAGCAACTAGAAACTATACCTTGTTAGTTAATCACAACATTGTATTTTCTAGTTTTAAACTTACAATGATAAGTAATTTAATATTCACTCTGATACAAAGACATCGACAAAATTGAAAAACTTTGTAATTAGTTGATTTATCGTTATGGTATCTTTATTTCTTAGGTGTTGGGTTTCTTTTTCAGACAAAATCACGCAAACAAATTATATACATCAAGGAAAAAAATCACCACACATGTACGTTCTGAAGATATTTAAAAATGTTAGAAGGGAAAGTAGGATATTGCATTATAGTTTTTTTTTTGAGAACAAAGATCTTTTCCATTGTAATTTTCTCTTTCGTGAGAACTTGTCCGATGAAAATCCCTTCCAAAAATGCCTTGAAAAAGTTATGGCTACATGGTGTTGTCACCAGTGACACCATAATATTTTTTCATGTTATACATGAGAAGCATACATCTAAATATGTAAGTCTTTGTTACAAAATGTTTTCCTTTAGAAAAGTATTTAAAAAATTTAACTAGTGAGACATTTTGATTCAAGATTAGAACTAATTAAATTCCTAGCTATTGCTTGAACACGACCTACACATATATTTAACTATTCCTATAACTCTATGATAGAAAGTGTAGATTCACAGCTTAAAATGATGTTCAATAAAAAATCTATTTTAATGCAAATATAGAAGTAAAATCAACCATCGCTACATGTTACGTACCTCTGTGCAATGCATTCGAAATTTACATGTGTTAGGGTTTTCTCTCCCTTGACTTCAATTTTGATTCGCCAAAAATTCCCTCTTTTGTTCCTAGAGGTCATAGTTTGGTCCACTTCCTGAAATAATAATTCTCCAAATTATACGAAATTTATAAATTAAAATTCATTATTAATGGTATGATATTCTATTTGAGAGAGTATAGGCAGTTGATAAGACTTGTTGATAAAACTTCGAATTCATTGGTAGATAGGTTTCATAATAAAACTCTTATGGGTCGGAACACACAATTTAGACCAACTATCCTATTAATACTACTAGATCTTAAATTTGAAATTGAGGAATATTCTCTTGAAACAGACTCGACCAAATTAACTTGGTGTCATTCTCAAACCTTTCACATCAAATAGGCTATAACAGAAATTTATTATAAGTGATAGCCTGATATATATATATATATATATATATATAGGAGGAGAGATGCATCTTCTTTGTAAGAATAATTATTGGATAATAATATTGTGTGGGGAAACGTTATAAAATAAAGTTTTTCAAAGAAAAAGGACCATGATTTCCTTACACATTCAAAACGCTTTAAAGATTAAGGAGATAGATCTATTAGAATGGACAAGGTTGTGTTATGAGTTATATAACTGCTAACATTTTCATTTCTCTCAGCCATAATTTTCTCTATTGTCACAAAATTTAGAGTTTGTCTTGCAATTGTACCCAATTAAAGTGTAAATGGGTATAGTTGAGCCGAGTTGACATTGAAAACAATGTTTAATCTGATATCCTTGACCTTTGTATAACTTTATTGGCTACAATTCCAGAAAAAAAAACCCTAAATTTTATTACGATGGAGAAACCCTTGGTTGAAAAATAAAATGAAAAATTGTAATTATATACGTCATGAACATTCCTTTTACATTTAATCAAATATATCTATTAAAGCTTTGAAACGTTTTGAGTGTGTAAGTAAATCATGGTCCCTCTTATTTGAAAAACCTTATTTCATAAAGTTGTTATTCACAATTTTTTTGATCAATAAATATTCCTAACTTGATGTGTCATCTCTCCACCTGCAAAAGTCGATGGCATATGATGAATTTTTGTTGTATTCTCTTTATGGTGAGATGTTTTAGAACGCGACATGATTAAATTGGCCAAATCTATTTCAAGAGGATAACCGTCAATTTAAAATTTTAGGATCTAGTAGTATTAATGGGATATTTAGTTGAATTAGTGCCTTTGAAAGCAATATAAGAGTTGTATTTTGGAACTCATCTATCTAATAATTCAAGGCTATTCCTACCATCCTTATTGAGTTTGTAGCCTACCAAACAAAAATAGACAACCACAATAGCCTTTAAAATAAAAGTTGAAAGAGAAATATTGCTTATCTTTAGTCTACTTGAACCACTTTTGTTCTCCTAATCTCTCTGGCTGTTATTGACTGAATTTTTCTTCAAATCTTCATCAACCAGTTACACGAACACATAAAAACAGAATAATTGAATCATAAACCATTCCTCAAAGATATGATTTTATAGAACTAAAACTATTTATTTTGTGTGACTCGTATTCAATTGTGTTGAGATAGACGCTCATGAGTAGTGTAATTGAGAAGGTGAAGTTAAAAGAGCAACTAGAAACTATACCTCGTTAGTTAATCACAACATTGTATTTTCTAGTTTTAAACTTACAATGATAAGTAATTAAATATTCTCTCTGATACAAAGACATCGAGACAATTGAAAAACTTTGTAATTAGTTGATTTATCGTTATGGTATCTTTATTTCTTAGGTGTTGGGTTTCTTTTTCAGACAAAATCACGCAAACAAATTATATACATCAAGGAAAAAAATCATCACACATGTACGTTCTGAAGATATTTAAAAATGTTAGAAGGGAAAGTAGGATATTGCATTATAGTTTTTTTTTGAGAACAAAGATCTTTTCCATTGTAATTTTCTCTTTCGTGAGAACTTGTCCGATGAAAATCCCTTCCAAAAATGCCTTGAAAAAGTTATGGCAACATGGTGTTGTCACCAGTGACACCATAATATTTTTTCATGTTATACATGAGAAGCATACATCTAAATATGTAAGTCTTTGTTACAAAATGTTTTCCTTTAGAAAAATATTTAAAAAATTTAACTAGTGAGACATTTTGATTCAAGATTAGAACTAATTAAATTCCTAGCTATTGCTTGAACACGACCTACACATATATTTAACTATTCCTATAACTCTATGATAGAAAGTGTAGATTCACAGCTTAAAATGATGTTCAATAAAAAATCTATTTTAATGCAAATATAGAAGTAAAATCAACCATCGCTACATGTTACGTACCTCTGTGCAATGCATTCGAAATTTACATGTGTTAGGGTTTTCTCTCCCTTGACTTCAATTTTGATTCGCCAAAAATTCCCTCTTTTGTTCCTAGAGGTCATAGTTTGGTCCACTTCCTGAAATAATAATTCTCCAAATTATACGCAATTTATAAATTAAAATTCATTATTAATGGTATGATATTCTATTTGAGAGAGTATAGGCAGTTGATAAGACTTGTTGATAAAACTTCGAATTCGTTGGTAGATAGGTTTCATAATAAAACTCTTATGGGTCGGAACACACAATTTAGACCAACTATCCTATTAATACTACTAGATCTTAAATTTGATATTGAGGAATATCCTCTTGAAACAGACTCGACCAAATTAACTTGGTGTCATTCTCAAACCTTTCACATCAAAAAGGCTATAACATAAATTTATTATAAGTGATAGCCTGATATATATATATATATATATATATATATATATATATATATATATATATATAGGAGGAGAGATGCATATTCTTTGTAAGAATAATTATTGGATAATAATATTGTGCGGGGAAACGTTATAAAATAAGGTTTTTCAAAGAAAAAGGACCATGATTTCCTTACACATTCAAAACGCTTTAAAGATTAAGGAGATAGATCTATTAGAATTGACAAGGTTGTGTTATGAGTTATATAACTGCTAACATTTTCATTTCTCTCAGCCATAATTTTCTCTATTGTCACAAAATTTAGAGTTTGTCTTGCAATTGTACCCAATTAAAGTGTAAATGGGTATAGTTGAGCCGAGTTGACATTAAAAACAATGTTTAATCGGATATCCTTGACCTTTGTATAACTTTATTGGCTACAATTCCAGAAGAAAAAAAACCCTAAATTTTATTACGATGGAGAAACCCTTGGTTGAAAAATAAAATAAAAAATTGTAATTATATACGTCATGAACATTCCTTTTACATTTAATTAAATATATCTATTAAAGCTTTGAAACGTTTTGAGTGTGTAAGTAAATCATGGTCCCTCTTATTTGAAAAACCTTATTTCATAAAGTTGTTATTCACAATTTTTTTGATCAATAAATATTCCTAACTTGACGTGTCATCTCTCCACCTGCAAAAGTCGATGGCATATGATTAATTTTTGTTGTATTCTCTTTAT
This sequence comes from Medicago arabica, assembly GCA_946800305.1. NCBI lineage: Eukaryota > Viridiplantae > Streptophyta > Magnoliopsida > Fabales > Fabaceae > Medicago > Medicago arabica. Next base: position 13,474,500 of record OX326964.1, read on the forward strand.
GGTGAGATGTTTTAGAACGCGACATAATTAAATTGGCCAAATCTATTTCAAGAGGATAACCGTCAATTTAAAATTTTAGGATCTAGTAGTATTAATGGGATATTTAGTTGAATTAGTGCCTTTGAAAGCAATATAAGAGTTGTATTTTGGAACTCATCTATCTAATAATTCAAGGCTATTCCTACCATCCTTATTGAGTTTGTAGCCTACCAAACAAAAATAGACAACCACAATAGCCTTTAAAATAAAAGTTGAAAGAGAAATATTGCTTATCTTTAGTCTACTTGAACCACTTTTGTTCTCCTAATCTCTCTGGTTGTTATTGACTGAATTTTTCTTCAAATCTTCATCAACCTGTTACACGACACACATAAAAACAGAATAATTGAATCATAAACCATTCCTCAAAGATATGATTTTATAGAACTAAAACTATTTATTTTGTGTGACTCGTATTCAATTGTGTTGAGATAGACGCTCATGAGTAGTGTAATTGAGAAGGTGAAGTTAAAAGAGCAACTAGAAACTATACCTCGTTAGTTAATCACAACATTGTATTTTCTAGTTTTAAACTTACAATGATAAGTAATTAAATATTCTCTCTGATACAAAGACATCGAGACAATTGAAAAACTTTGTAATTAGTTGATTTATCGTTATGGTATCTTTATTTCTTAGGTGTTGGGTTTCTTTTTCAGACAAAATCACGCAAACAAATTATATACATCAAGGAAAAATATCATCACACATGTACGTTCTGAAGATATTTAAAAATGTTAGAAGGGAAAGTAGGATATTGCATTATAGTTTTTTTTTTGAGAACAAAGATCTTTTCCATTGTAATTTTCTCTTTCGTGACAACTTGTCCGATGAAAATCCCTTCCAAAAATGCCTTGAAAAAGTTATGGCAACATGGTGTTGTCACCAGTGACACCATAATATTTTTTTATGTTATACATGAGAAGCATACATCTAAATATGTAAGTCTTTGTTACAAAATGTTTTCCTTTAGAAAAATATTTAAAAAATTTAACTAGTGAGACATTTTGATTCAAGATTAGAACTAATTAAATTCCTAGCTATTGCTTGAACACGACCTACACATATATTTAACTATTCCTATAACTCTATGATAGAAAGTGTAGATTAACAGCTTAAAATGATGTTCAATAAAAAATCTATTTTAATGCAAATATAGAAGTAAAATCAACCATCGCTACATGTTACGTACCTCTGTGCAATTCATTCGAAATTTACATGTGTTAGGGTTTTCTCTCCCTTGACTTTAATTTTGGTTCGCCAAAAATTCCCTCTTTTGTTCCTAGAGGTCATAGTTTGGTCCACTTCCTGAAATAATAATTCTCCAAATTATACGCAATTTAAAAATTAAAATTCATTATTAATGGTATGATATTCTATTTGAGAGAGTATAGGAAGTTGATAAGACTTGTTGATAAAACATCGAATTCGTTGGTAGATAGGTTTCATAATAAAACTCTTATGGGTCGGAACACACAATTTAGACCAACTATCCTATTAATACTACTAGATCTTAAATTTGAAATTGAGGAATATCCTCTTGAAACAGACTCGACCAAATTAACTTGGTGTCATTCTCAAACCTTTCACATCAAAGAGGCTATAACAGAAATTTATTATAAGTGATAGCCTGATATATATATATATATATATATATATAGGAGGAGAGATGCATATTCTTTGTAAGAATAATTATTGGATAATAATATTGTGCGGGGAAACGTTATAAAATAAGGTTTTTCAAAGAAAAAGGACCATGATTTCCTTACACATTCAAAACGCTTTAAAGATTAAGGAGATAGATCTATTAGAATGGACAAGGTTGTGTTATGAGTTATATAACTGCTAACATTTTCATTTCTCTCAGCCATAATTTTCTCTATTGTCACAAAATTTAGAGTTTGTCTTGCAATTGTACCCAATTAAAGTGTAAATAGGTATAGTTGAGCCGAGTTGACATTAAAAACAATGTTTAATCGGATATCCTTGACCTTTGTATAACTTTATAGGCTACAATTCCAGAAAAAAAAAACCCTAAATTTTATTACGATGGAGAAACCCTTGGTTGAAAAATAAAATAAAAAATTGTAATTATATACGTCATGAACATTCCTTTTACATTTAATAAAATATATCTATTAAAGCTTTGAAACGTTTTGAGTGTGTAAGTAAATCATGGTCCCTCTTATTTGAAAAACCTTATTTCATAAAGTTGTTATTCACAATTTTTTTGATCAATAAATATTCCTAACTTGACGTGTCATCTCTCCACCTGCAAAAGTCGATGGCATATGATGAATTTTTGTTGTATTCTCTTTATGGTGAGATGTTTTAGAACGCGACATGATTAAATTGGCCAAATCTATTTCAAGAGGATAACCGTCAATTTAAAATTTTAGGATCTAGTAGTATTAATGGGATATTTAGTTGAATTAGTGCCTTCGAAAGCAATATAAGAGTTGTATTTTGGAACTCATCTATCTAATAATTCAAGGCTATTCCTACCATCCTTATTGAGTTTGTAGCCTACCAAACAAAAATAGACAACCACAATAGCCTTTAAAATAAAAGTTGAAAAAGAAATATTGCTTATCTTTAGTCTAATTGAACCACTTTTGTTCTCCTAATCTCTCTGGCTGTTATTGATTGAATTTTTCTTCAAATCTTCATCAACCTGTTACACGACACACATAAAAACAGAATAATTGAATCATAAACCATTCCTCAAAGATATGATTTTATAGAACTAAAACTATTTATTTTGTGTGACTCGTATTCAATTGTGTTGAGATAGACGCTCATGAGTAGTGTAATTGAGAAGGTGAAGTTAAAAGAGCAACTAGAAACTATACCTCGTTAGTTAATCACAACATTGTATTTTCTAGTTTTAAACTTACAATGATAAGTAATTAAATATTCTCTCTGATACAAAGACATCGAGACAATTGAAAAACTTTGTAATTAGTTGATTTATCGTTATGGTATCTTTATTTCTTAGGTGTTGGGTTTCTTTTTCAGACAAAATCGCGCAAACAAATTATATACATCAAGGAAAAATATCATCACACATGTACGTTCTGAAGATATTTAAAAATGTTAGAAGGGAAAGTAGGATATTGCATTATAGTTTTTTTTTTGAGAACAAAGATCTTTTCCATTGTAATTTTCTCTTTCGTGACAACTTGTCCGATGAAAATCCCTTCCAAAAATGCCTTGAAAAAGTTATGGCAACATGGTGTTGTCACCAGTGACACCATAATATTTTTTCATGTTATACATGAGAAGCATACATCTAAATATGTAAGTCTTTGTTACAAAATGTTTTCCTTTAGAAAAATATTTAAAAATTTTAACTAGTGAGACATTTTGATTCAAGATTAGAACTAATTAAATTCCTAGCTATTGCTTGAACACGACCTACACATATATTTAACTATTCCTATAACTCTATGATAGAAAGTGTAGATTAACAGCTTAAAATGATGTTCAATAAAAAATCTATTTTAATGCAAATATAGAAGTAAAATCAACCATCGCTACATGTTACGTACCTCTGTGCAATTCATTCGAAATTTACATGTGTTAGGGTTTTCTCTCCCTTGACTTCAATTTTGATTCGCCAAAAATTCCCTCTTTTGTTCCTAGAGGTCATAGTTTGGTCCACTTCCTGAAATAATAATTCTCCAAATTATACGCAATTTATAAATTAAAATTCATTATTAATGGTATGATATTCTATTTGAGAGAGTATAGGCAGTTGATAAGACTTGTTGATAAAACATCGAATTCGTTGGTAGATAGGTTTCATAATAAAACTCTTATGGGTCGGAACACACAATTTAGACCAACTATCCTATTAATACTACTAGATCTTAAATTTGAAATTGAGGAATATCCTCTTGAAACAGACTCGACCAAATTAACTTGGTGTCATTCTCAAACCTTTCACATCAAATAGGATACAACAGAAATTTATTATAAGTGATAGCCTGATATATATATATATATATATATATATATATATATAGGAGGAGAGATGCATATTCTTTGTAAGAATAATTATTGGATAATAATATTGTGCGGGGAAACGTTATAAAATAAGGTTTTTCAAAGAAAAAGGACCATGATTTCCTTACACATTCAAAACGCTTTAAAGATTAAGGAGATAGATCTATAAGAATGGACAAGGTTGTGTTATGAGTTATATAACTGCTAACATTTTCATTTCTCTCACCCATAATTTTCTCTATTGTCACAAAATTTAGAGTTTGTCTTGCAATTGTACCCAATTAAAGTGTAAATGGGTATAGTTGAGCCGAGTTGACATTGAAAACAATGTTTAATCGGATATCCTTGACCTTTGTATAACTTTATTGGCTACAATTCCAGAAAAAAAACCCTAAATTTTATTACGATGGAGAAACCCTTGGTTGAAAAATAAAATAAAAAATTGTAATTATATACGTCATGAACATTCCTTTTACATTTAATCAAATATATCTATTAAAGCTTTGAAACGTTTTGAGTGTGTAAGTAAATCATGGTCCCTCTTATTTGAAAAACCTTATTTCATAAAGTTGTTATTCACAATTTTTTTAATCAATAAATATTCCTAACTTGACGTGTCATCTCTCCACCTGCAAAAGTCGATGGCATATGATGAATTTTTGTTGTATTCTCTTTATGGTGAGATGTTTTAGAACGCGACATAATTAAATTGGCCAAATCTATTTCAAGAGGATAACCGTCAATTTAAAATTTTAGGATCTAGTAGTATTAATGGGATATTTAGTTGAATTAGTGCCTTCGAAAGCAATATAAGAGTTGTATTTTGGAACTCATCTATCTAATAATTCAAGGCTATTCCTACCATCCTTATTGAGTTTGTAGCCTACCAAACAAAAATAGACAACCACAATAGCCTTTAAAATAAAAGTTGAAAGAGAAATATTGCTCATCTTTAGTCTACTTGAACCACTTTTGTTCTCCTAATCTCTCTGGCTGTTATTGACTGAATTTTTCTTCAAATCTTCTTCAACCTGTTACACGACACACATAAAAACAGAATAATTGAATCATAAACCATTCCTCAAAGATATGATTTTATAGAACTAAAACTATTTATTTTGTGTGACTCGTATTCAATTGTGTTGAGATAGACGCTCATGAGTAGTGTAATTGAGAAGGTGAAGTTAAAAGAGCAACTAGAAACTATACCTCGTTAGTTAATCACAACATTGTATTTTCTAGTTTTAAACTTACAATGATAAGTAATTAAATATTCTCTCTGATACAAAGACATCGAGACAATTGAAAAACTTTGTAATTAGTTGATTTATCGTTATGGTATCTTTATTTCTTAGGTGTTGGGTTTCTTTTTCAGACAAAATCACGCAAACAAATTATATACATCAAGGAAAAATATCATCACACATGTACGTTCTGAAGATATTTAAAAATGTTAGAAGGGAAAGTAGGATATTGCATTATAGTTTTTTTTTTGAGAACAAAGATCTTTTCCATTGTAATTTTCTCTTTCGTGACAACTTGTCCGATGAAAATCCCTTCCAAAAATGCCTTGAAAAAGTTATGGCAACATGGTGTTGTCACCAGTGACACCATAATATTTTTTCATGTTATACATGAGAAGCATACATCTAAATATGTAAGTCTTTGTTACAAAATGTTTTCCTTTAGAAAAATATTTAAAAATTTTAACTAGTGAGACATTTTGATTCAAGATTAGAACTAATTAAATTCCTAGCTATTGCTTGAACACGACCTACACATATATTTAACTATTCCTATAACTCTATGATAGAAAGTGTAGATTAACAGCTTAAAATGATGTTCAATAAAAAATCTATTTTAATGCAAATATAGAAGTAAAATCAACCATCGCTACATCTTACGTACCTCTATGCAATTCATTCGAAATTTACATGTGTTAGGGTTTTCTCTCCCTTGACTTCAATTTTGATTCGCCAAAAATTCCCTCTTTTGTTCCTAGAGGTCATAGTTTGGTCCACTTCCTGAAATAATAATTCTCCAAATTATACGCAATTTATAAATTAAAATTCATTATTAATGGTATGATATTCTATTTGAGAGAGTATAGGCAGTTGATAAGACTTGTTGATAAAACATCGAATTCGTTGGTAGATAGGTTTCATAATAAAACTCTTATGGGTCGGAACACACAATTTAGACCAACTATCCTATTAATACTACTAGATCTTAAATTTGAAATTAAGGAATATCCTCTTGAAACAGACTCGACCAAATTAACTTGGTGTCATTCTCAAACCTTTCACATCAAAGAGGATATAACAGAAATTTATTATAAGTGATAGCCTGATAAATATATATATATATATATATATATATATATATATATATATATATATATAGGAGGAGAGATGCATATTCTTTGTAAGAATAATTATTGGATAATAATATTGTGCGGGGAAACGTTATAAAATAAGGTTTTTCAAAGAAAAAGGACCATGATTTCCTTACACATTCAAAACGCTTTAAAGATTAAGGAGATAGATCTATAAGAATGGACAAGGTTGTGTTATGAGTTATATAACTGCTAACATTTTCATTTCTCTCAGCCATAATTTTCTCTATTGTCACAAAATTTAGAGTTTGTCTTGCAATTGTACCCAATTAAAGTGTAAATGGGTATAGTTGAGCCGAGTTGACATTGAAAACAATGTTTAATCGGATATCCTTGACCTTTGTATAACTTTATTGGCTACAATTCCAGAAAAAAAACCCTAAATTTTATTACGATGGAGAAACCCTTGGTTGAAAAATAAAATAAAAAATTGTAATTATATACGTCATGAACATTCCTTTTACATTTAATCAAATATATCTATTAAAGCTTTGAAACGTTTTGAGTGTGTAAGTAAATCATGGTCCCTCTTATTTGAAAAACCTTATTTCATAAAGTTGTTATTCACAATTTTTTTAATCAATAAATATTCCTAACTTGACGTGTCATCTCTCCACCTGCAAAAGTCGATGGCATATGATGAATTTTTGTTGTATTCTCTTTATGGTGAGATGTTTTAGAACGCGACATAATTAAATTGGCCAAATCTATTTCAAGAGGATAACCGTCAATTTAAAATTTTAGGATCTAGTAGTATTAATGGGATATTTAGTTGAATTAGTGCCTTTGAAAGCAATATAAGAGTTGTATTTTGGAACTCATCTATCTAATAATTCAAGGCTATTCCTACCATCCTTATTGAGTTTGTAGCCTACCAAACAAAAATAGACAACCACAATAGCCTTTAAAATAAAAGTTGAAAGAGAAATATTGCTCATCTTTAGTCTACTTGAACCACTTTTGTTCTCCTAATCTCTCTGGCTGTTATTGACTGAATTTTTCTTCAAATCTTCATCAACCTGTTACACGACACACATAAAAACAGAATAATTGAATCATAAACCATTCCTCAAAGATATGATTTTATAGAAATAAAACTATTTATTTTGTGTGACTCGTATTCAATTGTGTTGAGATAGACGCTCATGAGTAATGTAATTGAGAAGGTGAAGTTAAAAGAGCAACTAGAAACTATACCTCGTTAGTTAATCACAACATTGTATTTTCTAGTTTTAAACTTACAATGATAAGTAATTAAATATTCTCTCTGATACAAAGACATCGAGACAATTGAAAAACTTTGTAATTAGTTGATTTATCGTTATGGTATCTTTATTTCTTAGGTGTTGGGTTTCTTTTTCAGAAAAAATCACGCAAACAAATTATATACATCAAGGAAAAATATCATCACACATGTACGTTCTGAAGATATTTAAAAATGTTAGAAGGGAAAGTAGGATATTGCATTATAGTTTTTTTTTTGAGAACAAAGATCTTTTCCATTGTAATTTTCTCTTTCGTGACAACTTGTCCGATGAAAATCCCTTCCAAAAATGCCTTGAAAAAGTTATGGCAACATGGTGTTGTCACCAGTGACACCATAATATTTTTTTATGTTATACATGAGAAGCATACATCTAAATATGTAAGTCTTTGTTACAAAATGTTTTCCTTTAGAAAAATATTTAAAAAGTTTAACTAGTGAGACATTTTGATTCAAGATTAGAACTAATTAAATTCCTAGCTATTGCTTGAACACGACCTACACATATATTTAACTATTCCTATAACTCTATGATAGAAAGTGTAGATTAACAGCTTAAAATGATGTTCAATAAAAAATCTATTTTAATGCAAATATAGAAGTAAAATCAACCATCGCTACATGTTACGTACCTCTTCGCAATTCATTCGAAATTTACATGTGTTAGGGTTTTCTCTCCCTTGACTTCAATTTTGATTCGCCAAAAATTCCCTCTTTTGTTCCTAGAGGTCATAGTTTGGTCCACTTCCTGAAATAATAATTCTCCAAATTATACGCAATTTATAAATTAAAATTCATTATTAATGGTATGATATTCTATTTGAGAGAGTATAGGCAGTTGATAAGACTTGTTGATAAAACATCGAATTCGTTGGTAGATAGGTTTCATAATAAAACTCTTATGGGTCGGAACACACAATTTAGACCAACTATCCTATTAATACTACTAGATCTTAAATTTGAAATTGAGGAATATCCTCTTGAAACAGACTCGACCAAATTAACTTGGTGTCATTCTCAAACCTTTCACATCAAAGAGGCTATAACAGAAATTTATTATAAGTGATAGCCTGATATATATATATATATATATATATATATATATATAGGAGGAGAGATGCATATTCTTTGTAAGAATAATTATTGGATAATAATATTGTGCGGGGAAACGTTATAAAATAAGGTTTTTCAAAGAAAAAGGACCATGATTTCCTTACACATTCAAAACGCTTTAAAGATTAAGGAGATAGATCTATAAGAATGGACAAGGTTGTGTTATGAGTTATATAACTGCTAACATTTTAATTTCTCCTAGCCATAATTTTCTCTATTGTCACAAAATTTAGAGTTTGTCTTGCAATTGTACCCAATTAAAGTGTAAATGGGTATAGTTGAGCCGAGTTGACATTGAAAACAATGTTTAATCGGATATCCTTGACCTTTGTATAACTTTATTGGCTACAATTCCAGAAAAAAAACCCTAAATTTTATTACGATGGAGAAACCCTTGGTTGAAAAATAAAATAAAAAATTGTAATTATATACGTCATGAACATTCCTTTTACATTTAATCAAATATATCTATTAAAGCTTTGAAACGTTTAGAACGTGTAAGTAAATCATGGTCCCTCTTTTTTGAAAAACCTTATTTCATAAAGTTGTTATTCACAATTTTTTTGATCAATAAATATTCCTATCTTGACGTGTCATCTCTCCACCTGCAAAAGTCGATGGCATATGATGAATTTTTGTCGTATTCTCTTTATGGTGAGATGTTTTAGAACGCGACATAATTAAATTGGCCAAATCTATTTCAAGAGGATAACCGTCAATTTAAAATTTTAGGATCTAGTAGTATTAATGGGATATTTAGTTGAATTAGTGCCTTCGAAAGCAATATAAGAGTTGTATTTTGGAACTCATCTATCTAATAATTCAAGGCTATTCCTACCATCCTTATTGAGTTTGTAGCCTACCAAACAAAAATAGACAACCACAATAGCCTTTAAAATAAAAGTTGAAAGAGAAATATTGCTCATCTTTAGTCTACTTGAACCACTTTTGTTCTCCAAATCTCTCTGGCTGTTATTGACTGAATTTTTCTTCAAATCTTCATCAACCTGTTACACGAACACATAAAAACAGAATAATTGAATCATAAACCATTCCTCAAAGATATGATTTTATAGAACTAAAACTATTTATTTTGTGTGACTCGTATTCAATTGTGTTGAGATAGACGCTCATGAGTAGTGTAATTGAGAAGGTGAAGTTAAAAGAGCAACTAGAAACTATACCTTGTTAGATAATCACAACATTGTATTTTCTAGTTTTAAACTTACAATGATAAGTAATTAAATATTCACTCTGATACAAAGACATCGACACAATTGAAAAACTTTGTAATTAGTTGATTTATCGTTATGGTATCTTTATTTCTTAGGTGTTGGGTTTCTTTTTCAGACAAACACACGCAAACAAATTATATATGTCAAGGAAAGAAATCATCACACATGTACGTTCTGAAGATATTTAAAAATGTTAGAAGGGAAAGTAGGATATTGCATTATAGTTTTTTTTTTGAGAACAAAGATCTTTTCCATTGTAATTTTCTCTTTCGTGAGAACTTGTCTGATGAAAATCTCTTCCAAAAATGCCTTGAAAAAGTTATGGCAACATGGTGTTGTCACAAGTGACACCATAATATTTTTTCATGTTATACATGAGAACCATACATCTAAATATGTAAGTCATTGTTACAAAATGTTTTCCTTTAGAAAAATATTTAAAAAATTTAACTAGTGAGACATTTTGATTCAAGATTAGAACTAATTAAATTCCTACCTATTGCTTGAACACGACCTACACATATATTTAACTATTCCTATAACTCTATGATAGAAAGTGTAGATTCACAGCTTAAAATGATGTTCAATAAAAAATCTATTTTAATGCAAATATAGAAGTAAAATCAACCATCGCTACATGTTACGTACCTCTGTGCAATTCATTCGAAATTTACATGTGTTAGGGTTTTCTCTCCCTTGACTACAATTTTGATTCGCCAAAAATTCCCTCTTTTGTTCCTAGAGGTCATAGTTTGGTCCACTTCCTGAAATAATAATTCTCCAAATTATACGCAATTTATAAATTAAAATTCATTATTAATGGTATGATATTCTATTTGAGAGAGTATAGGCAGTTGATAAGACTTGTTGATAAAACTTCGAATTCGTTGGTAGATAGGTTTCATAATAAAACTCTTATGGGTTGGAACACACAATTTAGACCAACTATCCTATTAATACTACTAGATCTTAAATTTGAAATTGAGGAATATCCTCTTGAAACAGACTCGACCAAATTAACTTGGTGTCATTCTCAAACCTTTCACATCAAAGAGGCTATAACAGAAATTTATTATAAGTGATAGCCTGATATATATATATATATATATATATATATATATATATATATAGGAGGAGAGATGCATCTTCTTTGTAAGAATAATTATTGGATAATAATATTGTGCGGGGAAACGTTATAAAATAAGGTTTTTCAAAGAAAAAGGACCATGATTTCCTTACACATTCAAAACGCTTTAAAGATTAAGGAGATAGATCTTTTAGAATGGACAAGGTTGTGTTATGAGTTATATAACTGCTAACATTTTCATTTCTCTCAGACATAATTTGCTCTATTGTCACAAAATTTAGAGTTTGTCTTGCAATTGTACCCAATTAAAGTGTAAATGGGTATAGTTGAGCCGAGTTGACATTGAAAACAATGTTTAATCGGATATCCTTGACCTTTGTATAACTTTATTGGCTACAATTCCAGAAAAAAAAAACCCTAAATTTTATTACGATGGAGAAACCCTTGGTTGAAAAATAAAATAAAAAATTGCAATTATATACGTCATGAACATTCCTTTTACATTTAATCAAATATATCTATTAAAGCTTTGAAACGTTTAGAATGTGTAAGTAAATCATGGTCCCTCTTTTTTAAAAAACCTTATTTCATAAAGTTGTTATTCACAATTTTTTTGATCAATAAATATTCCTATCTTGACGTGTCATCTCTCCACCTGCAAAAGTCGATGGCATATGATGAATTTTTGTCGTATTCTCTTTATGGTGAGATGTTTTAGAACGCGACATAATTAAATTGGCCAAATCTATTTCAAGAGGATAACCGTCAATTTAAAATTTTAGGATCTAGTACTATTAATGGGATATTTAGTTGAATTAGTGCCTTTGAAAGCAATATTAGAGTTGTATTTTGGAATTCATCTATCTAATAATTCAAGGCTATTCCTACCATCCTTATTGAGTTTGTAGCCTACCAAACAAAAATAGACAACCACAATAGCCTTTAAAATAAAAGTTGAAAGAGAAATATTTCTTATCTTTAGTCTACTTGAACCACTTTTGTTCTCCAAATCTCTCTGGCTGTTATTGACTGAATTTTTCTTCAAATCTTCATCAACCTGTTACACGAACACATAAAAACAGAATAATTGAATCATAAACCATTCCTCAAAGATATGATTTTATAGAACTAAAACTATTTATTTTGTGTGACTCGTATTCAATTGTGTTGAGATAGACCCTCATGAGTAGTGTAATTGAGAAGGTGAAGTTAAAAGAGCAAATAGAAACTATACCTTGTTAGTTAATCACAACATTGTATTTTCTAGTTTTAAACTTACAATGATAAGTAATTAAATATTCACTCTGATACAAAGACATCGACACAATTGAAAAACTTTGTAATTAGTTGATTTATCGTTATGGTATCTTTATTTCTTAGGTGTTGGGTTTCTTTTTCAGACAAAATCACGCAAACAAATTATATACATCAAGGAAAAAAATCATCACACATGTACGTTCTGAAGATATTTAAAAATGTTAGAAGGGAAAGTAGGATATTGCATTATAGTTTTTTTTTTGAGAACAAAGATCTTTTCCATTGTAATTTTGTCTTTCGTGAGAACTTGTCCGATGAAAATCCCTTCCAAAAATGCCTTGAAAAAGTTATGGCTACATGGTGTTGTCACCAGCGACACCATAATATTTTTTCATGTTATACATGAGAAGCATACATCTAAATATGTAAGTCTTTGTTACAAAATGTTTTCCTTTAGAAAAATATTTAAAAAATTTAACTAGTGAGACATTTTGATTCAAGATTAGAACTAATTAAATTCCTACCTATTGCTTGAACACGACCTACACATATATTTAACTATTCCTATAACTCTATGATAGAAAGTGTAGATTCACAGCTTAAAATGATGTTCAATAAAAAATCTATTTTAATGCAAATATAGAAGTAAAATCAACCATCGCTACATGTTACGTACCTCTGTGCAATGCATTCGAAATTTACATGTGTTAGGGTTTTCTCTCCCTTGACTTCAATTTTGATTCGCCAAAAATTCCCTCTTTTGTTCCTAGAGGTCATAGTTTGGTCCACATCCTGAAATAATAATTCTCCAAATTATACGAAATTTATAAATTAAAATTCATTATTAATGGTATGATATTCTATTTGAGAGAGTATAGGAAGTTGATAAGACTTGTTGATAAAACTTCGAATTCATTGGTAGATAGGTTTCATAATAAAACTCTTATGGGTCGGAACACACAATTTAGACCAACTATCCTATTAATACTACTAGATCTTAAATTTGAAATTGAGGAATATTCTCTTGAAACAGACTCGACCAAATTAACTTGGTGTCATTCTCAAACCTTACACATCCAATAGGCTATAACAGAAATTTATTATAAGTGATAGCCTGATATATATATATATATATATATATATATATAGGAGGAGAGATGCATCTTCTTTGTAAGAATAATTATTGGATAATAATATTGTGTGGGGAAACGTTATAAAATAAAGTTTTTCAAAGAAAAAGGACCATGATTTCCTTACACATTCAAAACGCTTTAAAGATTAAGGAGATAGATCTATTAGAATGGACAAGGTTGTGTTATGAGTTATATAACTGCTAACATTTTCATTTCTCTCAGCCATAATTTTCTCTATTGTCACAAAATTTAGAGTTTGTCTTGCAATTGTACCCAATTAAAGTGTAAATGGGTATAGTTGAGCCGAGTTGACATTGAAAACAATGTTTAATCGGATATCCTTGACCTTTGTATAACTTTATTGGCTACAATTCCAGAAAAAAAAACCCTAAATTTTATTACGATGGAGAAACCCTTGGTTGAAAAATAAAATGAAAAATTGTAATTATATACGTCATGAACATTCCTTTTACATTTAATCAAATATATCTATTAAAGGTTTGAAACGTTTTGAGTGTGTAAGTAAATCATGGTCCCTCTTATTTGAAAAACCTTATTTCATAAAGTTGTTATTCACAATTTTTTTGATCAATAAATATTCCTAACTTGACGTGTCATCTCTCCACCTGCAAAAGTCGATGGCATATGATGAATTTTTGTTGTATTCTCTTTATGGTGAGATGTTTTAGAACGCGACATAATTAAATTGGCCAAATCTATTTCAAGAGGATAACCGTCAATTTAAAATTTTAGGATCTAGTAGTATTAATGGGATATTTAGTTGAATTAGTGCCTTTGAAAGCAATATAAGAGTTGTATTTTGGAACTCATCTATCTAATAATTCAAGGCTATTCCTACCATCCTTATTGAGTTTGTAGGCTACCAAACAAAAATAGACAACCACAATAGCCTTTAAAATAAAAGTTGAAAGAGAAATATTTCTTATCTTTAGTCTACTTGAACCACTTTTGTTCTCCAAATCTCTCTGGCTGTTATTGACTGAATTTTTCTTCAAATCTTCATCAACCTGTTACACGAACACATAAAAACAGAATAATTGAATCATAAACCATTCCTCAAAGATATGATTTTATAGAACTAAAACTATTTATTTTGTGTGACTCGTATTCAATTGTGTTGAGATAGACCCTCATGAGTAGTGTAATTGAGAAGGTGAAGTTAAAAGAGCAAATAGAAACTATACCTTGTTAGTTAATCACAACATTGTATTTTCTAGTTTTAAACTTACAATGATAAGTAATTAAATATTCTCTCTGATACAAAGACATCGAGACAATTGAAAAACTTTGTAATTAGTTGATTTATCGTTATGGTATCTTTATTTCTTAGGTGTTGGGTTTCTTTTTCAGACAAAATCACGCAAACAAATTATATACATCAAGGAAAAATATCATCACACATGTACGTTCTGAAGATATTTAAAAATGTTAGAAGGGAAAGTAGGATATTGCATTATAGTTTTTTTTTTGAGAACAAAGATCTTTTCCATTGTAATTTTCTCTTTCGTGACAACTTGTCCGATGAAAATCCCTTCAAAAAATGCCTTGAAAAAGTTATGGCAACATGGTGTTGTCACCAGTGACACCATAATATTTTTTTATGTTATACATGAGAAGCATACATCTAAATATGTAAGTCTTTGTTACAAAATGTTTTCCTTTAGAAAAATATTTAAAAATTTTAACTAGTGAGACATTTTGATTCAAGATTAGAACTAATTAAATTCCTAGCTATTGCTTGAACACGACCTACACATATATTTAACTATTCCTATAACTCTATGATAGAAAGTGTAGATTAACAGCTTAAAATGATGTTCAATAAAAAATCTATTTTAATGCAAATATAGAAGTAAAATCAACCATCGCTACATGTTACGTACCTCTGTGCAATTCATTCGAAATTTACATGTGTTAGGGTTTTCTCTCCCTTGACTTCAATTTTGATTCGCCAAAAATTCCCTCTTTTGTTCCTAGAGGTCATAGTTTGGTCCACTTCCTGAAATAATAATTCTCCAAATTATACGCAATTTATAAATTAAAATTCATTATTAATGGTATGATATTCTATTTGAGAGAGTATAGGCAGTTGATAAGACTTGTTGATAAAACTTCGAATTCGTTGGTAGATAGGTTTCATAATAAAACTCTTATGGGTCGGAACACACAATTTAGACCAACTATCCTATTAATACTACTAGATCTTAAATTTGAAATTGAGGAATATCCTCTTGAAACAGACTCGACCAAATTAACTTGGTGTCATTCTAGAACCTTTCACATCAAAGAGGCTATAACAGAAATTTATTATAAGTGATAGCCTAATATATATATATATATATATATATATATATATATCGGAGGAGAGATGCATCTTCTTTGTAAGAATAATTATTGGATAATAATATTGTGCGGGGAAACGTTATAAAATAAGGTTTTTCAAAGAAAAAGGACCATGATTTGCTTACACATTCAAAACGCTTTAAAGATTAAGGAGATAGATCTATTAGAATGGACAAGGTTGTGTTATGAGTTATATAACTGCTAACATTTTCATTTCTCTCAGCCATAATTTTCTCTATTGTCACAAAATTTAGAGTTTGTCTTGCAATTGTACCCAATTAAAGTGTAAATGGGTATACTTGAGCCGAGTTGACATTGAAAACAATGTTTAATTGGATATCCTTGACCTTTGTATAACTTTATTGGCTACAATTCCAGAAAAAAAAAAACCCTAAATTTTATTACGATGGAGAAACCCTTGGTTGAAAAATAAAATAAAAAATTGTAATTATATACGTCATGAACATTCCTTTTTACATTTAATCAAATATATCTATTAAAGCTTTGAAACGTTTTGAGTGTGTAAGTAAATCATGGTCCCTCTTATTTGAAAAACCTTATTTCATAAAGTTGTTATTCACAATTTTTTTGATCAATAAATATTCCTAACTTGACGTGTCATCTCTCCACCTGCAAAAGTCGATGGCATATGATGAATTTTTGTTGTATTCTCTTTATGGTGAGATGTTTTAGAACGCGACATGATTAAATTGGCCAAATCTATTTCAAGAGGATAACCGTCAATTTAAAATTTTAGGATCTAGTAGTATTAATGGGATATTTAGTTGAATTAGTGCCTTTGAAAGCAATATAAGAGTTGTATTTTGGAACTCATCTATCTAATAATTCAAGGCTATTCCTACCATCCTTATTGAGTTTGTAGCCTACCAAACAAAAATAGACAACCACAATAGCCTTTAAAATAAAAGTTGAAAGAGAAATATTGCTTATCTTTAGTCTACTTGAACCACTTTTGTTCTCCTAATCTCTCTGGCTGTTATTGACTGAATATTTCTTCAAATCTTCATCAACCAGTTACACGAACACATAAAAATAGAATAATTGAATCATAAACCATTCCTCAAAGATATGATTTTATAGAACTAAAACTATTTATTTTGTGTGACTCGTATTCAATTGTGTTGAGATAGACGCTCATGAGTAGTGTAATTGAGAAGGTTAAGTTAAAAGAGCAACTAGAAATTATACCTTGTTAGTTAATCACAACATTGTATTTTTTAGTTTTAAACTTACAATGATAAGTAATTAAATATTCACTCTGATACAAAGACATCGACACAATTGAAAAACTTTGTAATTAGTTGATTTATCGTTATGGTATCTTTATTTCTTAGGTGTTGGGTTTCTTTTTCAGACAAAATCACGCAAACAAATTATATACATCAAGGAAAAAAATCATCACACATGTACGTTCTGAAGATATTTAAAAATGTTAGAAGGGAAAGTAGGATATTGCATTATAGTTTTTTTTTTTGAGAACAAAGATCTTTTCCATTGTAATTTTCTCTTTCGTGAGAACTTGTCCGATGAAAATCGCTTCCAAAAATGCCTTGAAAAAGTTATGGCAACATGGTGTTGTCACAAGTGACACCATAATATTTTTTCATGTTATACATGAGAAGCATACATCTAAATATGTAAGTCTTTGTTACAAAATGTTTTCCTTTAGAAAAATATTTAAAAAATTTAACTAGTGAGACATTTTGATTCAAGATTAGAACTAATTAAATTTCTACCTATTGCTTGAACACGACCTACACATATATTTAACTATTCCTATAACTCTATGATAGAAAGTGTAGATTCACAGCTTAAAATGATGTTCAATAAAAAATCTATTTTAATGCAAATATAGAAGTAAAATCAACCATCGCTACATGTTACGTACCTCTGTGCAATTCATTCGAAATTTACATGTGTTAGGGTTTTCTCTCCCTTGACTTCAATTTTGATTCGCCAAAAATTCCCTCTTTTGTTCCTAGAGGTCATAGTTTGGTCCACTTCCTGAAATAATAATTCTCCAAATTATACGCAATTTATAAATTAAAATTCATTATTGATGGTATGATATTCTATTTGAGAGAGTATAGGCAGTTGATAAGACTTGTTGATAAAACTTCGAATTCGTTGGTAGATAGGTTTCATAATAAAACTCTTATGGGTCGGAATACACAATTTAGACCAACTATCCTATTAATACTACTAGATCTTAAATTTGAAATTGAGGAATATCCTCTTGAAACAGACTCGACCAAATTAACTTGGTGTCATTCTCAAACCTTTCACATCAAAGAGGCTATAATAGAAATTTATTATAAGTGATAGCATGATATATATATATATATATATATATATATATATATATATATAGGAGGAGAGATGCATCTTCTTTGTAAGAATAATTATTGGATAATAATATTGTGCGGGGATACGTTATAAAATAAGGTTTTTAAAAAAAAAAGGACCATGATTTCCTTACACATTCAAAACGCTTTAAAGATTAAGGAGATAGATCTATTAGAATGGACAAGGTTGTGTTATGAGTTATATAATTGCTAACATTTTCATTTCTCTCAGCCATAATTTTCTCTATTGTCACAAAATTTAGAGTTTGCCTTGCAATTGTACCCAATTAAAGTGTAAATGGGTTCAATTGAGCCGAGTTGACATTGAAAACAATGTTTAATCGGATATCCTTGACCTTTGTATAACCTTCGTATTCAATTGTGTTGAGATAGACGCTCATGAGTAGTGTAATTGAGTAGGTGAAGTTGAAAGAGCAACTAGAAACTGTACCTTATTAGTTAATCACAACATTGTATTTTGTAACTTTAAACTTACAATGATATGTAATTAAATATTCACTCTGATACAAAGACATCGACACAATTGAAAAACTTTGTAATTAGTTGCTTTATCATTTTGGTATCTTTATTTCTTAGGTGTTGGGTTTCTTTTTCAAACAAAATCACGCAAACAAGTTATATACATCAAGGAAAAAAATCATCACACATGTACATTCTGAAGATATTTAGAAATTTTAGAAGGAAAAGTAGGATATTGCATTATAGTTTTTATGAGAACAAAGATATCTTCCATTTTGTTTTGTATAATCTTAAGTTATGTAAAATAATGCGATCAAAACTGAATAATATGATACTTGAGAGAGAACTAAAAGTGTGGACTAAAACTGGAATGCACAATTCACATGACTTAAAACTAATAGTGGAACTAAGCAAAATAATTAACCAAGATTAATTATATAAGATAAGATGACAACGTTACCCATCAACAACGAACTCAGAATTGGTAACTATATTTACATTTTGTTGATGGGTAAATAAGAATTTGTCATTATTTAAATCACATGATTACTTATACCCATAAAATAAAAAATAAATCACATGATTACTTAACTAGTTATATACCTTTTTGTTTAGATAAACCATTCACTTTGATCATGAATATCAGCATAACCACCAGCAAGAGCAATGGATTGTTAACCATTATCTGATTACCAAACGAAAATCTCCCCACTGTAAGCTCTACCACACAAAAGCCATTATTAGTGCGCAATTTTTATGAAAACATAGACAGGAAGTGTGACCATAACGAGTCTGATGAAAAAAAATGAAAGTAGTAAGTGAAGGGCATGTCCAATTTATTAATATTTGTTTTGTGACAATGAAATAATCTCATTGAGAACATAAGTAGATAGAAATTGAGAAGTATTGTTTAGTTACACAATGATGAACAAAATAATGTAGGAAAACTATAGTTTAATATTTAGAAGCCTGGTTTAATTTTTTAAACCATGTTTTCACTTTGATGAAATCACTTGTCAAAAAAAAAAAAAAACTTTGATGAAATCAGAAAAGTAGAGAAATTAAAATATTTTTTCAAAAATAAATATAAAATAATTGGGGTTTTAAGAAGAGATTTGCGAGTTCAACATAGATCACAATATTGATAGTTTTTTTTTTTTTTATGCTTCTCCACCTAGGATATGCGGCTGCATCAACCACATATACTCTCTAATCACAATTCAAGTCATAGTATAGTCATTACTAAAAAAAATAAAATCATAGTATAGCCATTGTATAGTCACTAGATCTGAGTAGATCCATCACTAAAACTAAATTTAACGGTATATTTATTATACGGAAAATTAAACGGAATAAGGTAGATCCACCATGCATAGAAAAGATTTGAAAAAGTTCAGCAACAAAAAAAAAAGTTTTAAAAAAAAAAACATCAGAATTTATTTTATAACATCACTGTGATTCTAATGGGTACCATGTCACTTAGGTTAATGTTAGACATATATTAAAGGATATGTAATCTGCCTAACATATTAAAATCAAATTGATAAATAAAAATTTGAATGATTTATATAACGAGGGATAAAAGGAGAAAAATAAAATGACAAAAATATCGGAGTTATTTTTTAGAGAGAGAGAGAGATGATACCTCAGCGGATCTTTATGATAAATCATGTCAGCATTCCGACCCCTTGATCTACATCTACATCATATCAATTGGGTGTGGAACAGAGACGAGACCGCTGATGCCTTGTGGATCAACCACTCATGCCAGATCTGGTTGTTTGTGTCAGCTATAGATTTGTTGGAAGATCCACAGAGAGATGAGACATATGCTACGAGGTGACGCACATGAAAATGTCATCATAACTTTTGCAGATTTAGTCATTTCTTTGAAGATAGAGAAACTGGAGAGGGAGGGAGGGAGGGAGTGAGAGAGAGAGGAAAAGTGGATGTGAGAGAAAATGATGATGCATACTTATTTACATAGAAGTGAGTGATTTGACTAGACTATGAATGTACGTTTGAAAATTATATTTTTTGTAATGATATAATTATTGTTTTTTTAAAGGAGCAATATAATTAATGTTGTCGGTGAATGTATGTGGTTAGATGAATATCAAAAGGCTAATAATTTTATTTTATTAAACTGAAATATGACATGCAACTTAAAATCTAAAAGGTTTAATCTTCATCTTACAATTGAAACCTCGACTACTAGAAATTATAACATGAATATTATTTTTAAAAACGTGAGAATGTTAGGTTCCAGGTTTTGTAGTTAAATTTTTTATATCAAAGGGAGTGCTTGAGTGTGCATCATTCTACATAATCTACTTGATTCGGCTGCCTCCATCACCCTTTATTGTTCTTCATCTTTTAACTCCCCTAATTTCTATAATGTTAATTTTTCAATTAAAGGAAATGTTTAATGTGAAAATAAAGTAAAAATATTTAATGAAATATATTTATTAAATTAACAGTATGTTATCATTCGATGCATCCTTTTTAAAGTAATTAAAAATATTTTTTTGAATTGAGAAAGGGTGAAATTTTAATTGAATAAAGAAACTCTAATGTTTATTTTACAACCTCCTTCGAGGAATTTTAACTGAGTACCGTAAGGTTATAACTTTACAAGGTTAGATTCTTACCATTGAACTAACACCTCAAATGTAAGTAATTAAAAAAAATATTTATGTTATGTTTTCAATTTTTCAATTATTTTTACGATGGTATCTAATGATAAATGTTTTCCAACTTTATTATAAATTATAATAACCATTTAATATTTTCTTTTAAAAGTGATTAAAAATTTAAAGGAGTCAAAGATATACTTGTAAATTAATAAAATTATATTTTCTTCCATTAATAAGTATTTTCTAATAATAAGACTTTGGTGGAAATAAACCTAACACACGAATAAAGAAAAAAAGCCAACAAAAACCAAATTAAAGGGTATATTGGGATCGAGCATTGTTACTCGTATTATAAACACTAGTATCAAGACAGAGTGAGCTCTCCTCTTTCCTCTTTTCCATTGTGTATACTTGTATAATTATTTGATCGCAATGTTTATAGAATGTTTGGAATATACAGCAGCCAAATCAAGATTTAAGAGCCGTTTGTTATAGATTTTAAAAAAATAGATTTTCCTTTGTATTTTTAAAAATAGATTTTTTGGAAATTTACTCGAAAATAGTATAAGTTATTTCGAACTCATTTGTTATAAGTTAAAAAAGATATTTTGACATTCGCTAACCTAAATATTCATTGTTCGAGATTTTACATAGTGAAAATCGCATATTTTTTCAAAATGATATATTTCAAAAATGATTTTTATGAAAAGCTATTTGAAATAGCTTTTTTTTTGTAGAGATTTTTTCAAAATTTTTGTATCCAAAAAAATTATAACAAAATGATGAAATATCTAGAATGACATTTTAAGATAAGCTATTCAAACCGATTTTTTATTTGAAGTTTTCCTTAAAATTTTCTTTGTTAAATTTTTTTAACAAAAATATATTACACTACAAGAATCTATTTTATAAAAAGCTATAACAAACGGGCCCTTAACTGTTATTGTTCCTATTGTAGTTGAACTATTGCTATTATAATGGGGTTTATCTTATTTTTAAATCAAAGATTTAAATAAAATTATAATTACAACCGTTTAAATAAATGGCATAGTGTGTAGGAAAAAAATAGCCATCAAAATCTCATATTCCTTTTATATATTGTTATAAAATAGATATAGATTAATGTGCTCTTTGATTTTTGGCTGGACATCAAAATGAGCGGATCACAAAAACAAACGTACCTCAAGACACCTAAAAAGATATTGGAAGAACCGACTACCAAAAACAATGCAATAACTTCTAGCATCTCGGCTTGAGGTCACTTCTTTTCTCATCCATGACATCCTGGTCAGAGGTCACCACTTTTTGCTATGTTTTTTTTTCCGCATGTTGTTGTTTTCAGTTACTCTATGCATTATGACAAAAGATATACTACCGAAATATGTCCGGGAAGCACAATGGGGTTGTACTTATTTCTTTTTGTGCAACTTTCATGATGGTACTAGTGAGGTTGGCTTCGGAGATGCTTCAGTGAGTTTGGTAATGTATGGTATGTGTTTTTTCCTGTGAAATTTTATAAGGAAGGACAACAGTTTAGCTTTGTATGGTATATGAACGATGTTGACATTGGAAGCCTACTCTCTAATTTGCAAGGGATTCAAGTTTGTGATTTCAAGCTACATGTATATGTTTCATAAATGTAAATAAAGATTCTCGCTCACGTTCCTGTTAAGATGGACTCATGCTGATAATGATAAAGGTGAACCAAAGTCATCCCTCCCCACGGCCACCTATTCAGCCGAGTCAGGTCCACCATCGCTTCAAAAAATATCAACTCGACGTGTTTGTTAGTCTTAGAACAACGTACACCTGAGAAGATAAAGAAAAAACTCCTAACACAACACAACCTCCTCCTATTTCTCTCATGCAACAACTCCCTCGATGTGGCACCTCCAGCAGTGTAGTGACAATCATATGCTCCTCATAAAGCTCATGTGATATAGTATAATTAATATATACGCCAAACTCCTTCTTGTATGCCTTCACTGCAACAACCTCCCAGTACCTAACCACCTCACTATCAAGTTCACTCCATGCTCCTGAGACACCTTCTTCTCATAGTCTAGCAGACGACTTTCAATGGGAACGTGGAGAAGATTATCCACATCATTGAAGGTGATGGTCATCTCTCCCACAGGTAGATGGAAACTGCTAGCCTATGGGTGCCACCTCTCGCACAATGTTGTGATATTTGCATGCGTCACACTCTTATACCATGTATATTGGCATGCGTCACACTCTTACACCATGTATTTGCATGCATCACGCCTGACAGGATTCGAAAATAGTCCCATCAAAAATTTCACACCCTTACCCTAGCTGGCGACTTACACCAAGTCCCATCCGTACAGAGACCATACTTTCACCTTTATCCCACTCTTCTTCATCGGAACAAAAACCTATGCCAACGGAACCACCCAAAAAACATGTCAGAGCCCCTGAGCACGTCGGAGAAGACGACAAGACCACCCCTGCACACAATTTCGCTAATTCGAACATAACCAATGAGGTTATCTTTTTCTCAACCACCATAATCAAATCAACATAACCACCACAAATAACCTACACTTCATCATCAACTGACTCACACGTAACCGAAATCTAAACTTTCCTCCTACTTATATCAAGGAGGCGCAATACTAAGTGGGCCCTACATAAGCCATGGGCCAGGAGATAGTTTTCTATGATTGGCTCTTAATCGTATATAAGTTTATGATGTCATCTCGAGTGTGTATGATGACGGGAGGGAGGCCCATTCGTTTAAGGAGATCTACTATTATTATGGATGGGCGCTCTACAGACAGCAGATGGTGTACTATCACTTTCCTTAGTGGTTGAAAAGGAAGTGGGTTTATGTACGACATCCTTAAACATCCACCATTTATGCACCCTATTCCTACAAAGCAGGTCGTACAAGCTTTCACAGACTTCCGTGTGCATTGCATTCCTCTGTATCAGTGGAGCCCGAGGGTAGATGATCAGTGGCATCCTTTCCCAGGTTGTATGCTTTGGTATGGTCGGGTGTCTCACTCGAAGATTCTGCCACCTATTGATGGATCTCCTCGCAGTATTGATGGGATATTTAGTCGAATTAGTGCCTCGCAAAGCAATATAAGGGTTGTATTTTGGAACCCATATATCTAAGAATTCAAGGTTGTTCCTACCATCCTTATTGAATTTGTATCTTACCAAACAAAAAAGACAACAATAATGGCCTATAAAATAAAAGTAGAAAGAGAAATATTGTTTATCTTTAGTCTACTTGAACTACGATTGTTCTCCTATTTTCCCTGGTGGTCATTGACTGAATTGATTTCTTCAAATATTCATCAACTTGTTACACAAACACATAAAAACACATTAATTTGATCATAAACATTTCCTCAAAGATATAATTTTATAGAACTAAAATTAATTATTATGGTGACTCATATTCAATTGCGTTGAGATAGATGCTCATGGGTAGTGTAATTTAGAAGGTGAAGTTGAAAGAGCAACTAGAAACTAGACCTTATTAGCTAATCACAACTTTGTATTTTGTAACTTTAAACATACAATGATAATTAATTAAATAGTGACTCTATTACAAAGACATCGACACAATTGGAAAAGTTTGCAATTATTGGTTTATCATTTTCGTATTTTTTTTAGTGTTGGGTTTTTCTTTAGACAAAATCATACTGTAACACCCAAGGCTGACTAAGGTGAGGAGTGGTCGTTGGTGCACAAGGCACGACAATGAGCGGCTCCCGATAGCTTCTAGATGAACCGAATCACACCGGAATGAGAGGTATCCGGAGGCCGTGCAGGTATGGGACTGCATGGTTTAAGGAAGACTTATAAGAATTGTTTGGTACTATCTATATCAACAAGATGCATCTTCTTTTTGGTAGCCCATTTCATAAGAACTCCATAGTTAAGCGCGCTTGACTTGGAGTAGTCTTTGGATGGGTGACCACTTCCCGGTAAGCGTGCAAGTGAGGACAAAACATGTTGAAAGACTCGTGTTGGTTTGTAGGGTCAGTCGGCAATGCTTAAAGTCGTCTGAGATGTTACACATACAAACAAATTACATACATCAAGAAAAAATTGTATCGCACATGTACATTCTTAAGATATTGAGCAATGTTAGTAGAGAAAGTAGAATATTTCATCAGTTTTTTTTTTAGAACAATGACTTCTCTCTATCTCGCATTGTAATTTTTTATTTCAGATGAACTTGTCCCATAAAAACCGCTTCCAAAAATGCCTTGAAAAAGTTATGGCAACATGGTGTTGTCACCAGTGAAACCATTATATTTTTGCATGTTAAGCATGAGAACCTTACGTATAAATGTGTAAGTCTTTGTTACAAAATGTTTTCCTTTTAACCAATATTTAAAAAGCTTAACTAGTTAGACATTTTGATTCAAGATAAGAACTAGTTAAATTCAAAGGTACTGCTTGAACACAACCTACATGTCGATTTAAATATTTCTAGAAAGTGCAGATTCACGACTTCAAATGTTGTTCATTACAAGTTTGTTTTTATAAAATCAATTTTATTGCAAATGTCGAAGTAAAATCCACCAACTCTACGTGTTACGTACCTATGTGTAATTCATTCATAATTTACATGTGTCGGGGTTTTCTCTCCCTTGACTTGAATTTTGATTCACCAATATTTTTTCTCTTTTGTTCCTAGAGGTTACAGTTTGTTCCACTTCCTGAAAAAATATTTCTCCAAATTATACACAATTTACAAATTAAAAGTCATTATTAATGGCATGATATTTTATTTGATAGAGTATAGTCACACTATAAGGCTGGTAGTTACAACCTTGAATTCGTTGGTAGATAGGTTACATGATAGAATTCTTATATTGGGTCAGGACACACAATTTAGACCAACTATCTCATTAATACCACTAGATCTCAAATTTGAAATTGAGAGTTATCCACTTGAAACGGATTTGGCCAAATTAGCTTGGTGTCATTCTCAAACCTCTCATATCAAAGAGAATATAAAACAAATTTATTATAAGTGATTGCCTGATATAGGAGGAGAGATGCATCATCTTAGTAAGAATAATTATTGGATAGTAATAATGTGTGGGGACACGTTATAAAATAAGGCTTTTCAAAGAAAAGGGACCATGATTTGCTTACACACCCAAAATGCTTTAAAGATTAAAGAGACGGGTCTATAAGAATGAACAAGGTTGGGTCATTAGTTATATAACTGTTAACATTTTCATTCTCTTAGCCATAGATTTCTCTATCGACACAAAATTTAGAGTCTGCCTTGCAATTGTAACAAATTAAAGTGAGAATAAAAATGAGTAAGCCGAGTTAACATTGAATACAATGTTTTGTGGGATATCTCTTACCTTTTTTAACTTTATTGGCTACGATTCCAAGAAAAACTTTAAATTTTATTACAATGGAGAAACTCATGGCTGCAAAAAATATTTTTTTTGGTAAATATATACATCATGAACAATCCTTTTCCATTTAATCAAATATATCTATTAACGCTTTGAAACGTTTTGGATGTGTATGTAAATCATGGACCCTTTTATTTGAAATATACCTTATTTCATAAAGTTGTTATGCACAATATTTTTGTTCAATAATTATTCCTAACATGACGTGTCATCTCTCCTCCTGCATAACCTGATGACTTATAATGAATTTGTGTTGTATTTCCTTTTTGGTGAGATGTTTAAGAACGCGGAAAAATTATTGTAAAACCCACTCTGAGTTTTTACTATTGATAAAGATAAAGTTTACAAAAATTTGAATTTTCTTGTAAGGTTTGAAAACTTTCCAATCTTTGATAAAAAAATTATAATTCAAAGCAAAATATATGGTACAACATTCTAGTCTATAATACAATAATTGCTTAAATGCAATCAGATGGCACAACAGAACAACTTCTAGTCCATGACCCTGACTGTGATCCGGTAACCAAGAACTCTGCATTGAACTGTTGACAAGTAGTCCTGACATAGTTTTCAATTTTTCAATGTTAAGTTAAATCTGAAAACATCACCCAAACACAATGAGCACAAAACTCAATAACATAGAATATAAAATATGTTTTGATGTTCTCAGCCATGTCTGGTGTACTAGGCATGGAGAAAATCCTCTCATTAATATTACTAAATAACAAATTCTTACACCTATAAACCATATTACAAAATAAAAATGATTTCAACACATAGGTGTCTTTATTTTTAAATTAAATATAGTTGTTAATCACTTTAAATGGACACTCAGGATTTGCCTTTCTACTGGATTTCCATCGTTTCCCGGGTTTGCCCTGCAGTGTCACTAATTATAACTGAATACTCAGGATTTGCCTTTCTACTGGATTTCCATCGTTTCTCAGGTTTGCCCTGCAATATTATATCTAGCTGAACACACATGATTTGCCTTTCAACTGGGGATCCATTGTTACCCAGGTTTGCCCTACAGTGTCATTTTTAGTATAATTTCAGTATACTATGCTTATCGGTTATGAATCATTAATTGTACTTTTGATTGAAATTGTAATCGACATGAGTCAAACTTATTACATTCTACCACTACCACTACTGATCTATACCCTCACACTATTTCTACGAATTGAAGTAGTCAAGATGATAAAATAAACAACAACAATGACATAGTAGGGTTTTCCTAGGAAGCAACAAATTACACGGTATTATAGAGTCAAACCCACATCAAAACCAATAATATGATCATACCATGACACATAATACATTATCATATAAGCACAACACAAGTTAGCTACACAATCTTATAACCAGAGCAATGAACATACCATATTTGCATTCACAAGACACAATTAATGTACAAACAGTAACTAATGATCTAAAAATACAAACAAATCATATAATAATGCAATCACATTAACAATAAAAATTACAAGTCTTGGATTAGGAACACAGACACACATCGTACAAGGTATATGAATTAAACATGTATAAAAGTTCAAAGAGCATTTAATTTCAGAAGCTATACCTTATGGTTGCTCACTGTTCAATTTCTCATACATACTATAAGTGATGATCTTGTTAATTTTGACTATTATTCACCTCTACACATCTCCCTTAGTCAAACCCTAAACCCCCAATTTTAAATTTAAATCAAACACATGCAATCTTTAGTTAGTAGTGAATCCTACGTACACCCTAGAGAGGTTTAGAGTTTAGGTTAAGACTATGTTATCTTGAATTTTTCATGAAGGAGAAGTAGTTGAATCCCTAATTTTGACTTGAGCTTGCAACTTCCATGGCGACTCTAATCTCTAATAGGTTGGTTTTATCTTCTTCCTCTTCCTTCTATAAACCTTGGCCCCTTGTTTCTCTCTTGTCTCTCAATGCTCTCTCGGTCTCTCCAATCTCTCTCAGCCTCTCGTTTCTCTCTCCCTTTCTCCTTTCTTCTACACGTTTCATCCTTCCTTTCAATCTTTCTCTATTCTTCTATTCTTTTCTCTCCTTTCTCAATTGAAGAATAAAGGTGTGTGTAATATATACATGTGGGATAATTGGATGGTGGGATTTTTACTAAAAAGTCCTTAAGTATACTTTATAATTTCACTTACATCCTTTCATTAGTTTTTGAGTTAATCACTAGATGGACTTGGGTGACTCTAACATTCTACTTGGTCTAATTTTCACAAACCCATAATCATGTCAACAATATGAATAGTCTTATATTTGAGGTTATTAAATTTTTTGAATAGCATTTAAGGTTATTAAATAAATAAATAATAATAATAATAATAATAATAATCACTTACTCTTAAAGCTTATTAGGTCATGCTATTAGTTAACCTAATTTTTTCCCTCTAAATCCTTGCCATTAATTGCTAATGACCTAATTAGTTAACCTAATTTTTCCCTTCTAATACATGGTAAATTTGAATTTCAAATTTTGGCTTGAAAAATGTTATTTTCCATCTTCTATGCGTGCCTTACTGATACTTGGGAATATCACTTTTATCATGCACATAAATATGACGTTTATAATACCCTTTGGCAGTTCCCAAAGCATTTATGTGCATCTATTCACTCTCCCATCCTGCTGTTTATATGTGAAAGACATAAAGGTTTAAAAAGCATCCATTCATATTCATCCAATCTGAAATACCAAACATGGCTCGACGAACCGGTCCTTTGGTGAATAACCCTATTTCAGATTTGGACAAGGCAATCAACAAGTTGAGAAGGAAATATAGGTCATACATAATTGAGTATGATGTTGAAGATGTTAGTGAGTGTTTTTTTTTTTTTTTTATGTTTTCTTACATGCAGACTTTTTATGTTCATTTGTTTGATATGAAAGATTTTAATTCGAGTTGTTGTTGTCTTAGGGCGTTGTACAGCTACCGAAAATGTTTGCTGGTGACTTTGGTGACCAGATTACTCGCTTTGCAACTTTAATTTATGCTAAGAATTATCAATTTGAAGTTTTGGTGGAAAGGATAAATGGTGCCGTTTTTTTCTCAAAGGGATGGAAGACGATCCGTGATTTTTATGGAATAGGATTGGGGGCGTGGGTTACACTGGTTTTTGTTGGCCAAGGTCAGTTTGCCATGGAATTGAAGGATAGATTTGGGAAGACAATTAAGTGTCCTGTATTTGACCCTCCAATGTGTTTTGTTGTTGACAAATCAAGCGTCCAGCTTGCATTTAATGACCATCGACCTACCTTTAGCTCTCTTCTCACCTTTAAGCAATGAATGTGTAGAGTACTGAATGCAATCAGTTAGTTATATTCATATTCCATAAAACATTCCCGCATAAACTGATTATTCCATCGGTTTTTAAAATAGACTTAACTTAATTTCAAGCTTTAATCTGTGTGACATAATAAAGAGAAAAGAAAAATACGTAAGTTGGATTGAGATCAAGTTATTTGATAAACATGTGTATCAAAAATAATATTAAGGAACTTCAATAGTTTGTTGGTTATTAATATTAAGTTATTTGATAAACATGATTTATATTCCATTTTATAAATTAATCTAATGAATAATTCGTAGTAATAATTTGTCCCATGGTTATTAACAAATAAGTAGTTTTTCATGAAAAATAAACAAATAAATAGTTTGCTGGTTTAGTCTCGAATTTCCTTTGCTTCAATACTTTTTTATAGAATATAATGTGTTTTCAGTTTTTAAAAGACATCAATGACATATTTAGAGTGTGCTTTATCAGATATATATATATATATATATATATATATATTTTATTTAAACTTAATGCAATTTACACATTGCCTCATATCATAGCCTTTTGAGTTACCTGTCATTTAGTTTTCTGCATGAAAAATAGTGAACAAAATAGAGGGCTACAAGTAATTAATTTTGTCCCCAGTCTCACATTTAAAATTAGCCTGACTTTTCATGCACTAATTTGGCCATTAACTTCCCAATGCCTCTACTTTACGTTGGCCAAGACAGATAAATTCATTGTAAACATACATTAACCTTTCTCTCCCCATGTTAAGTGGTTATATTAATAATTACTTTTAACCAATAGAAAAATCGAATATATAAATAAAATCATATTGTTATACTGTAAAACTTACTTGCTCAACATTTGTCTTTCCTTCTTCCTTTCATCATATACACAGTAGGACGTGATACATGTGAAATGACATCAATTTTTACTCCAATCTTAGCTGTTTTCGGAGGGAAGAAGGTTTTGAAACTGAAAAATCAGAATCGCGTCGTGTACGAAGAAGTATTTTGAAATGTATAATACTCTTTCATATATGCTACATTGTCTTTAAAATCTTTTCATCTCTTTGTTGTAACATTATTATTTTGTAACAGAATATTATGCTATATTGGTTTCATCGGTGACTCTGATATATTTTGTTTATGTTTTCTAATTTTTTGCATTTCATTACAACATATTTCTGTTTTATTGTCTATCTAATTATTCTGGCTCATAAGACCTGTGCGCCGCACGGGTCGGCGATCTAGTAATAGTAAACATTGGTCAAGAAAAATGGGGATGTTACAATTATATTGGCAAAATCAATTTCAAGAGGATAACCATCAATTTTAAAATTTAGAATCTAGTAGTATTAATTGGATATTTAGTCGAATTAGTGTCACGCAAAGCAAATATAAGAGTTGTAGTTTAGAACCCATCTATCCAAGAATTCAAGGTTGTTCCTACCATCCTTATTGAGTTTGTTGTGTGCCAACAAAAAAAGACAACAATAATAGCCTGGAAAATAAAAGTAGAAAGAGAAAGATGGCTTATCTTTAGTCTACTTGAACTACGATTTTTCTCCCAATTTTCTTGATTGTCATTGACTGAATTGACTTCTTCAAATATTCATCAATATGTTACAAAAACACGTAAAAACACAATAATTTGATCATAAACCATTCCACAAAGATATGATTTTAAAGAAATAAAACTAATTATTATGGTGACACATATTGAATTGCGTTGAGATAGACGCTTAGGAGTAGTGTCATTTAGAAGGTGAAGTTGAAAGAGCAACTAGTAACTAGATCTTATTAGTTAATCACAACTTTGTTTTTTTGTAAACAATATCATACATGTACATTTTTATGATATTTAGCAATATTAGTTGGGAAAGTAGGATATTTCATTAGAGTTTTTTTAGAACAATGATTTCTTTCTCTCTCTTTGTAATTTTTTATTTCACAAGAACTTGTCCCTTGAAGATCGCTTCCATAAATGCTTTGAAAAAGTTATGGCAACATGGTGCTATCACTGGTGAAACCATAATATTTTTGCATGTTAAGCATGAGAACCTTACTTATAAATATGTAAATCTTTATTACAAAATATTTTCCTTTCAACCAATATTTAAAAAATTTAACTAGCTAGTGAGACATTTTGATTCAACATACGAACTAATTAAATTCAAAGCTATTTCTAGAATACGACCTACATATTGATTTAACTATTTCTTTAACCCTATTATAGAAAGTTCACATTCACGACTACAAATGTTGTTCAATACAATTTTGTTTTAAAAAAGTCAATTTTAATGCAAATGTAAAAGTAAAATCCACCAACACTACATGTTACGTACCTATGTGCAACTCATTCATAATTTTGTTTTCTCTCCCTTGACTTGAATTTTGATTCACCAATATTTCGCTCTTTTGTTCCACGAGGTCACAGTTTGGTCCACTTCCTGAAAGAAATTTCTCCAAATTATACACAATTTACAAATTAAAAGTTATTATTAATGGTAAGATATTTTATTTGATAGAGAATAGTCACTTGATATGGCTGGTAGCTACAACCTTGAATTCGTTGGTAGATAGGTTACATAATAGAATTCTTATATTGGGTCGGGACACACAATTTAGACCAACTATCCATTAATACCACTAGATCTCAAATTTGAAATTGAGGGTTATCCTCTTTAAACGATTTGGCTAAATTAGCTTGGTGTCATTCTCAAACTTCTCACATCAAAGAGAATATAAAACAAATTTATTATAAGTGATAGCATGATATAGTAGGAGAGATTCATTATCTTAGTAAGAATAATTATTTGATAAAATATTTTACGGGGACACGTTATAAAATAAGGCTTTTCAAAGAAAAAGGACCATGATTTTCTTACACATCCAAAACAATTTAAAGATTAAAGAGACAGGTCTACTAGAATGAACAAGGCTAGGTCATATATATTTTTCTCTTAGCTATATATTTTTCTATCGACACAAAATTTAGAGTTTGCCTTGCAATTGTACCAAATTAAAGTGAGAATAAGAATAAGTAAGCCGAGTTAACATTGAAGACAATGTTTAGTGGAATACCTTTGACCTCTTTTTTAACTTTATTGGCTACAATTCCATGAAAAACTTTAAATTTTATTACAATGGAGAAACTCATGGCTGCAAAAAAAATAAAAATAATTATATACATCATGAACAATCCTTTTCCATTTAATCAAATATATCTATTAATGATTTGAAACGTTTTGGATGTGTTTGTAAATCATGGAACCTTTTATTTGAAAAACCTTATTTCATAAAGTTGTTATGCACAATATTTTTGTCCAACAATTATTCCTAACATGACTTGTCATCTCTCCTACAAAAGTTGATGGCTTAAAATTAATCTGTGTTGTATTCCCTTTGTGGTGAGATGTTTATGAACTCGACACAATTAAATTGGCCAAATCGATTTCTAGAGAATAACCGTCAATTTTAAAAATGAGAATCTAGTAGTATTAATGGGATATTTAGTCGAATTAGTGCCTCGAAAACCAATATAATATTTGTATTTTGGAACCCATCTATCTACGAATTCAAGGTTGTTCCTACCATCCTTATTGAGTTTGTAGGCTACCAAACAAAAAAAGACAACAATAATAGCCTATAAAATAATAGTAGAAAGAGAAATATTGCTTATCTTTAGGCTACTTGAACTACAATTGTTCACTTAATCTCCCTGGCTGTTATTGACTGAATTGATTTCTGCAAATATTCATCAACCTGTTACACAAATACATTAAAACACAATAATTTGATCATATACCATTCCTCAAAGATATGATTTTATAGAACTAAAACTAATTATTTTGTGACTCATATTCAATTGCGTTGTGATAGACGCTCGAGAGTAGTGTAATTTAGAAGGTGAAGTTGAAAGAGCAACTAGAAACTAGACCTTATTAGTTAATCACAACTTTGAATTTTGTAACTTTAAACATACAATGATAAATAATTAAATAGTCACTCTATTACAAAGACATCGACACAATTGGAAAACTTTGTAATTAATCGGTTTATGATTTTGGTATTTTTTTCCTTTATTGTTGGGTTTGTTCTTCAAACAAAATCATACAAGCAAATTACCTACATCAAGAAATATTGTGATTATTAAATTTTAGTCTTCTATTTTGTTTTGTATAATCGTAAGTTATGTAAAATAATGCGATCAAAACTGAATAATATGATACTTGAGAACTAAAAGTGTGGACTAAAACTGGAATGCACAATTCACATTACTTAAAACTAATAGTGGAACTAAACAAAATAATTAACCAAGATTAATTGATGGGTGACAACGTTACCCATCAACAACGAACCAAAATGGGTAAATAAGAATTTGTTATTTATATAAATCACATGATTACTTAACTAGTTATATACCTTTTTGTATAGATAAACCATTCACCTTGATCATGATTATCAACATAACCACCAGCAAGAGCAATTGTTTGTTAACCATACAAAAACCATAAACTACTATATGGTTGTTAGGAAACATGATATCTATGGAAGGAATGAAAGAAAACTCAAGAATTTTTCTATTGATGATAAAAGTGAATGTTACAAATGATAAAAGATACCTTCAAGTGAAATGGTTAAAATTATAAACTACTATATGACTAATGCTAACTTGTAACGTAACTAACCTATATCTCGAATAAGAACATAAGTATATATCAATTAAGAAGCATGGTTTAGTTACAAAATGTAGGAAAACTATAGTTAATATTACGAAGCATGGTTTAATTTTGTAAACCATGTTTTAACTTTGATGAAATCACTTTAAAAAAAAACAACTTTGATAAAATCAGAAAAAGAGAGAGAAATTAAAAAATATCAGAAATAAAAATAAAATAATTAGGGTTTTTAGAAGAGATTTGCGAGTTCAACATAGATCACACTGTTGATTTTTATGCTTCTCCACCTAAGGATATGCGGCTGCATCAATTTATACAATCACAATTCAAGTCATAGTATAGCCATTGGATAGTCACCAGATCTGAGTAGATCCATCACTAAAACCAAATTTAACGGTATACTTTTTTTATGAAAAATTAACGGTATAAGGTAGATACACCATGTGTAGAAGGTTTGAAACAACATTTATACCAACAAAACTAAGCTTCTACCAACAAACAAAAAAAAGTTTGAAACAAAACATCAGAATTTATTTTACAACATCACTGCGATTCTCATGAGTACCATGTCACTTAGGTCAATGTTAGACATATATCAAAGGAAATGTAATCTGCGTAACATATTAAAATCAAATAGATAAATAAAAATTTGAATGATGTATATAATGAGAGATGATACCGTGTAATTTCGTTTTAATTTGTGAAATATTAAACCATAAATTATTTTATAATTGACTTACTTTATACAAATCATCTAGATACCGTATACTTTCGTTTTAATTTGTGAAATATTAAACCATAAATTATTTTACAATTGACTTACTTTATACAAATTGACCCAATACTGTGTATCTTTTGTTTATATCCGTGTAAGATTGAATCATAAATTATTTTACAATTAATTTTTTTATACAAAACATCTAAATACCGTGTATCTTACTAGTGTATTTTACAATTAAATTTGATTTAATTAGTAAGATACACGATATTTAGATGATTTGTATAAAGAATTTAATTGTAAAATAATTTATGATTCAATCATACACAGATATAAACAAAAGATACACGGTATTGGGACAATTTGTATAAAGTAAGTCAATTGTAAAATACTTTATGGTTTAATATTGCAAAAATTAAAACGAAACAAAACGGTATCTAGATGATTTTTATAAAGTAAGTCAATTATAAAATAATTTATGGTTTAATATTTTACAAATTAAAACGAAATAAAAATTTGAATTATGTATATAATGTAGAAGGAGAGAAATAAAATGACAGAAAATATGGGAGTTATTTGAGAGGGAGATGTTACCCCGCAAGATCTCTTTGATAATTCATGTCAGCATTGCGACCCCTTGATGATCTACATCTACATCATATCAATTGGGTGTGGAACAGAGACAAGACCGTTGATGTCTTGAAGATCAACTAGTCAGGTCAGATCTGGTTGTTTGTGTTAGCTATAGAGTTGTTGAAAGATCCACAAAGAGATAACACACATGCTACGAGGTGACGCACATGAAAATGTCATCTTAATTTCTGCAGATCGGGCCTTGCATACGATGTAAATACCTTGGCTATGACAAGGAAATTGTTGAGTTATTTCTTTGGAGATAGAGATAATGGAGAGAGAGAGAGATGAAAAGTGGATGTGAGAGAAAATGATGATGCTTACTCCATCTGGTCACATTTATAAGCAAAAAAATAATTTTTTAGGTACATTGAATAGTTAATGTATCTGACTTAAAAATTTGACTAAATACACTAATTATTCAATGTATCCAAAAAATTGTTTTTTACTTATAAATGTGGCCGGTGGGAGTAATTGTTTACAAACAAAGCGAGTGATGTGACTAGACTATAAGGGAGCGTATGTTTGAAATTATATTTTATGTATATAATTTTTTTAAGGAGCAATATAATTATTGTTGTCGGTGAATGTATGTGGTTAGAGGAATATCAAAAGACTAATAATTTTATTTCATTAAACTGAAAAATAACATGCCACTTAAAAGCCAAACGGTTTGATCTTCATCTTACAATTGAAACCTCAACTACTAGAAATTATAACAACATGAATATATTTTCAATAACGTGAACATGTTAGTTCAAGGTTTTGTAGTTAAATTTTTTATATCGGAGGAACTGCTTGAGTGTTAATCATTCCACATAATCTACTTTATGCCTCTATCACCCTTTATTGTTCTTCATCTTTGAACTCCCCCAATTTTTTTAATGTTAATTTTTCAATTAAAGGAAATGTTTAATGTGAAAATAAAGTAAAAATATTTAATGAAATATATTTATTAAATTAACAATATATTATCATTCGATGCATCCTTTTTAAAGTAATTAAAAGTGTTTTTTTGAATTGATGAAGGGTGAAATTTTTATTGAATAAATAAACTCTAATGATCATTTTACAACCTCCTGCGATGAATTTTAACTTAGTATCGTAAGGTTATAACTTTACAAGGCTAGATTCTTACCGCTGAACTAACACCTCAAGTGTAAGTAATTAAAAATATTTATGTTATGTTTGCAATTTTTCAATTATTTTTAGGATGGTATTTAATAATAAATATTTTCCAACTTTATTATAAATTTTAATAATCATTTATTATTTCTTTTAAAAGAAATAGAAATATTCAAAGGAGTCAAAGAAATATTTTTTAATTAATAAAATTATATTTAATTCAATTAATACTTATTTTCTAATAATAAAACTTCGGAGGAAATAAACCTAACACACGAATAAAGAAAAAAAAACCAACAAAAACCAAATTAAAGGATCAAGCACTGTTACTCGTATTATACACACCAGTATCAAGACAGAGTGAGTGTTCCTCTTTCCCCTTTTCCATTGTGTATACTTGTATATTTATTTGATCGCAATGTTTACATAATGTTTGGAATATACAACAGCAAAAGCAAGATTTAACTATTGTAGTTGAACTATTGCTATTATAATGAGGTTTATCTTAATTTTAAATTAAAGATTTAAATAAAATTATAATAACAACTGTTTAAATAAAGGGTATAGTTTGTAGGAAAAAAAATAGTCATCAAAATCTCATATGCCTTTTATATATTGTTATAAAATAGATATAGATTAATGTGCTCTTTGATTTTTGGCTGGACTTCAAAATGAGCGGTGTAACATCCCGCTTTTCAAGAATCATTATGTAAGTATAAGTTTTTCTCACGAACAAGAATGATTATGTAAGTATTTTACCACTAATGGGTAGATCACGGACCCGTGGTAAATAAGTAGCAAGTTATAAGTTAAGCTATCATGTATGACTAAGACTAAGCAAGATGTAGGTGTCGTGTCTCTCTGTTATCCATGCCAGGAGGATACGAGAGGTTCACGCCAGGGGGACAGGATACGCTCCGCAAGGTAGGTCCGCACGGCACTGAGGGAGTCCGGTGTACCCTAGCTAGGTTTTCATCGGTAAAGTAAGGAATTGTACTCGGGGTTACTCCACCCGATACACTCCGTAAAATGAACCAACATAATGTTGTTTGTTACACGCTAACTTCTAACATAATGAATAAACACGATTACGATATGTTATTAGATATGTGTAAGCATATGCAATAGGACAAGTTATGAAGTTATACTGTCAACGGTCTTAGTATCTCCCCGATCGTCTAGTTCAGGAACATGTCATTAAATGACTCGTGAGTAGGTCTTGGTGCATTCATCGTATCTCGACATAGCGGTCCTAGGTTCCCTTCACTGCCATGACATGTAGAATGTAAGACAAGACTTATAGTCTTTGATACGAAGAACCTATGATGGATCTAGAATGCACGATTGTCTAGGTAAGCATGCTCCACACACGTATAATCAACCGTCAGGTTTTACCGTAGACACGCGGTGACCCTAGGTTTCCCCCGAGGTTACCTATAGCCTAGGATTAGGTTGAACTCACTATGACATTATGTATCATCCCAATCCTTAATTGTTTCAGATCAGCAGGTTGGTTTAGAAGAATATGGCAAGCTTGTGGCCGAATGAATATTCAGCAATGACTCGTTCGTACCCGCTGCAGGATGTTCTCATGGATTCAAGGATGTTTTACTATGTTTTGGATATATAGTGTTGTATCATTGATTGTACGAATGCGTATTGTTGTATATAATTATTCATTCGAAGAGTTTAAGTTGTAAATTTTAATGTATCCAGTACTAAAGATAATGCACATGCTAAACTTTCTAGATACGTTTAGTGTGGGCGTTACAAGCGGAACACAAAAACAAACGTACTTCAAGACATCTATATATAAAGATATTGGAAGAACCGACTACCAAAAACAATTCAATAACTTCTAGCATCTTGGCTTGAGGTCACCTCTTTTCTCATCCATGACATTCCGACCAAACCTCCCAGTTAGAGGTCACCACTTTTTGCTATGTTTTTTTCCGCATTTGCATGGTACTTTCCAAATCCTAGCAATTTTGTTTCCCCTATCATTTGTTGTTGTTTTCGGTTACACTATGCGTTATGACAAAACATATACTACCAGAATATGTTCGAGAAGCACAATGGAGTTGTACTTATATCTTTTTTTGCAACTTCCATGATGGTACTAGTGAGGTTGGCTTCGGAGATGCTTCGGCGAGTTTGCTAACGTATTGTATGTGTTTTATTCCGTGAAATTTTATAAGGAAGGACAACAGATGGACATAGGAAGCCTACTCTCTAAATTGCAAGGGATTTGGGTTGGTGATTCCATGCTACTTGTAAATGTTTCACAAATGAAAACATAGAGTCTCGTCTGTAACGCCCGTTTTGATTATTTTATATAGCATAGAGAATATTTATATGATTTGGTGTGAATTAAGTGAATTATATGATTTATGTGATTTTATGAGGTGTTGTGACTTATTTTATTGTTTAATAAAATAAGATTTGAAAATAAAATAAATATTAAGTTGTGAGGTTGTTTTTAGAATTAGATAAAATTATGAGAGATTAAGTGAAATAAGATAAAATAAAACAAAAAGTGATTTAAAAGGGAGAATTAGGTTTAGAATTGTACAGAACGTACAATTCAGCTTTTGGGAGAAAAAGAGAGAAAACAGAATAAAAGAACCAGAGAGACTGCTGCTCAATTTTCTTAAGGTAAGAGTGAACCTATCATTACAATTTCATTAGAACATGTAATTCATGATTATAGTTAACATATTCTAGGGTTAATTCATGTGAATTGGTTATTTGAGAATTAGGTCAAAAGTGAGGAATTGAGGTTTAGATGATGAAAAACTGTACCATTGTTGTAGAAAACTGTTTACAGACCATAGGGTAACCTCTGTACATCACCTTAGGCGAATTTAAAGATTAACATGATGAAAATTGGGGTTTTTGGTGAAAATTGTCGTAAACCCGTAACGGTTCTGTCGTCGCTCGCCACAGCGAGTACTCATCAGCTCGCGAGGCGAGCCAAACGATTCGCCATAGCGAGCAGTACCCTGGAGCTCGCGAGGCGAGAAACCCACTCGCCATAGCGAGTAACCCCTAGTGGCGCGCGAGGCGAGCAACCCCACTCGCCATAGCGAGTAGCACCCTGATGCTCGCAAGGCGAGCAGTTCAACTCACCGTAGCGAGTGACCTCTAATGGCTCGCAAGGCGAGAGATCCCACTCGCCATAGCGAGCAGTGTAACGCCCCCTTTTTATTTAATTATTTTTAGTTAATATTTGAATACTTTTACATGATTTTATATTTGATAAGTGATAATATGTTTGTTATTTTGTTTATAAATATATTTGTTATAAATATGTTTGTTATTTTGTTTAGAAATATATTTGTTATAAATATGTTTGTTATTTTGTTATAAATATGTTTGTTATTTTGTTTAGAAATATATTTGTTATAAATATGTTTTATATTTGTTATTTTGTGTAGAGATATATTTGTTATTTTATGTGGAAATATATATTATATAGTATAGAAATATATTGGTTATTTTGTGTGGAAATATATATGTTATCTAGTATAGAAATATATTTTGTGTAGAGATATATTTGTTACTTGGTGTATTATTATTATTAAGTGGGGGAGAGATATATTTAATTTAGAAATAAATAAGATTACGAGGAAAAAAGTAGTTTTGGGGTGTAAGAGAAATTATAGTTATTATAAAAAGGAGAGTTAGAGTTAGAAAATAATAGGACGTGCAAACTGTATTGGAGAAAGAGGAGAAACCTAGAGTAAGAGAAGAGTCAGAGAAGAGAAGTCTGTAGTATCGTTGCAATCAATGATTCTAAGGTAAGGGTGGGACTAACCTTCTTTAATCATAAGCATATAATTCTAAAAAAAGTTTAATCTTGTTGTTGTTAATTTTGTTATTGTTGTAGAAGTTAGATTTTGAATTGAATTAGGTTGTTAAGAGTATAGATAATTCATGAATTTATATGAAAGTTGTTTATATGTTATTTATATGATATTTATATGAAAGTTGTTTTTATGTTATTTATATGATATTTATACGGTATTTATATGAAAGTTGTTTTTATGTTATTTATATGATATTTATATGAAGGTTGAATATATGATATTTATATGAAAGTTGCTTATATGATATTTATTTAATGTTTATATGAAAGTTATTTATATGATGTTTATATGGAAGTTATTTATATGATATTTATATGAAAGTTATATATATGATGATTTTAATTGTTGGTGTTGACCTATGATTATATGTTTATTAAGTTGGAGTCTTATGTCATAGCTGATTATGCATATAGTAGTTGTTGTTGTTGTCGTTGGGTTGTATGTAGATATACACCATTGAGTCCATTTCATACTCATACCTTGTTGAGGGCTTATGCCCTGGAGTGTTTTCACTCAAATCGTTGAGGGCTTATGCCCTGGAGTGTTATCACTCAACTGTTGAGGGCTTATGCCCTGGAATGTTATTTCATTCAACCGTTGGGGGCTTATGCCCCGGAATGCTTAGCATTCAACGCGCGTAAAATGGTACCACATGCATTTGCATTAGTCGCATTGTTGTCGTTGTAGCTGTTGTCGTTGTTGTTGTTGTAGGTTGAGTTGTCGGTGTCGTTGTCGATGATGTTGTTGAATTGTTTTAAAATTATAAACTGATAGCTGAGTATGCATATAGTAGTTGTTGTTGTTGTTGTTTTATGTTGATTGATTCTCTTATATGATTTGTTGTCGTTTTATGTGGATTGATTCTCTTATATGATTTATTGTTGTTTTATGTTGATTGTGGATTGATTCTCTTATATGATTTGTTGTTGTTTTATGTTGATTGATTCTCTTATATGATTTGTTGCTTTTTATGTTGATTGATTCTCTTGTATGAATTGTTGCTATTTTATGTTGATTAATTCTTTTACATGAATTGTTGCTTATTATTATGGAATGTGAAATCTCACCCCTTCTATTGGAATTGCCGCCTTGTGGGCAAGTGCAGGTAATTAATCTTTAGTTGCTGTTGCTGTTGTGAGTGGCTACCCTCACTATGTCCTTAGGTGCTCTGATACGTAACGGGATGGGAACCTTTATAACCATTTTCTTTTCCTTACGTATTGATTATGATTTAATATTATTAAGTTTTCAGTTGAATTTATGTTGAGAAGTTTTTATGAGGCCTGCGTGCCAAAACTATTTTGATAACTTGAATTTTATCCGCTGCGAAGTTTAAATAATTTTGACTAGAATAAATTATCATTTATTCCGTTTTTTTGAGATTTTAAGAAATGTAGCATTCCGTTTATGTGATACTCTGATTTTATTTAAGAAATTTTTACTTTGGGAAAACGGGGTGTTACAAGCAGTTCTGTATCAAACTGCCTTTTGGAATAATGCGACTCTTGTCGCACGATTAGTGATAAGATTACCCCTGGATTAGAATTAAGTGCTACTGTAATATTAAGACGACCTGTAGAGCTATCAATTAATGTTTGATTTTGTTAATGGTGACGTATACAATTGTGTATGCTTTCTTTTTAATTATAAGAGATGATTTATGTGAATGCTTACGATATTACTATGTTTTGAGATGTTTGATGTGCTGCCATGCTGCCATATGTTATTGATTAAAAGCTGCATGTGTCATTATAAGAATTATGAGTTGTAATCCAAATTATTGGAGTTTATTTGAGATGTCTAAGGTTTAAGAAGTTGAGTCCATGCATATTCATTCAGAGACGAGGACTCATGCCCTAGGAGCTTTTGCTCAACAGAGACGAGAGCTTATGCTCTAGGAGTATTTTTATGCTCAACAGCGACGAGGGCTTATGCCCTAGGAGTATATTTATACTCAATAGCGACGAGAGCTTATGCCCTAGATTGGTACCACATGCATGTATAAGATGTCTAAGTTGCATAAGTCGAGTTGAAGTTGCATTGTCGAGTCAGACTAATAAGTTGAACTATGATGCTGAGTTATGATGATGACTATGAAGTTGATTAAAGATGTTATATGATTATTATTATGAATATATTTGACGTTTATGTTGTTAAATGTAATTATTGAATTATGTGTTTAATGTTATTGTTTTGTGAATCTCACCCCTTCTGCTTGGAAATGTTGTCTTCCCTATGGGTAACTTGCAGGTGATTAAGCTTTAGCTGCTGTTTGCTGTTGTGAGTGGCTAACCTCATGTGTCCTTAGGTGCTCTAATACGTAACGGGATGGGAACCTTTATAACCATTTTCTATTCCTTACGTATTGATTATGATTTAATATTATTAAGTTTTCAGTTGAATTTATGTTGAGAAGTTTTTATGAGGCCTGCGTGTCAAAACTATTTTGTTAACTTGAATTTTATCCGCTGCGAAGTTTGAATAATTTTGACTATCATCTTACGATGAATAAATCATTATTTATTCTATTTTTGAGAATTTAAGAAATGTAGCATTCCGTTTTATGTGATACTCTGATTTGATTATGAAATTTTTACTTTGGGAAAACGGGGTGTTACAATTGGTATCAGAGCAGGTCGGTCCGTCCGGCCAAGTAGTAGAGTCGAGTCGAGCCTAGTAGTGTTGTTTGACAATTTTGTATTGTCCTTGTTGTCTTGATTTGTTATTGTTGTGTAGAATCTTTGAGGTTGATCTTGTATGTTTTCCGTTGACGGGTATGGATGTAATCCTTGGTATGAACTGGTTGGAATACAACCATGTCCATATAGATTGTTTTAGTAAGACAGTACGTTTCTCTTCCGCTGAAGAAGAGAGTGGAGTTGATTTCTTAGCTACTAAGCAGCTGAAGCAGATAGAACACGACGGGATCCTGATGTTTTCCTTGATAGCATATTTGTCAGCAGAGAATCAAACGATGATTGATAAGCAGAAGGTGGTATGCAATTTTCCAGAAGTCTTTCCCGATGAAATTCCTGATGTGCCTCCAGAAAGAGACGTTGAATTTTCGATTGATCTTATTCCGGGAACGAAGCCTGTGTCTATGACACCTTATCGCATGTCAGCTTCTGAGTTGGCGGAGTTGAAGAAGCAGTTAGAAGATTTACTTGACAAGAAGTTTGTTAGACC
Source organism: Medicago arabica (assembly GCA_946800305.1). Lineage (NCBI taxonomy): Eukaryota > Viridiplantae > Streptophyta > Magnoliopsida > Fabales > Fabaceae > Medicago > Medicago arabica. Next base: position 13,518,821 of record OX326964.1, read on the forward strand.
AAGTGTATCACCTTGGGGAGCACCGGTATTACTAGTGAAGAAGAAAGACGGTAGTATGAGGTTGTGTATTGATTACCGACAGTTGAATAAAGTAACTATAAAGAATAGGTATCCACTTCCGAGAATTGATGATTTAATGGATCAGTTAGTGGGTGCACGTGTGTTTAGCAAGATTGATTTGAGATCGGGTTATCACCAGATTAAAGTGAAGGATGAAGATATGCAGAAGACAACCTTTAGGACACGTTATGGACATTATGAGTATAAAGTGATGCCTTTCGGCGTTACGAATGCACCTGGTGTGTTTATGGAGTACATGAACCGAATTTTTCATGCATTCTTGGGTCGATTCGTGGTTGTGTTCATCGATGATATTTTGATTTACTCCAAGTCTGAGGAAGAACATGATGAACATTTGAGGATAGTCTTGCAAGTGCTGAAGGAGAAGAAGCTTTATGCGAAATTATCAAAGTGTGAATTTTGGTTGAATGAGGTGAGTTTTCTTGGCCATGTCATTTCTGGTAAAGGTATTGCAGTTGATCCGTCTAAAGTTGAAGCAGTATCGCAATGGGAGACTCCTAAGTCGGTTACAGAAATTAGAAGCTTTTTGGGTTTAGCTGGTTATTATAGAAGGTTTATAGAAGGATTTTCTAAGTTGACACTTCCGTTAATGCAGTTGACTTGCAAAGGTAAAGCTTTCGTGTGGGATGTTCATTGTGAGAACAATTTTAATGAATTGAAGAAGCGTCTGACGACCGCTCCAGTTTTGATTTTGCCTAAGTCCGATGAACCTTTTGTTGTGTATTGCGATGCGTCCAAGTTGGGTTTAGGTGCTGTGCTTATGCAAGATGGTAAAGTGGTTGCTTATGCATCAAGACAGTTGAGAATTCATGAACGAAATTACCCTACTCACGATCTTGAATTAGCTGCAGTGGTATTTGTGCTTAAGATTTGGAGACATTACTTGTATGGTTCGAGATTTGAAGTGTTCAGCGATCACAAGAGCCTGAAGTATTTGTTTGATCAGAAGGAGTTGAATATGAGACAGCGAAGGTGGCTTGAGTTATTGAAGGATTGTGACTTTGGTTTGAATTATCATTCGGGTAAAGCTAACGTTGTTGCAGATGCCTTAAGTAGGAAGACTTTACATATGTCCGCTTTGATGGCTAAAGAGTTTGAGTTGCTGGAACAGTTTAGAGATTTGAGTTTAGTTTGTGAATGGTCACCTCAGAGTGTAAAGCTGGGAATGCTGAAGATTGATAGTGATTTCTTGAGAAACATTAAAGAAGCACAGAAGGTAGATGTTAAGCTTGTGGACTTGTTGGTTGCGAGTAATCAGACTGAAGAGAGTGACTTTAAGGTCGATGATCAAGGTGTGTTGAGGTTTCGTGGTAGGATTTGTATCCCAGATGATGACGAGATGAAGAAAATGATTCTTGAAGGGAGTCATAGAAGTAGCTTGAGTATTCACCCGGGAGCTACAAAAATGTACCATGATTTGAAGAAATTGTTTTGGTGGTCTGGATTGAAACGTGATGTGGCACAATTTGTGTACTCTTGTTTGATTTGTCAGAAGTCGAAAGTGGAACATCAGAAACCTGCTGGATTAATGACACCTTTAGATGTGCCAGAGTGGAAATGGGATAGTATATCCATGGATTTTGTGACGAGTTTGCCGAATACGCCTAAAGGGAATGACGCTATTTGGGTGATTGTTGACAGATTGACGAAGTCAGCGCATTTTATTCCGATTAACATCGGTTTTCCTATAGCTCAGTTGGCAGAGATTTATATTAGAGAAATAGTGAAGCTGCATGGTGTTCCTTCGAGCATCGTATCAGATAGAGACCTGAGGTTTACTTCTAGATTTTGGAAGAGTTTGCAAGAGGCTTTAGGTTCTAAGTTGAAGTTGAGTTCGGCGTATCATCCGCAGACAGATGGTCAGTCGGAAAGAACGATTCAGTCGTTAGAAGATTTGCTGAGAGTTTGTGTACTTGAGCAAGGAGGGACTTGGGATAGTCATCTTCCGTTGATAGAGTTCACGTACAATAACAGTTATCATTCTAGTATCGGAATGACACCTTTCGAGGCTTTGTATGGTCGGAGGTGTAGAACTCCATTGTGTTGGTTTGAGTCAGGTGAGAATGTGGTTTTAGGACCAGAGATTGTTCAACAGACTACAGAGAAGGTGAGAATGATTCAAGAAAAGATGAAGGTGTCGCAGAGTCGACAAAAGAGCTATCATGACAAGCGTAGGAAAGACCTTGAGTTTCAAGAGGGAGATCATGTATTCCTAAGAGTTACTTCCATGACCGGTGTGGGTCGAGCATTGAAGTCCAAGAAGTTAACTCCAAAGTTTATTGGTCCGTATCAGATATCAGAGAGAATTGGAACAGTGGCGTATCGAGTAGGTCTACCGCCGCACCTCTCGAATTTGCATGATGTGTTTCATGTGTCGCAACTTCGGAAGTATGTTCCGGATCCATCTCATGTGATTCAAAGGGATGATGTGCAAGTTAGAGATAACCTTACAGTTGAGACCTTACCAGTGAGGATCGAAGGCCGTGAAGTGAAGAGGTTGAGAGGCAAGGAGATACCTCTTGTGAAAGTTGTGTGGGACGGAGCAACTGGTGAAAGCCTGACGTGGGAGCTAGAGAGTAAGATGCAGGAGTCTTATCCTGAGTTGTTTACTTAAGGAAAATTTTCGAGGACGAAAATCTTATAAGTTGGAGAGAGTTGTAACGCCCGTTTTGATTATTTTAATTATTTTATATAGCATAGAGAATATTATATGATTTGGTGTGAATTAAGTAAATTATATGATTTATGTGATTTTATGAGGTGTTGTGACTTATTTTATTGTTTAATAAAATAAGATTTGAAAATAAAATAAATATTAAGTTGTGAGGTTGTTTTTAGAATTAGATAAAATTATGAGAGATTAAGTAAAATAAGATAAAATAAAACAAAAAGTGATTTAAAAGGGAGAATTAGGTTTAGAATTGTACAGAACGTACAATTCAGCTTTTGGGAGAAAACGAGAGAAAACAGAAGAAAAGAACCAGAGAGGCTACTGCTCAATTTTCTTAAGGTAAGGTGCCTATCATTACAATTTCATTAGAACATGTAATTCATGATTATAGTTAACAGATTCTAGGGTTAATTCATGTGAATTGAGGATTTGAGAATTAGGTCAAAAGTGAGGAATTGAGGTTTAGATGATGAAGAACTGTACCATTGTTGTAGAAAACTGTTTACAGACCATAGGGTAACCTCTGTACATCACCTTAGGCGAATTTAAAGATTAACATGATGAAAATTGGGGTTTTTGGTGAAAATTGTCGTAAACCCGTAACAGTTCTGTCGTCGCTCGCCACAGCGAGCAACCAGCTCGCCACGACGAGTACTCATCAGATCGCGAGGTGAGCCAAATGCTTCGCCATAGCGAGCAGTACCCTGGAGCTCGCGAGGCGAGAAACCCACTCGCCATAGCGAGTAACCCCTAGTGGTGCGCGAGGCGAGCAACTCCACTCGCCATAGCGAGTAGCACCCTGATGCTCGCAAGGCGAGCAGTTCAACTAACCGTAGCGAGTGACCTGTAATGGCTCGCAAGGCGAGAGATCCCACTCGCCATAGCGAGCAGTTCTGTATCAGACTGCCTTTTGGAATAATGCGACTCTTGTCGCACGATTAGTGATGAGATTACCCCTGGATTAGAATTAAGTACTACTGTAATATTAAGACGACCTGTAGAGCTGTCAATTAATGCTTGATTTTGTTAATGGTGACGTATACAATTGTGTATGCTTTCTTTTGAATTATAAGAGATGATTTATGTGAATGCTTACGATATTACTATGTTTTGCGATGTTTGATGTGCTGCCATGCTGCCATATGTTATTGATTAAAAGTTGCATGTGTCAATTATAAGAATTATGAGTTGTAATCCAAATTATTGGAGTTTATTTGAGATGTCTAAGGTTTAAGAAGTTGAGTCCATGCATATTCATTCAGAGACGAGGGCTCATGCCCTAGGAGCTTTTGCTCAACAGAGACGAGAGCTTATGCTCTAGGAGTATTGTTATGCTCAACAGCGACGAGGGCTTATGCCCTAGGAGTATATTTATACTCAATAGCGACGAGGGCTTATGCCCTATATTGGTACCACATGCATGTATAAGATGTCTAAGTTGCATAAGTCGAGTTGAAGTTGCATTGTCGAGTCAGACTAATAAGTTGAACTATGATGTTGAGTTATGATGATGATTATGAAGTTGATTAAAGATGTTATATGATTATTATTATTATGAATATATTTGACGTTTATGTTGTTAAATGTAATTATTGAATTATGTGTTTAATGTTATTGTTTTGTGAATCTCACCCCTTCTACTTGGAAATGTTGTCTTCCCTATGGGTAACTTGCAGGTGATTAAGCTTTAGCTGTTGTTTGCTGTTGTGAGTGGCTACCCTCACTGTGTCCTTAGGTGCTCTGATACGTAACGGGATGGGAACATTTATAACCATTTTCTATTCCTTACGTATTGATTATGATTTAATATTATTAAGTTTTCAGTTGAATTTATGTTGAGAAGTTTTTATGAGGCCTGCGTGCCAAAACTATTTTGTTAACTTGAATTTTATCCGCTGCGAAGTTTGAATAATTTTGACTATCATCTTACGAAGAATAAATCATTATTTATTCTATTTTTGAGAATTTAAGAAATGTAGCATTCCGTTTTATGTGATACTCTGATTTAATTATGAAATTTTTACTTTGGGAAAACGGGGTGTTACATCGTCCACCTCCAAAAAGATGACATGTGTTGAAGTTCTTAAATAAAATATTTCTATCAAAGGTTATTTTTATATCGTTGCCACAAACATGGGTGGAGGCCTAATCCATTTCTATTACAAAGTGACATCAGGGCTGGTGGATACAGTAATTTCGCTGCCTTCACTTGTGGTAATCAAATGTGAAGGTTTCCCACAAACAAAATTAAATTATTACCATATGGAGGATCGCGCTGCCATCCATCGTCCTCATTCCTGTTAGGGTAGACTCATGCAGACAATGATAAAGGTGAACCAAAGTCATCCCTTCCCATGACCACCTATTCATCCGAGTCAGGTCCACGATCGCCTCAAAAAATATCAACTCAATGTGTATGTTCGTCTTAGAACAACGTACACCCAAGAAGATAAAGCATAAAAACTCCAAACAACATAGTATAAGCAATATATGCGCCAAACTCCTTCTTGCACGCCTTCACAGCAACAACCTCCCCAATACCTAACCACCTCACCATCAAGTTCACCCCATGCTCCTAAGACACCTTATTCTCATAGTCTATCAGACGCCCTTCAATGGGAATGTAGAGAAGATTAGCCACATCGTTCAAGGTGATTGTCATCTCTCCCACCGGTATATGGAAACTACTAGTCTCTGGGTGCCACCTCTCGCACTGTGTTGTGATCTTTGCATGCATTACAATCTTATACGCTGTATATAACAAATAATGTAATCTAGATGCCCTGAGAGGATTCTAAAACCAATCCATACTCATAGCTTGGCGGCTAAGCTCTCCCACCTTATGCCCATGATTTATGCATCTAAATCCACGGTCAAAGCAAATCTAAAAAACAAATAAATTAATTACTTGATCATTTAATTACTTATATACTTAATATTTAATCACTTAACAATAAAACAAATAATCACTTAAACACATAAACACTTAACGTTTGACAATAAAAAAAATGTATCACTTAGACACATAAACACTTAACATTTAATCAGTTAACAATAAAAAAATGTATCACTTAACACATATACACTTAATATTAAAAATTTACTAAATCAATAATATTAAATAAAAAGTTAGAAGAATAAAAGCACTTACATTATCAGTGTTATACTAGAGCGACACTACAACATAAAATCAAGATGATTGTTAAGTTGACTTACACCCAGCCCCATTCGTACAGAGACCATACTTTCAACTCTATCCCACTCTTCCCAATCATCTTCATCGAAACAAAAACCTATGCCATCGGAACCACGCAAAAAACATGTCAGAGCCTCTGAGCACGCCGAAGAAGATGACTGGATCTCCCCTACACGCAATTCCTTTAATTCGAACATAATCAATGAGGTTGATCTCTCCTGCACACAACTCCTCTAATTCGAACATAATCAATGAAGTTATATTTTTTCAACCACCATAATCAAATCAACATAAGCACCACAAATCACCTCAACATCATCATCAACCAACACACACGTAACCGGAATCTAAAGTTTCCTTCTCCTTTTATCCAAGGAGGCGCAGTACTCAATGGTCCCCACATAAGCCATGCATCGGGAGATGGCTTCCTATGATTGGCGCTTGATCGAATATAGGTTGATGATGTCGTCAGTAGTATGTATGATGACCAAATAGAGGCCCATCCATTTAAGGAGATCTATTGTTATTCTATATGGGTGCTCTACGGACAACATAGGGTGTATTGTCACTTGCTTAGCGGGTGAAAAAGCAGTATGGGTTTGTGTAGGACATCCTTAAACATCCATCATTTGTACAACCTATTCCTACATAGCATGTCGTATAAGCTTTCAGAGACTACCGTGTGCATCAATCAATGGGGTCCGAGGGTAGATGATCAGTGGTATCATGTCACTGGTTATATGGATTGGTATGGCCGGGTGTCTCACCTGAAGATTGTGCCACCTATTGATGGATCTCCTCCCAGGCCGAAGAATCGGGAGTAGATTATTGCGGAGGCGAGCATGCTAGAATTATGCCTGACTCATTGGAGATTATCAAGGCCTGCATTCAAATTGCAGTTCAGGCATTGGCTAAGAGGAACGAGTTGAGCAGGTAGGATCTGCTGGAGGCCTTAAGCCAGATTAGAAGTACGGGTCTTCCAGCCTTGACATATTCTATCACCAGGACACAAGGCAGATGCCGAGGCGGAGGCAGCCTAGGAAACCTTGACTTTTATTTCACTTTATATACATTTTGACTTTGTTGATGTAACCTAATGCCATTTTGTTATGATGCATTTTGATTTGGTTCTAATCTAATTTAATGACATTTGATCGTGTTTATATGATTAATTGTGTTAAATTTAATGTGCTCGTTTTACAATTTAATTGAATGAATGTATGTTTGAATTAGAAAATGATTGAAAAATTGTATGTTTGAATGTATACAGGAAAATGTATGCCTTTCAGAATGTTGCAGCCACCGCCTCTACCTTCAGGGCATAGCTGCAGTTAATTTCAATTGAGCCAGTGGTAGTTAACTACCATTGAGGCCAGCTGGAGTTAACGCAGCTGGGTCAGCTGCAGTTGGGGGATAATTTGTGTGGATTTTAATCCATCGACAATTTTTGTGGTCCACAATCCACACAGATGTCTATAAATTGGTAGTGGTTGCAATAGTGCTTCTCATTTTATTTATTTTCTTCCCATAAACTTGATGCACACTTTCGTGTTTATTTTGATTAGTGTAATTGCGCAATGGCAAGTGTATCAGTCGTTTTCATCAAATATTAAAGTTAGTAATTAGAGCATTGTATCCACATGGATTCTCCTTTCGTCCGAAAAATTCTAGTTAATTATTTTTGTAAGTTTGACAGTATAAAAGTTATTTGCAATAGAGCGAATTTACCTATTTTGGTTGCAGAAAAGTAAGCAGCGGTTAGGATTCTTCAAATCCCCTCGATATATTCATTGTTGGATAATATGTAATTTAAATTTTGCGTTTATTTATATTTTGGTGACTATAAAACCACTGGGTACCTAATTAGGCTTTTCCCTCCGATGGCTAACTGCACCTGCTGATCGCACGGTGATCCTTACATTCGGGGTCTTGTTAATTCAAAGGTAATTAAGACATAGACTTTATATTGGCTTTCTAGTGTTTACCAAGGCAATGAAGTCCAAGGTTCCGTTAGGTCTTCCCATCTATGAATCTTAGGACACTCATATCACACTCTCTCTACGCTTACTTAATAGTTCTACAAACGGGCAGCCCTAATCTACATCTACCTTACTAAGGGTTTCAAGAGAATGGTCTTACTAGGTTATAGCTTTAAGTCAGACATCTAGGTGCTTGTTTCCCTAATTACTAACCTGTTAATTCCTAGCTTCGGTAATGCACAACACAACCCAATGGGTACCTACGTCTAGGGTCAACAATTCATATGGTATCTTTGCCTAATTAATAATCACTTACTTCCTAGATAGATAGTTATCAGTAAAGGGATATAAATATTAAGATATAAGCTTAGTGATAGAAATATTAGGCCATGTCATAACCTAAGTACCTAATATAGGGTTGCACCTCTCACAGAAATAAAGACTATAATCTAATAAAACTCTATATTGGACAAAAGCATAAATAAAATAAATAACCGACAAATTAAATTAAATAAATATCCAATAAAATTATATAGAGGTTCATCTTAGAACTCTAACCTAAAAAGATTTAGTTACACATGGTAACTAAAAACAAATTACTAAAGATAAAAACATACCCTAGAAAACCAAGGAGAAAATAGAAACTATCCTGACGCTCCAAAGTTGCCTAGCTCTTGAACCGCTCTAGTTATGAATGAGAAATTTTGAATGAGGAAGGCTGGTATTTATAGTGAGAGTTTCTGCCTGGGTTTGGGCTAAAAGTGCGGGCTTTATCTAAAACGGAAGGAAGAAAAGACAGTTGCACCCTGATGAGTAAAACCGTAAGTGTACGGTTCTACCGAAGTAGTAAAAATAGAGTATCGTTCCAAGAGGGAGTTGTTCAATTTAATTAACTTTTAAAAGATGATTAGAGAAAAGTTCAGTTGTAAAAGTTTGATTTTTAACGGAGAAAAAAAATAATAAAAGACGCCTTGGGATTATTGGTCCATCTTAATGACAAGTTCTTCACAAACAAACCCTAAACCGTTAATTTTATATTGGACCTACTTTCTAAAGACAAGTTTCTCTTAAGCGTATCAAAGCTTCCCTCGAAGTCATTGAGTGTGTTCCTCTAGCAACCATGCCTATTCTCATGGTTGATTGCTATTAGAATCCTTGAAGAGCGAAACTTTATGTGTCTCAAGGTTTGCTAGACTATTCTCATGTTTCGCAACCCTTGTCTAATTTCACTTGTTCCAATATCAAAGCTCCGCGTTCGGTTTATGAATTGATATTTATGATGATGAATTAACAAATACTAACCCTCCGCGTTCGCTTTATGAGTTTGATATTTGTTAATTCATTATAAAAACGGTGAAATTAGATTAGAAAGTAGAATTATATAAAACTAGGGTTCAAGGCTTGGTTTGATTAGAATTATGTCATTAAGACTTTTCCAACAATTCCAAGACAAGAAGAGTCTACTCACACATGTTCATCGTAAACATGGAGGAGAAAAAGAAGAACATAAAATAACAAGAAAATAAAAGAAAGAACTTTTATTAAGAAAGACAATTGTCACTATTGAATTCCAAGAACAAAAGATGAATTGTTGTGATATCTAGCTACTCTATTTATAGTTTACAATGACTTAAGCCCTAAGAAAATACATCACTAGAATGTTCCACAAGAAATCACGGGCTTTTAGGTCAGAAATAAACTAATAGGTAGCTTGTCCATAAAGCAAAAGCAACAAATGAAGATCCTGGGGGTTGGCACGGCCGTGTGTGTAACGCCCTAGTTGTTGATTATTTTATTTCAATTGATTTTAGTAAGTTTATGTGATTTTAAATAATTTATGTTTATTTTATGGTGTGTTATATTTTATTATATAGTTATATTTATTATTTAATTAAAATAGGCAGGAATTATAATTATTAGAAGGTTGGGGATTAAAATGAATTATTAAATAATTTAATAGGAGTTAATTAGAATTAAGGAGAAGTTAATAGGTATTAATAAGGGAAGAAAGAGTCAGAACCAGTTTTACGTAGAAACAGTGAGAAAAACAAGAAAAGGGAGAAAAACCTAGAAGAAGAGGGAAGAAACAAGAGGAGGGAAGAACGCTGCTTTTCAGGAAGATAATCTAAGGTAAGGGTGAGACTAACTCTCAACTTTAGGTTCTTAATTCGTTGATGAATGTAGAGTTGTTAGGGTTGATAAATTGAATTAGATTAAGATGAATTGATGCCAATAACTTAATGAATTCATGAATTGTTGAGTTTTTTTGGTTTTAGGTTAAGAAAGTTATGATAATTGCTATAAGGTAAGGATTTGTGTTGGTTGATACATGTTTCTGTGTTGTTTAGATTGCTATGTTGTATATAGAATCTGTAAACATAATTGTAATTCAGTTTGGGTGATTAAAGGGGTCAAAGTTTGGGTTTTTGGGGTGAAACTAGGCTGAAATCGCACTTTTGAAAAGCTGTTTTTTTGACCTAATGCTGACAAAATCGTGGCACGATTTTGCAACCGTGGCACGATTTGAAATGCCGAATGTTGGGTTTTCTGGTCATGAAAATCGTGGCACGTTTTCCAAAATCGTGGCACGATTTCTGTAAACTTTTTCTTCGATTGTTCACTATTTTTCACTTGTTTCTGTTTTGAATTAGCTTTTGGTGTAAACATGAAAGTTGTAGATAATTGAGTTAGCTTTCTAATGGATTTTGTTTGACTTGAAAAAGATTTGTAGATTTTGAGTTATGATAAAAATAGTCCAAGTGGGTCTTCAAGAACTTTAAGAAAACTTAGCATAACTAATCCCAAGTTAGTCCCAAAAACTTATGGTTGGTTTCCCAACTTCAAACTTAAGTATTAGAGGTTAAATTGAGGTGTTTTATGATTATTTGGCTTATGTCTTGTTGATTAGACTTGATTGGTTTTGAAGGATGTTTTCGACTTTGATATTAACGTATATGTTACTATGTTGTTGATTGTCGTTGTTTGAATTAAAGTGTCGTGATGTCTAAGTTGTGGAGTAAGTCATAACTATATAGTTATGCACCTTTGTAGTCGGTGTTGAGTTGTATGTAGATATACACAAGTGAGTCCATTTCATACTCATACCCCTGTTGAGGGCTCACGCCCTAGAGTGTTTTCACTCAACCGTTGAGGGCTTATGCCCTGGAGTGTTTATCACTCAATCGTTGAGGGCTTATGCCCTGGAATGTTATTTCATTCAACCGTTGGGGGCTTATGCCCCGGAATGCTTAGCATTCAACGCGCGTAAAATGGTACCACATGCATTTGCATTAGTTGCATTGTTGTTGTCGTTGTAGTTGTTGTAGTTGTTGTCGTTGTTGTTGTTGTCGGTTGAGTTGTCGGTGTCGTTGTTGACCATGTTGTTGAATTGTTCAATTAATAATGATAATTGATTATTCATTATACTGTTGCTGTTGAGTTTAATTGGTGAATTATGTTATCTATTGTTGTTTGTGAATCTCACCCCTTCTGCTGGAATTGCCGCCTTGTGGGCAAGTGCAGGTAATGAAGATTAGTAGAGATGTCGGCTCAAGTGTCTTAGGGCTCTGATACGTAACGGGACGGGAATCTGTTGCTTGTTTTCTCTTTCCTTACGTATTAATTTTGATTTATGAAACTTTTGATGAGGCCTGCGTGCCAAAGATTATTTAGTTGCTTTAAATTAATTCCGCTGCGAAGTTTTGAAGTTAATTATTATTGACTATTTTATTGGAGAATATTTATTCATCCGCTAATTTGGAGATTTTATTTGAATGAAAATGTAGCATTCCGTTTTTGGTGAAAGACTCTGATTTAATTTGTTAATTAATACTGTTGGGAGAACGGGGTGTTACAATTGGTATCAGAGCAGGTCGGTCCGTCCGGCCAAGTAGTAGAGTCGAGTCGAGCCTAGTAGAGTCGTGTGACAATTCTGTATTGTCTTTGATGTCCTGGTTGTTGTTGTAGTGTAGATTTTCGCGATGGCTGGAAGGAATGATGTCGCACTTGCTGCTGCTCTACAAGCGATGGCTCAAGCTGTGGGTCAACAGAATAATGCTGGTGGTAACGACGGTGTTCGCATGTTGGAAACCTTCCTGAGGAACCATCCACCAACTTTCAAGGGCAGGTATGACCCTGATGGAGCGCAGACATGGTTGAAAGAGGTTGAAAGAATCTTTAGAGTGATGCAATGCACTGATGTTCAGATGGTGCGATTTGGCACACATATGCTGGCTGAGGAGGCTGATGATTGGTGGGTGAGTGTGCAACCAGTGCTAGGGAATGGAGGAGCGGTGATCACGTGGGCTGTGTTCAGAAGAGAGTTTCTGAATAGGTATTTTCCGGAAGATGTCCGAGGTAAGAAGGAGATTGAATTTCTGGAACTGAAGCAAGGTGATATGTCAGTAACAGAGTATGCTGCCAAGTTTGTTGAGTTGGCAAAGTTTTACCCGCATTACACTCCTGAGACTGCTGAGTTCTCTAAGTGTATTAAGTTTGAGAATGGTCTGCGTGCTGAGATTAAGCGGGCCATTGGTTATCAGAAGATCCGCAATTTTTCTGAATTGGTGAGTAGCTGCAGGATTTACGAAGAGGATACGAAAGCTCACTATAAAGTGCTTAATGAAAGGAAGAGTAAGAATCAGCAGAACCGTCCTAAGCCTTACAGTGCTCCTGCTGATAAGGGGAAACAACGGGTAAATGATGAGAGGAGGCCCAGGAAGAATGAGACTCCTGCTGAAGTTGTCTGCTACAAGTGTGGCGAGAAAAGCCACAAGAGTAATGCTTGCCACCGTGATGAGAAGAAATGCTTCCGATGTGGGAAGAAAGGACATACAATAGCTGAATGCAAACGTGGTGATATTGTCTGTTTCAATTGTGATGAAGAGGGTCATCTTAGTTCACAATGCAAGAAGCCTAAGAAGGCTCAGTTTGGAGGGAAAGTGTTTGCATTGTCTGGTACGCAGACGGACAATGAGGATCGACTTATTCGAGGTACTTGTTATTTTGATGATACCCCTTTAATTGCTATTATAGATACTGGTGCTACGCATTGTTTTATTGCTGTTAGTTGTGCTTCTAAGTTGGGACTTACCATGTCTAATATGGATGGAGAAATGATTGTTGAAACTCCAGCTAAGGGTTCAGTGACTACTTCTCTTGTTTGTTTAAGTTGTCCACTGTCTGTATTTGGTAGAAATTTTGAAGTTGATCTCGTATGTTTACCGTTGACGGGTATGGACGTAATCCTTGGGATGAACTGGTTAGAGTATAACCATGTCCTCATCAATTGTTTTAGTAAGACAGTACGTTTCTCTTCCGCTGAAGAAGAGAGTGAAGTTGATTTCTTGAGTACTAAGCAGTTGAAGCAGATAAAGCGCGATGGAATTATGATGTTTTCCTTGTTAGCATATTTGTCAGTGGAGAATCAAGCAGTGATTGATAGCCTACCAGTCGTGAATGAATTTCCAGAAGTTTTTCCTGATGAGATTCCCGATGTGCCGCCAGAAAGGGAAGTTGAATTTTCAATTGATCTTGTTCCGGGTACGAAGCCTGTGTCGATGGCTCCTTACCGTATGTCAGCAGCTGAGTTGGCAGAGTTGAAGAAGCAGTTGGAAGACCTACTTGATAAGAAGTTTGTAAGACCGAGTGTTTCACCTTGGGGAGCGCCGGTGTTGTTGGTTAAGAAGAAAGATGGTAGCATGAGGCTGTGTATAGATTACCGCCAGTTGAATAAAGTGACGATAAAGAATAGGTATCCGCTTCCGAGAATTGATGACTTGATGGATCAATTAGTGGGTGCCCGTGTGTTTAGTAAGATCGATTTGAGATCAGGTTACCATCAGATCAAGGTGAAGGATGAAGATATGCAGAAGACAGCGTTCAGAACGCGATATGGTCACTATGAGTATAAGGTGATGCCTTTCGGTGTTACTAATGCACCTGGTGTATTTATGGAGTATATGAACAGGATTTTCCATGACTTTTTGGATAGATTTGTTGTTGTTTTTATTGATGATATTCTGATTTATTCTAAGACTGAAGAAGAGCATGTAGAGCATTTGAAGATTGTTTTGCAGGTGTTGAAAGAAAAGAAGTTGTATGCCAAGTTATCCAAATGTGAGTTCTGGTTAAGTGAAGTAAGTTTTCTTGGCCACATTATTTCTGGTAGTGGTATTGCGGTTGACCCGTCGAAAGTTGAAGCGGTATCGCAATGGGAGACTCCGAGGTCAGTTACAGAGATTAGAAGTTTTCTGGGCTTAGCAGGTTATTACCGCAGATTTATCGAAGGATTTTCGAAGTTGGCACTTCCTTTGACACAGTTGACCTGTAAGGGTAAGGCTTTTGTGTGGGATACTAAGTGTGAGAATAGTTTCAATGAGTTGAAGCAACGGTTGACGACTGCTCCGATTTTAATTTTACCGAAGTCAGATGAACCTTTTGTTGTGTATTGTGATGCGTCCAAGTTAGGTTTAGGTGGTGTACTTATGCAGGATGGTAAGGTGGTGGCTTATGCTTCGAGACAATTGAGGATACATGAGAAGAACTATCCTACACATGATTTAGAGTTGGCTGCTGTAGTTTTTGTGTTAAAAATTTGGAGGCATTATTTGTACGGTTCCAGATTTGAGGTGTTTAGCGATCATAAGAGTTTGAAATATTTATTTGATCAAAAGGAGTTGAATATGAGACAGAGAAGGTGGCTTGAGTTGTTGAAGGACTATGATTTTAGTTTGAACTATCACCCAGGTAAGGCGAATGTGGTTGCAGATGCTCTGAGCAGGAAGACGTTGCACATGTCTGCCATGATGATTAAGGAATTGGAGTTGCTTGAGCAGTTTAGAGATTTGAGTATAGTTTGTGAACTGGCACCTCAGAGTGTGCAGTTGGGTATGTTGAAGATCAATAATGAATTCTTGAATAGTATCAAGGAAGCGCAGGAAGCTGATGTTAAGTTGGTAGACCTGATGGTTGCTAGTAATGAAGCGGAAGATAGTGATTTCCAGGTTGATGATAAAGGTGTGTTAAGATTTCGAGGCAGAATTTGTATTCCTGATGACGATGAGTTGAAAAAGTTGATTTTGGAAGAAAGTCACAGGAGTAGCTTAAGTATTCATCCGGGAGCTACGAAGATGTACCACGACTTGAAGAAATTGTTTTGGTGGTCTGGATTGAAGCGAGATGTCGCGCAGTTTGTTTATGCATGTTTGACTTGTCAGAAATCTAAAGTTGAACATCAGAAGCCTGCAGGGTTGTTGACACCATTAGATGTGCCAGAATGGAAGTGGGATAGCATATCCATGGATTTTGTAACGAGCTTACCGAATACTCCGAAGGGGCATGATGCCATTTGGGTAGTTGTTGACAGGTTAACCAAGTCAGCACATTTTATTCCGATCAATATCAATTATCCAGTAGCTCAGTTGGCAGAGATTTATATTCATAGTATTGTGAAGCTGCATGGTGTTCCATCGAGTATTGTGTCGGATAGAGATCCGAGGTTTACTTCAAGGTTTTGGAAGAGTTTGCAGGAGGCTTTGGGTTCTAAGTTGAAGTTGAGTTCGGCTTATCATCCTCAAACAGATGGTCAGTCAGAGAGGACGATTCAGTCGCTGGAAGATTTGTTAAGAGTGTGTGTACTTGAGCAAGGTGGAGCTTGGGATAGTCATCTACCGTTGATTGAGTTCACGTACAACAACAGTTATCATTCGAGTATTGGTATGGCACCATTTGAAGCTTTGTATGGTCGGAGGTGTAGAACTCCGTTGTGTTGGTTTGAATCGGGAGAAAGTATAGTGTTGGGACCAGAATTAGTCCAGCAGACTACAGAGAAAGTTAAGCTGATAAGAGAACAGATGAAAGCGTCGCAGAGTCGGCAAAAGAGTTACCATGACAAGCGTAGAAAGGAACTTGAGTTTCAAGAGGGAGATCATGTGTTCTTGAGAGTCACTCCCATGACAGGTGTAGGTCGTGCGTTGAAGTCGAAGAAGTTGACTCCGAAGTTTATTGGTCCTTATCAGATATCGGAGAGGATTGGGCCAGTGGCATATCGAATAGGTTTGCCACCACATCTTTCGAATCTTCATGATGTGTTTCATGTGTCGCAGTTGCGGAAGTACGTAGCGGATCCTTCGCATGTTATACCAAGGGATGACGTGCAGGTTAGAGACAACCTTACGGTGGAGACTTTACCGTTGAGGATTGATGATCGTAAGGTGAAGAAGTTGAGAGGCAAGGAGATATCTCTGGTGAGAGTTGTTTGGGGTGGAGTAACTGGTGAAAGCTTGACTTGGGAGCTGGAGAGTAAGATGCTAGAGTCTTATCCTGAGTTGTTTGCTTGAGGTAATATTTCGAGGACGAAATTCTTTAAGTGGGGGAGAGTTGTAACGCCCTAGTTGTTGATTATTTTATTTCAATTGATTTTAGTAAGTTTATGTGATTTTAAATAATTTATGTTTATTTTATGGTGTGTTATATTTTATTATATAGTTATATTTATTATTTAATTAAAATAGGAAGGAATTATAATTATTAGAAGGTTGGGGATTAAAATGAATTATTAAATAATTTAATAGGAGTTAATTAGAATTAAGGAGAAGTTAATAGGTATTAATAAGGGAAGAAAGAGTCAGAACCAGTTTTACGTAGAAACAGTGAGAAAAACAAGAAAAGGGAGAAAAACCTAGAAGAAGAGGGAAGAAACAAGAGGAGGGAAGAACGCTGCTTTTCAGGAAGATAATCTAAGGTAAGGGTGAGACTAACTCTCAACTTTAGGTTCTTAATTCGTTGATGAATGTAGAGTTGTTAGGGTTGATAAATTGAATTAGATTAAGATGAATTGATGCCAATAACTTAATGAATTCATGAATTGTTGAGTTTTTTTGGTTTTAGGTTAAGAAAGTTATGATAATTGCTATAAGGTAAGGATTTGTGTTGGTTGATACATGTTTCTGTGTTGTTTGGATTGCTATGTTGTATATAGAATCTGTAAACATAATTGTAATTCAGTTCGGGTGATTAAAGGGGTCAAAGTTTGGGTTTTTGGGGTGAAACTAGGCTGAAATCGCACTTTTGAAAAGCTTTTTTTTTGACCTAATGCTGACAAAATCGTGGCACGATTTTGCAACCGTGGCACGATTTGAAATGCCGAATGTTGGGTTTTCTGGTCATGAAAATCGTGGCACGTTTTCCAAAATCGTGGCACGATTTCTGTAAACTTTTTCTTCGATTGTTCACTATTTTTCACTTGTTTCTGTTTTGAATTAGCTTTTGGTGTAAACATGAAAGTTGTAGATAATTGAGTTAGCTTTCTAATGGATTTTGTTTGACTTGAAAAAGATTTGTAGATTTTGAGTTATGATAAAAATAGTCCAAGTGGGTCTTCAAGAACTTTAAGAAAACTTAGCATAACTAATCCCAAGTTAGTCCCAAAAACTTATGGTTGGTTTCCCAACTTCAAACTTAAGTATTAGAGGTTAAATTGAGGTGTTTTATGATTATTTGGCTTATGCCTTGTTGATTAGACTTGATTGGTTTTGAAGGATGTTTTCGACTTTGATATTAACGTATATGTTACTATGTTGTTGATTGTCGTTGTTTGAATTAAAGTGTCGTGATGTCTAAGTTGTGGAGTAAGTCATAACTATATAGTTATGCACCTTTGTAGTCGGTGTTGAGTTGTATGTAGATATACACAAGTGAGTCCATTTCATACTCATACCCCTGTTGAGGGCTCACGCCCTGGAGTGTTTTCACTCAACCGTTGAGGGCTTATGCCCTGGAGTGTTTATCACTCAATCGTTGAGGGCTTATGCCCTGGAATGTTATTTCATTCAACCGTTGGAGGCTTATGCCCCGGAATGCTTAGCATTCAACGCGCGTAAAATGGTACCACATGCATTTGCATTAGTTGCATTGTTGTTGTCGTTGTAGTTGTTGTAGTTGTTGTCGTTGTTGTTGTTGTCGGTGTCGTTGTTGACCATGTTGTTGAATTGTTCAATTAATAATGATAATTGATTATTCATTATACTGTTGCTGTTGAGTTTAATTGGTGAATTATGTTATCTATTGTTGTTTGTGAATCTCACCCCTTCTGCTGGAATTGCCGCCTTGTGGGCAAGTGCAGGTAATGAAGATTAGTAGAGATGTCGGCTCAAGTGTCTTAGGGCTCTGATACGTAACGGGACGGGAATCTGTTGCTTGTTTTCTCTTTCCTTACGTATTAATTTTGATTTATGAAACTTTTGATGAGGCCTGCGTGCCAAAGATTATTTAGTTGCTTTAAATTAATTCCGCTGCGAAGTTTTGAAGTTAATTATTATTGACTATTTTATTGGAGAATATTTATTCATCCGCTAATTTGGAGATTTTATTTGAACGAAAATGTAGCATTCCGTTTTTGGTGAAAGACTCTGATTTAATTTGTTAATTAATACTGTTGGGAGAACGGGGTGTTACAGTGTGGCTGGTGGCACGGGCCGTGCCAAGCTTCTGACTTAGGGGAAATATATTTTTGCTCTGAATCGTCGTATTTTCAGCCCGAATCAGCTCCAAATCCTCTTTCTTTTGCTCCAAGACTGAATCTTTAGAATATTTGTTCCTGAAATTAAATATCTTGCAATTGAAGTAAAATAGCTCTAAAAAGGAAATAATATTAAATAAAACAAAATCAAATATAAATAAAACAGACTCAAATATTATATTAAAAACACTAAATATTGACTCATCACACCCCAAGTTTTTGCATGCACGGGGCGCATGACTGATGCATGGGGCACATAGCTTGCAACCCCATGCATGCCCTAGGTGCATAAGAAATGCCCTAGGCGCATGGTGTCTTCCTTCCAGGCCCAATTTCCGATTTTCGATCGTTTTTAGGTCTTCGTCTTCAAATAACTTACCTTGGTACTTGGAGAATATAATTCCTCCCACTTGTAAGTCTTTTGAGGCCTCTTTAATTTTTATTCTTGTCTCTTGAATCTTCGCAATTCTTCGGTTGTTCTTGATTTGCCGATTTGCATGATTTCTTCGTGAATTACTCCAAAACACCCCTTCATATTGCTATGTTTCGAAACAACTAGAATTACAGACTCAAATATAGAAAACATTACAAAAATCCTAAAATCATAGGCAATCGTTCTAATACTCCTCCTTTTTGCTGCAATTTCCTACTAAAATAAACTAAATAACATGCTAAGAATAACGTAAGATGAACTGTCATCAAAACTTCACATACAAAATTTTCCCGGGCAGATCTAAGCACGATGTTTGTTATAAGATGTGTGGTGGTGGAGATAATATGTCTTAACATTGTTGTTTTGAACACCTTTTCTAACATCTTGATGCATCTTAAAAACTCAACAAAGAACTGTGAAAAATTTATGCGCGAATTCTAGAAAAATAAAGAGGTTGTTATGAGCTAGATTTTGTTGGTTTGCCGTTACTAATATAAAAATATGTTAGTTTGCATAGGCCAGCAGGTTCCAGCTCAAAAACACCATCTTCAAAAATCTTTATCATGTTGTTTGATTTTTATTTATTTGTATAAGTTTGAGAATTAGGTGTTATTAAGAAAGGCAAAATGCAGTGGTAGCTAAGTGCAGCTGGCCCAACTGCAGTTAACTACCGTTGGTGCGGCGGTATTTAACTACCACCAAAAAAGTCAAATGATAGTTAACTATTATAGGAGGTATTTGCGTTGATTCATTGTGTTTTTAAAAAACTGAGTGTTAGAAAAGCAATTTTCTCATTTTAGTGCTCTCGAGTTATCCATCCGAAATTGGATCAAATGCCCACTTGCTTTTTCCATTCTAACATAAGCACATGTTACTTCCTTTATTCTCTTTAATATTCACGCCTCCTTTAATTAATAGATCAGCTAAATGCACACCAATGTCTTTCATTTTACCCAATGATCCATCATACAAGGACATATTTCTTCTAATTCCTTTATCCTCCAAAGCATGCAACACCTTCCTTTCTCTTCTTAAGTCATGTGGCCGTTGATCAATAGTAATAATAGGTAATAATACACAACTTGACTCAATAAATAAAAAACTACAATTTCTTCAAAATTATTCTGATTTAAATATGAAACTAACACAAATTGAGTAAAAACTTAATTGAATGTACAATAAAAATAGGATATGACAAACTATCATTAGAAAACTATAATTACGTGAATCGAAAAGAAAACATTACAGAATGTCCTGAAACCCATATGCAATTGCTCTAAAAGACTGAAAAATATGCAAAAAATAATGTAAGAAGATATATCATCACTGGTGAAGATGAGAAAAACACAAGAAAGTGGGCTTTGAATTGTGTTTGACGCTTTTGAAACTCTTTCAAAAACACAAACAACATCAGAAAGTAAAGAGATAAGGGAAAGAGACAGCATAAATAATTTATCTTGGTTCAACCCTCAACCCGGGATTACTTCCAGTACTCTTGCACTTCTAAGGAATTTTTCCACTATTGTCAAATCCTAATTACAACAACAGTATTAAGACAACATTGTCCTAGATTTCCTTGCCAACCTATAGGATTTCTTAATCTCAATCTAGAGATATACAACAATAAGTTGTTTACAAAGAGATAGTATTTACAAAAACTCTAGGAGTAGGAAACAAATATGAAGCTCAATACACTTATAGTGTATCTCATACATATGTTTCTTTTACTTTGCTATACAAGGTATGTAACAAGTATGTACGTAATTAGAACAATATATATGAATAGGTTAGACCTTTGTATATACATGAGTATCCTGAGTTTCTTAACCTTCTTCAGTCAAACTTAGTCCATGAGTTCCTGAATGAATGCTGAGATATCTTGGAGATACGAAGGTCAACGCTTCAGTCGTTCAATTCCATCAATGATGATCTTTAAGGAGTTTTATTCCCTTGTATAAGTCAAAATAAACTTTTCATTTAAGATACTACTTGTTGTATACATCAATGATGATTTAGTTGGATAGGCCCATCATATCTGGTTGGATGGCTTGCTATCTCAAAGAGAAGCTCAAAGCTCTTAAAGGGGTTTTAAAATATGGAACAAGGAGATTTTTGGGGACTTGAATTGGAGGATCAAGTTACAAGTGGAGTTTTTGAGGGTGGATGAAGTGGTGGATGCCAATGAGATCATCAATTTGGCAAGAAATTCCATAAGGGAGTGCCTTATTTTAAAGGTAGATTTTTAAAAGGCTTATGACTCTGTTAGTTAGAGTTTTTTTTATTATATGATGAGAAGGTTTGGTTTTGGAGAGAGGTGGTGTGGGTGGATTAGAACATGTCTTTTTTGCGGAAACATGTCATTTATGGTAAAGGGAAGCTCGAATGAGGAAATCAAAATTCATAGTGGATTTTAATAAGGGGGCCCTTTGACTTTTTTTTTTCTAGTAGTGGGAGGCCTCACAGCGGAAGTTAGGACGGAGGATGAGCATAGTTTGTACTCTTGTTTCACGATTGGTATTGGAGGCTTGTCAGTATCTCATCTTCGGTATGTGGAGGACACCATTTTTTCAGGAGACGCCTATGTTTGAAACCTATGGACCCTAAAGTCTATTCTTCGGTGTTTTGAGTTTGCCTCTTATTTGAAGGTTAATTTTGCTAAGAGTAATGTAACGAGGGTAAATGTTAGTGATGAGTTCCTAGGGATAGCAGAGTGTTTTCTTCATTTAATAGTGGGATCTTTACCATTAATATACCTACGATTAACTCTAGGGGATAACCTTTTTGATGGTAAAACTTTGAGGCCCTTGTTGGATACTATCTCTCGAAGATTGAATTTATGGAAAAACAAATATGTTAGTTTAGGTGGTAGAGTGTGTTGAACCAAAATGGGTTTTGAATAATGTCTCTGATATTTTGATGATAACAAAGTATGAGAGAACAATTTAATATGCTAGTCTGAGTTCAAGTGTGTGAAGGTGAGAAAAACACAAGAAGGGGGGGGGGTTGAATTGTGTTTTCTTTTCGCAACTCTTGAAGAGAGAGAATCTAATTCCTTTAAACTCAGAGTCTGAATGAGATCAGAGTCTGATAGGAGGTTAGGTTCTGATTGCAGCGGAATAATCAAGAGATAAAGAGAGAAGAGAGAACACAAGCAATTATACAGGTTCCTTCCACAAACCGGAAGTAGTCCTGTCCTCCTTGTACTTCCAAGGAGAGTTCACTAAAATGTAATATCAAATTACAAGTTGCTCAAACACACAGTATGAGACTTCCTTGCTCAAGCACACAGGCGAGAGACTTCCTTGCTCAAAGACACAACTAAGAGACTTCCTTTGCTCAAGGACGCAGCCAAGAGACTTCCTTTGCTCAAGCACAAAAGCAAGAGACTTTTACACAATTACAAAAAATTGAAGGGTGTATCTCTTATCCTCAGAATAG
Organism: Medicago arabica; assembly: GCA_946800305.1. NCBI lineage: Eukaryota > Viridiplantae > Streptophyta > Magnoliopsida > Fabales > Fabaceae > Medicago > Medicago arabica. The sequence goes on from OX326964.1 coordinate 13,541,138, forward strand.
GAGCTTTTTCCAGAACTGCAACTTTCTCAGCCCGCTTTACTTCTTCAACATGCTTGGCAGTAACAAGAGCTTGTTCCCTAGCAGCAGCCTTTTGAATTTTGGTGATAAAATCCAAAAACTCAGTCTTCACTGTAGAGAACTTGTCCTCATAGCTCACATTAAGAATTGGTATAAGCCTTTGCTCAATCACTTCTTTGAGCTTATTGCATGAAGAAGCATAGAACTCATCTATCTTACTTGAATCAAATAAGTCAGTTTGAGGTTCAGAGGTTGAGGGTTGAGAAGCTCTTAAAGCTAGAAAAGTTTCAAAACCTGGGAAATAGGTTATAGGATCACAAAGAAGTTGGGAAACTCTTCTGGTCTTAGCTTTACAATTTGTTATAGTTTCTGATACAATAACAGAAGCTTGTTCCAGATTTTCAGAAGCTGGTTCAACAACAGGTTCTGAAGGTTCAGCAGAAGCTAAAGTCAGATTCTCTGTAGGTTCAGGTACAAGGTCTGGTTTGGAAACAGATGAAGTAGCTTTTGTTGATTTGGATTTTGCAGGGGTTTTTGGTAGTTCTCCTCCTAGATGTTTTTCAAGAGAATCTAGAGTGTCTGGAGAGTCTACACAAATGGTTTCAGTTTGGGGGGATGGCTGTTTGGATTGAATGGTTGCTTCAGGCTTTTCAGAAGGTTGAATTACCTGAAGTGGTTTGAGAAATGAAGGTTGAGCAGGATGGTCAGCAGGAAGATTCATAGACACTGTGATTGTGTCTTGAATCACTCTGTCCATAGTTGAATCAACATAATCAGCTACTGCAGGGTCAAGCGGGTTATGGGATGATATGAGTTTGATTGGTGAGGGAGATCAATTTTTGAGAGATGGAAAGATTCATAGACATTGTGATTGTGTCTTGAATCACTCTGTCCATAGTTGAATCAACATAATCAGCTACTGTAGGGTCAAGCGGGTTATGGGATGATATGGGTTTGATTGGTGAGGGAGATGAATTTTTGAGAGATGGAAGAATTTGGCTCAAGGGTTTGTTGTCAGATTCTGAATCTGATTCTGACTCATGATTCAAAGAAGAAGATGAGCTATATGCCACGTTGCCAGAGGTGCCAATGCCAGCTTCTGGAGAGGCATAGTGATCAGACACAGTAGCTTCTGATAACTCAGCTTCTGCAGTTTCTGAAGGGTTCTTCTGTTTAAGAGCGGAAGCAAGCAACTTAGCAGCTTCCTTGACAGTCTCTTCCTTCAACTCTTCAGCAATCAAATCTGCTGCCATAACCTTGCCAGCAGTGTGTTCATCCTCAATCATAGATACAGAAGTACCTATCTTCTGTGCTACATCCTTAGCCACAGGAATCACATCCACCTTTCTCTTCTTGATCTGACTCTCTTCACCTCTAGAGTCAGCATCAAGGAAATCAACAATATCTTGAGCTAACTTGTCATAGTCTCTGTCAGCTTTGCCTGTTATTGCTTTCTTCTCAGCTTTCTTAGCCTTCTTCTCATCTTTCTTGGCTTTCTTTCCATCCTTAATTTCACGAAGTGCAGAAGATGCAGAAGGAGAACCAATTTAAACTCCAGGAAGAGCAGAAGATTTGATCTTTTTCTTGAGAGGCTCCTGCTTCTCTTCCTCTTCCTTGAGAACCACTTCCTTGGTTCTTTTTCCTTTGACCTTAAGAGGGCCTCCTCCAGCAGTCTCAGGAATAGCAGAATAGTTGATTATTCTACCAGTCTCCTTGAAGTAATCCACCACAAATCTAGCAAGAACTTCAGAATTATCTTCTTTGGATATGGGAGGGAAGTCCATCATCAAATCAGATTGTACATAGGATTCTCTCATATCATGCTTAGAGGGGTTGAATCTCTTGACAATCTTCATGTACTGCAGAGTCTTGCCATTGATGATTCTACCGGTCACAGTTCCTAGATGAATATCTGATACCACACCAGATTCTGATAAGACCTTCAAGAGGCCTCCTTGATACAGAATCTCAGATATTAATCTTCCAAAAGGAACTTGCCTCCTGGTTTCTGATTGACTCTTCTTGATGGCCCAACACATGTGGTGCATCACATATCTGGGGAAGTTGATCTTTATTTTGTTGATAAGAAAATAAAGAAGAACTTTGTGATCCACAAACAATGTATCTGTTCCTCCTCCTTTCTGAAGCATACTGTCCAGTATAATCTTCAGAAGCACCCTATGCTCAGGATGCATATCCACCAATTTATTTGAAGGTCTCCCTTCAAATAACAACTTGTTGCAGACAACGGCCCATTCACTTTTCTTGTTGACATTCCACTGAAATTTACCAGCACTCTCCATCTGACAAGCCCTGGCTACCACCTCTTCAGTGATAACTATTGGAATTCCCATCACAGCAGATCTTATTTCAAGACCATTGTACGGTCTTAAACCCATTTGGTCTCTGTTCTTGCCAACAAGCTTGGGGTTGTTTGAGATTGCTACTGTTTCTTCCAAAGTAGCTTCAGCTTTGTCGTAGACTTCTGACCTAACCCAAAAATCTCTAACAAGCTCCTGATATGTTGGTCCATTCAACATACCAAAGTATCTCATCATTCCTTGTGATAAGAAATGAGGTGCAACGTCAACTCCATGACGACTGAGTGAACCAAAATCTACTGGAGATTCAACTTGAATTTCCAGAGTCTCCTTGATGATGTTCATTGTTCTGGGTTTGATAACATAGGATCCTCCGGACTTGATTATGACACCAGATTGGATGAGATCACTTGCCATTAGGGTTTTCTAAGAGTTTGATTTGAGAACAAAAAAAAGTTTTGCAAAGTAATGAAAAACAAGAAATTTGTTCAGAGAGAAAATCAAAGAGTGAAAAGAGAAGTGAGTTGTGTGTGTTATGTATTTATAGAGAAAATTTTTGATAATTGTTTGGAAAGAGTAGGGGACAAACAAACACAAACAATAAATACATATAGCATGCAGCCGTAAACGTATTGGGACAAAGCGAAGGTAACTTGTTTAACATAATGAAATCATTGCCCTTTGAGTTCTTACCCTATACAGACAGGCCACGTCTGAGAAACTGTAAAGTAACTGTCACCACAGTGGGGCAGGTGTTACTGAACTTAACAGTCACGCTTCCACTAACACGAGCTTCTGAGAGTCTAAAGATTCCTCACCAGAGTCTGAATATTTTATCAGAAGCTTTCATCAGATTCTTCAAAAGAGAGTCTGATTCCCAAATAGCTTCTGAATATTTTCAGAGTCTGAATTCTGTTTTCAGAGGCGCATATTACCCAAAGACATAGCACATGTTCAAATTTTTCTTTATGAAATCAAATCTTTCAACAGATAAGGGTTTAATAAATATATCAGCCCATTGATGATCAGTATCAATGAATTGAATATCTAAAATTCCCTTTTGAACATAGTCTCTTATAAAATGATGTTTAATCTCAATATGCTTTTCTCTTGAATGCAGAATTGGATTCTTAGACAAACATATAGCTGCTGTATTATCACAATATATTGGGATATGGTTTTCAATTATTTGATAGTCCTCAAGCTGATGTTTCATCCAGAGTAGCTGTGTACAACAACTAGCAGCTGAGATGTATTCTGCTTTTGCTGTAGACATAGCAATGGTTGCCTGCCTCTTGCTAGCCCAGGATATCAGATTCTCTCCCAAGAATTGACAATTGCCACTGGTAGATTTTCTTTCAATCCTGTCTCCAGCATAATCAGCATCACAGAATCCAACTAGCTTGTAGTCAGAGGATTTCTTGTAAAGAAGTCCAAGATTAGTAGTTCCTTTCAGATATCTAAAGATTCTCTTAACAACAGTTAAGTGAGACTCTCTAGGATCTGATTGAAACCTTGCACACAAACATACACTGTATAAAATATCTGGTCTGGATGCAGTTAGGTATAACAAAGAACCAATCATACCTCTATACAGCTTCTGATCAACTTTGGTTCCTTGATCTTCTTTGCTCAGAGTGCAGGTTGGATGCATTGGAGTATTCATTTCTTTGCAGTCCTCAAGATTGAACTTCTTCAGAAGCTCTTTCGTATACTTGGACTGATGAACGTAGACTCCATCTTTGCATTGGTTGATTTGAATTCCAAGAAAGAACTTCAATTCTCCCATCATGCTCATTTCAAATTCATCCTGCATAACTTTCGAAAACTCTTTGCAAAGTGAACTATTTGTAGAACCAAAAATAATATCATCAACATAAATCTGAACTACAAGAATGTCTTTCTTCAGAGTCTTTCTGAATAGAGTAGTGTCAACTTGTCCTCGTTCAAAGTTGTTTTGAATCAAGAAATTACTCAGTCTTTCATACCAAGCTCTGGGAGCTTGTTTCAAGCCATAGAGTGATTTCTTTAATTTATAAACATGCTCTGGATGCTTTAAATCTTCAAAGCCAGGAGGTTGTTTGACATATACTTCTTCAGAAATGACACCATTAAGAAATGCACTCTTAACGTCCATTTGATACAAAGTTATGTTGTGATTAACTGCATAGGAAAGAAGTAACCTGATTGCTTCCAATCTTGCAACTGGAGCAAAAGTTTCTGTGTAATCAATGCCTTCTTGCTGACTGTAGCCCTGCGCAACAAGTCTGGCCTTGTTTCTGATTACTTCTCCTTGTTCACTAAGCTTATTTCTGAACACCCACTTGGTTCCATTGATGTTCTTGTGATTAGGCTTAGCTACTATATCCCATACTTCATTCCTTTTGAATTGATTCAGTTCTTCTTGCATTTCTAGAATCCATCCTTCATCTCCAAGAGCTTCTTCAACAGAAGTTGGTTCAATAACAGATAATAATCCTAAAGTAGACTCTTCTTGTCTGAAATGCGATCTTGTTCTCATAGGACTTTCTTTATTGCCAATTATCTGATCTTCTGGATGTGAAGACTTGTATTTGAAAGATTGTTTGGATTGACTAGCTTGCAGAGAACCATCTTGAGCTTCATCAGAAGCTTCTTCATTAGGAACTTCAGGGGTTGTTCCAGCTTCTGAAGTATCTTCAGATTCTGGAATCTGATCAGATTCTGAGTTATCATCAGAATCTTGAGATTCTTCATGACTTTCAACTTGCACTGGAGTTTCACTTCCAGGCTCTTTGTCATCGAATCTTACATGCATAGATTCTTCCACACATTGTGTTTCTGAATTATACAGCCTGTATGCCTTAGAGCGTTCAGAGTAACCTAAAAAGATTCCCTTTTGAGCTTTGGCATCAAATTTCTTTAGGTAGACTTTGTTGTTCAGGACATAACACGTACATCCGAACTGATGAAAATAAGATATGTTGGGTTTTCTTCCTTTAAAGAGTTCATAAGCTGTTTTGTTCAACAGAGGTCTAATATAGATTCTGTTCTGAACATAACAAGCTGTGTTTACTGCTTCTGCCCAAAAATGCTTAGCCAGATTGTTCTCATGGATCATGGTTCTAGCCATCTCTTGTAAGGTTCTGTTCTTTCTCTCTATAACTCCATTTTGTTGTGGAGTTCTAGGTGCAGAGAATTCATGAATAATTCCATGTTTTTCACAGAAAACCTCAAACGGTTCATTTTCAAATTCTCCTCCATGATGACTTCTGACTTTCAAGATTTTCATTTCCTTCTCTGATTGAATTTGGATGCAGAATTTACTAAACACAGAATATGAATCATCTTTAGTTTTCAGAAATTTAACCCAACACCATCTGCTGTAGTCATCAACAATAACTAGTCCATATTTACTTCCATATAAGGATGCAGTGTTAACTGGTCCAAATAAGTCAATATGAAGTAACTCCAAGGGTCTGGAAGTTGAAACAATTTCTTTCGGCTTGAAGGGACTCTTGACAATTTTCCCTTTCTGACATGCTCCGCAAAGAGCATCTGAGTGATAGTCAATGTCTGGTAGGCCTTTGACAAGTTGTAACTTGCTAATCTTAGAGATTAATCTCCAGTTAGCATGTCCCAAACGTCTATGCCACATCCACTTCTTATCACCCATTGACAGAAGGCACATTACCTTCTGATCAGTCAGTTCTGAGAATTTTATCTTGTATACATTGTTTCTTCTTTTTCCCTTGAAGACTATGGACTGATCATCCTTGTTAACCACTGTGCAGTTGTTCTTATTAAACAATACATCATAACCATTGTCACATAATTGGCTTATGCTTAGTAAGTTATGTCTAAGTCCATCAACGAACCACACATTACTGATTGAGATCAGAGAGTTACCAATGGTTCCAGTACCAATGATTTTGCCAGTCTGGTTTCCTCCAAATCCCACAGTTCCTCCCTCTTTCATGGTTAGGGTTAGGAACATAGACCTTTCTCCCGTCATGTGACGCGAGCAACCACTGTCCAGGTACCAAGCCTTGTGCTTTTCTAGTCTTTTTAGACATACCTGCAGCATCAATAATTTCAGACTTAGGTACCCATATTCTTATGGGTCCTTTTTGGTTAGTCTTAGAACCATTGAACTCCTTTTGTAAGTTACGTCTTGAAGTCATTGGCAATGTTTTCTCCCATACCTTGGGTTTAGAACCGTTTGGTTTAGGTTTCAACTTACCTTTCACAATTTCTCTTCTTTGAAACTTAGGCTTTGGTTTTTCAGACTCTGGCTTTTTCAGAGTCTGTTTATCAGACTTTGAATGTTTCAGAGTCTGAGACTTTAAAGCTTTTGGTTCAAAGTTTTTCAGACCCTTTACCTTAACATTCTGAGATTTTGACTTAGTCAGAACCTTAGAAGTAGAGGTTGTAGGTTCTGAATGAGTCACTGTGTTGACTTCATCAGACTCTCTTACAAAGTGCTTTTCCAATGCCTTTCTGGCTCCATCAGAACCAGGTTTCAGAGTCATTTCATTTGAGTTTCCTCCAATGAATCCAAGACCCTGTCCTCTGTTCTGATACGTGCTATAGATCATGGATGCAACCCTTGATCTGTCAATTCCAGTAGCAATAAATTCTTGCAGAGCAACATCTTGCTCACTTAAGTATTTACAGCTACACTTCTTGATCAATAAAGAGATATTTTCTTCCTTTAAATCTTCTAATTCCAACAAAGTTGAATTATGTCTTTTTGACAGCTTATCAAGCTGTTGTTTGACTTTCTTCAACTCAGTGGTCTTAGCTTTAAAATGACCAAGAAGCTCATTGACAGATTCTATAAGTTCAGATCTTGTGAGTTCGGAATATACCTCTGTTTCATTCTCAGAGTCTGCATCTGATTCTGCCTCAGGTGTCTCTTTAACAGATTCGGTTGTAGCCATTAGTCCAACAGCTACATTTGCTTCACCATCAGCATCATCATCCTCAGACCCTGACTCATTATCAAGATCTTCCTAGGTGGCCATCAGACTTTTCTTGATCTGCTTCTTAAACTTGCTTGACTTGAAGGTTGGCCTCTTTGACTTGGGTTTCTCCTTCTGCTGTTCTGGACACTCAGCAATAAAATGTCCAGTTTTCTTGCAGTTGAAGCAACCTTTCTGATCCTCCTTTTTGAACCCCTTCCCACTGCTCTTGCTCAGAAATCTCTTGTTCTTCTTAGCAAGGTACTGCATTCTGCTTGAAAGCATAGCCATTTCCTTTGCAACATCAGGATCCTCCTCTGAGCTTTCAGAAGCTGAAGACTCATTTTCAGACTCTTCAACCTTGAGAGCCTTTGAAGACCTTCCTTTTGATTTTAAGGCAATGGTTTTGGATTTTCTTGCAGAATCATGTTCATTGAGACTTAACTCATGAACCTGGAGTGAGCTTACAAGATCTTCAACACTTAAAGTGTTTAAATCTTTAGCTTCCTCAATTGCAGTGACCTTTGGTCTCCATCTAGAGGGTAAGCTCCTTAAAATCTTGCTAACATGATCAGAAGCTATGTAACTCTTCTTTAGTATCTGAAGACCAGATACTAGAGTTTGAAATCTTGAGTACATCTTTTCAATACTTTCATCCTCTTTCATCTTAAATAGTTCATATTGATGAACTAATAGAAGAGCTTTAGCTTCCCTGACCTTTTTGCTTCCTTCGTAGTTAGCACAGAGAGAAGCAAACATGGCTCTAGCAGTAGATTTGTCACTCATCTTCATGTATTCCGTTTTAGGAATAGCAGTGACAAGAGCCCCTCTGATGATATGATGTTTCTTATAGATTTTCTTTTGAGCAGCAGTGTGAAGTTTGCGGTCAATGGCAGCACCTTCGTCATCAAGTTGTAAGTCACCAACACCATCTTCAAGTATGTCCCAGAGTTCTTCATCAAGACCCATGACATAACTGTAGAAGTTGGTTTTCCACCAAGAAAATTCTTCAGGATCACCATTGAACTTAGGAATTTTTCCATAATCAGCCTTTCTACTGCTGTTATTGGATCCATAGTCATATGGAATAGCAGCACCAGCAGTAGCACCAAAAGAAGATTGTTCACTGGAAGACATGTTTTTCTCTGGATCTTTTCTGTTACACGGTTAAGTGCTATGACAACAGAGCCGGAGCTCTGATACCAACTGAAGGTGAGAAAAACACAAGAAGGGGGGGTTGAATTGTGTTTTCTTTTCGCAACTCTTGAAGAGAGAGAATCTAATTCCTTTAAACTCAGAGTCTGAATGAGATCAGAGTCTGATAGGAGGTTAGGTTCTGATTGCAGCGGAATAATCAAGAGATAAAGAGAGAAGAGAGAACACAAGCAATTATACAGGTTCCTTCCACAAACCGGAAGTAGTCCTGTCCTCCTTGTACTTCCAAGGAGAGTTCACTAAAATGTAATATCAAATTACAAGTTGCTCAAACACACAGTATGAGACTTCCTTGCTCAAGCACACAGGCGAGAGACTTCCTTGCTCAAAGACACAACTAAGAGACTTCCTTTGCTCAAGGACGCAGCCAAGAGACTTCCTTTGCTCAAGCACAAAAGAAAGAGACTTTTACACAATTACAGAAAATTGAATACAGTTGAAACACTTGATAACAATCAAAATGTGTTTCAATTACAACAAAGACAGACTCTGTTTTACACAAAAGACAGACTCTGTTTTTCTGTGAAACTTAGAAATTCTAGAATACTCAGTTTGTAAGAATCTAAGTTAATGATGTGGTTTTGTTAAGACTCAGTTGAATACGAAAGCAGCGCAATGCAGTTTTTCTAAGTTATAGAGTCCAACAATTCTTCAAGTCTTCTATCCTTTATATAGGCGTAGGAAAGAGACGTTGAGTCATCCAGCGCATCAGGATGATTTCTGAAGCTTGATCAATGACTGTTGATCTGTTGCTTGATTTGGTAATAGTCCTTCAATAGCATCATTTGAATTCCATTCCCTTTGAGGATTAATACCGGTAGACACAGTTGCCAAACTGTACGAGGTAGTGGAGTAGTGGAAACAGAGTTCGTACAACGTACTCTGTACTGGCCTGCAATCTTTGTCTTTGTGCTTCCCACGCTCAAGTTGACTTAGAAGCTAGCCGTTACTCCATTAGAGTTTTTTTTGTGCATAGCAATGCAGTAGAGATCACTGTTAGCAGATCATCAAATTTGTGGCTTCAGACTCACTGTAGCACTATGCTTCTGATAATCTTCAGACTCTCTTGGTTCTCAGATTCTGATGGTCTTCAGACTCTGATACAGTCTTCAGACTCTCTTCGGTACAGTCTTCAGACTCTCTTCGATACAGTCTTCAGACTCTCTTCGATACAGTCTTCAGACTCTCTTCGATACAGTCTTCAGACTCTCTTCGATACAGAATCACAAGCAACAAGCTTCTCTGGATTTATTGCTTTTTAACATTGTTCAAAACAGAATACTTTCTAAGATACAAATCTTAATTGATATCCTGCATACTTAAACAAATATTAGCAATATCCAATTGACAACTTTTTAATACCTTGTTATCATCAAAACTCAAAACGTGGTATTGCTGAACACCTTTGTTCCAACAGTGTGCAACACCATAGAATTAAATTTTGACTCTCAAACTCATGTTTTGGTTCTGATATATCAAGACTCTAAACGCAATGGAAATCATCTGATACAAAAGAGAAGCATTGAAGAAAGGTAAACCCAAAAGTCAAAGCTCTGATCATAAGAGAAATTTCATCTTGAAGCTTATGATGGAATGTTGCTTCCAGACTCTGAATAATACAATTTGTCTTCTTCTGACCACATGTAGAAACAAATAAGAAAATTATAAGACAAAGATAATGTAATAGATCATTCTACAATAAAAAAAGGATATTCGAATGACTACTCAACGACATTATCCATAAGAGGAAATTTTCAACGACCCTGATCAAGCTTCTCAAGGACTTAAATGATGTGTTGTCTCCTCTTCAATAATGGCTCTATTATTCTCTCCTATATAAGGACATGAACAATTGAAGAATCATAACAGACTTTTATCATTTTACTAGTGTCAATACTTTGTCAAATTCAAAAGTGTATGAACACGTAGAATAATTTATTCAAACCTTCAATCCTAGAATTCATTAAGTGTTTAGAAATGACTTGTTCTTTAAGTTAATTACACTTCTGATTGTATATTAAGTGTAAACACAATCTTTTTTTTTTTTTTTAAAACTCTGATTGTAAAAGTCCTCCTATGCGAGGCAAGGAAGTCTCTCTTATTGTGTGTTTGAGAAAATTGTAATCTTGTGTGATTATAGTAAAAAAAATCCCATGGATGTGTAAGGGGATTGGACTAACCTCAGATTATAGGGTGAACCAGGATTATTGCTTGTTTTTTTTTTCTCTCTCTCTCTCTCTCTATATATATATATATATATATATATATATATATATATATATATATATATATTTGTGTTTATCTTTATTTTGCTACATACTTTGTTTTTTATCAGACTTTGATGAAGTTATGATAATCACTTAGAAAAGTTTTTAAAAAATTCAACACAATTCAACCCCTCCTTCTTATGTTTTACTCCCCTTCAGTTGGTATCAGAGCACCTGGTTTGTTGCTTTAACACTTAACAATGTAACATATTAAGATCTTGAGAAAAACATGTCTATTGATACTGTTGATGCTTCTAATGCAAATTCTAGTAATCATGATGTGAGTCATGAATACAACAACACAAGTTCCACCTCATATAAAAAATTCTTACCCAGCTAGGCCTCCATCTTACAATTGAGATGTTGAACAATTTTCTTGGTGGAGAAACAAAATGTATAGTCATATTATTGGTGTTGATGTTGAACTTTGGGATATCATTGAGGATGGTATCAGTTTTCTAGTAAACTTTGAGGTTGTGGTTGATCTTAGAAACAGTTTAATCGGTGCTCATAAAAGATTTACATAAAGCATCATAAAGTTCATGGTATTTTGGTTAAAACTCTTCTTCATTCAGAGTATACTAAAATTGTTGATAAATCTACCGGTAAGAGTTTTTTGTTTCAGTCTCTCTAGTCTAACTATGAGGAAAATCAACATGTGAAGGAAGACAAGACAAATCTTATAGTCCAACAATATGAGTTGTTCAAAATGAAGGATGATGAAGATATTGAAGCCATGTATTCAAGGTTTCATACTCTGGTATCTCGTCTGCAAGTTCTTAATAAGAGGTATACTACAACAGGCCATGTCAAGAAGATTATAAGAAGCTTGCCTGCTAGATATAGACCCAAGATCATTGTTATTGAAGAAGCAAAAAACTTGAACAAGCTTGGATTGGAGACTCTGATAAGCTCTCTAGAGAGTCATGAGATCGAGCTATTAGGGGATAAACAACCCAAAAAGTCTATGACTATTTCTTTGAAGTCAAAGGGTAAATTTGTTAAAGGACTTCAAGCTGTATAATCTGAAGAAGAAGCTCCATTTGAAGATTCTGAAGAAAGTTCTGATGTTGAAGAAGTTACATTTTTCACCAAGAGACTTTAATACTTGAACAAGAAGAAGAAAAGGTTTCTTGGGAGAAGTAGTGGAGTTTGAGGATCAAGCTACAGACAAAACAAGGATGAACCAAATACTTGCTTCAACTGCAAGAAACGTGGTCATTTTGTTGGCGATTGTCCTGATCTTCAAAAGGACAAGCCCGAGAAGGAAAGTTCCAAGAAGGAGAACTTCAAGAAGATAGCAAAGAAAAGTCTTATGGGAATATGAGAAAATCTTGATGTTGGTTCTGATGAAGAGGAAGCACATATGGCTAATGATGATGAGGTATTTTCTGAACTTAATTGTGAAGAGTTAATCATTGTTGATAAAAACCTCATTAGTAATTATCAGAGTAAATCAAAATGTTTTAATATTTTGAAAAAGCAAGATGAATTACTCTTTTGATAAAGCTAAGGGCTTGGACACCGTGGTTGAGAATCTCAGATTGCGCAATCAGATTTTAGGAGAAGCTCAGTCTTCTGAAGTCCATAAGCACTTTGATAAGCATGAAATTTCTCTTCAAGAATTTATCATCAATGGCACTGAGAGAAGCCATAGCTTCTATGATTTATGGTGTCAACAGAAACAAAGGTGAAGACATTGGTTATTCAAAAGATGAACCTCTTGATATGATTCACACTCTTGAGAAACCAAAGAATGCTCCTTGTGTTGATTGTGTGAAGAAAGAACAAAATCTGAAATCCTATTTTTTGCCAGAAGTTTCAAAGACTACAGTTCTTAACAATTCAAAGAACAACGCAAATGTGTCGTTCAGACATATCATAAGCATTTAAAGCACACATAAGATTCTTTACATACACCAAAATTAAAAGCAAACGTGAGGGGCGCAATTGACTGATGTAATCACCACACATGATCCTATAGAGTCGCGAAGCATAATTAGATTGACATGTTGTCCGCTAACTAACTAAAATCTGACCCAGACAACGAGTACTCAGAGCCATCACTAAATAACTAATATGTCTTATCCAACAAGAAAAATTAAGATCTTACTCGAATAATACGAACCCAAGCAAATTCGTCAGAAAAATTAAGATCTTCTCGGATACGGTTGCCAAGACATGTCCTAATGGAATTCACATGACAACTTGGATTGTTTCTGTGACGTTCAACAATCAAAAGTCCTCGTCTTCAACCATGAGACAGTGAGGGACGATTGTTCTGGAGTGGGCCAAGCCCGGTCTCTACATCTAAATGCTTAATAAGGCGCTCGATCCAAATATGAATCACCAATGCTAGCATGAGACCGGGAGACAGAGAAAAGAGACCCAGAGTTAACATGGGTCTTATGATCACAATCAAATGGTTAACCAGACAACATGCCCAGAAAAGTGCAACCACCTAACAATTTCACACATACATGACACCTTTAACCGCATATCAAATAAGCCATCCACTTTTAAAAATGTACACTTTCGTTTTTTTTTTTTTTAAAGAAACTAAAATGAATATATTACCACAGCAATGGCCTTCCTAACACAAGATGTGCTTAGGAAGAAATACCAAAGTCAAAAAAAAAAAAAATTACAATAATTACAAGACCACAACCTACACCACCAAAAAACCAGAAAGCACCTACAAAAATTAGCCTATGCCTAGTAACGTAAACGGACTGAGCCACCATCCATGATAATTAAAGGGAAGAGTTGCAAACTTCACCTTCAACCACTTGAATGTTAGCATCTTAATCTTGTCCACCACCTGTATTATTGAGCTATATTTTTCATTAAAAATTATGTTGTTTCTTTCCTTCCAAATTTCCTACATTGCGCATACCAAATAACCTGTAAAATTGATTGTCTCGACTTCCTTGCTCCTCCAAGGAGGCTGAATTGATTCAAATGTCCTGATACATCATTAGGTATAGCCGAAACAACTCCTAGCCACTGTAATATGTGGTTCCAAACTGAGTTAAAGTAAGAGCAATGTAAAATTAAATGAGTGGATGTTTCAATCAATCCACAGTCACCGACACAAATTTGAGCTTCAAAATCAATAACATGGCGTCAATGTAAATTATTTTTAGTACCTTAAGCTCTTATTGACTTGAACGTTAAAGTGTTGAACACTCATGCCCAATTTTCTCATGACTAATGTGCAGAGTTTTTTTTTTTTTTATTATTGACAACTATTTAATTAGGAAATAGTTTATTTAGCTGACCGACCTGATACTACGCTAAACGCCAGTAACAAATGACATCATACTTTTGTGTTTTTTTGTTTTTGTTGTGATAAATACTTTTGTATTTTTTTCCTTATAAAAAATATGCACCGTTCAAGTGTATTTCTTTTCCTTATTACAAACCCATATCATGGTATCATATCATATATTATATTATTACTGCGTGGCTCTCGTGGGTCGCTCACGTGGTATTATATAATCATAAAAATATTATTAGTTTATAAGCTATCGTAGCATTATATTGCAACAACGATGAGTTTGCTTTGAGCATTATCACACATAGAAATAATGGAAAACTTAGGAACATTATTATCATCATTAAATTTGCAGCCAACAAAAGTTGCAATCATCACTGTGATTAGTTCAGTGTTGATATGGTGGATTTGGAGTGCACTGGATTGGATTTGGTTCACACCAAAAAGGATAGAGAAACGTCTCAAACAACAAGGTCTAAAGGGAAATTCATATCGACTCATGGTTGGTGATATTAGAGATATGGTTAAAATGATCAAAGAAGCTAAATCTAAACCTATGGACCCTTACTCTAATGACATTGCTCCTCGTGTTTTGCCTTTTGTTGTTCACACTATTGCTAAATACGGTATGTTACTACATTATTCAAGCTTTTCTAATTTAGTTGAATTTATTTTTTGGTTGCTCTTTTTTTGTATTGATCCTTTATGTTTTTGGAGAAAATGAGACTTCGTGTTTTGAATTTTGTGGTATTGGCTTGCGATTTGAGAGTGTGCTCCTCCACACTCCCCAAGTGCTTAAGTTCAATTTTCATTTATGTTAATTTTGGTGTGCTAATTTGGCTTCTTAAAAAATAAAAAAATTATTCTAGTTAAAGATTATTTACTTACTTTTATAAGAAGTCAAACTATCCCACCGAAAGTAATACCGAGAAGAATAGAAAATAATACCTTTAAAGGAACATACTCCAAAGTCTTGAATCAAGTCCACCAAACCCATCCAAGTTGGTTTTTTTTTAAAAAGATTATATAAGTTAGGTATCAAATTCAACTATTCTCAATCAGGTCAATCTTAAATAAAACTCATTAAGAACTTTTGCCTAACCACCTTGATTTGTGGTTAGTTACTTTTCTTTTATATTCCTTTTATTAACCTTTCAATTATGGAAAATAGTTCTCTCTGAAAATTCAGTCGGAAGTTGAGTAAAGTATCATCAACGATTGTTTTAGTTAGAATTTAAAATTGGGTTCTCAAGAAGAATTCTTCTTAAATTCATTATTAACATCTATTTTGCTATGATTTATTGAACTTACTTAACTCAGATTTTTATGAGTTTGTAGCATCGATCATTACAACTGATTTTGCTGTTTATTTAGTGTTTTTAATTTATTTTTTGTCAAATATTGGTATATTTTTTAGTATAAGTATTGCTAATTATTACTAGTACACCTGAATACTATGATATAAATACAGGAAAGAGTTCATTTATGTGGCTTGGTCCAAGACCAAGGGTATTCATAATGGAACCAGACAAAATCAAAGAAATGACTACTAAGGTTTATGATTTTCAAAAACCTGACACAAGTCCACTTTTCAAGCTTGTGGCATCTGGCTTTGCAAATTATGATGGAGACAAATGGGCCAAACATAGAAAAATTGTCAGCCCAGCATTCAATGTTGAGAAAATGAAGGTAGTTTGCGACATCCGGTTAATTACGTGTAAAATTATGGTTAATTTAATCAACTATATCGTTAATTTAGATCATGTTGAAAATTATGAAATAGTGATTTTTTAGTAGTGGGTAGTGATTAATTATGTAATTGAATTCATCAACACTATTTTAACTCAACTGAATTAACCATATCTTTAAACAAGATAAATCAAGGGTCGTATGCTTTGTTGCACCAACATTTCTGATTGAAGTGACATATGTCGGGTCAAACGCATACACCATACATTAAATTAGATCATTTGCTCAAAATTATCGATGTCAACGTGTTCGTGTCAGTGTCACGTGTCCATGTTTCTGTCCATGTTTCATAGGTCGAATGTGTATAATTATGATGGGTGTTTTATGTTTCTTTTGAAAATTTTCACAGATGTTGATACCAATATTTTGCCAATCTTGTGATGATATGATCAACAAATTGGATAAAGTAGTGTCTTCATCAAATGGACCTTGTGAGTTAGATATATGGCCTTTTGTCCAAAATGTTTCAAGTGATGTCCTAGCTCGTGCAGGCTTTGGAAGTAGCTTTGAAGAAGGAAAAAGAGTTTTTCAACTTCAAAAAGAAATTATTTCACTTACAATGACTCTTTTTAAGTTTGCTTTCATCCCAGGTTACAGGTAAGGCTTCATCCGGGATTCAAACCTCGACCCCTACATATATTATGCAATACCCCCACCAACTGCATATATCACTTGTAGATTCTAATCATGCGTATTTATTTATTTTGGTAGGTTCCTGCCAACATATACCAATAGGAGGATGAAAGCAATTGACTTAGAAATAAGAACATCACTAATGAAAATCATAAACAGAAGGCTAAAAGCAATAAAAGCAGGAGAACCAACTAACAATGACTTATTAGGCATACTTTTGGAATCAAATTATAAGGAATCTGAAAAAGGTAATGGTGGTGGAGGAATGAGTTTAAGGGATGTAGTTGATGAGGTGAAGCTGTTTTATTTGGCAGGGCAAGAAGCAAATGCAGAATTGCTTGTTTGGACTTTGTTGTTACTTGCCAAGAATCCTGAATGGCAAGAAAAGGCAAGGCAGGAATCTTTTCAAGTGTTTGGTAATGAAAATCCAGATTATGAAAAGATTGGTCAGCTTAAAATTGTAAGTTTTCTCTTCACATAAATTAATTATGGATATGATTTTAGAAGTAGAAGTTCATAATTATCCATGTTCTCGCGGTTGAAACATGAGCTTGATCGGTACTAATATTCAAATTTCAATTCATGATTGTTTTTCTTGGTTTTTGTTAAACCAATACCTATTTAGTCATTGTCTCAGCTGGAAAAACGAGATGTACTGTGAAGTTGTAACGGTGACTACTTTATTCGTTAGTGAATAATGGCAAATTATAGGGTCGACTACTTTATTTATTGTTGAAAATTGTCTGAAATTTCAATAACGATAGATAACAGCTTTTGCAAGTAGAAGCTCAAAATTCCTGTCGTCCTCACATTCGTGATGGTGACTTGATCAATGTTGGTTCAACAAAAACAAAAGAAAACCAATGTGTGCGTCAAAACTCAAAACATAGTAGGCTTTCTTTGTTTTGTAAAATCGAAATCGATCATGTGACCCCTCGGTCATAAGGACGAGGAGGACCGCTACACTTTCAAGAAGCTTGCCTCTAATAATTCTTGATTTTAGTACACTAATTACCATTCTATATGAAACAGGTATCAATGATTCTACAAGAAAGTCTAAGGTTATATCCACCAGTTATCATGCTATCTCGATTTCTTCGCAAAGACACCAAACTTGGAGACCTAACACTTCCTGCAGGAGTAGAACTCATAGTACCTGTATCAATGATGCACCAAGAGAAGGAATTTTGGGGAGATGATGCTGGAGAGTTCAAACCAGAAAGATTCTCTGAAGGAGTTTCAAAGGCAACAAATGGCATAGTTTCTTACTTGCCTTTTGGATGGGGTCCAAGACTTTGTATTGGACAAAATTTTGGTTTATTGGAAGCTAAAATTGCTGTGTCTATGACCCTTAGACAATTTTCTTTAGAGTTTTCACCTTCTTATACTCATGCTCCTTCCTTTATGATTACTCTTCAGCCTGAGCATGGTGCACATCTCATTTTGCATAAACTTTAGAGTGTAGTTTAATTATTTTACCAAATAAATTAGGCTTCTTTCATTCGAAACCCTTGTCCATTTATTATGTTGTTTGTTATGTCAATTTTGTTTCTTTAGCGTGTGTTGCAAGAAATGATAAATTTGTACCTCTGTATTAATATATTTTAATAATTTTCTCTTTGATCTATACACTACTTCATCCCCCTCATATTACGTGTTTTTGAGATGATTGAATACTTGCTAAAAAAATCTATTGAGTGTCTAATATAATTTTTTTTGATGGGCCCTTCCCCATAAGGCCCCACCGTCGGGGCATAAGCGCCCTCTTGCTACCCATATGCGAGGCGCCATCTTAGCCTTCCCTGACCAGGATCGCTCCCACACCTGTAGTGTTCGTGATCGGCCTACTCAACTGTGTATCGATTGAAAGAGAGGGCGGAACAGCCCCCATGGGAGTGGTTACGTCCGGATCTGATCTATCTACTCGGCAATTCATCCGGTGACTTCACGGTCGCCAAAGAAGCCCCAAGAAGAATCAAATATTTCCGATGAGATCCATGGAGTAATTCTTAGATAGCAAGCACTAGCTCCCGGTGCGACTTCATAAAAAGCAATCAAAGATAAGATCGAAGAGAATGAAATGCATGTAGTGGTCATTATAGCACGAGTTTCATTTATTAGAATATGTTAAAGTAGTAGTTATAGTGGAGTAGGTGCGTTAAAATGCAATAAATAGAGATATAATAATGGAAAAATACTATTAGATGATAAATAATATGAGAAAGTTAAACATTATAAATGTGATGTTTAATGTGAGTCTCGTAAGTACAACTCAGATGGTAAAAGACAACATGGACATTTGATATGTAGGGTTAGGTTCGAACATGTATTTTTCACATCTCAGTACATCATGTGCGTGAGTTTCGCCGACAGACCCTTTACAAAAAAAAATATGAGGCTAGAACTATTAAAAATCCTTTGTTTAGCTTAATAGCAACCCTCAAACCTGGAACCAGATTGTCTGTTTGTACAAAACTCACGCGGTTTCAAACTATTTTGATTTTTGAATCTCAATCGTTAATTGGAAATCAGACGCTTCAGATTACATAGTGACACAACCAACATTAAATGTTCTTTGCCGTAAATTCCTAATCATACCGTTCAAAAGCATGTCTGTTTCCAGCACTAAATACACCAAATACAAATCCTCATAATCTAATCTAATTTATCTAATATGTGAACCTATGTTGGAAAATTCTCTTGCTCTAAAAGAGCATGAAGCATCTAATTTATCTAATATGTAAACCTACATGTTCGAAGATTCTCTTACTCTAAAAGAGCATGAACCATGAAACCGTGTTTACTTCTTGAAGTGTGAAATTGCAAAACAAGAGCTATGCAGTACTAGCCTTTGCTCTAGAATCTCTTCAAAGTGTCTTGTAGTGTGATACACAGGGACAGGTCCACAATTTAAAAATTAGGGCACCTGTCCCCACATTTCTATTTTGTTGTTTATTTCTTTATTAATGCATATTTTAGTTGTGAATTTTAACACCTTTTTTAGTAAATAAATAGTCCAAACAACAATATTTAACCTAGAACAAATCTATCAATCTATGTGTTTAGTAAAACTGCAATTATAATTAAAGAACAAAAATAAGAGTGCAGTGGAATAAACGTATCAAGATAGTTTAATCAATTCGGTCCAAATTGACTTATATCTTTGGAGAGATTAGCTCTTCGATATATACACTATGAATGAGTCTCTACAAGAGATATAAAGAAGTCATAAAAAATTAGCATCAAGTAATTTTCAAGAGAAAACTCTAATTTTTACCTTTTTTCCAAATCAAGAGAGAAATCAAGAGAAAGTGTTTTTCAATATTAGAATCTCACTTAAAAGCACTCAACTCTTAACTTTAAGTTTCCTAAAAGTTCTTGCATTAAGATTAGTCACAAAAGGAATAAAATTTCATTTATAAGGTTTAAAAACCGAGACGGACACCTCACGCCCAACTCCATCTGCCTTACGGTTTTGATAGTGGCAAACCAGGTTTATAGCAGGGGCGGTTTCACCGCCTGGCAACCCCGGGTGGTCGCCCGGGCTCAATCGATAGTTTTTGCACATTAGATCCAATCCAAAATCCCATTAACACACTTACAAAAAGAAAAATTTGGGCAAAATCTGAAAATTCTCACCTGCAAATAGGTCTTGGGAAAGACATTTTACTTCCTAATTTTATTTAGCACACTATTGACGGGCTCATCTCTCTTATTTTAACAGGTTAATTGTTCAAATTGACCCTGTAATATACATTATGTGTGAAAAATGACCATGTAAAATACAAAACATATATTCTAGCATTGTAACTTGAATTTCTTCTTATATTTTATCACCATGTAATATACGCGTAGTCTAAAAACGTGACCTACAAGTTGAAATTTTTCACTATTTTCTTCGTACATGTTTAGCACGTTAAAATATAGCTTTAAACAAACAATTAAATCTCTTCGACCAGGGATAAATTAATTATGAATTTTATTCTCTCATAATTATGAATTTCTTAAACAATTTATAATTAATTTGTATTTTGTTTAAAAACTACAAAATTTCATTGTGAAGGTTCTTATCATGTTCTAGTATGCCTACAAAATTAGGGAACTAAATTTGACTTGTGAGTATACGCTTACGCGGAACAAAATTTCAATTTTGCACGTTTTGGTTGAAAAATCAAAATAAATTTAAACGACTTCGAAATGCTATGAAACTTTACAGATCATTTTTATGTATTTTTATAGATGTCTCTGCAAATAATGAGTTCAAAATTCGATTTATAGGTCGAGATTTCCGTTGTTTTGTTTTTTGAGTTTTTGACACTTTAAAAATTCATAATTATATTACAGGGTTATAAATAATAAAAATCTCGAATTACATGGTCAGAATGCATGTTATCTAATTACAGGGTCAATTTCCATACTTCACGTATATTACATGGTCAATTTCAATTAATAACCCTATTTTAAATTGTACTTTTGTTGACAAAATGAGAAACCTCTTTTATTTCGATTTATGATTGTTTATATATTATGTCACATGCGAATTTACAATAAATTTTTTGCCCGGGCTCCATAAATTTCCTGACTCCGCCACTAGTTTATAGTATTTGTTGATGTGATTTTAAGGCGCATGTTCGCAACAATTCCAAGAGAAAACTCTTATTTCTACCTTTTTTTTCAAATCTCTCAACCCCAAGAGGATCCCAACAGTTCTCCCTCTAGCCTTCAAATCAGTAATAATGCTAATTTAAACATCAACCACCTTACTTCTCTCTCCATTATTTGTTCACTCTTTAAATAGATCCAAGCAATACTTGAACTTTTATCTATGGAATGACTTTATGAAGTCATCCACTAAATTATCTTCCGATGCAACTTTCTCAATAACAATTTCCTTAAATCCGATCTACGACAAACCGTATCATACGTGATACTTCCTACCGTACTTGCATATGGTGTACCCTCCATCTTCTCATCCTCAAATTGATGAGGATAATGCATAGTCAAAAGTTTTGTGTGATGATCCAAACGATTCTCGGTGGTCATAGCACTGCTCTTTATGAGCTGTCCCACCACTTTCTTTAGGTAAACAAATTGAGATAAGAACAATTCATCCTTGTCCTAGTTTTCACGATATTTTTTTCAAGTATACTCTTAGCAACACCAAAAAACTTCATCTCAAGTTAGGGACTAATTTGTCCCTTGTATATCCCTTGTCCGGGACTAATTTGTGTGATGAAACTCATGCGCACTAAATGTTTCGTTAAACGTAAAAAAAATTATGTTCGAATTTGTCCTTCAATATATTAAATATTTCTGCAAATTTTACATCTGAATTATATTGTACTTATAAAAGAGGTCCACTCTATTCTTAAATGATCAAATATAGAACATAATGAAGGGATAAATATTTTTTGCTCCCTATAAATACATCAACTTTTTATTTTAATCCTTCTAAAAAAATTCTTCAACTTTTATGTTGGAACAAATGGGTTTAACAATACCACTTTTAGTTTTGATGATAACAAGGTATTAAAAATTGTCAATTGGATTTGCTAATATTTGTTTAAGTATGCAGGATCTTTATCAAAGTTTTTATTCTTAGAAAGCATCTTGTAAGAACAAATGAAGAGCAAAATCCTAAAGAAACTTGTTGCAAGTGATTCTGAAGACTTAGAGAGCCTGAAGAATCATCATAAGCTGTTTCGAGAGGTTCTGAAGACTTGGAGAGTCTGAAGAAGCTGTTTCGAAGAAATGCTAAACAAGAGGTTCTGAAGACTTAGAGCATCTGAAGAACAAAGAGAGTCTGAAGGAGCTGAAGAGAGTCTGAAGCTCAACAGAGTCTAAAAGTTCTACAGAGAGTCTGAAGATTGCAAATCAAGGATTTGGTTATATGAATCTCTGGAGGCATTTCGACAGCAAAGAAACTTTCACATGGAGTAACGGCTATCTTCTAAGTCAACTTAAGCATGTGATGCTTGACGACAAAGAATGCAAGAAAAGGACAGAGTATTGTGTACGAACCTTGTTTCCACTACTCCACTACCTTGTACAATTGACAGCTGTATCTACTGGTATTATCGCCTCAATTGGAATGGAATTCAAAATCTGTATTGAAGGACAATTACCATATCAAGCAACAGATCAACAATATTTGATCAAGCTTCTAGTTGACTCTGTGATGTGCTGGATTGTCTCAACGTCTCTCTACAACGCCTATATAAAGGAGTGAATAGACTACTGACTCTGAACGAATTTTTGAGCTATTAAGCTATTTGCTATTCTCCCTGAGTCAAACAAACACATCAACAACTTAGAGAATTCTTACAAACTTGTTTATCCTAGAATTTCTAAGTGTTACAGAAAACAGAGTCTTATTGTTTTGTAATTGGAACATCACTGATTGTATATCAAGTGTTCAAACTCTTATTCAATTTTCTGTAAATTATGTCAGAAGTCACTTACTTGTATGCTTGAGAATTAGAAGTCTCTTAGTTGTGTCTTTGAGCATTTGAAGTCTCTTGCCTGCGTTCTTGAGCATTTGAAGTCTCTTGCATGCGTGCTTGAGCATTTGAAAGTCTCTTGTTGTGTGTTGAGCAACTTGTAATTGTTTATGACATTTTAGTGAACTCTCCTTGGAAGTGCAAGGGGGACATGACTACTTCCGGTTTGTGGAAGGAACCTGTATAATTGCTTGTGTTATCTCTTTCCCTTATCTCTTTACATTTTCCGCTGCAACAGACTTTGAGTTTCCATCAGGTCCTGAACTTGTTCAGACTCTGATTCTGGAAAACAGAATCATTTTTTCAAGAGACGCGAAAAAGTCGACACAATTCAACCCCCCCACCCCCCTCTTGTGTTTTTCTCACCTTCATTTTAGTCCTTCAAAAAAATTTCATTTTCATTTTTGGTCATTCCTTTAAAGTAAACTCATATATAGAATTCATATTTTTAAATAAATTTTTGCAGAAAAATGTGAAATATTATAAGGATGGATATCTTCCAAAAAAAAAGAAATTTTTACCACAACATGAATTAAATATGAATTTTTATATCTTTTGGTGGTAAAAAATACATATTTAAATCATATTTTGTTAAAAAAATCTATTTTTTTTTTGGAGTGATTTTTACCATATTTTATATATTTCTTAAAAATTTCATTAAAAAATATAAAAATTTACATTAAAATAGAGACCAAAAGTAGTGATTGAAAATCTTATATGAACTTAAAGTTTAAAGAAAATTTTAGAGGAATTAAAAAGAAAAGTTGGTAAACATATTTAACCCAATAATAAATCCAAATTCAATGATTTACAGAAAAATATTTTAAAAATTATCCACGCAGTTCACGAGCTACGGTTTTTCTCAATATAAACAATATATAATAAAATATGCAGCGCGTGTAGCTCGCTATTGCATGTATATGTATTCTTTAATGAATCCTTCTTTGCACCGTCTTTAATTTAGATAAATGAGAGGGACCAATAATACATTCATAATTCATCAATCAGCCCCTTTTATAAACACTTATAAGTTGTAACACATTAAGAACATAGAGCACTAAACCAAGAAGAAGAAAAAAGAGAGGTAGAAGTATCACATAAGCTAAAAATGGGAACAGAATGCAAACCATTGAAAATCTACATGCTCCCATTTTTTGCACAAGGACACTTAATTCCTCTTGTAAACTTAGCTCGTTTAGTAGCATCAAAAAACCAACATGTAACTATCATAACAACACCTTCCAATGCACAACTCTTCGATAAAACAATCGAAGAAGAAAAAGCCCTCGGCCATCACATCCGCGTCCATATCATCAAATTCCCATCAGCCCAACTCGGTCTAGCTACCGGCGTTGAAAATCTCTTCGCTGTTTCCGATAACCAAACTGCCGCTAAAATTCACATGGCTGCTCATTTCATTAAACCGGATATCGAAAACTTCATGAAAGAAAACCCGCCCGATGTCTTCATTCCGGATATCATGTTCACTTGGAGTGAATCCACTGCGAAAAACCTTCAAATTCCACGGCTTGTTTTTAACCCGATTTCAATTTTCGATATTTGTATGATTCAAGCTATACAATCTCATCCTGAAGCTTTTGTTTCTGATTCGGGACCTTATCAAATTCCCGGTCTTCCTCATCCTCTTACACTTCCCATTAAACCATCACCAGGTTTTGCAAGACTCACGGAGTCACTGCTAGAAGCTGAAAATGATTCTCATGGCGTTATCGTTAATAGCTTCGCTGAACTTGATGAAGGTTACACAGAATATTATGAGAATCTCACCGGACGTAAGGTTTGGCATGTTGGACCGACTTCTCTGATGGTGGAAATCCCTAAAGAGAAGAAAGTAGTAAGTACTGAAAATGATTCCTCTACCACGAAACACGAAAGTCTTACTTGGCTCGATACTAAGGAACCAAGTTCGGTTCTTTACATTAGTTTCGGGAGTTTATGTCGTTTATCAAACGAACAACTTATGGAGATGGCTAATGGAATCGAAGCGTCAAATCATCAATTCCTTTGGGTGGTTCATGGAAAAGAAAAAGAAGAAGATGATAATTGGTTACCAAAAGGTTTTGTAGAGAGGATGAAGGAAGAGAAGAGAGGAATGTTGATTAAAGGATGGGTTCCGCAAGCGTTAATATTGGATCATCCATCGATAGGTGGATTCCTAACTCATTGTGGCTGGAATGCGACCGTGGAAGCTATAAGTTCTGGAGTACCAATGGTTACAATGCCCGGATTCGGGGATCAATATTACAACGAAAAATTGGTGACTGAGGTTCATCGCATTGGCGTGGAGGTTGGTGCCGCGGAGTGGAGCATGTCGCCTTATGATGCTAAGAAGACAGTGGTGAGTGCTGAAAGGATAGAGAAAGCTGTGAAGAAGTTGACGGATAGTAATGGTGAAGGTGAAGAAATAAGAAAAAGGGCTAAAGAAATGAAAGAGAAAGCATGGAAAGCTGTTCAAGAAGGTGGATCATCGCAAAATTGTCTTGCAAAACTTGTTGATTACCTTCATAGTGTGGAAGTGACCAAATCAGTAGAGCTAAACTAGCTAGTGTGCTGGTTTTAATTTTCCTTTTTCTTAGTTCTGTTCTATCTATAATTTGATTTTAAATGTTTTCAAATTAATAAAAAACATGTATAAGTTGATCTTCAATGTTTTCAAATCAATAAAATAAAAAGTTAAATATGTTTTTTCGTGTGATTATTTTTTTGTCCCTATAAAACAAGTGTCACTGAGACCATAGACATATTTAATCCTCCTCTCAAAAGAAAAATATACATATTTAATCCTAAAATAAATTACAACCAAAAATAGATTTAAAACAAAATAAATGTGTTGTGTTTTGGGTACTCCCTCCATCTCATATTAGGTGTCTCATTTGAGTTTTATACGGGTATTAAAAAAATGATTAATAATGTTGATTTTAATGGCAAGATATGTTTCATTTACTAAAACACTTTTATTAATTATAATTAGTGAAGTAGTTATAGATGATTGAAGGGTAATATATAAGAGTATGTTAGTGGAAAAAATAATAAATGTTGTATTAATATTGTAGAAGGAACAAATAATTTGACAAAAAATTAGAAAAAATGACACATATTGTGAAATGAAAGGAGTAATTTAAAACCCAATCATGGAATGAATTATCTCACATCCCATCCTCGTAGGTGTTAGGTATAACACCCTAAATATCGATGTTGATTTATTAAATAATAAGAATATATTAAATAAAAATGATGTTACAAAACTCATCATATATCATAAAAATAAAAATAAAAATAAAACAATATTAATTCATACTTCAGCAGCACAAATAATCCAACTCAGTCCAACAATAGAATATTCGTGTCTTCAACATCAATGATAAAATAACAAGAGTTCCATAAGATTCTAACTCCAAAGGAAATAAATTTCAATGTTAAAGCCCAACCTTGGTTTTACATACCAGAGCATCGTTTTGTATGCATGTTTATTCATCTACTAATATAAAGGGGAACAGACGGAAATATTTTCATCGCCACGTTTTAAGTCGTCCCATAACAATTCCTCTTCAACCTGAGTATTTATACCGCAAGAGTACATTCACATAAAACACAACAACAAAGGGGTAAGAATATTCATCATGACATTAAATTGGAATAAATGAATAGATACAAAAGTCTTAGCATCGTTGGTCATCTTTTACAATCATACTCATAATATTTCACCATTATTTTACGACATTAATACCAATGCTAGGGTACATAAGATATTTTTGTAAATGATTTCAAGATTGAGATTGACTAGGGTTATTTTACATAACTAATCAATTCTAAAAAGTTAAACATTACATCAACAAAAAACATAATCAAAACCATGCATATAAGTGGGGTTTAGCATGGGAAAGGAGGGTTGATTCCCACCATGGAAAGGTTAATGTTAATCATTAGATCAGGTAAAGAAACAATCTTAGAGAAATGATATTTGAACAACCATTTTATAACAACTTTTGTGACAACTTTATCTATCATACTCACATTACATTTTTACTTTCTCTCTATTATTTTGGTTTTCGTGTCAATACATATTTTTCTTTGTAAAAATATGGTTGTCTATTTGGTTGTCAAACAAATACATGTTCAAATAACACTACTCACAATCTTATTATACACTTTTAGTACTAGTTTTTTTTGTCACCATCTTCGACCACCATATCTCTCCTTCAATATTATATCCAATCTTTTTTCCATAAATTAAAACTTAAACATTTTTCTTCTCCTGTAATCCAGATCTCAAAAAATATAATATAGAAAATCTAGAAAATCATGTGTGATAATTTGTTGCGTTGAACCAGCCTAAGTGTCGTACCCTAATTTTTGACCGATTCATTTTATTTTATTCGTACGTCGATCGTTTTTTCCAGTCGTCCGTTCGCGCGCGAATTCTCGTAATATCTGTGTTTGATTCGTATTTTGCGGTCGCGATTATTTTTCGTTCGTCGTTTATGTTTTGATATCGCGCGCGTATCGTTTCTGTAATTTTTACTCGCGTTTTGTGCGTTTTTTAGCGTAGCGTAGCGCTTGCGTTCGTAAAATTTATTTTATTCACGTCGTTGATTTATCGTTTTAATTAGCGTAAAAAGCCGCGTAATCTCAGTCGTATCAGACGAAATTTCGGCAGAGAGGTATTTTAAAATACCACATTTTTGGTTCCGACGGGACATTTTTTATTTTATTATTTAAATTTTCGTTTTTAATTATTATTTAGTTATTTAGTCATTTATTTTTCCATTTTATTTAATGTGTTGTTATTTATTTATATGTCTTTTTATTTTATTTATTTATTTTAAGTCCTGGTCCACATGTCATTGTATCATTGGTCCAATCCAACTTTCTCCCCAAGTTTCCACCAAGGGTATTCTGGTCCTTTCCGTGCGTCAGGTAATTAAGGGTGTATCAGAGTCAATCAGTCAGACACACTTTCCAAGACCACAAACAGATTCAAAAATCACAAACAAAAGAAAACAGATCAAAAACCTTTTTCACCAAGAACACCAAGAACAAAAATAAAAATTTTTTAAGATGATTCTCAGTGGTTCATCAAAGAACCATCATCATTGAATCATTTTTCTCTGCAATTCAAGTGCAAGTTCATCACCATTTGGTGACAAACTCAAGCACGATCACAGAAAAAAATCAGTGAGAAGAGAAGAAATTTCAAAATCCTAACCCACAAAAAACTTCATTTTCGTAAAACAACAATATCCAACAACATCCAACAAATCCAAACCAAAACCACCAACAGATCCGTAAATCAACAACAAATCCTCAAGAACATCAAAATCACCAACAGATCCGTAAACCCCAACAGTACCAGAATCCAACACCAACAACAAACAAATCTAAACCAATAATCATCACAGTACCAAATCCAACAACCAAATACCTCAACAACACTTTTTTTTTTCGGATCCACAAGTAACAACAGTACCAAGGCAAGGCAAATCCGAACCAAATATCAACATCAAGAACCATCAAACACCACAACCATAGATCCGAACGGAACCCAACAAATCCATAACAACAACATCAAAACCGAAATCGCAAAGAACAAGAGGAAGAAAAACGCAAGCAAGGCCGAAACTCAAAGAGGAAAAGCATAAGCAAGACGAACGTGAGAAAGAAGGAAAACGCAAGCAAAGCTAATAACAAAGGCCATACCAACCGAAATCAAAGTAAGTTTTGTGTATTTTTATTCATAGTTTTTTTTCTAGATCTATGCTTATCCTTTGTTTTTTTTCGAAAACTGGGGTCGGATTTGTGCTTAGGGAGGAAAAAGGGTTTGGAAAAGTGTAAAAAAAAATTTGAAAAGGGGAGGTTTTGGCCTTTTCCGGCGGCGGCGCCACCACCCTAGGGTGGCCGGCCACCGCGCCGGAGTATACAACCCCGCCGGAGAAGATGAATCTTCATCTTCTCCGGCCAACCTTCATGTTTCACCGGCCAGGCTTAGAGAGAAGAGGGAGAGCTCCTCTTCTTTGTTTTTTTTTTAGAGAGAGAATGGGGAAGGGAAAATGAAGGAAAGTGGGTGAAAAACCCTTTTATACTCACTGGAGCTGGGCGGGTCACCCATGGGTTGACCCAGTACCCGTCCCAGCTCCATGGTCCAGCCCACTTCCTTTGTTCTCTACCTTTTTGCTATATTCACCCCCCTTCTGGCTTTCTGCACCCCTCTGTTTTGTAGTAATTTTATTTTTAATTTCATGCATTTCTTTTATTTTAAGTAATTAATTCATATGATGTTTAAACCATATTTCATGCATTTTTTTTTATGTCTTAATTTTTAGCATCATGCATTTTTTTTTGCTTAGTTCATAGTTAATTTCCCTTTCATATAATTTTTATTCATTTAAACCTTTTAAAAAATTTCATGCATTTTTGTTCCTTTTAATTTTGTTACTTTGCATTTAGGTTTATTTCATATATTTGCATTTTAGTTTAAAATTGCATTTTTAGTTTATAGAAGTAATCCTCATTAGAAACATTGCATGCATATTTAAATTTCTTGTCATTTATTTTGTTTTATTTTTTTTTTATTATTATTATCGGCTTAGTGTGTATAATTAGGGATTTGATGTAATTTATTTTCGCGTTTTTTTCTCTTTCAAGACCATAGAATGTATCTAGGATATGTAATATGTAATCGGCACACGCACTGACACGCGCACCGACACACCACTTTATTTATCGCTTTACGCTCTCTTTTTTTTTTTTTATCCCGCCGTTATGCGATTTCGTCGTTAGTTTAGAGAAAATATTTTCTTCAAAAAAAAAGTCAATCAAGTCAAATTCAAATTTCTTTCAAGTAAACCTTGGTATGTAATCCAAGTGATTTTCTTTTTATTTTTCCTTAATCAAATGTTAATTAATCTAATATCCACATTAGACATGGATTTCGTACATTTAAAAGTAACCAACTTCATCGTATTTTCTTCTTATGCCTTGAGGCCTCTCATCTCTTCTTAAAACCTTTCTTTCAAAAATGTTAAAATCAATTCAACTCATCAAATAAGTTCTTAAGCCGAACTACTTGATTTTGATCCCGAGTTATTTGGGTAAGTAGGCAAAGAGTTCCGACTCTTCCAAATCAATAAAAATAACCAAAAACATGCTTCTTCTTTCTCCCTTCTTTCACTTTAACTCTTAACTTTTTAATATAAGTAAAATCAACTTAGCGCAAGATTAGAGAATAGGTAGAAGGTTCCTATGGGATACCATAGTCGGTTAGGGTGCTTAACACCTTCCCCAATCGAAACCAACCTCCGAATCCAAGGTCTTAAGGGTTTTTACTCACTTTTTCCCTTCCCGCGAATAAAAGATGAGAGTTCAATGATTCAAGGTTCGAATCTAACCAATGATTTTGACACCCGAAAATCACGAGCACACTAAGAGATCCTTTTTTTTAAATCTAGAAAATGAAAAATGATTAGAGAGAAGAATACCTGTAAGTTTTCAATCAAGAAACAACAATAGTAACAACATTCGTCATCAGATAAAGCACTTTCCTCTGTAACACCCCGTTTTCCCAAAATAAAAATTTCTTAATAAATAATCAGAGTTTCTCGCATAAACGGAATGCTACATTTCTTAAAATCTCAAATGGAATAAATAACAATTTATCCTTCATAAAATAATCATCATAATTGTTCAAAACTTCGCAGCGGATTAAAATTCAATTAATAAAATAGTTTTGGCACAAAGGCCTCATCATAAACGTCTCATAAAATAAAGATGACATCATTAACATAAATCTTCGTAAATATTACGTAAGGAATAGAAAAGCAATAACAAATATCTCATCCCGTTACGTATTAGAGCACCTAGGACACAACGAGAGAAATCCTCAACGACATCACTTAATCTTGATTACCTGCAAGTTACTCATATGAAGAGCAATATTTCCAAGCAGAAGGGGTGAGATTCACAAAACAATAACATTAAACATATAATTCAACAATTATATTCAACAACATAATATGAACAAATTATCACAAGTATCATGTAATATCATCATCATCTCAATCAACTTCTTATTCAACTTCAAATTCACTTGACGACTCGACTCAACAATGCAACTTTAACTTGACTATGTAACTTAATCATCTTACACATGCATCTGGTACCAATCTAGGGCATAAGCCCTCGTCGCTATTGAGCATAAATATACTCCTAGGGCATAAGCCCTCGTCTCTGTTGAGCAAAAGCTCCTAGGGCATGAGCCCTCGTCTTCAAATGAATATGCATGGACTTGACTTCTTATTTCTTAGACATCATAAATGACTCCAATAATTTGGATCGACAACTCATAATCTTAGACTGACACATGCAGCTTTTAATCAAGAATAGACAGCAACATGGCAGCACATCAAATATTTTCAGGATATGACAACATCTTAAATAATCACATAATTCATCACTTATAGTTCAAAAGAAAGCATATACAATTATATATATCATTAGTAACAAAATTAAAACATTTAATAACGGCTTCATAGGTCATCTTTAATATTATAATAACTCCTAGTTCTAACCCAAGGATCAACTCATAACCATTTGTGCGACAAGAGTCACCAAAACTCCAAGAAGGCAGTCTGACACAAGGTTGCTCGCTAGGTGATCTGGTTTACTCGCTATGGCGAGTTCAGAAGAAAGGCTACTCGCCGTGGCGGGTTAGAAGCGAGCCGGAGGCGAGCAAAACTGGATGCTCTCGGCTTTTTGACATTTTTCATCCAAAAGTTCATTTTCTAAGTTTCATAGGTCCATTCTGATCTTAAAAACTTACCTGATCATTATTATACTTATTCAGGCACTCAAAACCATCTAAAACACGACCTAAACAACATTTCTAAAAACCAAGGTTCTCTCACAAGTTACTCGCTATGGCGAGTGGGATCTCTCGCCTCGCGAGCCAACCAGGAGGTCACTCGCTGTGGCGAGTTGGATTACTCGTCTTGCGAGCCATCAGGGGGTCACTCGTTATGGCGAGTTGGATTGCTCGCCTCGCGAGCTGATGATGAATACTCGCCGTGGCGAGCGATGATAGAATAGTTACGGGAATACGACAGTTTTCACCAAAAATCCCAATTTTCACCATGTTCCTCCCCAAATTCAACTACAATGATGTACAAGGGTTACCCTATGATCTGTAAACAGTTTTCTACATCAATGATACAGTTTCTCATCATCTAATCATCAATTCATCACTTTTGACCTATTTCTCAAATTCTCATGAATTAACCCTATAATCTGTTAACTACAATCATGAATTACAGGTTTAATGAAATTGTGATGCTAGGCTCACCCTTACCTTAAGAAAAATTGATCAGTAGCCTCTTGGTTCTTCATTTCCTGTTTTCTCCCTTTTTCTCCCAAAAACTGAATTGTACGTTCTGTCTGTTTCTAAATCTAGCTTTCCCTTTTTATCTTTTCTAACTATTTTATCTTATTTACTCTTTCTCCCCCAAAACTCTCTAAAATCTCAAAACAGCCATCATCTCAATATTTGTTTTATTTTCAAATCTTATTTTATTAAACAATAAAATAAGTCACAACACCTCATAAAGTCTCTAAAATCACATAAATCACATTAAATCATATAAATATTTTCTAGAAAATAACCAAATAAACAAAAAATCAAAACGAGCGTTACATCCTCAATTAGAAAGGAAAAAATTAAAGGAAGATGGTTTTCGTAACATGGATTTAATTGAATTTGGATTTGATATTGTTGTGACAAGGAGTGAAGATCAAGTTTTTATTTTGTTTTAAGGAAATTAAATTAATAGTAAAAAGCATTGACAAGGGAAGGAGAGTTGGAACGATGGTTTTGATGGTGGTGGTTTGGTTGGTACGAAGGAGAGAGACGGTGATAGTGACAAAAAAATATAGTGTTGGGAGTGTATATTAAGACAGTATTCTTTACCTGATCTAATGGCTAACATTTACTTTCCTATGATGAGAAACAACTCTTCTTTCTCATGCTAAACCTCACCATGCATATAAGTCAAATCACAAGCATGCATATAAGGAATGCGTCAACATATTCTCCCTTGTGAAAAGTAATAATTTTCTCTGTTGTAAAAAGTCTCTGCAAGTGTTTTTTTATTATTTCAAATTTAAATTTTTATGCTTTGGGATTTAGGGTGTCAAATTTACCCCCTACTATTTGCGTAAGTTTTGGTTTATCTCCTTGTAAATTAAAAGTTGGAGATTTCTCCTTGTCATTTAAAGATTCTTTAAT
This sequence comes from Medicago arabica, assembly GCA_946800305.1. Classification (NCBI taxonomy): domain Eukaryota; kingdom Viridiplantae; phylum Streptophyta; class Magnoliopsida; order Fabales; family Fabaceae; genus Medicago; species Medicago arabica. The sequence goes on from OX326964.1 coordinate 13,574,355, forward strand.
TTTAAACCCTCAAGATATTTGATTGTGCAAACTAGCTGATGTGACACTCTGAGTGTGTAATTAATTTTCATTTTCCATATTTTTTCGGTACATATGTCATGTTTGACTCAGTTTTTTTAAAATAATTAAATATAAAAAAAAATCATTATTTAAATAAAAAATATTAAAAAAATCTCTCATCTCTCTCTGTTTCTATTCTCCTTTCTCATTTCTTCTCTTTCTATTCTCTTATCTCCTCTCTTCTCTTCCACCTTTATATTCTCTTTATCTTCCTCCTCATTCACCACTGTCGTTTTTTCCCCTCTTTCTTTCTCACATTGTTGACCCAAAAAACAACTTTAATATCAACATTAATTAGGTTATGCCCAGAAATAATTTTTCATACAAAAAAACGAATGTTTAGTTTGTATTTCCACTTTCATAAAAGTAAATAGGAATCAAACTAGAACAAACTCAAATTCATTTACGGATCTGAGAGTTGTTAAGAAAATTTTATTGATTTTTTTTTAATAAATCCTTTTTTTCAATTCTATTGATTTTTGTAGAAAAAAATTGGTTCGTGTCTGTTGATAATGATGTTGAATGAAGTAGATGAAGATATTGTGATAGGGATGGAAAAGGAAATAGAATGGCTTAGAATAATAAGGGAAGAAGAAAATGGGTTCCTACAGAAGAAGATAAATTATGTTCAATATTATTTAAAAAAAAAAAATTCTATTATGTTTTTTTAACAAGAAAATTCTATTATGTTAATTATTTTGATGTGTTCAATAATTTTAAAAATTTAAATTTAAATTTTGACGTGTCAATGCCAGATCATCCATAGTTACATAGTTAGCGTGTCACATCAACTAGTTTGCATATTCATATGTCCAAAAGGTTTGAAATCAAAGAATCTTTAAATGACAAGGGCTCCAGCTATTTTTTTACAGGGGGTAAACCAAAATTCACCCAAACGACAGGGGATAAAACCCTAATAACTAAAAAAAACTATGAAATTTCTCTCAATGGTTGCCGCCTTTCACACATCTCCAATTCAAACTCATTCACCTTCTCAATTTGCAATAGCTTTGAACGAATCCATCACTACGTTCTCCATGAATTCAATCAGAACACACTCAGTAAGAGAGTATATGACATTGTATTATCTAATATTGTTATTTTGATTTCTATAATTATGTTTTAAGTCAGTTTCTATAATTTAGTATTGTTATTGTTTTTTTAAGACAATCTTAAATAGGTCTTTGAGATTAGGAGTATTTCAAAAAGTTCTTTGACTATATTTAACTATTCTTTGAAATACTCATTATCTCATAAATGGTAAAGGATTTCTTTCAACTTAACTAGAGGTCTTGGGTTTGAATCCAATCTTAAAATTGCAACCATGCTAAATATCTTGAATGAAAGCTATTCAACTTATTGTGGTCCAACCTGGTTCAAGAGAGCAGTTTCTACAATTGCATGCAGAGTGTAATATCCCGCTTAATTTCTAATAGACAGTAGTATCAGTTGAGCAGGTTTGAGAAGAATATTTAATAAAGGGTAAATTGTATGATAATGTATATAAATGATTTTCTATAATACCCCAAGCATTATTTTAAAGGTCTACAAAAAGCATTTAACTGCGCAGTGATAATTGTCTACAACTGTGAGAGTCATGTTAAGGAAGGACATTAGGGTAATTGTTGCATGTGTATAAATATAAGACAAACCTTTTTTTACTCTCATTTACTCTTCTCATTCACTTACTGAAATCGTTACTGAAATCACTCTTCTCATTTACCTCCTAAACTCTCTCAATTCTCAGTCTCTCTCCCCCTTCACTCAATCTCATCAATTTCTCACCCAAACCTCACTTAATCCACCATGTAAGTGAATCTTATGAACCCTATAAAAATGGAAAGGCTTGGGTTAAGCCTTGATATTCCTCCCTCCATTCTTTTCGCTGAACCAAACCCAAACCTTCCCTCCTTTATTCTCAAACTCTTAGCTAAGCCATCATTGGTGCATGTATAGATGATATGTTGAGAATGGATGCTTAAGATTTTAGAAACAATAAAAAAGGTGACAGTAAATCATTGCATACAAGAGCTTTAAGCTGAAAGGGATATTTGGGTCAGTAGGAACAAGAGATGAAAGAGTTTATGCAAGGATTGAAGTCTGGCAGGAAGCTTGGATGCATGAGTTGTTTTAAAGCTAGGGTATTATAGTGAATTTAATGAACAAGTATGGTATTAAGTTGTGCTTAATGGGTGCAAGGAGAAATGGTTGAGGTAGTGGTAGAAGTGCTTAAGCTGAAGATCATTTGTTGAAAGAATCCATAATAAGTCATGGTGAGTTACTGTAGTTTAGTCTCCCACCTTGGGGTAGTTATCTTATTAATGAGTGAGATAATCTTTAAATTAGGCCTAACTTATTGCATGTTTATCTGCCATTGCCATTGTATGTAATACTATTTGTTGAATATTTGTATTGGCAGCATTATTGCTAAAACAAATATCCACGCTATGTGTAGTTGGATGCTATGTTCCAACATGTTTTAGGCATTTATGTGAGATGTTGGACACGATGTTCCAAAATCCTGGCACGGTTCAGTGTGCATGGGTTCATGCCTATTTGTACGCGCGCTTTATCTTTTTAAAGAAACCACTTTCCCGTATCTTGATGACCAAGCAACGCGCATTTTGTACAGAATCAGTTGTGCTTTTATTCCCAAAGGAGCAACAATATTTTAGCGAATAAATGGATATGTTTGGAAGTTCCAAAAGATGTTCCTACTTCTTAGGACTTTCCTTATTTGTTACTGATTCGTGTTTTGTAGATCAGCTGGATCATCTACTTTGTTCTGAAGTCCAACAAGGTTTATTAGCCCATATTGCTTCAGTATAAAAGGAAGACTTTAAGACCTAATTAGGTATTAAATTCGTCATTCTAAAAAGAATAGTTTTTAGGGTTTTGAGTCTTTGTGTGTTCTACTCTTGTATCGTGTTAATGCAAGTCTAGTACTGTTTTATTTGTGAGCTTTTCTTGTATCATCTTGATACATGCTAAGGACTGTTTATTGAGTTGTAAACTCGTTGTGCTACACCAAAACTATTAAGCAAAATCGTAATTGTTTGTTTGAAGGTAACTTCACCATTTGTGTGTTTTGAGTCTGATATTCACAGGGGTTGTGATTGATTGTAGGATAGTGAGATGAGATCTCAGATCTAGGCGTTCCTAGGTTGAAGTCTAGACGGGTAGGTCCTAGGTCTTGTGTTGTAAACGAGGAGTTTGCTGAGAACATTAGAATAATGACTACACTAGTGGATTTCCTTCCTGGCTTGGTAGCCCCCGGAGTAGGTGTGTTTGTCACCGAACTGGGTCAACAAATTCACTGTCCCTTTTACTTTCTTGTCATTTATTTTCTTGCTTTTACTTGTTTACTGCATGATGTTGGAACATTAAACGGAATATCGGTTGTCTGTATTTTAAACGTAGAAACATCACATAGAACATCTTAAAACAAGTACGCTAGAATTTCACTATTGTTATTCTCAGATCGAAATATATTTAGATATGTCTTGTCCCTCATAGACTCCAGATTATGCTAGATTGTTTTACCCTAGTTGGTAAACCACATAATAGTCAGAGTAGTTCGGTTCTAGCCCTGATATGACATGGAATTTAGTTGGCCAACAAGAGGAATGTGTCTGCGGTTACTCCACTCAGCTCATTCCGTAAAATGAACTCAGATAACATTGTTTGTTCCATGCTAACTTAATAAGATATGAATATGATTATATGATAAGATTATGACAGTATGACAAGAAATATCATATTATACAGTTAGTGATACTAGTATTTCCCTAGATTAGTATGATATTCATGAAAGAATAGTAAACCCTGGATTATGAATATGTACAAACATATGACGATCGTAGGTTTGTCGAGATTGCTTATAGTCTAAGATAGGTAGAACTCACTGAGACATCCTTTCTCATCCTAATCCTTTTATTTTTATTTCAATTAAACATGTTGCTTGTGATGAAGATAAGCATAAGAGGTTGGATGATTACGCACATTATTTTATATTAGCATATTGCTACTAATTTTATGTATTGTGTACTCAGTTATATCTTATATCATGTACTCATTAGTAATGTACATGATTGTTTCAGACAGTATTATGTACCTTGTAGGATTTAGCCAGTAGATTAGCAGATGTATAAGACTGTTTCGCCAATGTATTTTCATTCAAGCAAGAAATTATGTTGTAATTTTAATGCATCTAGTACTTTATGTTTAACACCCAATAGACTCCTTTCAAAACAAAACAAAAACTATTCTAGACAATTTAGTATGAGTGTTACACAGAGGATATCTAGTTCAAAACATGAAAAAATATATTTTTGAAATATTTATAAAATCATGATGTATTTGAGAAAACGCTATAAAACCATAGACTTATCCGTGGTTTACTTCATTTTATTTTTAATTTTAATAAATGCTACTATTCAAAGGAAACTAACAATACTATAATATTTAAAAGTATGGAACTAACATATGGAAAATAAGAGAGCACTAAAATTCCGCTCAAACATTCATCTTCCTAGACTAAAATAATAATCGAATGGATATTCTACTACTCTTTTTCTCTTCACAACTCATAATTAGTAACAATTATGCTTTCCATAATTACAGTCAAAGAAAATCAGATTTTGTTCCAAAATTACAATTAAACAAAATCAGATTTTGTTCCAAAATTCAAAATTTGACTCCCAAGACAGGAGTGTGTGAATATTTTTCTAAACTCAAAAAAAAAAAAAATCAATACTCTCTCTTTTTACTAGTTACTACCTTTTTTTCCAATCAAAATAAATAAAAAATCAACACTTTCTCTTTTTATTGGTTATTACTTTTTCTTTCCAATTGAAAATGTAAAAATATCTTTTTTTTACACATAAAACCAAAAACAAAAAAATCAAAACACTTAGTATATATATTAAACAACACAGCAGTCCTGAGTCATTGTATAAAAATAGGGTTTCAAAAATTAGGGTTTCAAACTCTCTTCATTTAGGAGAAGCTTTCTCTTCAGAAGAGTTGTGCCTACTAGTTAAATTTTCACCTTTAAGGATTAAGGTTTATTTTTTCTCCCTCTTCACTCCAGTTTTATTCAACAAATTTTGATTTCATTAGTAGGATATTGTTGTAGATCTAATTTAAGATTTTTACTTTGATTAATTTTGTTGTTCTCTGCTATGTTTCATTGGTGTTTTTATTGTCTGCAAGATTATGATTATCATCCGTGAACTAAAAACCATGTACATGTATCTAGTACTTCAAAGTTTACTTTAACTTTTACCATCAACATGGTTTTAGTGTATGTTTGGATCTTTAAAGCACCAACGTTACGAATTGATGACGTGTTTAGTTTTAGTGTATATATGTTTGGATCTATGAAGCACGAACGTGTTAGATTGAAGCCTTTTTTTTGTTTTAGTGTATGTATGTTTGGATCTATGTAGCATTAACACTTTAGATTAAAGTCATTGATATATGTGATTTTGCTTGGTTTAAGTGTATGTATGTTTACATTCATATTATTACAATTGTCCACTCGTCCATTTTTAGTGTCTTGTTTGGTGTCTGCGCTAATGCTTCATAGGTTTTGATGGACAGTGGGTTTGGTATAATACAACTACACTGTTATTTTTTAAAATTATAAAAATGTAATTTTTATCAAAATCGCAATGATCAAAGGCGAAATGATTTTTATCGAATTCGCAACTGCCAATATGCACTTATTGATTAAAAATAAGTCTCCTTAGACAAGAACCCTGTATAATTCAATTTTGATTTATTTGTATTATAGGTGAAGTGATTACTAGAACAACTGCAAATAAAATTCACCATTCTGATATTCTTTAAGGGTTGTCTGGTGTTCATTAATTGGTGGGTTGGGCATACATTTGTTCTTGATTTTAAAACACTTGTTGTGTTTGTGACTCACACTAACTTTAAGCAAAGTGGTGGGTGACTATCCTCTTCTTGTATTAACTGATCTGAAAATTTGAAACATTTTATTAGTTGTCTCAAACATTATCTTAAATGTTTAATGTTTCATGCATAAGTTTAAAATTTGTATATAATCCTAAGTTGTTTCTGAAAAGATTATCACCATCTCAACTTACTTAAAAGTATTTGTTCAAGTGTTTATGGCCTATTTAAATTAGCATGAATAAGATTATTCTTGTATATCTAATGAGAAGTGGAATAAATATAATATAATTAGATATCATTATTGTTTAGATCGTTTATGATGGAATGAATGGAAGTTTGGATTTCATTGTTTAAAAAGTGAACATCATTAGTTTGGTCATGGTTTCAGACATATATATTTCAAATGGCAATAATAAAAGATATGGAAATTTAGAATTTAGGAAACCATGTGTTGTTTTCTTGTCGATGGTCGTGTATTATGTATGGCATTGAATGACATTGCATAATAGATTCGAACTACAGATTTAGGATCAATCTATGACACATACTACAGAAATAAAGACTTTGTATTATTGTCATTATGAGTGCGACTTTTCATACTTTAGTAAATGACTGATTTAACCTTCATTGCATTGGATGATTATATGAAACTTATATATAACATGATTTAGATATACCCTTATATATTCATTAGTAGAACTAAAACTAAAGTAATTTTTGAAGTTGTGAAAAGAAAATATGTAAGAAACAGTTGATGAGTACATATTTTTGTTATGATTATGTATTGTAGGTTTCTCAAAGTATTTTGTGGATAATTTTGTATTATATGATAGTGTTCAAGTGTCGTTACTTGTTACTCAATTTTGAATTAATTATGTTGTAATATAGAGTCATTTTAAAAATTCAAATATAACCATAATTGTGGTTTTACTTGTAAGCAATAAAATACCTATTCAAGATTATAAGTACAAAATCTATGGAATAGAGGGCATATGTACTTCTCAAAATAGTTTATAAATTTCAAATATATTTAAATTCCTTTGAATTGGGATTTGAAAATAAATATTTCTATCAATTCTTCTAATCCAACTTTGTGTACATCATTGGGGACTTCAAAAGATTGCATATTGCTACAATAGTATTCATGCATTTTCTGATGGTTGATATAGTATGATAATATAAGCTCTAACAAAAACAAATTGATGGTGTTTAAATTTGTATTTGTGACATTGCAGTATAATATCAAAAGTATGGTTGAAAAGATTCTTGAAAATGGCTTGAAACATTACAAGATTTGTATAGAACAAATATCAATAGTACAAGCTTCTAAATTATCTCTGGTGAGACTATTTTCTTGAATTTTCTTCTGTTTAATCTCTCTCTCTCTCTCTCTCTCTCTCTCTCTCTCTCTCTCTCTATGTATGTGCGTGTGTTGTTTTATTGTTGTATATCATTGACAATAATTTTATCAATGTTTGTAAGAAATATCCAGTCTAGTAATTAAAGGTAACACAAACTATGTACTGTCTATGTTCTTTATTATAGGAGACAATTCACTTTTTAGGTTCATTGAATAACTAATATATTTAGTTTAGTCTATATTATACACATCAGTTATTCAAAGAACCTAAAAATTATATTGTCTCCTATAATAAGGAACAAAGGTAATTTTATGGAACAAAGTGTAATAGGTTATTTTTAATTAGTAATAAATTGCAAATAATTTATTAAAAGAAATTCTTGCTTAAACTTATAGTTATATATAACTCAACATCTTAACACATATTTTATGATTGATTCAGTGATAACGTCTCAAAGTAGCAACCATCACTTCCACCTTTAGATGCTCTAAATGTCAAAATAGGTTGTAAAGAAAGTAAATTTGTTGATAATCATGATTATATTGTTGTCAATTCTAAAACTCATCAAGCTTCAATCGCAAATATTATTCCCACAAGAAGTGATTTCGATACCAATGATCTTATTGATTTAATTAGTGAGAATTTTATTTATTTGACTAATGAAAATATTATTTATTTGACCAGTGATAATTCTAGGTATTTGATCAATAACAATGTTACTGATATGATTATTGATGATGGTGTGCTAATTAGTGATGGTAAGAATGAAGTTATTGTCGTAGTTTTTATAAGAATAGGTTATTTCCAAGATCATTATCTCTTATAGCTAATGATCTTAGAAAATACATATCCTTCCAACAACTGCAACAATATCTTCATTCTTATCATCACTAACTAGTATAATCATCATCATTAGTCAGATCAATAGCATTGTCATTGATCAAGTCGATAAAATTGCCCTAGTCAAATCAATAAAATTTTCATTGGTCAAATAAATAAAATGATCGTTGGTCAAATCAATAACATCATTGGTATTGTTATTTGTTCTTGTGGTAATAATAATTGCAATTAAAACTTGCAAAGTTTTTGAATTAACAACGATATTATTGTGACGGTCATCATATTTACTTTTATTACAAGCTATTTGGTCGTTTGGAGCTTCTAACGGTGGAGGTGACGGTTGCTTTTCTAAGACATTGTTCCCGAGTCAAGCATAAAAGATTTGTTAAGATGTTGAGTTCTTTATAAATATAAGGTTAAGAAAGATTGTCTTTTAAAAAATTATTTTCAATAAATACTAATTAAAAATAATCTTTTATATTTGTTGGATAATACATGGTTTGTGTTACCCTCTTAATTATTAGAATATACATTTCTCATAAACATTGATGTCAAAGATATAGAACACTAAAACATCACACACATATAAACTGACCCAGCCCAATTTCATCAAATCCAGAAAAAATTGTACCCACTTTAAAAAACTAGAAGTTAACTGAATCTCCAACATTCATTCCAGTTTCATCGCTTTCCATCTTTTCTATTTTAATTGCATCGCTTTTAATCTTCTGTCATTTATATATTACTTCCTTCTTCCACTGCAACCGCCGTCTACCGTCGTCGCGAGATTTACTTCATGTTCCAACACCTCTCTACAAATCTTCTCTGGTTTCTTGATTTCTCTCATTATTCTCCTTTATTTTCTTCTCATTTCATGCAATTTTGGCCAATTTCATTCATATGAAGTTTGATTTTGGTTATTTTTCTCAGATCCAGCGATGATTGTAGAAAAAAATTATTGAGGAACACATTGGGTTCATGATGCATGCATAATAGATTTAAGAACAAAAATGATGTTGCATGTTTAGATTGTGTAAACTATTTTAATCAGTCATATTTGAGTGAAAATAATGTTTAATTACATTATTAATTGTTGTTTTATGAGAATAGTTGAAGAAGAATGTCAAATTTCAAATTGAATGTCATAGTTTGTTGATTTTGGTTGTTTGGTATGCTTGCTTATACAACCGTCTTTGGATTGCTGAACCGTCTTATAGAAAATGAGGGAATTAGCTTTTGATGTCTTCACAAGAAATATAGTCTTAGATGTTAGTTATTCCCTAGTTTTGGTCCAATCTAAGTTGGTGTTGCGTAGGATGATTTATGACTAAAATATTGAGCATGTTTCATTCAGATTATAATATAGTTAATGTGGTGAATGTTGTAAATAAATTAAGTTTTGGATATTTAAGGCTTATAATTTGGATTGTATTGATATAATTAGAAATTATTGACATTAGTATTGTACCGTATGTTCATGCTATTGTACGTAATTTGATAATATGTGTGTGTATAGCACCAAGAAAAAGAATCCAAAGGAAATAAAAGAAAGAAGTTAAATGGCAAAGTAATTGAAGAAGACTTAATTATAGAATACCTTGAACATGATTAGAAATTGTATGAATGTTCTTATGTATGAGGTGGGTTTTACCTTAATAAATATTATGAGGTATTATTCATATGAGGTGGGTTTAATCGCAGTGAAGAATATATAAGAACCTATTGAGTGAGAATAATTAGCAAATGATTATGGAACTACTTATATTACATTTTATTTGAAGTTTAAAGGCATACTTTGAGTATGAAAGTTATTATACATTGTATGTATTATTTATCTAATGTATATGAGATATTTAAGTGGGAATATTAGGATTCACCCTAGCTAGGTGGATTCTCCGTCTACGACGGAACGTGTAAGAAGGGGTAAACGGAGCACCGTTTACCGGAGTCAATCTACTCTGCCTTACCATAAAGTTTAGAATATATTAGGTTATCAGAGGTTTTCCCACGTTCGGTAACCTAATTAATTAAGTTATCAAAATATAAGTTATATTGAGTTTAATTAATTGTTGTAATTGAGTTCTTAGTTATGTTTATGTTTTAATTGAAACTCTTGCTCAAAGGCTAGATTATTTTATCCCTCTTTTAGAAGTTCATTGGGATAATTAATATCTCAACCCACATTACTTTTTATTTTTCAAGTATAAGTAATTTTAAGATGTCATCAGAGGTCGGATCACATTCAGCGTCTAAATTTAGGATTTTCCTTTAAAATTGTCAATTAGAAACTCTTGATTATGTAATGATTTTATTAGAGTATATTGTAAATTTCACTGCTTGATTTGTAAAGCTTGATAAAAAAAATTAGAAGTATAAATTAAAATAATTTAAACTAAGTTCGGATTGAAAAGTTTTACGCAATTGAGAAAGTTGTTTATATTTTCTATATCTTTAAGAAATGGGACATTACACAGATCCAATATTTAATTTTAATTTTGGAAAGAAAAACAAGTATTTTATGTCAATCCACATATGCGTCGGTTTTTATACAATAAACCAGTTTTAACCAAATTTAAACCGAACTGGAACTATTTCACAATATAAACCGATTTTCTTTTAAAAACATTTGGCTAACTAAACTATATTTTTAAAATGGGTTGGTTCATATGGTAACCAAGCCATGAACACCCCTAATAATATCCACAGAGAACAAATTTATCTTATATTTAGAATAAAATATAATCTAAAAAATAATTTAAAATACAAAAAATGAGGTTCATAAAAGAAAGAGATGGACTTAGTCAAAATAAAAAAGGAAGGACAATTAATTTTTCCATCCTATAAGGTTCTCAACCGCCCTATTTTACTTCCAAAATTATTCTTCAAATTATATAATCCGAAAACCAGTTTGGATTATATAATTCGAACTAATTCGATATATAAAGCCAACTTCAGCCCCTCCCCCCATTTTAGAGTTTTACTTTTAACTTTTCACTTTCTCTCTCTCCCTTATCCAAAAATATGAAACCCACAGATTGGTCTAATCTTGGTCACAGTACGAGCCTCGGACTCAGATGGAGATGGAGATCAAGCATCAGATGGAGGATGATGTTGAGTATCAATAGTTGGGTGTTGATGAGCAGTAGCAACGTGTGCCTAAGCCAAAGCCAGAGGAGCTTGAAGACTATCATGGTGGCCCACACGACTTGACTGTGTTGTTGGAATGGTAAGACATTACACCTATTATTGTGCAACTTTAATGATTGTGAAACTATTGTTAGTTTTTGTCATTTATTATTCTGACTTTGTGAAACTGATGTTAATTTTTATTTTTTACTTTTTGTAGTGGCATAGCAATTTAAAATGTGTAAACAACGAGAAAAAGATAGAGGCGATACATGATGACCAAAACAGGACTATGATGGCATCACGGGCACGATGGTCTGAGAGCCACCAGTATTTAGTGGCTGCATAATACCAGCTACAACAAAATTGACCATATGATGTGTTCTGCATTTGCGGAGAGGTGGCACGCAGAGACATTGAGCTTCCATTTTCTATTTGGGGATATGACAGTGACACTAGTTGATGTGTCGTGTTTGCTGCATCTCTCTATTGATGGTATGTTTTGTTGAGGCAAAATCCCTAATTAATTTTAAAGATAATAAACTAATATGATTAAAGAATTAATGGACTTTGATTAATTCCTTGGTATTTAACTTGTGCTCTTGAGTGTTTTACTAAGACAGGAACAAGGTTTAAATCATACCAAGAATCAAGAAATCAAAGGACATTTGAATTCATAATCTAACACTGAGGTCAGAAAGTTAGATCAGAATGTTGCTTGTAGATCAGAATGTTCAAGCAGAGATCAGAAGGTTGTTCTTATACAAGCCAAGAATCTCAAGAACATTGATCAAGGTCATGCAAGGCATATGTGACATGGATATATGTCCAGGAAAGTACCTCTGCATGGATCAATCAAGCAATAAAGGCATATACAAGGATTATGTCAAAAAGGATATTCAATATTCATTTAAGACTATGAACATTGATGTACTAGAAATATTCCACAAGAGAATACCATCACTGCTCTTCATTGCTGTTTCACCATTAGGATTTGATTACATCAAATGGTAGTCTTACAAATCATCCTAAGTGAAACAGATGGAACATTCTGAAGATCAGAATGTTCAGCTCTGCACATGCGTACTTTATGAACAGTACAGTAGGTGAAAAAGCAAAAGAAAAAGCAAAAGCAAATCTGTCCTGCTTCATCAGAGATAGACAACACATGAGAGTTGGTACAATACATGGACCACACAACTCTCAAAGCATGGGCATGAAGATGCAGAATCCCACTATATCTTTCCTGCACCAAGTTCCAAGGCAAATCTGGCAATGAACTTTCTGATGTATGTTGAAAAGCTCATACTTTGGTTATTGCCCAGAAATTCATATGAAAAGCATATGACACGCCCATAACTTCATATGTTCATTCATACATGATGAACCCAGATGAAGATCATGATGAACCCAGATGAAGATCATCATGAACACAACAACATTCTGAAGTTCATCAGAGATCAGAATGTTTGCCCAGAATTTCAAGTTAAAGCTTGTGGGACCCAGGACACATGGCATAACACCATTGGACACCCTACAACGGCTATATGAGCCCAAAGACTCTATAAATAGAGCTCATGGCCTTAGCAAAACTTGCACCATTGCAAAGCATACAAGAAAACAACTAGATTTTGTTTGAAGCTCTTGCAATTGAAATTGATCATCACTGAAGGCTCTCTATCCCTTCTTGTAGTGTACATCAATACTCTTTGTTATCTCTTTTATAGATAACTTCCTCCTCTTTCTTTGTTTGATTCACAAACATCCAAACTTCCATACAAATTGTAAACAAAGTCTCATCTAGCTTTAGGGGTACTAAAGTGTTAGTTTGAGAAAAGGTTGTAAAAGTCTAAGTGGTTAACTTAGCAAGAAGGTGCAAGCCTGCTGAGGCTTAGAGAATACAGAGTTGTAATTGTTCAGGTGAACAAAGATTGTAAGGTGCAGGATTTGAGAGGTTATCTCAAGCATCATAGTGGAAACTCTCACAAGATTGTGAGGAGAGGACTAGCCCACATTGGGTGAACCTCTATAAATTTCTGTGTGTTCTTTCTCTCTTCCTTATACTCTTTAATTTCAGTATACACAACACACACCAACACATTTACTTTGTTAATTAGTTTTTGTGTATGAACTTCAGAACGTTCTGAGTTCAGAAAGTTAACTTAACTATTCCAAGTAAACAACTTGAGAAACCCTTTTAAGTTTCAGGATAATTTTTAAGGGTCACAATTCAAACCCCCCCCCCCCCCCCCCCCCCCCCTTTCCTTGTGACTATTTTATCTACTTCATGTTTTTGTCCCCAAGAGTATGACAAGGGTCAAGGTTGTTCAGATGATGGTGGAGCATTTGGGGGGCTGGTGCGGGGGACGCATGGAAGAAGGTGACTGATACAAAAGGTGGACATGCACGATTTAACTACTTGAAGAGAATTTCCAAGGAGCGACTTTTGGAACAGCAAAAGGCCAACAATGAAGATGAAATGGTTGCGATGCAGCAGTTGTGGGAGTAGGTTATCCTCAAATATTTGCTCTACTTGATGGGTATCACACTCTTCACTGACAAGAGCGCCTACTATGTGGATGTTGCTTATCTGAAATACTTCAGAGTCCTGGAGCTTGTCGCTGGTTATGCATGGGGAGATGATGCACTTTCACACATGTACAGGGAGCTTAACAATGCCTCCCATTACAAGACATGTCATTGGTCAGGATACTTGTCTTTGTTGCATGTATAGATAAATAAGTATGTATGTTTATTCAGTTTTATGTCTTGATTGTTTGTATATTTACATGTGGTTGTCTTTGTTGCAGGCTTGGATGTTTCAACACTTCAGGGGTATGGGTAACAAGGATCTATGTGGTGGATATAAGGAATGTTAGCATCCACGCACCATGATGTATCTACCTCTAAGGAGTGTGTCTGCCACAAACGAATACATAGAGCATCTAGATCAGCTGGATCTGGCGAATGTTACCATGGTCCCATATATTGAGCACTGTCATGCATGTCCGTTCGAGCAGGCTAGCCTTTACTTTGGATGGCTCATATATGGTACCCACAAGGTGAGATATCTGTCGGAGCGGGTGCTTCGCCAATTTGGGCACATACAGACCATCCCTAGACATCCACATGAGAATTCACTTATTCACATGACCTTAGGTGAGACTAGCTACCGCTATGCGCACCATCTTGATCATGTTGGGGATCCCTGCTATTCAGGGTGTGAAGGCGGAGCCGGGACATCAGATGGTTTTATCTCATCTCACATTCTCGCATGATTCTTCAAGACGAGGATGTTCAGGTCCCAAGGTCACCATAGCAGGAGGCCCTTGAGGAGATTGCACTTAAGCAGGATGGAGAGCAGGGGTACTTGGATCTGGCGGGAAGGTTGGGCCGTACCATGTCTATGTTGCCATGTCCAATGGTGTGGTGGCGCAAGGGTCTCAGGCATGGGTTCATTTGGAAGAGATCTTTGAAGATGTTCATGGAGGGTGGGTATATCATCGTAAGCGTGATGTTGAGGGGTGGCAGGGGTTGATTTTATGTGATTGATGTAACATTTGGATATGTTGTTGATTTTGTGTTTCAACTTTTTATGTTGTTTTGTAATAATTGGATAATTTCTGTTTTAAATTTAATGTTGTGAAAATTGTGTTATTTCTTATCGTTTATATCACAAATGCATGTTTATGTCGTTTAGAAACAATTTTAAGTGTTAAATGTATGTTTCAGCCAAAACATCTTGTCTGTC
This sequence comes from Medicago arabica, assembly GCA_946800305.1. Classification (NCBI taxonomy): domain Eukaryota; kingdom Viridiplantae; phylum Streptophyta; class Magnoliopsida; order Fabales; family Fabaceae; genus Medicago; species Medicago arabica. The sequence goes on from OX326964.1 coordinate 13,589,418, forward strand.
TATGTGCTATTATAGTTCGAATTATATAATCTGAGATGTCTCTTTTTCGTTTGACATTTTATGTCGTGTTTGACACATTTCAGATTTTATAATCCAAAACTGACTAAAATCATTTTGGATTATATAATATGAACCTATCTAATGCACTTCAACATCAAGATCCTTCAGGTGCTTAAAGCTCCAACAAGGTCGGAATGTTCGGATTATATAATCCAAAACTAATTCGGATTACATAATTCGAACCAAGGGTATTTTTGAAAAAAAATATAGAATGCGCGAGAATAACATGTGTTGGAAAAATTAATACTCAAGAGGAAGAGATAAGAAATTTGATTTTTTTTTACTTCAAAAACTTCCTAAAAACACATGGAAATGACGCAAATACCCCTCAACGGTAGTTAACTACCGCCCAGCCCAGTGGTAGTTAACTTTCGCTCTGTTCCTTTCATTATTTTATTTTTTTGCATTTTAGACATCTTTTGGTGCATTTTAACATCATTTATCACATTCAATCATTATCAATACCTGCAAATAACTGACTTCAGGGTCTTCAGATCAGCTTCGGACAAACTACAGACTCTGGGTGAACTTCAGACTCTGATGAATCAGCTTCTGGGTAATCTTCACACTATGACTTCTTCAGATTCTGCAAACTAACAAGAATTAAAATCAAATTCCATTAAAATAAAGACATTACATAATAATGATGCTACCTAAACATAATCTTGTGGCAGAATCAAACTCTTGAGAATATCTTCAGGCGATATCAGCAACATATCTTCCATCTCAATCCTCGGGACCATGCGGTGTTGATGATATATGGAGAACATGCTCCTCACATAGTCATCGTCTGAAAGCATTATTTTTTTAGTCTACAAATAACCGGGACGTGCATGATGCAGGCCCTCCACCCTCCTTGTGTCTCTAAGGTTGAGTCCTTGATTGATTTCATCCAGTTGATCCTTCAGATCCTTTAACGTGACATTAACCCGAACCTTAAACAAAAGACGGTTTCCACCGTTGAAACGTACTTGAACACTGAACAAATTGTCCATTGTTTCAGATCTTTACCATAAGAAATTAAACAATCAATGAAAAACTCATTCGAATATTTCATCAAACACTTGGAGTGCAAACTATACATAAACCCTAAAACTGAAAACTACAACATAAAAATGCAAACACCCAAGCAACATAACTCTATTATAACAAGCATAATACCTTAGATGTAAACATTGATTAATTTTTTACCAACAAAAAAGTCAAAATTTAAATTACCAATAAAACTAAAATTATAAAAATAAAAAAAAAACTCAAATATACCAACTAAAATATACGTTAATAGCATTAGTGATTACTTGTGATTTTGATGAAATTTTTCAGATGTTGAGAGGGAGGGAGGGAGGGAGAGAGAGAGAGAGAGAGAGAGAGAGAGTGAGCGTCTGGAAATGAAGTTGCAGCTTTATTTACTATTACAAGTCATAGCGGTAGTTAACTACTACTGATAAACAAAAAACCGGCAACATTTAACTACCGTTGGTTTTTAACGGTAGTAAACTACCGCTATTTCCAGCGGGACTTAACTACTATTATGTTGTTCAGGCACACAAAATACCCATCATTTTTACCATATACATTCATTGTTTTTTATTTTAAAATGGTTTTTTAAACATATACACTCATTTAAACATATATGTGCTCGTGATTTTCGGGTATCAAAATCATTGATTGGATTTGAACCTTGAATCATTGAACTCTCAACTTTTATTCGCGGGAAGGGAAAAAGTGAGTAAAAACCCATTCTGACGCGTGAACAGTACTTTTATAGTACTGTTCACTGATGCATTAACAATGACAAAATTACCCCTGCAGTTTCTTGGGGAAAAAGTTGGACTGGACCAATGATAAATTGACAAGTGGACAAGGACTAAAAAAAAAAAACTGATAAATAAATAACAATAAATAAATAAATGGAAAAAAATAAATAACTAAATAAATGGTTAAAAATAAAAAACGAAAATTAAATAAATAAAAATAAAAATGTCCCGTCGGAACCAAAAAATGAGGTATTTTAAAATACCTCTCTGCCGAAATTTCGTCTGATACGACTGAGATACTCGGCTAAATTACGCTAAAAAAACGATAAATCAACGACGTGAATAAAATGAACTTAAAACGCAAACGTTACGCTACACTAAAAATACGCACGAAACGCGAGTAAAAAATTACGAAATTAATACGCGAGCGACATTAAAAAATAAACGACGAACGAAAAATAAATGCGACCACCAGTACGAACAAAAACAGATATTACGGGAATTAGCGCGCGAACGGACGACTGAAAGACGATCAACGTACGAAAAAAAAAAAACTGGTCAAAAATTAGGGTACGACAGATGCCCCTATTTAAGTTTCTCCGTCACGAGGATTTAAAAAGACGAAGATTTTTGAAATGACGGGTCGGAGAGACTTAAATATCAAGTACACCAATTTTTGACCAACTCAGAAATCGAGAAAGTTCTATGGATGTGATGATATGAGTTGTCTGTTATGCAAGTACGAATGCAATGACGACGAAAATACTAATTCGAGAACCAAATAAAGTGTTACTGGGGAGAGAAAAAGTATGTCTACTACCTTTACAGGGGTAAAGACGAACATACGAAATGAAATACTGGTCATTACCTTTACTGGGGTAACAACGAACATACGAAGGGTAAAAAAAATGTCAATTACCTTTACTGGGGTAAAGACGAACATACGAAATGAAAAACTGTCAATTACCTTTACTGAGGTAATGACGAACATACGAAGGGTAAAACTGTCAATTACCTTTACTGGGGTAATGACGAACATACGAAAGGGTAAAACTGTCAATTACCTTTACTGGGGTAATGACGAACATACGAAGGGTAAAACTGTCAATTACCTTTACTGGGGTAATGACGAACATACGAAGGGTAAAACTGTCAATTACCTTTACTGGGGTAATGACGAACATACGAAGGGTAAAACTGTCAATTACCTTTATTGGGGTAATGACAAACATACGAAGGGTAAAACTGTCAATTACCTTTACTGGGGTAATGACGAACATACGAACTGAAATACCGGTGATGCGTTACTATTACTGAGGCAATTTTGCTAAACAAATACAAGGTACAAACGAATACTCTTCGTACGAAATGCAGCTTAAACAAGATACTGGGGAGAATTGAAAGGTTGGACCTGCCATTTGTAGTAAACTTGATTGGTAAACAGACCGAAATGAACACATTGATGATGACAAATTTTACTGGATACACATGGAGTAAGACACATAGGTAAAATGCATATGAATGATATCAGTATGCATGATATGTATGCATGAATGAATGAAACATGTATGAAAATATACTGGTGCGACTGACGAGACAAGATTGGGCAGGTCGTAAGGATAGTGACCCGGTATTACAGTGCCAACACTTAGCATTCTTCACTAGGGATAATATCACTGGAGATGAATCAAAACACAATCGGGGTACCACCCGTTTAACCAAACCAAAACTGGGTAAGGAATTCATAACACAAAAACCTGGCTGAGGTCGCCATTTTTGAACTGAACCGAAGTACCTTTCTCAAGAATGTGCTTCACATAGTCATTGCTTTTTTTGTATTCTTTTCTTTTTGAAATCTCTAACTTTTGCCTGGATCGCCCTTTCGGGTTTTCAATCCACCGGGAATATATTTTTTTGTATGTCCCTAATTTTTGCCTGGACCGCCCTTTCGGGTTTTCGATCCACCGGGACGCTCATTCTTGGCTTAAGCCGCCCTTTCGGGTTTTCGACTTAGCGAGCTATTCTTTTTTTGCTTCTTTTTTTTTTTTTGCAAGACTATGATCCTCTATTGAATTCACCTGTGTTTGAATGGATGTTGACATATGTTTCCATGATATATGAACCTACAGATAATATGTTTGTCATTTTTTTGTTTTTTTTTCAAAAGAAAATATAAAAAGTAAAAGAATTTTCAAAGTTTTTACTTTAAGTATTGACATTAAAAATGGGAGAAGAAAAATTGCATATAGAATAAACAAGAATTCTAAAAGAGTGCACCGGCTCAAATTAATGTAATAGGGTGGTAACCGGCCAAAGGCATGGCTCCACGGATTACAAAAGTTGGAAAATGGTAATTACATGGGAAGGTACATTGAACACAGTAACCACTACATTCCCTAACAACTTTGAACCACTGTTTAGATGCTTTAGTGTCGGAGGACTTCTGACAGCTAAGGTGCCCCAAATGGGTGATGCTTGATCTGATGCAGTTACTTTGTCATAGTCCTTAACTTTTGCATAAGCCGCCCTTTCGGGTTTTCGACCTATCAGGATAAACTCTTTTTTTTCAATTCTTTTTTCCTTTTTTTTTTTTTTTGTGTCTCTAATTTTTGCCTAAGCCGCCCTTTCGGGTTTTCGGCTTACCGAGACGCTCTTTTTTGGTTTAGGCCGCCCTTTCGGGTTTTCGACCTACCGAGCTGTTCTTTTCACATATCTTTAGACAAAGTATTTCTTGACTGCATCAGAATTCACAGGACAAGGTAAATCTTCTCCATCCATATTTGTAAGGATTAAAGCACCACCAGAGAACGCTCTCTTGACCACATAAGGACCTTCATAATTCGGAGACCACTTGCCCCTGGGATCCGGTTGGAAAGATTTGATACACTTGATCACAAGGTCTCCTTCTTTGAATTCACGGGGATGAACCTTTTTGTCAAACGCCTGTTTCATCCTTGACTGATATAGTTGTCCGTGACACAAAGCGGTCATGCGTTTCTCTTCAATCAAATTCAATTGATCATACCTACTCTGGCACCACTCAGCTTCAGTTAATTCAGCTTCCATCAAGACTCTCAGTGATGGGATTTCCACTTCCACAGGGAGCACTGCTTCCATACCATATACCAAAAAGAAAGGGGTTGCCCCTGTTGAAGTACGCACTGAGGTACGATATCCATGTAAAGCATAGGGTAACATCTCATGCCAATCTTTGTAAGTAACCACCATCTTTTGCACAATCTTCTTCATATTCTTATTTGCAGCCTCGACCGCACCATTCATCTGAGGTCTGTATGGAGAAGAGTTGTGATGTTCAATCTTGAAATTATCGCACAATTCTTTCATCATATTGTTGTTCAAGTTTGTACCATTATCCGTGATGATCTTGTTAGGAATACCATAACGGCAGATGATGTTATTCTTGATGAACCGAACCACTACTTGCTTGGTAACATTGGCGAAAGATGCCGCTTCAACCCACTTGGTGAAGTAATCAATAGCCACTAGTATGAAACGATGTCCATTAGAAGCTTTTGGTTCAATCCGACCAATCATATCAATGCCCCACATGGAGAAAGGCCACGGAGAAGAGATAACATTGAGCATAGATGGTGGTACATGGCTCTTATCTGCATATATCTGACATTTGTGGCACTTCTTGGCATGATTATAACAATCAGCTTGCATCGTTATCCAGTAATAACCTGCCCTCAATGCTTTCTTGGCCATTGCATGTCCGCTGGAATGAGTGCCAAAGGGACCTTCATGTATCTCATGCATCAATAAATCTGCTTCACGTTCATCCACACACCTGAGCAACATTGCATCAAAGTTTCTTTTATACAATACATCTTCATTCAGGAAGAAATTACCAGACAGTCTTCTCAAGGTCCTCTTATCTTTGTGAGATGCCCCAAGCGGATACTCTTGAGTTTGAAGGAAAACCTTGATATCATGAAACCATGGCTTACCATCAGTAAGTACTTCAACTGCAAACACATAAGCGGGCCTTTCAAGGAACTGGACACTGATTAATGGCACATCATTGTGACGATTTACTTTGATCATTGAAGACAAAGTGGCCAAAGCATCTGTCATCTGATTCTCATCACGGGGAATGTGACGCAACTCCACTTTGTTAAAGAAAGTTAACAACCGTCTTGCATAATCTCTGTAAGGGATTCAAACCAGCATGGTGAGTTTCCCACTTCCCTTTGATCTGATTAATCACCAAGGCTGAATCTCCACATATATCAATATTCTAAATCCTCATATTGATTGCTTCTTCAATGCCCATGATGCAAGCTTCATATTCTGCCATATTGTTTGTACAGTCAAATCGTAGCCTTGCAGTAAAAGGGATGTGAGTACCCTCAGGTGTGACAAGGACTGCCCCGACTCCATTGCCATAAGCATTAACGGCCCCATCGAATATCAAACCCCATTTAGACTTAGGATCTGGACCTTCACCAAACAACGGTTCATCACAATCTTTCATCTTCAAATACATGACCTCTTCATCAGGGAAATCAAACTTAACAGGTTGATAATCCTCAACCGGTTGATGAGCCAAGTGATCTGCAAGGATACTCCCTTTGATTGCTTTCTGAGTATGGTATTCAATATCAAACTCGGCCAACAACATTTGCCAACGAGCAATTCTTCCTGATATCGACGACTTCTCCAGGAGATACTTGATTGGATCCATTTTGGATATCAACCAAGTGGTATGATTGATCATATAGTGCCGGAGACGTTTGGTAGCCCAGGCTAAAGCACAACAAGTCTTCTCAAGTGCCGAGTATCGGGATTCACAATATGTGAACTTCTTGCTTAAGTAATAGATTGCATGCTCCTTTCTACCAGTTTCATCTTGCTGTCCGAGTACACAACCCATGGAATCTTCTAACACAGTCAAGTACATGATCAACGGTCTTCCTTCAATTGGAGGGATAAGAATTGGAGGTTCTAACAAATACTTCTTGATACTGTCGAAGGCTTTCTGACAATCTTCCGTCCAGACAATCCTTTGATCTTTGCGGAGTAACTTGAATATCGGCCCACAAGTAGCAGTCATATTAGAGATAAACCTGGAGATATAATTCAGTCTTCCGAGAAAACCTCTGACTTGTTTCTCTGTTTTTGGAACGGGCATATCCCGGATGGCTCTGACTTTGTCGGGATCTACTTCAATACCCTTCTGGCTAACAATGAAGCCCAAAAGTTTCCCTGATCGGACACCGAAAGTACATTTATTAGGATTCAAACGGAGCTTCTACTTTCTCAACCGCTGGAACATCTTCAACAGAAACTCAACATGTTCTTCTTCAGTACCAGACTTGACAATCATATCATCCACGTAAACTTCTATCTCTTTGTGCATCATATCATGGAATATCTTGGTCATACCCCTCTGATAAGTGGCACCAGCATTTATCAAACCAAATGGCATTACTACATAGTAGAAAGCGCCCCACGGCGTGATGAAAGACGTCTTTTCTCTATCTTCAGGAGTCATCTTGATCTGATTGTAACCAGAGAACCCATCCATGAAGGAGAAAACTTTGCATTGAGCAGTACTATCAACCAATACATCAATATGAGGTAGAAGGAAATCATCCTTCGGACTTGCCTTGTTCAAATCTCGATAATCAACACACATTCGGACCTTACCATCTTTCTTTGGAACAGGCACGATGTTGGCCAACCACTGAGGATACTCGGATGTAACTAGAAAGCCTGCATCAATCTGCTTCCGTACTTCTTCTTTGATCTTGAGGGCCATATCAGGATGAGACCTTCTGAGCTTCTGTTTGACCGGAGGACACTCAGGTTTCAAAGGCAAGCGGTGTTCTACAACTTCATGATCTAAACCTGGCATGTCTTTGTATGACCAAGCAAATATGTCAGCGTACTCCCTGAGAAGTTCAATTACCTTTTCTTTGACGGTAACTTCCAATGACGCTCCAATCTTGATCTCTTTTCTATCCTCCTCAGTACCCAGATTGATCAATTCTAACTCTTCTTCATGAGGCTGAATGATCTTTTTCTCTTGCTCTAACATCCATCTGATCTCATCAGGAATCTCATCATCCTCTTCTACCATAGCCTCGTAAACAGGGGATTCAAAGTTGGGCAGAAGCATAGGGTCACTGTGTTCAACGGGCTTATGTATGTTCAGTCTGCACATGATTTATGATTGATTTTAGTAAATGTGTAAATGCAGACTTTTGAATTTGATTGATTTAAAAAGAAAAAGAGAATGAAATTTTTTTTTTTTTTTTTGGGATTTTTCTATTACCATTTTTCCAGAAAAAGCAGTAAATAAAATAAAACAGTCATGATAGAAACGACGTTTTTTCATTAATAACGACAATACTTGAATATAAAACCAAAAGCCCTACAAGATTTCATTTTCGTCTGGGGCAGGACGAAAAGAGTTTTCTTAAAAAAACGAAAAGTAGACAAACATATTACTTAGACACATGCATCACAGAAGGAATATCCACAGCGATCCAATTACAGCAGGCTCCTCCGGGTGTCACAAAGACAGGTGCAACCTCTTCCGACTGATCCTCAAGGATAGCATTGGTTTCCGGTGGAGCATGAATAAACCCAGCGCTATGAAAAATGCCCTCAGCTGGCTTGAAAAATGCGCTCGATTGACTGGTAGAGAAACCGAGACCTTCTTTCCGCTTGTTCTCAGGCAGCTGTACCAACTGACCCCAGCCTCCTGTTTTACCATTTTGTACAAGCTTTCGGGCATCCTTCAAGGAGGCCATACAAGTCTCACCCTTCTTAGCAGCTCCTTCTTCCGCAGAGAACCCCTGAAAAGAAGTTCCTTCCACATCATCAGCACCAATATAGGAGAAAGCAGACAAATGACTAACCAACAAGGCTGATTCACCAATTACCGTTATCAGCTTTCCGCAACTTACAAACTTCAGCCTCTGATGAAGAGTGGAGGTCACTGCTCCAGCCTCATGGATCCACGGTCTTCCAAGTAAGCAACTGTATGAAGCTTGAATGTCCATGACTTGGAATGTAACCTTGAAGGTATGAGGGCCCACCGTGATAGGCAAGTCTATGTCCCCAATCACCGACTTCCTAGATCCATCGAATGCTTTTACCATCACTGCACTTGGCCTCAACTGGGCGCCACGGTATGCCAACCTTTCCAAAGTAGTTTTTGTCATCACATTGAGGGCGGAACCGGTGTCTATCAACACATTCGACATCGAGTCTGACTTACAAAGGACAGAAATGTGCAAAGCCCAGTTGTGGTTTCTTCCCTCCGCCGGGAGGTCTTCATCACTAAAGCTCAGGTTATTACACGCAGTTACATTCCCAACTATGCTCCCGAATTGCCCCAGGGTAACATCGGGATCCACATATGCTTGAGCCAAAATCTTCATCAGAGTATCCCTATGAGCTCCAGAGTTCATAAGTAAGGACATTATGGAAATTTTGGACGGGGTTTGCAACAGCTGATCGATTATCTTGTATTCACTCTTTTTGATCAGCTTCAAGATCTCATCACTACCTTCCTGAATGATCCCCTCAGGTTGGCTGGCACCTTTACCCTTATCAAGATTCTGCACTGGCACATTCGGAGCAGTATTCTCATTGCGCACAACAGTGGGGAGAATACGCCCACTTCTCATTACTTTGCCCACGCCTGCTATATTTATGACAGCATCTGCAGAGTGCAGAGGGATCTCTTTACCATTCTCCACAATAGTTGCCTCATACCTGTAGGGTATGGCCTTCTGAGAAGTATAGGGAACAGGTCCTGGCAAGCGGATCACTAGAGGAGTTACGTCTGACTTCACACCATCACGGGCTACCTCAATATTCTTAAACACCGGGGTAATAACACAAACATTCCTGGATTCCTTCTTGACAATCAGCTCTTTTCTGTCAATCAGTCCTTGTATATCCTCCTGGACTTTTTCACACCCTCGGGGATCCACAGAACACACTTCACAAGCATCATGATCGTGGTTAAACATGTTGGCTTCGCACATCCTGGCGTGAATCGGGACCAAAGGAGTTCTGACATCTTGAGCCCTGAGAATTAAACTCAAATCTTGATATTCTTGAATCATATTAACAGCCAGTCCATGAGATGGCAAAGGATTATTCTGAGTATTGGAATTGGTGTCCTCGAAGGACAACTCTTTGCTTTGAATCAATCTCTGAACTTCTTCTTTGAGCGGGTAGCAATGCTCAACATCATGCCCCGGTGCCCCTTGGTGAAAGGCACAGGTAAGGTCAGCACGGTGCCATGGAGGTAATGGGTTCTGTAGGCGAGGAGGCTGCCTAGTCTGCACAAGATTCCTTGCTAATAACGAGGGTAGCAAGTCTGCATACAACACGGGTATGGGGGGAAACTCTTTTCTGGGAAGGCGATTTGGCTGTTGTGGGGCTCGATTACGAGGTTGTTGTTGAGGTGGTGGTGGGTAATATGGTTGTTGGTAGAAAGGTTGCGGATACGGTTGTTGGTATAGTGGTGGGTAGAATGGTGGAGGCCTTTGGGGCGTTTGTGGGTGGTAATGTTGATTTTGTGGAGCTGGAAAAGGTGGTGGAATATTGGCAACGAAAGGGTAGTTTGGATATATTGGTTGGGATCCCCCCTGGGCTACCATACTAACTTCCTGAGCACTCTTCTTTGGATAACTGTTTCCAAATTTCTTGGATCCATTAGACGATCCACCTGATGAAGCACTTGACACACTACCTTCTTTGGCCAAAATTCCTTTACGGACTAAATCTTCAATGCGAACCCCCGCGTCAACCATCTCAGTAAATTTCTGCGATGCGCAACCAATCATTTTCTCCGAGTAGTAGGGACTCAAAGTTTCAAAGAACAAATCAGCCATTTCTCTTTCCTCCAGAGCAGGGCGGATTTGGGCCGATTTTTGAATAAAGCGGAGAGCATACTCCTTGAAAGACTCTTTATCCTTTTGAGCCATAGCTTGCAGTTCCCTTCGGGTAGGCCCCAGATGTATGTTATACCGGTACTGCTGTATGAAAGCCCTGGCCAGTTCTTCGAAGGTGGTGATACCCTTCAGATTCATGTACCATATTTGTGCGGGACCAGTCAAACTGTCTTGGAAACAATGAATGAGCAAAGGTTCATTGTCTTTGTAGGCTGTCATCTTCCTTACATACATAACCAGATGACTCTGTGGGCAAGTATTCCCTTCATATTTGACGAAATCCGGAGTCTTGAACTTGGGAGGCAGTACCACATTTGGGACCAAACAAAGATCGTGCACATTCTGACCATAGATGTCTTTACCACGAAGGACCCTCAGTTCTTTCTGCACTATGTCGTACTTCTCTTCCAGACTTACCATTCTGTCATCTCCTACTACACTACCCGAATGATAAATTGGTCCTTCCTCCTGCTGGGCAGTGTGCACCATGGGTTCCGTGTGATTCATGACAGCTTGAGGGAATAACTGTCCATGATGAAAAAGTGGCGTTGCTTGTTGTCCATAAGGAGTTGGCATTTCTGGGCCAGCAAAGCGTACACCTTCATTAGCTGTAAGAGACATACCCAAAGGATGCTCTTTGGACATGTAGTTCTGAGGGTGATAAGCAAAACCAGGAGGACGAAGACCTTCATTGTACATATTTGATGTATCTCCAAAAGAAAAACCAGCTGGGGTGGGCTGTGCAGTGCCAGCAGCCGTAGCAGAAATCACAGCAGTAGAGATTGGTTGTGTAGGACCAGTCTGGGCAGACGAAACAACCACAGGAGAATTATGTGCAGCAGACACAACAACAGAAATCGGCTGAGCATCAAGAACTGGTTGGACTGGGATAACATCAAGAACCGGTTGGGTAGCTGCCGCTTGTGCTTGATTGGCCATTATAGCTTCCATCATAACCGTTAACTTATCCATCCCTTCTCTGAGTGTAATAACCTGTTCTTTGAGATCCCTGTTCTCTTGTTCCATCAAATCCATCTTCTTTTTAACAATTGCCCGAGTGTTGTGGATGCGAGAAGGCTTGTACTGAATACGCCGGGCCACTTTCCTTGACTGAGGCAGAAATGAGAGAATTATGAGACTCGGTTTTGACATTTTATGGATGCAGTATGATGCATGATATGCTAAATGCAAAAACAATGCAATTTTTTTTGATTCATCGAAGAACTTATAGAAACAATCTTTTGTAAACATAACAATCTTAAACATTCATTACAAAAATAAAAAGCAAAAACAAGATAATTGCCTTTTAACAAACTGAGCCAAGGGATAGACTTCAAAGTACATAATAGAAAACTAAAAAAATACAATAAAAGGAAACAAAAGATGAAGATCTCAAGCTCTTGAAGCAGACTACTCCTCCAAATCTGAATGCGGACCAGCGAAGAAATCCATGCGTTTCTTCTTACTCCTGGGAACCTGTTCAAGTATAGCATCCTTCACCCTGATACGCTCTTTCAGTTCAGCAATCTCTTGATCTTTCTTATGATTTTTCCAATTCTCTTCTTCTAAAAGACCCATGAGAGTGTCATTCTCACGCTTAGCTGCATGATATTTCTCTTTCCAATCAGCACTTTCACGCTCTGACTCAACCAAACGTGCCTGATACTCCTCCATGGTCTTAGGAGGTAAAGGCACTGGTATTGTTGGAATAGTTGCAGTTAAAGACCTTAGCAGAGGGTAAGGCATCCCTATCTGAGCAGCTCTATCAATGACCCAATTGATATAAGATTCATGAGTTACTGTAACGCCCCATTTTTATTTAATCATTTTTAGTTAATATTTGAATACTTTTACATGATTTTATATTTGATAAGTGATAATATGTTTGTTATTTTGTTTAGAAATATATTTGTTATAAATATGTTTGTTATTTTGTTTAGAAATATATTTGTTATAAATATATTTGATATTTGTTATGGAAGTAATTTATATATATTTTTAAATAGAATATTAAGTTGTGGGACTGTTTTTGAATTAGTTAGAATTATGAGGGAATAAGTGGAATAAGATAAAACAAATAGAAGAAGTATAAAAGGTAAAACCTAGGTTTAGGAACAGACAGTACATACAATCAGTTTTGGGAGAAAAAGGGAGAAAACTAGAAGTGGAGAACCAAGAGGCTGCTGCTCCAATTTTATTAAGGTAAGGGTGGGATTTCCTTCAATAATCATAGTATATAATTCTGAAATTTGATGAATTGTTGTGTTCTTGAGTTAGGGTTAGAAAGTTTATGTTAATTGATAAAATGAGATGAATTGTGTTGTTTGATGCATGTTCCTATGTTATTTTGATTTCTATATTGCCTATTTGACCTGTAAACATCATTGTAAATCATTTTGGGTGATTAAGGGATCAAAAATTGGGTTTTTGGAGTGAAAACTGTTCTTTCCCGTAAACGAATTCGGCCACCGATTTTCTGAAAGCCAAAACTGGAAAAACACTCACTTTTCACCCGTTTCTGTTTTGAATTAGCTTTAGGTGTAAACACGAAAGTTGTAGGTATGGATGTTAGCATTTTAATGCCGTTGGTTTGACTTCTAAATGATTTATAGAACTTGAGTTATGGTCATATTACTGCACGTAGGTCACAGTGAATACTTATGAATTTCAGCACAACCATTCCCGAATTTGAAATTAAAACTAGGATTGATAGGTACAGAATTGGTCTTAGGTGTAAACATGAAAGTTGTAGATAATTGGGTTAGCTGTCCGTTGGCTTTGGTTTGACTTGAAAATGATTTTTGGTGTTTGATTTATGATGAAAATACTCCAAGGAGGCTTTAGTGAATTATTATATGAATGTATAAGATGTTACATGATGTTGTTCATGATTGATGAATTATTACATGAGTGTATATGTTGATGAATATGTTGTTTCATGATGTTGTTCATAATTGATGAATTGTTGTTGTTAATACGATGTTATATGATATTGTTTATGACTGATGAATTATGATATTATGATGTGAAGTCGTTGTCGTTGTCATTGCCACTGTTGTCGTCAATGTCGTTAAAGTTGCAAGTGTTGGTCTAAGTTGTCTGAGTTGTAAGTGGTTGTTCCAAAGTATTGGAGTCTTATAAGTTGTTGACGTTGTCTATGTTGTAAGTTGTTGAGTCCATGCATACTCATTTCAGTTGGGGGCTTGATGCCCTGTGAGTTTTTACTCTACACGTTGAGGGCTTGATGCCCTGGAGCTTTAGCTCATTTGCGATGAGGGCTTGATGCCCTGGAAGTATATTAATACTTATTACGTAGAGGGCTTGACGCCCTGGGTTGGTACCACATGCATGAATAAGATGTCTAAGTTGCATAGTCGAGTTGAAGTTGCGTAGTCGAAGTTGTCAAGTTGTCTAAGTTGTCAAGTTGATAATTATTAATGAGTCGTTAATGAAGAGTTATATATTGTTGTTTATGTGAAGTATCGTTAAAGATGATTTGAAGTTTCTTGTTGTTTATGTTGTTTATATTGTTATATGAAGTATTATTAAAGATGAACTACATGGTTATTTGTATTACTAATTGATGTTGTTATGATGATTACATAATGTAGCTTATGAGTTGTTAAAGAAGTACTATATGAAGAATTATTATTATTAATTGATGATGTCTATGCTGTTAAATGCATTTGATAGATTATATGCTCATTATTATTGTTTGTGAAATCTCACCCCTTCTGTTGGAATTGCCGCCTCGTGGGCAAGTGCAGGTGACCAAGTATAGGTTCGACGATGTGAGAGGTCCTTGTGGTGTCGTAGGAAATGCTCTGATATGTAATGGGATGGGGTTTTTATTGAATTATATTCCTTATGTATCATGTTGAACTAATTATGATGTCTATGATCTATCTTTGAATTTTTGAGATGCTTGTGAGGCCTTTGTGCCAAGAACTAATTCCTTTAAGGATTTTTGAATTATGATTCCGCTGCAAAGTTTTCGAAAAGATTTATGTTAATGAATTTTGAAGGATAAAGAATTATTATCCTTTTTATTTTAAGGATTTTTATGATGTGTGACATCCCATTTGTGTTATACTCTGATAATTATGTATGAATTTTTATGTTGGAAATTTGGGGTGTTACAGTTACACTTGACTTATACTTCAACTGGCTCTTGTTCAACCTGATAATGGATCGCCAAGCTTGCACAAACTGCATTCTCTTATCGTTAACATCCTCCTTGTACAAGAAAAACTCACTGGATAAGAAGAGGTAAGCAGGTCTCATCCTCATAGGGTACCCAAACTGACGTCTGGCAAGAAGCGGGTTATAACTGATGCCCCTGTGTATACCAAGAAGAGGCACATTGGAGAACTCCCCACAATGGTCAATAATCACTCCAGTATCATAAGCCGAGTTGTACCACACTATATCATCTGGGGTGAGAGCCATGAGTTTCTCCGACCATGGAATGAATTCAGATCGAATTTTAGGGCGAGGTAAATGTGAGGTAAACCAGGTGTAAAGCAGGGGTGTACAACAAATGATAACTCCACGTCCTTTAGATGTACGGTCATGGATGGACAAGTAGGTATCAGCAAGCAAGGTAGGGACAGGGTTCTGGGTAATGAAAATCTGGATAGCATTCATGTCAATGAAATTGTCAACATTTGGGAAAAGCACAATACCATAGATAAGTAAAGCAAGGATGACCTCAAAGGCATCGGCATTGGATCTCTCGGAGAAAGTGGTGGCTTTTTGGTATAGGAAATTGAAGGGTAGGCATTGGAGACCTCCTTTAAGGGTGAGATTGGCTTTTATCTCGGAGATTTCAAGATGAAGAGCAGCCGCGATGGTTGAATACTTGGGTGCGAGTTCAAGACCATGGAAAGGTACTTTGTCGAGTATGGGTAAGCCGATCCAATAAGAATACTCCTCAAGTGTGGGCATAAGTTGATAATCCGGGAAAGTAAAACAGTGATAAAGTGGGTCATAGAACTGGACCAAAGTATGGAGAAGCCCTTCGTCGACATCTGTCTTGAGAATACTAAGCAAATAACCATACCGCTCACGAAAGTGGTCCGGGCTAGTCAACCTCCTTGCTAGCTTCCTTAAATTCTCTAAATCCGGTTTCTTGAAATCATACTTCTTAGTCCTCTTCACAATTTTCTTCACAACACCCTCCATATCTAATATGTTTACAAAAAAGAGATTACATAAGTCCTTCGATGTTTTAATGGATGCGAAAAAAATATCTATGTATGAATGCATGTATGCATGATTATGCTAAAGAACATAGAAAACATGGTGAGGTTAAGTCCACAAAGTTGGAGCTGAGGGTAAACACGTCATTTGGTAAGGACTAAGGTTTCAGATGCACTTGTAACCAGGGTTCTAACACAGTTCCCAAATTACAACCCCCTCCGAACTTTATTGGATTCCCGGGACGACACCCGGTCCAACAGCGTCCGTAGGAGAGTCTAGTTTGAGTGTAGCATCGCGTATCGACTAAGACCAAGACAACACTTGGTTAGCCACCGCACTACATCCTAATGGCCAAGATGGGTTAAAGGTAACTAAGGTCTTTAGCTTCGACGGAAACTTAAAAGCAATAATGTCTTAGCGCGACAACACACGCCGACGTATATCACTTCAAGATCCTCCGCTAAGTGTGGTTATATCACATGTTCCACCACACGAGAATACTCTCGGCATGTCACTATGATTCTACCACTCCTATCTTATATTTCACTCAAGCCCGGGTATAGGACTTATCTCGCCACTCACGAAAAAAGTAAACAATTAGGCACGTATTTACAAAGGTATAAGCAAATAAAGCGCAAAAGTAAAGAAAGATAAAATAGGCTTAACCCTCTAAAGGTCCCCAGTGAAGTCGCCATTTCTGTGCTCGTGATTTTCGGGTATCAAAATCATTGATTGGATTTGAACCTTGAATCATTGAACTCTCAACTTTTATTCGCGGGAAGGGAAAAAGTGAGTAAAAACCCTTATAGACCTTGGATTCGGAGGTTGGTTTATGAGGTGTGGATTTGTGATGTTATTTTCGGTTTTGGGTGATTGTGGTTCGGATTTGGCCGAAAAAATGGTTGTTGGTTGTGCTGGCCGAATTTGGACTATTGGTGTTAGTGATTTGGATTTCAAAGGTTCATGAAGTTCATGTGATGTTCTTCATTTTCTTGAGTATTTGTGAGTTTTGATCCAAAATTTCGGAGAGAGAAAATTGTTGTGTTTTTTGAGGATTTATGACTTTTCTAACTTGATTCTGACTGATCTGACTATTGGGGGACCATTCTGACGCGTGAACAGTACTTTTATAGTACTGTTCACTGATGCATTAACAATGACAAAATTACCCCTGCAGTTTCTTGGGGAAAAAGTTGGACTGGACCAATGATAAATTGACAAGTGGACAAGGACTAAAAAAAAAAGAAAAAACTGATAAATAAATAACAATAAATAAATAAATGGAAAAAAATAAATAACTAAATAAATGGTTAAAAATAAAAAACGAAAATTAAATAAATAAAAATAAAAATGTCCCGTCGGAACCAAAAAATGAGGTATTTTAAAATACCTCTCTGCCGAAATTTCGTCTGATACGACTGAGATACTCGGCTAAATTACGCTAAAAAAACGATAAATCAACGACGTGAATAAAATGAACTTAAAACGCAAACGTTACGCTACACTAAAAATACGCACGAAACGCGAGTAAAAAATTACGAAATTAATACGCGAGCGACATTAAAAAATAAACGACGAACGAAAAATAAATGCGACCACCAGTACGAACAAAAACAGATATTACGGGAATTAGCGCGCGAACGGACGACTGAAAGACGATCAACTTACGGAAAAAAAAAACTGGTCAAAAATTAGGGTACGACAATATACATTCAAATATATACATAATTTAAAAATAGTTTTTTTTAACACGATCAATTATCAAAAGGTTGGAACGCACAATTAGATAAATACGGATAGGTCCGTAAGTGCACGGAAGTATCGGTTTTAGTATAAAAGATGTTGAATCCACAAAGACCAATGTCAAGTACCGTTATCTATCATCACGTTGTTTATCTAAGGCGATGCTAATTAGTTTGGTTGCAAAATTGGGAAAAGTACTTGTTTTTAATTACTTTAAATGACGAGAGCCCGGAATATAATTTGTGTCGACCGTTGATGCTTGCTAAATTGTATTTTATTATTGTAACAGGAAAATATTTTCGCGCGTTAAAAGGATTAAATTAAAGAGGTCGTAAGCTTTCGCGTGTACGACACTGAATTTTGACTTTGTAATCTATTCGACCGCTTTCGCGCGTACTCCTTACAACTTCAAAACTCTCTTTAAAAAAATAATCAATTTACGTTTGAAAAGTTATTTTTAGTAGAAATTTTTAATTTAAAGGTCCTGTTAGCTTTCGCATAACCGATACCGTATTTTAAACTCACAGACGCCAGCTTTCGCGTGTACGACCACAAGTTTAAATTAGCATTTTTGAAGATTAGAAATTTCGAAATTAATTAAAGTAAAAGCTTTAGCTGAATTTTATAATCAATTCCTAAAAATTCTACAGACAAATACAAGTTTCACTCTTTCGATGTGAAACCGGTATCGCGTTATTCCAATTTTCACTGTAAATGTTCATCGTTAAAAATCAGAATTTTCAAGCTTAAAAATAATTCATGTTACAATTAGTAATCATACAACTTAACAGAATAACATTGGTACAACATTCATCACATTCCGAACTCTATAAAAATCTACTCAAACATGGTAATTATAACAAGCATACTTTTCTTCATGCTACTAAACATTTTCTAAACAGTGAACAATATAAGAAAATAAATGCCAATAGCGGAACGACTTGAACTAGTTGGATACTTTGAATTAAAAGAAGACAAGCACAGCAACACTCATACTAAAATGTCTAAAATATTCGGTATGTGTTTTAAACTTAGTCTGATACATTAAAATTACGGTAGAATTTCTTTCGTATAAATATATACATTGTTACAAGTTCATACACCTAATAAATATCGACTATCAAATACATATATCTGATAAGTATTTGAATACATAAAATATTTGCAGCTGATACGAAACGAGTACTTGACGATAACCCATTCAACTGAACATCTGCCTCCTCTTGCTACGCGCAACCCGCTGATCTGTAAAAATAAATAAAAGGATTGGGGTGAGACATGATGTCTCAGTGAGTTCCACCTATCCTAG
This sequence comes from Medicago arabica, assembly GCA_946800305.1. Lineage (NCBI taxonomy): Eukaryota > Viridiplantae > Streptophyta > Magnoliopsida > Fabales > Fabaceae > Medicago > Medicago arabica. The sequence continues at coordinate 13,608,431 of OX326964.1, forward strand.
GTTGTAGGCAATCCTGGGGAAACCTACGATCGTCATCTGACTAAACTCAATCCATTTTGGGTTTACACATGTGTGTGTGCTCTACATACCTGAACGATCATGATATACTAAGATCGTTATCTAAACTATCTAACATATTCCTGCAAACTGGACGATCGGGGGTAGACTAAGATCGTCATTTCTATGCTATTATAAGTCTGATATGATGCAAATGCATATACATGTTTTGAATCATAAACTGACAATATAATGTTAGAAAGTTAGCGTTGAACAAACATAATTATCTGAGTTGGATTTTACGGAATGGATCCCGAGTGAAGTAACCCCAGTCACCATCCCACTACTATCTGGTGAAAATTCCTATCTGAGGTTAATCACCAGAACTCCAACTCCTCTTGTCGTTGTGTAGATTTCTCAAGGAAATCCCATCCAGCCTAATCTGGAGCCTACGAGGGACACAACTTAATTATGCATAATTGAAACATTCGGGATTTGCCTTTTAACTGGGGTTCTAATGTTACCCAGGTTTGTCCCGCTCCGTTTCAATAAAACATTCGGGATTTGCCTTTTAACTGGGGTTCTAATGTTACCCAGGTTTGCCCCGCTTCGTTTCATATGCTTTAACTGATAAGTCTTTCTTGTATGCATATCTAATGCTACTATTTTCTATGTCATATATCTATAATTCTATGCGTACATCTAATATGTCTTTGGTTACATTAATATGATAACTATTCTCGATTATCTAAATCGAGTCTCTATTAGTTTCCCGTTTGCAAGGGTTAGAATTCTACCCGATAAATTTACCTTTCATTTGTATATAAAACACTCATGAATGCAAGAATATCATTTTAAGATGTAATGCTTGATTTATGCCTTTTTAAATGTGTTTTGGAATCAAAAGATAAGTCCTTAATTACTTAAAACGTTCTGGAGACGTAAATAGTGAAAAACAGTGCAGTTTTGAGGTATAGGCAGTAGCTAATCGATTATCATATATGGCTAACCGATTAACCATTAAGTTCAGTTTTTGACAGCAGAAACGTATTCTAATCGATTAGCTCAGTTAAAAACATCTTGTATTATTAAACATTTTCCTGCATAACCACAACTTGGACTTCTCTCTTATTCCAAAACCAAACATAACAGAATTATAGGCATGGAAAATCAAGTATTTAACATCCAATAATATATACATTCAATTGGGGAATAAACTATTCATGTAAAACAACTTAAAGTTCATAATTTCTCCCACAAAGTCATAGCTACCCCAAAGTGGGAACTAACTAAAGGAACTCACCTCTGACATTGAGCATGGTGCTGAATTCACCCTGTACGAAAACCAGTTCAATTTCCCTTCTGCATTTCCTCGCCACGGCAAGGCTTCATGCTCGCCAGGCGAGCTAACACGGTTAAACCCAAATTTGCACAAAATCTGTATCAGACCCCGTACTTCAAAATTGCCTCCAGACCTCGATATTGAGCCAAAATTCACAGAACCGGTGCCAAAATGTCATAAATTTTGTTAGCAGTCCATAGCAGCAACAACCACACAAATCGGAGTTACCGGGAGAGATTTCTTACCATTTTAGTGGAGCCATGTCCCAAAACCCGTAAGCATTTTTCTGCAGCAGTAACTAACTTCAAACGCGTCTCCCGAATTAGTTTCTACTCCGAATGCAACGAAACTTATATCCGAATTGAAGGGAATTTAATGAAGAATCTAAAACTTCAACAATTACTTAATTCCAAGGTACACAACAAGAGACACGAATCAAAACCAAAACCTGCACTTACTAATATTCATGAAATTCAGCCATAATTCCCACAATTCCAAACACGCATTTCAGCTATAATCCCACTCATGAACAAATTATTACCACACATTAAATCCAATCTTCTATACCCAACAAACATAAAAAGTATAAACCTCATCATCCACAAACATAATCATCACAAAATCATAGATACAAACATACACTAGCATTGAAAATCACTTTGATTAATCAATTTTCTTTTGATGTCAAGGTTCTGTTCCACTCTTCTCAAATTTCAGAATCAGTCATACTTGTCCCAAACATGCTTAACAGAACAAAACCCTCACATGCAGAAGCTTACTTCCACAACAGTGTAGAAAAAATGAAAAGATTACCCTTGTTAAATCCAAGTTCTGCTAATGTTTCAGTTCCAACTTCTAGCCTTGTTCTTATCGATACAGTCATGCCATACAGATACAATAATAGATCATGTATGTAGCAACACTTACCACTCAGTGATTCAAACAAGTCCATAACAACCAAGATGATTAATTGGAGATTGGTAAAAATGATTTAAGCCTCGGTTCAAAAGTAGGAATTGGAAAAGAAATCAGTTCACTTTAAACCAAGGACTATTCTAAGGTTGGCATTTCACCATTTGCATGTTGATTATGGGTAAGAAGTGAAGGTTTCATGGAGGAAGGAAAATGGCCGAGAAAGCTGCGTTGCACGGGTGCGGGTACGGGATACGGCATTTCTCAAAAAACAAAGGTACGGGTACGTTAGGATAAAAAAAAAATCAATTTAAAATAACATTGCATGAAAAAATTATATTGCTCAAATGACGACAAAAATTCAACCAAAAAATAATTACGACGCTAAAACATCTAAATTGAAAAACTAAAGTACGAGATAAAACTTAATATCTATGCATGAATAGAAAAAATCACACTTCAACGGTGTCGATATCACTATTTTCTTCCTCAACTTCAATAAAAAGACTAGCTTCCATGCTACGTTCATCAAGAGAAAGACTAGCAACTTCAAGAATACCAGCCCCGTCAGATAGATTCCATTCATCTCCACCAATATCCCACATTCTTGTTTCTCCTTCATTATAACTCTTACAATTTCTTGAGAGAAGACGAAGATTTGTATGAACAAAAACTAAATCTTTTGCTCTTTTAGGATTGAGTCTATTTCTTTTCAATGAGTGGATAAAAGAATAAGTGCTCCAATTTCTCTCAGCACAATAAGAAGAACTTGGTTGTGCATAAAAACGGACGGTGGAGCATTACGTAGGAAGCAGTTCTAGAACATAGGAAATAGTTGTTGTGCCTCTTGAACCTCTTGCACCGTTTGAATTTTATTAAGAAACAAAAAAAAAACTATAATGCTATTAATTCTCATAAAATGGAACGTTTTCTCTTAAAAAAGAGGTGTTTTAGTTTGAGTTTTATAAAAAAAAAAAAAAAAAAAAAAAAAAACTATGATTGCTCCATTTTCTCCAAAAAAAAGAGAGGATATAAGTACCCAATAAGTACCACTGCACTACCGCCGCCGTACCCAAACATTAGAGAAAAAAAAAACTGGTGCGCCGTGGGTGCGTACGGTACGAGTACCAGTACCCGCGAAGTACCCGGTACGGGTACGTTTTGCAAAACGGAGTACCCGTGCTTCAGAACGAGAAAGTGAAAGTGAGAAGAGGAAGTAGTTTTTAGCTAGTGAGTAGTATTTCCGGTTAAATAATTAACCCTTCATACTATTTCTTCTCTGACACGTTCATTGATATAGCGGTTTGTCAAGAATTTAGCGGGATGTTACAAGTACGGCTACAGCTAATTGGGATTAGAATAGCACATCAAGTGACCAGCACTTAAACGTAGCATACAACAAAATTGAATAGACTATATGCCCAAAACCGCAGCAACATAATGATTGGAATTGAATGATTACGCATCAAAGTAGATTTACCAATGAATCGCGGAATGCCCACAACAGCAAAGAATAGAACAAAAATTGAAACAAATGCAGCAAAACAAAAATATTGGAACCTAAGGGATTACGTAGCACTCATAGGACAATCACATGAATTGGGATAAATAATAATAAATAGAAAAATGGCAATTGAAATTTAATAGAGTATTTGGTACTGGAATTAAAATTGCAAAGGAACAAAGTATTGAAAACTTGAATAACAATAAGCGTACAAAATAAATTGTTTCTCAATATCACTATGTTTCTCTCTAAAATGCTTGGTGTTCAAAACTGATTCTTGAAGCTCTTTTATAACCAAAGGTTCATCAATGAGTGTTTCTGATCATGTCCAAGGTAGTGGAGAAAATGCAGGAAGTGGACAAACTGCTTCTGAAAAGTGGGGAAAGAATTTGTTTGGCTTTTACTTCTCACTGACTTCTGACTTTTTAACCTTTTTTCCCTTTTTTACCCTTTCTTTTCTTTTTTCGCCGAATTTCATCATTTTGACGCGCGGAGACCTTTAACTGATAAATATCTGAAATAGACACACAATATCAGCATAACATTACAAAAATTTATGAAATCAAAATAAAAAAATGTGTAAGACAAGTCAAAATAATAGTGCATTTTACGTGTTATCAAATACTAAAATGTTAGAAGTACGGATATGTCAACGAATATGTCATAAGTGCGGGTACATGAAGTAAGTCATAATGTACATAAAATCATAATAAGTAAAGTCAATGAAAAGTTAAGGTTGTTGCCTTTGTACTGGCATATGCCTCTGCTGCCTAGCGATAGAATATATGAGGGTTGGTTGACCAGTACGGCTAATCTCTGCCAAGATATGCACTAGCTTCTCACTGCTCAGCTCGTGTCTCATAGACACGTCATCATCCGCCATATGAACGACATCTCGGATGATCCCTAATGTGTCGAGCATCTCTCTAGCATGCTCCTACGCTATCAAATACTCTACGTTCTTCAGTAAGGGAGGAGATCCTTCAACATGTGAGATAAACCTTGGGTGAGACACCTTGGCATATCAAGTCATGTAGCCAGGGAAATGATGCCACTGCCTATTTTCCCTCGATCCCCACTAATCCGGAGGAATGCAGCACGTAAGGAAGTCTATGAAGCCTGAACGATCCGGTCAACTACAATCCGAGGCACATCTAAGGGATTTTTAGGGATGTCCTGCACAAACATGTACTGCCTCTTCACCCGCTCAGGCAAGTGATGGTACACCTTATGCTTTCCATAGAGGATCCATCCAAAGTATGTAAATATCTCCTGAAATGGACGGACATACCTCCGATCATCGTACGTACGAAACCTGACATCATCAACCTCTAAGTGATCCAGCACAATCCGGTAATGCAACACACGTTTATGTCCTTTCATAGGAAACCATCTCCCGACACATGGCATATAAGGCTTCCACTTTTTATTCTGCTTCCTTGGGTAAGGACCTGGTAAATGCTCCAAAATCCATCCCTACGAATATTGAAAAAAATATATTCAATTAAATCCTAATCTAAGTAGACGAACTTCGAAAAAAAATTCAATTAAATCCTAATCTAAATAGACAAACTTTGGAAGAAAAAAATATAATTAAATCCTAATCTAAATAGAAGAACTTTAAAAAAAAATCAATTAAATCTTAATCTAAATAGACGAATTTTGAAAAAAAACAATTAAATTCTAATCTAAATAGACGAACTTTGAAAAAAAAATCAATTAAATCCTAATCTAAATAGAAGAACTTTGTAAAAAAATTCAATTAAATCCTAATCTAAATAGGCGAACTTTAAAAAAATCAATTAAATAAACGATTTAAACAGACGAACGTAGAAAAAAAATTCAATTAAGTAAACCCTTGAAATAATTAAATTTATTACCATCAGAAAGGTCACACATCTAGCAATTGTCTTTTCACTCAGACGGAATCATTTAGGTGATGATATAGGTGCGCCAACGTCATCCCTCCCCACAACCATGTATTTGTAACACCCCGTTTTCCCAACTTGAAATTTTTTGCATAATATCAGAGTAATTCAACGTAAACGGAATGTCACACTTCTTTTCATAAAATCATAAATAGAATAAAATTCCTTTAATACATCGCATCGGAAATATTTCAACTTTTCAAAACAATCTTTGGCACAAGACCCTCAACACAAAATCTCATAAATTTAGTTCATCAACATGTTCATAAAACAATACGTAAGGAATAGAAAACGACAACAAAATTCTCATCCCGTTACGTATCAGAGCACCTAAGACACACGCGAGAGAAACCTCACACGACCGCAACTATTCTTGGTTACTTGCAAGTTATCCATACGAAGGGCAACAGTTTTCAAGCAGAAGGGGTGAGATTTCACAAACAATAATAATGAGCATATAATTCATCAAATGCATTTAACAACATAGACATAATCAATTAATAATAATAATTCTTCACATAGTACTTCTTTAACAACTCATAAGCAACATCATGTAATCATCATAACAACATCACTTAGTAATACAAATATTCTACATAGCTCTTCTTTAACAACTCATAAGCATCATCACGTAATCATCATAACAACATCAATTAGTAATACAAATAACCACGTGGTTCATCTTTAATAATACTTCATATAACAATATAAACAACATAAACAACAATCAACTTCAAATCATCTTTAATGATACTTCATATAAACAATATAAACAACATAAACAACAATCAACTTCAAATCATCTTTAACGATACTTCACATAAACAACATAAACAACAATCAACTTCAAATCATCTTTAATGATACTTCACATAAACAACATATAACTCTTCATTAACGATTCATTGATAATTATCAACTCGACAACTTAGACAACTCGACAACTTCGACATCGACTCGACTATGCAACATCAACAACTTCGACTTAACAATCTTTGACTCGACAATGTAACTCGACTATGCAACTTTATCATCTTACTCATGCATGTGGTACCAATCCAGTGCATAAGCCCTCGTCGCTATTTGAGCATAAAAATACTCCAGGGCATAAGCCCTCGTCTTTAAATGAGTATGCATGGACTCAACATCTTATATCTTAGACATCATAAATGACTCCAATAACATGGATCAATAACTCATAATCTTAGACTGACACATGCGGCTTTTAGTCAATAATAAACAGCAACATGACAGCACATCAAATATTTCAAGATATGACAATATCATAAACAATCACATAGTTCATCGCTTATAGTTCTCAAAAGGCATATACAATTATATATGTATCTAAATTATTCAAAAACAATATTCATATTAATTCAGACTCACCGAAAGACAATACAATTATAAACAACTTCATGTAACATCATATTCATCAACTTATACCTTCATATAATAATTCATCAATCATGAACACATAATATAACATCATATTCATCAACATATACTTTCATATATTAATTCATCAATCAGGAAAAACATCATATATTATCATCAACATATACATTCATATAATAATTCACTAAGGCCTCCTTGAAGTATTTTCATCATAATTCAAACACCAAAAATCATTTTCAAGTCAAACCAAAGTCAATGGAAATCTAACACAATTATCTACAACTTTCATGTTTACATCAAAGGCCACTTATGTACCTATCAATATCAGTTTTCATTTCAAATTCGGGAAAGGTTGTGCTGAAATTCATAAATATTCACCGTGACCTACGTGCAATAATTTGACCATAACTCAAGTTCTATAAATCATTTAGAAGTAAAACCAACGGCATTAGAAAGCTAACATCCATACCTACAACTTTCGTGTTTACATCTAAGACCAATTCTGTACTTATCAATACCCGTTTTCATTTCAAATTCGGAAAAGGTTGTGCTGAAATTCATAAATATTCACAGTGACCTACGTGCAGTAATTTGACCATAACTCAAGTTCTATAAATCATTTAGAAGTTAAACCAACGGCATTAAAAATCTAACATTCATACCTACAATTTTTGTGTTTAAACCTAATACCAATTTTGTACCTATCAATACCAGTTTTCATTTCAAATTCGGGACAGAGATGAAAGAAAAATCAGAAAAAGCAACCTATATTATTCAACTTCACTTTCATTCAAAATCATCACAATCAACAACAACAACTTAACATAATTCATGCCCAATTCATAATATGACATTAACAACAACAATCATAAACAACCACAACTTATAATCATGAATCCAACCACAAATCAACAACAACATAACATAAATCATCATTTGAGCATAATTCATCAAGTATCCAAATATATATATACCAAAAGCATGCAATTCCATCATCAACAATTCATTTATCAACAAATTAACATACTCGAACATATCACTACAACTGGATCACGAATTTCATCAATTAAATTGCAATTCAAAAATCTAACTTCTTTTCAAAACCCTAACTTCTTTTCAAAACCCTACATTCTCTAATCATCAAAATAAAATAAAAACAAACATGTTAAACCCTATTTCAGAATTATAATCCCATTATTAGAGAAGCTAGTCTCACCATTACCTTAAATTAGACTATCGGACTCTACGAGATTGCTCCTCTTCTCACAAGATTCTCCTCTTTCTCTGACTTCTACTTTTCTCCCTTTTTCTCCAAAAATTGTCGTACATGAAAAACTATTCTTACTTCTCTATATTTATAACATTAACCTACCTATTTTCTCTTAACTCCACTTATTCTCTTAAACTCTTTTAAATCCCTAAATCAGCCTCTCAACTCAATATTCTATTTAAAAATATATATAAATTACTTCCATAACAAATATCAAATATATTTCTATAGCAAATATATTTTTACACCAAATAATATATATTTCTACACCAAATAACAAATATATTATACTAATAAATACCAACATATAACATAACAAAATATAACTCATCAAAATAAATCGACTAAATTATAAAAAGATATCTAAACTCAATAAAATAAATAATAATAAAATAGGGTGTTACAGTATTGACCGCATTTAAGTCAACCATGCACTCAAGATGTATAAGCTCCATGTGTCTGTTCGTCTTATTAGCAAATAGCGCATACCCAACCAGATATAACAGAAAACTCCAGACACACCACTCCCTCCTCCTATCTCTCTTCTCCAACTCATATGTCGTATGTGGCACATGAAACTATCTATTCATAGTTAGATGGCTCTCATAAACTGCTTCAAAGCGGCAAAAGTAAGATGGGCACCATACTCTATCTTGCATGCCTTCCATGCAGCAGCATCCGACATACCTAAATACTCAGTCATCATCCTCACACCATGCTCCCTCTGCACCTTCTTCTCAAAGTCTAGCAGACGCCCCTCAATTGGAATGTGGAGAAAGTTAGACACATCGTCTAACGTGATGGTCATCTCTCGCACTAGTAGATGGAAACTACTTGTCTCTGAGTGTCACCTCTCGCATAAAGCTCGTATCATGGCATGTGTCACACGGTTATACCTAGTGTATAATATATTCTTCAATCCAAACGCTGCCACTGGTCGTCAAAACCAATCCATAGTTTCTTCAAGGACCCCAAGTTGTCTCACCTTTCTCCCAGAATTAACAGTAATATATGTGTCGTCAAAGCAAATCAGCAAAACAAATAAATTAAGAATTAACATTGAATCACTTAATAAAAAAGTATCAATTAATCACGTTAACACATATCAATTAAAATTTATAAAATAAATAATATTAATTAAAAAGTTTAAAGAATAAAAAAAACTTATATCAGAGGTGTTAAACCAAAGTGGCACTGTAACATGTTTGGCATACTTGTGCAAAACTGAAAAGTTCTGAGGACCTTCAGGAAAGGGAGGCCCTACAACAGGGGCGCCATCCATACCATCATCCTTATCATTTGTATCCCCCTCAAACTCATCCTCAACATCCCCATCAGCATCACCCTCATCGTCCTCTACCTCTAGCGGCTGAAAGTAAGGATCATCTTCCTGCTGAAAATAATGTTGCTCAGTAGGATTATATCCATCATCAACAGGTGTCATATTAACCACCTGTGATTGGGCCATCTGTGAGCTCTCTACACCTATCATCTGGTTCCTACGTCTTTGGGGCTTAGGAACATGCGAGTTAGCCGCAACCTTCTCCTTATGAGAACTAGCGGTACTAGCCATCTTTCCTTTACGCATCCTACCCTCTCTAATCAAACGTCGTTGCTGCTCCTCCTCGTTCTCCTCTCCAAACATATCTATGCAAAAACAAAAGCAGAAAAAACAAAATAAATGGAGTTAGCATTCATCAAACAATTATGTTTGAGATTCTTGCAGTGGATTCTTGCGCATATCGATGAAACACTAACATTTTCCTGAATTTATAAAAATAAAAATAAACCTATACTAACTACATTGCATGTAAATAAGATTAAGATGACTTACTTGTGATTTTGTTGAAGTAAATTGGATGATTTTCATGCAAATGAAGGTTTGGGTGATTTTAGTAGAAAAATGGATGAGTTTGTTTCACTTACTGTAACCAAAAAAATGAAATTTCTAGGTTGTTTACTTACAAGTTTTTTAACCACTTGGCTGATCGGTAGTTAACTGCTGCTGGTTTTTTAAAGGCGGAGCAGTAGTTAACTACCGCCAGAGGTAATTTCGTCTTCTCAATGTGTTTTTAGAAAGTTTCTAATACCAAAATAAAACTTTCAAGAGAAAAACATTGAGTAAATACCCAAATTTGTCCTTGAATTTGCAAGGACCAGCCCAATTCGTCCCTAAATTTTTCAAAATATCAAAGTAATCCCTGAATTTAACACATGTCTATCAAATTCATCCCTCTGTCCAATCCCTCCTTTAGTGAGGCTGACGTGTCCTCCAACATATACGTGTCATCCAGTCAACCACGTGTACAAGGACCAATATGATGAAACATTACAAATTTCAGTTTTAACTTTTCATTATCAATTTTTTTTCTTTTTCCTCTTTTACCCCTATTTTAAGGATCAATTTGATAATAACTATAATAATTTAGGGACTGATTTGAATGACAATTTTAGATATCTATGGAAGATTTGATCGATTTTATTGCAGGGAGTGGTTACAAGGAGGTATGACATGAGAGGACCAGTTATTTCAACTGAAAAGTCTACCTAAACACCGGTGAGGGGTCATGCTCCACCAGATCCAACTGCTCATGGAGTTATTAGATTGTCATATCAAAGTTATGGGCCTTCCGGTTCTACGCAACCCTAATCCATGGAGTTTATCCCAACCCCAGGATTTCCGAAGAAGTGATGCTTAATGCCTGATTAAATTATGCTTTTGGAAAATGTAATATTTAGACTTGTTTAAATTATGTCCCCTAGTTGGTTTTTTTTTATGTAATATTTAAGAACATGAAATATATAACTTATGACTTGTTAGTGCCCCATGGTTGGGTTTCTTTTTGCCTATGTTATATTTTTGCACTTGTAGTGTGATGATTGAATTACGACTTATTTGATGGAATGTATGACTTATTACTCGTTAATCACATTGACATTTGTTTAACTAATTCAATGACTTATTTGATGGTATTTTTATATAATGTAGGGATCGATTTGATACATAGGCAAATAATTTAATGACTAATTTGATTGAAATATTTCGACAGAAATGTTACATTCATTCATCTTCAACCTTTTTTCATTACAACAATACACATACATAGTACAATACAGTGACATGTTAAACAACTCAAACAAACAAATTATGACTATCAAATACTTAATCAACATTCAAGTACTTTCACATCACCATTAAACATAGAGCTTGAAGATGAAGATCAGTTATTATAGCTGTTTTTATCCATACGCCCACCACCCTTCATTTATGAACACCAAAGCTTGAACAATTTTTGAGGATTTTTGATTTCGAATTCAATAAAAAAAAATAGGTTTTAATGTTTTTTGAATTGGTTAAGAACTTTGTCATCAATTAATGGAAGGAATTTTGGGGATTTAGAACTCCAGGTGACAAATTATAAAATTAGGGCTCCAATTTTATAGATTCGGGGAAGAAAGAGATGTTGGGTAACAATTATTTTTCTGCAAAAATGAGTTCAAATTTTTTGTAAATCAATCAATTTGGTCCTTGGAAATTTCGTCATTTTCACCCAAATTAGTCCCTGGTTGTGTGACATCTGACATGACAAGCCTTATGAGAGGTTAACAGTACACATCACCTCCGTTAGCCAACTTAATAGAGGAATTGATTTGATTGATATTTAATAAATTCAAGAATGAAATAGACATTTCGAAAAATTTGAGACGAATTTGACTGGTTCTTGCAAATCCAAGGACAAACCTGTGTATTTACTCAATAAACATTCTAGAAAATTGTTGATGACACATCACATAAGGCTTAGAAACACATGTAAAAGACCGAAATGTCCTTCGGCAGCTAACTGCCGAAGAATAGCGAACCGGCTGCAGTTAACTGCTGAGGAAAAATTTGGCAGTTAACTGCCGATAAAAATGTTATAAGAACAAAACAACCATTGGAGTTTTTAAAACTCCATTGTTGCGTTTTTGGTATTGTTAGGTGTGATTTTCAGCCATTTCAGCCATTTTGAATCCTATTGCATTGGTTTTTTGTGATTGAATTGTTAGTTTTTTTGGTTAAATTTCGATTATAGAGGTTTTATTGGTTTTATGATTTTATGAAGTTTAAGTTTAGGTTTTGATGAATTGTTGTAGAATTGTTAAGTTTAGGATTTGATTTTATGATAGTTTTGGTTTAGATTAGAATTGTTTAGGATTAGGTTTAAGTTGTTATGAATTATTAGAATTGATTTTATGATTATAATAGTTTAGGTTAAGGTTTTGACGATAGTTTAGGTTTATGACATTGTTGTTTAGTTTAGTTTTTGATCGTCAATTTGTTTATGTAGACATGTCTCAGAATCAAAATCGGGGTAACGTTCAGTCGAACAAAAAGGAGGGTGATGAGAAGCAGAAAGAAATATCGCATATGACATGACACAGAATCACATGTGATGGTTCCGTAAAAAAGAAGGATTTGGTGCCGGTGTACAATCATTCCAGGTTGAGGAGGAGCGGGATGACATGCTATTTTGGTCCTCAACCAAAAGCAAGTGTCGTAGGGACAACCGAGGACAACCCGATTGACTTGTGCGACAAGGAAGATGACTGAATGTAGTGGCTTGAAATGCCTAATTGTTTTGGATCTTTTTTTTTTTATATTTCGCGCGCATTTTACTACGTTTTGCTTGACATTATGATACTTTGAATAAAATTTCGTTTTGAATAATTTTGATTTAAGTAATGTTTTGAATAATTTTGATTTAAGTCGTGTTTTGAATAATTTCGATTTAAGACTAGTTGCGTTTTGAATAATTTCGAATAAAAATTGCGTAAATTCGAATAAAAACTAGTTAAACTCAGCGTGAATTCGAATAATAAAAGTTCGTAAATTAGATTACATTACATTACATAAAGTTCCTAACTATAACATATCATTACATTACATTACAATCGGAACTGCACATACCAACTACAACAATTATCTTACCTTTAAATGGAGTAAATTCAAACTTTCCAAACAACAGCTATCAAGCATTCTCCCGGAAGTTCTATTGTTTCATTCAAAAGATTTAATTCGTGTTAACTTGGTTTAAATGATGGTATTCAAGTGTCAACAGAACGAGGTCCATTCTTTGACACTTCAATACCGTCATTTAAACCAAAATAACAAGAATTTAATCTTTTGAATGAAACAATAGAACTTCTGGGTGAATGTTTGGGAACTTCCGTTTGGCAAGTTTGAATTACCCCATTTGAAGGAAGACAATTGTTGTAGTTGGAAAGTGCAGTTCCCTACCTAATAACGATCTTCTGTCGGAATCAGACTTATATAATATATTCGAGTTGCACCTTCCAACTACAACAATTGCCTTAATTCTGAAATAGTAAATTCAAAGTGGCTAAACACCAGGACTCCAACATTTGCCCGACAATTCCATTGTTCCATTCAAAAGATTAAATTCTTCTTAGGCTTGGTTTAAATAACGGTATCAAAATGTCAAAAAATGAGGTCTGTTCCTTGACACTTCAATACCTTCATCTAAACAAGACTAACAAGAATGTAATCTTTTGAAAGGAACAATGAGAATGTCGGGCGAATGCCGGAGTCCTGGCATTTAGCAAGTTTGAATTTCCATTTCAGGGTAAGATAATTATTGTAGTTGGAAGGTGCATTCCCTACCTAATCACGACCCCCGCCTAATCACGATCTTTTGGTGGAATCAGACTTTTGATGATATTTTCAGTTGATCTCACCAACGTTGCTCGCATATCGATCCACTGGAACATGCTGTTCTCTCAAAACATGGTCGTCATGTTTTCGTCGTTCGTCAATTCCACCCAAATGAATGATACTCTCCCATCATCGAGCGTTGGACGTTTATACCGAACGTATTCCATGTTCCTTGTGTCTCCGGGATTGACTCCTTGGTTGAATTCATCCAATTGATCCTTGAGACCTCTTAGCGTTATACCAAGACACCGAACCTTCAACCTATAAGGTTCTCTGTCGTTGAATTGTGCATGAACGTCGATCCATCCGGCAATTATTTCAAATCTACAAAATAAGAAATTAAAAACAATCAATAAAAAACTCATTCAAATGTTTCATTAAACACTTTATTATATATAAACCCCAAAAATCATAAAAATAACCCTAAATTCTAAAAAAAAACATAAAAATGCAAAAAGTATAACAAAATTATTCAACTCATATCTACTCTTAAAATAAATCATATACTCTTACATGTAGATCTACTTAAAAACTAAAATAAAAATAAATAAATATAAAACACCAAAATAAAAAATAACCCTAAAATTTTAAACTATAACATAAACATCATGCAAACATTTTAACTAAATTAATCAACTAACATTCACTCTAAAATTGAATTATAACATGTAAATCTACTAAAAAAAACTAAAATAAAATAAATTTACTCAAAAACTAAAAATTAAAAACATTTACAACAACTAAAATGTAAGTTAATAGCATTATAATTACTTAGTTGTGATTTTGTTGAACAAATTTGGTTGGGTTTTTTAGAGAGATTTGAATTTTTTTTGGTAAAATGAATGTAATAATGGATGAGAGAGCTTCTGCCAGATTGGTAGCATTATCGCATCGGCAGTTAACTGTCGAAGAAACCTTGATAGTTAACTGCAGCCGATTTTTTAAAATTCCTCAGCAGTTAACTACAATCAATTTTAAAGTTCATCGGCAGTTAACTGCCGCCAAAACTTTTCGTCTCTTACACATATTTCTCAGCTTTCTCAAATATGTCACCGACAATTTTCCACATTCTATTTGAAGCCCAAAGTACATAGGCCCACCTTTACTTAATATAAAGCTAAAAGCCAAAAAACACCCCAAAACTAATCACCGACAGAGACGTGCTATATCAAGAAAATGAAATGCAGACGCTGCCACCTTTCTATTGCATGAAAAACAAGGTCTCTGAAATCAATTCGCCGGAAAAAGCACCGGAGTTTGTTATCAGCTGCTGGAAAACGCGTACGTGCAGGTTTTCTCTCCTTCTTTGTCTTGATTTTCGGATTTTCCTACTCTTGTAGCGCGTGAGAATGGATTCCAGCGCGTTTGGCCGTCGCGATTGCCGCAACTGCAAATGTGAATTGCGTTGTAGCAGATCTCTGCAAAAGTGAATTGTGTTGCAGTAGATCTCACCTTGCATGGTGATTTAAAGGTGTTATGGATCTGGATCTAATACCTTCATGATCTGGATCTAATACCTTTTTTTGTTTTATTTATTTTATTCTCTTTCATCTTTTTCTTTCTTATAAAACCATAAAAATAGTTGAATTGTTTTTCATCTTTTTCTTTTTTACAAAACCATAAAAATACAATAAAATAGTTGAATTTTCTGTCATCAAAGTCACTTAATCCTTTCAATTGTTCGAGTCTAGATTTGTACATCTACATAAATTAAAGTGTTAATGGTGATTTATCTCTGCAATATAAGTCATATTGGTTTAACCCCGAAAATGACCTATATTATTGGATAAAAAACTGTTAACCCAATTAAAAACCACACATTATTGGATGTCTTTCATAGTTTTGGTTTTGGATAAATCATTTTTATGAGATTTATTTTTCAAAATGGATTCAAATCACATGTACATGTTTGAATACTTATTTTATTTTTATCTATTATTTATTTGTTTCTATTTTTAAATATTTTAATAATATTTAAATACCTATATTGCAGAGATAAAACACTTTTAACCCAATTAAAAACCACACATTATTGGATGTCTTTCATAGTTTTGGTTTTGGATAAAATTTTTTTATGAGATTCATTTTTCAAAATGGATCCAAATCACATAAACATGTTTGAATACCTATTTTATTTTTATCTATTATTTATTTGTTTCTATTTTTAAATATTTTAATAATATTTGTTAATTTAAAACTTGATTGCACTTTTGCCTTATTTATTTTCATACAAGTTGTTCGACAACGCAACATACTTCATTCTAAAGGTGTTCGTGTTTCGTAATGAATGTAACTTAATGAACATGATTTGTCGGACATTTCTTTATCATTGTGGGAGTCTCCAGTTGTCAAGACATATTTACTCTTCTCTTTACATGTACCTCATAATTTTCCTTGCATTTTTTATGTTTTCTATTTTTTTCAAATTTAAATCTATTTTTCAATAATTTTACAAATATCATATTATGGTTCCATGCTAGACATATAAGAAATCATTTGGTTGATGGTTTGATTCATGACTAATATGTATGTATTTGGATTTTTTACAATTGCCAATCCCGCGCAGTCAAGTAGTCACCATGATTTTAGTCATGGGATTTACTTGAGCTACATATATATATATAGGGGGTCTTGCTAACTTCTGCCATCAAAAGTTGAAAGTTTGCATTGAAAACAATTTTGGGACTTTTAAAGTTTAAAAACACAACTTTTTAGATAAAATTATTACTCCCCTTGTCTCAAAATAGCTGTTCTCTATTATATTCTTCGTTATCTCAAATTATTTGTCATTTTTATAGTACCTATACAATATTTAATATTCTTTTATGCTAACATACATACTTTTGTTTATTACATTTCAATCATAGAATTATTTTATTGACTATAATTAATAAGAGTGTTTTAGTACATTTTTGTCACCCAATAAGTTTCAATAATATATTTCTTCAAAAAAAGAAATGTTTCCATAGTATATTGAGCACCATCATATTCATTCCTACATAAGACTAATACGAGGGATATAAAAACTCTTAAAATTTGTGGTTCGGCTTAACACAATCCCATAAAACTGGTTTGTGAGATGAGGGTTGCCCTCACTCATAAGTACATGTTCATGTCATCTCTAAAACACCCCTTCACGTTTAATACTATTGGATTTGGTGCATGGATATAAACGATGGATATTGTTAGAAATCGTGGTTGAGTCTAACACAACCCTACAAAACCGGTTTGTAAGGTGAAGATTGTCTCCTCTAAATAAACTCCTATTAAGAGTCTTATCTATACGATGTGGGACTTGAGTTTTTTTCAATACACCCCTCACACCTAGCATTCTTTGGGCTTGGTGCGTGAATAGGTAAGAGGCCCTTGAATTCGACAAGCTCTGATATCATGTTAACAATCGTGGTTGGGCCTAACAAAACCCCACAAAACCGGCTTCTAAGTTGAGAAGTGGCTCTTCTATATAATCTCTTATCAAAAGTCTTATCTATATTAGTAATCGTGGTTGGACTTAACATAACTCTACAAAACCGGTTTGACTTAACACACCCCTTCACGCTCAATACTATTGGATTTAGTGCATCGATATAAATGGTAGGTGACCCGATAGTGGAAAATTGAAACTAGGTGGCTCAATGGATGGAGGAGGCTTTGATACTATATTAGAAATCGTGGTTGGACTTAACAAAACTACTTTGTAATATCATATCATATCTAATGTGAGACTTTGTAACACACCATCATGCCCATATGGAGTGTGAATATCAATGGTGGGTGGCCCGATATTGGAAATCCAATCATCATGCCCGGAATGCACATATGGAGTGTGAATATCAATGGTGCGTGGCCCGATATTGGAAATCCAATAGCAGGTAGCCCAATGAATCTCTGAGGAGACTCTGATACCATATTAGAAATTATGGTTGGGTCTAACATATTCCACAAAATCGGCATGTGAGGCTAGGATTGTCCTCTTATAGACACATGTTCATATCATCTTTTATCTGATGTGAGACTTTAATACACCATTGCACGTCCGGCATTGATACTGAATGATAGATGGTTTAATAGTGGAAATCTAGTAGCAGGTGACACAATGGATCTTGGAGGGGACTCTGATACTATATTAGAATTTGTAGTTGGGCTTAGCACAACCCCATAAAACCAGCTTGTGAGGCGAGGATTGCCCCCACTTAAAAACACATGTTCATACCATCTCTTCTTTAACAAACACGTGTTTTCATATTTTTATAAGCTTTATTTGTGAAAAACCTTTGGAGAACTAAGTGGTGATATGGTGCTCTTTGTATTACTTATTTTACCCATTTGGTATTTGAACATAACTATCACATGAAATGTCTCAATTTGCAACCTTTTTATGCTTGTTCACTAGTTGATACAGCTTGGTCTAAGTCACTTTTCCTCGGTTAGAGCTCTTAAAATAGTTGTATAACACTTCTCTTGTGTATTTAGGTTTTGTATTGGCAAAGTGAAAGTTTGGAAGTGCCTTTGTTGAAAATGTCTGACCTTCCATTTCGAGTTGGGGAAACGATCGAGTCAAAAACATTTATAACTGGTTATCGTGGTGCGTGGTTCAGGTGCAAGGTATACATTATGTCATCCTTGAATTTGTTTTTTTTTCTTTCAGTGTAGGAGTATTTATTACGTATCAGATTCATTTGTTAAATGTGCATTTAAGTTAAAGTATTGATTGTTTTCTTGTGGGTTTGTTGTTTATATCAATTTGATTATTCATGTCTTCAGCATACTAATGTACATTTCAATAATGTCATAATAGTGTTTCTATATGATAGTTGTTACTTGTTAATTGACATCGTAAATAGTCCTTATCAGCTCTTGATGTAATGGTTGGAGACTTGGAGTTGCTATCATACGACTAGGAGCTTATATGTTTGAGTTATGGAATTAGTTTCTAGCATATATAAGGCAACACTGCCTTTATCAAACTTATGGATCCAACCCTTCTTTGGATAGCCACGGCAGAAACTTTAAAGCATTAAAACTAATGCTTTAATGTAGTAAGAAAATAGAGCTGTGAACATTTCTATCATTATATTCTTTTAAATTAAGGAAATAGGCTTAACCATCAGAAATTGCACAACTTGGTCGATATGAAAATAGGCTTTCATTATATTTAGTGTATACTGTGTTGCCTCTTGTCACAGGAGGGGTAATCCATCGGCTGGTTTTCCATGAATTGCCCAGCAAGTGCCCTTTGTTTGACCTGATTTTCTGAAGTGTTGACACCATCAGCTGGTTTTCCATGAATAGCCCAGCAAGAGCCCTTTGTTTGACCTGATTTTCTGCAGTGTTGACACCATTGACCTATTCTTCTTTGGTGATGGTCGAGACCAATTGATATGTGCTGCCATGACTGAGTTTTATTTTAGCGTGCTGAGGTTGGAGTCGCTAGTATTAGTTTTCTACTTCCATCTCTTCTAATCTCTGAAAAACACTTCTCGAATTTTTGAAGAGATTTAGTTCCAAGGATCCTCCCATGCACCTCATCGAGTTCTTTGTTGTCCCATTAAGAATGTGTAGATCATGTCCTTCTCAACTAGTCCTTTGTATTTCTTCATATCTTCGGGATACTTCCACTCTATGTCCTCATATGTCGAGCTGCTGCCAGTGCCGATTGAGGGTGTGGACATACTCTGACTGTGAACTTTCCCTGCGCAGGTCATGGGTGGAGCCAATTCTTATTCGAAAAAATTGCAGAGGTATTGTCCACATTTGAGTGGGTTTCCTTCAGTGTCCCACATCTCTTGGTCTGCGTTGCAGTACATTAAGTTATCTCCAATTTCATTGGTCATTGTGTTGAGGAGCCATGACATCACCAAGCTACCGTTTTTTCTGCTCGTGGTCACCTTTCTCTGGTTATTTGGAGTCCCTTGTGATATATCCTTCCTTTCCCATTCTCTAGAGAGAGATTGGGACTGATATTTCCTACTGTAGCAAGTTTTGCCATCTAGTTTGTTGCCGGTGTTTGGGAGAACCGAATGCTCAACCGAGTTGGTCTCTGACTTTTCACCTTTCATGATTGGTCTGTTTGCCAATGGTTTAAATTGCGGTCTAATACCAAGCGGAAAAATGATTTTCATTGATTTTCAATTGTCACAATGGGTGAATAGATAGGCGAAACATAACTGAGTCTTTAAATCAATCTAATCCTTAAACAAGGGGTCATAATCTCCTCAAAATCCTCATGTATTTGCTAAAATAGAGAGGAAAAATATACAATTGATCCTATTGAAACCACTAATTAATGCCTAGTTGTACATGTGGATCAAATGATCCTGATTGATTTGATTTTAAAGAGAGAACAGTCATATTTTCCACCAATATTCAGTCATCAACACAACATCTTCTACATTTTAAGTTTGATCAAACAAACTTTATTATTGTCAAAAATAGTTCTTGTAGAAATTCTTCAGCATTCTGTTAATCTGTTGTATGCATCAATTTGATACTCATTTATGCTATTGGCCTTTTCTAAAACATATTTTTGTTGGGTTGCTCAAGTATTGTCTGTCATTTTATACATGGACATGTTTATAAATTTAAAATTTCACATTTGATGGCCTTATTTTATATCATTCTTTCAGATTGTAAAGATTGGCAAGAAAGATGGTGTGTTATCCTATGCTTTGGAGTATCCTGACTACCCTGATCAAAGTATGTTCTTGCTTAAAGTTTTAAGTAAAACTAGAGTTTATTAACTTGTTGAGTAAGATGTTAGAAAGTCCACACACAGTTCGCTTCTCTAATGCATTTGGTCCGCTGAGCATTTCATTTTTAACTTGGTGTAATACATTGGGTCAACCACAAAGTTTGTTGTTCTTTCATTGACGAGAAAACGTATTATTGTTTGAGATTTTCCCACATTCATATGCACATTTTTTCTTTTGAGCCAAGTAAAGAATTTAGAGTAAATCATCAAGTCAATCTCTGAAGTTAATGTGGTGAGACATGTAGGTTTTTTGTGGGTTTACTCTTTATTTAGACAAATATTAGCCATAGAGAGAACGTGTTGTCAAAATTAGGGTATGGACTTAAAGATCTTGAAAGAAACAATGAAGTCGACAACTCCATTTTTTTTTTTTGCGTTAATGCTAAAAAATCCCACCTTTTTCCATGAATCTCTGAACTGATTCGAAATGACAAGGGAAAAGGGTGGAATCTTTGGGGAAAAAAGGCCAAAGGAGATGGAATCGCACATAAATATGGTGGACCATTAAAATATTCTGGAAGGTGACCACCAGACTTGGATCAGTTTTTTTTTAGGTCAAGACTAAATGTGATGGGCTTGATGAGATCAAGATGTAACTGGGCAGAATGGATAGGGCTTGAGATTACTATTGCTCATCATCTAATAATGCATAGACAAGGATTGAGAATGAAGGAAGGACTTGTCTGCAAGTTCTTGATGGAATTAAGAAGAAAACAGAAAATGGTAATGGGTTGGATTGTGGTAGCACGACACATTATTGGGTAGCAAAGATGGGTGATAGGACAAGACCATTGGGTTGAGACATGTAAAATCTCTCCGGGGTGTAGTAGAGGAAGTCGCCAAAATTGTAAAAACCAAATACAAATATGATCATAACCCATTTGTCGAGATCAAGGTTGAAGTCAAAGGTGGAGATGTAGCAACACTCTTATCAAAATCTAGAGTTGGTTGAGATAGCCAAAAAAGGAGAAAAACAATAATCATCATCAAAATTGCCCCACCCGAAGTCGTTTTTAGTGGTCAATGGAACATTATAGACATAGGAAACTTGGCGAGTCAAAACTTTCTGGCTGAGCCTGAAGTGCGGAACTCAGATGCATGTAGAGCATAACAAAGGAGGGAAGGTAGAAATAAGGTGCAGTTGCTTCCATGTAGATCTGGTCGATTGTAACCTGCCCACCGCCATTTAGACCTTATTGACCGCACCTAATTTGATGTTCAACATTTTGTTGATGAAAAAGGGTTTTGCCAGACGTGATTCAAGGCTAGACTTCGTCAGATCCAACACAAGGCATATCTAGCCTTAACACCAATTCTTACCATGATCCCATTTGCCTCAAGGTATAATAACCCCTAAACCTTCTGTATGGTTTGTGTACGATGGTCATGGTCAAGATGACCCTGATGCAATGATGTGTGAAAAAGATTGGGTATCACTGGCAACTATTTTGGTGTGGTAAATGTGGCAGTGAAAACCATGTTGATGGGACCTAGGAGAGCTTTTTCACGCCTCACCCATTTTTGGCTTGTCACGGTCAAAAGTAGTGGGAGTTCAGAGGGAAGAGGTCTGGTTTTCCAATGTATATTAAACAAACGGAAGTTTATCATATTGCAACATTGTTGACAGAGTTAAATTATGAAGGGGATGGTATTGTTATGTTAAAGAACATCGGTGAGCTAAAGTAGCTGGGATCAGTTAGGTGAGTGAGTTACCCAACAGAAATATTTTGATAAATAAATAGGGGATGGTACATTGGTGGATGGAGAAACTCATTCTGTACATTGGATTACAGTTGTGAAAGGAGTAATCCTTTGTGAAGGGGAAATACTTTGTAGATAGACCTCTATCTTTCACAAAGGGGAAACCCTTGGTTGAAACGTGATGAGAAGTGGAAATGCATGTTGAAACATGGTTGAGGAAATCTTGGATGGTGTACTATCTTAGTGAGTGTATGAATATCAGTTCAAATAGCTTCAGCTTATTTTTTCTTTTCCCTTCTAGAATATCTGTCTGCGTGGCAGATTCTGTTGGAAGCAGTTTCCGCTACTCGGTGTGTTACAGGGTTAGTTACAAGGGCGTATGATAACCCCTCTGTTGGTGTAGGATATGAATCCTATTTAAGTCTTTGTATTCTGTATTTCTCAGATCAAGAAATCACAATATGTTTTTTCAATTCACTTTCCCTTTTCTACTAGTGAGCGAGGGTTTGTTGGAACAAAAATGGGTCATATCAAGCTTCAATACAACAATGGAGTTGGAGAGTATGATGGAATTGTGTCTAGAGTGGACTGCATCAGAGCAGTGTAATTATACCAGTGAGTTATTAATGATATGGCTCATTATAAAGAGTAATCATTCCCTAAATTACTCCTTTGTTTGAGTATAATAGCAGTGCAATTATACTAGTGAGTTGTTAAATTATATGGCTCATCATAAAGAGTAATCATCCCCTAAATCATTACTTTGTTTGAGCATTAATTGACTTCATACATGTATTTTTATTATGAAGATATTTTTCACAAGGTTAAAAGAGCTATTCAACAGTAAGACTCATGATACTTTTCATACAAGTTTATCTTTGCCTTTTATAAACTCTCTAGTTATATCCCCATGGAAATTAGAGAATTATCAGACAAATTGCAATGATAACAAATAATTTGAAGTTAATAACTGTTATACTACTTGTCTGTAGAGATAAGTCAAATCAAGGTGTATCAGATTCCCTCTCATATTACTAAGTCAAGGGGATCCAAAAAGGAATTGATGGTGCGACCTCCCTTTCCTACCATCTATCGTGAAAGTGAAAAGCTTGATGTCAATGCCTTCTCAGAAGTGATAGTTATTGTTGATGACAAATGGAAGGTTGGGGATTTGGTAGATTGGTTTACTGATGGTTGCTATTGGTGTGGAAAAGTGACTGAAGTATTTGGAAATGATAAAGTTCAGGTTTGTTGCCTATTTATATTGGACACCTGATTCTGGAATTTTGATGAGTTAAAAATAATTTTTTCAAGTCCTATTGTATTTAAACAATGATTTTACATTTTCTCTTTAATTCATCGAATCCTATAATCTTTTTAATTATGGCTTAATATTCCATTGTGTAAAATCTACCAAACCATGGGAAATTGTTGGCTCAAGCTCTTCGATTGTGTTTGCAAGTTGCAACAATGGGGAGAAGTTCGTCGCAACAATGGGTTAGTAGTGTAGCCCCATGATCTTTGCCCAAATACGTAGGCATGATTATAAAATATCTAACAAGTGATTACACACATTCCTAGATCTCATCTTCTTAGACCGCCCAGGATAATCAATAATAACTTAGGTTTGGGACGATGTGATCTTTGTAGTTCTTTCCAGTAAGCTGGAACTGGGTGTCGGAACCCTAGGTATCATAGTTTCTCTCATTCGCATTGTCCATGAGGAAGCTAACAATCAGTTGATAAGAGAGATAAATAGCACCAAACGAGGGCTGCTTGAGCAAGACTGTGATTATAAAAAATTGCCACCAGGCTGGAAACCTAAGAGGAGGCTCCAAGCTTCCAACAACCTCATAGTAGTAGATGAATGGGAGGTGAACACACCTTCATGAGTCCCTCTTTCATAATGGGGAAAACAGTGAATAGTGGTGGCTTTGTTTAGAAGCAAATGGAGAAACACAGATTTCATAAAATATTACACTAGTGGGAATAGTTCTTGTTGAACCCCAATTAAGGTTGCCTTTCATAGATACTGTTTTGAGAAGAGAGAAGCTTTTGGAATCTGTGCGTCTAAACTACTCAGCAGGGCCAATATTACCAAGACTCCGGACAAGCAATAAGTACAATGATTTAGGACTACTCTAATTTGTGTAATTATGTGATATTATAGAATTTTCAGTTATCCTATTTCTTTCTGCAAATTTCTAGCCCAGCAAATTAGTACAGTTTGCATCATAATCGTGTCGTGTCCTATGATTTTACATTGCATGTCCGTGTTGCGTCAGGTGTTCGCGTCAGAGTTTGTGATTCATAGAGTTTTAAGCAATGCTTTGTAATCAAGTTGTAATGCCACCACCTCAGAATATGGATTTTTTAAAAATATAAAAACAAGTTAATTCCTTTTTCATGCAAGAGGCTATAGTTTATTTGAATATGAATCATATAGACAGTTTCATTACTTTCTTGCTTCATTTAGTAGTTATGGTTTTATTTTGTTGCTGATATTACCAAGATTTGGGAAAATGATTACGAAGTTTTCTTTCTAGATTGATTTGCTACCACCTCCGCTGGGTGAAGGGGCATCGTATGAAGCTTTAACCAAGGACCTGCGCCCTTCTTTGGACTGGAGCCCAGAGAAAGGTTGGACTGTGTGTATGCCTACGGTGTGTATTTATAATTATAACCCCTTAATTTGACTTATCTTTCTAATTTTGATTTAGCTTCCCATATGCATTTTTTTTGTTCAGTTTTTTTTTCTTTTTATATCTCTCATTCTCTCTTCCCTTTCGATCAAATCTCTGATTTTCTCTCCCATTTCTTTATTTTCTTTTCTATTTCAATTTCTTTGTTCTACACCACTTGCACCCCAATGGGTGAGAAAATCTTTCCAAATTCTTCAGTGTAATTCAAACATGAATCCATCACTTGTCTCCCATCTCTTTTCGTTATAAAAAAGATTCTTTTCTCTAATCTTTATTCATATTCTTTGGTGTGTAATTTAGACTCAGATTCCATCACATGTTTCATCTCTTTTCCTTTTCAACAACTGCAAGAATCTTTACCTAAACAATATTGTAAGTGGTGTCGACTAATCTTGCAAAACTTTAATCCTTGCCAGGGGCATTTCAACCATAAAATTACACATAATGTGTCAACCATAGCATGCTAGTTAGTCTCTATGCTTGACTTGGCAACGACCTATAATAAATCAAACATTTGGAATGAAAATTAGGAGTAAAATGCTTACCTTTAAAGACGAGCAATGGGCAAGTCATAAGAGGACACGAGAAGTGTAGGGTAAAAGCTGATTAACCTGGACCAACAAGAATTGTCGTTAGATCACTTGATGTCTACTTTCACAAGTAGTATGAAACCAACGTATTGGAGGAATAGCAGTTTTTGGTTCAAGAGAGTTATTGGAAAGTTATGGAGTAGTAGTGCGAGATCCCACAACTACTAGAGATAAGGCTAGACTATTCCTTAGAAGACTTGGGCAATCCTCAGCAAGATGGCTCCATCACTCTCTCAGCAAGTATATCTGAGATTTGTTAGCAAAAACAAATATGGCAGAAGCAAAACCCATCTCATCATCCATGATTTATAGGTTGTAAACTGTCCATCCAGAAGTGGTTCTAATTTTCTCCCCGAGGCCTCTTACTTACATCAGTGGTAGGTGCTGTGCAATTTCTCAGTCAACAAAGTTTTGTCACTACATGCCCCAGCTTCTTAATCACACTGGATGGTGGTAAAGATTGTAAATTGAATCCTAACTTGTCTTATGGGGAATATTTCTTGGGGCCTGTATACCCAGTCTCCATTAAAGTGTATTATGATGCTGATTGGGCATCTGGTCCTGATGATAGAGGGTCCACTTCTAGTGCTCATTTCTATATTGGTTCTAGTTTACTCTCCTTGTGGGCCAGAGAATAGGCTTTGGTTGTAGATCCAGCACAGATGTTAAATATCGCAGCTTAGGTCTTGTTACTGCTGAACTAACTCGGTTTCAGTCCCTACTGCACGAATTTTGGTGTCAACCATATTGTTCCTCAACTCTTCAGTGCATAAGTACGTTTCTCTAGCTCACAACCTAGTCTTCCATGCTCGCAAAAAGCACAAAGCACACGGAGTTGGATTTGTTTTTTGTAAGAGAGAAATAAGCAACTCAAGGTTCTGCATGCTCCTGCCACAGACCTTAGAAAGACGCCCTGTTTCCTTCCAGATTCGATGCTCTGCGTTCCAAGCTCAACTTTGTGTTACTCTTTCTTCTTCCTTGCAAAGCATCAGAATCCTTGTTTTAACTAATTGCTTGTCTTTACACTGTTTATGGTGCTTATGCTCTACAAGTTTGTTTAGGTAATTAAAGATCATTTACACATATTACAGTTTGAATGATCAATGCTTCCTTTTCTTGCAAAATTTGCAGGAGGAAGGATGCAGGTGTCCTGCTCGGATAATGAATCCAGCAAGTTCAGGTAAAACACCATTACAATATATTGTTTTGATTTCTTTTGTTTGAATGACATTTTTTACCATGGTTATTTTCTAATTCAAACAGTGTAGATAGCAATCCTTTATGAAGAACATTTATGTTTTATTGGTTTACTGATCTGCGTTATTTCCCCTTTATAGTACAGATTTTCCTCGTTATTTTTCATTATTAATTTAAGCGTATAAAATGTAGCCATCTATGTACACTTGAGACTGGCAAATATTTACTGAGCTAAGGAATCAGCACAGTCTTTTATATATTATACAAGATTTACAATTTAATATTGGAAACTGATTATTAGTTGTAAATATAAAAATAAAGGCCAGATTTATACGGTAAAAATATATTATATTATCTCTTAATAGGAGATAGTTTCCAGCACACTTCCTCAACCCTAAATCTTAGTGATTCCATACCATTAGAGTGAAAAACTAAAGAAATGGTAAATGGACTTTTTTTATTATTTTGAACCTGAATTCTTGATCTTGAAATATCAAGTTACAAGAATTTATATGCAAGCTATCCTACATTCAAAGGTGTTAACCTTCATCCTCTGAAACTGACTCAAAACTGTTACGATAGTTTGTGCTGATGTGGCAGTTTCTCAAAACTAACTGTGTTTATGTTGCATTTACAAGCACAGCTTGACCAAGCTAAAGCTAATATACTTGCCAAATACTCTTAATATATTTAAAGAGATTAGAGGATAATTACTGCTTTGGACATGATATTTGGTGGTCGGTGATTGTGGAAATAAACTGACTTTTGTTACTCGCTTTGAACTTTGTTCTGCTGTTATTTCTTAACATATTTTTGAAAAATTGTCAATTTCTTTTTTACATATTTTTGCGAAACTGGCAGTTTGGTGTTTGCTTTGCATTATTTGTTAACATATTTTTGCAAAATTGTCAATCTAACCTCAAGCCGCTACTACAGATGAATCAGTGAACGTTGGTCAGCCTTCATACAGATCCATGGAGAGAAGAGAGCAACGCAGCTCCGTTGGAAACAATATGGAGATTGAGGAGGCTGGCAGTAAAAGTGGAGGAACTAGTATTTCAAGCTCACATATTATGGATGCATCAATTGAGAATTTTGAAAGGACTGCCTCAAACAGTCGATGTAACGATGACGACTATCCTGCTAAGAAGATGAGAAGCAACCTTAGCCTTTGTCTGAATTCCATGTCTTCGAATACAATGGAATCAGCAATTCTGGACTTGGAAGAACTTCTAAATAAGATTAAATGGTTAAGAGCTGTGTTGAATTGTGAGGTGCCTTTATCAGGTGCCAAACACCCATCTTGGAAATTTTTGCAGCATCATGCGTCATGCATATAGTTTTTTTTCTTTCTTTCTAACAAATGTAAGACCTCAGTACACAATCTGATGTTGTAGCATACAATGATGTTGTAGATACCTTGTGTGGTTTTGCCAAAATTGCGGCGAAGAACCATGATTTTGCAAAAGCTACACTATGTTGCTTTTGCAAAATTAACTCACTGCGAATTCAAACATCCATATAGGTCTCATTTTTGGTTTCAGGCATGTGTATTTTGCCTATTTTGTATCATTTGGCTTTTCTGTTCCATATATTCTAAAGTGTTATCCTAATGAGTGGCAGAAATTGCCTCTATTTTTGGCATTATGTGCTGTTATACGAAATCTTTACTTTAGTTGCATTGAAATGGATGAATTTCGGATTGGATTGTATGTTGGATTTAAACTAACAAATTTGATGAATGAACACAGTTCAAAATGATATTACCTTCAAACTTAGCATGAAATTAAACTCAACACTGTACTTTCGGAATTGAGACCAAGAAATAAGTGTGTTTACAAGAGGGATAAATGAATCTTTAACTTGAGAGGTGCAATTTATTTTATATAGTGAGAGCTCAGGTAAATATACTAGAGTATAAAGTGTACCTAGGTATGCAAAGAAGCTGTTATAGTACAGTAATATATATTGAGATATTTTCATCCCCAAGTCAATTTAGCATGGGATAATAATGTCCGGAATCCGATATCCCATAAGCAGTTGACCAAACAAGCTGCTCCATAGGTGTACATTATTTTATGAGTTTTTATTTTTTCATGCACGTCCTCCACATATTCAATCTGAATCATAAAAAACTCGCTTCAGAAAGTATAAATAGAACCGTGCCATGATATATGCACTACACAACAATTTCCCCTCACTTTTAATTTGCGAAATTTAACCAAAAAACATCCAAAACCCCACAAATTAAGTCTTTTCTCATTCTTGACCTAAAAAAAAATTCTCTTCTCATTTTGTCAAATTTTCAACTAAATTTCATCAGAATCTTTAAATTAGAGACGTTTTGCACAACTACACAAGATGTTAATATACATTTTCTCAAATCTTTTAACGTTTGTTAGATTTTTTTTCTTCTTCAGATTTACTGATGTGCTTAGATGATATAACCAGAAGCGTATTCATCATCCTATTCAATTTATGTAGTCTGAATTAACATCAAAGTTGCTCATTTTTGTCTGATTTTCATTGTTTTAGTATGTCTACCTTCAAGCTATATGATAGGATCAAGAATCACTCTCTTTATGAAAAAGAGAATGAAGCTTGTAGATCAAGATAGGTAGGTACAAGCTTTGAGGGATCTTGCCCAATCTCCTCCTTCAACAAATGTGATTGTCTCTATGGGACCACTCCCTATAGAGGTTATCCTTCCTTTGTCGGTTGTGATTGACCATGTTGGACCACCCCTATAGTGGTCATCCTTTCTCCGGTATCTCTTTCATCATCCGGTCTACATGAAGATGCAACATAGTCGGAAGACATACCTTTGAGTGGGTTTATGCAATAGACATTTATTCCTCTTGTTAGTTGAATTGAATTGGACAGATAATTGGTCTTGTAGCTATCATTTTACCTAATGTTGACTTGTTTGAATTTTATTTGACCGTGGTTGTATTACATTCTTATGACATGATGAGTTAACACTAGAAAATTACGTTTTGGACAAAATTATGTGTAATATAGTGTTTTATTTTGTTATAGTTGTTCTATTATGTTTTAAGAGTGTATATGTTGCAAAATCTTGTGAATCCACGAGGTTCATATTATACAAACCGAAACAATATTTGAAAAATATAATTTGAAACCTGTCAATATACCGATATCCATACATGTTTTTTTTTATAATCCACATTGCACTGTCAGTTTACGTGATCCACAACCTTGCAAGTTAATTATCTCTTTATCAAGCGGGTCAATCTTGTTCGACTCTTATTGTTAAGATAATAATAATTTTCTTTATTCTCAACAAAAATAAAAGGTTTAAATGCACTTTTGATCCCCTATGTTTGTCGTCGTAACAATTTTGACCCCTTAACAAAAACAATGCAATTTTGACCCCCCTGATTTTTCCAACTATGTTAAGAAGCTGCCACGTGTTCCAAAAAAAGGGACAAAATCGCAACTTTTTGGTAATGATAAGGGTTCAAAAGAGCATATTTCCTAAATATGGCAAAATTAGAGGGTCAAAATTGCATTTTTATTGGGGGCCAAAATTGTTACGACGACAAGGCCAAAAGTGTATTTATGCCAAAATAAAAATACAAAGTTGAATTAAATGCGTGAAATTTAGGTTGTTCTAATAAAGTGTCTTTGTCTTAAGAGAAAAACAAAGGAAAAAGCAAATAAACGTAGCTGGAGTTTGATGTTAGATCGCAGCTGTGTGAGAAATACTTAGAAGTTACATCCCACCTAGATTTTCTAGAGCGAGAAACTCTTTCTAGAGAGAGAAACAAACAAAGCTATGATGCAACCTCGAAGATCTCCGCTTTACCCTTTCCTCTTCGCCTTGATCTCTCTGCATCTGCAATTCCTTTCTGGTAACCCTTTCTTTTTCTTTTCTCTATTCATATTTTTCAACAATTTCATGGCTTTGTTTCTTAGAATCAATTTTGATTTATGGGTATTTTTTTTTTATTATTATTGTTTCTGGAATAGTTTATATTGTTCAAAGGTGGAATTTTTATATGGGATTTTGATTTGTATATGAAATAATGTGAGAAAAATTCTTTTTTTATTAGTTTTAGATTGTTGGTATGGTAGAGAATTTGAGATGCAAATGTTTTAGGTTTCGAAGTTTGTTGTGAGACATGTGATTCTGTCTTAGAAATGCTTTGATACCTACGAACATCTGCAACGCCGGGTTCTTACTCGGTATTTTTAGTTAAGAATTTGTTTTGGTGAGTATCGTGGTTCGGGTTCGCGCCCACGCCAAGGTAAATAAAGCCCAATGGAGTATTAAGGAGATTCAGGGTTCGATCCTTGTTGCTAACAAATTTCCCGTCCCCCTAACAAATTAACCACTGACTTTTGTAACTTGCATGGGTTTGGCGTGTAGGTGTGGGACCTTGGAGTAGAATGATTAGCATTTAGGAGGTCAAGGGTTCGAGCCTACTAATACTAAGTTAAAAACATTTAGTCCCAAATGGTGTAGCCTAATGGTATGGGTTGGGACGCTGAAAGAGTATTAAGAAGGAGGTTCATGGTTCAATCCTTGCTGCTAACAAATTTTCTCTCAGCCTAACAAATTAACCACTACCCATATGCTGACATGTAGCAACGGTTCTTGTATAAGAATCGGTTCTTATACATAAATAAATAATTTGTCGATAGTAACAACGTCGGTAGGGTAACTTTTGTGATCCATTTTAAATTGTTAAAAGAATTGAACTTGTGGAGGGACGACTAATTAAAAGTTCGTAAAAGGATAAACTTACAGTGCCCTGTGTTAATATTTATGCATTAACCTCTTATAGTTTAATAACTCCATTACATTATCCATGTAAGATGAAGCAATAAATATTAAATGAATATTCTCCTGTTAAGCTTGTTTGTACTTCTGTTAATCTATGTTAAAATGATAAACAACCTTGCAGCCCTCAACACCTGCTGACATATTTTGCAGATCATGTCAAATTTTATATCAGATTTTCCAGTGAATTAAAGTTTAACCTTGTTTTACCCCTTTCACTCCTGTTATCTTCATCCAACATATTATGCAATGTATAAATGTAAATGTATCTCTTATCCCAAAGGACAGTGTTGACCAGAATTTAGTAAAAAATCGGTGTAGTCAGTGGTTTTTAAATTGATCTCTTTGCGGTGAATGATTTTTAGGTTGATCTTTGTGGTGAGTGGTTTATCTTGAAAAATTGGTTTCATCCAAAAATTTGTGCATTCTTTCATGAAACCACAACTTAAGTTTCCTTGTTCTTCCAGCCACTTTTTGAAATGCTAACGGTTGCTTCTCCGTGATTATTCTTGTTGCCGTATTAGTACCAGTAAGTGAGTAACTATTTATGTTGAAAGCTAGTGTTTGTTGCTCTTTTCGCGTCTATTGGTAAAGGTTAATGGACGTAACAAGTCTTAAACTGAAGGTTATAGTGTTGTATGTTGTGTTAAATTGCAGAGTGAAATTTAATCCAGTTATTAAACTTTAAGAGGTAAACAGCATGAACAGAGTACATAGGGTACTGTTTCTATGTTGTCCCTTAAAACTGAAGTGGCATAGCAGGGGCCATAAAAAGAAGATAAAGTATTCCGTAGTGTATTGTTAACCATTGGAGTTGCTCTAATTGTTTTTTTCTGGCACCGACACATTTGAATGCTTTTAAAGGTGAAATCTAAACCTATTTGCTATGGGTGAAACAAGGATTTTGAAGTGTCTTGACGCCAAAACAAACACATGCTAATTGTGTATTCAAGATTCTTTTTTAACACAAGAAATAGTTGCACTTTCTGAGACACTTTTATCAAATCAAATTTTTCGTGCTTTTAATGGAACAGTTTTGCAGCCTCCCAAAATCTAAAACAAAGGGGCTTCTGGGAAAGTAAAAATCTATAAGTCTTTGCCTCAATAGATTTTTACTTTCTAACATTATGTACTACATCCATGCTTCTGGGAATGAACAAAAAATTTGTGCTTGAAAATTATTTATTATTTGATTTCTTAGAAGACATTTTGTTTCTTTGAAGGTCTAGCCGACAACAACACATCAGATTCCAAAAAAGAAAATAAGAATGCGAGTGAACACGTTTCAAGTGGTTCTGCTGGTCTCAAGATACTTATTGTATTCGTTGGTGTGTTAGCAGTCATAGCATTTGGTATTTTTCTTTTCAAATTATGGCAAAGAAAGAAGAGAGAGGAACAACATGCTCGTCTTTTGAAGCTGTTTGAAGACGACGATGAACTTGAGGTTGAACTTGGTATGCGGGATTAACAACTTATCTCATTCATTCACATTATAAAATTTTCACATCAACAAGACCATGCTCTTTTACCATTCAAACTCCAGCAAAGGAGGTTATTTTGAAAAGTCCAAATTCACCATCAGATTGTCACCAGTTTGTTTCTCTCTCGACTTAGCATATGGGAGATTTAGGCCATCTTGTCACTTATTGTTAACAGCTTGAAGCATTTTTATATTCTATCATTGTATAATCATTTTGTAAATCATATATATTGATTCTACTTAATAAGAGGACATCAATCAAAAGTTTTTCTAAGGTGATTACAGAGTGGCACCAAATTGTATTCCTTTTATGTGGTACTGTACAAATATGATCACATTTGATTTCCTTTTTTGTAGTACAGACCAAAACCCTATGAAATTCACGTTACTCTTCTTATTTTAGACAACTCCTTGCAGTTAAATCTCTAATTCATTATACAATACAATTTTGTATACAGTGGTTAGATAAAGATTTATATTTCTGTTCCTTACTAATATTGATACTGTGAAAGCAAAGTATGGTATATGTTATTTGAATTGTTTTCTAGCTGTACCCTTCTCAGTTCTCAGGGACTGCCTCGTCATTTTTTTGACGATCAAATATGCATTCAAATCAAAGAAAGCAAATCGAAACACACACAGCTAAGCTGCAGGTTCAGTGACATATCCCGCCCATAAATGAGGACCAAATTGTTGTGCCATACCAACTAGACAACGGGCAACAACATTCTTAGTTCTTTTAATATAAATTGGAAAGAGTAGAAATGATATCAGTACAATCTAGAATAACTTTCTCTAATTCGGCCACTTGAGGACTGCCTTTTATGCATTTTATTGTCATTTCTGAATCGGATTCAATGAGGAAATTAACCTCTCAGTTTGTTGTTATGATCCAATGAAGACACCAATAAAGAGCTAGAGCTTCAACCAGATTAGGGCATATATACCTTCTTTACAGTTTTGTTGCAGCAAGTTCAACTACTCCTCCGTGGTCTCTAATCCCCAACCAACAGTTTCGTCCTTAAAACACCCGTCATCCACATTCAACACACCAGATGGAGAAGACCAAAGTTAAGGAGGATTTATCACCTCTGTTGCAGCAACAACTATTGTATGGTTTGTAACATTGAATTCATCAGTAAATTCCATAGCTGACAAAACTATTTGGACAGGATTGAACTGCTGATTTTGGAACACTAGTTGATTCCTTTCCTGCCAAATTTTCCACAGTAATACAAAAAATTTGAGAAGCTAGGTGGTCTTTTTTGGTTAACCACTCAGTCTCAGACACATCGATGAGCGGGAACATGATCGCCTATAGTAGAAGAGAGCCAAGTTTATTGGGCAAATCTGCAGCTCATAAACAGTTGGTCTGAATTCTCCTCAGCTTTAAAACATAGTGGGCAAATTGTATCAATGTGCATCCCTTTCTTGTTCACCCTGCTCCTTGTTGGGAGGATGTCTTTGGCAAGTCTCCAGAGGAAATTCTGAACACTATGAAGGGTCTTGATCTTCCAGAGAGCTTTCCAGAGGATTTGATCGTTAGATGATGATGCTTCGGAGTTATCCTTCGAAGCAGCCACTTTTATGAGGTGGTGAACTGACCTAACTGAATAAATATTGTCCTTATCCCAATTCCAAATTGTGCCGTCATGGGAAAGTCTGCAAGATAAGGGAGTATTAAGGATTTGTTTGGCTTCATCGTTATTGTTATCTGTATTGAAAGTATTGTCTGCATTATTGACGACTGTTTTTTACACGATCATGGATCCACCTAGGGGTGGATATCAAATATCTGACAAAATCCGATTATAAAAAATTGGTCATTACTTTTCTCACCATATCAGATTCTCGCGTGCTCTTTTCGGATTTTAAATCCGAAATATTTCAACATGTTTTTTGAAGTCTTATGGAGTTTTTATGTATAGAGCACTTGAAAAACTTATAGGGTGAGCAAAGAAACCGTCTAAAAATTTTGGATAAATTTACATAAGATTTTAATCGGCCAATTTTGGATTTGTTAAATATGCCCATGTTGGATACGTTGATGAAAGACAAGTTATATTAGGCCTAAATATAACTTAATGATTAATGATTAAAATATTATTATTCATTCTCTTAAAAAAATGATTAAAATTTTAAAATATTAATTATTAAATGTTTGACGTGTCCGTCTTTCCGTTTTTTTATTGAGATAATGCGTGTAAATTACAAACAATATATATACTATATATAAAGAAAATAACCCCTTTCAACTCTTTTGTGCTGTCTTTTTCTCTTTCAAACAATGTCTCTCAATTTTAAATACAAATAACACATGTAACAGATAGATAAAAATAATATTAAATATTAAGAAAATTTAACAAATACGATATGAATATAAATATGTCTGATTTTTTTCCTTTATCATTTAAAAACGTAACAAACTAGATGAATATATTTATATATACTTTTAATTATTCCAATTATACCATTAAACGACTTCTTTTTTTATAATATATATCGTTGTTGGTGTTATTAAAAAAGAAAATTT
Organism: Medicago arabica; assembly: GCA_946800305.1. Classification (NCBI taxonomy): domain Eukaryota; kingdom Viridiplantae; phylum Streptophyta; class Magnoliopsida; order Fabales; family Fabaceae; genus Medicago; species Medicago arabica. The sequence goes on from OX326964.1 coordinate 13,644,256, forward strand.
AGATTTTTTTTTTGTTGTTATATTGTTGATGTCATTGAAATAAATAATTTTGATTAGTTTGGTTTGTTATAACTTAAGCAGCAAACATTTATATTTTTAGTTTTAATCCAAATTAAAATTTCACAAAAAAATCACAGATAATAATTTTTAAAAGAGTTTTAGGGCCCGTTTGTAACACCCCGTTTTCCCGACATAAAAATTTCATAAATAAATCAGAGTATTCACATAACAGAATGTCACATTTCTTTCATAAAATCATAAACGGGTTAAATAACTATTTATCCTTCAATTTCATTAACAAGAATCTTTAACATATCGCAGCGGGATCATTTAAACTTCTAAAATCAGCCTTTGGCACAAGGCCTCATCATAAAAATCTCATACAACAGATCAACTTCATTGTCATAAAACTTCATAAATAATACGTAAGGAATAGAAAAGCAATAACAAAGATCACATCCCGTTACGTATCAGAGCTCCTAAGACACAACGAGAGAATCCTCACACGACTTCACCTATTCTTGATTATCTGCAAGTTACTCATACGAAGAGCAACATTTTCAAGCAGAAGGGGTGAGATTCACAAACAACAATAATAGATATAAAATTCATCAATTGAATCTAACACCCTAAATATCATTAACAATTCAATAATTATATATATTTCATGTTCACATCATTATCATCCTATTCAACTTCAATCAATAGCATGAAAGTACTACTCAATTACCAACAACGACTCATGCAATGACACAACAACACCACTAAGACTCCTCAACAAATGCGACTATACACATGCATGTGGTACCATTTTACAGGACATAAGCCCTCACCGGATTTGAATGGTTAAAGCATTCACAGGACCGAAGTCCTCACCAATTTGAACGATAAGACGTTCCAGAACATAAGTTCTCCCGCTTTGAACGACGAGGCGTTCTAGGACATAAGTCCTCCCGCTTTTATGTTATGCCATGGGCTCAACTTGGGTATATCTACATACCACTCAACCTAGCCATTATAACTCAACGACTCCAACGACCACCAATCACCAATAGACAATGCATTTCACATGGTATCATACATATATTCATCTCCAAATTCATCAAATTCAATCAATCATGGTCACCAAGAAGTTCCAGTAAGATTTACTACTTTTCTAAGGTTATACAAATTGAAAGAAACATTTTAGGATGTTCAGATTGGTCCCCTAGTGCATGAAGCTAAAGTCAGAAAATGGCTGAATTTTCATAAGATTTCATTAAGACCTCCTTGGAGTATTTTCATCATAACTCAAAACCAAAAATCATTTTCACGTCAAACCAAAGCCATTGGAAAGCTAACAAAATTATCTACAGCTTTCATGTTTACATCAAAGACCAATTCTGTACCTATCAATATCAGTTTTCATTTCAAATTCGGGAAAAGTTGTGTTGAAATTCATAAAGATTCACTGTGACCTACGTGCAGTAATTTGACCATAACTCAAGTTCTATAAATCTTTTTGAAATCAAACCAACGGCATTAGAAAGCTAACACAATTATCTACAACTTTCATGTTTACACCAAAACCCAGTTCAAAGCAGAAACATATGAAAACGACGCAAAAACATAATACAGAATGCTGTCAGAGGTAGCTCTCGGGAAAGCCCCATTTTTTACCAAAAAACCCAAAGTTTGATCTCTAAACACCCAAATTCGTTTCTAAAGTTTGCTTACATGTTTATATACATAAAAGACATTCTAAAACTATGTAGAACTTGCAACAAAACATCAATAACAACATATCATAACAACAATAATTCAGCACTTATTCTAATAATCATACATGATCCCTCAAATTCCATTAATGATCCTAATCTCCCCAAATTGATTAACATCAGTGATATGAAATACTAAAATCGATTCTAATCATGAATTAAGCATACTTAATATGGTTCTATACCTTTTCAATTCAAATTCAAGAAGTAAACCTATTTTTCAATTTCCTTCAGAATCAAGAATAATTATTATGAAAGATCAATTTTCAGAAATTCTATACTATTATTATTGAGAGATAGTCTCACCTTTACCTGAATTCAATTTCACAAACAAAGCTACAGCAAAAATGATCCACTCTTGCTCTTGTTCTCCCCTTGGCTTGGTTTCTCTGTTTTCCTCCCAAAGGTTCAATTGTATGTACAGACAGTTTTCTGTCTTTCTAACTCTTAACTTAACTTCTTTTCTATTTTCTTAACTCCCTATAACTCCCTTTAATTACACCTTATTCCCACTAAACTCAATTAAATTCTAATTAACTCCCCAATTTTCAAAATAATAATAATTCTCACATTATTTTAATAAATATCATAATAAATCATATAATAAAATATAGCACACCAAAAATCAACACCAATCAACATAATTCATATTTCAAATCATATAAAAGACTCTAAAATAAATCAAAATAAATAATAACAACTAGGGCGTTATACCGTTTGTTATAATGTCATTCTAAATATTTCATCATTTTGTTATAATATTTTTGGATACTAAAATTTTGAACAAATCTCCAAAAAAAAAAAAGATATTTCAAATAGCTTTTCATAAAAATCATTTTTGAAATATATCATTTTGAAAAATTATGCGATTTTCATTATGTAAAATCTCGAACACTGAATATTTAGGTTTGTGAATGTCAAAATATCTTTTTTAACTTATAACAAATGAGTTTGAAATAATTTATACGTAAATTTCCAAAAAATCTATTTTAAAGAATACAAAGGAAAATCCATTTTTTTAGAATCTATAACAAACGGGTCTTTGATTTTTTTATTCATTAAAATAATGTCTTACGTGTACCAAAAATAAAATAAAAATAAAAACAAAATTTTACGTCCCAGTCCAATATATAGTTCAACCAGTCGTTGGGGTTATCGTGTTGCTTGGGTTTTGTTTTCACTTGTACCTTACTTGTTCACTGCGTGTACGCGCTCTCTCTCTCTCCGCTTCTGAATTTCAATCATTGATCATCATCTTTTTGTACTTTTTCTTACTCAATTTTTCAATCTCTCATAATCTTCATCATAACGCGTCTTTTTCTATCCCTATAGCGATTCTGTTTAACTATATGAATGAATTCAATTTGTCATTTTTATTTCTAACCTGTTTTTACGGCATATCGTCTTTGTTCACTGTAACTAACAACAAAATCTTGATTCAACAATTTTTTTGGTTTAATTTGTTAATTATTGGCGTGCGTTGATTTGATTGACTAGTTAGTCAATGGCACTGACACTTCTGATCAAAGACGTGTCAGACACACTTTTGATTATGTAATCGGTGTGTGTTTGTGTCCATTATTCTGTAGCACCGACAATTGTCGAAGGTGTGTCCAACACGTGTCATTAACACATGTAATTACATTGAATTATGTTATTTTCTCAAAATTTTATCGGTGTCAGTGTCATGTCCATGCTTAGTAGTTTTTGATTCATCAAATTTTCGTTAAGTTTGTTATTTTATTGACAGGTTACTATTTCTGCACACTGATTATTGAAATTTCCTTATAGTTTATAGTCATCACATTAATTAGATTATTTTATTTGATATTTATTTATTTTTTAATTTGTTTTCAGTGATTGGAATTTATGATGGGGGGAAGCTATGTTGAAGATGATTGGGAATTGGCGTCGTCTGGATCAGCTAGCGAGGTTCAGATTTCAGCTAACGAAGCTCGGACAGTGGTTTTAGTTGGACGTACCGGCAATGGGAAGAGTGCCACCGGTAATAGTATTCTTGGGGAAAAGGTTTTTAGGTCGAGGGCTAGCTCCTCCGGTGTCACTTCCTCTTGTGAAATGAAGACTGCTGAGTTGAGTGATGGACAGATTGTCAATGTTATTGACACTCCAGGTAAATACACACTTTAGGCTATGGAGAGTTACTAGTAGAAAACATAGTTTTTGTTTTTTAAATATCTCAATTATTACCGTTGTCTGTTGTTTTTTGCATATGTGTTTGTGTTACTGTTTCGTAGAATGAATTGTTAGAGTAGACATGATGATTAGTCGAGTTTGAACAATAGTAGTTAATAGCGGATAGCGGCCGACCCCAAAAATGCTATAGCGGGATAGCGCATATTTCATAGAGAGCAGAATAGAGTTTTATATGAACAAAACAGAGGATTGTTTGTACAAACTACAAACAGAAACAGAGAGAGAAACAAAGAGAGCATAATGGAGTTTGGAATCAATAATAACAAAGAAAACTAGAACAAAAAAGTGACAGGACAACAAAGTTTGAGATTGTTAAACAAAAAAATAACAGGATAACAGAGCAAACACGACAAAGTAGAGGAAGATTGACAACAGAGGTGAAGAAGTTTTACAGAACAGCAGAAAAGCACATGGGAAGATGAACGGCGACGACGAGAAACGACGGTGGTTTATGGTGCGACGGCAGCGTTTTAGGGTGAGAAGATGAACGGAGCGTGCGTTTTGCTGAGAGAAGAGCCGTTTTGCAGATAAACGCCGTTTTGCTTAAGAATGAAAGAAGAGAGAAGCTTAACTTTTTAGGGGTTGATGAAAATGTCAAAAAGACCCTTGTTTTTTTTAAACCAAGGACAATTTTGTATTTTCTCTTAAAATGTAATAGCGGTTCTAAAACGCAACCTGGCCCGCAAAACCGCTATGAAGCATTGCGCCGCTATTGGCCGCTATAGCGCCGCTATCTCACACCGGAACGCTATGGCTTGTTGCGTAGCGCTCCGGCACCGCACCGCGCGGCCGCTATAGCGGCGCTATTGGCCGCTTTTGACCACTATGGTTTGAACAATGGAAATAAAACAACGTTAAAATTTTTGAGGGACAACTTAGCATAAGCACCACATTTCATTTTTGGTGTCAGTGTTTGTGTTTTGTAGGATGAAATGTTAGAGTAGACATGATGATTAGCGAGAGTTAACTTAAAGATCCAGATGATTTTTATTCTCGAAGGAGAGGTTGGGTTGTCGGGAAGTAGATTTTGTGAGATGGGAATGAAATTTGATGTGTGAATCTTCTTTTTTTTTTAAACTCAATCCTGCTTTTGGAAAAGTTCAAAGGAACTTTACAAATTTGGCAAACATTTTTTTCAATAATGCCCTAGAATAATATTCTCAACATGATGTTTTTGTAATGTCATTCACAAGGATTGATTTATATGACCTGAAACAGATAACACCTATGAAATGCATGTTGTGCATATTGATTGTGATTATTTAATTATTTCCTTCTACTTGAAAAGTTTGTGTCGCTTTAACCTGAAAAGTTTTACAGGATTATTTGAAGTTTCTGCTGGATCTGAGTTTATTGGGAAAGAAATAGTCAAGTGCATTGACTTTGCCAAGGATGGTATCCATGCCATCCTTGTGGTGTTATCTGTCAGATCACGATTTAGCGAGGAAGAAGAAAATGCTCTGCGCAGTTTGCAGACATTATTTGGAAGCAAGATTGTTGACTATATGATCGTGGTCTTCACGGGAGGGGATGAATTAGAAGATGATGGAGATACACTTGACGATTATTTAGGCCGTGAATGTCCAGAGTCTTTGAAGGTTTTTATTAGTATTATAGTTTAGATTAACCCATATTTCTGTTTTTATTCTTTGAGCATTTCACTGTTTACGAAAAATTTAAGCATTGAATATATTTTGCATTGCACAAACATACAATTTGTTAATACTCTTAATAAAAAGGATAACATAAAACTTTATTATGCCTTCTTGAACTCCCTCCTTTAGTGATACAAATCACTATTAAGTTTTCTTACACATTTGGATAACCTTTAAAATATGCACCTTTGTGATATATGTTTTTTCTGGATAAGCTTATAAACATACAAATTTAAATTCCCATTTGAACCATTTGTAAATTTAAAACAGTGATACACAGAAAGACAAGTGAACTCTATGTAGGTTATTAGCCTTTCTTGTTTGTTTTGCTCTTCTATCTTTTTATCTTATGGAAAAGCATCATATTTTGTATCCCTGTAATTTTTTTCTCGTATTTGTTAATGACTTCCTTATTTTATCTGGAAAAAATTAGGATAGTTGAGTAGCATAAACATTCTTTTTCAGAATGTTTTATTGTTTTTGAGAGGATTCTTATTCAGAATGTTAAACTTACTCTGTTTGAATGTTGATATAATTGGTATTGCTGTATATTTTTATGTATGTTGATTGATTATCTAGAATTATAGGAAAGTCTATCTGCTGAACCTTTAAAGAAAAATTAATAATTTTGTTGATCTTTCATAATATTGTAGCAAATCCTCTCTTTGTGTGGGAATCGTCGTGTTCTCTTTGACAACAAGACTAAGGACAAAAAGAAGCGATCTGAACAAGTTCAACAACTTCTCTCATTTGTAAACTTGATAGTATCACAGAATGGTGGGCAACCTTACACAGATAATTTATTTGCAGAACTAAAGGTGGAGATTTTTGCAAGTTTCACAATCTTGTTTCGTAAATCTTTGAAAAGTATCATGATATCAGTGAATTCATATATTTATTTATTGCAGAAAGGAGCAATGAAACTGCATAGTGGGCAAAGAAAGATTGATTCCTTGGAAGGACATTCAAAAGAACAAATATCAGAGCTTAAAAAGCATATGCAGCAAACATATGAGGAGCAGCTAAAACATATTACTGAGATGGTACCTTTTGTGTCTATATTTTTTTTATATTCATCGTCATTTCATTTCGATGTTGTTTAACTCAATTTTTTGACGTAGTTACATTTAATTTTTAATTTTTTTTTTGAAATTATTATAGTAGCTATATACATGCACTACTTTATGGTGAATGCTAACTTAATAAGAAAATTTAGGTTAATTAAAACAAGCAATTGCATTAGTTGAACTTACCAAATAGTTGCATTCATTGCAGTTAGCTGGTGTTTTGACTTAATGTCACTTAGGATTGAATCTTGCTTAAAGCTCGTTCAATATCAGAAATAAGTAATGGGCGACTATATTCTTTTTCCATTTCATGGGTCATAGGTCCAATGGCCTTGTGAATTTGTAACAGTCATTAAATAGACACGTTCATCCATTTTTGGGCGTGTACTGTTTTCATCGACATGTATATATGTACGAACCAACTTTTAACAAGTAAAATAATTATGGAGGGTATCTTTCACAAGGAATAAACAATGAGATTAGTAGATTAGTTATTGGCAGTTCCTATAGGAGTCAGAACTTTTGGTAGCTAAGTAGCGGAAACTGTATTGGGAAGGTGTGTTTTGCAAATAGATCCCAATCAAAATGCAAGTAGATCTTGACAATGTGTTAATTAATAATTTGTCAAACCAAGTTTGTTATCACATCATGATCATAAATCTCAAGGTGTTGAACATATGTTATTCATTTACTCCTATTCCTTAATCAATCAACTCCTTCCTAATTAATGTGAAATTGAATATCTAACAAAATGAATTCACTTTGGGTTGAGATGGTAAGAGGACCCATTTATGGTATAGTCTGAAATTATTGAAATGTGCATTAGGGATCAAAATGCAGGAATTGATACAATTGAGTATGTGAGACTGATTCAATGAGTTTGTAACATGAGTTTTGAAAACTGCAAGATGGGTAGAAAAAAGAAGATTGAGGCTGAAGTTCTGACTCTTGTTGGGTGGTGGAAGGTGCCAAGAATAGATTATATTTGAACATCAAAGTTTAAAAATAAATTGCTACACGTTACAATTTCTATAAAGTAGAATGGGAAAGCTGTTGCTAAGAATTCACATGAAAATTTACAATGTTAGTCTGTTATGATTTTGCTTTAGATTTTATAAAAAAATGGGAGGCTTGTATGTGCAGCTGTAAGCTCTCTTACGATGTTTGATTTTGGACTTGAGATGAAAAAAGAACTTATGGAGATATAATAAGATTTATCAATCCTTTGCGAAATGGATAGGAGATAAATTAGCAGGAGAAACTATCAAGAGTAGGCCAACAGTTTCCTTTTTCACATATATTAGCATAAGAAACAATTTGCTCAATCAGTTTGATGTTATTGCCGATATTGTGTATTATTATCCTTGTGCATTCTACTTTTGTTGTTCTAAGCTTGAAGTCTATTTGGAATCTTAGCCTTTAAATAGTACTCTCATGAAAGAATATGAGATATAGTTATCTTACATAGTTGAATATTTGCCCTAGTATTTACGTGTTCGATCTATGATATGGTTTTGTAGATTGAGTCAAAGTTGAAGGAGGCAACTACAAGGCTTGAGAAACAACTGAAAGAAGAGCAAGCTGCAAGATTAAAAGCAGAAGACAATGCAAAGTTGGCTCAAAAGAAATCAGACGATGAAATACGAAAACTAAGGAAGCATCTTGAGAAGGCACATGAAGAACTCCGCAAGCGAGGTGATAAGGGGGGTTGTGCCATTCTATGATCTAGTAGCGGTACTTCAAACTTTCCAAGATTTGTTTAAACTTTCTGGATTACGAAATCTTGTTGCGTTTGTTAGTGCTTTTGTATAAATGCCGTGACTACTGCACACTTATTTTTTATTGTGAAGACCTTTACTTTATGTACAATGTGGATAATCTTAGCTGTTTTTTTTCGCAATTGATTGGTTAGTTTTTATTTTTTTATTTTTGGTGTTAACCCTTTGGTGTAACCTGGAGTTTGGACATGAGGTAAGTAAGTATATCCTGACCAAAAATTGTTCCACCATTGAATTGAACTTGGGTTCTCTAAAACGATTCGTCATTTATTGAAGCTTATTAACCATTATAACTCAATTGCATGGTTTGTTTGGTTAGTCTTTTTTAATGCTATAAGCATGATTTCCCATCTTATTCCTTTTTTTTTTCTTTCAATAAAAAATTACGAAAGAATATGGCAGTGCTAAAGCTATGGTAATTGGATCTCGTGAACTTAACTCAGTTGGTAGGGATGTTGTATTTTATATGCAGGGGTCGGGGTTCGAACTCCAGACACTCCACTTCTCCACAATTAAATTGTGTGAACTCTAGTCACTAGGCTACTTGACCAAAAATAAAAGCTATGGTAATTGGAACCTTTTTTAACATGGGAAATGAGGTATGATGGAGCTAGATTTAGTAAAACATGGATAAATTAGCTGGAGTGGCCATTGTCTACAAACAAAAATCTATTTAATCAAGGCATTATTGATTCTTAACATGAATAAATAGATTTTTGTTTGTAGACAATGACCACTCCAGCTAATTTTTTGATGTTTTACTAAATCTAGCTCCATCATACCTCATTTCCCATGTTAAAAAAGGTTCAAATTACCATAGCTTTTATTTTTGGTCAAGTAGCATAGTGAATTATTTAATCAAGGCATTATCGATTCTTAACATGGTGAATTGTAATCGATAATGCCTTGGTTAAGTCCACACAACACTTCTTTACACACAACTACATCATGCCTAACTTGAACTCCAACCTCTTGATTCTCATCCCCAAAGTCCCTGGTGCGGACAGACTGGACAACTTCAGACCTATTGCCCTTGCCAACTTCCAATTCAAAATAATTACTAAAATCATGGCGGATAGGTTGGGCGCTATTGCTTCCAGAATTATCTCTGTTCACCAAAGAGGATTTATACCAGGAAGGCATATCCAAGACTGTATTATGATAGCTTCCGAAGCAGTTAACATGCTTCACAAGAAAGCCTATGGGGGTAACATTATCTTGAAGGTTGATGTGAAGAAGGCTTTTGACACCATAAACTGGCAATTCCTCATTCATGTCCTGCAATGTTTTGGTTTCTGTCCAACCTTCTGTGCTTGGATCACCACTATACTTCATTCTGCCAAGTTATCTGTCAATATCAATGGAAAGGCTGTAGGATTTTTCAACTGCACCAGGGGGGTGAGACAGGGAGACCCCCTCTCCCCTCTTCTCTTTTGCTTTGCTGAAGAAGTCCTAAGCCGGGGAATTGAAGCTTTGGTCAACAAAGGCAGTCTGACACAAATCAAGGCTGCCAGGGACCTTTATATGCCCAGTCATTGCCTCTATGCAGATGATATTCTCATATTCTGCAAAGGCACTTTATCCAACATCAGACACATCATGCAGCTGTTTGAAACTTATGGGCAATTCTCTGGTCAGCAGATTAATGCCAGGAAAAGCAAGTTTTACACTGGTGCTCTTTCCCATTCTAGAGTGTGTAGTATCTCCTCTATTACAGGCTTCAACCATGGCTGTCTCCCTTTCATGTACTTGGGGATCCCTCTGTTCAAGGGCAAACCCAAAGCAACACACTTGAGACCGGTGGTGGATCGTATTCATAGTAAACTTCATGCTTGGAGGGGAAAGTTGCTCACCATCATGGGCAAAGTCCAACTTGTGAATGCCGTGATTAGTAGCATGCTCACATACTCCTTCCACATATACAAATGGCCAACTAGCTTGCTTGCAGAAGTGGCTAAGCTCATGAGGAATTTCATATGGAGTGGCATCTGTTCTCAAAAAAAGCTGTGCACTGTTTCCTGGACTAAAGTCTGCCATCCTAGAGAGACTGGAGGCCTAGCTGTTAGAGACCCTGCTAAGGTGAACAAGGCCTCCCTCCTCCTTACTTGGAAACTGCTTACCTCCAATGAACAATGGGCCACTATCTGTAGAATCAGATTTCTCAAGAAGCACAAACCCAAAGCTCATCATTTGACTTCTTCCATATGGCTTGGTCTCAGGCCTCACTTTAACTACATTATGGCACATGCCAACTGGTCTGTGGGAAATGGAAATACTATCAGCTTTTGGTCGGTAGATGGTTAGAGCAGCCCATCTCTGAACTCTGGCACATCCCTCCAAATGTGTTATCTGCCATGGACATAACTGTGGAGCAGTTTATAGTGCAGGGCAAATGGTGTCTCCCACCCTATATTCACCAGAAGGACCCTGAATTGGCTGACAGAATTCAGAAGGTTACACTCCCAGAGGATGACATACCAGACACTCTGAACTGGACTTCAGCTCCTGATGGGCAATTAACCAACAAACTAGCTTTCAATGGGCTATTTGGAAATGGTCAAAGAGTTCCCTGGTGCAGGTTTCTCTGGAACTCTTTCATCCCTCCCACCAGATCTTTCATTACTTCCATGATAAACTCCCCACTGATGATAACCTTAGGAAGCGTGGGTGTTTGATTGTATCGATTTGTTGTTTCTGCATGAAGCATGAGGAATCCTCCGCTCATATCTTCTTCAATTGCACGGTCACCACCAGCCTTTGGAACTGGTTAAGTAAAGGTGCATATATGCATTTGGATTTAAACAGCTGCCACTCTCTTATTATGTGCACTATTGGCCGAGGGAGCACGTTGATTCAAGTTCTTATGAACTCAGCCATCATACATACAATCTGGACTATATGGATTGAAAGGAATCACAGATGCTTCCACACCAAGAGACAATCTATGACAACCTTATTTAACTGTATTCTAGCAGAAGTTAAACTTAGTTATAAATTGATATTGTCCAAGGGCAATTCTGAAATGCAAGACTACAAAATTTCCCGGCTGTTCAACATTCCCCTTGTTACAAAGCTTGTCATCCCTAGGCAGGTCATTAAATGGCACCCTCCTGAAACGGGTTGGATCAAGTTGAATTGTGATGGCTCTGCTATAGGGGCGCATCCCAGTGGTGCTATAGGAATTGTGATTAGAAATTCCAGTTCAGGTTTTTTAGGGGTTGTAGCTAGCAACATTGGCCATGCCACAACTTTAGAGGCTGAATTCTCAGCTTGTATGTTGGCTATTGAGAAAGCTAGGGCGATGCAGCTCCGTATGTTTTGTCTGGAAACAGATTCTTTAAGTGTGGTCAAGGCTTACAACAGCTCTGTGGGTGTCCCTTGGAAAATGAGAGCTAGATGGTACAATTGTATGAAGTTTTGCACCAGCGTCTTTTGCTCCTGCATTCATGTGCACAGAGAAGGGAACCAGGTTGTTGATGCTCTTGCTAGGCATGGACAAGGCCTCTCCATGTTCTCCTCCCAATGGTGGCCTACCCCACCTGCCTTCATCTTCCCCATACTTCAAAGGGACAACGCTGGTTTAACTACCGTTGAATGATTTTTGTTTGAGTTTCCCTCCCTGTGTATGGGGTTGGATTTTTTGTTTTATCTTGTTTTTGGATTCTTTGAGTGTATGTGGTTCAGGCCGCTCCTGACATTTATATAATTTTCTCGCTTTGATCAAAATAAAAACCAAAGTTGTAAGGATTAACTAATTTAATTAAGTTTAGTCAAGAAAAAAGTAGCTTAATAATTTTTGTGTATCTTTGTTGTAAATCGTGTATCTTCATCTTCTACTTTCAACCGTAAAGAATAACATCTCCGGTCCGTAGTAAAGTAATGGATGACAAAACTCTCATTTAAGATATTTAATATTTTTTATTATTTTTACTTTGACTCCAAAGGAATTCAATTTGTCTATGGGGCCTTATTAGGGGTGAGAATCGATGAGTATTTTTTTATTATAATAAGAATATTTTTTTGTTGTCAAATAACATAGTGGTTAGAATTCACCTTTTTCAAGGTGAATAAGTTGTAATATTATTAACTAAACACTTCAGCTATTTCAATTATTGTCAGTGTACAAATAAAATACGATGTTTGCACCATTGTTTTACAATGGTTGATCCTCGTCGAAAAACCTATGAGACACACAAAGTAAATTTATCCCTTCAAATGTTTTTTTGGCATCTACCTTTTCTATCCTATGCATTTCTTGCGCGTCATTTCTGTTTTCCGTAAATGTTTTTGGGTATTTCTGGATTATATAATCCAAAAATAGTTTTCTCACTATTATTGGATGGAAAAATAAGTTTTTCACCAATTCGAATTACAATTCATAACACATAAGTGTTTTGGATCTTATAATCCGAACCCACCAAAAGTAGGACGCTTTCCTTATTTTTTTGGATTATAAAATCCAAACTACCTCTATAACTCCTCTTCTGTCTAGAATTCAAGGGAAAGCAAATTCATATTATATGATTTGAAGTGTATCAGCTAAAACATTGAGTCTTCTTGTGAAATGAATGGTCAATTTAAGAATCATACTAATCATTCTAACCCCTCATAATAACCTTAAAACTCGGTTTGCAGGCTCCTCGACCGGGTCTGCTTGTGACATGAATAGTAGCACTTGGGTGAGATGAATAGTAGCACTTAGGTGACATGAATAGTCAGTTTAAGAACCATGCTAATCATTCTAACCCCTCGTAATAACCATTATAAATCCGGGGTGCAAGTTATTTGATCAGATTGCTTCGAAACTTGTGCAAAATAACCTTATAAGGGAACACGACTCCCATAGAAATGACTTTTTATTGAACTCCAAAATCCAAAATTTTATCCCTTAAACCTATTTTTAATTTTTTTTTATATTCTCATAAAAATCCAGAATATATATATATATATATATATATATATATATATATATATATATATGTGTGTGTGTGTGCGCGCGCGCGCATTTGCATGATTTGATTTTTAGAATTTTTTGTTGGCATTTTAATATTTTTTTATTTTATTTGATTTGTTTTTATCATTTTTACTTTAATCTTTGGTTTTTTCGAAAGCAAATTCAAAATTGCTGAAATGAGAAGGATTTTGATTGTTGCTTATATATAAGTATATTTTGGATTATATAATAGAAAAATTCCTATAAAGCGTTCGGACTTATAATCAAAACAAAAAGTATTTTCATAAACAAGAAAAAGGACGCACGAAAAACGCAAAGAATAAAAGTAATAGGTATTTTTAATATTGATCGAATAATTAAGGATAATTAAGGTTTGTAAGGTTTGCGTCCCATAAGTTTGTGTTAAGTTATTATTATTATTCTGGAATAATTAAGAGCAGCGTAAAATTTATCTTCATTTTTATCTAAAATGTAGAGATTTGAACCTCAAACCTTACATATATTATGCATTGTTCACATTAATTGATTTTGTTGTTGTTGTTGTGGTGGTCGGGTTTGAATCTCAGACCTTACATATATTATGCATTGTCTCTACACTGAGCTACGTTTACGAGAATTTCTTTTCTTCTTCTATTTTAACATCATTTGATTCTTAATTAAAATAAATAAACAAAATATCAATAATAAGATGCTATGAGATTTACTCGGAAGAGAAATATAAAATAAATTAAATAAATTGCAAGTAATAGTTAGTGTTTCTTGATCAATTTTAATGCAAAAAATCATCTAAATCAAATATTAAAATATTATGATATCTATAGAGATCATCTTATCCTCTTTAAGGTTGCCTCGTCTACATTTTATATATGAGTAGTTGTCAGTAGTTAGTTTGACCATATCACCATCATGGTTGATTGAACCCTCCATCTTGAGTTACAGAAGAGATAATTTCTTTTCTTTAACCAATGTAACTAGTATCATATACTAGAATAAATATGAGTTTGTAAATAGCGCACCAAGGAAGTTCCAAGGTAAGAGAGATGGGTCAATAGACACACTTAAATACCAAATCTTTCCTTGCCAAAACTTTCCTAGACATGCAATATATCACTACCTCAATTTATTTCTAGCGACAAGATTATTTCTTTTCTGATGTGGAAGATCAAACAATGTTGCAGCCACAGAGCATACTAAGAATTATCTTGTTGGGAAATGCCTACATAATTTTTCTCCTCCGTGAACTCAAAATTGGCACTACTGGAAACATGAAATATAAGCGTAATGACATCAAGAGAATTTTAGCGTGGAAAACCTTCTCAATGTGAGAATGGGAAAAAACCACTAGACCCTTAGGCCTCTTAAAACTTCCACTATAATGATAATGAAAATACAACAACTTCACCCTTAGGTGGATCTTACTACAATGTATCTCTCAATTTGTAAGAAACACTTTCACAAATTGGCTCACTATTTTTCTCAAAAGAAACTCTTTATGAGAATCACTTTTCTCTTTTGAGCAAGACTCTCTTTCTCTCTTGCTTTTTGTTGTTCTTCTCTTGTGGTGTGTTGTGAATGCTTGTTCATGGTCCTATTTATAGGAGAAGTAAGTCAAAGTTGCCTTACATGCATGAAGACACTTGTCATTTTCCTTTCATGCAAGACACCAAGTGTCCCTTGCAATGCATGCACCACAACATGTGTCACTCATACACTACATCATGTGTACACCATGCACCTTGCTACTTGTCATCACATACAACCTTCCATTTTGTCAAATGTATGTTGGTCATGTGACAACGACTGGACCCTACAGAGACCTTGTAGGAAAAACTACCACTAACTCCTATGGTCTAAAATAAAAGTAGAAATATCTTCCTATAATTTCTTCCCAAGACACTAGAAAATAACTTCTATGCACTTCAACTTTGTTTGGTGCCATACTCCACTTTACCTTATTGCACTCTAATTACAACTTCATATTATTTCTCTTTACCATATGCATGCAGCACATCAAAGCACTTGGTCGAAAATGCAGTATGTAGAAATATGTTTTTGGTTGAAATCTTTTTGCACTTTGCAGTTAGGGGTGGATGCATATGTAGGCTATGTGGGGTTAAAGCCCCACATGATTTTTTTTTTTTTTAAAAATAATAGATATAACATAAGAACAAGTCAATAAAAGAGTAAACTATCTCTTTTAATGTGTGTTTCATGTTTGAATGTCGTAAAATTATTTGTAGTTTTTTATGTGAACAAATTATTGAGGATGACCGTGTTTTATTCAAATGATTTTATAGATGTGTCAAAAGTGGCGTTACGCCATCAACTTATGAATTTTATTACAAATGTTCGATCTGACTGAAAATTTACTAAGTTGAAAGAGCTTTCAGATTTTTGTGCAAAACTTGTGGAAACAAATAAATGCAACACATTTGCCATGGTTTATTAACTTTTAAAGTTGACCTTGCTCTTGCCGTTGAACATGTTTTTTCAGCTATAAAAGTTGTGAAGAGTAACCTATGTAACAAAATGGATGATCAGTGCTAAATGATCTTCTTGTAACTTATATAGAAAGAGATGTTTAACTTATCGAAGATATAATCATGATTTCAAACAAATATTTTTATTTTGATATTAACTGTTTGTTATAGGTATGAAAAATACCAGAGATCAAAGAGAATGAATGCATGCTTTTATTGGACGAGAGCATATGGAGAGGTAGGAAGCTCGGGGAGTGTGCAGACATCGCAGAGGGGAGAGTAATCGGGTTTTAATTTTGTTTTTAATATAAAAAAATAACCTTTTATGTCTCGATCCAAATTCCAATATATAGTTCGACCACTCCTTGGGGTTATCGTGTTGCTTGGGTTTTGTTTTCATTCAGTTGTACTTTACTTGTGTACTGTGCGTATTTTGCTTCAGAAAACCCTTCAACTCTCTCACTTCGCAGGTTAGAATCCTTCAACTCTACTTCTGTTCTTTCATACCAATCATCGATCATTACTTACTTACACAATCTTTTACACTTCAATTACTTTTTTTTTTGGTTTCCTTAACCATTGCCCCAGGGCATCGGTTAGCATAACCCTTATACTTTTTATTGCTCAATTTTTCGATCATTCAGTCGATCAATGTCTCATAATCTACGTAACGGTTCTTTTTTTATCCCTATATCGATTCTGTTTAACTATATGAATTCTTTTTGTAAGTTGTATTATTTGTGACCTGTTTTAGGGTTTATCGTCTTTGTTCACTGTAACTAGCTACCTTACAACAACAAACTTTGTATCACTATATCGATTTTGTTTTTAGGGTTTATTGTGTTTATTTACCATAACTATAACCTTACAACAACAAACTTTTGATCATTGCAACAAAGACGCCTCTGATCGAAGTCGTGTTACTGTGTTTGACACGTGTCCGATTCCGAATCAACACACCACATGTAATTTCATTGAATTGTCATTTTCTCAAAGTCTAATCAGTGTCACTATCTTGTGTGTCCATGTCTATATTCGGTGCTTAATAGCTTTTGATTCAACATATTTTTGTTAAGTTTGTTATTTGTTGGCTTAATTTGATTGAGTTGTTACTATTACTGCACACTGATTATTGAAACAACTTCAATATTGTTTAGTGTCATCACAACAACTTTGATTTTATTTTTTTTATTTTTAATTTATTTTCAGCGATTTGGATTTACGATGGGTGGAAGTTATGTTGAAGATGATTGGGAGTTAGCATCCTCCGGATCAGGTAACGAGGTACAGATTTCAACTAATGAAGCTCGGACAGTGGTTTTGGTTGGCCGTACAGGCAATGGGAAGAGTGCAACAGGTAATAGTATTCTTGGGAAAAAGGTTTTTAACTCTAGGCTTAGCTCGTCTGGTGTTACTTCCTCTTGTGAAATGCAGACAGCTGAGCTGAGTGATGGACAGATTATAAATGTTATTGACACTCCAGATAAACAGACATCAACTTAAGCTATGAAGAGTTATTAATAGAAATAGTAGTTTTTTTTTTTTAAATATCGATTATTACTAGTGTCTGTGTTGTTTTTGGTATCAGTGTTTTTGTGATACTGTTTCATAGGATGAAATGTTAGAGTAGACATGGTGATTAATCGAGTTTGAATCCTGGAAATAAATAACGTTAAAACTCTTGAGGTACAATTATCATCAGCACTCTATTTCGTTTTTGGTGTCCGTGTCGGCATTTTGTAGGATGATATGTTAGAGTAGACATGATGATTGGTCAAGTTAAATCCGAGGGACAACTTATCATAACCACTCCATTCCCATTCCTTCGAAACCCTTTACACACAAAGGAAATGATTTTCATGTTTGTTACAAGCTTGGAATATTTTTAACAGAAAAACAAATTAACTTTTAACATTCCGATGATTTTTATTCTCAAAGGAGAGGTTGGGTTGTTGGGAAAGTAGATTTTGTGAGATGGTAATGAAATTTGACGTGTGAATCTTTTTTTTTTTTTAAAACCTCATCCCCACCTTTTGGAAAAGTTCAAAGGAACTTTACAAATTTGGCAACATTTTTTTTTCAATAATGCCCTAGAGTTATTGACGCAGAACGGAAGCGCTAGGTTAGCAAAACGCTAAACCTAATTGAGAAAGACAAGCCGCAAGCACAAACTTGTCAAAAATAGGGTTTCGGAGTCCACCGAAAGTTGAGATAAAACTCGAATATTTTTATTGAATGGAAAAACTGCCTCTCAAGGCTACAATGGTTTGGTTTAAATAGTAAGGGAAATAAAAAAATAACAAATCTAGAATAAAAATAGCAAATCTAGAATAATAAAAATATAGCAAATCTAGAATAATAAAATAGCAAATCTAAAATAATAAAAATAACAAATCTAAATAAACCCTCCTACATCAGTCTCCTCCACCTCAAAAGAACTCGACCCCGAGTTCTCATCTTGATAAAGAAATTCCCATGCATGTTGCTTCCTCCAATGAACAAGCGACCACCCTCCTAGATCCCATTGAATGAAATAATGTGGAATTGGTGAGCATGTGATCACTAAAATGCTCAAGAGCTTCAAGGCTGAAATATGAATCCCTTGCTGCCAACCCTTTCTTTCACACCAAAACTTGCCTCTGTCAAATACGAAGTTGAGCAATCCATGAAAGGTGAAGAATATTTTCCAACAAGCTTCCTTAACAGCAACTACCATAGGAGAATTGAATTCTCTTGAGTATTGTTGGTCCATAAAGAATGATGAATAATCAATCATCCTGTCCATGAAACCAATTGCTTTTGCAGCACCGTTTCCAAGTGGACCTGCAAATATAATATTAACTCTAATTCTTTTCTTTCTACTAGCTTCAAAAGCAAACACACTTGTATCACTTTCCAAAGCAGCTTTAGCAGAACTCATACCCCCATTATATTCAGGAATAATCCTCTCCGAAGTAATATATGTTAGAGACAGCGAAGATCCACCTTGGTTCATGATTGGAAGAAAGTGTTTTAGTAAAGAAATATAAGATAAACTAGATGCGGAGAAGGCAACTAGATATCTTTTTCGAGACGTCTCAGACAATAGCTTACGGACCTCTAGTCCATTAGAAAGTGAGTGCACAAGTATGTCAATAGTGCCGATATCTTTCTTAACAGATTCAACAACTTCATCATGGTTTTCTGTTTCACTGTAATTGCAATTTTGAAACGGAAACGGAAACGGTGTTTGGTTGTCTATTAGAGCATCAGAAAAACTCCACCATTCAGAAGCTGCCCACGGCAGAGCCATTGTACACCGCAATGAGAACAACGAATTCGAAACAGAAAATTGTGGAAGAAACGAGAACAACATCGATCCACCGGAATCGAAACATTTGACACAGTTGAAGCTTATAGGAACTGTTTGTGCAAACACATTGAAATGGCTAGGTGAGAGTGATTGAAATTTTACCTCACCTAATTTATTGAGCAACGGATGAATTCCAGCATAGGTAGGTGGTAATGTCTTTACTATATGGACATCATCCTTCAATGTATCAATAAAATGCTTCCAGGCAAACAAACCCTTAAAGCCACTTTGATCAAAGAAAACAACATCTATTTCATTATCATGCTTAACTGCATTTGCAACCACCGCAATATCATTGGCAGACAAATGTTCATTATTAATACCACAATCAGTTGTTGCTTTATTTACTTGTTCAGTTTTGTTATCACGACATAATGTATCTTCTTCTGGACCAATTATTTCCCCATTGTCTTCTTGAATGTTAGAATGTTCCAGAGATATATTCTTAACATCTTTACTATTCTCTCCCAGTTTTTCATCCTCACATCTCAACGAAGAGTGCTGGTCAGGAACAGTCTCTGTGTAAGTAGATGATGCAATCAAGCCTTTTTCTTGAGCTACGTCAGACTTATCAGTATGGTGTAACTTATTAGCTACTTCATGTTTACCTTGAGAATTCGTGCTAACTAGTGGATTTGACTTCTGAGTTTCAATTATTGGTCTAACCACACTTGCATCAACATGGCTTATGCACACTTCTTTGTTTTGATTAACAAGCTTATCATTTACCTCAATAATTCTACCAGGTCTTGGAATCGATGCAAGGTCATTCATGGAATCTTCATTTAGGATTTGTTGGTCGGTCCCTGTAGCAACACGTTGATCCGGTGGTTTCTTTGGCAGCGGTGGTGTCGATTGAATTAAATGGAAATTAATTATAGCAGTAGTAGTTCCTGTTGAATTTGAACCACCATCAGCAAGATCCACTTTATAATCATCATCTAAAGTGGCCTCGTCATCTCCAACTTGACCGCGATCCAACAATCTGTCAACAGTGGCATCGTCGTAATGAATTTGGCGAGATTTTCCAATCGCATCATTCTCATCCGCCAATAACTCCTTTGAGCCATACATGATGATGTTATCCAACTCCTCATCATGGTTTTTTGTTTCATTGTATTCACAGTTTTGACCAAGCTTTAAATCTATTGAAATTTTGTCACACCTTGCAGTTTTCGATGCTATTGTAGTTGATTTCTCTTCGGTTTCGTCATTATACTCAGTCGACTCCCTTTCAATAACACCGCCAATTCTATCGTTGGAACAAATAATTTTGAAGGCAGTTTGTTGCTGTGCTTTTAGTTCCAGGGATGAGACTCCATTAACTCCTTCCGACAATGAATGAACTCCTCTATACATTGGATTGTTAGATAATTCCTCAAGTGCATGCCTTTGTTGCGTGTTTAAAGATATTCCCAAAGTCAATTCTTTACCCATTGCAATATCATCAACATGATCAATTGGTTCATGGAACTCTTTTTCTGTTGCATGGACCCACATACTACTAATGTTTTCAGGCTTTGTATGCACAACTTGGGCACACGTGCTGTTAGAAGCATCAAGAGATAGATTATGAGGTGAAACTGGACGAGGACTGCTACCATGTTCCGAGTTTCTATTACTCTCATTGCTACTAGCTGCAGCCACAATTTCTTCCATCTTTGAAAAACTCGAATCCCCAGTAATTCGATTGTGTTCACCAAGAACCCTAATTGGTTCACCTCTCCTGTTTTGATTGTTCCCATCGAAATTATACCTTTTAAGATACATCTTTAAAGCAGAATGTTTAGCAATATCTTTAACCGTCTTACGCGAATTACCTGCTGTTCTGGAAGCATGTCTCAAAAGGTCGGTCAAGGAGTAATCTTTGTTGTAACAAAACGGACAACAATACATCGAATCAGAGATTTTAAAATTGTAGTAATCATCCTTCAACTTGTTGTAATATCTACGCTCATAATATTCCAAATCAGATTCACGGGTATGTTTTGATTTTCGGTACGTAACAATAGTATGAATGTTATTACGAACCCTAATAACCGGAATTGATTCTCCTCCCCTGTCCAGATTGTTTATGTTGTTGTAGTTGCAGTTGTCGTTGCTGATGCTGTCAACCTTAACTGTCATTGCCGCCATCTGATCTGACAGAGTTTTGATGGTTGTGGTAAGAGTCGCGGTTATGCCGGCTAACTCTGCCCTCGTCATCAGTTGATCTCCCATGGCTGATCCGTTAGAAAAAGAACAGGAGAAACCTGCTCTGATACCAACTGACGCAGAACGGAAGCGCTAGGTTAGCAAAACGCTAAACCTAATTGAGAAAGACAAGCCGCAAGCACAAACTTGTCAAAAATAGGGTTTCGGAGTCCACCGAAAGTTGAGATAAAACTCGAATATTTTTATTGAATGGAAAAACTGCCTCTCAAGGCTACAATGGTTTGGTTTAAATAGTAAGGGAAATAAAAAAATAGCAAATCTAGAATAAAAATAGCAAATCTAGAATAATAAAAATATAGCAAATCTAGAATAATAAAATAGCAAATCTAAAATAATAAAAATAACAAATCTAAATAAACCCTCCTACATCAGTTATATTCTCAGCATGATGTTTTATGGAATGTCATTCACAAGGATTGATTTATATGACCTGAAACAAGTAACACCTATGAAGTGCATGTTGATTGTGATTACTTAATTATTTCCTTCTACTTGAAAAGTTTGTGTCGCTTTAACCTGAAAAGTTTTACAGGATTATTTGAAGTTTCTGCTGGATCTGAGTTTATTGGTAAAGAAATAGTCAAGTGCATTGACTTTGCCAAAGATGGTATCCATGCCATCCTTGTGGTGTTATCTGTCAGATCACGATTCAGCGAGGAAGAAGAAAATGCTCTGCGCAGCTTGCATACATTATTTGGAAGCAAGATTGTTGACTATATGATCGTGGTCTTCACGGGAGGGGATGAATTAGAAGATGATGGAGACACACTTGACGGTTATTTAGGCCGTGAATGTCCAGAGTCTTTGGAGGTTTTTATTAGTCTTATAGACTAGATTAACACCTTTTTTTTATTTTATTCTATGAGCATTTAACTGTTTGCGAAAAATTTAAGCTTTAAATATATTTGCATTGCAGAAACATACAATATATTAATACTCTTAATAAAAGAACAACATAAAACTTTATTATGCCTTCTTGAACTCCCTCCTTTAGTGATACGAATCACTAGTAAGTCTTCCAACGCATTTGGATAACCTTTAAAATATGCACCTTTCTGATATATGTTTTTTTCTGGATAAGCTTATAAACAAACAAATTTAAATTCTTATTTGAACCAGTTGGAGATTTAAAACATTGATACGTAGAAGAACAAGTGAACTCTATGTAGGTTATTAGCCTTTCTTGTTTGTTTTGCTCTTCTATCTTTTTATCTTATGGAAAAGCATCATATTTTGTATCCCTGAAAAAAATTAGGATTGTTGAGCAGCATGAACATTCTTTTCAGAATGTTAAACTTACTCTGTTTGCATGTTGATATGATTGGTAATGCTGTATATTTTTATGTTTGTTGCTTGAATATCTAGAATTATAGTAAAGTTTATCTGCTGAACCTCTAAAGAAAAATTAATAATTTCGTTGATCTTTAATCGGCTTTAATTATATTGTAGAAAATCCTCTCTTTATGTGGGAAACGTTGTGTTCTCTTTGACAACAAGACTAAGGACAAAGAGAAGCAATCTGAACAAGTTCAACAACTTCTCTCGCTTGTCAGCTTGATAGTATCAAAGAATGGTGGGCAACCCTATACAGATGAGTTATTTGCAGAACTAAAGGTGGAGATTTTTGCAAGTTTCACAATCTTGTTTCTTAAACCTCGGAAAAGTATCATGATATTAGTGAATTCATATATTGATTGCAGAAAGGAGCAATGGAACTGCATAGCGGGCAAAGAAAGATTGATTCTTTGGAAGGACATTCAGAAGAACAAATATCAGAGCTTAAAAAGCATATGAAGCAAACATATGAGGATCAGCTAAAACATATTACTGAGATGGTACCTTTTGTTTCTATATTTTTTAATATTCATCGTCATTTTATTTCAATGTTGTTTAACTCAATTTTCTGATGCAGTGACATATTATTTTTTTTAATTCTTTTTGCAAATTTGTATAGTAGCTATATACATGCATCACTGCAGTGTGCATACTGCATACTAACTTAATAAGAAAGTCTAGGTTAATTAAAACAAGCAATTGCATAAGTTTGAACTTACCAAATAGTTGCATTCATTGCAGTTAGCTATTGTTGCTGTTTTGACTTGATGTCACATAGGATCTAATTTTGCTTAAAGCTTGTTTAATATCAGACATTATGTAATGGGCGAATATATTATTTTTCCATTTCATGGGTCATAGGTCCAATGGCCTTGTGAATTTGTAACATACATTAAGCGTGTGTTTGGTATTTTTAAAAGTTGTGGTGTGACCGCACTTTGTGTTGAAGCTAACAATTAGAACTTCAAAAAACTTACGGTTAAATGGGTCTCAAACGCAACGTAGCGATGATCTCTGGGTTACCAAACACCCACTAAATAGACACGTGCATCCATTTTTTGGGCGTGTACTGTTTTCATCGACATGTATATATGTACCGATCAACTTTTAATAAGGAAAATATTTATGGAGGGTATCTTCCACAAGGAATAAACAATGAGATTAGTAGATTAGTTATTTCGGTTCTTGTAGGAGTCAGAACCTTTGGTAGCTAGGTAAAGGAAATTGTATTGGGGAGGTGTCTTTTGCAAATAGACCCATTTATGGTATGGTGTGAAATATTGAAATGTGCATTAGGGATCAAAATGCAGGAATTGATACAATCGAGTATGTGAGCTTGATTCCATGAGTTTGTAATATGAGTTATGAAAACTGCAAGGATGAGTAGAATAAGGAAAATTGAGGCTGAAGTTCCGACTCTTGGGTGGGAGAAGGTGCCAAGAATAGATTTATATTTGAACATCAAAGTTTAAAAACAAATTGCAACAAATTGCAATTTCTACAAAGTAGAATGGGAAAGCTGTTGCTAAGAAAACAGAAGAAAATTTACAATGTTAGCCCTCTTACAATGTTTGATTTTGGACTTGAGATGAAAAAAAGAACTTGTGGAGATATACTAGCAGGATAAATGGATAGGAGATAAGCTAGCAGGAGAAACTATCAAGAGTAGGCCAACAAACAGTTTCCTTTTTCACATATAGCATATGCAGTAAATTGCTCAATCAGTTTCATGTTATTGTCGAAAATATGTATTATTATGCTGATGCATTCTACTTTTGTTGTTCTAAGCTCAAACTCTGGAATCATAGCCTCTAAATAATATTCACATGACAGAATATTAGATATAGTTATCTTACATAGTTGAATATTTCCCCTAGTATTTACTTGTTCAATCAATTATATGGATTTGTAGATTGAGTCAAAGTTGAAGGTGGCAACTACAAGGCTTGAGAAACAACTGAAAGATGAGCAAGCTGCAAGATTAAAAGTAGAAAACAATGCAAAGTTGGCTCAAAAGAAATCAAACGATGAAATACGAAAACTAAGGAAGAATCTTGAGGAGGCGCATGAAGAACTCCGCAAGCAAGGTGGTAAGGGGGGTTGTGCCATTCTATGATCTAGCGCTACTTCAAACTTTCCAAGATTTGTTTAAACTTTCTGGATTATGAAATCTTGTTGCGTTTGTTCGTGCTTTTGTATAAATGTCGTGACTACTGCACACTTATTTTGATTGTGTTGACATTATGCATTGAAGACCTTTTCTACTGTTTTTTTTTTTGTTGCTATTGATTGGTCAGGTTTTTTTTTTGTGTTAACCCTTTGGTGTAATCCAACATTTGGTCATGAGGTAAGTATAACCTGGCCAAAAATTGTTCCACAACAGAATCGAACTCAGGTTCATCGAAATGATTCTTCATTTGGTGGAGTTTATTAACCATTAGAACTCAATTGTTTGGTTAGTTTTGTTGAATGCCATAAGTTAGAATTTCCCATCTTATCGCTTTTTTTCAATAAAAAATTACGAAAGAATATGGCAGTGCTAAAGCTAGGGTAATAGGAACTTTTTTAACATGCAAATGAGCTAGATATAATAAAACATGGATAAATTAACAATATAAGTGGTCGTTCTCTACAACAAAAATCTATTTATTCATGTTAAATATCGATAATGTCTTGCTTTGAAAAATTCTGTTCATATACTCCATGAACACACCAGGTGCATTAGTAACACCGAAAGGCATCACTTTATATTCATAGTGACCATATCGCGTCCTAAACGTCGTCTTCTGCATATCTTCATCCTTCACCTTAATCTGATGGTAACCTGATCTCAAATCAATTTTACTAAACACATGAGCACCCACTGACTGATCCATCAAGTCATCAATTCTCGGAAGTGGATACCTATTCTTTATCGTCACTTTATTCAGCTGACGGTAATCTATACACAGCCTCATGCTACCATTCTTCTTCTTAACCTATAATACCGGCGCTTCCCAAGGTGAAACACTTGGTCTTACAAACTTCTTATCAAGTAGATCCTCCAACTGTTTCTTCAACTCTGCCAACTCAGCTGCTGACATACGGTAAGGAGCCATCGATACAGGCTTCGTACCCGGAACAAGATCGATTGAAAATTCTACCTCCCTTTCTGGCGGCACATCATGAATCTCATTAGGAAAAACCTCTGGAAATTCATTTACAACTGGCAGCCTGTCAATTACCGCTTGATTCTCCACGGACAAATACGCCAACAAGGAAAAGATCCAGTTTCCATCACATTCTAACTGCTTCAGCTGCTTAGTAGATAAAAATTCTGCTCCACTCTCTTCTTCAGCAGAGGAAAAATATATTGTCTTTCTAAAACAATTAATATGGACATGGTTGTATTCTAACCAGTTCATACCAAGAATTACATCCATACCAGTCAACGGCGAACATACAAGATCAACTTCAAAATCTCTACCAAACATAGACAGCAAACAACTTAAGCAAACAAGAGAAGTGGTTACTGAACCCTTAGCTGGAGTTTCAACAACCATCTTCCCATTCATATTAGACATAGCAAGACCCAACTTATTTGCACAATCAATAGCAATGAAATAATGTGTCACTCCAATATCAATAATAGCAATTAAAGGAATACTATTAAAGAAACAAGTACCTCTGATAAGTCGATCTTCATTCACCGTCTGAGTACCAGTCAATGCAAACATCTTCCCCCTTGTCTGAGTCTTCTTAGGCTTCTTGCACTGAGAACTAAGATGACCTTCTTCGTCACTATTGAAGCAAACAATATCACCACGCTTGCACTCAGCCACTGTGCGACCCTTCTTTCCACAACGGAAACACTTTTTCTCATCACGACATGCATTACTCTTGTGGCCTTTTTCACCACACTTGTAGCAAATCACCTCAGCAGGAACATCTCTACCTCTGGGTCTCCTTTCTTCATTCATCCTCTGTTTACCCTTGTCAGCAGGGGCACTGTAAGGCTTCGGACGACTCTGCTGTCCTTTACCTATACGCTCACTCATCACCTTATAATGAGCTTTCGTATCCTCCTCATAAATTCTACAGCTGCTCACCAACTCAGAGAAGTTTCTTATCTTCTGATAACCAATGGTCCGCTTAATATCAACACACAGACCATTCTCAAACTTAATGCACTTAGAAAATTCTGCATTCTCAGCCATGTAATGTGGGTAGAACTTAGCAAGCTCCACAAACTTCGCAGCGTACTCGGTTACGGACATGTCACCTTGTTTAAGCTCTAGGAACTCAATCTCCTTCTTACCTCAGACATCTTCCGGGAAATACCTGCTCAGAAACTCTCTCCTGAACACAGCCCAAGTGATCGCAACTCCTCCATGTCCTAAAACAGGTTGCACACTCACCCACCAGTCATCAGCTTCCTTAGCCAACATATGCGTGCCAAAACGCTTCATCTGAACGTCTGTACATTGCATGACTCTGAAGATTCTTTCCATTTCCTTCAGCCAAGTCTGAGCCCTATCATGGTCGTACCTGCCTTTGAAAGTAGGTGGATGGTTTCTCAAGAAGGTCTCCAGCATGCGCACACCATCATTACCACCAGCATTGTTCTGTTGCTGTCCAACAACTTGAGCCATTGCTTGCAACGCAGCAGCAAGAGCAACATCATTCCTTCCAGCCATCTCAGAAATTCTACACAACAACAATCAGAACATCAAAGACAATCCCAACGGGTGAATGATAAACATTCCAGGGCATAAGCCCCCAACGGGTGAATGATAAACATTCCAGGGTATAAGCCTCCAACAGTTATGAGAATGCAAATGGACTCAATTTGTGTTTATCAACATACAACTCAACAACGTCTACGACAACAACATATGTGCCTAATCATTTATGACACACTCCACAACTTAGTCAAAATCTGACACAACAACTCTTACGACAGAATTCATCCACATAACACATATACATTAATCAACTACATTCATATCAAACCAAAACATTCTTCAAAAACAAAGCAAGTGTGATCAATAAGACATAAGCCAAATACTCATAAAACACTTCAACTAAATCCCTAATACCTAAGTTTGAAGTTGGGAAACCAACCATAAGTTTTGGACTAACTCATAATTAGTTATGCTAAGTTTTCTTAAAATTTTCTGAATACACACTTGGACTATTTTCATCATAACTCAAAATAAAAAATCGTTTACACGTCAAACCAGGGCCATTAGAAAGCTAACTCAATTATCTACAACTTTCATGTTTACACCGAAAGCTAATTCAAAACAGAAACGGGTGAAAAGTGAGTGTTTTTCCAGTTTTGGCTTTCAGAAAATCGGTGGCCGAATTCGCTTACGGGAAAGAACAATTTTCACTCCAAAACCCAATTTTTGATCCCTTAATCACCCAAAATGATTTACAATGATGTTTACAGGTCAAATAAGCAATATAGAAATCAAAACAACATAGGAACATGCATCAAACAACATAATTCATCTCATTTTATCAATTAACATAAACTTTCTAACCCTAACTCAAGAAGCTAAATGTCCATCTAACAATTCTGATTTCTAGGACTCCTTGAATATATTTTCCTATTGGGAAAAAGATGGATATTCTTCCAGAAGCTAAATGTTGAGTCAGATTGAAGAAAAGAAAACATTACTACTGAAGATTGAAAAAGGTTGGAAAAAAGCTACTTAACATTTGAAGAAGTCTTAAGAAAAGTTCAAGAAAAAAGAGTTGAGATATAAAAAACATATACATACAACAATGAAGCCTTTGGCCGAGGCATTGGTACAAAATCCAAAGATTGGGACACCGATGCTAGACTTAGGAGATTGATGTGTTTTATTTTCTATGCTTTTGTTCATTGAGCTTAGAGCTTTGGTGGCCTGTGGCATAGACAATAAAACACACCAATCTCCTAAGTCTAGCATAGGTGTCCCAATCTCTGGATTTTGTACCAATGCCTCGGCCAAAAGCTTCATTGTTGTATCTATATGTTTTTTATATCTCAACTCTTTTTTTTTGGACTTTTCTTGAGACTTCTTCAGATGTTTAGTAGCTTTTTTTCTACCTTTTTCAATCTTCAGTAGTAATGTTTTCTTTTCTTCAATCTGATTCAACATTTAGCTTCTGGAGGAATATCCATCTTGTTCCCACAAGGAAAATATATGCAAGGATTTCTAGAAATCAGAATTGTTAGATGGATATTTATACTAAAAAACCTATACATAATACAAATATGAATATAAAACATAATAAACATAATCTATGATTGACCATGAGAGTTTTTTGATACATAGGGTTCTGAAGACTGGGAGAAATTGAAGAAAAAAAAAACAAAAGATGACAATACTCATGACTCAATGTCTTAATGAGGGAAAGGTTGTGGCAGACAATATGTCGACGAATGATTTGAGTTATCTTTTTTGGCTGATTGACCATAACTTGAAGGATGTTGGTAGACGTTTGGAAGTGTTTGGATGTCAAAGTCAAATTCAAAACCAAGTTCAACTCAAAATGGGGGCAACAATACCACCACCAACTCTAGCAGCATCTAGGAGTGAAGAAATGGAAATTATGCAAACTCAATTATTGATGGACTCAGTGGTGGCTGGTAATGTGCAAGACACAGTGCCATTTGGTGAGGTCAATTCTGGAGTTTGGCCTGAATTATTACCTTGAAGATAATGATGTATTTGTTTTGTATTCATTTCTCAATTTAGTCCTAATTTTTTATTTTATGGTGAATTACTTTTTAAACAATTTTTAGGCTTGTTTGAAGATATACAATTGTAATTCATTACTGTGTAATCTTTGCATGTTTATTTCCTATCCGTTGTTTAGGCTCCGAGTGTTTATTTCTTATTGCTTAGATTCTATGTACAAGTTTACTTGCATAAAAATCCTATTGGTTTGTAGCTTTCAATACTTTGGTCGTAATCACTAATTTTAGCTACTAACATAACTTGTTAATAACTAACATTTATTGAGTGAATCATCTCATATTATGCAGCCCATGCAAAAAAAATAATCTTTTGTGCCAGAGAAAAAATATTCTTTGTTGGATAGTTAAACTTAAGTTATTTTTAGATTTAGTCACACAGAAATACATGTTTATAAGTAAGCAAATTGAATGTCACTTCTTACTTGGAGAGACTATCATGTTATAAAAATAAAAAGGAAGGGTTCTGGAAATTGAGTGTATTCTTTTAGATAATGGATATTGGATATGATGTATTCATGGTCAAATTTGTAATGTAGTTGATTGTAGTACAAGTTTATTCATGGTCAAGTTATATAATACTTTACTTACAAGGAAACTCCTAAACACAATTTAAAAAAAATGACACTAATATAGAAGACTCGAGACCAGAGATTGGCAAGGGTTCTTTCACAATAAAGCTAAAAATAAAAAAACAAAAGGTATGAACAACATCTAATTAATCTAATAAAAACATTATCAAAACCTATACTAGGAGCCAATCCACTCTCTCTTTGCCAATTTTTTTTATTAAAATATAATATTGGGTTGTAAAAAGTTTTCAAAAGAAAAATACTTACTCTGATTTCAAATTAAAGACGATTGTGAATTTATTTATTACAAGGCTTGAGTTGTTTACAAAAAGAGACACAATTTTTGTTGTTAACAGTCGGGGCATTAAAGGCCTTTAGTCCTATTTTCAACCAAAACAAAATAAAATTTCAAGATTTTAATAAAAGTAATTATGATTAAGATCATGTGTTTGAAAGGTTATGATTGATAGAGAAAACAAAATAGAATTTCATTGATTTTGTATATGCATTAAATTATTATTATTTCGTAAAATTGGGTTCTAAAGATTATCAATCAAATAATCAAGCATTTATAATTTTTCTGGTCAAAAAAAAAAAGCACTTTAAATATTTTATTAATAAACTCCCCGCAATTTTTTTATTAATATACTATAAATATATAATACCATAACAAATTATTATTTATACCATTTTCTTTATTTGAAGAATTCTTATTTATACCATATTATACTATTAATATATGATATTTAAAACTAACGGATCCTTTTAAAAAGACAAATAACTAATGGTAAAATGAAATCCACTTGGAATATATTTATGTGAAAGAATATATAGAGAGAAGAGGTGTGATACATCCGTTCTAAAACAATAAGAAAATATCATACCAGCTGTGTCATTTAAATTATTTACAAATTCTAAATTAATTAATTGAATGCCATAAATTCAGTTGCTTTTTTACATCCTACTTGGATGGTATGTCAATAATGTTATATTTTATAGCTCAAATGCTAGTTGGAAATTAGTCTCCAAACACCAAATATCATCTAGAAATCAAACCATGCATATCAAATTGGTCTATATAAACAAAAATTAACGAGACATTATTCACAACAAGAAATACCACAACAATCAACTTTATTTTTTCAATTTTCTTTGTCCTTTACCCTTGTCACAACCATGGCTAGAAGTAAGGTTAAACTTTCCTTCATTGCCACTGATGCTGATAGGGAAGCAACATACAAGAAAAGGAAGAAGGGTCTATTCAAAAAGGTTGTTGAGCTTAGCACCCTATGTGGTATTGTGGCTTGTGCTATAGTGTATGGCCCTTGTGAGAGTTCTGCATTTCTTTGATTCTGTTTTGTATTCGTATTTGTATTATGTATATATTTTTGAGTATAAATGTCCATCAAACAATTCTGATTTCTAGGACTTCTTGAATATATTTTCCTTGTGGGAAAAAGATGGATATTCTTCCAGAAGCTAAATGTTGAGTCAGATTGAAGAAAAGAAAACATTACTACTGAAGATTGAAAAAGGTTGGAAAAAAGCTACTTAACATTTGAAGAAGTCTTAAGAAAAGTTCAAGAAAAAAGAGTTGAGATATAAAAAACATATACATACAACAATGAAGCCTTTGGCCGAGGCATTGGTACAAAATCCAAAGATTGGGACACCGATGCTAGACTTAGGAGATTGATGTGTTTTATTTTCTATGCTTTTGTTCATTGAGCTTAGAGCTTTGGTGGCCTGTGGCATAGACAATAAAACACACCAATCTCCTAAGTCTAGCATAGGTGTCCCAATCTCTGGATTTTGTACCAATGCCTCGGCCAAAAGCTTCATTGTTGTATCTATATGTTTTTTATATCTCAACTCTTTTTTTTTGGACTTTTCTTGAGACTTCTTCAGATGTTTAGTAGCTTTTTTTCTACCTTTTTCAATCTTCAGTAGTAATGTTTTCTTTTCTTCAATCTGATTCAACATTTAGCTTCTGGAGGAATATCCATCTTGTTCCCACAAGGAAAATATATGCAAGGATTTCTAGAAATCAGAATTGTTAGATGGATATTTATACTAAAAAACCTATACATAATACAAATATGAATATAAAACATAATAAACATAATCTATGATTGACCATGAGAGTTTTTTGATACATAGGGTTCTGAAGACTGGGAGAAATTGAAGAAAAAAAAAACAAAAGATGACAATACTCATGACTCAATGTCTTAATGAGGGAAAGGTTGTGGCAGACAATATGTCGACGAATGATTTGAGTTATCTTTTTTGGCTGATTGACCATAACTTGAAGGATGTTGGTAGACGTTTGGAAGTGTTTGGATGTCAAAGTCAAATTCAAAACCAAGTTCAACTCAAAATGGGGGCAACAATACCACCACCAACTCTAGCAGCATCTAGGAGTGAAGAAATGGAAATTATGCAAACTCAATTATTGATGGACTCAGTGGTGGCTGGTAATGTGCAAGACACAGTGCCATTTGGTGAGGTCAATTCTGGAGTTTGGCCTGAATTATTACCTTGAAGATAATGATGTATTTGTTTTGTATTCATTTCTCAATTTAGTCCTAATTTTTTATTTTATGGTGAATTACTTTTTAAACAATTTTTAGGCTTGTTTGAAGATATACAATTGTAATTCATTACTGTGTAATCTTTGCATGTTTATTTCCTATCCGTTGTTTAGGCTCCGAGTGTTTATTTCTTATTGCTTAGATTCTATGTACAAGTTTACTTGCATAAAAATCCTATTGGTTTGTAGCTTTCAATACTTTGGTCGTAATCACTAATTTTAGCTACTAACATAACTTGTTAATAACTAACATTTATTGAGTGAATCATCTCATATTATGCAGCCCATGCAAAAAAAATAATCTTTTGTGCCAGAGAAAAAATATTCTTTGTTGGATAGTTAAACTTAAGTTATTTTTAGATTTAGTCACACAGAAATACATGTTTATAAGTAAGCAAATTGAATGTCACTTCTTACTTGGAGAGACTATCATGTTATAAAAATAAAAAGGAAGGGTTCTGGAAATTGAGTGTATTCTTTTAGATAATGGATATTGGATATGATGTATTCATGGTCAAATTTGTAATGTAGTTGATTGTAGTACAAGTTTATTCATGGTCAAGTTATATAATACTTTACTTACAAGGAAACTCCTAAACACAATTTAAAAAAAATGACACTAATATAGAAGACTCGAGACCAGAGATTGGCAAGGGTTCTTTCACAATAAAGCTAAAAATAAAAAAACAAAAGGTATGAACAACATCTAATTAATCTAATAAAAAACATTATCAAAACCTATACTAGGAGCCAATCCACTCTCTCTTTGCCAATTTTTTTTATTAAAATATAATATTGGGTTGTAAAAAGTTTTCAAAAGAAAAATACTTACTCTGATTTCAAATTAAAGACGATTGTGAATTTATTTATTACAAGGCTTGAGTTGTTTACAAAAAGAGACACAATTTTTGTTGTTAACAGTCGGGGCATTAAAGGCCTTTAGTCCTATTTTCAACCAAAACAAAATAAAATTTCAAGATTTTAATAAAAGTAATTATGATTAAGATCATGTGTTTGAAAGGTTATGATTGATAGAGAAAACAAAATAGAATTTCATTGATTTTGTATATGCATTAAATTATTATTATTTCGTAAAATTGGGTTCTAAAGATTATCAATCAAATAATCAAGCATTTATAATTTTTCTGGTCAAAAAAAAAAAGCACTTTAAATATTTTATTAATAAACTCCCCGCAATTTTTTTATTAATATACTATAAATATATAATACCATAACAAATTATTATTTATACCATTTTCTTTATTTGAAGAATTCTTATTTATACCATATTATACTATTAATATATGATATTTAAAACTAACGGATCCTTTTAAAAAGACAAATAACTAATGGTAAAATGAAATCCACTTGGAATATATTTATGTGAAAGAATATATAGAGAGAAGAGGTGTGATACATCCGTTCTAAAACAATAAGAAAATATCATACCAGCTGTGTCATTTAAATTATTTACAAATTCTAAATTAATTAATTGAATGCCATAAATTCAGTTGCTTTTTTACATCCTACTTGGATGGTATGTCAATAATGTTATATTTTATAGCTCAAATGCCAGTTGGAAATTAGTCTCCAAACACCAAATATCATCTAGAAATCAAACCATGCATATCAAATTGGTCTATATAAACAAAAATTAACGAGACATTATTCACAACAAGAAATACCACAACAATCAACTTTATTTTTTCAATTTTCTTTGTCCTTTACCCTTGTCACAACCATGGCTAGAAGTAAGGTTAAACTTTCCTTCATTGCCACTGATGCTGATAGGGAAGCAACATACAAGAAAAGGAAGAAGGGTCTATTCAAAAAGGTTGTTGAGCTTAGCACCCTATGTGGTATTGTGGCTTGTGCTATAGTGTATGGCCCTTGTGAGAGTTCTGCATTTCTTTGATTATGTTTTGTATTCGTATTTGTATTATGTATATATTTTTGAGTATAAATGTCCATCAAACAATTCTGATTTCTAGGACTTCTTGAATATATTTTCCTTGTGGGAAAAAGATGGATATTCTTCCAGAAGCTAAATGTTGAGTCAGATTGAAGAAAAGAAAACATTACTACTGAAGATTGAAAAAGGTTGGAAAAAAGCTACTTAACATTTGAAGAAGTCTTAAGAAAAGTTCAAGAAAAAAGAGTTGAGATATAAAAAACATATACATACAACAATGAAGCCTTTGGCCGAGGCATTGGTACAAAATCCAAAGATTGGGACACCGATGCTAGACTTAGGAGATTGATGTGTTTTATTTTCTATGCTTTTGTTCATTGAGCTTAGAGCTTTGGTGGCCTGTGGCATAGACAATAAAACACACCAATCTCCTAAGTCTAGCATAGGTGTCCCAATCTCTGGATTTTGTACCAATGCCTCGGCCAAAAGCTTCATTGTTGTATCTATATGTTTTTTATATCTCAACTCTTTTTTTTTGGACTCTTCTTGAGACTTCTTCAGATGTTTAGTAGCTTTTTTTCTACCTTTTTCAATCTTCAGTAGTAATGTTTTCTTTTCTTCAATCTGATTCAACATTTAGCTTCTGGAGGAATATCCATCTTGTTCCCACAAGGAAAATATATGCAAGGATTCCTAGAAATCAGAATTGTTAGATGGATATTTATACTAAAAAACCTATACATAATACAAATATGAATATAAAACATAATCAACATAATCTATGATTGGCCATGAGAGTTTTTTGATGCATAGGGTTCTGAAGACTGAAGAGAAATTGAAGAAAAAAATAAAACAAAAGATGACAATATGTTGAAAGCAAAATCCTTTTATGATGTTTTAAAGATAACAAACAAATTTTATCTTGTTATCTACTAATAAATTTTGTGAGCATGTTTCATGAGAATAATTCTGAGAACGTTCTTGCCTTGCAAAATGATTACCAAGTATTCACCATCGAAATAGCAAAAGCAAACAAAAGACAAATGGAAACTTTTTGTACACATTTATTATCTGCATCAATGGAAATTGATTCTCTTTGTCTCACTAAAAATGGGAATAAAAGATCTTTAGGATAAAGACTCTTTTAAAGCTCTTAAAGGCAAAAAATAACTTGATGCAATCTTTGACAAATATGAGCACTTGTACCACAAGACTGAAAAGGAATAAAATCTGATTAGGCCCCATGAGATTTTCGACCCATTAAGGAATAAATGGGAAAAGGTCCATTAAGGAATGTTTCTTCAAAAGATATTTTCATATGACATCATCAAAGGAGTCACTCTATGACATCATACAATGACATCAACACTACATCATCTTAAGTGGCCTCCAAGTTTCTGAAAGAAGGCAAACAGCTCATAAACATCTTGCAATGACGTGTTGCTTCATGCCCACATTTTGATTGTACACTGAAAAAACGTTCTGAAGAACGATCTCTGAAGACAGCTTGCACACTTGTTCCCCAAGCAAGAGTGGAACGTATTTTTTGAATTTGAAATGGATTCAAACGGCTCTTTTGTGACCAGTACTCAAGGCTACTCATGCTCTATAAATAGAAGAGCTCACTGAAGGTTTAAAGCAAGAGTTTGAAATACAAAAGCAGTTATCTCTCAAAAGCTATTATTCTCTCAATCAATCTCTCAATCGTTCTCTCAGTCAAACTCTTCATCAAACACAACTCCATAATCTCTCACTATATTTATTTGTATCATTATCTCTTTGAGTTTGTGTTTGTAAAAGCTTCATGTGTTGAGATATCAAGTTCAACACAAAACCAATCTCTCTACAAAGCGAAATTCATGTTCTCAAGTCTATTGGGCTTAATAGTTTGAGATAGAAAATTCCAACCTTTCTTTGCTAGTGCAAAGAATTGTAAAAGCCTGCTGAGGTTGATAATACAGAGGTTACAGACTGTTCTGGTGTGATCAAGATCTTATAGTGTTGGTTAGAAGTTTCTACCAACTGAATACTATAGTGGATAATCTCACACAAAGTGTGGGGACTGGAAGTAGCCAGATTTGGTGAACCAGGATAACTCTCCTGTGTTATTTTCTCTTCCCTACTCTTGTCATTTATTTTATATCACTATCCAGAGTGCTCTGGTCCTAATTTTTTAATCTTCAATATTATCTTAATTAAACTGCTTCCAGAAATATTCTGGTCCAAGATAAAACAATTATATAAATACTTAAACTTGAGATAAAATCAGCTTAATCATAATCTTTATCATTCTGCTTATATAATCATTCTTTAGTATCATTTATTGAAACTAATATTTAACCAAGAACATTCTTGAGTATACAAACTTGGTTTAAAGTTTCAGGAATAATTTTAAAAGGGTCACAATTCAAACCCCCCCTTTCTTGCGACAATTATTGCTACTTCAATTGGCATCAGAGCGCGGTCTCTAAAAGAAGAAAAAACACTTAACACGTGTTAGAGTAAAAGATTCAGGAAGAAGCAATGTCTTACATACCAGAAGGCCTTTCATGTACAAAACCTCCACTATTCAATGGAAAGAACTATTACTTCTGGAAAGGGAAAATGGAATTGTTCCTAAAGTCTCAAGATGTGGACATGTGGAAAGTTATCACTGAAGGTAACTTTGTACCACAAACCACTAATGCAGTCACATCAGTTGTTACTATCACACCTGAAGCGTCTTGGACTGGCATAGATAAAAAGAGGGTACTCTTAAATTCAAAAGCACAACTCTTTTTACAATGCGCACTAACTATGGAAGAAAGTGAAAGAATCTATGAATGCAATTCTGCAAAAAGTATCTGGGATACTTTAGAAATCCATCATGAAGGAACAAGTCATGTAAAAGAAACAAGGATAGATATTGGCGTAAGAAAATTCGAAATTTTCGAAATGAATGAAGAGGAAAACATTGATGAAATGTATTCCAGATTCACTTCTATAGTGAATGAGTTAAGGTCATTGGGAAAAAT
The DNA here is from genome assembly GCA_946800305.1 of Medicago arabica. Classification (NCBI taxonomy): domain Eukaryota; kingdom Viridiplantae; phylum Streptophyta; class Magnoliopsida; order Fabales; family Fabaceae; genus Medicago; species Medicago arabica. The sequence goes on from OX326964.1 coordinate 13,681,880, forward strand.
ATATTCCCCTCATGATAGAATCAGAAAAATATTAAGATGTCTTCCAATATCATGGAGACCTATGGTTACAGCAATCACACAAGCCAAAGACTTAAACATCCTGGCCCTAGAAGATCTCATTGGAACATTAAGAGCTCATGAAGCTTTACTTCAGGAAGATAAACCAAATAAAAAGGGAAAGATGATTGCTCTTAAAGCTTCTGAAAATATTTCAGAAGTATCACCCTCACAAGTTGAGGAAAAAGAAACAGAAGAAGAACAAATGGTTCAGGAAGAAGCAGAGGATGAATTAGCACTCATCACAAAGAAAGTTCAAAGAATGATGAGAAGAAGAGATCAAATAAAAAGATACTTCCCAAACAGAAGAGACAATTCAAAAAAGGAAGTCGACAAAAGTCAAGTAATCTGCTATGGGTGCAACAACAAAGGACACTATAAAAATGAATGTCCACAAAACAAAAAAAATCAAAAATCTCCGTACAAGAAGTCTGCTCTAATTACGTGGGACGATCTTGAAGAAACACAAGCAGAAGAAGCAGAAGAAGCAAACATATGTCTGATGGCTAACGCAGAAAATGAAGAGGTAATTCTTTTCAACAAACCTCCTTTAAATATTGAATTAGAAAATACGATTGATAGTTTACTTTTTGATTCAAATTTCTTAACTAACAAATGCTATTCTTTACAAAAAGAAATCGATGACTTAAAAGAAGAAAAAGAAAAACTTAAAATTTTAAACAATGATCAAAAGAAAACTATTCAAAAATTACAAGACTCATATTTTCAAACAACTGAGAAATTAAGAGAATTTGACAAAACTCAAAAACCTAATGAAAATACTGTTTTAAGAAACGAAGTAAAACAATTAAGAAATGACCTCACCCACTTTATAAAATCAACAGAAACTTTTCAAAAAATCATGGGATCTCAAAAAGGAATGACTGATCAAAATGGTATAGGCTTTGATACCTCAAAAGGTCAAAATATCTACGAAAATGTTTTTATACCAGAAAAGAACAAGTTAAAATGCTCCTTCTGTAACAAAGATGAACACATCGAGTCTTTTTGCTTTCATAAAAAAGGACTAGTAAAAGCTAGATCAGAACATTCTTACTTAACAAGACAAGAACAATCTCTCCAACACAAAGAACGATCTTTCTGCTCATATTGTAAAAGAAGCGGTCACTTAGAAATTAATTGTTTTCTCAAGATTAAAAATCTTGAGCATATGAAAACTAACAAAAAAGGACCCACACAATCATGGGGACCTAAGATACCAATAACTCAAAATGCAGGTATTTTATCAGAACTCAAGGAGAAAGCCATGGTTTTTGGACAGTGGTTGTTCTAGACATATGACCGGTGACAAACAATGCTTCATCTCCTTTATAAAAAAGGAGGGAGGATCAGTAACTTTTGGAAACAATGACAAAGGACAAATCAAAGGAAAAGGTACTATTGGTAAAAATAACTCTGCTAAAATTGAAGATGTTCAATATGTTGATGGTTTAAAACACAATCTACTAAGCATAAGTCAATTATGTGACAGTGGCTTTGAAGTTGTTTTTAAACCTAACATATGTGAAGTCAAACAGATGACCACAGGAAATATTTTCTTTACTGGCTCTCGTATGAAAAATCTCTACGTTTTATTTTTAGATGACATTCCAGCAGAATCTTGCTTTATGTTCATCGATAAAGATAAATGGATCTGGCATAAAAGAGCTGGACATGTAAGCATGAAAACAATTTCAAAAATCTCACAACTAGACTTGGTAAGAGGTCTTCCAAAAATTAATTTTGAGAAAGATAAAATATGTGAAGCTTGTGCTAAAGGAAAACAAGTCAAGAGCAGTTTTAAACCAAAAACCATCATTTCTACAAAAAGACCTCTTGAGCTTCTTCACATAGATTTATTTGGACCTGTTAGAACTGCAAGTCTTGCTGGAAAACAATATGGTTTTGTTATAGTCGATGACTATTCCAGGTATACATGGGTTTTATTTTTAAAACATAAAGACGAAGCTTTTGAAGCATTTGTGAAATTTTGCAACCTTGTTCAAAATGAAAAAGAATCAAATATAATTTCCGTGAGAAGTGACCATGGAGGAGAATTTGAAAACTTATCTTTTAAAACCTTTTTTGATAACAAGGGAATTTCACATAACTTTTCTTGTGCAAGAACTCCTCAACAAAATGGAGTTGTTGAAAGAAAAAATCGAACTCTACAAGAAATGGCAAGAACAATGATTAATGAATCAAACGTTGAAAAATATTTTTGGGCTGAAGCCATCAACACATCTTGCTATATCATAAATAGAGTCTCAATTAGAAAAATTCTCAACAAAACCCCATATGAACTCTGGAAAAACAGAAAACCAAACATTTCTTATTTTCACATATTTGGTTGTTTTTGCTATATTTTAAATGATAAAGAAAACTTAGGAAAATTTGATTCAAAATCAGACAAAGGAATTTTCTTGGGATATGCAACAAATTCTAAAGGATATAGAATTTATAATCTAAGAAATCAAACTATGGAAATAAGCATGCATGTTATATTTGATGAGTTTGATGATTTAATTACTAACAAAGAAGATGATGAGGAAATTCAAAAAATTCAAGAAATTATAAGTAATCCAGATCAAGCATCCTCTTCTCAAAACCCTCCAAAAAGTTGGAAAATCGTTGGTGATCATCCTCCTGAACAAATTATTGGTAATACATTTGATGGTATAAGAACAAGACTGTCTTTCAAAGAAAATGAAAACAACATGGCAATGATCTCCCATATTGAACCAAAGAACATACATGAAGCCGTTGGTGAAGAATCATGGGTAAATGCAATGAAAGAAGAACTCTCTGAGTTTGAAAGAAACGAAGTATGGACTCTGGTCTCCAAGCCTCAAAATAACTCTATAATTGGAACAAGATGGGTATTTAGAAACAAATTAAATGAAGAAGGGAAAGTCATCAGAAATAAAGCCAGGTTAGTTGCACAAGGATATAATCAGCAAGAAGGTATTGACTACGATGAAACTTTTGCTCCAGTCGCCAGGTTAGAAGCTATACGTATTTTGCTTGCATATGCATCTCATAAAAATATTAAACTATTTCAAATGGACGTTAAAAGTGCCTTTCTAAACGGATTCTTAAATGAAGAAGTTTATGTGCACCAACCTCCTGGGTTTGAAAATCCTACTAAACCTAATCATGTTTTCAAACTTACAAAAGCTCTATATGGTTTGAAACAAGCTCCACGAGCTTGGTATGATAGATTAAGCACCTTCTTAATTAAAAATAAATTTTCTAGAGGAAAGATTGATACAACTCTTTTTAGAAAAGATGATACCTCAAATTTTCTAATTGTTCAAATATATGTTGATGATATCATTTTTGGATCTACAAATGAAAAAATGTGTGAAGATTTCTCTAAACTCATGCAAAATGAATTTGAAATGAGTATGATGGGTGAATTAAGATTCTTTCTTGGTTTACAAATTAAACAAGAAACAAATGGAATATTTATTTGTCAAGAAAAATATATCAAAAATCTTCTCAAAAAATATAAAATGAATGAGGCCAAAGTTATGACAACACCCATGCATCCTTCTTCTAATCTAGATAAAGATGAAACAGGAAAAAAGGTTTCTGAAAAAGAATATCGAGGAATGATTGGGTCTTTATTATATTTAACTGCTAGTAGACCAGATATCGTTTTTGCAGTAGGTCTTTGTACACGTTTTCAAACATCTCCAAGAGAATCACATCTAACTGCCGTCAAAAGAATTTTTAGGTATCTAGTTGGTACTACTGATCTTGGCCTTTGGTATAGCAAGGGTCTTTGTTTTGACTTAACATCTTACTGTGATGCTGACTATGCCGGAGATAAAATAGAAAGAAAAAGTACAAGTGGCTCTTGTCAATTTCTCGGAAAAGCATTGATTAGCTGGTCATGTAGAAAGCAAAACACTATTGCATTATCAACAACTGAAGCTGAGTATGTGTCAGCCGCAAACTGTTGTTCTCAAGTATTATGGATAAAAAATCAACTAGAAGATTTTTCAGTCAGGTACACAAACATTCCCATATTTTGTGATAATACAAGTGCAATAAATTTATCAAAAAATCCTATTCAGCATTCAAGATCAAAACATATTGAAATAAAACATCATTTCATTAGGGATCATGTAAACAAAAAGGATGTTGAGTTAATCTTCGTTAATACAGAAAATCAACTCGCTGACATTTTTACAAAACCCCTAGTCGAAGATAGATTTAATTTTATCAAAGAAAAATTACATATTATTCAAAATCCAAAAAATTAATGTAGAGAACGATCTCAAAAACATTCTCTCCATTGTCCTTTATTGTTTGCTCACGTGAGCTTTTATGGCCATAATCTTTTGTTTTTATTAATTCAAATATTTTCATCTACTTATATGATATGTTATACAACCCATCAGATGCCATTTCCATCACAATTAATGAAAACACTCATGGCTTTTTATGGAAACTACCATCTTGTCTCTAAAACCACTATTTGTCAAATCAAATTTTTTTTTTCATCTTTCTCTTCTCTCTCCCGCGTGCTATCTCTCTCTCATACTCTCTATTTTTCTCTTTTCTCTAAAACCCTTCTCTCTATAAAACAATCATCCTTCCATCTTCCTCTTCAACAAAACCATTTTTTTTTCTCACTCATTTAACAAAAATGGCTAGAACTAAGGGAATAGCAAAGAAAGCTATCAGACCTTCATCATCCTCATCCAGAACTCCACCTGACCTAAACCGTACACCTCCTTCATCACCTCATTCCTCTTCCACTCACTCAGCCGAACTCTCTCTTTCACCTACTCTCTCTCAAATTCCTTGTGAAGAATCCTTGAACATTCAACCTTTGAACATGATTGATGATTCTGTTCAAAACAAAAATGAAACTTCTCATGTTGAATCCAAAAAACCCAAATCTAAACCTAAGAAAACCATATCTTCTCAATCTGCAAACAGAAGAAGATCACAAAGATTGATTGCTGGTATAGGGTTAAGAAAAACTCAAAGTTGTGAAGGAGACAAAACCATTCATGAAATCCATGATTCAGATGAAGAAGAAGAAGCTGAACCTAAGGAAGATGAGCCTGAGGAAATTGTGTCTGAAAATGTTCAACCTCAACCAGAGGTGGATCCAGAATCAACCAAACCATCAAAACCTAAAAAATCCTCTTCTGTTCCAAAATCAATTCCAAAATCAAAGGTTTCGAAATCAACCCCAAAATCAAAGATTTCAAAATCAAACTCAAAATGTTCAAAAGAATCTTCTCGCCCTAAAAAACCTCCAACCAAACCTGCTTCAACTCGTAAGGAAAAAGGAAAGGCACCTCTCACAGGTGAAGAAAAGATTTCCTCTCCAAAACCTGTTCCTCTTCTGGAACCAGAACAAGAAAAGGAGTTTTACGAAAAATGGGCACCAAGACCCATAGCCATTGGACGCTATGTAGATTTTGAGGACCTGGCCAAAGAAGAAATTCTGCTCAAGGCTTTCACTGACAAAATGGGATGGAGTCACTTCCTCCAAATCAAAGAAAAAACATACAAGAAAGTGGTTCAAGCCTTCTACTGTCAAGCCAAAGCATATCCTGAAAAAAGTTTGATCATATCTACACTCAAAGGTAAACAAATTTCTCTCACACCTGAGATTATTGCTAAACATCTAAACCTTCCCTCTGATGGATTCTGTGTGTATGGAGAAAATTGGGATTTAGATTTAAAGGTCAATCTTGCTGATATCTTTAGTTACATCTTTAAGCCAAACACTGACTTTACATCTGCTGACCTACACTATATTCCCAAAATGTTAAACTTGTTGAGTCAGCATAGTCTTATTCCCAGGAAAGGGAATCATGGAAAAATCACCAAAAATGATCTCTTGCTCATTTACTGCATGTTTTATGAAGTTAGGCTAAACCTGTCTCATGTAATTCTCCATCATATGATCTCTGCTGTTAAAGACAAAAACCCTCGACATGGACTTCCCTATGGGATGATTCTCACTAGGCTGTTCAGAGAACTTGAGATCGATTTAGATGGTGAAGAAGGTGAATGGATCATTTCAAAATTTCGTGCCAAAAATGTTAGCCACATGAAGTCTGAGGCTCAACAATTCTTGACTCCCTCAAAGAGGAAGAGAGATGAGGATCACGTCTCTGATACTGAATCAGATTCTCCTAAGAATCCTCCACAAAACCCTCCTAAAAATCCTCCTCAAAATCCTCAAGATCCTTCTCAAGATCGTTCTGCTGAACACGCTCCAAATCGCTCTCAGCAACGTTCTCCTATTTTAGAGGAACATCAAAACTTATTGGATGATTTTGGAAATCAAAATTCCTATTTCAATGATATCCAAGCTACTCAGGTTCTTCAAAGCTTCAAATCTAAGCCTTATCCACCCACAAAAGTGTCAAACCCAAATCAACTCTTCACTGAGTTCTCTCCATTATTCAATTCAAGTTCCATTAGCAGATTCTTTAATTCTCTGCCTCAATTTGATGGCACAAATCCTTTGGAATCTTTTACAACCCTGTAATCAAATGTCCCTACCATGCCTTCTAATCCATCCCAGGCTGCTCCATCCGCTTCCACTCACCCTGTTGCTGCTGATGAAAGACCTCCTAAACGGTCTAAAGTTGAAAAAGACTTAAGCAAAATCAAGAAATATCTGCGAAGGCTTCTTGAAGGACAGCAAGCCTGTCTAAGTCATCATGTGTATAACAAGTTGGAAAATCAGACTCATAGAAGTTGGATCTCAAACACCTTGAGCACCCGTTACAATGTTCCACCACCTGCTGAATCACCTTTTCCTCCACCCGTGCATTTCTTTCCTGCTCCTTCAGAGGAATCCTCTTCCGATGACTCATCTCCAACTCCGAATTAATGTCTGGCACCTGCTCCTTTTTGATAAAACAAAGGGGGAGATAGTGTAGGGAGGGAGAAAAACAATTTAATCTCTGGAATCATCTTTTGCTGCTCTGGATCATCTTTTGCTGCTGATGCTTTTTATTCTGCATTATTATATTTTGCTGCTACTGCTTAGTAATATTTTGCTGTTATCTTATTTTGATGTAAGCATGCCTATAGTGCTGCAAAACTTGCTACTGCTTATTTATATTTTGATGTTATCTTATTTTGATGTAAGCATGCCTACTGTGCTACAAAACTATTTGGTTACTGTCTATTGCACGCTTTCTATGCCTGCAAATATTATCCAGTACTATGTTTTGAATTTTATGTCTAAAAACTTAAGGAACTAGCACTATGCATGATTCTGCAAAATAGCATATAGATTCATAAAGCATATGCATTCTCAATTTCTTTTATATGATTATTGGATGCTGAAATTGAGGGGGAGAAAATTGATAAACTTATTTAAGATTTTTATCAAAATTATTCCTTTCAAGATTAAATTTTTAAATGTTTGTTATCATCAAAAAGGGGGAGATTGTTGAAAGCAAAATCCTTTTATGATGTTTTAAAGATAACAAACAAATTTTATCTTGTTATCTACTAATGAATTTTGTGAGCATGTTTCATGAGAATAATTCTGAGAACGTTCTTGCCTTGCAAAATGATTACCAAGTATTCACCATCGAAATAGCAAAAGCAAACAAAAGACAAATGGAAACTTTTTGTACACATTTATTATCTGCATCAATGGAAATTGATTCTCTTTGTCTCACTAAAAATGGGAATAAAAGATCTTTAGGATAAAGACTCTTTTAAAGCTCTTAAAGGCAAAAAATAACTTGATGCAATCTTTGACAAATATGAGCACTTGTACCACAAGACTGAAAAGGAATAAAATCTGATTAGGCCCCATGAGATTTTCGACCCATTAAGGAATAAATGGGAAAAGGTCCATTAAGGAATGTTTCTTCAAAAGATATTTTCATATGACATCATCAAAGGAGTCACTCTATGACATCATACAATGACATCAACACTACATCATCTTAAGTGGCCTCCAAGTTTCTGAAAGAAGGCAAACAGCTCATAAACATCTTGCAATGACGTGTTGCTTCATGCCCACATTTTGATTGTACACTGAAAAAACGTTCTGAAGAACGATCTCTGAAGACAGCTTGCACACTTGTTCCCCAAGCAAGAGTGGAGCGTATTTTTTGAATTTGAAATGGATTCAAACGGCTCTTTTGTGACCAGTACTCAAGGCTACTCATGCTCTATAAATAGAAGAGCTCACTGAAGGTTTAAAGCAAGAGTTTGAAATACAAAAGCACTTATCTCTCAAAAGCTATTATTCTCTCAATCAATCTCTCAATCGTTCTCTCAGTCAAACTCTTCATCAAACACAACTCCATAATCTCTCACTATATTTATTTGTATCATTATCTCTTTGAGTTTGTGTTTGTAAAAGCTTCATGTGTTGAGATATCAAGTTCAACACAAAACCAATCTCTCTACAAAGCGAAATTCATGTTCTCAAGTCTATTGGGCTTAATAGTTTGAGATAGAAAATTCCAACCTTTCTTTGCTAGTGCAAAGAATTGTAAAAGCCTGCTGAGGTTGATAATACAGAGGTTACAGACTGATCTGGTGTGATCAAGATCTTATAGTGTTGGTTAGAAATTTCTACCAACTGAATACTATAGTGGATAATCTCACACGAAGTGTGGGGACTGGAAGTAGCCAGATTTGGTGAACCAGGATAACTCTCCTGTGTTATTTTCTCTTCCCTACTCTTGTCATTTATTTTATATCACTATCCAGAGTGCTCTGGTCCTAATTTTTTAATCTTCAATATTATCTTAATTAAACTGCTTCCAGAAATATTCTGGTCCAAGATAAAACAATTATATAAATACTTAAACTTGAGATAAAATCAGCTTAATCATAATCTTTATCATTCTGCTTATATAATCATTCTTTAGTATCATTTATTGAAACTAATATTTAACCAAGAACATTCTTGAGTATACAAACTTGGTTTAAAGTTTCAGGAATAATTTTAAAAGGGTCACAATTCAAACCCCCCCCTTTCTTGCGACAATTATTGCTACTTCACAATACTCATGACTCAATGTCTTAATGACGGAAAGGTTGTGGCAGACAATATGTCGACAAATGATTTGAGTTATCTTTTTTGGCTGATTGACCATAACTTGAAGGATGTTGGTAGACGTTTGGAAGTGTTTGGATGTCAAAGTCAAATTCAAAACCAAGTTCAACTCAAAATGGGGGCAACAATACCACCACCAACTCTAGCAGCATCTAGGAGTGAAAAAATGGCAATTATGCAAACTCAATTATTGATGGACTTAGTGGTGGCTGGTAATGTGCAAGACACAGTGCCATTTGGTGAGGTCAATTATGGAGTTTGGCCTGAATTATTACCTTGAAGATAATGATGTATTTGTTTTGTATTCATTTCTCAATTTAGTCCTAATTTTTTATTTTATGGTGAATTACTTTTTAAACAATTTTTAGGCTTGTTTGAAGATATACAATTGTAATTCATTACTGTGTAATCTTTGCATGTTTATTTCCTATCCGTTGTTTAGGCTCCGGGTGTTTATTTCTTATTGCTTAGATTCTATGTACAAGTTTACTTGCATAAAAATCCTATTGGTGTGTAGCTTTCAATACTTTGGTCGTAATCACTAATTTTAGCTACTAACATAACTTGTTAATAACTAACATTTATTGAGTGAATCATCTCATATTATGCAGCCCATGCAAAAAAAATAATCTTTTGTGCCAGAGAAAAAATATTCTTTGTTGGATAGTTAAACTTAAATTATTTTTAGATTTAGTCACACAGAAATACATGTTTATAAGTAAGCAAATTGAATGTCACTTCTTACTTGGAGAGACTATCATGTTATAAAAATAAAAAGGAAGGGTTCTGGAAATTGAGTGTATTCTTTTAGATAATGGATATTGGATATGATGTATTCATGGTCAAATTTGTAATGTAGTTGATTGTAGTACAAGTTTATTCATGGTCAAGTTTTATAATACTTTACTTACAAGGAAACTCCTAAACACAATTTAAAAAAAATGACACTAATATAGAAGACTCGAGACCAGAGATTGGCAAGGGTTCTTTCACAACAAAGCTAAAAATTATTATTTATACCATAACAAATTATTAATAAACTCCCCGCAATTTTTTTATTAATATACTATAAATATATAATACCATAACAAATTATTATTTATACCATTTTCTTTATTTGAAGAATTCTTATTTATACCATATTATACTATTAATATATGATATTTAAAACTAACGGATCCTTTTAAAAAGACAAATAATAACTAATGGTAAAATGAAATCCACTTGGAATATATTTATGTGAAAGAATATATAGAGAGAAGAGGTGTGATACATCCGTTCTAAAACAATAAGAAAATATCATACCAGCTGTGTCATTTAAATTATTTACAAATTCTAAATTAATTAATTGAATGCCATAAATTCAGTTGCTTTTTTACATCCTACTTGGATGGTATGTCAATAATGTTATATTTTATAGCTCAAATGCCAGTTGGAAATTAGTCTCCAAACACCAAATATCATCTAGAAATCAAACCATGCATATCATATTGGTCTATATAAACAAAAATTAACGAGACATTATTCACAACAAGAAATACCACCACAATCAACTTTATTTTTTCAATTTTCTTTGTCCTTTACCCTTGTCACAACCATGGCTAGAAGTAAGGTTAAACTTTCCTTCATTGCCACCGATGTTGATAGGGAAGCAACATACAAGAAAAGGAAGAAGGGTCTATTCAAAAAGGTTGTTGAGCTTAGCACCCTATGTGGTATTGTGGCTTGTGCTATAGTGTATGGCCCTTGTGAGAGTTCTGCATTTCTTTGATTATGTTTTGTATTCGTATTTGTATTATGTATATATTTTTGAGTATAAATGTCCATCTAACAATTCTGATTTCTAGGTCTCCTTGTATATATTTTCCTTGTGGGAAAAAGATGGATATTCTTCCAGAAGCTAAATGTTGAGTCAGATTGAAGAAAAGAAAACATTACTACTGAAGATTGAAAAAGGTTGGAAAAAAGCTACTTAACATTTGAAGAAGTCTTAAGAAAAGTTCAAGAAAAAAGAGTTGAGATATAAAAAACATATACATACAACAATGTAGCCTTTGGCCGAGGCATTGGTACAAAATCCAAAGATTGGGACACCGATGCTAGACTTAGGAGATTGATGTGTTTTATTTTCTATGCTTTTGTTCATTGAGCTTAGAGCTTTGGTGGCCTGTGGCATAGAAAATAAAACACACCAATCTCCTAAGTCTAGCATAGGTGTCCCAATCTCTGGATTTTGTACCAATGCCTCGGCCAAAAGCTTCATTGTTGTATCTATATGTTTTTTATATCTCAACTCTTTTTTTTTGGACTTTTCTTGAGACTTCTTCAGATGTTTAGTAGCTTTTTTTCTACCTTTTTCAATCTTCAGTAGTAATGTTTTCTTTTCTTCAATCTGATTCAACATTTAGCTTCTGGAGGAATATCCATCTTGTTCCCACAAGGAAAATATATGCAAGGATTTCTAGAAATCAGAATTGTTAGATGGATATTTATACTAAAAAACCTATACATAATACAAATATGAATATAAAACATAATAAACATAATCTATGATTGACCATGAGAGTTTTTTGATACATAGGGTTCTGAAGACTGAAGAGAAATTGAAGAAAAAAAAAAACAAAAGATGACAATACTCATGACTCAATGTCTTAATGAGGGAAAGGTTGTGGCAGACAATATGTCAACGAATGATTTGAGTTATCTTTTTTGGCTGATTGACCATAACTTGAAGGATGTTGGTAGACGTTTGGAAGTGTTTGGATGTCAAAGTCAAATTCAAAACCAAGTTCAACTCAAAATGGGGGCAACAATACCACCACCAACTCTAGCAGCATCTAGGAGTGAAGAAATGGAAATTATGCAAACTCAATTATTGATGGACTCAGTGGTGGCTGGTAATGTGCAAGACACAGTGCCATTTGGTGAGGTCAATTCTGGAGTTTGGCCTGAATTATAACCTTGAAGATAATGATGTATTTGTTTTGTATTCATTTCTCAATTTAGTCCTAATTTTTTATTTTATGGTGAATTACTTTTTAAACAATTTTTAGGCTTGTTTGAAGATATACAATTGTAATTCATTACTGTGTAATCTTTGCATGTTTATTTCCTATCCGTTGTTTAGGCTCCGGGTGTTTATTTCTTATTGCTTAGATTCTATGTACAAGTTTACTTGCATAAAAATCCTATTGGTGTGTAGCTTTCAATACTTTGGTCGTAATCACTAATTTTAGCTACTAACATAACTTGTTAATAACTAACATTTATTGAGTGAATCATCTCATATTATGCAGCCCGTGCAAAAAAAAAAATCTTTTGTGCCAGAGAAAAAATATTCTTTGTTGGATAGTTAAACTTAAGTTATTTTTTTAGATTTAGTCACACAGAAATACTTGTTTATAAGTAAGCAAATTGAATGTCACTTCTTACTTGGAAAGACTATCATGTTATAAAAATAAAAAGGAAGGGTTCTGGAAATTGAGTGTATTTTTTTAGATAATGGATATTGGATATGATGTATTCATGGTCAAATTTGTAATGTAGTTGATTGTAGTACAAGTTTATTCATGGTCAAGTTTTATAATACTTTACTTACAAGGAAACTCCTAAACACAATTTAAAAAAAATGACACTAATATAGGAGACTCGAGACCAGAGATTGGCAAGGTTTCTTTCACAACAAAGCTAAAGATAAAAAAACAAAAGGTATGAACAACATTTAATTATTATAATAAAAAACATTTTCAAAACCTATACTAGGAGCCAATCCACACTCTCTTTGCCAATTTTTTTTAATAAAATATAATATTGGGCTGTGAAAAGTTTTCAAAAGAAAAATACTTACTCTGATTTCAAATTAAAGACGATCGTGAATTTATTTATTACAAGGCTTGAGTTGTTTAAAAAATGAGACACAATTTTTAATGTTAACAGTCGGGGCATTAAAGGCCTTTAGTCCTATTTTCAACCAAAACAAAATAAAATTACAAAATTTTAATAAAAGTAATTATGATTAAGATCATGTGTTTGAAAGGTTATGATTGATAGAGAAAACAAAATAGAATTTCATTGATTTTGTATATGCATTAAATTATTATTATATCTAAAAATTGGGTTCTAAAGATTATCAATCAAATAATCAAGCACTTATAATTTTTCTGGTCGAAAAACAAAAGCACTTTAAATTTTTTATTAATAAACTCCCCGCAATTTGTTTATTAATATACTATAATTATATAATACAATAAAAAATTATTACTTATACCATTTTCTTTATTTGAAGAATTATTATTTATACCATATTATACTATTAATATACGATATTTAAAACGAACAGATCCTTTTAAAAAGATAAATAACTAATGGAAAAATGAAATCCTCTTGGAAAATATTTATGTGAAACAATATATAGAGAGAAGAGGTGTGATATATCCATTCTAAAACAATAAGAAAATATCATACCAGTTGTGTCATTTAAATTATTTACAACTTCTAAATTTATAAATTGAATGCCATAAATTCAGTTGCTTTTTTACATCCTACTTGGAAGGTATGTCAATAATGTTATATTTTATAGCTCAAATGCCAGTTGGAAATTAGTCAGCATACACCAAATATCATCTAGAAATCAAACCATGCATATCAAATTGGTCTATATAAACAAAAATTAACAAGACATTATTCACAACAAGAAATACCACAACAATCAACTTTATTTTTTCAATTTTCTTTGTCCTTTACCCTTATCACAACCATGACTAGAAGTAAGGTTAAACTTTCCTTCATTGTCACCGATGCTGATAAGGAAGCAACATACAAGAAAAGGAAGAAGGGTCTATTCAAAAAGGTTGTTGAGCTTAGCACCCTATGTGGTATTGAGGCTTGTGCTATAGTGTATGGCCCTTGTGAGAGTTCTGCATTTCTTTGATTATGTTTTGTATTCGTATTTGTATTATGTATATATTTTTGAGTATAAATGTCCATCTAACAATTCTGATTTCTAGGACTTCTTGAATATATTTTCCTTGTGGGAACAAGATGGATATCCTTCCAGAAGCTAAATGTTAAGTCAGATTGAAGAAAAGAAAACATTACTACTGAAGATTGAAAAAGGTTGGAAAAAAGGTACTTAACATCTGAAGAAGTCTCAAGAAAAGTTCAAGAAAAAAGAGTTGAGATATAAAAAACATATAGATACAACAATGAAGCCTTTGGCCGAGGCATTGGTACAAAATCCAAAGATTGGGACACCGATGCTAGACTTAGGAGATTGCTGTGTTTTATTTTCTATGCTTTTGTTCATTGAGCTTAGAGCTTTGGTGGCCTGTGACATAGAAAATAAAACACACCAATTGTAACACCCCGTTTTCCCAACATAATAATTTCATAAATAATATCAGAGTTTTCACATAACGGAATGCTACATTTTCTTTCAATAAAATCTCCAAATGAATAAATAACTATTTATTCTTCATAAAAAGTAGTCAATAAAAATTAACCTTCAAACTTCGCAGCGGAATTAATTCAAATCAACAAAATTAAACTTTGGCATGCAAGCCTCATCAAAAGTTTCATAATTCAAAAACAATACGTAAGGAAAGAGAAACAAATAATAAGATCCCCATCCCGTTACGTATCAGAACCCTAAGACACTTTGAGCCGACATCTCTACTAATCTTCGTTACCTGCAAGTTACCTATAGGAAATGCAACATTTCCAAGCAGAAGGGGTGAGATTCACAAACAACAATAGATATTATAATTCATCAATGAAATTCAACAACAAGAATACATTGTTATTCAACTGTCAATTTATAATTAAGACAAAACAACAACAACATTACCAAGCTACGACATCGACGACCCAACCAACAACAACAACAACGACAACAATGCGACTAATGCAAATGCATGTGTTACCATATTACGTGTAACACCCCGTTCTCCCAACAATTATAATTAACAAATTAAATCAGAGTTTTTCACCAAACGGAATGCTACATTTTCATTCAAATAAAATTTCCAAATGAATAGATGGATAATTATTCTTCATAAAAATAGTCAATAAAATTTAACCTTCAAAACATCGCAGCGGAATTAATTTAAAATAGCAAAATAAGTCTTTGGCACGCAGGCCTCATCAAAGGTTTCATAATTCAAAACAATACGTAAGGAAAGAGAAACAAGTAGTAAGAATTCCCATCCCGTTACGTATCAGAGCCCTAAGACACTTTGAGCCGACATCTCTACTAATCTTCGATACCTGCACTTGCCCACAAGGCGGCAATTCCAGCAGAAGGGGTGAGATTCACAAACAACAATAGATAACATAATTCATCAATTAAATTCAACAACAGTATAATGAATAATCAATTATCATTTATAATTTAAACACTTCAACAACATTATCAACAACGACAACAACTACAACGGCAACAATGACAACTACAACGACAACTACGACAACAACGAGACTAATGCAAATGCATGTGGTACCATTTTACGCGCGTTGAATGCTAAGCATCCCGGGGCATAAGCCCCCAACATTTGAATGAAATAACATTCCAGGGCATAAGCCCTCAACAATTGAGTGATAAAACACTCCAGGGCATAAGCCCTCAACGATTGAGTGAAAGCACTCCAGGGCATAAGCCCTCAACAAGGTATGAGTATGAATGGACTCAATAGTGTATATCTACATACAACTCAACAACAGCAATGACAACTACCATATGCATAATCAGCTATGACATAAGACTCCAACTTAATCAATAGGACACAACAAAAGGGCACATCAAAGCCTCACAACAAAATTCAACAATTAGGCATGGTACAGTGTTACTCGCCGTGGCGAGTTCAGGAATTTGAGCTACTCGCTATGGCGAGTTAGGGGCGAGCTCAAGGCGAGCAAAAGTGGTTGCTCTCGGCATTTTTGACATTTTTCACCTAAAATCTTCATTTTTAAGTTCCCAAAACCCAAATTTAATTCTGTAAAAAGGTGCCATTCATCCCTAAACATATTAAGGCACTCAAATTTATATAAAAATTGGCCTAAAAACCTTATTAAGACAATTAACAACTTTTTAATTAAGCAACTCGTCATGGCGAGTGCATCTGCTCGCTGTGGCGAGCTATGGGGTTTTACTGCTCGCCTCGCGAGTGGGACTGCTCGCTGTGGCGAGCTACGCAGGCAATGCTCGCCTGGCGAGTGGGTTTACTCGCCGTGGCGAGCGGCGATTGACAGAACCACGAACTGTACGAGCAGACTTCTCCTTTTCAACCCTAAACCCCAAATTTAACACCTAAAGGCTCAATTTTGATGAATTTCATCACTTCTATGCATACAAACATCAGAACATCATTAAATAACAACAATTACATGAATTCATTAAGCTATTAACATCAATTCATCTTTAACCTAATTCAATTCATCAACCCTAACAACCCTACATTAATCAAAGAATCATAAGACCTAAAATTGAGAGTTAGTCTCACCCTTACCTTAGATTAATTCCTGAATTCAAGCTGCATTCTTCTCTCCTCTTGCTTCTTCTCTCTTTTTTTAGGTTTTCTCCCTTTTTCTCTGTTTCTCACTACTTCTACGTGAAAACTGTTTCTGACTTTTCTTTCCTTCTAACTCCTATTAATACCACTTAATTCCTTCTTAATTCTAATTAATTCCTATTTAAATATTAAATAATTCATTTTAATCCCCAACCTTCTAATAATTATAATTCTCACCTATTTTAATTAAATAATCCGAATAATCATATAATAAAATATAACACACCATAAAATCAACATAAATTATTTAAAATCATAAAAACTTCATTAAAATCAACCGAAATTAAATAAATGACAACTAGGGCGTTACAACTCTCCCCAACTTAAAGAATTTCGCCCTTGAAATATTACCTCAAGCAAACAACTCAGGATATGACTCTAGCATCTTACTTTCCAGCTCCCAAGTCAAGCTTTCACCAGTTACTCCTCCCCAGACAACTCTCACCAGAGGTATCTCCTTGCCTCTCAATTTCTTCACCTTACGATCATCAATTCTCAACGGTAAAGTCTCCACCGTAAGGTTGTCTATAACTTGCACGTTGTCTATCGGTAAAACATGCGAAGGATCCACTACGTACTTCTGCAACTGCGACACATGAAACACATCATGCAGATTCGAAAGATGTGGTGGCAAACCTATTCGATATGCCACTGGCCCAATCCTCTCCGATATCTGATAAGGACCAATAAACTTCGGAGTCAACTTCTTAGACTTCAACGCACGACCTACACCTGTCATGGGAGTGACTCTCAAGAACACATGATCACCCTCTTGGAATTCAAGTTCCTTTCTACGCTTGTGATGGTAACTCTTTTGCCGACTCTGCGACGCTTTCATCTGCTCTCTTATCAACTTAACCTTCTCTGTAGTCTGCTGGACTAATTCCGGTCCCAACACTATACTTTCTCCCGATTCAAACCAACACAACGGAGTTCTACACCTCCGACCATACAAAGCTTCAAATGGTGCCATACCGATACTCGAATGGTAACTTTTGTTGTACAAATCTTCCAACGACTGAATCGTCCTCTCCGACTGACCATCTGTTTGAGGATGATAAGCCGAACTCAACTTCAACTTAGAACCCAAAGCCTCCTGCAAACTCTTCCAAAACCTTGAAGTAAACCTCAGATCTCTATCCGACACAATACTTGACGGAACACCATGCAACTTCACAATATTATGAATGTAAATCTCTACCAACTGAGCTACTGCATAATTGATATTGATCGAACCTGTCAACAACTACCCAAATGGCGTCATGACCCTTCGGAGTATTCGGTAAACTTGTTACAAAATCCATGGATATGCTATCCCACTTCCATTCTGACACATCTAATGGTGTCAACAACCCTGCAGGTTTCTGATGTTCAACTTTAGATTTCTGACAAGTCAAACATGCATACACAAAATGCGCGACATCTCGCTTCAATCCAGACCACCAAAATAATTTCTTCAAGTCGTGATACATCTTCGTAGCTCTCGGATGAATACTTAAGCTACTCCTGTGACTTTCTTCTAAGATCAACTTTTTCAACTCATCATTCTCAGGAATACAAATTCTGCCTCGGAATCTTAACACACCCTGATCATCAACCTGGAAATCACTATCCTTCGCTTCGTTACTAGCAACCATCAAGTCTACAAACTTCACATCAACTGCATGCGCTTCTTTGATACTGTTCAAGAATTCATTATTGATCTTTAACATACCCAACTGCACGCTCTGAGGTGCCAATTCACAAACTAAGCTCAAGTCTCTAAATTGCTCAAGTAACTAGAACTCTTTCATCATCATAGCAGACATGTGCAACGTCTTTCTGCTCAAAGCATCTGCAACCACATTGGCTTTACCCGGATGGTAATTCAAACTAAAATCATAGTCCTTCAACAACTCGAGCCATCTTCTCTGCCTCATATTCAACTCCTTCTGATCAAACAAATATTTCAAACTTTTATGATCACTAAACACCTCAAATCTGGAACCGTACAAATAATGTCTCCAAATTTTTAACACAAAAACTACAACAGCCAACTCTAAATCATGTGTAGGATAGTTCTTCTCATGTATCCTCAATTGTCTCGAAGCATAAGCTACCACCTTACCATCCTGCATAAGTACACCACCTAAGCCCAACTTAGACGCATCACAATAAACAACAAAAGGTTCATCTGACTTCGGTAAAATTAAAATTGGAGCAGTCGTCAACCGTTGCTTCAACTAGTTGAAACTATTCTCACACTTAGTATCCTACACAAAAGCTTTACCCTTACAGGTCAACTGAGTCAACGAAAGTGACAACTTTGAGAATCCTTCGATAAATCTGCGGTAATAGCCTGCTAAACCCAGAAAACTTCTAATCTCCGTAACTGACTTCGGAGTCTCCCATTGCGATACCGCTTCCACTTTCGAAGGGTCAACCGCAATACCACTACCAGAAATAATATGGCCAAGAAAGCTTACTTCGCTTAACCAGAACTCACATTTTGACAACTTGGCATACAGCTTCTTTTCTTTCAACACTTGCAAAACAATCTTCAAATGCTCTGCATGCTCTTCTTCAGTTTTAGAATAAATCAGGATATCATCAAAAAAAACAACAACAAATCTGTCCAGAAAGTCATGGAAAATTCTGTTCATATACTCCATAAATACACCAGGTGAATTAGTAACACCGAAAGGCATCACTTTATACTCATAGTGACCATATCGCGTCCTGAACACCGTCTTCTGCATATCTTCATCCTTCACCTTGATCTGATGGTAACCTGACCTCAAATCAATTTTATTAAACACATGAGCACCCACTAGCTGATCCATCAAGTCATCAATTCTCGGAAGTGGATACCTATTCTTTATCGTCACTTTATTCAACTGACGGTAATTTATACATAGCCTCACGCTACCATCTTTCTTCTTAACCAATAATACCGGTGTAACGCCCTAGTTGTCGATTATTTTATTTCAATTGATTTTAGTAAGTTTATGTGATTTTAAATAATTTATGTTTATTTTATGGTGTGTTATATTTTATTATATGATTGTTTTGAATTATTTAATTAAAATAGGTGAGAATTATAATTATTAGAAGGTTGGGGATTAAAATGAATTATTTAATAATTTAATAGGAGTTAATTGGAATTAAGGAGAAGTTAATAGGTATTAATAAGGGAAGAAAGAGTCAGAATCAGTTTTCACGTAGAAACAGTGAGAAAACAAGAAAAGGGGGAAAAACCTAGAAGAAGAGAGAAGAAGCAAGAGGAGAGAAGAACGCTGCTTTTAATTCAGGAAGATAATCTAAGGTAAGGGTGAGACTAACTCTCAACTTTAGGTTCTTAATTCGTTGATGAATGTAGAATTGTTAGGGTTGATGAATTGAATTAGGTTAAGATGAATTGATGCTAATAACTTAATGAATTCATGTAATTGTTGTTGTTTTATGCTGTTCTGATGTTAGAATGCATAGGGATGATGAAATTCATCAAAATTGAGCCTTTGGGTGTTGAATTTGGGGTTTAGGGTTGAAAAGTAGAAGTCTGTTCGTACAGTTCGTAGTTCTGTCAATCGCTGCTCGCAACGGCGAGTAAACCCACTCGCCAGGCGAGCAGTGCCTGTGTAACTCGCCACAGCGAGCAATCCTACTCGCGAGGCGAGCAATGAAACACCCGTAGCTCGCCACAGCGAGCAGATGCACTCGCCACGGCGAGTTGCTTAATTAAAAAGTTGTTAATTGTCTTAATGAGGTTTTTGGGTGAATTTTTATATCAATTTGAGTGCCTTAATATGTTTAGGGATGAATGGCACCTTTTTACAGAATTAAATTCGGATTTTGGTAACTTAAAAATGAAGATTTTAGGTGAAAAATGTCAAAAATGCCGAGAGCAACCACTTTTGCTCGCCTTGAGCTCGCCACGGCGAGGAGCTCAATTTTCTGAACTCGCCACGGCGAGTAAAGTAGCTCGCCACGGCGAGTAATACTGTAGGTTACTTAAGTTGTTGGATTTTGTTGTGATGCTTCGCTGTGACCTTTGTTGTGTCTTGTCGAATTAAGTTGGAGTCTTATGCCATAGCTGATTATGCATATAGTAGTTGTTGTTGCTGTCGTTGGGTTGTATGTAGATATACACCATTGAGTCCATTTCATACTCATACCACTGTTGAGGGCTTATGCCCTGGAGTGTTTACACTCAACTGTTGAGGGCTTATGCCCTGGAGTGTTTATCACTCAACTGTTGAGGGCTTATGCCCTGGAATGTTATTTCATTCAACCGTTGGGGGCTCATGCCCCGGAATGCTTAGCATTCAACGCGCGTAAAATGGTACCACATGCATTTGCATTAGTTGCATTGTTGTTGTCGTTGTAGTTGTTGTAGTTGTTGTCGTTGCTGTTGTTATTGGTTGAGTTGTCGGTGTCGTTGTTGACCATGTTGTTGAAATTGTTCAAATTATAAATGATAATTGATTATTCATTATACTGTTGCTGTTGAGTTTAATTGTTGAATTATGTTATCTATTGTTGTTTGTGAATCTCACCCCTTCTGCTGGAATTGCCGCCTTGTGGGCAAGTGCAGGTAATGAAGATTAGTATAGATGTCGGCTCAAGTGTCTTAGGGCTCTGATACGTAACGGGACGGGAATTTGTTGCTTGTTTTCTCTTTCCTTACGTATTAATTTTGATTTATGAAACTTTTGATGAGGCCTGCGTGCCAAAGATTATTTAGTTGCTTTAAAATAATTCCGCTGCGAAGTTTTGAAGTTAATTATTATTGACTATTTTATTTGAGAATATTTATTCATCCGATAATTTGGAGATTTTATTTGAACGAAAATGTAGCATTCCGTTTTTGGTGAAAAACTATGATTTAATTTGTTAATTAATATTGTTGGGAGAACGGGGTGTTACAAGTGGCGCTCCCCAAGGTGAAACACTTGGTCTCACAAACTTCTTATCAAGTAGGTCCACTGTCTGTATTTGGTAGAAATTTTGAAGTTGATCTCGTATGTTTACCGTTGACGGGTATGGATGTAATCCTTGGGATGAACTGGTTAGAGTATAACCATGTCCTCATAAATTGTTTTAGTAAAATAGTACGTTTCTCTTCCGCTGAAGAAGAGAGTGAAGTTGATTTCTTGAGTACTAAGCAGCTGAAGCAGATAGAGCGCGATGGAATTCTGATGTTTTCCTTGATAGCGTATTTGTCGGTGGAGAATCAAGCAGTGATTGATAGCCTACTAGTCGTGAATGAATTCCCAAAAGTTTTTCCTGATGAGATTCTCGATGTGCCGCCAGAAAGGGAAGTTGAATTTTCAATTGATCTTGTTCCGGGTACGAAGCCTGTGTCGATGGCTCCTTACCGTATGTCAGCAGCTGAGTTGGCAGAGTTGAAGAAGCAGTTGGAAGACCTACTTGTTAAGAAGTTTGTAAGACCGAGTGTTTCACCTTGGGGAGCGCCGGTGTTGCTGGTTAAGAAGAAAGATGGTAGCATGAGGCTGTGTATAGATTACCGTCAGCTGAATAAAGTGACGATAAAGAATAGGTATCCACTTCCGAGAATTGATGACTTGATGGATCAGCTAGTGGGTGCCCGTGTGTTTAGTAAAATCGATTTGAGGTCAGGTTACCATCAGATCAAGGTGAAGGATGAAGATATGCAGAAGACGGCGTTCAGAACGCGATATGGTCACTATGAGTATAAGGTGATGCCGTTCGGTGTTACTAATGCACCTGGTGTATTTATGGAGTATATGAACAGAATTTTCCATGACTTTCTGGATAGATTTGTTGTTGCTTTTATTGATGATATTCTGATTTATTCTAAGACTGAAGAAGAGCATGCAGAGCATTTGAAGATTGTTTTGCAAGTGTTGAAAGAAAAGAAGTTGTATGCCAAGTTATCCAAATGTGAGTTCTGGTTAAGTGAAGTAAGTTTTCTTGGCCACATTATTTATGGTAGTGGTATTGCGGTTGACCCGTCGAAAGTTGAAGCGGTATCGCAATGGGAGACTCCGAGGTCCGTTACAGAGATTAGAAGTTTTCTGGGCTTAGCAGGTTATTACCGCAGATTTATCGAAGGATTTTCGAAGTTGGCACTTCCTTTGTGACCTGTAAGGGTAAGGCTTTTGTGTGGGATACTAAGTGTGAGAATAGTTTCAATGAGTTGAAGCAACGATTGACGACTGCTCCGATTTTAATTTTACCGAAGTCAGATGAACCTTTTGTTGTGTATTGTGATGCGTCCAAGTTGGGCTTAGGTGGTGTACTTATGCAGGATGGTAAGGTGGTAGCTTATGCTTCGAGGCAGTTGAGGATACATGAGAAGAACTATCCTACACATGATTTAGAGTTGGCTGCTGTAGTTTTTGTGTTAAAAATTTGGAGGCATTATTTGTACGGTTCCAGATTTGAGGTGTTCAGTGATCATAAGAGTTTGAAATATTTGTTTGATCAGAAAGAGTTGAATATGAGGCAGAGAAGATGGCTCGAGTTGTTGAAGGACTATGATTTTAGTTTGAATTACCATCCGGGTAAAGCCAATGTAGTTGCAGATGCCTTGAGCAGAAAGACGTTGCACATGTCTGCTATGATGATGAAAGAGTTCGAGTTACTTGAGCAATTTAGGGACTTGAGCTTAGTTTGTGAATTGGCACCTCAGAGCGTGCAGTTGGGTATGTTGAAGATCAATCATGAATTCTTGAACAGTATCAAGGAAGCACAAGAAGCTGATGTTAAGTTTGTAGACTTGATGGTTGCTAGTAATGAAGCGGAAGATAGTGATTTCCAGGTTGATGATCAAGGTGTGTTAAGATTCCGAGGCAGAATTTGTATTCCTGATAATGACGAGTTGAAAAAGATGATTTTGGAAGAAAGTCATAGGAGCAGCTTAAGTATTCATCCGGGAGCTACGAAGATGTACCTCGACTTGAAGAAGATGTTCTGGTGGTCTGGATTGAAGCGAGATGTCGCGCAATTTGTTTATGCATGTTTAACTTGTCAGAAATCTAAAGTTGAACATCAAAAGCCTGCAGGGTTGTTGACACCATTAGATGTACCAGAGTGGAAGTGGGATAGCATATCCATGGATTTTGTAACGAGCTTACCGAATACTCCGAAGGGGCATGATGCCATTTGGGTAGTTGTTGACAGGTTAACAAAGTCAGCACATTTTATTCCGATCAATATCAATTATCCAGTAGCTCAGTTGGCAGAGATTTATATTCATAGTATTGTGAAGTTGCATGGTGTTCCATCGAGTATTGTGTCGGATAGAGATCCGAGGTTTACTTCAAGGTTTTGGAAGAGTTTGCAGGAGGCTTTGGGTTCTAAGTTGAAGTTGAGTTCGGCTTATCATCCTCAAACAGATGGTCAGTCGGAGAGGACGATTCAGTCGTTGGAAGATTTGCTAAGAGTATGTGTACTTGAGCAAGGTGGAGCTTGGGATAGTCATCTACCGTTGATTGAGTTCACGTACAACAACAGTTACCATTCGAGTATTGGTATGGCACCATTTGAAGCTTTGTATGGTCGGAGGTGTAGAACTCCGTTGTGTTGGTTTGAATCGGGAGAAAGTATAGTGTTGGGACCGGAATTAGTCCAGCAGACTATAGAGAAGGCCAAGTTGATAAGAGAGCAGATGAAAGCGTCACAGAGTCGGCAGAAGAGTTACCATGACAAGCGTAGAAAGGAACTTGAGTTTCAAGAGGGTGATCATGTGTTCTTGAGAGTCACTCCCATGACAGGTGTAGGTCGTGCGTTGAAGTCGAAGAAGTTGACTCCGAAGTTTATTGGTCCTTATCAGATATCGGAGAGGATTGGGCCAGTGGCATATCGAATAGGTTTGCCACCACATCTTTCAAATCTGCATGATGTGTTCCATGTGTCGCAGTTGCGGAAGTACGTAGCGGATCCTTCGCATGTTATACCAAGGGATTACGTGCAGGTTAGAGACAACCTTACGGTGGAGACTTTACCGTTGAGGATTGATGATCGTAAGGTGAAGAAGTTGAGAGGCAAGGAGATATCTCTGGTGAGAGTTATCTGGGGTGGAGTAACTGGTGAAAGCTTGACTTGGGAGCTGGAGAGTAAGATGCTAGAGTCTTATCCTGAGTTGTTTGCTTGAGGTAATATTTCGAGGACGAAATTCTTTAAGTGGGGGAGAGTTGTAACGCCCTAGTTGTCGATTATTTTATTTCAATTGATTTTAGTAAGTTTATGTGATTTTAAATAATTTATGTTTATTTTATGGTGTGTTATATTTTATTATATGATTGTTTTGAATTATTTAATTAAAATAGGTGAGAATTATAATTATTAGAAGGTTGGGGATTAAAATGAATTATTTAATAATTTAATAGGAGTTAATTGGAATTAAGGAGAAGTTAATAGGTATTAATAAGGGAAGAAAGAGTCAGAATCAGTTTTCACGTAGAAACAGTGAGAAAACAAGAAAAGGGGGAAAAACCTAGAAGAAGAGAGAAGAAGCAAGAGGAGAGAAGAACGCTGCTTTTAATTCAGGAAGATAATCTAAGGTAAGGGTGAGACTAACTCTCAACTTTAGGTTCTTAATTCGTTGATGAATGTAGAATAGTTAGGGTTGATGAATTGAATTAGGTTAAGATGAATTGATGCTAATAACTTAATGAATTCATGTAATTGTTGTTGTTTTATGCTGTTCTGATGTTAGAATGCATAGGGATGATGAAATTCATCAAAATTGAGCCTTTGGGTGTTGAATTTGGGGTTTAGGGTTGAAAAGTAGAAGTCTGTTCGTACAGTTCGTAGTTCTGTCAATCGCTGCTCGCAACGGCGAGTAAACCCACTCACCAGGCGAGCAGTGCCTGTGTAACTCGCCACAACGAGCAATCCTACTCGCGAGGCGAGCAATGAAACACCCGTAGCTCGCCACAGCGAGCAGATGCACTCGCCACAGCGAGTTGCTTAATTAAAAAGTTGTTAATTGTCTTAATGAGGTTTTTGGGTGAATTTTTATATCAATTTGAGTGCCTTAATATGTTTAGGGATGAATGGCACCTTTTTACAGAATTAAATTCGGATTTTGGTAACTTAAAAATGAAGATTTTAGGTGAAAAATGTCAAAAATGCCGAGAGCAACCACTTTTGCTCGCCTTGAGCTCGCCACGGCGAGGAGCTCAATTTTCTGAACTCGCCACGGCGAGTAATACTGTAGGTTACTTAAGTTGTTGAATTTTGTTGTGATGCTTCGCTGTGACCTTTGTTGTGTCTTGTCGAATTAAGTTGGAGTCTTATGCCATAGCTGATTATGCATATAGTAGTTGTTGTTGCTGTCGTTGGGTTGTATGTAGATATACACCATTGAGTCCATTTCATACTCATACCACTGTTGAGGGCTTATGCCCTGGAGTGTTTACACTCAACTGTTGAGGGCTTATGCCCTGGAGTGTTTATCACTCAACTGTTGAGGGCTTATGCCCTGGAATGTTATTTCATTCAACCGTTGGGGGCTCATGCCCCGGAATGCTTAGCATTCAACGCGCGTAAAATGGTACCACATGCATTTGCATTAGTTGCATTGTTGTTGTCGTTGTAGTTGTTGTAGTTGTTGTCGTTGCTGTTGTTATTGGTTGAGTTGTCGGTGTCGTTGTTGACCATGTTGTTGAAATTGTTCAAATTATAAATGATAGTTGATTATTCATTATACTGTTGCTGTTGAGTTTAATTGATGAATTATGTTATCTATTGTTGTTTGTGAATCTCACCCCTTCTGCTGGAATTGCCGCCTTGTGGGCAAGTGCAGGTAATGAAGATTAGTATAGATGTCGGCTCAAGTGTCTTAGGGCTCTGATACGTAACGGGACGGGAATTTGTTGCTTGTTTTCTCTTTCCTTACGTATTAATTTTGATTTATGAAACTTTTGATGAGGCCTGCGTGCCAAAGATTATTTAGTTGCTTTAAAATAATTCCGCTGCGAAGTTTTGAAGTTAATTATTATTGACTATTTTATTTGAGAATATTTATTCATCCGATAATTTGTTGATTTTATTTGAACGAAAATGTAGCATTCCGTTTTTGGTGAAAAACTCTGATTTAATTTGTTAATTAATATTGATCGGAGAACGGGGTGTTACAACCGGCGCTCCCCAAGGTGAAACACTTGGTCTCACAAACTTCTTATCAAGTAGGTCCTCCAACTGCTTCTTCAATTCTGCCAACTCAGCTGCTGACATACGGTAAGGAGCCATCGACACAGGCTTCGTACCCGGAACAAGATCAATAGAGAATTCAACTTCCCTTTCTGGCGGCACATCGGGAATCTCATCAGGAAAAACTTCTGGAAATTCATTCACGACTGGTAGGCTATCAATCACTGCTTGATTCTCCACCGACAAATACGCTATCAAGGAAAACATCAGAATTCCATCGCGCTCTATCTGCTTCAGCTGCTTAGTACTCAAGAAATCAACTTCACTCTCTTCTTCAGCGGAAGAGAAACGTACTGTCTTACTAAAACAATTGATGAGAACATGGTTATACTCTAACCAGTTCATCCCAAGGATTACATCCATACCCGTCAACGGTAAACATACAAGATCAACTTCAAAATCTCTATCAAACACAGACAGTGGACATCTTAAACAAACAAGAGAGGTAGTCACTGAACCCTTAGCTGGAGTTTCAACAATCATCTCTCCACCCATGTTAGACATAGTAAGTCCCAACTTAGAAGCACAACTAACAGCAATAAAACAATGCGTAGCACCAGTATCAATAATAGCAATTAAAGGAGTACTATCGAAATAACAAGTACCTCTGATAAGTCGATCTTCATTGTCCGTCTGTGTACCAGACAATGCAAACACCTTCCCTCCAAGCTGAGCCTTCTTAGGCTTATTGCACTGAGAACTAAGATGACCCTCTTCATCACAATTGAAACAGACAATATCACCACGTTTGCATTCAGCTATCGTATGTCCCTTCTTCCCACATCGGAAGCATTTCTTCTCATCGCGGTGGCAAGCATTACTCTTGTGGCCTTTCTCACCACACTTGTAGCAGACAACCTCAGCAGGAGTCTCATTCTTCCTGGGCCTCCTCTCATCATTCACCCGTTGTTTACCCTTATCAGCAGGAGCACTGTAAGGCTTATGGCGGTTCTGCTGACTCTTACTCTTCCTTTCATTAATCACCTTGTAGTGAGCTTTCGTATCCTCTTCGTAAATTCTGCAGCTACTCACTAAATCAGAAAAGTTGCGGATCTTCTGATAACCAATGGCCCGCTTAATCTCAGCACGCAGACCATTCTCAAACTTGATACACTTAGAGAACTCAGCAGTCTCAGGAGTGTAATGCGGGTAAAACTTTGCCAACTCAACAAACTTGGCATCATACTCTGTTACTGACATGTCACCTTGCTTCAGTTCCAGAAATTCAATTTCCTTCTTGCCTCGGACATCTTCTGGAAAATACCTATTCAGAAACTCTCTTCTGAACACAGCCCAAGTGATCACAGCTCCTCCGTTCCCTAGCACTGGTTGCACACTCACCCACCAATCATCAGCCTCCTCAGCCAACATATGTGTGCCAAAACGCACCATCTGAACATCAGTGCATTGCATAACTCTGAAGATTCTTTCAGTCTCCTTCAACCATGATCTGCGCTCCATCAGGGTCATACCTGCCCTTGAAAGTTGGTGGATGGTTCCTCAAGAAGATTTCCAGCATGCGAACACCGTCGTTACCACCAACATTATTCTGTTGACCCACAACTTGAGCCATCGCTTGCAAAGCAGCAGCAAGTGCAACATCATTCCTTCCAGCCATTGCGAAAATCTACACTACAACAACAACCAGGACATCAAAGACAATACAAAATTGTCATACGACTCTACTAGGCTCGACTCGACTCTACTACTTGGCCGGACGGACCGACCTGCTCTGATACCAATTGTAACACCCCGTTCTCTCAACAATTATAATTAACAAATTAAATCAGAGTTTTTCACCAAACGGAATGCTACATTTTCATTCAAATAAAATCTCCAAATGAATAGATGGATAATTATTCTTCATAAAAATAGTCAATAAAAATCAACCTTCAAAACTTCGCAGCGGAATTAATTTAAAATAGCAAAATAAGTCTTTGGCACGCAGGCCTCATCAAAGGTTTCATAATTCAAAACAATACGTAAGGAAAGAGAAACAAGTAGTAAGAATTCCCATCCCGTTACGTATCAGAGCCCTAAGACACTTTGAGCCGACATCTCTACTAATCTTCGATACCTGCACTTGCCCACAAGGCGGCAATTCCAGCAGAAGGGGTGAGATTCACAAACAACAATAGATAACATAATTCATCAATTAAATTCAACAACAGTATAATGAATAATCAATTATCATTTATAATTTAAACAATTCAACAGCATTATCAACAACGACAACAACTACAACGACAACAACGACAACTACAACGACAACAATGCGACTAATGCAAATGCATGTGGTACCATTTTACGCGCGTTGAATGCTAAGCATCCCGGGGCATAAGCCCCCAACATTTGAATGAAATAACATTCTAGGGCATAAGCCCTCAACAATTGAGTGATAAAACACTCCAGGGCATAAGCCCTCAACGATTGAGTGAAAGCACTCCAGGGCATAAGCCCTCAACAAGGTATGAGTATGAATGGACTCAATAGTGTATATCTACATACAACTCAACAACAGCAATGACAACTACCATATGCATAATCAGCTATGACATAAGACTCCAACTTAATCAATAGGACACAACAAAAGGACACATCAAAGCCTCACAACAAAATTCAACAATTAGGCATGATACAGTGTTACTCGCCGTGGCGAGTTCAGGAATTTGAGCTACTCGCTATGGCGAGTTAGGGGCGAGCTCAAGGCGAGCAAAAGTGGTTGCTCTCGGCATTTTTCACATTTTTCACCTAAAATCTTCATTTTTAAGTTCCCAAAACCCAAATTTAATTTTGTAAAAAGGTGCCATTCATCCCTAAACATATTAAGGCACTCAAATTGATATAAAAATTGGCCCAAAAACCTTATTAAGACAATTAACAACTTTTTAATTAAGCAACTCGCCGTGGCGAGCTATGGGGTTTTATTGCTCGCCTCGCGAGTGAGACTGCTCGCTGTGGTGAGCTACGCAGGCAATGCTCGCCTGGCGAGGGGGTTTACTCGCCGTGGCGAGCGGCGATTGACAGAACCACGAACTGTACGAACAGACTTCTCCTTTTCAACCCTAAACCCCAAATTTAACACCTAAAGGCTCAATTTTGATGAATTTCATCACTTCTATGCATACAAACATCAGAACAGCTTAAAATAACAACAATTACATGAATTCATTAAGCTATTAACATCAATTCATCTTTAACCTAATTGAATTCATCAACCCTAACAACCCTACATTAATCAACGAATCATAAGACCTAAAATTGAGAGTTAGTCTCACCCTTACCTTAGATTAATTCCTGAATTCAAGCTGCGTTCTTCTCTCCTCTTGCTTCTTCTCTCTTTTTCTAGGTTTTCTCCCTTTTTCTCTGTTTCTCACTGTTTCTACGTGAAAACTGTTTCTGACCTTTCTTTCCTTCTAACTCCTATTAATACCACTTAATTCCTTCTTAATTCTAATTAATTCCTATTTAAATATTAAATAATTTATTTTAATCCCCAACCTTCTAATAATTATAATTCTCACCTATTTTAATTAAATAATCCGAATAATCATATAATAAAATATAACACACCATAAAATCAACATAAATTATTTAAAATCATAAATACTTCATTAAAATAAACCGAAATTAAATAAATGACAACTAGGGCGTTACATTACGCGCGTTGAATGCTAAGCATTCCGAGGAATAAGCCCCCAACAGTTTGAATGAAATAACATTCCAGGGCATAAGCCCTCAACGATTGAGTGATAAACACTCCAGGGCATAAGCCCTCAACGGTTGAGTGAAAACACTCCAGGGCATGAGCCCTTAACAAAGTATGAGTATGAATGGACTCACTAGTGTATATCTGCATACAACTCGACAACAGCAACGACAACTACAATATGTATAATCAACTATGACATAAGACTCCAACTTAATCGACAAGACACAACAAAAGGGTACAACAAAGTCTCACAATAAAAATTCAACCATTTAGGCAAGCTACAGTACTACTCGCCGTGGCGAGTTCAGGAAAATGAGCTACTCGCGATGGCGAGTTGGGGGCGAGCAAATCTGGGTGCTCTCGGCATTTTTGACATTTTTCACCTAAAATCTTCATTTTTAAGTCCCCAAAACCCAAATTTGATTATGTAAAAAGGTGCCATTCATTCCTAAATATATTAAGGCACTCAAGTTAATATAAAAATTGGCCTAAAAACATCATTAAGACAATTAACACTTTTTAATTTAAGCAACTCGCTTGGCGAGTGGGTCTGCTCGCTGTGGCGAGCTACACAGGCATTGCTTGCCTGGCGAGTGGGTTTGCTCGCCGTGGCGAGTGGCGACTGACAGAACTACGAACTGTATGAACAAACTTCTCCTTTTCAACCCCAAACCCCATTTTCAACACCTAAAAACTCAATTTTGATGAATTACATTACTTCTATACAATCTAACATCAGAACAGCAATAAACTACAACATATTCATGAATTCATCAAGTTTTTAACATCAATTCATCTTTAACCTAATTCAATTCATCAACCCTAACAATCCTACATTAATCAACGAATCATAAGACCAAAAGTTGAGAGTTAGTCTCACCCTTACCTTAGATTATCTTCCTGAATTCAAAGTTGCGTTCTTCTCTCTTCTTGCTTCTTCTCTCTTGTTCTAGGTTTTTCTCCCTTTTCTCTGTTTCTCTCTGTTTCTACGTGAAAACTGTTTCTGACTTTTCTTTCCTTCTAACTCCTATTAATACCACTTAATACCTTCTTAATTCTAATTAATTCCTATTTAAATATTAAATAATTCATTTTAATCCCCAACCTTCTAATAATTATAATTCTCACCTATTTTAATTAAATAATCCGAATAATCATATAATAAAATATAACACACCATAAAATCAACATAAATTATTTAAAATCATAAAAACTTCATTAAAATCAACCGAAATTAAATAAATGACAACTAGGGCGTTACATTACGCGCGTTGAATGCTAAGCATTCCGGGGCATAAGCCCCCAACAGTTTGAATGAAATAACATTCCAGGGCATAAGCCCTCAACGATTGAGTGATAAACACTCCAGGGCATAAGCCCTCAACGGTTGAGTGAAAACACTCCAGGGCATGAGCCCTTAACAAAGTATGAGTATGAATGGACTCACTAGTGTATATCTGCATACAACTCGACAACAGCAACGACAACTACAATATGCATAATCAACTATGACATAAGACTCCAACTTAATCGACAAGACACAACAAAAGGGTACAACAAAGTCTCACAGTAAAAATTCAACCATTTAGGCAAGCTATAGTACTACTCGCCGTGGCGAGCTACTTTCCTCGCCGTGGTGAGTTCAGGAAAATGAGCTACTCGCGATGGCGAGTTGGGGGCGAGCTCAAGGCGAGCAAATCTGGGTGCTCTCGGCATTTTTGACATTTTTCACCTAAAATCTTCATTTTTAAGTCCCCAAAACCCAAATTTGATTATGTAAAAAGGTGCCATTCATTCCTAAATATATTAAGGCACTCAAGTTGATATAAAAATTGGCCTAAAAACATCATTAAGACAATTAACACTTTTTAATTTAAGCAACTCGCTTGGCGAGTGGGTCTGCTCGCT
Organism: Medicago arabica; assembly: GCA_946800305.1. Taxonomy (NCBI): domain Eukaryota; kingdom Viridiplantae; phylum Streptophyta; class Magnoliopsida; order Fabales; family Fabaceae; genus Medicago; species Medicago arabica. Next base: position 13,714,377 of record OX326964.1, read on the forward strand.
GTGGCGAGCTACACATGCATTGCTTGCCTGGCGAGTGGGTTTGCTCGCCGTGGCGAGTGGCGACTGACAGAACTACGAACTGTACGAACAAACTTCTCCTTTTCAACCCCAAACCCCATTTTCAACACCTAAAAACTCAATTTTGATGAATTACATTACTTCTATACAATCTAACATCAGAACAGCAATAAACTACAACATATTCATGAATTCATCAAGTTTTTAACATCAATTCATCTTTAACCTAATTCAATTCATCAACCCTAACAATCCTACATTAATCAACGAATCATAAGACCAAAAGTTGAGAGTTAGTCTCACCCTTACCTTAGATTATCTTCCTGAATTCAAAGTTGCGTTCTTCTCTCTTCTTGCTTCTTCTCTCTTGTTATAGGTTTTTCTCCTTTTTCTCTGTTTCTCTCTGTTTCTACGTGAAAACTGTTTTCTGACTTTCCCTTCCTTCTAACTCCTATTAATTCTAATTAAATCCCACTTATTTCAAATTAACTCCTATTAAAATATTATTCAATTCATTTTAATCCCCAACTTTCTAATAATTATAGTTTCTCACCTATTTTAATTTAAACATTAAAATAATCATATAATAAAATACATCACACCATGAAATCAACAATAACTATTTAAAATCATATAAATTTATTAAAATCAACCGAAATTAAATAAATAACAACTAGGGCGTCACACCAATCTCCTAAGTCTAGCATAGGTGTCCCAATCTATGGATTTTGTACCAATGCCTCGGCCAAAGGCTTCATTGTTGTATCTATATGTTTTTTATATCTCAACTCTTTTTTCTTGGACTTTTCTTGAGACTTCTTCAGATGTTTAGTAGCTTTTTTTCTACCTTTTTCAATCTTCAGTAGTAATGTTTTCTTTTCTTCAATCTGATTCAACATTTAGCTTCTGGAGGAATATCCATCTTGTTCCCACAAGGAAAATATATGCAAGGATTCCTAGAAATCAGAATTGTTAGATGGATATTTATACTAAAAAACCTATACATAATACAAATATGAATATAAAACATAAAAAACATAATCTATGATTGGCCATGAGAGTTTTTTGATACATAGGGTTCTGAAGACTGAAGAGAAATTGAAGAAAAAAAAACAAAAGATGACAATACTCATGACTCAATGTCTTAATGAGGGAAAGGGTGTGGCAGACAATATGTCGACAAATGATTTGAGTTATCATTTTTGGCTGATTGACCATAACTTGAAGGATGTTGGTAGACGTTTGGAAGTGTTTGAATGTCAAAGTCAAATTCAAAACCAAGTTCAACTCAAAATGGGGGCAACAATACCACCACCAACTCTAGCAGCATCTAGGAGTGAAGAAATGGCAATTATGCAAACTCAATTATTGATGGACTTAGTGGTGGCTGGTAATGTGCAAGACACAGTGCCATTTGGTGAGGTCAGTTCTGGAGTTTGGCCTGAATTATTACCTTGAAGATAATGATGTATATGTTTTAAACAATTTTTAGGCTTGTTTGAAGATATACAATTGTAATTCATTACTGTGTAATCTTTGCATGTTTATTTCCTATCCGTTGTTTAGGCTCCGAGTGTTTATTTCTTATTGCTTAGATTCTATGTACAAGTTTACTTGCATAAAAATCCTATTGGTGTGTAGCTTTCAATACTTTGGTCGTAATCACTAATTTTAGCTACTAACATAACTTGTTAATAACTAACATTTATTGAGTGAATCATCTCATATTATGCAGCCCATGCAAAAAAAAAAAATCTTTTGTGCCAGAGAAAAAATATTCTTTGTTGGATAGTTAAATATAAGTTATTATTAGATTTAGTCACATTGAAATACATGTTTATAAGTAAGCAAATTGAATGTCACTTCTTACTTGGAGAGACTATCATGTTATAAAAATAAAAAGGAAGGGTTGTGGAAATTGAGTGTATTCTTTTAGATAATGGATATTGGATATGATGTATTCATGGTCAAATTTGATAATGTAGTTGATTGTAGTACAAGTTTATTCATTGTCAAGTTTTATAATACTTTACTTACAAGGAAACTCCTAAACACAATTTAAAAAAAATGACACTAATATAGGAGACTCGAGACCAGAGATTGGCAAGGGTTCTTTCAAAACAAAGTTAAAGATAAAAAAACAAAAGGTATGAACAACATCTAATTAATCTAATAAAAAACATAATCAAAACCTATACTAGGTGCCAATCCACACTCTCTTTGCCAATTTTTTTTTAATAAAATATAATATTGGGCTCATAATTTCGCTTTTTGAAAAGTTTTCAAAAGAAAAATACTTACTCTGATTTCAAATTAAAGACGATCGTGAATTTATTTATTACAAGGCTTGAGTTGTTTAAAAAAAGAGACACAATTTTTGTTGTTAAAAGTCGGGGCATTAAAGGCCTTTAGTCCTATTTTCAACCAAAACAAAATAAAATTACAAAATTTTAATAAAAGTAATTATGATTAAGATCATGTGTTTGAAAGGTTATGATTGATAGAGAAATCAAAATAGAATTTCATTGATTTTGTATATGCGTTAAATTATTATTATATCTGAAAATTGGGTTCTAAAGATTATCAATCAAATAATCAAGCACTTATAATTTTTCTGGTCAAAAAACAAAAGCACTTTAAATATTTTCTTAATAAACTCCCCGCAATTTGTTTATTAATATACTATAAATATATAATACCATAACAAATTATTATTTATACCATTTTCTTTATTTGAAGAATTCTTATTTATACCATATTATACTATTAATATACGATATTTAAAACTAACAGATCCTTTTAAAAAGATAAATAACTAATGGTAAAATGAAATCCTCTTGGAAAATATTTATTTGAAAGAATATATAGAGAGAAGTGGTGTGATACATCCGTTCTAAAACAATAAGAAAATATCATACCAGCTGTGTCATTTAAATTATTTACAACTTCTAAATTTATAAATTGAATGCCATAAATTCTGTTGCTCTTTTACATCCTAGTTGGATGCTATGTCAATAATGTTATATTTTATAGCTCAAATGCTAGATGGAAATTAGTCAGCATACACCAAATATCATCTAGAAATCAAACCATGCATATCAAATTGGTCTATATAAACAAAATTTAACGAGACATTATTCACAACAAGAAATACCACAACAATCAACTTTATTTTTTCAATTTTCTTTGTCCTTTACCCTTGTCACAACCATGGCTAGAAGTAAGGTTAAACTTTCCTTCATTGTCACTGATGCTGATAGGGAAGCAACATACAAGAAAAGGAAGAAGGGTATATTCAAAAATGTTGTTGAGCTTAGCACCCTATGTGGTATTGAGGCTTGTGCTATGGTGTATGGCCCTTGAGAGAGTTCTGCATTTCTTTGATAATGTTTTGTATTCGTATTTGTATTATGTATATATTTTTGAGTATAAATGTCCATCTAACAATTCTGATTTCTAGGACTCCTTGAATATATTTTCCTTGTGGGAACAAGATGGATATTCTTCCAGAAGCTAAATGTTAAGTCAGATTGAAGAAAAGAAAACATTACTACTGAAGATTGAAAAAGGTTGGAAAAAAGCTACTTAACATCTGAAGAAGTCTCAAGAAAAGTTCATGAAAAAAGAGTTGAGATATAAAAAACATATAGATACAACAATGAAGCCTTTGGCCGAGGCATTGGTACAAAATCCAAAGATTGGGACTCCGATGCTAGACTTAGGAGATTGCTGTGTTTTATTTTCTATGCTTTTGTTCATTGAGCTGAGAGCTTTGGTGGCCTGTGGCATAGAAAATAAAACACACCAATCTCCTAAGTCTAGCATAGGTGTCCCAATATCTGGATTTTGTACCAATGCCTCGGCCAAAGGCTTCATTGTTGTATCTATATGTTTTTTATATCTCAACTCTTTTTTCTTGGACTTTTCTTGAGACTTCTTCAGATGTTTAGTAGCTTTTTTTCTACCTTTTTCAATCTTCAGTAGTAATGTTTTCTTTTCTTCAAACTGATTCAACATTTAGCTTCTGGAGGAATATCCATCTTGTTCCCACAAGGAAAATATATGCAAAGATTCCTAGAAATCAGAATTGTTAGATGGATATTTATACTAAAAAACCTATACATAATACAAATATGAATATAAAACATAATCAACATAATCTATGATTGGCCATGAGAGTTTTTTGATACATAGGGTTCTGAAGACTGAAGAGAAATTGAAGAAAAAAAAAACAAAAGATGACAATACTCATAACTCAATGTCTTAATGAGGGAAAGGTTGTGGCAGACAATATGTCGACAAATGATTTGAGTTATCTTTTTTGGCTGATTGACCATAACTTGAAGGATGTTGGTAGACGTTTGGAAGTGTTTGGATGTCAAAATCAAATTCAAAACCAAGTTCAACTCAAAATGGGGGCAACAATACCACCACCAACTCTAGCAGCATCTAGGATTGAAGAAATGGCAACTATGAAAACTCAATTATTGATGGACTTAGTGGTGGCTGGTAATGTGCAAGACACAGTGCCATTTGGTGAGGTCAATTCTGGAGTTTGGCCTGAATTATTACCTTGAAGGAAATGATGTATTTGTTTTGTATTCATTTCTCAATTTAGTCCTAATTTTTTATTTTATGGTGAATTACTTTTTAAACAATTTTTAGGCGTGTTTAAAGATATACAATTGTAATTCATTACTGTGTAATCTTTGCATGTTTATTTCCTATTTGTTGTTTAGGCTCTGGGTGTTTATTTCTTATTGCTTAGATTCTATGTACAAGTTTACTTGCATAAAAATCCTATTGGTGTGTAGCTTTCAATACTTTGGTCGTAATCACTAATTTTTGTTGGAACAAAGGCGTTCAGCAATACCACGTTTTGAGTTTTGATGATAACAAGGTATTAAAAATTGTCAATTGGATATGCTAATATTTGTTTAAGTATGCAGGATATTAATCAAGATTTGTATCTTAGAAAGTATTCTGTTTGAACATTCTGAGAGCAAGACCAAGAGAAGCTTGTTACTTATGATTCTGACGATCTGAAGAGTCTGAAGACTGTATCGAAGAAGAGTCTGAAGACTGTATCGAAGAGAGTCTGAAGACTATCAGAATCTGAAGACTATCAGAACCTGAAGACCAAGAGAGTCTGAAGATCATCAGAAGCTGAAATGCTACAGTGAGTCTGAAGCCTGCAATCTAAAGATCTGCTTAGAAGGATTTCTAAAGGCATTACGATGCACAAGAAACTCTCATTTGGAGTAAAGGCTAGCTTCAAAGTCAACTTGAGCGTGGGATGCTCAACGACAAAGAATGCAGAGTAGTACAGAGTACGTGTGTACGAACTCTGTTTCTGAAGGTGAGAAAAACACAAGAAAGGGGGGGGGGGGTTGAATTGTGTTTGCTTTTCGCAGCTCTTGAGTAGTGAGAATCTAATTCCTTTAAACTCAGAGTTTGAATGAGATCAGAGTCTGATAGGAGATTAGGTTCTGATTGCAGCGGAATAATCAAGAGATAGAGAGAAGAGAGAACACAAGCAATTATACAGGTTCCTTCCACAAACCGGAAGTAGTCTTGTCCCCCTTTTACTTCCAAGGAGAGTTCACTAAAATGTAATACCAAATTACAAGTTGCTCAAACACACAGTATGAGACTTCCTTGCTCAAGCACACAGGCGAGAGACTTCCTTGCTCAAAGACACAACTAAGAGACTTCCTTTGCTCAATGGACGCAGCCAAGAGACTTCCTTTGCTCAAGCACAAAAGCAAGAGACTTTTACACAATTACAGAAAATTGAATAGAGTTGAAACACTTTGACAACAATCAAACAGTGTTTCAATTACAACAAAGACAGACTCTGTTTTACACAAAAGACAGACTCTGTTTTTCTGTGAAACTTAGAAATTCTAGAATACTCAGTTTGTAAGAATCTAATTTGATGATGTGCTTTTGTTAAGACTCAGTTGAATACGAAAGCAGCGCAATGTAATTTCTCAAGTTCTAGAGTCCACCAATTCTCCAAGTCTTCTATCCTTTATATAGGCGTAGGAAAGAGACGTTGAGTCATCCAGCACATCATGATGATTTCTGAAGCTTGATCAATGACTGTTGATCTGTTGCTTGATTTGGTAATAGTCCTTCAATAGCATCATTTGAATTCCATTCCCTTTGAGGATTAATACCGGTAGACACAGTTGCCAAACTGTACGAGGTAGTGGAGTAGTGGAAACAGAGTTCGTACAACGTACTCTGTACTGGCCTGCAATCTTTGTCTTTGTGCTTCCCACGCTCAAGTTGACTTTGAAGCTAGCCGTTACTCCATTTGAGAGTTTCTTTTTGCATCGCAATGCAGTAGAAATCCTTGTTAGCAGATTATCAAATTTGTGGCTTCAGACTCACTGTAGCACTATGCTTCTGATAATCTTCAGACTCTCTTGGTTCTCAGATTTTGATGGTCTTCAGACTCTGATACAGTCTTCAGACTCTCTTCGGCACAGTCTTCAGACTCTCTTCAATGCAGTCTTCAGACTCTCTTCGATGCAGTTTTCACACTCTCTTCGAAATAGAATCACAAGCAACAAGCTTCTCTGGATTTTTTGCTCTTTAACTTTGTTCAAACAGAATACTTTCTAAGATATAAATCTTAATTGATATCCTGCATACTTAAACAAATATTAGCAATATCCAATTGACAACTTTTTAATACCTTGTTATCATCAAAACTCAAAACGTGGTATTGCTGAACACCTTTGTTCCAACAATCTCCCCCTTTTTGATGATGACAAACATTAGTATTTAAAAGGTCAATTGTTGTTAATCAAATTAACAAGTTGACTTAAAGGGTTCTGAGGTTTGTAAGCTCAAAGTCTGAGGTTTGTAAGCTCTGACTCCCCCTGAGTCTGATAGTTCTTAAGTTGAGGTTTGTAAGCTCATCTTGAGTTCTATCCAGGTTAATTAAATTCACTTTCATAGTCAATCAAATTCATTCTCAGAATATTTAGAAAAATTGATTCTTAAACAGGGCTTAGAGTCTAACTAAGCACCTTTCGCAGATTTCCCTTTAACTTTTACGTATACATGCAATGTAATTAAAAGAAAATTTTCCCTTCTCCCTGACATAAATACTTTCCCTTCTCCCCCTTTTGTCATCAACAAAAAAAGTTTAGAACAAGTTCCTCCCCCTTTTTTAAGTGACTTAAGGTAAGGGTGTAAACATGTGTTAAGGAAGAATGAGATTCAGAGGGAAAACATAGAAGATTCAGAGCATAAAAAAAAGAATGCAAATAGAATCAAAAACAACTTGTATAAATTGTAAGCAAAAGCAAGTTCAGAGGATAGCAAACAAGAATTACAAAAAAAAAAACAAAACGAAATTAAACTAAGGTTGGTTTTGTTTGGCAAGATGATCCATCAGTTTCTGGAGATCCTCTTGCTGTTTCTTTACCATCTCTTCCAGAGCCTTAGTTCTTCGCAAATGCGCTTCTCTTTCTTGTCTAGCTTCTTCTTGAACTTTATACAATTTCCTCTTCAAAGAATTGTAAGCCACTGATTCTCTAGGAATATACTGATCCTCATCAAAGAAGGGTGTATCTCTAATCCTCAGAATGGGAGCTTTTTCCAAGATAACAGCTTTCTCAGCCCGCTTGATTTCTTCAACATGCTTGGCAATAACAAGTGCTTGTTCCCTGGCAGCAGTCTTCTGAATTTTGGTGATAAAATCCAAAAACTCAGTCTTCACTGTAGAGAACTTGTCCTCATAGCTCACATTAAGTATTGGCACAAACCTTTGCTCAATAACTTCTTTGAGCTTATTGCATGAAGAAGCATAGAACTCATCTATCTTACTTGAATCAAATAAGTCAATTTGAGGTTCAGAGGTTGAGGGTAGAGAAGCTCTCAAAGCTAGAAAAGTTTCAAAACCTGGGAAATAGGTTATGGGGTCACAAAGAGGTTGGGAAACTCTTCTGGTCTTAGCTCTACATTCTGTTACATTTTCTGATACAATATCAGAAGCTTGTTCCAGATTTTCAGAAGCTGGTTCAACAACAGGTTCTGAAGGTTCAACAGAAGCTAAAGTCAGACTCTCTGTAGGTTCAGGTACAGGGTCTGGTTTGGAAACAGATGAAGTAGCTTTTGTTGATTTGGATTTTGCAGGGGTTTTTGGTAGTTCTCCTCCTAGATGTTTTTCAAGAGAATCTAGAGTGTCTGGAGAGTCTACACAAATGGTTTCAGTTTGGGGGGATGGCTGTTTGGATTGAATGGTTGCTTCAGGCTTTTCAGAAGGTTGAATTACCTGAAGTGGTTTGAGAAATGAAGGTTGAGCAGGATGGTCAGCAGGAAGATTCATAGACACTGTGATTGTGTCTTGAATTACTCTGTCCATAGTTGAATCAACATAATCAACTACTGCCGGGTCAAGTGGGTTATGGGATGATATGGGTTTGATTGGTGAGGGAGATGAATTTTTGAGGGATGGAAGAATTTGGCTTAAAGGTTTGTTGTCAGATTCTGAATCTGATTCTGACTCTTGATTCAAAGATGAAGATGAGCTATATGCCACGTTGCCAGAGGTGCCAATGCCAACTTCTAGAGAGGCATAGTGATCAGATACAGTAGCTTCTGATAACTCAGCTTCTGCAGTTGCTGAAGGATTCTTCTGTTTAAGAGCAGAAGCAAGCAACTTAGCAGCTTCTTTGACAGTTTCTTCCTTTAATTCTTCAGTCACTACTTCTGCTGCCATTGCCTTGCCAGCAGCATGTTCATCCTCAATCATAGATACATAAGTACCTATCTTCTGTGCTACATCCCTAGCCACAGGAATCACATCCACCTTTCTCTTCTTGATCTGACTCTCTTCACCTTCAGAGTCAGCATCAAGGTAGTCAGCAATATCTTGAGCCATTCTGTCATAGTCTCTGTCAGCCTTGCCTTTCTTCGCTTTCTTCTCATCTTTCTTGGCTTTCTTTTCATCCTTGGTTTCTTTAATCCTATCCTTAATTTCACGAAGTGCAGAGGATGTTGATGAAGGCATAGGAGTTAAAGTCTTGGGGGAACCAATTTTCACTCCAGGAAGAGCAGTAGATTTGATCTTTTTCTTGAGAGGCTCCTGCTTCTCTTCCTCTTCCTTGAGAACCACTTCCTTGGTCCTTTTACCTTTGACCTTAAGAGGTCCTCCTCCAGCAGTCTCAGGAATGGCAGAATAGTTGATTATTCTACCAGTCTCCTTGAAGTAATCCACCATAAATCTTGCAAGAACTTCAGGATTATCTTCTTTGGATATGGGAGGGAAGTCCATCATTAAGTCAGATTGTACATAGGATTCTCTCATATCATGCTTAGAGGGGTTGAATCTCTTGACAATCTTCATGTACTGCAGAGTCTTGCCATTAATGATTCTTCCGGTCACAGTTCCTAGATGAATATCTGATACCACACCAGATTCTAATAAGAACTTCAAGAGGCCTCCTTGATACAGAATCTCAGATATTAATCTTCCAAAAGGAACTTGCCTCCTGGTTTCTGATTGACTCTTCTTGATGGCCCAACACATGTGGTGCATCACATATCTGGGGAAATTGATCTTTATTTTGTTGATAAGAAAATAAAGAAGAACTTTGTGATCCACAGACAATGTGTCTGTTCCTCCTCCTTTCTGAAGCATACTGTCCAGTATAATCTTCAGAAGCACCCTATGCTCAGGATGCATATCCACCAATTTATTTGAGGGTCTCCCTTCAAATAACAACTTGTTGCAGATAACAGCCCATTCACTCTTCTTGTTGACATTCCACTGAAATTTACCAGCGCTCTCCATCTGACAAGCCCTGGCTACCACCTCTTCAGTGATAACTATTGGTATTCCCATCACAGCAGACCTTATTTCAAGACCATTGTACGGTCTTAAACCCATTTGGTCTCTGTTCTTGCCAGCAAGACTGGGGTTGTTTGAGATTGCTACTGTTTCTTCCAAAGTAGCTTCAGCTTTGTCGTAGACTTCTGACCTAACCCAAAAATCTCTAACGAGCTCTTGATATGTTGGTCCATTCAACATACCAAAGTACCTCATCATTCCTTGTGATAAGAAGTGAGGTGTAACGTCAACTCCATGACGACTGAGTGAACCAAAATCTACTGGAGATTCAACTTGAATTTCCAGAGTCTCCTTGATGATGTTCATTGTTCTGGGTTTGATAACATAGGACCTTCCGGACTTGATTATAACACCAGATTGGATGAGATCACTTGCCATTATAGGGGTTTCTAAATGTTTGATTTGAGAACAAAAAGTTTTGCAAAGTATTGAAAACAAGAAGTTTGTTCAGAGAGAAAATCAAAGAGTGAAAAGAGAAGTGAGTTGTGTGTGTTATGTATTTATAGAGAAAAAGTTTGAAAACTGTTTGGAAAGAGTAGGGGACAAACAAACACAAACAATAAATACATATAGCATGCAGCCGTAAACGTATTGGGACAAAGCGAAGGTAACTTGTTTAACGTAATGAAATCATTGCCCTTTGAGTTCTTACCCAATACAGACAGGCCACGTCTAAGAAACTGTAAAGTAACTGTCACCATAGTGGGGCAGGTGTTACTGAACTTAACAGTCACGCTTCCACTAATACGAGCTTCTGAGAGTCTAAAGATTCCTCACTAGAGTCTGAATAATTTATCAGAAGCTTTCATCAGAGTCTCCAAAAGAGAGTCTGATTCCCAAATAGCTTCTGAATATTTTCAGAGTCTGAATTTTGTTTTCAGAGGCGCATATTACCCAGAGACATAACACATGTTCAAATTTTTCTTTATGAAATCAAATCTTTCAACAGATAAGGGTTTAGTAAATATATCAGCCCATTGATGATCAGTATCAATGAATTGAATATCTAAAATTCCCTTTTGAACATAGTCGCTTATAAAATGATGTTTAATCTCAATATGCTTTGCTCTTGAATGCAGAATTGGATTCTTAGACAAACATATAGCTGCTGTATTATCACAATAAATTGGGATATGGTTTTCAGTTATTTGATAGTCCTCAAGCTGATGTTTCATCCAGAGTAGCTGTGTACAACAACTAGCAGCTGAGATGTATTCTGCTTCTGTTGTAGACAAAGCAATGGTTGCTTGCCTCTTGCTAGCCCAGGATATCAGATTCTCTCCCAAGAATTGACAATTGCCACTGGTAGATTTTCTTTCAATCCTGTCTCCAGCATAGTCAGCATCACAGAATCCAACTAGCTTGTAGTCAGAGGATTTCTTGTAAAGAAGTCCAAGATTAGTAGTTCCTTTCAGATATCTAAAGATTCTCTTAACAGCAGTTAATTGAGATTCTCTAGGATCTGATTGAAACCTTGCACACAAACATACACTGTACAAAATATCTGGTCTGGATGCAGTTAGGTATAACAAAGAACCAATCATACCTCTATACAGCTTCTGATCAACTTTGGTCCCTTGATCTTCTTTGCTCAGAGTGCAGGTTGGATGCATTGGAGTATTCATTTCTTTGCAGTCCTCAAGATTAAACTTCTTCAGAAGCTCTTTCGTATACTTGGACTGATGAACGTAGACTCCGTCTTTGCATTGGTTGATTTGAATTCCAAGAAAGAACTTCAATTCTCCCTTCATACTCATTTCAAACTCATCCTGCATTACTTTTGAAAACTCTTTGCAAAGAGAACTATTTGTAGAACCAAAAATGATATCGTCAACATAAATCTGAACTATAAGAATGTCTTTCTTCAGAGTCTTTCTGAATAAAGTAGTGTCAACTTGTCCTCGTTCAAAGTTGTTTTGAATTAAGAAATTACTTAGTCTTTCATACCAAGCTCTAAAAGCTTGTTTCAAGCCATAGAGTGATATCTTTAATTTATAAACATGCTCTAGATGCCTTAAATCTTCAAAGCCAGGAGGTTGTTTGACATATACTTCTTCAGAAATGACACCATTAAGAAATGCACTCTTAACGTCCATTTGATACAAGATTATGTTGTGATTAACTGCATAGGAAAGAAGTAACCTGATTGCTTCCAATCTTGCAACTGGAGCAAACGTTTCTGTGTAATCAATGCCTTCTTGCTGGCTGTAGCCCTGCGCAACAAGTCTGGCCTTGTTTCTGATTACTTCTCCTTGTTCACTAAGCTTATTTCTGAACACCCACTTGGTTCCAATGATGTTCTTGTGATCAGGCTTAGCTACTAGATCCCATACTTCATTCCTTTTGAATTGATTCAGTTCTTCTTGCATTGCCAGAATCCATCCTTCATCTCCAAGAGCTTCTTCAACAGAGGTTGGTTCAATAACAGATAATAATCCTAAAGCAGACTCTTCTTGTCTGAAATGAGATCTTGTTCTCATAGGACTTTCTTTATTGCCAATTATCTGATCTTCTGGATGTGAAGACTTGTATTTGAAAGATTGTTTGGATTGACTAGCTTGCAAAGAACCATCTTGAGCTTCATCAGAAGCTTCTTCATTAGGAACTTCAGTGGTTGTTCCAGCTTCTGAAGTATCTTCAGATTCTGGAATCTGATCAGATTCTGAGTTATCATCAGAATCTTGAGATTCTGCATGACTTTCATCTTGCACTGGAGTTTCACTTCTAGGCATTTTGTCATCGAATCTGACATGCATAGATTCTTCCACACATTGTGTTTCTGAATTATACAGCCTGTATGCCTTAGAGCGTTCAGAGTAACCTAAAAAGATTCCCTTTTGAGCTTTGGCATCAAATTTATTTAGGTAGACTTTGTTGTTCAGGACATAACACGTACATCCGAACTGATGAAAATAAGATATGTTGGGTTTTCTTCCTTTAAAGAGTTCATAAGCTGTTTTGTTCAACATAGGTCTAATATAGATTCTGTTCTGAACATAACAAGCTGTGTTTACTGCTTCTGCCCAAAAATGCTTAGCCAGATTGTTCTCATGGATCATGGTTCTAGCCATCTCTTGTAAGGTTCTGTTCTTTCTCTCTACAACTCCATTTTGTTGTGGAGTTCTAGGTGCAGAGAATTCATGAATAATTCCATGTTTTTCACAGAAAACCTCAAACGGTTCATTTTCAAATTCTCCTCCATGATCACTTCTGACTTTCAAGATTTTCATTTCCTTCTCTGATTGAATTTGGATGCAGAATTTACTAAACACAAAGTATGAATCATCTTTAGTTTTTAGAAATTTAACCCAACACCATCTGCTGTAGTCATCAACAATAACTAGTCCATATTTACTTCCATATAAGGATGCAGTACTAACTGGTCCAAATAAGTCAATATGAAGTAACTCCAAGGGTCTGGAAGTTGAAACAATTTCTTTCGGCTTGAAGGGACTCTTGACAATTTTCCCTTTCTGACATGCTCCGCAAAGAGCATCTGAGTGATAGTCAATGTCTGGTAGGTCTTTGACAAGTTGCAACTTGCTAAGCTTAGAGATTAATCTCCAGTTAGCATGTCCCAAACGTCTATGCCACAACCACTTCTTATCACCCATTGACAAAAGGCACATTACCTTCTGATCAGTCAGTTCTGAGAATTTTATCTTGTATACATTGTTTCTTCGTTTTCCCTTGAAGACTATGGACTGATCATCCTTGTTAACCACTGTGCAGTTGTTCTTATTAAACAATACATCATAACCACTGTCACATAATTGACTTATGCTTAGTAAGTTATGTCTAAGTCCATCAACGAACCACACATTACTGATTGAGATCAGAGAGTTACCAATGGTTCCAGTACCGATGATTTTGCCAGTCTGGTTTCCTCCAAATCCCACAGTTCCTCCCTCTTTCATGATTAGGGTTAGGAACATAGACTTTTCTCCCGTCATGTGACGCGAGCAACCGCTGTCCAGGTACCAAGCCTTGTGCTTTTCTAGTCCTTTTAGACATATATGCAGCATCAATAATTTCAGACTTAGATACCCATATTCTCATGGGTCCTTTTTGGTTAGTCTTAGAACCATTGAACTCCTTTCGTAAATTGCGTCTTGAAGTCATTGGCAATGTTTTCTCCCATACCTTGGGTTTGGAACCGTTTGGTTTAGGTTTCAACTTGCCTTTCACAGTTTCTCTTCTTTGAAACTTAGGCTTTGGTTTTTCAGACTCTGGCTTTTTCAGAGTCTGTTTATCAGACTTTGAATGTTTCAGAGTCTGAGACTTTAAAGCTTTGGGTTCAAAGTTTTTCAGACCCTTTAACTTAACATTCTGAGATTTTGACTTAGTCAGAATCTTAGAAGTAGAAGTTGTAGGTTCTGAATGAGTCACTGTGTTGACTTCATCAGACTCTCTTACAAAATGATTTTTCAACGCCTCTCTGGCTCCATCAGGACCAGGTTTCAGAGTCATTTCATTTGAGTTTCCTCCAATGAATCCAAGACCCTGTCCTCTGTTCTGATACGTGCTATAGATCATGGATGCAACCCTTGATCTGTCAATTCCAGTAGCAATAAATTCTTGCAGAGCAACATCTTGCTTACTTAAGTATTTACAGCTACACTTCTTGATCAATAAAGAGATATTTTCTTCTTTTAAATCTTCTAATTCCAACAGAGTTGAATTATGTCTTTTTGACAGCTTATCAAGCTGTTGTTTGACTTTCTTCAACTCAGTGGTCTTAGCTTTAAAATGACCAAGAAGCTCTTTGACAGATTCTACAAGTTCAGATCTTATGAGTTCAGAATATACCTCTGTTTCATTTTCAGAGTATGCATCTGATTCTGCCTCACGTGTCTCTTTAACAGATTCGGTTGTAGCCATTAGTCCAACAGCTACATTGGCTTCACCATCAGCATCATCATCCTCAGATCCTGACTCATTATCAAGATCTTCCCAGGTGGCCATCAGACTTTTCTTGATCTGCTTCTTAAACTTGCTTGACTTGAAGGTTAGCCTCTTTGACTTGGGTTTCTCCTTCTGCAGTTCTGGACACTCAGCAATAAAATGTCCAGTTTTCTTGCAGTTGAAGCAACCTTTCTGATCCTCCTTTTTGAGCCCCTTCCCACTGCTCTTGCTCAGAAATCTCTTGTTCTTCTTAGCAAGGTACTGCATTCTGCTTGAAAGCATAGTCATTTCCTTTGCAACATCAGGATCCTCCTCTGAGCTTTCAGAAGCTGAAGACTCATTTTCAGACTCTTCAACCTTGAGAGCCTTTGAAGACCTTCCTTTTGATTTTAAGACAATGGTTTTGGATTTTCTTGCAGAATCATGTTCATTGAGACTTAACTCATGAACCTTGAGTGAGCTTACAAGATCTTCAACACTTAAAGTGTTTAAATCTTTATCCTCCTCAATTGCAGTGACCTTTGGTCTCCATCTAGAGGATAAGCTCCTTAAAATCTTGCTAACATGATCAGAAGCTATGTAACTCTTCTTCAGTATCTGAAGACCAGATACTAGAGTTTGAAATCTTGAGTACATCTGCTCAATACTTTCATCCTCTTTCATCTTAAATAGTTCATATTGATGAACTAATAGAAGAGTTTTAGCTTCCCTGACCTTTTTGCATCCTTCGTAGTTAGCACAGAGAGAAGCAAACATGGCTCTAGCAGTAGATTTGTCACTCATCTTCATGTATTCCGTTTTAGGAATAGCAGTGACAAGAGCCCCTCTGATGATATGATGTTTCTTATAGATTTTCTTTTGAGCAGCAGTGTGAAGTTTGCGGTCAATGGCAGCACCTTCGTCATCAAGTTGTAAGTCACCAACACCATCTTCAAGTATGTCCCAGAGTTCTTCATCAAGACCCATGACATAACTATAGAAGTTGGTTTTCCACCAAGAAAATTCTTCAGGATCACCATTGAACTTAGGAATTTTTCCATAATCAGCCTTTCTACTGCTGTTATTGGATCCATAGTCATATGGTATAGCAGCACCAGAAGTAGCACCAGAAGAAGACGGTTCACTGGAAGACATGTTTTTCTCTGGATCTTTTCTGTTACACGGTTAAGTGCTATGACAACAGAGCCGGAGCTCTGATACCAACTGAAGGTGAGAAAAACACAAGAAGGGTGGGGGTTGAATTGTGTTTGCTTTTCGCAGCTCTTGAGTAGTGAGAATCTAATTCCTTTAAACTCAGAGTCTGAATGAGATCAGAGTCTGATAGGAGATTAGGTTCTGATTTCAGCGGAATAATCAAGAGATAGAGAGAAGAGAGAACACAAGCAATTATACAGGTTCCTTCCACAAACCGGAAGTAGTCCTGTCCCCCTTGTACTTCCAAGGAGAGTTCACTAAAATGTAATACCAAATTACAAGTTGCTCAAACACACAGTATGAGACTTCCTTGCTCAAGCACACAGGCGAGAGACTTCCTTGCTCAAAGACACAACTAAGAGACTTCCTTTGCTCAATGGACGCAGCCAAGAGACTTCCTTTGCTCAAGCACAAAAGCAAGAGACTTTTACACAATTACAGAAAATTGAATAGAGTTGAAACACTTTGACAACAATCAAATAGTGTTTCAATTACAACAAAGACAGACTCTGTTTTTCTGTGAAACTTAGAAATTCTAGAATACTCAGTTTGTAAGAATCTAAGTTGATGATGTGCTTTTGTTAAGACTCAGTTGAATACGAAAGCAGCGCAATGTAATTTCTCAAGTTCTAGAGTCCACCAATTCTCCAAGTCTTCTATCCTTTATATAGGCGTAGGAAAGAGACGTTGAGTCATCCATCACATCAGGATGATTTCTGAAGCTTGATCAATGACTGTTGATCTGTTGCTTGATTTGGTAATAGTCCTTCAATAGCATCATTTGAATTCCATTCCCTTTGAGGATTAATACCGGTAGACACAGTTGCCAAACTGTACGAGGTAGTGGAGTAGTGGAAACAGAGTTCGTACAACGTACTCTGTACTGGCCTGCAATCTTTGTCTTTGTGCTTCCCACGCTCAAGTTGACTTTGAAGCTAGCCGTTACTCCATTTGAGAGTTTCTTTTTGCATCACAATGCAGTAGAAATCCTTGTTAGCAGATTATCAAATTTGTGGCTTCAGACTCACTGTAGCACTATGCTTCTGATAATCTTCAGACTCTCTTGGTTCTCAGATTTTGATGGTCTTCAGACTCTGATACAGTCTTCAGACTCTCTTCGGCACAGTCTTCAGACTCTCTTCAATGCAGTCTTCAGACTCTCTTCGATGCAGTTTTCACACTCTCTTCGAAATAGAATCACAAGCAACAAGCTTCTCTGGATTTTTTGCTCTTTAACTTTGTTCAAACAGAATACTTTCTAAGATATAAATCTTAATTGATATCCTGCATACTTAAACAAATATTAGCAATATCCAATTGACAACTTTTTAATACCTTGTTATCATCAAAACTCAAAACGTGGTATTGCTGAACACCTTTGTTCCAACAGTTTCCACTACTTTACTACCTCGTACAGTTTGGCAACTGTGTCTACCGGTATTAAGCTTCAAAAGGAATGGAATTCAAAATATGCATTTGAAGGACTATTACCATATTAAGCAACAGATCAACAACTATTGATCAAGCTTCCCAAATCATCTTGATGTGTTGGATGACTCAACGTTTCTTTCCAACGCCTATATAAAGGATAGAAGACTTGAAGAATTGTTGGACTCTACAACTGAAAAAACTACGCTGCTAAGCTATCGTATTCAAACTGAGTCTTAACAGAAACACATCAACAACTTAGATTATTCTTACAAACTGAGTATTCTAGAATTTCTAAGTTAAGCAGAAAAACAGAGTCTGTCTTTGTTTAAAACAGAGTCTGTCTTTGTTTTGTAATTGGAACACGTTTGATTGTTTATCAAGTGTTTCAACTCTATTCAATTTTCTGTAAATTGTGTTAGAAGTCTCTTGGCTGCGTCCTTGAGCAAAGAAGTCTCTTAGTTGTGTCTTTGAGCATTGGAAGTCTCTTGCCTGCGTGCTTGAGCATTGGAAGTCGCTTACTGTGTGTTTGAGCAACTTGTAATAGATATTACATTTTAGTGGAACTCTCCTTGGAAGTGCAAGGGGGACAGGACTACTTCCGGTTTGTGGAAGGAACCTGTATAATTTCTTGTGTTCTCTCTTCTCTCTATCTCTTGTTTATATCCGCTGCAATAGAATCTGATCTCCCATCAGACTCTGAACTCATTCAGACTCTGATCCTACGGAATTAGATTCTCACTCTTCAAGAGTTGCGAAAAACAAACACAATTCAACCCCCCTTCTTATGTTTTTCTCACCTTCAGTTGGTATCAGAGCTCCGGCTCTGTTGTCATAGCACTTTACCGTGCGACAGAAAAGATCCAGAGAAAAACATGTTTTCCAGTGAACCTTCTTTTTCTGGTGCTGCTTCTGGTGCTACTATACCATATGACTATGGATCCAATAACAGCAGTAAGAAAGCTGATTATGGAAAAATTCCAAAGTTCAATGGTGATCCTGAAGAATTTTCTTGGTGGAAAACCAACTTCTACAGCTATGTCATGGGTCTTGATGAAGAACTCTGGGACATACTTGAAGATGGTGTTGTTGACTTGCAACTTGATGACGAAGGTGCTGCCATTGACCATAAAATTCACACTGCTGCTCAAAAGAAGATCTACAAGAAACATCATATCATCAGAGGAGCTCTTGTCACTTCTATTCCTAAATCGGAATACATGAAGATGAGTGACAAATCTACTGCTAGAGCCATGTTTGCTTCTCTCTGTGCAAACTATGAAGGGAGCAAAAAGGTCAGGGAAGCTAAAGCTCTTCTATTAGTTCATCAGTATGAATTATTCAAGATGAAAGAGGATAAAAGTATTGAGCAGATGTACTCAAGATTTCAAACTCTAGTATCTGGACTTCAGATACTAAAGAAGAGTTACATAGCTTCTGACCATGTTAGCAAGATCCTAAGGAGCTTACCCTCTAGATGGAGACCAAAGGTTACTGCAATTGAGGAAGCTAAAGATTTAAACACTTTAAGTGTTGAAGATCTTGTAAGCTCTCTCAAAGTTCATGAGTTAAGTCTCAATGAACATGAATCTGCAAGAAAGTCTAAAACCACTGCTTTAAAATCAAAGGGAAGATCCTCAAAAGCTCTTATGGTTGAAGAGTCTGAAAATGAATCTTCAGCTTCTGAAAGCTTTGAGGAAGATCCTGATGTTGCTAAAGAAATGGCTATGCTTTCAAGAAGAATGCAATACCTTGCTAAAATGAACAAGAGGTTTCTGAGCAAGAGCAGTGGGAAAGGTTTCAAAAAGGAGGAACATAAAGGTTACTTCAACTGCAAGAAGCCTGGGCACTTTATTGCTGATTGTCCAGAGTTGCAGAAAGAGAAATCAAAGTCAAAAAGGCCAACCTTCAAGTCAAGCAAGTTTAAGAAGCAAATCAAGAAAAGTCTGATGGGCACCTGGGAAGATCTTGATAATGAGTCAGGGTCTGAAGATGATGATGCTGATGGTGAAGCTAATGTAGCTGTTGGATTAATGGCTACAACTGAATCTGTAATGGAGACACCTGAGGCAGAATCAGATGCAGACTCTGAAAGTGAAACAGAGGTATTTTCTGAACTCACAAGATCTGAATTAGTAGATTTTGTCAAAGAACTTCTTGGTCATTTTAAAGCTAAAACCACTGAGTTGAAGAAAGTCAAACAACAGCTTGATAAGCTGTCAAAAAGGCATAATTCAACTCTGTTGGAGTTAGAAAGTTTAAAAGAAGAAAATGATACTTTATTGATCAAGAAGTGTAGTTGTAAATACTTGAGTGAGCAAGATATTGCTTTACAAGAATTTATTGCTACTGGAATTGACAGATCTAGGGTTGCATCTATGATCTATAGCACATATCAGAACAGAGGACAGGGTCTTGGATTCATTGAAGGTAGCTCAAATGAAGTGATTCTGAAACCTGGTCCTGATGGCGCCAGAGAAGCATTGAAAAATCACTTTGTAAGTGAATCTGATGAAGTCAACACAGTGACTCATTCAGAACCTATAACTTCAAGTTCTAAAGTTTTGACTAAGTCAAAATCTCAGAATGCAAAGTCAAAAGTTCTGAAAAACTTTGAACCTAAGGCTTCAATGATTCAGACTCTAAAACATTCAGAGTCTAATAAACGGACTCTGAAGAAGCCAGAGTCTGAAAAACAAAAGCCTAAGTTTCAAAGAAGAGAAACTGTGAAAGGCAAGTTGAATCCTAAACTAAACGGTTCTAAACCCAAGGTGTGGAGGAAAACAATGCCAATGACTTCAAGACACACCTTACGAAAGGAATTCAATGGTTCAAGGACTAACCCAAGAGGACCCATGAGAATATGGGTACCTAAGCCTGAAATTGTTGATGCTGCAGGTATGTCTAAAAGGACTAGAAAAGCAGAAGGCTTGGTACAAAGACAATGGTTGCTCGCGACACATGACGGGAGAAAAGTCTATGTTCCTAACCCTAACCATGAAAGAGGGAGGAACTGTGGGATTTGGAGGAAACCAGACTGGAAAAATCATTGGTACTGGAACCATTGGTAACTGCACTGTAGTTAACAAGGATGATCAATCCATAGTCTTCAAGGGAAAGAGAAGAAACAATGTCTACAAGATAAAGTTCTCTGAACTGACTGATCAGAAGGTAGTTTGCCTTTTGTCAATGAGTGATAAGAAGTGGCTGTGGCATAGACGGTTGGGACACGCAAACTGGAGGTTAATCTCTAAGCTTAGCAAGTTGCAACTAGTCAAAGGCTTACCAGACATTGACTATCATTCAGATGCTCTTTGCGGAGCATGTCAGAAAGGGAAAATTGTCAAGAGTTCCTTTAAACCGAAAGAAATTGTTTCTACATCCATTCCCTTGGAGTTACTTTACATTGATTTATTTGGACCAGTTAGCACTGCATCCTTATATGAAAGTAAGTATGGTCTAGTCATTGTTGATGATTACAGCAGATGGAGTTGGGTTAAGTTTCTGAAAACTAAAGATGACTCATATTCTGTGTTTAGTAAATTATGCATCCAAATTCAATCTGAAAAAGAATTGAAAATTTTGAAAGTCAGAAGTGATCATGGAGGAGAATTTGAAAATGAGCCTTTTAAGGTTTTCTGTGAAAAACATGGAATTATTCATGAATTCTCAGAACCTAGAACTCCAAAACAAAATGGAGTTGTAGAGAGAAAGAACAGAACCTTACAAGAAATGGCTAGAACCATGATCCATGAGAACAGTCTGGCTAAACATTTTTGGGTAGAAGCAATAAATACAGCATGTTATGTTCAGAACAGGATCTATATCAGACCTCTGTTGAACAAAACAGCATATGAACTCTTTAAAGGAAGGAAACCTAACATATCTTATTTTCATCAGTTCGGATGTACATGTTATATCCTGAACAATAAAGTCTATCTAAAGAAATTTGATGCCAAAGCTCAAAAGGGAATCTTCTTAGGTTACTCTGAACGATCTAAGGCATACAAACTGTATAATTCAGAAACACAATATGTTGAAGAATCTATGCATGTCAGATTTGATGACAAAGTTCCTGAAAGTGAAACTCCAGAGCAAGATGAAAGTTGTGCAGGATCTCAAGATTCTGATATCAACTCAGAATCTGATCAGATTCCAGAATCTGAAGATACTTCAGAAGCTGGAGCATCCCCTGAAGTTCCTAATGAAGAATCTTCTAAAGAAGCTCAAGATGGTTCTCAGCAAGCTAGTCAATCCAAACATTCATTCAAATACAAATCTTCACATCCTGAGGATCAAATTATTGGCAATAAAGATAGTCCCAGAAGAACTAGATCGTATTTCAGACAAGAAGAGTCTGCTTTGGGATTATTATCTGTTATTGAACCAACCTCTATTGAAGAAGCACTTGGAGATGAAGGATGGATTCTGGAAATGCAAGATGAACTTAATCAATTCAAAAGGAATGAAGTGTGGGATCTAGTAGCTAAGCCTGAACACAAGAACATTATTGGAACTAAATGGGTGTTCAGAAATAAACTTAGTGAACAAGGAGAAGTAATCAAATACAAGGCCAGACTTGTTGCGCAGGGCTACAGTCAACAAGAAGGCATTGATTACACAGAAACATTTGCTCCAGTTGCAAGATTGGAAGCAATCAGGTTACTTCTTTCCTATGCAGTGAATCACAACATAATCTTGTATCAAATGGACGTTAAGAGTGCGTTTCTTAATGGTGTCATTTCTAAAGAAGTCTATGTCAAACAACCTTCTGGCTTTGAAGATTTAAAACATCCAGAGCATGTTTATAAATTGAAGAAATCACTATATGGCTTGAAACAGGCTCCCAGAGCTTGGTATGAAAGACTGAGTAATTTCTTAATTCAAAATGACTTTGAACGAGGGCAAGTTGACACTACACTATTCAGAAAGACTCTGAAGAAAGACATTCTTATTGTTCAGATTTATGTTGATGATATCATTTTTGGTTCAACTAATAGTTCACTTTGCAAAGAGTTTTCCAAAGTAATGCAGGATGAATTTGAAATGAGCATGATGGGAGAATTGAAGTTCTTTCTAGGAATTCAAATCAACCAATGCAAAGATGGAGTCTAAGTTCATCAGTCCAAATACACGAAAGAGCTCCTGAAGAAGTTCAATCTTGAGGACTGCAAAGAAATGAACACTCCAATGCATCCAACCTGCACTCTGAGCAAAGAAGATCAAGGAACCAAAGTTGATCAAAAGCTGTATAGATGTATGATTGGTTCTTTGTTATACCTAACTGCATCCAGACCAGATATTTTATTCAGTGTATGTCTGTGTGCAAGGTTTCAATCAGATCCTAGAGAGTCTCACTTAACAGCTGTTAAGAGAATCTTTAGATATCTGAAAGGAACTACTAATCTTGGACTTCTGTACAAGAAATCCTCTGACTATAAGCTAGTTGGATTCTGTGACGCTGACTATGCTGGAGACAGGATTGAAAGAAAATCAACCAGTGACAATTGTCAATTTTTGGGAGAGAATCTGATATCCTGGGCTAGCAAAAGTCAAGCAACTATTGCTTTGTCTACAGCAGAAGCAGAATACATCTCAGCTGCTAGTTGTTGTACACAGCTACTCTGGATGAAACATCAGCTTGAGGATTATCAAATAACTAAAAACTGTATCCCAATTTATTGTGATAATACAGCAGCTATATGTTTATCTAAGAATCCAATTCTGCATTCAAGAGCAAAGCACATTGAGATTAAACATCATTTTATAAGAAACTATGTTCAAAAAGAAATTCTAGATATTCAAATCATTGATACTGATCATCAATGGGCTGATATATTTACTAAACCTTTGTCTGTTGAAAGATTTGATTTTATAAAGAAAAATTTGAACATGTGTTATGTCTCTGGTTAATGTGCGCCTCTGAAAACAGAATTCAGACTCTGAAAGATACTAACAAGCTAATTGAGAATCAGACTCTCTTTTGGAGACTCTGGTGAACATAAGCCTCTGATAGACTTTCAGACTCTGTTAAGGAATCTTAGACTCTCAGAAGCTCGTATTAGTGGAAGTGTAATGCCCCCTTTTTATTTAATTATTTTTAGTTAATATTTGAATACTTTTACATGATTTTATATTTGATAAGTGATAATATGTTTGTTATTTTGTTTAGAAATATATTTGTTATAAATATGTTTGTTATTTTGTTTAGAAATATATTTGTTATAAATATATTTGATATTTGTTACGGAAGTAATTTATATATATTTTTTAAATAGAATATTAATGGTGGGGCTGTTTTTGAATTAGTTAGAATTATGAGGGAATAAGTGGAATAAGATAAAACAAATAGAAGAGGTATAAAAGGTAAACCTAGGTTTAGGAACAGACAGTACGTACAATCAGTTTTGGGAGAAAAAGGGAGAAAACTAGAAGTGGAGAACCAAGAGGCTGCTGCTCCAATTTTATTAAGGTAAGGGTGTGATTTCCTTCAATAATCATAGTATATAATTTTGAAATTTGATGAATTGTTGTGTTCTTGAATTCGGGTTAGAAAGTATATGTTAATTGATAAAATGAGATGAATTGTGTTGTTTGATGCATGTTCCTATGTTGTTTTGATTTCTATATTGCCTATTTGACATGTAAACATCATTGTAAATCATTTTGGGTGATTAAGGGATCAAAAATTGGGTTTTTGGAGTGAAAATTGTTCTTTCCCGTAAGCGAATTCGGCCACCGATTTTCTGAAAGCCAAAACTGGAAAAACACTCACTTTTCACCCGTTTCTGTTTTGAATTAGCTTTAGGTGTGAACACGAAAGTTGTAGGTATGGATGTTAGGTTTTTAATGTCGTTGGTTTGACTCCTAAATGATTTATAGAACTTGAGTTATGGTTAAATTAATGCACGTAGGTCACAGTGAATACTTATGAATTTCAGCACAACCATTCCCGAATTTGAAATGAAAACTGGGATTGATAGGTACAGAATTGGTCTTAGGTGTAAACACAAAAGTTGTAGGTATGGATGTTAGCTTTTCAATGCCGTTGGTTTGACTTCTAAATGATATATAGAACTTGAGTTATGGTCATATTACTGCACGTAGGTCACAGTGAATATTTATGAATTTCAGCACAACCTTTCCCGAATTTGAAATGAAAACTGATATTGATAGGTACAGAATTGGCCTTTTGTGTAAACATGAAAATTGTAGATAATTGTGTTAGCTGTCCGTTGGTTTTGGTTTGACTTGAAAATTATTTTTGGTGTTTGATTTATGATGAAAATACTCTAAGGAGGCTTTAGTGAATTATTATATGAATGTATATGTTGATGATAATATATGATGTTTTCCCTGATTGATGAATTAGTATATAAATGTATATGTTGATGAATATGATGTTATATGATGTGTTCATGATTGATGAATTATTATATGAAGGTATAAGTTGATGAATATGATGTTACATGAAGTTGTTTATAATTGTATTGTCTTTCAGTGAGTCTGAATTAATATGAATATTGTTGTTGAATAATTTGAGATACATATATAATTGTATATGCCTTTTGAGAACTATAAGCGATGAACTATGTGATTGTTTATGATATTGTCATATCTTGAAATATTTGATGTGTTGTCATGTTGCTGTTTATTATTGACTAAAAGCCGCATGTGTCAGTCTAAGATTATGAGTTATTGATCCATGTTATTGGAGTCATCTATGATGTCTAAGATATAAGATGTGTAGTCCATGCATACTCATTTAAAGACGAGGGCTTATGCCCTGGAGTATTTTTATGCTCAAATAGCGACGAGGGCTTATGCCCTGGAGAATTTTTATGCTCAAATAGCGACGAGGGCTTATGCCCTGCAGTATATTTATGCTCAAATAGCGACGAGGGCTTATGTCCTGGATTGGTACCACATGCATGAGTAAGATGATAGAGTTGCATAGTCGAGTTACATTGTCGAGTCAAAGATTGTTAAGTCGAAGTTGTTGATGTTGCATAGTCGAGTCGATGTCGAAGTTGTCGAGTTGTCTAAGTTGTCGAGTTGATAATTATCAATGAATCGTTAATGAAGAGTTATATGTTGTTGTTTATGTTGTTTATATGAAGTATCATTAAAGATGATTTGAAGTTGATTGTTGTTTATGTTATTTATATTGTTTATATGAAGTGTCATTAAAGATGATTTGAAGTTGATTGTTGTTTATGTTGTTTATATTGTTATATGAAGTATTATTAAAGATGAACTACGTGGTTATTAGTATTACTAAGTGATGTTGTTATGATGATTACCTGATGTTGCTTATGAGTTGTTAAAGAAGTACTATATGAAGAATTATTATTATTAATTGATGATGTCCATGTTGTTAAATGCATTTGATGAATTATATGCTTATTATTATTATTATTGTTTGTGAAATCTCACCCCTTCTGTTGGAATTGCCGCCTTGTGGGCAAGTGCAGGTGATCAAGCTTAGGTACGACGATGTGAGAGGTCCTTCAGGTGTCGTAGGAAATGCTCTGATATGTAACGGGATGAAGTTTTATTGAATTCTATTCCTTATGTATCATGTTGAACTAATTATGATGTCTACGATCTATCTTTGAATTTTTGAGATGCCTGTGAGGCCTTTGTGCCAAGAACTAATTCCTTTAAGGATTTTTGAATTATGATTCCGCTGCAAAGTTTTTGAAAAGATTTATGTTAATGAATTTTGAAGGATAAAGAATTATTATTCTTTTTATTTTAAGGATTTTTATGATGTGTGACATCCCATTTGTGTTATACTCTGATAATTATGTATGAATTTTTATGTTGGAAATTTGGGGTGTTACAGGAAGCATGACTGTTGAGTTTAGTAACACCTGCCCCACTACAGTGACAGTTACTTTTTAGTTTCTCAGATGTGGTCTGTCTGTATTGGGTAAGAACTCAAAGGGCAATGATTTCTTTACGTTTAACAAGTTACCTTCGCGTCTTCCCAACACTTTTACGGCTGCATGCTCACTATCTTTATTACTCTTGTTTGTTTGTCCCCTACTCTTTCCAAACGGTTTTCAACTTTTTCACTATAAATACCAATCACACACAACTCACTTCTCTTTTCACACTTTGATTTTTTCTCTGAACATTTATCTTGTTTCCAGTCTCTGAAAAACTTTTTGTTCTCAAAATCAAAACCTAGAAACCTTCAAATGGCAAGTGATCTTATTCAATCTGGTGTGATAATCAAAACCGTAAATCATATGTGATTAAACCCAGGACCATGAATCTTATCAAAGAAACTCTGGAAGTTCAAGTTGAATCTCCAGTTGATTTCGGTTCCCTCATTCGTCATGGTGTAGATATCTCTTCTCATTTCTTATCACAAGGAATGATGAGTTATTTCGGTATGTTGAATTGACCAACATATCAAGAGTTAGTGAGAGACCTCTTGGTCAGGGCAGAAGTTTTCGACAAGGAAGATGCTACCATTGAAGAAATTGCTGCAATCATGAACAACCCTAAACTGGCTGGCAAGAATAGAAAGGAAACGGGTTTAAGACCGTACAAAGGTCTTGAAATCAGGTCTGCTGTGATAGGGATTCCAATCCTTATCACTGAAGAAGTGGTTGCCAGAGCCTGCAGAGTAGTGAATGAAGGGAAATTCCAATGGAATGTAGATAAGAAGAGTGATTGGATGGGTATCTGCAACAAACTCTTATTTGAAGGAAGACCCTCAAATAAGGTGGTTGACATGCATCCTGAGTATAGGGTGCTTCTGAAGATCATACTGGATAGTATGCTTCAGAATGGTGGAGGAACAGACACTCTGTCTGTTGATCACAAGGTGCTTCTTTACTTTCTGATAAAGAAAAAGAAGATAAACATTCCTAGGTACGTGATGTACCACATGTGCTGGGCTATTAGGAAAAGCCATTCTGAATCCAGAAGACAAGTTCCTTTTGGAAGGCTAATTTCTAAGATTCTGTATCAAGGAGGCCTCTTGAAGGTCTTGACAGAATCTGGTTTAGTATCAGACGCTCACCTTGGAACAGTGACTGGGAGAATCATCAATGGTAAAACTCTTCAATACATGAAGATTGTCAAAAGATTCAATCCTTCTAATCAAGATATGAGGGAATCTTATATGCAATCAGACTTGATGATGGACTTCCCTCCCATTTCCAAAGAAGACAATCCTGAAGTCCTAGCAAGATTTGTAGTAGATTACTACAATGAAACTGGTAGAATAATCAACTATTCTGTCATTCCTGAGACTGCTGGAGGAGGACCTCTTAAGGTTAAAGGGATAAGGACCAAGGAAGTTATTCTAAAGGAAGAGGAAGAGAAGCAAGAGCCTCCCAAGAAGAAGATGAAATCAACAGCTCTTCCAGGAGTAACTATTGGTGCCTCTGAGACCATAGCTCCCATGCCTTTGTCCGTATCTTCTGCATCCAAGGAAATTAAGGAGAGGGTTAAGAAACCCAAGGATGAGAAGAAAGCGAAGAAAGATGAGAAGAAGGCAAAGAATGAGAAGAAAGCTAAGAAAGGCAAGGCTGACAGAGATTATGAGAAGTTGGCTGAAGAGATTGCTGAATTCCTTGATACTGACTCTGATGGTGAAGAAAGTCAGGTCAAGAAAAGAAAGATGGAAGTGGTTCCTGTGGCTAAGGATGTGGCACAGAAGATAGGTACCTCTGTATCTATGATTGAGGATGAACATGCTGCTGGCAAGGCAATGGCAGCAGAGGTTGTGGCTGAAGAACTTAAGGAAGAAACTGTTAAAGAAACTGCTAAGTTACTTGCATCAGCTCTGAAACAGAAGAGTCAGGTGGCTCCTGCAGAAGCTGATTTATCATAAGCTACTCTGTCTGATGCTTCTGATCATCATGCATCTCCAAAAGCTGGGATTGGCACCTCAGGCAACGTTACATTTAACTCACCTTCCTCTACGAATCAAGAGTCCTCATCTGATACTGAAATAGATAACAAACCCTTGAGCCAAATTCTTCCCTCCCTCAGAAATTCATCCCCCTCTCCAATTAAACCTTTATCATCCTTTGACCCACTTGACCCCAGAATAGTTGAATATGTTGATTCAAATATGAACAGAGTTATTCAAGACACCATCAGAGTGTATATGAACTTACCTGCTGACCACCCTGCTCAACCATCATTTCTCAAACCACTTCAGGCAATTCAACCTTTTGAAGAACCTGAAGTAACTATTCAATCAACACAACCATCCCCCCAACATGAGCCTATTTGTGTAGACTCTCCAGACACCCTAGACTCTATTGAGAAACACCTAGGAGGAGAACTACCAAAAACCCCCGCAAAATCCAAATCAACAAAAGCTACAGAATCTGTTTCTAAACCAGACGTTGTACCCCAACCTTCAGAAAATTTAACCTTAGCCTCTGTTGAACCTTCAGAAACTGTAGAGGAACCAGTCTCTGAGATTCTGGAACAAGCTTCTGATATCATACCAGAACCTGTAACATAATGCATAGCAGAGCCTGTGTCTGAAACGGTTCCTGAACCTCTTACTGAACCTCAGACTATTGTAACTGGTCTCCAAACCTTACAAGCAATAATAGCCTCTCAACCTTCAACTTCTGAACCTCACAACCTCTTTGATTCGTTAAGGATATATGAGTTCTATGCTTTGTCAAACTCTAAGCTCAAGGACATTATTGAGCAAAGGTTTGTGCCTATCCTCAATGTAAGCTATGAGGATAAGTTGTCCACTTTGAAGACTGAATTTTTGGACTTTGTCACCAAAATTCAGAAGGCTGCTGTCAAAGAACAAGCTGTTGTTATTGCCTAGCACGTGGAAGAAGTTAAGAGAGTTGAGAAAGCTAAAGCTAAGAAGAAAGCTCCTATTCTGCGGTTGGAGTATAAACCATTCTTTGATGAAGATCAATACAATCCCAGAGAAACAATGGTTTTTGATTCATTGAGGAGGAGACTTCATAGAGTTCAGGAAGAAGCAAGACTTGAGAGAGAAGCTCATCTAAGAAGAACTGAAGCTTTGGAAGAGATTGTTAAGAAGCAGCAAGAGGATCTCCAGAAATTGATGGATCACCTTGCCAAACAAAACCAACCTTAGTTGCATTTTTTTTGTTGTTTTGTTTTGCTTGTAACTTGATTCTGCTGTTTTCTATTATCTTCTGAACCTTCTTTCTAAGTTTATTCAAGTTTTTACTTCATCTATGTGCCTCTGATATATATATTGTGCTTTGAATCTTATATGTTTTTCGCTCTGAATCTTGTTTTTTATTTTCCTTAAAAAAAAATTTACCCTCACCTGAAGTCATTTAAAAAGGGGGATAAACTTGTTTCTAAACCTTTTTGTTGATGGCAAAAGGGGGAGAAGGAAAGATTAGTGACTTTTACAAATTGTATGGAGAAAGTTCTGTGAGTATGTAAAGTTAAAGGGAAATTTGCGAAAGGTACTTAGTTAGATTCTGAGCCCCCATTAAAAGAATATGTTCTCTAATTCATCTATTATTCTGAGATTTGATTCAACTATTTGCGTAACTTGAATTTAATTAACTTGGATAGAACTTAGGGGGAGCTTACAAACCTCAACTTAAGGACTATCAGACTCAGGGGGAGTCAGAGCTTACAAACCTCAGACTCTGAGCTTACAAACCTCAGACCCTATAAGTCAACCTGTTAATTAGATTAACAACAATTGACCTTTTAAATACTGATGTTTGTCATCATCAAAAAGGGGGAGATTGTTGGAACAAAGGTGTTCAGCAATACCACGTTTTGAGTTTTGATGATAACAAGGTATTAAAAATTGTCAATTGGATATGCTAATATTTGTTTAAGTATGCAGGATATTAATCAAGATTTATATCTTAGAAAGTATTCTGTTTGAACATTTTGAGAGCAAAGATCTAGAGAAGCTTGAATTCCATTCCTTTTGAAGCTTAATACCGGTAGACACGGTTGCCAAACTGTACGAGGTAGTGGAGTAGTGGAAACAGAGTTCGTACACACGTACTCTGTACTACTCTGCATTCTTTGTCGTTGAGCATCCCACGCTCAAGTTGACTTTGAAGCTAGCCGTTACTCCAAATGAGAGTTTCTTGTGCATCGTAATGCCTTTAGAAATCCTTCTAAGCAGATCTTTAGATTGCAGGCTTCAGACTCACTGTAGCATTTCAGCTTCTGATGATCTTCAGACTCTCTTGGTCTTCAGGTTCTGACAGTCTTCAGATTCTGATAGTCTTCAGACTCTCTTCGATACAGTCTTCAGACTCTTCTTCGATACAGTCTTCAGACTCTTCAGATCGTCAGAATCATAAGCAACAAGCTTCTCTTGGTCTTGCTCTCTGAACGTTCAAATAGAATACTTTCTAAGATACAAATCTTGATTAATATCCTGCATACTTAAACAAATATTAGCATATCCAATTGACAATTTTTAATACCTTGTTATCATCAAAACTCAAAACGGGGTATTGCTGAATACCTTTGTTCCAACAATCTCCACCTTTTTGATGATGACAAACATCAGTATTTAAAAGGTCAATTGTTGTTAATCTAATTAACAGGTTGACTTAAAGGGTCTGAGGTTTGTAAGCTCAGAGTCTGAGGTTTGTAAGCTCTGACTCCCCCTGAGTCTGATAGTTCTTAAGTTGAGGTTTGTAAGCTCCCCCTAAGTTCTATCCAAGTTAATTAAATTCATGTTACACAAATAGCTGAATCAAATCTCAGAATAATAAACGAATTTGTGAAAAGATTCTTTTTAATGGGGGCTCAGAATCTAACTAAGTACCTTTCGCAAATTTCCCTTTAACTTTTACATAGAACTCATTGATCTTTCTCCATATAGTTTGTAAAAGTCACTAATCTTTCTCCCCCTTTTGTCATCAACAAAAAGGTTTAGAAACAAGTTTCTCCCCCTTTTTAAATTACTTCAAGTGAGGGTAAAACAATTTAAAGAAAATAAGAAACAAGATTCAGAGCGAAAACAAATAAGATTCAAAGCAAAAAAAAATATCATAAGCAAAAACTTGAATAAACATAGAATAAAAGTTCAGAAGATGATAGAAAACAGAAAAATAAAGTTACAAGCAAAACAAAACAAAACATTAAAAAAATGTGCAACTAAGGTTAGTTTATTTTGGCAATGTGATCCATCAATTTCTGGAGATCCTCTTGCTGTTTCTTGACCATCTCTTCTAGAGCTTCAGTTCTTCTGAGATGAGCTTCTCTCTCAAGTCTTGCTTCTTCCTGAACTCTGTGAAGTCTTCTCCTTAGTGAATCATAAACCACTGTTTCCCTTGGATTGTATTGATCAGCATCAAAGAATGATTTATATTCCAACCGTAGAATATAAGCTTTCTTCTTAGATTTTTCTTCCTCAGCTTTCTTAACATCTTCCACATGTTTGGCAAGAACAACAGCTTGTTCTTCTACAACGGCCTTCTGAATTTTGGTGACAAAATCCACAAATTCAGTCTTCAGATTGGAGAACTTATCCTCATAGCTTACATTGAGGATAGGCACAAACCTTTGCTCAATAATGTCCTTGAGCTTAGAGTTTGACATTCCATAAAACTCATCTATCTTTAACGAATCAAAGAGGTTGTGAGGTTCAGAAGTTGAAGGTTCAGAGGCTGCTATTTCTTGTAAGGTTTGGAAGCCTGTTACAACAGTTTAAGGTTCAGTAAGAGGTTCAGTAACTGTTTCAGACACAGGCTCTGCTATGCATTCTGTTACAGGTTCTGGTATGACACTAGAAGCTTGTTCCAGAATCTCAGAGACTGGTTCCTCTACAGTCTCAGAGTTTGGTTCAGTTGAAGCTAGGGTTAGATTTTCTGAAGGTTGGGGTACAGAGTCTGGTTTTGAAACAGATTCTGCAACCTTTGTTGTTTTGGATTTTGCGGGTGTCTTTGGTAGTTCTCCTCCTAGGTGTCTTTCAAGAGAATCTAGGGTGTCTGGAGAGTCTACACAAATAGGCTCATGTTGGGGGGATGGTTGTGTTGATTGAATGGTTACTTCAGGCTCTTTTGTAGGTTGAATTGCCTGAATTGCCTGAAGTGGTTTGAGAAATGATGGTTGAGCAGGGTGGTCAGAAGGTAAGTTCAGAGACACTGTGATGGTGTCTTGAATAACCCTGTCAATAGTTGAATCAACATATTCAACTATTCTGGGATCAAGTGGGTCAAAGGATGATATAGGTTTGATTGGAGAGGGGATTTTATTTCTGAGGGAAAGAAGAACTTGGCTCAAGAGTATGTTATATGATTCAGTATCAGATGAGGACTCTTGATTTGTAGAAGAGGTAGGTGAGTTAAATGTAATGTTACCTAAGGTGCCAATCCCAGCTTCTAGAGATGCTTGCCGATCAGAAGCATCAAACAGAGTAGCTTCTGATAGATCAGCTTCTGCAGGAGCAACCTGACTCTTCTGTTTCAGAGCTGATGCAAGTAACTTGGCAGCTTCTTTCATAGTTTCTTCCTCAAGTCCTTCAGCCACAACTTCTGCAGCCATTGCCTTGCCAGCAACATGTTCATCTTCAATCATAGATACAGAAGTACCTATCTTCTGTGCTACATCCTTAGCCACAAGAACCACTTCCATCTTTCTTTTCTTGATCTGACTTTCTTCACCATCAGAGTCAGTATCAAGGTATTCAACAATTTCTTCAGCCAGCTTCTTGTAATCTCTGTCAGCTTTGCCTTTCTTGGCTTTCTTCTCATTCTTTGCCTTCTTCTCGTCTTTCTTCGCTTTCTTCTCATCCTTGGGTTTCTTTATCCTTTCCTTAATTTCCTTGGATGCAGAAGAAACAGACAGAGGCATAGGAGCTATGGTCTTAGAGGCACCAATAGTCACTCCTGGAAGAGCTGTAGACTTTTTCTTCTTCTTGGGAGGCTCTTGCTTCTCTTCCTCTTCCTCTAGATTAACTTCCTTGGTCCTTTTCCCTTTAACCTTAAGAGGTCCTCCTCCAGCAGTCTCAGGAATGGCAGAATAGTTGATTATTCTACCAGTTTCATTGTACTAATCTACTACAAATCTTGCTAGGACTTCAGGATTGTCTTCTTTGGAAATAGGAGGGAAGTCCATCATCAAGTCTGATTGAACATAAGGTTCCTTCATATCTTGATTAGAAGGATTGAATCTTTTGACAATCTTTATGTATTGGAGAGTCTTGCCATTGATGATTCTCCCAGTCACTGTTCCAAGGTGAGCGTCTGATACAACACCAGATTCTGTCAAGACCTTCAAGAGGCCTCCTTGATACAGAATCTCAGAGATTAACCTTCCAAAAGGAACTTGTCTTCTGGATTCAGTTTGGCTTTTCCTGATAGCCCAGCACATGTGGTACATTACGTACCTTGGAAAGTTTATCTTGTGCTTCTTAATCAGAAAGTACAGAAGCACCTTGTGATCAACAGACAGAGTGTCTGTTCCTCCACCTTTTTGAAGCATACTATCCAGTATGATCTTCAGAAGCACCCTATGCTCAAGATGCATGTCTACCAACTTATTTGAGGGTCCTCCTTCAAATAAGACTTTGTTGCAGATTCCCATCCATTCACTCTTCTAATCCACATTCCATTGGAATTTTCCTTCATTTGTTACCCTGCAGGCTCTGGCAACTACTTCTTCAGTGATAAGGATTGGAATCCCCATCACAGCAGACCTGATTTCAAGACCTTTGTACGGTCTCAAACCCATTTGCTTTCTATTTTTGCCAACCAAAGAAGGGTTGTTCATGATTGCGGTAGTTTCTTCAATGGTAGAATCGTCTTTGTCGAACACTTCTGCTCTGACCCAGAGGTCTCTCACCAACTCCTGATATGTTGGTCCATTCAACATACCGAAATAGTTCATCATTCCTTGTGATAAGAAATGAGAAGAGACATCTACACCATGTCTGATGAGGGAACCGAAATCTACTGGAGATTGAACTTGAACTTCCAGAGTTTCTTTAATAAGGTTCATGGTCCTGGGTTTAATCACGTATGATTTGCCGGTTTTGATTATCACACCAGATTGAATAAGATCACTTGCCATTTTAAGGTTTCTAGGTTTTGATTTTGAGAACAAAAAGTTTTTCAGAAACTGAATACAAGAGAAATGTTTAGAGAAAAAATCAAAGTGTGAAAAGTGAAGTGAGTTGTGTGTGATTGGTATTTATAGTGAAAGAGTAGAAAACTGTTT
Organism: Medicago arabica; assembly: GCA_946800305.1. Classification (NCBI taxonomy): domain Eukaryota; kingdom Viridiplantae; phylum Streptophyta; class Magnoliopsida; order Fabales; family Fabaceae; genus Medicago; species Medicago arabica. Next base: position 13,748,977 of record OX326964.1, read on the forward strand.
GGAAAGAGAAGGGGACAAACAAACAAGAGTAATAAAGACTACGAAGCATGCAGCCGTAAAAGTGTTGCGAAGACGCGAGGGTTACTTGTTAAACGTAATAAAATCATTGCCCTTTGAGTTCTTACCCAATACAGACATGCCACGTCTGAGAACTAAAAAAGTAACTGTCACTGTAGTGGGGCAGGTGTTACTAAACTCAACAGTCATGCTTCCACTAATACAAGCTTCTGAGAGTCTAAGACTCCTTAACAGATTCTGAGAGTCTTTCAGAAGCTTATGTTTACCAGAGTCTCCAAAAGAGAGTCTGATTCTCAATTAGCTTCTGAGTATCTTTCAGAGTCTGAATTCTGTTTTCAGAAGCGCACATTAACCAGAGACGTAACACATGTTCAAATTTTTCTTTATCAAATCAAATCTTTCAACAGACAAATGTTTAGTAAATATATCAGCCCATTGATGATCAGTATCAATGAATTGAATATCTAGAATTCCTTTTTGAACATAGTCTCTTATAAAATGATGTTTAATCTCAATGTGCTTTGCTCTTGAATGCAGAATTGGATTCTTAGATAAACATATAGCTGCTGTATTATCACAATAAATTGGGATACAATTTTCAGTTATTTGATAATCCTCAAGCTGATGTTTCATCCAGAGTAGCTGTGTACAACAACTAGCAGCTGAGATGTATTCTGCTTCTGCTGTAGACAAAGCAATAGTTGCTTGACTTTTGCTAGCCCATGATATCAGATTCTCTCCCAAAAATTGACAATTGCCACTGGTTCATTTTCTTTCAATCCTGTCTCCAGCATAGTCAGCGTCACAGAATCCAACTAGCTTATAGTCAGAGGATTTCTTGTACAGAAGTCCAAGATTAGTAGTTCCTTTCAGATATCTAAAGATTCTCTTAACAGCTGTTAAGTGAGACTCTCTAGGATCTGATTGAAACCTTGCACACAGACATACACTGAATAAAATATCTTGTCTGGATGCAGTTAGGTATAACAAAGAACCTATCATACCTCTATACAGCTTCTGATTGTAACACCTCATTTTAATTCTATTATTTTAAATGATGTTTGAATATTGGTTATATGATTTTGCATGACTTATTTGATATATATATGATTTTATGCGAAAATATATGATTCATGTGTGATATATTTATATATATATATATATATATATATATATATATATTTTTTGTGTTATTTTATTATATAGTTGTTTTATTATTTAAAATAAAATATGAGAAATCAAAATAAGTAGTAATAATATTTATTTAGAATTAAGGGGGATTAATTGTAATTATGTGGGAGTTAAGAGAAAGAAAAAGGGGGTTATGTTTTGGGAGTTAGTAAGGAAAGAGTCAGACAAACATTTTCACGTACAGTAGATAAAAAGAGAGTTTTTGAGAAAAAGAGGAGAAAAACCAAGAGGGCTAGAAGGAGAGCTAGGAAGGGATCAAATTGTTGTAGGCTTTCAATTGTTGCTGAATTAAGGTAAGGGTGAGATTCCTTTCACTAATAATGTATATAATTCTGAAATTTGATGAATTGTTGTGTTCTTGAGTTAGGGTTAGAAAGTTTATGTTAATTGATAAAATGAGATGAATTGTGTTGTTTGATGCATGTTCCTATGTTGTTTTGATTTCTATATTGCCTATTTGACCTGTGAACATCACTGTAAATCATTTTGGTAGATTAAGGGATCAAAATTTGAGTTTTTGGGTGAAAAATGGTGAGAAATCGCCAAAAAACTGGGCCCAGTTCGCTTAAGCGAGCCCCAAGTGAACTTCCAAGCGAAATTGAGCTTGCTCTCGACGTTATGTTCGCTTAAGCGAACCATCCTTCGCTTAAGCGAACCATCCTTCGCTTAAGCGAACTGCACAGTAACAATATTTCCTATTTCGCGTTCTTGTGTCTTTTTGACACGTTTCTGTTTTGAATTAGCTTTTGGTGTAAACATGAAAGTTGTAGATAATTTAGTTAGCTTTCTAATGGCCTTGGTTTTACGTGTAAACGATTTTTAGAGTTTGAGTTATGATGAAAATAGTCCATGTGGGTATTCAGAAATTTTTAAGAAAACTTAGCATAACTAATTCTGAGTTAGTCCAAAACTTATGGTTGGTTTCCCAACTTCAAACTTAGGTATTTAGGAATTTAGTTGAAGTGTTTTATGAGTATTTGGTTCATGTCTTATTGACCACACTTGCGTTGTTTTTGAAGAATGTTTTGGTTTGATATGAATGTAGTTGATTAATGTATATGTGTTATGTTGATGAATTCTGTCGTAAGAGTTGTTGTGTCAGATTTTGACTAAGTTGTGGAGTGTGTCATAAATGATTACGCACATATGTTGTTGTCGTAGATGTTGTTGAGTTGTATGTTGATATACACAAGTCGAGTCCATTTGCATACTCATAACTGTTGGGGGCTTATGCCCTGGAATGCTTAGCATTCACACTGTTGGGGGCTTATGCCTTGGAATGTTTATCATTCACCTGTTGGGGGCTTATGCCCTGCGATGCTTTAACCATCCAACTATTGGGGGCTTATGTCCCGGAATGCTTAGCATTCAATGCGTGTAAAATGGTACCACATGCATAATGCATTTGTCGTTGTCGATGTTGCATTGTCGTAGTCGTTGTTGTCGGTCATGTTGTTGGTGTTCATTGCTGATAATGAAATTGCTGTCGCTATTGTTTGATGTTGTTGAAGATGATTATCTTGCTGTTATATATGTATATATATATATATATATCACATATGAATTGAATAATGCCTTGCTGTGAGATGTTGTTGTTTCATTGATTTTGATGAATTATATATATTTATTACTGATCGTGTATCTCACCCCTTCTGCATGAAAATGTTGCCTTCACATGGGTAACTTGCAGGTAATGAAGATTAGTAGGATGAATGACTCTGTGTCTAGGGCTCTGATACGTAACGGGATGGGGGATCGTAGCGATGTTTTTCTTTCATTCCTTTATGTATCAAACTTCGATTATGATGTTGTTATTTCACGTTGTTGAAAGATGATGATTTTTGTTGGGGCTTTTATGCCAAAATAATTGTTGAGTTGAATTATGTTTTGAAAAGTAGTGTAATACTCCGTTGTTGAATTACTCTGATATAATTATATTTATTATTACGACTGTTGGGAGAACGGGGTGTTACATTGATGAACTTTAGTTCCTTGATCTTCTTTGCTTAGAGTGCAGGTTGGATGCATTGGAGTGTTCATTTCTTTGCAATCCTCAAGATTGAACTTCTTCAGGAGCTCTTTCGTGTATTTGGACTGATGAACATAGACTCCATCTTTGCATTGGTTGATTTGAATTCCTAGAAAGAACTTCAATTCTCCCATCATGCTCATTTCAAATTCATCCTGCATTACCTTAGAAAACTCTTCGCAAAGTGAACTATTAGTTGAACCAAAAATGATATCATCAACATAAATTTGAACAATAAGAATGTCCTTCTTCAGAGTCTTTCTGAATAGAGTGGTGTCAACTTGTCCTCTTTAGAAGTCATTTTGAATTAAGAAATTACTTAGTCTTTCATACCAAGCTCTGGGAGCCTGTTTCAAGCCATATAGTGATTTCTTCAATTTATAGACATGCTCTGGATGTTTTAAATCTTCAAAGCCAGGAGGTTGTTTGACATAGACTTCTTCAGAAATGACACCATTAAGAAACGCACTCTTAACGTCCATTTGATAAAAGATTATGTTGTGATTCACTGCATAGGAAAGAAGTAACCTGATTGCTTCCAATCTTGCAATTGGAGCAAATGTTTATGTGTAATCAATGCCTTCTTGTTGACTGCAGCCCTGTGTAACACCCCGTTTTCCCCAACTTTAAAATAGCATAGATTAATCAGAGTTTTTTAACGTAAACGGAATGTCACACTTCTTTTCAAAAAATCATAAATGGAATAAAGAAAATCATTTAATACATCGCAGCGGAAATATTTCAACTTTTCAAAACAATCTTTGGCACAAGGGCATCAACACAAAATCTCATAAATTTAGTTCATCAACATGTTCATAAAACAATGCGTAAGGAATAGAAAGCGACAACAAAATTCTCATCCCGTTACGTATAAGAGCACCTAAGACACACGCGAGAGATACCTCACACGACCGCAACTATTCTTAGTTACCTGCAAGTTACCCATAGAGAAGGCAACATTTTCAAGCAGAAGGGGTGAGATTTCACAAACAATAATAATAAGCATATAATTCATCAAAAGCATTTAACAACATGGACATCATCAATTAATCATAATAATTCTTCATATAGTATTTCTTTAACAACTCATAAGCTACATTATGTAATCATCATAACAACATCAATTAGTAATACAAATAACCACGTAGTTCATCTTTAATAATACTTCATATAAACAACATAAGCTACAATCAACTTCAAATCATCTTTAACGATACTTCACATAAACAACATAAACAACAATCAACTTCAAATCATCTTTAACGATACTTCACATAAACAACATAAACAACAATATATAGCTTTTCGTTAACGATTCATTGATAATTATCAACTCGATAACTTAGACAACTCGACAACTTCGACATCGACTCGACTATGCAACTTCAACAACTTAATCTTCTTAATCATGCATGTGGTACCAATCCAGGGCATCAAGCCCTCAACTTATTTTGAGCATAAATACACTCCAGGGCATCAAGCCCTCAACGTGGTTGAGCAAAAGCTCCAGGGCATAAGCCCTCAACTTTAAGAGCAAAAGCTCACAGGGCATAAGCCCTCAACTTAAATGAGTATGCATGGACACAACAACTTACAACATAGACAGCGTCAACAACTTATAAGACTCCAATACTTTGGAACAACCACTTACAACTTAGACAACTTAGACCAACACTTGCAACTTTAATGACATTGACGACAACAGTGGCAATGACAACGACAACGACTTCACATAATAATATCATAATTCATCAGTCATAAACAATATCATATAACATCGTATTAACAACAACAATTCATCAATTATGAACAACATCATGAAACAACATATTCATCAACATTTACACTCATATAATAATTCATCAACCATGAACAACATCATGTAACATCTTATACATTCATATAATAATTCATCAACCATGAACAATATCATATAACATCATATTCATCAACATACACATTCATATAATAATTCATCAACCATGAACAACATCATATTCATCCACATACACATTCTTATAATAATCCATTAATCATGGAAAAACATCATATATTATCATCAACATATACATTCATATAATAATTCACTAAAGCCTCCTTGGAGTATTTTCATCATAACTCAAAAACCAAAAATCATTTTCAAGTCAAACCAAAGCCAATGGAAAGCTAACACAATTATCTACAACTTTCATGCTTACACCAAAGGTCAATTTTGTACCTATCAATATCAGTTTCCATTTCAAATTCGGGAAAGGTTGTGCTGAAATTCATAAATATACACTGTGACCTACGTGCAGTAATTTGACCATAACTCAAGTTATATAAATCATTTAGAAGTCAAACCAACGGCATTAAAAAGCTAACATCCATACCTACAATTTTCGTGTTTATACCTAATACCAATTCTGTACCTATCAATACCAGTTTTCATTTCAAATTCGGGAATGGTTGTGCTGAAATTCATAAATATTCAAATTCGGTGGCCGAATTCGCTTACGGGAAAGAACAGTTTTCACTCCAAAAACCCAATTTTTGATCCCTTAATCGCCCAAAATAATTTACAATGATGTTTACAGGTCAAATAGGCAATATAGAAATCAAAACAACATAGGAACATGCAACAAACAACACAATACATCTCATTTTATCAATTAACATAAATTTTCTAACCCTAATTCAAGAACACAACAATTCATCAAATTTCAGAATTTTATACTATGATTATTGAAGCAAATCCCACCCTTACCTTAATAAAATTGGAGCAGCAGCCTCTTGGTTCTCCACTTCTAGTTTTCTCCCTTTTTCTCCCAAATCTGATTGTACGTACTGTCTCTTCCTAAACCTAGGTTTTACCTTTTATACCTCTTCTATTTGTTTTATCTTATCCACTTATTCCCTCATAATTCTAACTAATACAAAAACAGCCCCACAACTCAATATTCTATTTAAATATATATATAAATTACTTCCATAACAAATATCAAATATATTTCTATAACAAATAACAAATATATTTTTACACCAAATAACATATATATATTTCTACACCAAATAACAAATATATTTTTTACACCAGATAACAAATATATTTCTATAACAAATACCAACATATAACATAACAAAATATCACTTATCAAAATAAATCGACTAAATTATAAAAAGATATCTAAACTCAATAAAATAAATAAATAATAAAATAGGGCGTTACACCCTGCGCAACAAGTCTGGCCTTGTTTCTGATTACTTCTCCTTGTTCACTAAGCTTATTTTTGAACACCCATTTAGTTCCAATAATGTTTTTGTGTTCAGGCTTAGCTACTAGATCTCACACTTCATTCCTTTTGAATTGATTAAGTTCATCTTGCATTGCTAGAATCCATCCTTCATCTCCAAGTGCTTCTTCAATAGAGGTTGGTTCAATAACAGATAATAATCCCAAAGCAGACTCTTCTTGTTTGAAATACGATCTAGTTCTTCTGGGACTATTTTTATTGCCAATTATCTGATCCTCGGGATGTGAAGACTTGTATTTGAATGAATGTTTGGATTGACTAGCTTGTTGAGAACCATCTTGAGCTTCCTCAGAAGCTTCTTCATTAAGAACTTCAGAGGATGCTCCAACTTCTGAAGTATCTTCAGATTCTGAGTTGATATCAGAATCTTGAGATCCTGCACAACTTTCATCTTGCTCTGGAGTTTCACTTCCAGGCACTTTGTCATCAAACCTGACATGCATAGATTCTTCAACACATTGTGTTTCTGAATTATACAGTCTGTATGCCTTAGATCGTTCAGAGTAACCTAAAAAGATTCCCTTTTGAGCTTTGGCATCAAATTTCTTTAGATAGACTTTATTGTTCAGGATATAACATGTACATCCAAACTGATGAAAATAAGAGATGTTAGGTTTCCTACCTTTAAAGAGTTCATATGCTGTTTTGTTCAATAGAGGTCTGATATAGATCCTGTTCTGAACATAACATGCTGTATTTACTGCTTCTGCCCAAAAATGTTTAGCCAGACTGTAACACCCCGTTCACCCAACGACGTAATAATAAAGATAATTATATCAGAGTATTTCAACGACGGAGTATTACACTACTTTTCAAAATTTCATAAATAGAAATTATACTATTTATTATTCCACATTGAAAGTCTCATTAAACTGCAGCGGAAAATTTCGTTTAAAACATAATTCAACCTCAACAATTATCTTGGCACAAAAGCCCCAACAAAAGTCATCATTATTCAACGACATGAAAATTCAACAACATAGTCGAAGTTTGATACATAAAGGAATGAAATGAAAACATCGCGACGATCCCCCATCCTAATATGTATCAGAGCCCTAGACACAGAGCCAATCATCCTACTAATCTTTGTTACCTGCAAGTTACCCATAGGGAAGGCAACGTTTTCAAGCAGAAGGGGTGAGATACACGATCAATAATAAATATATATAATTCATCAAATCAATGAAACAACAACATCTTACAACAGGCATTATTCAATTCATATATAATGTGAATAAATGTACACATGTATAGCAACATAATTATCTTCAACAACATTAAACAACAGCAACAACAATGTCATTATCAGCAATGAACACCCACGACATGACCGACGACAACGACTACGACAATGCGACATCGACAACGACAAATGCATTATGCATGTGGTACCATTTTACGCGCGTTGAATGCTAAGCATTCCAGGGCATAAGCCCCGAACAGTTGGATGGTTAAAGCATCCCAGGGCATGAGCCCCCAACAGGTGAATGATGAACATTCCAGGGCATAAGCCCCCAACGGGTGTGAATGCTAAGCATTCCAGGGCATAAGCCCCCAACAGTTATGAGTATGCAAATGGACTTGACTTGTGTATATCAACATACAACTAAAACCACATCTACGACAACAACATATGTGCATAATCATTTATGACACACTCCACAACTTAGTCAAAATCTGACACAACAACTCTTACGACAGAATTCATCAACATAACACACATACATTAATCAACTACATTTATATCAGACCAAAACATTCTTCAAAAACAAGCAAGTGTGATCAATAAGGCATAAGCCAAATACTCATAAAACACTTCAACTAAATCCCTAATACCTAAGTTTGAAGTTGGGAAACCAACCATAAGTTTCGGACTAACTCAGAATTAGTTATGCTAAGTTTTCTTAAACTTTTCTGAATACTCTCTTGGACTATTTTTGTCATAACTCAAAATCTAAAAATAGTTTACACGTCAAACCAAGGCCATTAGAAAGCTAACTCAATTATCTACAACTTTCATGTTTACACCGAAAGCTAATTCAAAACAGAAACGTTTGAAAAAGACACAAGAACGCGAAACTGGAAATGCTGTCAGAGAGCATCTCGCTTAAGCGAGACAAATCTCGCTTAAGCGAGATTCACGCCGAGAGGAACCCCAATTTCGCTTGTGAGTTCGCTTGGGGCTCGCTTAAGCGAACTGGGCCCCGTTTTTTGACGATTTCTCATCATTTGTCACCCAAAAACCCAAATTTTGATCCCTTAATCTCCCAAAATGATTTACAGTGATGTTTATAGGTCAAATAGGCAATATAGCAATCAAAACAACATAGGAACATGCATCAAACAACACAATTCATCCATTTTAGAAATTACACAAAATTCTAAAACCTAGAAAACCAAGAACACCACAATTCATAAATTTTCAGAATTATATACATTATTAGTGAAAGGAATCCCACCCTTACCTTAATTCAGCAACAATTGAAAGCCTACAGCAATTTGATCCCTTCCTAGCTCTCCTTCTAGCCCTCTTGGTTTTTCTCCTCTTTTTCTCAAAAACTCTCTTTTTCTCTACTGTACGTGAAAATGTTTGTCTGACTATTTCCTTACTAACTCCCAAAACATAACCCCCTTTTTCTTTCCCTTAACTTCCACTTAATCCACATAATTACAATTAATCCTCCTTAATTCTAAATAAATATTATTACTACTTATTTCTATTTCTCATATTTTATTTTAAATAATAAAACAACTATATAATAAAATAATACATAATATATATATATATATATATATATATATATATATATATCAAATAAGTCATGCAAAATCATATAACCAATATTCAAGCATCATTTAAAATAATAGAATTAAAATGAGGTGTTACAACTCTCCCCAACTTATAGAATTTCGTCCTCGAAATATTACCTCAAGCAAACAACTCAGGAAAAGACTCCTGCATCTTACTCTCCAACTCCCAAGTTAGACTTTCACCAGTTACTCCTCCCTAAACAACTCTCACTAGAGGTATCTCTTTGCCTCTCAACTTCTTCACCTTGCGATCATCAATTCTCAACGGTAAAGTCTCCACCGTAAGGTTGTCTCTAACCTGCACATCATCCCTTGGTATAACATGCGAAGTGTCCGCTACGTACTTCCGCAGCTGCAAAACATTAAACACATCATGCAAATTCGAAAGATGTGGTGGCAAACTCACTTTATATGCCACCGTTCCAATCCTCTCAGATATCTGATACGAACCGATAAACTTTGGAGTTAGCTTCTTAGACTTCAATGCACGACCCACACCGGTCATAGGAGTGACTCTCAAGAACACATGGTCTCCCTCTTGAAACTCAAGATCCTTTCTACGCTTGTCGTGGTAACTCTTCTGTCGACTCTGCGACGCTTTCATCTGTTCTCTTATCTTTTTGACCTTCTCCGTAGTCTGCCGAACAATCTCTGGTCCCAACACAACACTTTCACCAGTCTCAAACCAACACAAAGGGGTTCTGCACCTCCGACCATACAAAGCTTCGAATGGTGCCATACCAATACTCGAATGGTAACTGTTGTTGTACGTGAATTATATTAATGGTAGATGACTATCCCAAGCTCCACCTTGTTCAAGTACACACACTCTCAACAAATCCTCTAACGACTAAATCGTTCTCTCCGACTGACCATCTGTTTGCGGATGATAAGCCGAACTTAATTTCAACCTTGAACCCAGAGCCTCTTGCAAGCTCTTCCAAAACCTCGAAGTGAACCTCAGATCTCTATCTGACACAATGCTTGACGGAACACCATGCAACTTCACAATATTATGAATGTAAATCTCCGCCAACTGAGCTACCAGATAACTAATATTGATCGGAATAAAATGTGCCGACTTCGTCAACCTATCGACAATAACCCAAATGGCATCATGCCCTCTTTGAGTATTTGGTAAACTCGTTACAAAGTCCATGGATATGCTATCCCACTTCCACTCTGGCACATCTAACGGTGTCAACAATCCCGCAGGCTTCTGATGTTCAACTTTAGATTTCTGACAAGTTAAACAAGCATAAACAAATTGCGCAACATCACGTTTCAATCCGGACCACCAAAACATTTTCTTCAAGTCGTGATACATCTTTGTAGCTCCCGGATGAATACTCAAGCTACTCCTGTGACTTTCTTCTAAAATCAACTTTTTCAACTCATCATTATCCGGAATGCAAATTCTGCCTCGGAACCTCAACACACCTTGATCATCAACTTGAAAATCACCATCTGCAGTCTGATCACTAGCAACCATCAAGTCTACAAACTTGACATCAACTTCTTGCGCCTCTTTGATGCTATTCAAGAATTCACTGTTGATCTTCAACATACCCAACTGCACACTCTGAGGTGCATGTTCACAAACTATACTCAAATCTCTAAACTGCTCAAGCAACTCCAATTCCTTAATCATCATAGCAGACATGTGCAACGTCTTCCTGCTCAGAGCATCTGCAACCACATTCGCTTTACCTGGGTGATAATTCAAACTAAGATCATAGTCCTTCAACAACTCAAGCCACCTTCTCTGTCTCATATTCAACTCTTTTTGATCAAATAAATATTTCAAACTTTTATGATCACTAAACACTTCAAATCTGGAACCATACAGATAATGCCTCCAAATTTTCAACACAAAAACCACAGCAGCCAAATCTAAATCGTGCGTAGGATAATTCCGCTCATGGATTCTCAACTGTCTCGAAGCATAAGCTACCACCTTACCATCTTGCATAAGTACACCACCTAAGCCTAACTTGGACGCATCACAATAAACAACAAAAGGTTCTTCTGGCTTCGGTAAAATCAAAATCGGAGCTGTCATCAACCGTTGCTTCAACTCATTGAAACTATTCTCACACTGAATATCCCACACAAAAGCTTTACCCTTACAGGTCAACTGCGTCAAAGGAAGTGCCAACTTTGAAAATCCTTCAATAAATCTACAGTAATAACCAGCCAAACCAAGAAAACTTCTAATCTCTGTAGCTGACTTAGGAGTCTCCCATTGTGATACCGCTTCAAATCACTAGGTGCATTGGTAACACCGAAAGGCATCACTTTATATTCATAGTGACCATATCGCGTCCTAAACGTCGTCTTCTGCATATCTTCATCCTTTACCTTGATCTGATGGTAACCTGATCTCAAATCAATTTTACTAAACACGCGAGCACCCACTAACTGATCCATCAAGTCATCAATTCTAGGAAGTGGATACCTATTCTTTATCGTCACTTTATTCAGCTGACGGTAATCTATACACAGCCTCATGCTACCATCCTTCTTCTTAACCAATAATATCGGCGCTCCCCAAGGTGAAACACTTGGTCTTACAAACTTTTTATCAAGTAGATCCTCCAACTGTTTCTTCAACTCTGCCAACTCAGCTGCTGACATACGGTAAGGAGCCATCGACACAGGCTTCGTACCCGGAACAAGATCGATTGAAAATTCTACTTCCCTCTCTGGCGGCACATCAGGAATCTCATCAGGGAAAACCTCTGGAAATTCATTTACAACGGGCAACCTATCAATTATCGCTTGATTCTCCACGGACAAATACGCCAACAAGGAAAACATCAAGTTTCCATCACATCCTAACTGCTTCACTGCTTAGTAGATAAAAATTTTGCTCCACTCTCTTCTTCAGCAGAGGAAAAGTATACTGTGTTTCTAAAACAATCTATATGGACATGGTTGTATTCCAACCAGTTCATACCAAGGATTACATCCATACCCGTCAACGGAAAACATACAAGATCAACCTCAAAGATTCTACACAACAATAACAAATCAGGACAACAAGGACAATTACAAAATTGTCACACAACTCTACTAGGCTCGACTCGACTCTACTACTTGGCCGGACGGACCAACCTGCTCTGATACCAATTGTAACACCCCGTTCACCCAACGACGTAATAATAAAGATAAGTATATCAGAGTATTTCAACGACGGAGTATTACACTACTTTTCAAAATTTCATAAATTGAAATTATACTATTTATTATTCCACATTGAAAGTCTCATTAAACTGCAGCGGAAAATTTCGTTTAAAACATAATTCAACCTCAACAATTATCTTGGCACAAAAGCCCCAACAAAAGTCATCATTATTCAACGACATGAAAATTCAACAACATATAATCGAAGTTTGATACATAAAGGAATGAAATGAAAACATCGCGACGATCCCCCATCCTAATATGTATCAGAGCCCTAGACACAGAGCCAATCATCCTACTAATCTTTGTTACCTGCAAGTTACCCATAGGGAAGGCAACGTTTTCAAGCAGAAGGGGTGAGATACACGATCAATAATAAATATATATAATTCATCAAATCGATGAAACAACAACATCTTACAACAGGCATTATTTAATTCATATATAATGTGAATAAATGTACACATGTATAGCAACATAATTATCTTCAACAACATTAAACAACAACAACAACAATGTCATTATCAGCAATGAACACCCACGACATGACCGACGACAACGACTACGACAATGCGACATCGACAACGACAAATGCATTATGCATGTGGTACCATTTTACGCGCGTTGAATGCTAAGCATTCCAGGGCATAAGCTCCCAACAGTTGGATGGTTAAAGCATCCCAGGGCATGAGCCCCCAACAGGTGAATGATGAACATTCCAGGGCATAAGCCCCCAATGGGTGTGAATGCTAAGCATTCCAGGGCATAAGCCCCCAACAGTTATGAGTATGCAAATGGACTCGACTTGTGTATATCAACATACAACTAAAACCACATCTACGACAACAACATATGTGCATAATCATTTATGATACACTCCACAACTTAGTCAAAATCTGACACAACAACTCTTACGACAGAATTCATCAACATAACACACATACATTAATCAACTACATTTATATCAGACCAAAACATTCTTCAAAAACAAGCAAGTGTGATCAATAAGGCATAAGCCAAATACTCATAAAACACTTCAACTAAATCCCTAATACCTAAGTTTGAAGTTGGGAAACCAACCATAAGTTTCGGACTAACTCAGAATTAGTTATGCTAAGTTTTCTTAAAATTTTCTGAATACTCTCTTGGACTATTTTTGTCATAACTCAAAATCTAAAAATAGTTTACACGTCAAAGCAAGGCCATTAGAAAGCTAACTCAATTATCTACAACTTTCATGTTTACACCGAAAGCTAATTCAAAACAGAAACGTGTGAAAAAGACACAAGAACGCGAAACCTGTTGCTTGATATGGTAATAGTCTTTCAAATGCATATTTTGAATTCCATTCCTTTTGAAGCTTAATACCGGTAGACACAGTTGCCTAACTGTACGAGGTAGTGGAGTAGAGGAAATAGAGTTCGTACACACGTACTCTATACTATACTGCATTCTTTGTCGTTGAGCATCCCACGCTCAAGTTGACTTTGAAGCTAGCCGTTACTCCAAATGAGAGTTTCTTGTGCATCGTAATGCCTTTAGAAAACCTTCTAAGAAGATCTTCAGATTACAGGCTTCAGACTCACTGTAGCACTCTTGCTTCTGATGATCTTCAAACTCTCTTGGTCTTCAGGTTCTGATAGTCTTCAGACTCTCTTGAACTTCAGGTTTTGATACTCTTCAGACTCTCTTGAACTTCAGGATCTGATACTCTTCAGACTCTCTTGAACTTTAGGTTCTGATAATCTTCAGACTCTTCAGATCGTCAGAATCACAAGCAACAAGCTTCTCTTGGTCTTGCTCTCAGAATGTTCAAACAGAATACTTTCTAAGATACAAATCTTGATTAATATCCTGCATACTTAAACAAATATTAGCATATCCAATTGACAATTTTTATTACCTTATTATCATCAAAACTCAAAACGTGGTATTTCTGAAAACCTTTGTTCCAACACATTAAATTATTATTATATCTGAAAATTGGGTTCTAAATATTATCAATCAAATAATCAAGCACTTATAATTTTTCTGGTCAAAAAACAAAAGCACTTTAAATTTTTTATTAATAAACTCCCCGCAATTGGTTTATTAATATACTATAAATATATAATACCATAAAAAATTATTATTTATACCATTTTCTTTATTTGAAGAATTCTTATTTATACTATATTATACTATTAATATATGATATTTAAAACTAACGGATCCTTTTAAAAAGATAAATAACTAATGGTAAAATGAAATCCTCTGGGAATATATTTATGTGAAAGAATATATAGAGAGAAGAGGTGTGATACATCCGTTCTAAAACAATAAGATTTTTGATACATAAGAAAATATCATACCAGATGTGTCATTTAAATTATTTACAAATTCTAAATTTATAAATTGAATGCCATAAATTCAGTTGCTTTTTTACATCCTACTTGGATGGTATGTCAATAATGTTATATTTTATAGCTCAAATGCCAGTTGGAAATTAGTCAGCATACACCAAATATCATCTAGAAATCAAACCATGCATATCAAATTAGTCTATATAATCAAAATTTAACGAGACATTATTCACAACAAGAAATAGCACAACAATCAACTTTATTTTTTCAATTTTCTTTGTCCTTTACCCTTGTCACAACCATGGCTAGAAGTAAGGTTAAACTTTCCTTCATTGTCACTGATGCTAATAGGGAAGAAACATACAAGAAAAGGAAGAAGGGTCTATTCAAAAAGGTTGTTGAGCTTAGCACCCTATGTGGTATTGAGGCTTGTGCTATAGTGTATGGCCCTTGTGAGAGTTCTGCATTTCTTTGATTATGTTTTGTATTCGTATTTGTATTATGTATATATTTTTGAGTATAAATGTCCATCTAACAATTCTGATTTCTAAGACTCCTTGAATATATTTTCCTTTTTGGAACAAGATGGATATTCTTCCAGAAGCTAAATGTTGAGTCAGATTGAAGAAAAGAAAACATTATTACTGAAGATTGAAAAATGTTGGAAAAAAGCTACTTAACATCTGAAGAAGTCTCAAGAAAATTTCAAGAAAAAAGAGTTGAGATATAAAAAACATATAGATACAACAATGAAGCCTTTGGCCGAGGCATTGGTACAAAATCCAAAGATTGGGTCACCGATGCTAGACTTAGGAGATTGATGTGATTTATTTTCTATGCTTTTGTTCATTGAGCGTAGAGCTTTGGTGGCCTGTGGCATAGAAAATAAAACACACCAATCTCCTAAGTCTAGCATAGGTGTCCCAATCTCTGGATTTTGTACCAATGCCTCGGCCAAAGGCTTCATTGTTGTATCTATATGTTTTTTATATCTCAACTCTTTTTTCTTGGACTTTTCTTGAGACTTCTTCAGATGTTTAGTAGCTTTTTTTCTACCTTTTTCAATCTTCAGTAGTAATGTTTTCTTTTCTTTAATCTGATTCAACATTTAGCTTCTGGAGGAATATCCATCTTGTTCCCACAAGGAAAATATATGCAAGGATTCCTAGAAATCAGAATTGTTAGATGGATATTTATACTAAAAAACCTATACATAATACAAATATGAATATAAAACATAATCAACATAATCTATGATTGGCCATGAGAGTTTTTTGATACATAGGGTTCTGAAGCTGAAGAGAAATTGAAGGAAAAAAAAACAAAAGATGACAATTGTAACGCCCTAGTTGTTATTTATTTAATTTCAGTTGATTTTAATAAGTTTATGTGATTTTAAATAATTTATGTTTATTTTTGGTGTGTTATATATTTTATTATATAGTTATTTTGATTATTTAATTAAAATAGGTGAGAATTATAATTATTAGAAGGTTGGGGATTAAAATGAATTATTTAATAATTTAATAGGAGTTATTTATAATTAAGGAGAAGTTAATAGGTTTTAATAGGAAATAGAAGGAAAGAAAGAGTCAGAACCAGTTTTACGTAGAAACAGTGAGAAAACAAGAAAAGGGGGAAAAACCTAGAAGAAGAGAGAAGAAGCAAGAGGAGAGAAGAACGCTGCTTTTAATTCAGGAAGATAATCTAAGGTAAGGGTGAGACTAACTTTCAATGATTATAGTTTACATAATTCTGAAATTGAATTTAACATGTTTTGTTGAAAATTGTTGTGGAGAAATTACGTTTTTAAGTTAAATTAGAATTGTCAAAAACATAGGTAATCCGTTGAATTGATGTAAAAAGTGATGTTTAGGTTGTAGATTATCAGTAGGCAATGTTTCCTAACAATTTTGGGATTTGGGATGTCGAAATTTGGGTTTTTGGGTGAAAAATGGTGTAAAAATCGTAACAACAGGGGAAAACTCGCTAGAAACTCGCTATTGGCGAAATCTGTCTGGAACATTTTCGCTATTAGCCAGAATTTCGCTATTAGCGAAATTGCACTGTGACAGCTTTCTCTGTTTCGCGTTCTTGCGTCTTTTTAACCCGTTTCTGTTTTGAATTAGCTTTCGGTGTAAACATGAAAGTTGTAGATAATTGAGTTAGCTTTCTAATTGCCTTGGTTTGACGTGTAAAGGATTTTTAGATTTTGAGTTATGATGAAAATAGTCCAAGTGGGTACTTAGAAAATTTTAAGAAAACTTAGCATAACTAATTCTGAGTTAGTCCAAAACTTATGGTTGGTTTCCCAACTTCAAACTTAGGTATTAGAGATTTAGTTGAAGTGTTTTATGAGTATTTGACTTATGGCTTATTGATCACACTTGCTTCTTTTTGAAGAATGTTTTGGTCTGATAGGAATGTAGTTGATTAATGTATATGTGTTATGTTGATGAATTCTGTCGTAAGAGTTGTTGTGTCAGATTTTGACTAAGTTATGGAGTGTGTCATAAATGATTAGGCACATATGTTGTTGTCGTAGACGTTGTCGAGTTGTATGCAGATATACACTAGTGAGTCCATTCATACTCATACCTTGCTGAGGGCTCATGCCCTGGAGTGTTTTCACTCAACCGTTGAGGGCTTATGCCCTGGAGTGTTTAACACTCAATCGTTGAGGGCTTATGCCCTGGAATGTTATTTCATTCAATTGTTGGGGGCTTATGCCCCGGAATGCTTAGCATTCAACGCGCGTAAAATGGTACCACATGCATTTGCATTAGTCGCATTGTTGTCGTTGTAGCTGTTGTCGTTGTTGTTGTTGTAGGTTGAGTTGTCAGTGTCGTTGTCGATGATGTTGTTGAATTGTTCATTATAATTGATAATTGATTATTCATTATACTGATGTTGTTGAATTTAATTGATGAATTATGATATCTATTGTTGTTTGTGAATCTCACCCCTTCTGCTGGAATTGCCGCCTTGTGGGAGAGTGCAGGTAACGAAGATTAGTAGAGATGTCGGCTCAAAGTGTCTTAGGGCTCTGATACGTAACGGGACGGGAATTGTTGCTTGTTTTCTCTTTCCTTACGTATTAATAATGATTTATGAAACTTTTGATGAGGCCTGTGTGCCAAAGACTTGTTTAGTTGTTTTAAACTAATTCCGCTGCGAAGTTTTGGAGTTAATTATTATTGACTATTTTATTGGAGAATATTTATTCATCCGTTAATTTGGAGATTTTATTTGAATGAAAATGTAGCATTCCGTTTTTGGTGAAAAACTCTGATTTAATTTGTTAATTAATAATTGTTGGGCGAACGGGGTGTTACAACAATACTCATAACTCATTGTCTTAATGAGGGAAAGGTTGTGGCAGACAATATGTCGACAAATGATTTGAGTTAGCTTTTTTGGCTGATTGACCATAACTTGAAGGATGTTGGTAGACATTTGGAAGTGTTTGGATGTCAAAGTCAAATTCAAAACCAAGTTCAACTCAAAATGGGGGCAACAATACCACCACCAACTCTAGCAGCATCTAGGAGTGAAGAAATGACAATTATGCAAACTCAATTATTGATGGACTCAGTGGTGGTTGCTAATGTGCAAGACACGGTGCCATTTGGTAAGGTCAATTCTAGAGTTTGGCCTGAATTATTACCTTGAAGGAAATGATGTATTTGTTTTGTATTCATTTCTCAATTTAGTCCCAATTTTTTATTTTATGGTGAATTACTTTTTAAACAATTTTTAGGCGTGTTTAAAGATATACAATGGTAACTCATTACTGTGTAATCTTTGCATGTTTATTTCCTATCCGTTGTTTAGGCGCCGGGTGTTTATTTCTTATTGCTTAGATTCTATGTACAAGTTTACTTGCATAAAAATCCTATTGGTGTTAGCTTTCAATACTTTGGTCGTAATCACAGATTTTAACTACTAACATAACTTGTTAATAACTAACATTTACTGAGTGAATCATCTCATATTATGCAGCCCATGCAAAAAAAAATAAAAAATCTTTTGTGCCAGAGAAAAAATATTCTTTGTTGGATAGTTAAATATAAGTTATTTTTAGATTTAGTCACACAGAAATACATGTTTATAAGTAAGCAAATTGAATGTCACTTCTTACTTGGAGAGACTATCATGTTATAAAAATAAAAAGGAAGGGTTGTGGAAATTGAGTGTATTCTTTTAAATAATGGATATTGGATATGATGTATTCATGGTCAAATTTGATAATGTAGTTGATTGTAGTACAAGTTTATTCATGGTCAAGTTTTATAATACTTTACTTACAAGGAAACTCCTAAACACAATTTAAAAAAAATGACACTAATATAGGAGACTCGAGACCAGAGATTGGCAAGGGTTCTTTCACAACAAAGCTAAAGATAAAAAATCAAAAGATATGAACAACATCTAATTAATCTAACAAAAAACATTATCAAAACCTATACTAGGAGCCAATCCACACTCTCTTTGCCAATTTTTTTTAATAAAATATAATACTGGGCTCATAATTTCGTTTTGTGAAAAGTTTTCAAAAGAAAAATACTTACTCTGATTTCAAATTAAAGACGATCGTGAATTTATTTATTACAAGGCTTGAGTTGTTTAAAAAAAGAGACACAATTTTTGTTGTTAACAGTCGGGGCATTGAAGGGCTTTAGTCCTATTTTCATCCAAAACAAAATAAAATTACAAAATTTTAAAAAAAGTAATTATGATTAAGATCATGTGTTTGAAAGGTTATGATTGATAGAGAAAACAAAATAGAATTTCATTGATTTTGTATATGCGTTAAATTATTATTATATCTGAAAATTGGGTTCTAAAGATTATCAATCAAATAATCAAACACTTATAATTTTTCTGGTCAAAAAACAAAAGCACTTTAAATTTTTTATTAATAAACTCCCCGCAATTTGTTTATTAATATACTATAAATATATAATACCATAAAAAATTATTATTTATACCATTTTCTTTATTTGAAGAATTCTTATTTATACCATATTATACAATTAATATATGATATTTAAAACTAACAGATCCTTTTAAAAAGATAAATAACTAATGGTAAAATGAAATCCTCTTGGTATATATTTATGTGAAAGAATATATAGAGAGAAGAGGTGTGATACATCCGTTCTAAAATAATAAGAAAATATCATACCAGCTGTGTCATTTAAATTATTTACAAATTCAAAATTTATAAATTGAATGCCATAATTTTAGTTGCTGTTTTACATCCTACTTGGATGGTATGTCAATAATGTTATATTTTATAGCTCAAATGCCAGTTGGAAATTAGTCAGCATATACCAAATATCATCTAGAAATCAAACCATGCATATCAATTTGGACTATATAAACAAAAATTAACGAGACATTATTCACAACAAGAAATACCACAACAATCAACTTTATTTTTTCAATTTTCTTTGTCCTTTAGCCTTGTCACAACCATGGCTAGAAGTAAGGTTAAACTTTCCTTCATTGTCACTGATGCTTAGGGAAGCAACATACAAGAATAAGAAGAAGGGTCTATTCAAAAAGGTTATTGAGCTTAGCACCCTATGTGGTATTGAGGCTTGTGCTATAGTGTATGGCCCTTGTGAGAGTTCTGCATTTCTTTGATTATGTTTTGTATTCGTATTTGTATTATGTATATTTTGAGTATAAATGTCCATCTAACAATTCTGATTTCTAGGAATCCTTGAATATATTTTCCTTGTGGGAACAAGATGGATATTCTTCCAGAAGCTAAATGTTGAGTCAGATTGAAGAAAAGAAAACATTACTACTGAAGATTGAAAAAGGTTGGAAAAAAGCAACTTAACATCTGAAGAAGTCTCAAGAAAATTTCAAGAAAAAAGAGTTGAGATATAAAAAACATATAGATACAACAATGAAGCCTTTGGCCGAGGCATTGGTACAAAATCCAAAGATTGGGTCACCGATGCTAGACTTAGGAGATTGATGTGATTTATTTTCTATGCTTTTGTTCATTGAGCGTAGAGCTTTGGTGGCCTGTGGCATAGAAAATAAAACAAACCAATCTCCTAAGTCTAGCATAGGTGTCCCAATCTCTGGATTTTGTACCAATGTCTCGGCCAAAGGCTTCATTGTTGTATCTATATGTTTTTTATATCTCAACTCTTTTTTCTTGGACTTTTCTTGAGACTTCTTCAGATGTTTAGTAGGTTTTTTTCTACCTTTTTCAATCTTCAGTAGTAATGTTTTCTTTTCTTTAATCTCATTCAACATTTAGCTTCTGGAGGAATATCCATCTTGTTCCCACAAGGAAAATATATGCAAGGATTCCTAGAAATCAGAATTGTTAGATGGATATTTATACTAAAAAACCTATACATAATAAAAATATGAATATAAAACATAATCAACATAATCTATGATTGGCCATGAGAGTTTTTTGATACATAGGGTTCTGAAGACTGAAGAGAAATTGAAGAAAAAAAAACAAAAGATGACAATACTCATAACTCAATGTCTTAATGAGGGAAAGGTTGTGGCAGACAATATGTGCACAAATGATTTGAGTTATGTTTTTTGGCTGATTGACCATAACTTGAAGGATGTTGGTAGACGTTTGGAAGTGTTTGGATGTCAAAGTCAAATTCAAAACCAAGTTCAACTCAAAATGGGGGCAACAATACCACCACCAACTCTAGCAGCATCTAGGAGTGAAGAAATGGCAATTATGCAAACTCAATTATTGATGAACTCAGTGGTGGTTGGTAATGTGCAAGACACTGTGTAATCTTTGCATGTTTATTTCCTATCCATTGTTTAGGCTCCGGGTGTTTATTTCTTATTGCTTAGATTCTATGTACAAGTTTACTTGCATAAAAATCCTATTGGTGTGTAGCTTTCAATACTTTGGTCGTAATCACTAATTTTAGCTACTAACATAACTTGTTAATAACTAACATTTATTGAGTGGATCATCTCATATTATGCAGCCCATGCAAAAAAAAAGAAAAATCTTTTGTGTTAGAGAAAAAATATTCTTTGTTGGATAGTTAAATATAAGTTATTTTTAGATTTAGGCACACAGAAATACATGTTTATTGTAACGCCCTAGTTGTTGATTATTTTATTTCAGTTGATTTTAATAAGTTTTTATGATTTTAAATAATTATGTTTATTTTTGGTGTGTTATATATTTTATTATATAGTTATTTTCATTATTTAATTAAAATAGGCAAGAATTATAATTATTAGAAGGTTGGGGATTAAAATGAATTATTTAATAATTTAATAGGAGTTAATTAGAATTAAGGAGAAGTTAATAGGTATTAATAAGGGAAGAAAGAGTCAGAACCAGTTTTACGTAGAAACAGTGAGAAAAACAAGAAAAAGGGGGAAAAACCTAGAAGAAGAGAGAAGAAGCAAGAGGAGAGAAGAACGCTGCTTTAATTCAGGAAGATAATCTAAGGTAAGGGTGGGATTCCTTTCACTAATAATGTATATAATTCTGAAAATTGTGAATTTTGGTGTTCTTGGTTTTCTAGGTCTTAGAAGTTTTGGGTAATTTCTAAAATGGATGAATTGTGTTGTTGATTGCCTATTTCAGTGTTGTTTTGTTGCCTATGTTGTATACTGAATCCATAAACATCTGTGCTTACACGTTTGGGGTAATCAGGGATCAAAATTGGGTTTTTGGATGATTTAGGGTTAGAGAATTCGAGGATTTACCCTGCCCAGACAACCGTTCGCTTAAGCGAAGAACTTCCCGTCGCTTAAGCGACCATTCAAAGTAGTTGCCCAGAACTTAGTTGAGGCTGTTCGCTTGAGCGAGCCTTGAGCGAACTCGTAAGCGAAGTCACCTTTCCTCTCGGCGTTTTGCTCGCTTAAGCGAAGAGGCCTTCGCTTAAGCGAAGAAGGCTTTTAACAGCCGCATTGTGACCTTAGTTCAAACTTAAGGAGGCATGTCCGGGTATTCCAAAATGCTTAGGTTGAGCTGTATAACCCCTGACTAAGTATTAAACCTTATATAAACTTCTTGTTGCTTGAAAATGAATGATTTAAGTGAAATTGTGCACTATTTGGTGAATCTTGTTGCAAGGACTTGGTCGTGTCCTATTCAGTTGTAGTCGTACGGTATGTCATAGTTGATTATGCATGCTAGATGTTGATGTTGTTGTTGAGTTGTATGCAGATATACACTATTGAGTCCATTTCATACTCATACATTGTTGAGGGCTCATGCCCTGGAGTGTTTACACTCAATCGTTGAGGGCTTATGCCCTGGTGTGTTTAACACTCAATCGTTGAGGGCTTATGCCCTGGAATGTTATTTCATTCAAACTGTTGGGGGCTTATGCCCCGGAATGCTTAGCATTCAACGCGCGTAGAATGGTACCACATGCATGATGCATTTGTCGTTGTCGATGTCGCATTGTCGTAGTCGTTGCGTCGGTCATGTCGTTGGTGTTCATTGCTGATAATGACATTGTTGTTGTTGTTGTTGTTGTTGTTGTTGTTTAATGTTGTTGAAGATAATTACGTTGCTATTACATATGTGTATATTATTCGCATTATATATGAATTGAATAATGCCTGTTGTAAGATGTTGTTGTTTCATTGATTTGATGGAGTATATATATTTATTATTGATCGTGTATCTCACCCCTTCTGCTGGAATTGCCGCCTTGTGGGCAAATGCAGGTAGCGAAGATTAGTAGAGATGTCGGCTCAAGTGTCTTAGGGCTCTGATACGTAACGGGATGGGATTATGTTGCTTGTTTTCTCTTTCCTTACGTAATAATTTTGATTTAATGAAACCTTTGATGAGGCCTGCGCGCCAAAGATTATTTAGTTGCTTTAAAATAATTCCGCTGCGAAGTTTTGAAGTTAATTATTATTGACTATTTCATTGGAGAATATTTATTCATCCGTTAATTTTGGAGAATTTATTTGAACGAAAATGTAGCATTCCGTTTTTGGTGAAAAACTCTGATTTAATTTGTTAATTAATACTGTTGGGAGAACGGGGTGTTACAATTGGTATCAGAGCAGGTCGGTCTGTCTGGCCAAGTAGTAGAGTCGAGTCGAGCCTAATAGAGTCGTGTGACAATTTTGTATTGTCCTTGATGTCCTGGTTGTTGTTGTAGTGTAGATTTTCGCAATGGCTGGAAGGAATGATGTTGCACTTGCTGCTGCCTTGCAAGCAATGGCTCAAGCTGTGGGTCAACAGAATAATGCTGGTGGTAACGACGGTGTTCGCATGTTGGAAACCTTCCTGAGGAACCATCCACCAACGTTCAAGGGTAGGTATAACCCTGATGGGGAGCAGACATGGTTGAAGGAGATTGAAAAAATCTTCAGAGTGATGCAATGCACTGATGTTCAGATGGTACGATTTGGCACACATATGCTGGCTGAGGAGGCTGATGATTGGTGGGTGAGTGTGCAACCAGTGCTAGGTAATGGAGGAGCTGTGATCACTTGGGCTGTGTTCAGAAGAGAGTTTCTGAATAGATATTTCCCGGAAGATGTCCGAGGCAAGAAGGAGATTGAATTTCTGGAACTGAAGCAAGGTGATATGTCAGTAACAGAGTATGCAGCCAAGTTTGTCGAATTGGCAAAGTTTTACCCGCACTACACTCCTGAGACTGCTGAGTTCTCTAAGTGTATCAAGTTTGAGAATGGTCTGCGTGCTGAGATTAAGCGGGCCATTGGTTATCAGAAGATCCGCAATTTTTCTGAATTGGTGAGTAGCTGCAGGATTTTTGAAGTTGGCACTTCCTCTGACACAGTTGACCTGTAAGGGTAAAGCTTTTGTGTGGGATGCTAGGTGTGAGAATAGTTTCAATGAATTGAAGCAACGGTTGACGACTGCTCCGATTTTGATTTTACCGAAGTCAGATGAACCTTTTGTTGTTTATTGTGATGCGTCCAAGTTGGGCTTAGGTGGTGTACTTATGCAAGATGGTAAGGTAGTAGCTTATGCTTCGAGGCAGTTGAGGATACATGAGAAGAACTATCCTACACATGATTTAGAATTGGCTGCTGTAGTTTTTGTGTTAAAAATTTGGAGGCATTATCTGTACGGTTCCAGATTTGAGGTGTTCAGTGATCATAAGAGTTTGAAATACTTGTTTGATCAGAAGGAGTTGAATATGAGGCAGAGAAGATGGCTCGAGTTGTTGAAGGACTATGATTTTAGTTTGAATTACCATCCGGGAAAAGCTAATGTGGTTGCAGATGCCTTGAGCAGAAAGACGTTGCACATGTCTGCTATGATGATAAAAGAGTTCGAGTTACTTGAGCAAATTAGAGACTTGAGCTTAGTTTGCGAATTGGCACCTCAGAGCGTACAGTTGGGTATGTTGAAGATCAATAATGAATTCTTGAATAGTATCAAGGAAGCGCAGGAAGCTGATGTTAAGTTTGTAGACTTGATGGTTGCTAGTAATGAAGCGGAAGGTAGTGATTTCCAGGTTGATGATAAAGGTGTGTTAAGATTCCGAGGCAGAATTTGTATTTCTGATAAGGACGAGTTGAAAAAGATGATTTTGGAAGAAAGTCACAGGAGTAGCTTAAGTATTCATCCGGGAGCTACGAAGATGTACCACGACTTGAAGAAGATGTTCTGGTGGTCTGGATTGAAGCGAGATGTCACGCAATTTGTTTATGCATGTTTAACTTGTCAGAAATCTAAAGTTGAACATCAGAAGCCTGCAGGATTGTTGACACCATTAGATGTGCCTGAATGGAAGTGGGATAGCATATCCATGGATTTTGTGACGAGTTTACCAAATACTCAAAGAGGGCATGATGCCATTTGGGTTATTGTCGATAGGTTGACGAAGTCAGCACATTTTATTCCGATCAATATTAGTTATCCGGTAGCTCAGTTGGCAGAGATTTACATTCATAATATTGTAAAGTTGCATGGTGTTCCGTCAAGCATTGTGTCGGATAGAGATCCGAGGTTCACTTCGAGGTTTTGGAAGAGCTTGCAAGAGGCTTTGGGTTCTAAATTGAAGTTGAGTTCGGCTTATCATCCTCAAACAGATGGTCAGTCGGAGAAGACGATTCAGTCGTTGGAAGATTTGTTAAGAGTGTGTGTACTTGAGCAAGGTGGAGCTTGGGATAATCATCTACCGTTGATTGAGTTCACGTACAACAACAGTTACCATTCGAGTATTGGTATGGCACCATTCGAAGCTTTGTATGGTCGGAGGTGCAGAACCCCTTTATGTTGGTTTGAGACTGGTGAAAGTGTGGTGTTGGGACCAGAGATTGTTCAGCAGACTATAGAGAAGGTCAAGTTGATAAGAGAACAGATGAAAGCGTCGCAGAGTAGACAGAAGAGTCACCACGACAAGCGTAGAAAGGATCTTGAGTTTCAGGAGGGAGACCATGTGTTCTTGAGAGTCACTCCCATGACAGGTGTAGGTCGTGCGTTGAAGTCGAAGAAGTTGACTCCGAAGTTTATTGGTCCGTATCAGATATCTGAGAGGATTGGAACGGTGGCATATAGAGTGGGTTTGCCACCACATCTTTCGAACCTGCATGATGTGTTTCATGTGTCGCAGTTGCGGAAGTACGTAGCGGACCCTTCGCATGTCATACCGAGGGATGATGTGCAGGTTAGAGACAACCTTACGGTGGAAACCTTACCGTTGAGAATTGATGATCGCAAGGTGAAGAAGTTGAGAGGCAAAGAGATACCTCTAGTGAGAGTAGTCTGGGGTGGAGTAACTGGTGAAAGCTTGACTTGGGAGCTGGAGAGTAAGATGCTAGAGTCTTATCCTGATTTGTTTGCTTGAGGTAATATTTCGAGGACGAAATTCTTTTAAGTGGGGGAGAGTTGTAACGCCCTAGTTGTTGATTATTTTATTTCAGTTGATTTTAATAAGTTTTTATGATTTTAAATAATTATGTTGATTTTTGGTGTGTTATATATTTTATTATATAGTTATTTTCATTATTTAATTAAAATAGGCAAGAATTATAATTATTAGAAGGTTGGGGATTAAAATGAATTATTTAATAATTTAATAGGAGTTAATTAGAATTAAGGAGAAGTTAATAGGTATTAATAAGGGAAGAAAGAATCAGAACCAGTTTTACGTAGAAACAGTGAGAAAAACAAGAAAAAGGGGGAAAAACCTAGAAGAAGAGAGAAGAAGCAAGAGGAGAGAAGAACGCTGCTTTAATTCAGGAAGATAATCTAAGGTAAGGGTGGGATTCCTTTCACTAATAATGTATATAATTCTGAAAATTGTGAATTTTGGTGTTCTTGGTTTTCTAGGTTTTAGAAGTTTTGGGTAATTTCTAAAATGGATGAATTTTGTTGTTGATTGCCTATTTCAGTGTTGTTTTGTTGCCTATGTTGTATACTGAATCCATAAACATCTGTGCTTACACGTTTGGGGTAATTAGGGATCAAAATTGGGTTTTTGGATGATTTAGGGTTAGAGAATTCGAGGATTTACCCTGCCCAGACAACCGTTCGCTTAAGCGAAGAACTTCCCGTCGCTTAAGCGACCATTCAAAGTAGTTGCCCAGAACTTAGTTGAGGCTGTTCGCTTGAGCGAGCCTTGAGCGAACTCATAAGCGAAGTCACCTTTCCTCTCGGCGTTTTGCTCGCTTAAGCGAAGAGGCCTTCGCTTAAGCGAAGAAGGCTTTTAACAGCCGCATTGTGACCTTAGTTCAAACTTAAGGAGGCCTGTCCGGGTATTCCAAAATGCTTAGGTTGAGCTGTATAACCCCTGACTAAGTATTAAACCTTATAGAAACTTCTTGTTGCTTGAAAATGAATGATTTAAGTGAAATTGTGCACTATTTGGTGAATCTTGTTGCAAGGACTTGGTCGTGTCCTATTCAGTTGTAGTCGTACGGTATGTCATAGTTGATTATGCATGCTAGATGTTGATGTTGTTGTTGAGTTGTATGCAGATATACACTATTGAGTCCATTTCATACTCATACATTGTTGAGGGCTCATGCCCTGGAGTGTTTACACTCAATCGTTGAGGGCTTATGCCCTGGAGTGTTTATCACTCAATCGTTGAGGGCTTATGCCCTGGAATGTTATTTCATTCAAACTGTTGGGGGCTTATGCCCCGGAATGCTTAGCATTCAACGCGCGTAGAATGGTACCACATGCATGATGCATTTGTCGTTGTCGATGTCGCATTGTCGTAGTCGTTGTCGTCAGTCATGTCGTTGGTGTTCATTGCTGATAATGACATTGTTGTTGTTGTTGTTGTTGTTGTTGTTTAATGTTGTTGAAGATAATTACGTTGCTATTACATATGTGTATATTATTCGCATTATATATGAATTGAATAATGCCTGTTGTAAGATGTTGTTGTTTCATTGATTTGATGGAGTATATATATTTATTATTGATCGTGTATCTCACCCCTTCTGCTGGAATTGCCGCCTTGTGGGCAAGTGCAGGTAGCGAAGATTAGTAGAGATGTCGGCTCAAGTGTCTTAGGGCTCTGATACGTAACGGGATGGGATTATGTTGCTTGTTTTCTCTTTCCTTACGTAATAATTTTGATTTAATGAAACCTTTGATGAGGCCTGCGCGCCAAAGATTATTTAGTTGCTTTAAAATAATTCCGCTGCGAAGTTTTGAAGTTAATTATTATTGACTATTTCATTGGAAAATATTTATTCATCCGTTAATTTTGGAGAATTTATTTGAACGAAAATGTAGCATTCCGTTTTTGGTGAAAAACTCTGATTTAATTTGTTAATTAATACTGTTGGGAGAACGGGGTGTTACAATTGGTATCAGAGCAGGTCGGTCCGTCCGGCCAAGTAGTAGAGTCGAGTCGAGCCTAGTAGAGTCGTGTGACAATTTTGTATTGTCCTTGATGTCCTGGTTGTTGTTGTAGTGTAGATTTTCGCAATGGCTGGAAGGAATGATGTTATACTTGCTGCTGCCTTGCAAGCAATGGCTCAAGCTATGGGTCAACAGAATAATGCTGGTGGTAACGACGGTGTTCGCATGTTGGAAACCTTCCTGAGGAACCATCCACCAACGTTCAAGGGTAGGTATGACCCTGATGGGGCGCAGACATGGTTGAAGGAGATTGAATGAATCTTCAGAGTGATGCAATGCACTGATGTTCAGATGGTACGATTTGGCACACATATGCTGGCTGCGGAGGCTGATGATTGGTGGGTGAGTGTGCAACCAGTGCTAGGTAATGGAGGAGCTGTGATCACTTGGGCTGTGTTCAGAAGAGAGTTTCTGAATAGATATTTCCCGGAAGATGTCCGAGGCAAGAAGGAGATTGAATTTCTGGAACTGAAGCAAGGTGATATGTCAGTAACAGAGTATGCAGCCAAGTTTGTCGAATTGGCAAAGTTTTACCCGCACTACACTCCTGAGACTGCTGAGTTCTCTAAGTGTATCAAGTTTGAGAATGGTCTGCGTGCTGAGATTAAGCGGGCCATTGGTTATCAGAAGATCCGCAATTTTTCTGAATTGGTGAGTAGCTGCAGGATTTTTGAAGTTGGCACTTCCTCTGACACAGTTGACCTGTAAGGGTAAAGCTTTTGTGTGGGATGCTAGGTGTGAGAATAGTTTCAATGAATTGAAGCAACGGTTGACGACTGCTCCGATTTTGATTTTACCGAAGTCAGATGAACCTTTTGTTGTTTATTGTGATGCGTCCAAGTTGGGCTTAGGTGGTGTACTTATGCAAGATGGTAAGGTAGTAGCTTATGCTTCGAGGCAGTTGAGGATACATGAGAAGAACTATCCTACACATGATTTAGAATTGGCTGCTGTAGTTTTTGTGTTAAAAATTTGGAGGCATTATCTGTACGGTTCCAGATTTGAGGTGTTCAGTGATCATAAGAGTTTGAAATACTTGTTTGATCAGAAGGAGTTGAATATGAGGCAGAGAAGATGGCTCGAGTTGTTGAAGGACTATGATTTTAGTTTGAATTACCATCCGGGTAAAGCTAATGTGGTTGCAGATGCCTTGAGCAGAAAGACGTTGCACATGTCTGCTATGATGATAAAAGAGTTCGAGTTACTTGAGCAATTTAGAGACTTGAGCTTAGTTTGCGAATTGGCACCTCAGAGCGTACAGTTGGGTATGTTGAAGATCAATAATGAATTCTTGAATAGTATCAAGGAAGCGCAGGAAGCTGATGTTAAGTTTGTAGACTTGATGGTTGCTAGTAATGAAGCGGAAGGTAGTGATTTCCAGGTTGATGATAAAGGTGTGTTAAGATTCCGAGGCAGAATTTGTATTTCTGATAAGGACGAGTTGAAAAAGATGATTTTGGAAGAAAGTCACAGGAGTAGCTTAAGTATTCATCCGGGAGCTACGAAGATGTACCACGACTTGAAGAAGATGTTCTGGTGGTCTGGATTGAAGCGAGATGTCGCGCAATTTGTTTATGCATGTTTAACTTGTCAGAAATCTAAAGTTGAACATCAGAAGCCTGCAGGATTGTTGACACCATTAGATGTGCCTGAATGGAAGTGGGATAGCATATCCATGGATTTTGTGACGAGTTTACCAAATACTCAAAGAGGGCATGATGCCATTTGGGTTATTGTCGATAGGTTGACGAAGTCAGCACATTTTATTCCGATCAATATTAGTTATCCGGTAGCTCAGTTGGCAGAGATTTACATTCATAATATTGTAAAGTTGCATGGTGTTCCGTCAAGCATTGTGTCGGATAGAGATCCGAGGTTCACTTCGAGGTTTTGGAAGAGCTTGCAAGAGGCTTTGGGTTCTAAATTGAAGTTGAGTTCGGCTTATCATCCTCAAACAGATGGTCAGTCGGAGAAGACGATTCAGTCGTTGGAAGATTTGTTAAGAGTGTGTGTACTTGAGCAAGGTGGAGCTTGGGATAGTCATCTACCGTTGATTGAGTTCACGTACAACAGCAGTTACCATTCGAGTATTGGTATGGCACCATTCGAAGCTTTGTATGGTCGGAGGTGCAGAACCCCTTTATGTTGGTTTGAGACTGGTGAAAGTGTGGTGTTGGGACCAGAGATTGTTCAGCAGACTACAGAGAAGGTCAAGTTGATAAGAGAACAGATGAAAGCGTCGCAGAGTAGACAGACGAGTCACCACGACAAGCGTAGAAAGGATCTTGAGTTTCAGGAGGGAGACCATGTGTTCTTGAGAGTCACTCCCATGACAGGTGTAGGTCGTGCGTTGAAGTCGAAGAAGTTGACTCCGAAGTTTATTGGTCCGTATCAGATATCTGAGAGGATTGGAACGGTGGCATATAGAGTGGGTTTGCCACCACATCTTTCGAATCTGCATGATGTGTTTCATGTGTCGCAGTTGCGGAAGTACGTAGCGGACCCTTCGCATGTCATACCGAGGGATGATGTGCAGGTTAGAGACAACCTTACGGTGGAAACCTTACCGTTGAGAATTGATGATCGCAAGGTGAAGAAGTTGAGAGGCAAAGAGATACCTCTAGTGAGAGTAGTCTGGGGTGGAGTAACTGGTGAAAGCTTGACTTGGGAGCTGGAGAGTAAGATGCTAGAGTCTTATCCTGATTTGTTTGCTTGAGGTAATATTTCGAGGACGAAATTCTTTTAAGTGGGGGAGAGTTGTAACGCCCTAGTTGTTGATTATTTTATTTCAGTTGATTTTAATAAGTTTTTATGATTTTAAATAATTATGTTGATTTTTGGTGTGTTATATATTTTATTATATAGTTATTTTCATTATTTAATTAAAATAGGCAAGAATTATAATTATTAGAAGGTTGGGGATTAAAATGAATTATTTAATAATTTAATAGGAGTTAATTAGAATTAAGGAGAAGTTAATAGGTATTAATAAGGGAAGAAAGAATCAGAACCAGTTTTACGTAGAAACAGTGAGAAAAACAAGAAAAAGGGGGAAAAACCTAGAAGAAGAGAGAAGAAGCAAGAGGAGAGAAGAACGCTGCTTTAATTCAGGAAGATAATCTAAGGTAAGGGTGGGATTCCTTTCACTAATAATGTATATAATTCTGAAAATTGTGAATTTTGGTGTTCTTGGTTTTCTAGGTTTTAGAAGTTTTGGGTAATTTCTAAAATGGATGAATTTTGTTGTTGATTGCCTATTTCAGTGTTGTTTTGTTGCCTATGTTGTATACTGAATCCATAAACATCTGTGCTTACACGTTTGGGGTAATTAGGGATCAAAATTGGGTTTTTGGATGATTTAGGGTTAGAGAATTCGAGGATTTACCCTGCCCAGACAACCGTTCGCTTAAGCGAAGAACTTCCCGTCGCTTAAGCGACCATTCAAAGTAGTTGCCCAGAACTTAGTTGAGGCTGTTCGCTTGAGCGAGCCTTGAGCGAACTCATAAGCGAAGTCACCTTTCCTCTCGGCGTTTTGCTCGCTTAAGCGAAGAGGCCTTCGCTTAAGCGAAGAAGGCTTTTAACAGCCGCATTGTGACCTTAGTTCAAACTTAAGGAGGCCTGTCCGGGTATTCCAAAATGCTTAGGTTGAGCTGTATAACCCCTGACTAAGTATTAAACCTTATAGAAACTTCTTGTTGCTTGAAAATGAATGATTTAAGTGAAATTGTGCACTATTTGGTGAATCTTGTTGCAAGGACTTGGTCGTGTCCTATTCAGTTGTAGTCGTACGGTATGTCATAGTTGATTATGCATGCTAGATGTTGATGTTGTTGTTGAGTTGTATGCAGATATACACTATTGAGTCCATTTCATACTCATACATTGTTGAGGGCTCATGCCCTGGAGTGTTTACACTCAATCGTTGAGGGCTTATGCCCTGGAGTGTTTATCACTCAATCGTTGAGGGCTTATGCCCTGGAATGTTATTTCATTCAAACTGTTGGGGGCTTATGCCCCGGAATGCTTAGCATTCAACGCGCGTAGAATGGTACCACATGCATGATGCATTTGTCGTTGTCGATGTCGCATTGTCGTAGTCGTTGTCGTCAGTCATGTCGTTGGTGTTCATTGCTGATAATGACATTGTTGTTGTTGTTGTTGTTGTTTAATGTTGTTGAAGATAATTACGTTGCTATTACATATGTGTATATTATTCGCATTATATATGAATTGAATAATGCCTGTTGTAAGATGTTGTTGTTTCATTGATTTGATGGAGTATATATATTTATTATTGATCGTGTATCTCACCCCTTCTGCTGGAATTGCCGCCTTGTGGGCAAGTGCAGGTAGCGAAGATTAGTAGAGATGTCGGCTCAAGTGTCTTAGGGCTCTGATACGTAACGGGATGGGATTATGTTGCTTGTTTTCTCTTTCCTTACGTAATAATTTTGATTTAATGAAACCTGTGATGAGGCCTGCGCGCCAAAGATTATTTAGTTGCTTTAAAATAATTCCGCTGCGAAGTTTTGAAGTTAATTATTATTGACTATTTCATTGGAGAATATTTATTCATTCGTTAATTTTGGAGAATTTATTTGAACGAAAATGTAGCATTCCGTTTTTGGTGAAAAACTCTGATTTAATTTGTTAATTAATACTGATGGGAGAACGGGGTGTTACAATTATAAGTAAGCAAACTGAATGTCACTTCTTACTTGGGGAGACTATCATGTTATAAAAATAAAAAAGGAAGGGTTGTGGAAATTGAGTGTATTCTTTTAGATAATGGATATTGGATATGATGTATTCATGGTCAAATTTGATAATGTACTTGATTGTAGTACAAGTTTATTCATGGTCATGTTTTATAATACTTTACTTACAAGGAAACTCCTAAACACAATTTAAAAAAAATGACACTAATATAGGAGACTCGAGACCAGAGATTGGCAAGGGTTCTTTCACAACAAAGCTAAAGATAAAAAAACACAAGGTATGAACAACATCTAATTAATCTAATAAAAACATTATCAAAACCTATACTAGGAGCCAATCCACACTCTCTTTGCCAATTTTTTTTTAATAAAATATAATATTGGGCTCATAATTTCGTTTTGTGAAAAGTTTTCAAAAGAAAAATACTTACTCTGATTTCAAATTAAAGACGATCGTGAATTTATTTATTACAAGGCTTGAGTTGTTTAAAAAGAGAGACACAATTTTTGTTGTTAACAGTCGGGGCATTGAAGGCCTTTAGTCCTATTTTCATCCAAAACAAAATAAAATTACAAAATTTAAAAAAAAGTAATTATGATTAAGATCATGTGTTTGAAAGGTTATGATTGATAGAGAAAACAAAATAGAATTTCATTGATTTTGTATATGCATTAAATTATTATTATATCTGAAAATTGGGTTCTAAAGATTATCAATCAAATAATCAAGCACTTATAATTTTTCTGGTCAAAAAACAAAAGCACTTTAAATTATTTATTAATAAACTACCCGCAATTTGTTTATTAATATACTATAAATATATAATACCATAAAAAATTATTATATATACCATTTTCTTTATTTGAAGAATAATTATTTATACCATATTATACAATTAATATATGATATTTAAAACTAACAGATCCTTTTAAAAAGATAAATAACTAATGGTAAAATGAAATCCTCTTGAAATATATTTATGTGAAAGAATATATAGAGAGAAGAGGTGTGATACATCCGTTCTCAAATAATAAGAAAATATCATACCAGCTGTGTCATTTAAATTATTTACAAATTCAAAATTTATAAATTGAATGCCATAAATTCAGTTGCTTTTTTACATCATACTTGAATGGTATGTCAATAATGTTATATTTTATAGCTCAAATGCCAGTTGGAAATTAGTCAGCATATACCAAATATCATCAAGAAATCAAACCATGCATATCAAATTGGTCTATATAAACAAAAATTAACGAGACATTATTCACAACAAGAAATACCACAACAATCAACTTTATTTTTTCAATTTTCTTTGTCCTTTAGCCTTGTCACAACCATGGCTAGAAGTAAGGTTAAACTTTCCTTCATTGTCACTGATGCTGATAGGGAAGCAACATACAAGAAAAGGAAGAAGGGTCTATTCAAAAAGGTTGTTGAGCTTAGCACCCTATGTGGTATTGAGGCTTGTGCTATAGTGTATGGCCCTTGTGAGAGTTCTGCATTTCTTTGATTATGTTTTGTATTCGTATTTGTATTATGTATATATTTTTGAGTATAAATGTCCATCTAACAATTCTGATTTCTAGGAATCCTTGAATATATTTTCCTTGTGGGAACAAGATGGATATTCTTCCAGAAGCTAAATGTTGAGTCAGATTGAAGAAAAGAAAACATTTCTACTGAAGATTGAAAAAGGTTGGAAAAAAGCAACTTAACATCTGAAGAAGTCTCAAGAAAATTTCAAGAAAAAATAGTTGAGATATAAAAAACATATAGATACAACAGTGAAGCCTTTGGCCGAGGCATTGGTACAAAATCCAAAGATTGGGTCACCGATGCTAGACTTAGGAGATTGATGTGCTTTATTTTCTATGCTTTTGTTCATTGAGCGTAGAGCTTTGGTGGCCTGTGGCATAGAAAATAAAACACACCAATCTCCTAAGTCTAGCATTGGTGTCCCAATCTCTGGATTTTGTACCAATGCCTCGGCCAAAGGCTTCATTTTTGTATCTATATGTTTTTTATATCTCAACTCTTTTTTCTTGGACTTTTCTTGAGACTTCTTCAGATGTTTAGTAGCTTTTTTTCTACCTTTTTCAATCTTCAGTAGTAATGTTTTCTTTTCTTTAATCTGATTCAACATTTAGCTTCTGGAGGAATATCCATCTTGTTCCCACAAGGAAAATTTATGCAAGGATTCCTAGAAATCAGAATTGTTAGATGGATATTTATACTAAAAAACCTATACATAATAAAAATATCAATATAAAACATAATCAACATAATCTATGATTGGCCATGAGAGTTTTTTGATACATAGGGTTCTGAAGACTGAAGAGAAATTGAAGGAAAAAAAAACAAAAGATGACAATACTCATAACTAAATGTCTTAATGAGGGAAAGGTTGTGGCAGACAATATGTCGACAAATGATTTGAGTTATGTTTTTTGGCTGATTGACCATAACTTGAAGGACGTTGGTAGACGTTTGGAAGTGTTTGGATGTCAAAGTCAAATTCAAAACCAAGTTCAACTCAAAATGGGGGCAACAATACCACCACCAACTCTAGCAGCATCTAGGAGTGAAGAAATGGCAATTATGCAAACTCAATTATTGATGGACTCAGTGGTGGTTGGTAATGTGCAAGACACGGTGCCATTTGGTGAGGTCAATCTGGAGTTTGGCCTGAATTATTACCTTGAAGGAAATGATGTATTTGTTTTGTATTCATTTCTCAATTTAGTCCTAATTTTTTATTTTATGGTGAATTACTTTTTAAACAATTTTTAGGTGTGTTTCAAGATATACAATTGTAATTCATTACTGTGTAATCTTTGCATGTTTATTTCCTATCTGTTGTTTAGTTTCCGGGTGTTTATTTCTTATTGCTTAGATTCTATGTACAAGTTTACTTGCATAAAAATCCTATTGGTGTGTAGCTTTCAATACTTTGGTCGTAATCACTAATTTTAGCTACTAACATAACTTGTTAATAACTAACATTTATTGAGTGGATCATCTCATATTATGCAGCCCATGCAAAAAAAAAAAAAAATCTATTGTGCCAGAGAAAAAATATTCTTTGTTGGATAGTTAAATATAAGTTATTTTTAGATTTAGTCACACAGAAATACATGTTTATAAGTAAGCAAATTGAATGTCACTTCTTACTTGGAGAGACTATCATGTTATAAAAATAAAAAGGAAGGGTTGTGGAAATTGAGTGTATTCTTTTAGATATTGGATATTGGATATGATGTATTCATGGTCAAATTTGATAATGTAGTTGATTGTAGTACAAGTTTATTCATGGTCAAGTTTTATAATACTTTACTTACAAGGAAACTCCTAAACACAATTTAAAAAAAATGACACTAATATAGGAGACTCGAGACCAGAGATTGACAAGGGTTCTTTCACAACAAAGCTAAAGATAAAAAAACACAAGGTATGAACAACATCTAATTAATCTAATAAAAACATTATCAAAACCTATACTAGGAGCCAATCCACACTCTCTTTGCCAATTTTTTTTTAATAAAATATAATATTGGGCTCATAATTTCGTTTTGTGAAAAGTTTTCAAAAGAAAAATACTTACTCTGATTTCAAATTAAAGACGATCGTGAATTTATTTATTACAAGGCTTGAGTTGTTTAAAAAAAGAGACACAATTTTTGTTGTTAACAGTCGGGGCATTGAAGGCCTTTAGTCCTATTTTCATCCAAAACAAAATAAAATTACAAAATTTAAAAAAAAGTAATTATGATTAAGATCATGTGTTTGAAAGGTTATGATTGATAGAGAAAACAAAATAGAATTTCATTGATTTTGTATATGCATTAAATTATTATTATATCTGAAAATTGGGTTCTAAAGATTATCAATCAAATAATCAAGCACTTATAATTTTTCTGGTCAAAAAACAAATGCACTTTAAATTTTTTATTAATAAACTCCCCGCAATTTGTTTATTAATATACTATAAATATATAATACCATAAAAAATTATTATTTATACCATTTTCTTTATTTGAAGAATAATTATTTATACCATATTATACAATTAATATATGATATTTAAAACTAACAGATCCTTTTAAAAAGATAAATAACTAATGGTAAAATGAAATCCTCTTGGAATATATTTATGTGAAAGAATATATAGAGAGAAGAGGTGTGATACATCCGTTCTCAAATAATAAGAAAATATCATACCAGCTGTGTCATTTAAATTATTTACAAATTCAAAATTTATAAATTGAATGCCATAAATTCAGTTGCTTTTTTACTTCCTACTTGAATGGTATGTCAATAATGTTATATTTTATAGCTCAAATGCCAGTTGGAAATTAGTCAGCATATACCAAATATCATCAAGAAATCAAACCATGCATATCAAATTGGTCTATATAAACAAAAATTAACGAGACATTATTCACAACAAGAAATACCACAACAATCAACTTTATTTTTTCAATTTTCTTTGTCCTTTAGCCTTGTCACAACCATGGCTAGAAGTAAGGTTAAACTTTCCTTCATTGTCACTGATGCTGATAGGGAAGCAACATACAAGAAAAGGAAGAAGGGTCTATTCAAAAAGGTTGTTGAGCTTAGCACCCTATGTGGTATTGAGGCTTGTGCTATAGTGTATGGCCCTTGTGAGAGTTCTGCATTTCTTTGATTATGTTATGTATTCGTATTTGTATTATGTATATATTTTTGAGTATAAATGTCCATCTAACAATTCTGATTTCTAGGAATCCTTGAATATATTTTCCTTGTGGGAACAAGATGGATATTCTTCCAGAAGCTAAATGTTGAGTCAGATTGAAGAAAAGAAAACATTTCTACTGAAGATTGAAAAAGGTTGGAAAAAAGCAACTTAACATCTGAAGAAGTCTCAAGAAAATTTCAAGAAAAAAGAGTTGAGATATAAAAAACATATAGATACAACAGTGAAGCCTTTGGCCGAGGCATTGGTACAAAATCCAAAGATTGGGTCACCGATGCTAGACTTAGGAGATTGATGTGCTTTATTTTCTATGCTTTTGTTCATTGAGCGTAGAGCTTTGGTGGCCTGTGGCATAGAAAATAAAACACACCAAACTCCTAAGTCTAGCATAGGTGTCCCAATCTATGGATTTTGTACCAATGCCTCGGCCAAAGGCTTCATTGTTGTATCTATATGTTTTTTATATCTCAACTCTTTTTTCTTGGACTTTTCTTGAGACTTCTTCAGATGTTTAGTAGCTTTTTTTCTACCTTTTTCAATCTTCAGTAGTAATGTTTTCTTTTCTTTAATCTGATTCAACATTTAGCTTCTGGAGGAATATCCGTCTTGTTCCCACAAGGAAAATATATGCAAGGATTCCTAGAAATCAGAATTGTTAGATGGATATTTATACTAAAAAACCTATACATAATAAAAATATGAATATAAAACATAATCAACATAATCTATGATTGGCCATGAGAGTTTTTTGATACATAGGGTTCTGAAGACTGAAGAGAAATTGAAGAAAAAAAAAACAAAAGATGACAATACTCATAACTCAATGTCTTAATGAGGGAAAGGTTGTGGCAGACAATATGTGGACAAATGATTTGAGTTATGTTTTTTGGCTGATTGACCATAACTTGAAGGATGTTGGTAGACGTTTGGAAGTGTTTGGATGTCAAAGTCAAATTCAAAACCAAGTTCAACTCAAAATGGGGGCAACAATACCACCACCAACTCTAGCAGCATCTAGGAGTGAAGAAATGGGAATTATGCAAACTCAATTATTGATGGACTCAGTGGTGGTTGGTAATGTGCAAGACACGGTGCCATTTGGTGAGGTCAATCTGGAGTTTGGCCTGAATTATTACCTTGAAGGAAATGATGTATTTGTTTTGTATTCATTTCTCAATTTAGTCCTAATTTTTTATTTTATGGTGAATTACTTTTTAAACAATTTTTAGGTGTGTTTCAAGATATACAATTGTAATTCATTACTGTGTAATCTTTGCATGTTTATTTCCTATCCGTTGTTTAGTTTCCGGGTGTTTATTTCTTATTGCTTAGATTCTATGTACAAGTTTACTTGCATAAAAATCCTATTGGTGTGTAGCTTTCAATACTTTGGTCGTAATCACTAATTTTAGCTACTAACATAACTTGTTAATAACTAACATTTATTGAGTGGATCATCTCATATTATGCAGCCCATGCAAAAAAAAAAAAAAATCTATTGTGCCAGAGAAAAAATATTCTTTGTTGGATAGTTAAATATAAGTTATTTTTAGATTTAGTCACACAGAAATACATGTTTATAAGTAAGCAAATTGAATGTCACTTCTTACTTGGAGAGACTATCATGTTATAAAAATAAAAAGGAAGGGTTGTGGAAATTGAGTGTATTCTTTTAGATATTGGATATTGGATATGATGTATTCATGGTCAAATTTGATAATGTAGTTGATTGTAGTACAAGTTTATTCATGGTCAAGTTTTATAATACTTTACTTACAAGGAAACTCCTAAACACAATTTAAAAAAAATGACACTAATATAGGAGACTCGAGACCAGAGATTGGCAAGGGTTCTTTCACAACATAGCTAAAGATAAAAAAACACAAGGTATGAACAACATCTAATTAATCTAATAAAAACATTATCAAAACCTATACTAGGAGCCAATCCACACTCTCTTTGCCAATTTTTTTTTAATAAAATATAATATTGGGCTCATAATTTCGTTTTGTGAAAAGTTTTCAAAAGAAAAATACTTACTCTGATTTCTAATTAAAGACGATCGTGAATTTATTTATTACAAGGCTTGAGTTGTTTAAAAAAAGAGACACAATTTTTGTTGTTAACAGTCGGGGCATTGAAGGCCTTTAGTCCTATTTTCATCCAAAACAAAATAAAATTACAAAATTTAAAAAAAAGTAATTATGATTAAGATCATGTGTTTGAAAGGTTATGATTGATAGAGAAAACAAAATAGAATTTCATTGATTTTGTATATGCATTAAATTATTATTATATCTGAAAATTGGGTTCTAAAGATTATCAATCAAATAATCAAGCACTTATAATTTTTCTGGTCAAAAAACAAATGCACTTTAAATTTTTTATTAATAAACTCCCCGCAATTTGTTTATTAATATACTATAAATATATAATACCATAAAAAATTATTATTTATACCATTTTCTTTATTTGAAGAATAATTATTTATACCATATTATACAATTAATATATGATATTTAAAACTAACAGATCCTTTTAAAAAGATAAATAACTAATGGTAAAATGAAATCCTCTTGGAATATATTTATGTGAAAGAATATATAGAGAGAAGAGGTGTGATACATCCGTTCTCAAATAATAAGAAAATATCATACCAGCTGTGTCATTTAAATTATTTACAAATTCAAAATTTATAAATTGAATGCCATAAATTCAGTTGCTTTTTTACTTCCTACTTGAATGGTATGTCAATAATGTTATATTTTATAGCTCAAATGCCAGTTGGAAATTAGTCAGCATATACCAAATATCATCAAGAAATCAAACCATGCATATCAAATTGGTCTATATAAACAAAAATTAACGAGACATTATTCACAACAAGAAATACCACAACAATCAACTTTATTTTTTCAATTTTCTTTGTCCTTTAGCCTTGTCACAACCATGGCTAGAAGTAAGGTTAAACTTTCCTTCATTGTCACTGATGCTGATAGGGAAGCAACATACAAGAAAAGGAAGAAGGGTCTATTCAAAAAGGTTGTTGAGCTTAGCACCCTATGTGGTATTGAGGCTTGTGCTATAGTGTATGGCCCTTGTGAGAGTTCTGCATTTCTTTGATTATGTTATGTATTCGTATTTGTATTATGTATATATTTTTGAGTATAAATGTCCATCTAACAATTCTGATTTCTAGGAATCCTTGAATATATTTTCCTTGTGGGAACAAGATGGATATTCTTCCAGAAGCTAAATGTTGAGTCAGATTGAAGAAAAGAAAACATTTCTACTGAAGATTGAAAAAGGTTGGAAAAAAGCAACTTAACATCTGAAGAAGTCTCAAGAAAATTTCAAGAAAAAAGAGTTGAGATATAAAAAACATATAGATACAACAGTGAAGCCTTTGGCCGAGGCATTGGTACAAAATCCAAAGATTGGGTCACCGATGCTAGACTTAGGAGATTGATGTGCTTTATTTTCTATGCTTTTGTTCATTGAGCGTAGAGCTTTGGTGGCCTGTGGCATAGAAAATAAAACACACCAAACTCCTAAGTCTAGCATAGGTGTCCCAATCTATGGATTTTGTACCAATGCCTCAGCCAAAGGCTTCATTGTTGTATCTATATGTTTTTTATATCTCAACTCTTTTTTCTTGGACTTTTCTTGAGACTTCTTCAGATGTTTAGTAGCTTTTTTTCTACCTTTTTCAATCTTCAGTAGTAATGTTTTCTTTTCTTTAATCTGATTCAACATTTAGCTTCTGGAGGAATATCCGTCTTGTTCCCACAAGGAAAATATATGCAAGGATTCCTAGAAATCAGAATTGTTAGATGGATATTTATACTAAAAAACCTATACATAATAAAAATATGAATATAAAACATAATCAACATAATCTATGATTGGCCATGATAGTTTTTTGATACATAGGGTTCTGAAGACTGAAGAGAAATTGAAGAAAAAAAAAACAAAAGATGACAATACTCATAACTCAATGTCTTAATGAGGGAAAGGTTGTGGCAGACAATATGTGGACAAATGATTTGAGTTATGTTTTTTGGCTGATTGACCATAACTTGAAGGATGTTGGTAGACGTTTGGAAGTGTTTGGATGTCAAAGTCAAATTCAAAACCAAGTTCAACTCAAAATGGGGGCAACAATACCACCACCAACTCTAGCAGCATCTAGGAGTGAAGAAATGGGAATTATGCAAACTCAATTATTGATGGACTCAGTGGTGGTTGGTAATGTGCAAGACACGGTGCCATTTGGTGAGGTCAATCTGGAGTTTGGCCTGAATTATTACCTTGAAGGAAATGATGTATTTGTTTTGTATTCATTTCTCAATTTAGTCCTAATTTTTTATTTTATGGTGAATTACTTTTTAAACAATTTTTAGGTGTGTTTCAAGATATACAATTGTAATTCATTACTGTGTAATCTTTGCATGTTTATTTCCTATCCGTTGTTTAGTTTCCGGGTGTTTATTTCTTATTGCTTAGATTCTATGTACAAGTTTACTTGCATAAAAATCCTATTGGTGTGTAGCTTTCAATACTTTGGTCGTAATCACTAATTTTAGCTACTAACATAACTTGTTAATAACTAACATTTATTGAGTGGATCATCTCATATTATGCAGCCCATGCAAAAAAAAAAAAAAATCTATTGTGCCAGAGAAAAAATATTCTTTGTTGGATAGTTAAATATAAGTTATTTTTAGATTTAGTCACACAGAAATACATGTTTATAAGTAAGCAAATTGAATGTCACTTCTTACTTGGAGAGACTATCATGTTATAAAAATAAAAAGGAAGGGTTGTGGAAATTGAGTGTATTCTTTTAGATATTGGATATTGGATATGATGTATTCATGGTCAAATTTGATAATGTAGTTGATTGTAGTACAAGTTTATTCATGGTCAAGTTTTATAATACTTTACTTACAAGGAAACTCCTAAACACAATTTAAAAAAAATGACACTAATATAGGAGACTCGAGACCAGAGATTGGCAAGGGTTCTTTCACAACATAGCTAAAGATAAAAAAACACAAGGTATGAACAACATCTAATTAATCTAATAAAAACATTATCAAAACCTATACTAGGAGCCAATCCACACTCTCTTTGCCAATTTTTTTTTAATAAAATATAATATTGGGCTCATAATTTCGTTTTGTGAAAAGTTTTCAAAAGAAAAATACTTACTCTGATTTCTAATTAAAGACGATCGTGAATTTATTTATTACAAGGCTTGAGTTGTTTAAAAAAAGAGACACAATTTTTGTTGTTAACAGTCGGGGCATTGAAGGCCTTTAGTCCTATTTTCATCCAAAACAAAATAAAATTACAAAATTTAAAAAAAAGTAATTATGATTAAGATCATGTGTTTGAAAGGTTATGATTGATAGAGAAAACAAAATAGAATTTCATTGATTTTGTATATGCATTAAATTATTATTATATCTGAAAATTGGGTTCTAAAGATTATCAATCAAGCACTTATAATTTTTCTGGTCAAAAAACAAAAGCACTTTAAATTTTTTATTAATAAACTCCCCGCAATTTGTTTATTAATATACTATAAATATATAATACCATAAAAAATTATTATTTATACCATTTTCTTTATTTGAAGAATAATTATTTATACCATATTATACAATTAATATATGATATTTAAAACTAACAGATCCTTTTAAAAAGATAAATAACTAATGGTAAAATGAAATCCTCTTGAAATATATTTATGTGAAAGAATATATAGAGAGAAGAGGTGTGATACATCCGTTCTCAAATAATAAGAAAATATCATACCAGCTGTGTCATTTAAATTATTTACAAATTCAAAATTTATAAATTGAATGCCATAAATTCAGTTGCTTTTTTACATCCTACTTGAATGGTATGTCAATAATGTTATATTTTATAGCTCAAATGCCAGTTGGAAATTAGTCAGCATATACCAAATATCATCAAGAAATCAAACCATGCATATCAAATTGGTCTATATAAACAAAAATTAACGAGACATTATTCACAACAAGAAATACCACAACAATCAACTTTATTTTTTCAATTTTCTTTGTCCTTTAGCCTTGTCACAACCATGGCTAGAAGTAAGGTTAAACTTTCCTTCATTGTCACTGATGCTGATA
This sequence comes from Medicago arabica, assembly GCA_946800305.1. Classification (NCBI taxonomy): domain Eukaryota; kingdom Viridiplantae; phylum Streptophyta; class Magnoliopsida; order Fabales; family Fabaceae; genus Medicago; species Medicago arabica. Next base: position 13,793,317 of record OX326964.1, read on the forward strand.
GGGAAGCAACATACAAGAAAAGGAAGAAGGGTCTATTCAAAAAGGTTGTTGAGCTTAGCACCCTATGTGGTATTGAGGCTTGTGCTATAGTGTATGGCCCTTGTGAGAGTTCTGCATTTCTTTGATTATGTTTTGTATTCGTATTTGTATTATGTATATATTTTTGAGTATAAATGTCCATCTAACAATTCTGATTTCTAGGAATCCTTGAATATATTTTCCTTGTGGGAACAAGATGGATATTCTTCCAGAAGCTAAATGTTGAGTCAGATTGAAGAAAAGAAAACATTTCTACTGAAGATTGAAAAAGGTTGGAAAAAAGCAACTTAACATCTGAAGAAGTCTCAAGAAAATTTCAAGAAAAAAGAGTTGAGATATAAAAAACATATAGATCCAACAGTGAAGCCTTTGGCCGAGGCATTGGTACAAAATCCAAAGATTGGGTCACCGATGCTAGACTTAGGAGATTGATGTGCTTTATTTTCTATGCTTTTGTTCATTGAGCATAGAGCTTTGGTGGCCTGTGGCATAGAAAATAAAACACACCAAACTCCTAAGTCTAGCATAGGTGTCCCAATCTCTGGATTTTGTACCAATGCCTCGGCCAAAGGCTTCAGTGTTGTATCTATATGTTTTTTATATCTCAACTCTTTTTTCTTGGACTTTTCTTGAGACTTCTTCAGATGTTTAGTAGGTTTTTTTCTACCTTTTTCAATCTTCAGTAGTAATGTTTTCTTTTCTTTAATCTGATTCAACATTTAGCTTCTGGAGGAATATCCATCTTGTTCCCACAAGGAAAATATATGCAAGGATTCCTAGAAATCAGAATTGTTAGATGGATATTTATACTAAAAAACCTATACATAATAAAAATATGAATATAAAACATAATCAACATAATCTATGATTGGCCATGAGAGTTTTTTGATACATAGGGTTCTGAAGACTGAAGAGAAATTGAAGAAAAAAAAAACAAAAGATGACAATACTCATAACTCAATGTCTTAATGAGGGAAAGGTTGTGGCAGACAATATGTGGACAAATGATTTGAGTTATGTTTTTTGGCTGATTGACCATAACTTGAAGGATGTTGGTAGACGTTTGGAAGTGTTTGGATGTCAAAGTCAAATTCAAAACCAAGTTCAACTTAAAATGGGGGCAACAATACCACCACCAACTCTAGCAGCATCTAGGAGTGAAGAAATGGGAATTATGCAAACTCAATTATTGATGGACTCAGTGGTGGTTGGTAATGTGCAAGACACGGTGCCATTTGGTGAGGTCAATCTGGAGTTTGGCCTGAATTATTACCTTGAAGGAAATGATGTATTTGTTTTGTATTCATTTCTCAATTTAGTCCTAATTTTTTATTTTATGGTGAATTACTTTTTAAACAATTTTTAGGTGTGTTTCAAGATATACAATTGTAATTCATTACTGTGTAATCTTTGCATGTTTATTTCCTATCCGTTGTTTAGTTTCCGGGTGTTTATTTCTTATTGCTTAGATTCTATGTACAAGTTTACTTGCATAAAAATCCTATTGGTGTGTAGCTTTCAATACTTTGGTCGTAATCACTAATTTTAGCTACTAACATAACTTGTTAATAACTAACATTTATTGAGTGGATCATCTCATATTATGCAGCCCATGCAAAAAAAAAAAAAAATCTATTGTGCCAGAGAAAAAATATTCTTTGTTGGATAGTTAAATATAAGTTATTTTTAGATTTAGTCACACAGAAATACATGTTTATAAGTAAGCAAATTGAATGTCACTTCTTACTTGGAGAGACTATCATGTTATAAAAATAAAAAGGAAGGGTTGTGGAAATTGAGTGTATTCTTTTAGATATTGGATATTGGATATGATGTATTCATGGTCAAATTTGATAATGTAGTTGATTGTAGTACAAGTTTATTCATGGTCAAGTTTTATAATACTTTACTTACAAGGAAACTCCTAAACACAATTTAAAAAAAATGACACTAATATAGGAGACTCGAGACCAGAGATTGGCAAGGGTTCTTTCACAACATAGCTAAAGATAAAAAAACACAAGGTATGAACAACATCTAATTAATCTAATAAAAACATTATCAAAACCTATACTAGGAGCCAATCCACACTCTCTTTGCCAATTTTTTTTTAATAAAATATAATATTGGGCTCATAATTTCGTTTTGTGAAAAGTTTTCAAAAGAAAAATACTTACTCTGATTTCTAATTAAAGACGATCGTGAATTTATTTATTACAAGGCTTGAGTTGTTTAAAAAAAGAGACACAATTTTTGTTGTTAACAGTCGGGGCATTGAAGGCCTTTAGTCCTATTTTCATCCAAAACAAAATAAAATTACAAAATTTAAAAAAAAGTAATTATGATTAAGATCATGTGTTTGAAAGGTTATGATTGATAGAGAAAACAAAATAGAATTTCATTGATTTTGTATATGCATTAAATTATTATTATATCTGAAAATTGGGTTCTAAAGATTATCAATCAAGCACTTATAATTTTTCTGGTCAAAAAACAAAAGCACTTTAAATTTTTTATTAATAAACTCCCCGCAATTTGTTTATTAATATACTATAAATATATAATACCATAAAAAATTATTATTTATACCATTTTCTTTATTTGAAGAATAATTATTTATACCATATTATACAATTAATATATGATATTTAAAACTAACAGATCCTTTTAAAAAGATAAATAACTAATGGTAAAATGAAATCCTCTTGAAATATATTTATGTGAAAGAATATATAGAGAGAAGAGGTGTGATACATCCGTTCTCAAATAATAAGAAAATATCATACCAGCTGTGTCATTTAAATTATTTACAAATTCAAAATTTATAAATTGAATGCCATAAATTCAGTTGCTTTTTTACATCCTACTTGAATGGTATGTCAATAATGTTATATTTTATAGCTGAAATGCCAGTTGGAAATTAGTCAGCATATACCAAATATCATCAAGAAATCAAACCATGCATATCAAATTGGTCTATATAAACAAAAATTAACGAGACATTATTCACAACAAGAAATACCACAACAATCAACTTTATTTTTTCAATTTTCTTTGTCCTTTAGCCTTGTCACAACCATGGCTAGAAGTAAGGTTAAACTTTCCTTCATTGTCACTGATGCTGATAGGGAAGCAACATACAAGAAAAGGAAGAAGGGTCTATTCAAAAAGGTTGTTGAGCTTAGCACCCTATGTGGTATTGAGGCTTGTGCTATAGTGTATGGCCCTTGTGAGAGTTCTGCATTTCTTTGATTATGTTTTGTATTCGTATTTGTATTATGTATATATTTTTGAGTATAAATGTCCATCTAACAATTCTGATTTCTAGGAATCCTTGAATATATTTTCCTTGTGGGAACAAGATGGATATTCTTCAAGAAGCTAAATGTTGAGTCAGATTGAAGAAAAGAAAACATTTCTACTGAAGATTGAAAAAGGTTGGAAAAAAGCAACTTAACATCTGAAGAAGTCTCAAGAAAATTTCAAGAAAAAAGAGTTGAGATATTAAAAACATATAGATACAACAGTGAAGCCTTTGGCCGAGGCATTGGTACAAAATCCAAAGATTGGGTCACCGATGCTAGACTTAGGAGATTGATGTGCTTTTTTTTCTATGCTTTTGTTCATTGAGCGTAGAGCTTTGGTGGCCTGTGGCATAGAAAATAAAACACACCAAACTCCTAAGTCTAGCATAGGTGTCCCAATCTATGGATTTTGTACCAATGCCTCGGCCAAAGGCTTCATTGTTGTATCTATATGTTTTTTATATCTCAACTCTTTTTTCTTGGACTTTTCTTGAGACTTCTTCAGATGTTTAGTAGCTTTTTTTCTACCTTTTTCAATCTTCAGTAGTAATGTTTTCTTTTCTTTAATCTGATTCAACATTTAGCTTCTGGAGGAATATCCGTCTTGTTCCCACAAGGAAAATATATGCAAGGATTCCTAGAAATCAGAATTGTTAGATGGATATTTATACTAAAAAACCTATACATAATAAAAATATGAATATAAAACATAATCAACATAATCTATGATTGGCCATGAGAGTTTTTTGATACATAGGGTTCTGAAGACTGAAGAGAAATTGAAGAAAACAAAAACAAAAGATGACAATACTCATAACTCAATGTCTTAATGAGGGAAAGGTTGTGGCAGACAATATGTGGACAAATGATTTGAGTTATGTTTTTTGGCTGATTGACCATAACTTGAAGGATGTTGGTAGACGTTTGGAAGTGTTTGGATGTCAAAGTCAAATTCATAACCAAGTTCAACTCAAAATGGGGGCAACAATACCACCACCAACTCTAGCAGCATCTAGGAGTGAAGAAATGGGAATTATGCAAACTCAATTATTGATGGACTCAGTGGTGGTTGGTAATGTGCAAGACACGGTGCCATTTGGTGAGGTCAATCTGGAGTTTGGCCTGAATTATTACCTTGAAGGAAATGATGTATTTGTTTTGTATTCATTTCTCAATTTAGTCCTAATTTTTTATTTTATGGTGAATTACTTTTTAAACAATTTTTAGGTGTGTTTCAAGATATACAATTGTAATTCATTACTGTGTAATCTTTGCATGTTTATTTCCTATCCGTTGTTTAGTTTCCGAGTGTTTATTTCTTATTGCTTAGATTCTATGTACAAGTTTACTTGCATAAAAATCCTATTGGTGTGTAGCTTTCAATACTTTGGTCGTAATCACTAATTTTAGCTACTAACATAACTTGTTATTAACTAACATTTATTGAGTGGATCATCTCATATTATGCAACCCATGCAAAAAAAAAAAAAAAATCTTTTGTGCCAGAGAAAAAATATTCTTTGTTGGATAGTTAAATATAAGTATTTTTAGATTTAGTCACACAGAAATACATGTTTATAAGTAAGCAAATTGAATGTCACTTCTTACTTGGAGAGACTATCATGTTATAAAAATAAAAAGGAAGGGTTGTGGAAATTGAGTGTATTCTTTTAGATATTGGATATTGGATATGATGTATTCATGGTCAAATTTGATAATGTAGTTGATTGTAGTACAAGTTTATTCATGGTCAAGTTTTATAATACTTTACTTACAAGGAAACTCCTAAACACAATTTTAAAAAAATGACACTAATATAGGAGACTCGAGACCAGAGATTGGCAAGGGTTCTTTCACAACATAGCTAAAGATAAAAAAACACAAGGTATGAACAACATCTAATTAATCTAACAAAAACATTATCAAAACCTATACTAGGAGCCAATCCACACTCTCTTTGCCAATTTTTTTTTAATAAAATATAATATTGGGCTCATAATTTCGTTTTGTGAAAAGTTTTCAAAAGAAAAATACTCACTCTGATTTCAAATTAAAGACGATCGTGAATTTATTTATTACAAGGCTTGAGTTGTTTAAAAGAAGAGACACAATTTTTGTTGTTAACAGTCGGGGCATTGAAGGCCTTTAGTCCTATTTTCATCCAAAACAAAATAAAATTACAAAATTTAAAAAATAGTAATTATGATTAAGATCATGTGTTTGAAAGGTTATGATTGATAGAGAAAACAAAATAGAATTTCATTGATTTTGTATATGCATTAAATTATTATTATATCTGAAAATTGGGTTCTAAAGATTATCAATCAAGCACTTATAATTTTTCTGGTCAAAAAACAAAAGCACTTTAAATTTTTTATTAATAAACTCCCCGCAATTTGTTTATTAATATACTATAAATATATAATACCATAAAAAATTATTATTTATACCATTTTCTTTATTTGAAGAATAATTATTTATACCATATTATACAATTAATATATGATATTTAAAACTAACAGATCCTTTTAAAAAGATAAATAACTAATGGTAAAATGAAATCCTCTTGAAATATATTTATGTGAAAGAATATATAGAGAGAAGAGGTGTGATACATCCGTTCTCAAATAATAAGAAAATATCATACCAGCTGTGTCATTTAAATTATTTACAAATTCAAAATTTATAAATTGAATGCCATAAATTCAGTTGCTTTTTTACATCCTACTTGAATGGTATGTCAATAATGTTATATTTTATAGCTCAAATGCCAGTTGGAAATTAGTCAGCATATACCAAATATCATCAAGAAATCAAACCATGCATATCAAATTGGTCTATATAAACAAAAATTAACGAGACATTATTCACAACAAGAAATACCACAACAATCAACTTTATTTTTTCAATTTTCTTTGTCCTTTAGCCTTGTCACAACCATGGCTAGAAGTAAGGTTAAACTTTCCTTCATTGTCACTGATGCTGATAGGGAAGCAACATACAAGAAAAGGAAGAAGGGTCTATTCAAAAAGGTTGTTGAGCTTAGCACCCTATGTGGTATTGAGGCTTGTACTATAGTGTATGGCCCTTGTGAGAGTTCTGCATTTCTTTGATTATGTTTTGTATTCGTATTTGTATTATGTATATATTTTTGAGTATAAATGTCCATCTAACAATTCTGATTTCTAGGAATCCTTGAATATATTTTCCTTGTGGGAACAAGATGGATATTCTTCCAGAAGCTAAATGTTGAGTCAGATTGAAGAAAAGAAAACATTTCTACTGAAGATTGAAAAAGGTTGGAAAAAAGCAACTTAACATCTGAAGAAGTCTCAAGAAAATTTCAAGAAAAAAGAGTTGAGATATAAAAAACATATAGATCCAACAGTGAAGCCTTTGGCCGAGGCATTGGTACAAAATCCAAAGATTGGGTCACCGATGCTAGACTTAGGAGATTGATGTGCTTTATTTTCTATGCTTTTGTTCATTGAGCATAGAGCTTTGGTGGCCTGTGGCATAGAAAATAAAACACACCAAACTCCTAAGTCTAGCATAGGTGTCCCAATCTCTGGATTTTGTACCAATGCCTCGGCCAAAGGCTTCATTGTTGTATCTATATATTTTTTATATCTCAACTCTTTTTTCTTGGACTTTTCTTGAGACTTCTTCAGATGTTTAGTAGGTTTTTTTCTACCTTTTTCAATCTTCAGTAGTAATGTTTTCTTTTCTTTAATCTGATTCAACATTTAGCTTCTGGAGGAATATCCATCTTGTTCCCACAAGGAAAATATATGCAAGGATTCCTAGAAATCAGAATTGTTAGATGGATATTTATACTAAAAAACCTATACATAATAAAAATATGAATATAAAACATAATCAACATAATCTATGATTGGCCATGAGAGTTTTTTGATACATAGGGTTCTGAAGACTGAAGAGAAATTGAAGAAAAAAAAAACAAAAGATGACAATACTCATAACTCAATGTCTTAATGAGGGAAAGGTTGTGGCAGACAATATGTCGACAAATGATTTGAGTTATGTTTTTTGGCTGATTGACCATAACTTGAAGGATGTTGGTAGACGTTTGGAAGTGTTTGGATGTCAAAGTCAAATTCAAAACCAAGTTCAACTCAAAATGGGGGCAACAATACCACCACCAACTCTAGCAGCATCTAGGAGTGAAGAAATGGGAATTATGCAAACTCAATTATTGATGGACTCAGTGGTGGTTGGTAATGTGCAAGACACGGTGCCATTTGGTGAGGTCAATCTGGAGTTTGGCCTGAATTATTACCTTGAAGGAAATGATGCATTTGTTTTGTATTCATTTCTCAATTTAGTCCTAATTTTTTATTTTATGGTGAATTACTTTTTAAACAATTTTTAGGTGTGTTTCAAGATATACAATTGTAATTCATTACTGTGTAATCTTTGCATGTTTATTTCCTATCCGTTGTTTAGTTTCCGGGTGTTTATTTCTTATTGCTTAGATTCTATGTACAAGTTTACTTGCATAAAAATCCTATTGGTGTGTAGCTTTCAATACTTTGGTCGTAATCACTAATTTTAGCTACTAACATAACTTGTTAATAACTAACATTTATTGAGTGGATCATCTCATATTATGCAGCCCATGCAAAAAAAAAAAAAAAATCTATTGTGCCAGAGAAAAAATATTCTTTGTTGGATAGTTAAATATAAGTTATTTTTAGATTTAGTCACACAGAAATACATGTTTATAAGTAAGCAAATTGAATGTCACTTCTTACTTGGAGAGACTATCATGTTATAAAAATAAAAAGGAAGGGTTGTGGAAATTGAGTGTATTCTTTTAGATATTGGATATTGGATATGATGTATTCATGGTCAAATTTGATAATGTAGTTGATTGTAGTACAAGTTTATTCATGGTCAAGTTTTATAATACTTTACTTACAAGGAAACTCCTAAACGCAATTTAAAAAAAATGACACTAATATAGGAGACTCGAGACCAGAGATTGGCAAGGGTTCTTTCACAACATAGCTAAAGATAAAAAAATACAAGGTATGAACAACATCTAATTAATCTAATAAAAACATTATCAAAACCTATACTAGGAGCCAATCCACACTCTCTTTGCCAATTTTTTTTTAATAAAATATAATATTGGGCTCATAATTTCGTTTTGTGAAAAGTTTTCAAAAGAAAAATACTTACTCTGATTTCAAATTAAAGACGATCGTGAATTTATTTATTACAAGGCTTGAGTTGTTTAAAAAAAGAGACACAATTTTTGTTGTTAACAGTCGGGGCATTGAAGGCCTTTAGTCCTATTTTCATCCAAAACAAAATAAAATTACAAAATTTAAAAAAAAGTAATTATGATTAAGATCATGTGTTTGAAAGGTTATGATTGATAGAGAAAACAAAATAGAATTTCATTGATTTTGTATATGCATTAAATTATTATTATATCTGAAAATTGGGTTCTAAAGATTATCAATCAAGCACTTATAATTTTTCTAGTCAAAAAACAAAAGCACTTTAAATTTTTTATTAATAAACTCCCCGCAATTTGTTTATTAATATACTATAAATATATAATACCATAAAAAATTATTATTTATACCATTTTCTTTATTTGAAGAATAATTATTTATACCATATTATACAATTAATATATGATATTTAAAACTAACAGATCCTTTTAAAAAGATAAATAACTAATGGTAAAATGAAATCCTCTTGAAATATATTTATGTGAAAGAATATATAGAGAGAAGAGGTGTGATACATCCGTTCTCAAATAATAAGAAAATATCATACCAGCTGTGTCATTTAAATTATTTACAAATTCAAAATTTATAAATTGAATGCCATAAATTCAGTTGCTTTTTTACATCCTACTTGAATGGTATGTCAATAATGTTATATTTTATAGCTCAAATGCCATTTGGAAATTAGTCAGCATATACCAAATATCATCAAGAAATCAAACCATGCATATCAAATTGGTCTATATAAACAAAAATTAACGAGACATTATTCACAACAAGAAATACCACAACAATCAACTTTATTTTTTCAATTTTCTTTGTCCTTTAGCCTTGTCACAACCATGGCTAGAAGTAAGGTTAAACTTTCCTTCATTGTCACTGATGCTGATAGGGAAGCAACATACAAGAAAAGGAAGAAGGGTCTATTCAAAAAGGTTGTTGAGCTTAGCACCCTATGTGGTATTGAGGCTTGTGCTATAGTGTATGGCCCTTGTGAGAGTTCTGCATTTCTTTGATTATGTTTTGTATTCGTATTTGTATTATGTATATATTTTTGAGTATAAATGTCCATCTAACAATTCTGATTTCTAGGAATCCTTGAATATATTTTCCTTGTGGGAACAAGATGGATATTCTTCCAGAAGCTAAATGTTGAGTCAGATTGAAGAAAAGAAAACATTTCTACTGAAGATTGAAAAAGGTTGGAAAAAAGCAACTTAACATCTGAAGAAGTCTCAAGAAAATTTCAAGAAAAAAGAGTTGAGATATAAAAAACATATAGATACAACAGTGAAGCCTTTGGCCGAGGCATTGGTACAAAATCCAAAGATTGGGTCACCGATGCTAGACTTAGGAGATTGATGTGCTTTATTTTCTATGCTTTTGTTCATTGAGCGTAGAGCTTTGGTGGCCTGTGGCATAGAAAATAAAACACACCAATCTCCTAAGTCTAGCATAGGTGTCCCAATCTCTGGATTTTGTACCAATGCCTCGGCCAAAGGCTTCATTGTTGTATCTATATGTTTTTTATATCTCAACTCTTTTTTCTTGGACTTTTCTTGAGACTTCTTCAGATGTTTAGTAGCTTTTTTTCTACCTTTTTCAATCTTCAGTAGTAATGTTTTCTTTTCTTTAATCTGATTCAACATTTAGCTTCTGGAGGAATATCCGTCTTGTTCCCACAAGGAAAATATATGCAAGGATTCCTAGAAATCAGAATTGTTAGATGGATATTTATACTAAAAAACCTATACATAATAAAAATATGAATATAAAACATAATCAACATAATCTATGATTGGCCATGAATTATTACCTTGAAGGAAATGATGTATTTGTTTTGTATTCATTTCTCAATTTAGTCCTAATTTTTTATTTTATGGTGAATTACTTTTTAAACAAATTTTAGGTGTGTTTCAAGATATACAATTGTAATTCATTACTGTGTAATCTTTGCATGTTTATTTCCTATCCATTGTTTAGGCTCCGGGTGTTTATTTCTTATTGCTTAGATTCTATGTACAAGTTTACTTGCATAAAAATCCTATTGGTGTGTAGCTTTCAATACTTTGGTCGTAATCACTAATTTTAGCTACTAACATAACTTGTTAATAACTAACATTTATTGAGTGGATCATCTTATATTATGCAGCCCATGCAAAAAAAAAATCTTTTGTGCCTTGTAAAAAATATTCTTTGTTGGATAGTTAAATATAAGTTATTTTTAGATTTAGTCACACAGAAATACATGTTTATAAGTATGCAAATTGAATGTCACTTCTTACTTGGATAGACTATCATGTTATAAAAATAAAAAGGAAGGGTTGTGGAAATTGAGTGTATTCTTTTAGATAATGGATATTGGATATGATGTATTCATGGTCAAATTTGATAATGTAGTTGATTGTAGTACAAGTTTATTCATGGTCAAGTTTTATAATACTTTACTTACAAGGAAACTCCTGAACACAATTTAAAAAAAATGACACTAATATAGGAGACTCGAGATCAGAGATTGGCAAGGGTTCTTTCACAACAAAGCTAAAGATAAAAAAACACAAGGTATGAACAACATCTAATTAATCTAATAAAAACATTATCAAAACCTATACTAGGAGCCAATCCACACTCTCTTTGCCAATTTTTTTTAATAAAATATAAGATTGGGCTCATAATTTCGTTTTGTGAAAAGTTTTCAAAAGAAAAATACTTACTCTGATTTCAAATTAAAGGCGATCGTGAATTTATTTATTACAAGGCTTGAGTTGTTTAAAAAAAGAGACACAATTTTTGTTGTTAACAGTCGGGGCATTAAAGGCCTTTAGTCCTATTTTCATCCAAAACAAAATAAAATTACAAAATTTTAAAAAAAGTAATTATGATTAAGATCATGTGTTTGAAAGGTTATGATTGATAGAGAAAACAAAATAGAATTTAATTGATTTTGTATATGCATTAAATTATTATTATATCTGAAAATTGGGTTCTAAAGATTATCAATCAAATAATCAAGCACTTATAATTTTTCTGGTCAAAATACAAAAGCACTTTAAATTTTTTATTAATAAACTCCCAGCAATTTGTTTATTAATATACTATAAATATATAATACCATAAAAAATTATTATTTACACCATTTTCTATATTTGAAGAATTCTTATTTATACCATATTATACTATTAATATATGATATTTAAAACTAACGGATCCTTTTAAAAAGATAAATAACTAATGGTAAAATGAAATCCTCATGGAATATATTTATGTGAAAGAATATATAGAGAGAAGAGGTGTAATACATCCGTTCTAAAATAATAAGAAAATATCATACCAGCTGTGTCATTTAAATTATTTACAAATTCAAAATTTATAAATTGAATGCCATAAATTCAGTTGCTTTTTTACATCCTACTTGGATGGTATGTCAATAATGTTATATTTTATAGCTCAAATGCCAGTTGGAAATTAGTGAGCATATACCAAATATCATCTAGAAATCAAACCATGCATATCAAATTGGTCTATATAAACAAAAATTAACGAGACATTATTCACAACAAGAAATACCACAACAATCAACTTTATTTTTTCAATTTTCTTTGTCCTTTAGCCTTGTCACAACCATGGCTAGAAGTAAGGTTAAACTTTCCTTCATTGTCACTAATGCTGATAGGGAAGCAACATAAAAGAAAAGGAAGAAGGGTCTATTCAAAAAGGTTGTTGAGCTTAGCACCCTATGTGGTATTGAGGCTTGTGCTATAGTGTATGGCCCTTGTGAGAGTTCTGCATTTCTTAGATTATGTTTTGTATTCGTATTTGTATTATGTATATATTTTTGAGTATAAATGTCCATCTAACAATTCTGATTTCTAGGAATCCTTGAATATATTTTCCTTGTGGGAACAAGATGGATATTCTTCCAGAAGCTAAATGTTGAGTCAGATTGAAGAAAAGAAAACATTTCTACTGAAGATTGAAAAAGGTTGGAAAAAAGCAACTTAACATCTGAAGTAGTCTCAAGAAAATTTCAAGAAAAAAGAGTTGAGATATAAAAAACATATAGATACAACAGTGAAGCCTTTGGCCGAGGCATTGGTACAAAATCCAAAGATTGGGTCACCGATGCTAGACTTAGGAGATTGATGTGCTTTATTTTCTATGCTTTTGTTCATTGAGCATAGAGCTTTGGTGGCCTGTGGCATAGAAAATAAAACACACCAAACTCCTAAGTCTAGCATAGGTGTCCCAATCTATGGATTTTGTACCAATGCCTCGGCCAAAGGCTTCATTGTTGTATCTATATGTTTTTTATATCTCAACTCTTTTTTCTTGGACTTTTCTTGAGACTTCTTCAGATGTTTAGTAGCTTTTTTTCTACCTTTTTCAATCTTCAGTAGTAATGTTTTCTTTTCTTTAATCTGATTCAACATTTAGCTTCTGGAGGAATATCCATCTTGTTCCCACAAGGAAAATATATGCAAGGATTCCTAGAAATCAGAATTGTTAGATGGATATTTATACTAAAAAACCTATACATAATACAAATATGAATATAAAACATAATCAACATAATCTATGATTGGCCATGAGAGTTTTTTGATACATAGGGTTCTGAAGACTGAAGAGAAATTGAAGAAAAAAAAAACAAAAGATGACAATACTCATAACTCAATGTCTTAATGAGGGAAAGGTTGTGGCAGACAATATGTCGACAAATGATTTGAGTTATCTTTTTTGGCTGATTGACCATAACTTGAAGGATGTTGGTAGACGTTTGGAAGTGTTTGGATGTCAAAGTCAAATTCAAAACCAAGGTCAACTCAAAATGGGGGCAACAATACCACCACCAACTCTAGCAGCATCTAGGAGTGAAGAAATGGCAATTATGCAAACTCAATTATTGATGGACTCAGTGGTGGTTGGTAATGTGCAAATCACGGTGCCATTTGGTGAGGTCAATCTGGAGTTTGGCCTGAATTATTACCTTGAAGGAAATGATGTATTTGTTTTGTATTCATTTCTCAATTTAGTCCTAATTTTTTATTTTATGGTGAATTACTTTTTAAACAATTTTTAGGTGTGTTTCAAGATATACAATTGTAATTCATTACTGTGTAATCTTTGCATGTTTATTTCCTATCCGTTGTTTAGTTTCCGGGTGTTTATTTCTTATTGCTTAGATTCTATGTACAAGTTTACTTGCATAAAAATCCTATTGGTGTGTAGCTTTCAATACGTAGGTCGTAATCACTAATTTTAGCTACTAACATAACTTGTTAATAACTAACACTTATTGAGTGGATCATCTCATATTATGCAGCCCATGCAAAAAAAAAAAAATCTTTTGTGCCAGAGAAAAAATATTCTTTGTTGGATAGTTAAATATAAGTTATTTTTAGATTTAGTCACACAGAAATACATGTTTATAAGTAAGCAAATTGAATGTCACTTCTTACTTGGAGAGACTATCATGTTATAAAAATAAAAAGGAAGGGTTGTGGAAATTGAGTGTATTCTTTTAGATAATGGATATTGGATATGATGTATTCATGGTCAAATTTGATAATGTAGTTGATTGTAGTACAAGTTTATTCATGGTCAAGTTTTATAATACTTTACTTACAAGGAAACTCCTAAACACAATTTTAAAAAAATGACACTAATATAGGAGACTCGAGACCAGAGATTGGCAAGGGTTCTTTCACAACAAAGCTAAAGAAAAAAAAACACAAGGTATGAACAACATCTAATTAATCTAATAAAAACATTATCAAAACCTATACTAGGAGCCAATCCACACTCTCTTTGCCAATTTTGTTTAATAAAATATAATATTGGGCTCATAATTTCGTTTTGTGAAAAGTTTTCAAAAGAAAAATACTTACTCTGATTTCAAATTAAAGACGATCGTGAATTTATTTATTACAAGGCTTGAGTTGTTTAAAAAAAGAGACACAATTTTTGTTGTTAACAGTCGGGGCATTGAAGGCCTTTAGTCCTATTTTCATCCAAAACAAAATAAAATTACAAAAATTTTAAAAAAGTAATTATGATTAAGATCATGTGTTTGAAAGGTTATGATTGATAGAGAAAACAAAATAGAATTTCATTGATTTTGTATATGCATTAAATTATTATTATATCTGAAAATTGGGTTCTAAAGATTATCAATCAAATAATCTAGCACTTATAATTTTTCTGGTCAAAAAACAAAAGCACTTTAAATTTTTTATTAATAAACTCCCCGCAATTTGTTTATTAATATACTATAAATATATAATACCATAAAAAATTATTATTTACACCATTTTCTATATTTGAAGAATTCTTATTTATACCATATTATACTATTAATATATGATATTTAAAACTAACGGATCCTTTTAAAAAGATAAATAACTAATGGTAAAATGAAATCCTCTTGGAATATATTTATGTGAAAGAATATATAGAGAGAAGAGGTGTGATACATCCGTTCTAAAATAATAAGAAAATATCATACCAGCTGTGTCATTTAAATTATTTATAAATTCAAAATTTATAAATTGAATGCCATAAATTCAGTTGCTTTTTTACATCCTACTTGGATGGTATGTCAATAATGTTATATTTTATAGTTCAAATGCCAGTTGGAAATTAGTCAGCATATACCAAATATCATCTAGAAATCAAACCATGCATATCAAATTGGTCTATATAAACAAAAATTAACGAGACATTATTCACAACAAGAAATACCACAACAATCAACTTTATTTTTTCAATTTTCTTTGTCCTTTAGCCTTGTCACAACCATGGCTAGAAGTAAGGTTAAACTTTCCTTCATTGTCACTGATGCTGATAGGGAAGCAACATACAAGAAAAGGAAGAAGGGTCTATTCAAAAAGGTTGTTGAGCTTAGCACCCTATGTGGTATTGAGGCTTGTGCTATAGTGTATGGCCCTTGTGAGAGTTCTGCATTTCTTTGATTATGTTTTGTATTCGTATTTGTATTATGTATATATTTTTGAGTATAAATGTCCATCTAACAATTCTGATTTCTAGGACTCCTTGAATATATTTTCCTTGTGGGAACAAGATGGATATTCTTCCAGAAGCTAAATGTTGAGTCAGATTGAAGAAAATAAAACATTACTACTGAAGATTGAAAAAGGTTGGAAAAAAGCTACTTAACATCTGAAGAAGTCTCAAGAAAATTTCAAGAAAAAAGAGTTGAGATATAAAAAACATATAGATACAACAATGAAGCCTTTGGCCGAGGCATTGGTACAAAATCCAATGATTGGGTCACTGATGCTAGACTTAGGAGATTGATGTGCTTTATTTTCTATGCTTTTGTTCATTGAGCTTAGAGCTTTGGTGGCCTGAGGCATAGAAAATAAAACACACCAATCTCCTAAGTCTAGCATAGGTGTCCCAATCTCTGGATTTTGTACCAATGCCTCGGCCAAAGGCTTCATTGTTGTATCTATATGTTTTTTATATCTCAACTCTTTTTTCTTGGACTTTTCTTGAGACTTCTTCAGATGTTTAGTAGCTTTTTTTCTACCTTTTTCAATCTTCAGTAGTAATGTTTTCTTTTCTTTAATCTGATTCAACATTTAGCTTCTGGAGGAATATCCATATTGTTCCCACAAGGAAAATATATGCAAGGATTCCTAGAAATCAGAATTGTTAGATGGATATTTATACTAAAAAACCTATACATAATAAAAATATGAATATAAAACATAATCAACATAATCTATGATTGGCCATGAATTATTACCTTGAAGGAAATGATGTATTTGTTTTGTATTCATTTCTCAATTTAGTCCTAATTTTTTATTTTATGGTGAATTACTTTTTAAACAAATTTTAGGTGTGTTTCAAGATATACAATTGTAATTCATTACTGTGTAATCTTTGCATGTTTATTTCCTATCCATTGTTTAGGCTCCGGGTGTTTATTTCTTATTGCTTAGATTCTATGTACAAGTTTACTTGCATAAAAATCCTATTGGTGTGTAGCTTTCAATACTTTGGTCGTAATCACTAATTTTAGCTACTAACATAACTTGTTAATAACTAACATTTATTGAGTGGATCATCTTATATTATGCAGCCCATGCAAAAAAAAAATCTTTTGTGCCAAAGAAAAAATATTCTTTGTTGGATAGTTAAATATAAGTTATTTTTAGATTTAGTCACACAGAAATACATGTTTATAAGTATGCAAATTGAATGTCACTTCTTACTTGGAGAGACTATCATGTTATAAAAATAAAAAGGAAGGGTTGTGGAAATTGAGTGTATTCTTTTAGATAATGGATATTGGATATGATGTATTCATGGTCAAATTTGATAATGTAGTTGATTGTAGTACAAGTTTATTCATGGTCAAGTTTTATAATACTTTACTTACAAGGAAACTCCTGAACACAATTTAAAAAAAATGACACTAATATAGGAGACTCGAGACCAGAGATTGGCAAGGGTTCTTTCACAACAAAGCTAAAGATAAAAAAACACAAGGTATGAACAACATCTAATTAATCTAATAAAAACATTATCAAAACCTATACTAGGAGCCAATCCACACTCTCTTTGCCAATTTTTTTTAATAAAATATAAGATTGGGCTCATAATTTCGTTTTGTGAAAAGTTTTCAAAAGAAAAATACTTACTCTGATTTCAAATTAAAGGCGATCGTGAATTTATTTATTACAAGGCTTGAGTTGTTTAAAAAAAGAGACACAATTTTTGTTGTTAACAGTCGGGGCATTGAAGGCCTTTAGTCCTATTTTCATCCAAAACAAAATAAAATTACAAAATTTTAAAAAAAGTAATTATGATTAAGATCATGTGTTTGAAAGGTTATGATTGATAGAGAAAACAAAATAGAATTTAATTGATTTTGTATATGCATTAAATTATTATTATATCTGAAAATTGGGTTCTAAAGATTATCAATCAAATAATCAAGCACTTATAATTTTTCTGGTCAAAATACAAAAGCACTTTAAATTTTTTATTAATAAACTCCCCGCAATTTGTTTATTAATATACTATAAATATATAATACCATAAAAAATTATTATTTACACCATTTTCTATATTTGAAGAATTCTTATTTATACCATATTATACTATTAATATATGATATTTAAAACTAACGGATCCTTTTAAAAAGATAAATAACTAATGGTAAAATGAAATCCTCTTGGAATATATTTATGTGAAAGAATATATAGAGAGAAGAGGTGTGATACATCCGTTCTAAAATAATAAGAAAATATCATACCAGCTGTGTCATTTAAATTATTTACAAATTCAAAATTTATAAATTGAATGCCATAAATTCAGTTGCTTTTTTACATCCTACTTGGATGGTATGTCAATAATGTTATATTTTATAGTTCAAATGCCAGTTGGAAATTAGTCAGCATATACCAAATATCATCTAGAAATCAAACCATGCATATCAAATTGGTCTATATAAACAAAAATTAACGAGACATTACTCACAACAAGAAATACCACAACAATCAACTTTATTTTTTCAATTTTCTTTGTCCTTTAGCCTTGTCACAACCATGGCTAGAAGTAAGGTTAAACTTTCCTTCATTGTCACTGATGCTGATAGGGAAGCAACATACAAGAAAAGGAAGAAGGGTCTATTCAAAAAGGTTGTTGAGCTTAGCACCCTATGTGGTATTGAGGCTTGTGCTATAGTGTATGGCCCTTGTGAGAGTTTTGCATTTCTTTGATTATGTTTTGTATTCGTATTTGTATTATGTATATATTTTTGAGTATAAATGTCCATCTAACAATTCTGATTTCTAGGACTCCTTGAATATATTTTCCTTGTGGGAACAAGATGGATATTCTTTCAGAAGCTAAATGTTGAGTCAGATTGAAGAAAAGAAAACATTACTACTGAAGATTGAAAAAGCTTGGAAAAAAGCTACTTAACATCTGAAGAAGTCTCAAGAAAATTTCAAGAAAAAAGAGTTGAGATATAAAAAACATATAGATACAACAATGAAGCCTTTGGCCGAGGCATTGGTACAAAATCCAACGATTGGGTCACCGATGCTAGACTTAGGAGATTGATGTGCTTTATTTTCTATGCTTTTGTTCATTGAGCTTAGAGCTTTGGTGGCCTGTGGCATAGAAAATAAAACACACCAATCTCCTAAGTCTAGCATAGGTGTCCCAATCTCTGGATTTTGTACCAATGCCTCGGCCAAAGGCTTCATTGTTGTATCTATATGTTTTTTATATCTCAACTCTTTTTTCTTGGACTTTTCTTGAGACTTCTTCAGATGTTTAGTAGCTTTTTTTCTACCTTTTTCAATCTTCAGTAGTAATGTTTTCTTTTCTTTAATCTGATTCAACATTTAGCTTCTGGAGGAATATCCATATTGTTCCCACAAGGAAAATATATGCAAGGATTCCTAGAAATCAGAATTGTTAGATGGATATTTATACTAAAAAACCTATACATAATAAAAATATGAATATAAAACATAATCAACATAATCTATGATTGGCCATGAATTATTACCTTGAAGGAAATGATGTATTTGTTTTGTATTCATTTCTCAATTTAGTCCTAATTTTTTATTTTATGGTGAATTACTTTTTAAACAAATTTTAGGTGTGTTTCAAGATATACAATTGTAATTCATTACTGTGTAATCTTTGCATGTTTATTTCCTATCCATTGTTTAGGCTCCGGGTGTTTATTTCTTATTGCTTAGATTCTATGTACAAGTTTACTTGCATAAAAATCCTATTGGTGTGTAGCTTTCAATACTTTGGTCGTAATCACTAATTTTAGCTACTAACATAACTTGTTAATAACTAACATTTATTGAGTGGATCATCTTATATTATGCAGCCCATGCAAAAAAAAAATCTTTTGTGCCAAAGAAAAAATATTCTTTGTTGGATAGTTAAATATAAGTTATTTTTAGATTTAGTCACACAGAAATACATGTTTATAAGTATGCAAATTGAATGTCACTTCTTACTTGGAGAGACTATCATGTTATAAAAATAAAAAGGAAGGGTTGTGGAAATTGAGTGTATTCTTTTAGATAATGGATATTGGATATGATGTATTCATGGTCAAATTTGATAATGTAGTTGATTGTAGTACAAGTTTATTCATGGTCAAGTTTTATAATACTTTACTTACAAGGAAACTCCTGAACACAATTTAAAAAAAATGACACTAATATAGGAGACTCGAGACCAGAGATTGGCAAGGGTTCTTTCACAACAAAGCTAAAGATAAAAAAACACAAGGTATGAACAACATCTAATTAATCTAATAAAAACATTATCAAAACCTATACTAGGAGCCAATCCACACTCTCTTTGCCAATTTTTTTTAATAAAATATAAGATTGGGCTCATAATTTCGTTTTGTGAAAAGTTTTCAAAAGAAAAATACTTACTCTGATTTCAAATTAAAGGCGATCGTGAATTTATTTATTACAAGGCTTGAGTTGTTTAAAAAAAGAGACACAATTTTTGTTGTTAACAGTCGGGGCATTGAAGGCCTTTAGTCCTATTTTCATCCAAAACAAAATAAAATTACAAAATTTTAAAAAAAGTAATTATGATTAAGATCATGTGTTTGAAAGGTTATGATTGATAGAGAAAACAAAATAGAATTTAATTGATTTTGTATATGCATTAAATTATTATTATATCTGAAAATTGGGTTCTAAAGATTATCAATCAAATAATCAAGCACTTATAATTTTTCTGGTCAAAATACAAAAGCACTTTAAATTTTTTATTAATAAACTCCCCGCAATTTGTTTATTAATATACTATAAATATATAATACCATAAAAATTATTATTTACACCATTTTCTATATTTGAAGAATTCTTATTTATACCATATTATACTATTAATATATGATATTTAAAACTAACGGATCCTTTTAAAAAGATAAATAACTAATGGTAAAATGAAATCATCTTGGAATATATTTATGTGAAAGAATATATAGAGAGAAGAGGTGTGATACATCCGTTCTAAAATAATAAGAAAATATCATACCAGCTGTGTCATTTAAATTATTTACAAATTCAAAATTTATAAATTGAATGCCATAAATTCAGTTGCTTTTTTACATCCTACTTGGATGGTATGTCAATAATGTTATATTTTATAGCTGAAATGCCAGTTGGAAATTAGTCAGCATATACCAAATATCATCTAGAAATCAAACCATGCATATCAAATTGGTCTATATAAACAAAAATTAACGAGACATTATTCACAACAAGAAATACCACAACAATCAACTTTATTTTTTCAATTTTCTTTGTCCTTTAGCCTTGTCATAACCATGGCTAGAAGTAAGGTTAAACTTTCCTTCATTGTCACTGATGCTGATAGGGAAGCAACATACAAGAAAAGGAAGAACGGTATATTCAAAAAGGTTGTTGAGCTTAGCACCCTATGTGGTATTGAGGCTTGTGCTATAGTGTATGGCCCTTGTAAGAGTTCTGCATTTCTTTGATTATGTTTTGTATTCGTATTTGTATTATGTATATATTTTTGAGTATAAATGTCCATCTAACAATTCTGATTTCTAGGACTCCTTGAATATATTTTCCTTGTGGGAACAAGATGGATATTCTTCCAGAAGCTAAATGTTGAGTCAGATTGAAGAAAAGAAAACATTACTACTGAAGATTGAAAAAGCTTGGAAAAAAGCTACTTAACATCTGAAGAAGTCTCAAGAAAATTTCAAGAAAAAAGAGTTGAGATATAAAAAACATATAGATACAACAATGAAGCCTTTGGCCGAGGCATTGGTACAAAATCCAATGATTGGGTCACCGATGCTAGACTTAGGAGATTGATGTGCTTTATTTTCTATGCTTTTGTTCATTGAGCTTAGAGCTTTGGTGGCCTGTGGCATAGAAAATAAAACACACCAATCTCCTAAGTCTAGCATAGGTGTCCCAATCTCTGGATTTTGTACCAATGCCTCGGCCAAAGGCTTCATTGTTGTATCTATATGTTTTTTATATCTCAACTCTTTTTTCTTGGACTTTTCTTGAGACTTCTTCAGATGTTTAGTAGCTTTTTTTCTACCTTTTTCAATCTTCAGTAGTAATGTTTTCTTTTCTTTAATCTGATTCAACATTTAGCTTCTGGAGGAATATCCATCTTGTTCCCACAAGGAAAATATATGCAAGGATTCCTAGAAATCAGAATTGTTAGATGGATATTTATACTAAAAAACCTATACATAATACAAATATGAATATAAAACATAATCAACATAATCTATGATTGGCCATGAGAGTTTTTTGATACATAGGGTTCTGAAGACTGAAGAGAAATTGAAGAAAAAAAAAACAAAAGATGACAATACTCATAAATCAATGTCTTAATGAGGGAAAGGTTGTGGCAGACAATATGTCGACAAATGATTTGAGTTATCTTTTTTGGCTGATTGACCATAACTTGAAGGATGTTGGTAGACGTTTGGAAGTGTTTGGATGTCAAAGTCAAATTCAAAACCAAGTTCAACTCAAAATGGGGGCCACAATACCACCATCAACTCTAGCAGCATCTAGGAGTGAAGAAATGGCAATTATGCAAACTCAATTATTGATGGACTCAGTGGTGGTTGGTAATGTGCAAGACACGGTGCCATTTGGTGAGGTCAATCTGGAGTTTGGCCTGAATTATTACCTTGAAGGAAATGATGTATTTGTTTTGTATTCATTTCTCAATTTAGTCCTAATTTTTTATTTTATGGTGAATTACTTTTTAAACAATTTTTAGGTGTGTTTCAAGATATACAATTGTAATTCATTACTGTGTAATCTTTGCATGTTTATTTCCTATCCGTTGTTTAGTTTCCAGGTGTTTATTTCTTATTGCTTAGATTCTATGTACAAGTTTACTTGCATAAAAATCCTATTGGTGTGTAGCTTTCAATACTTTGGTCGTAATCACTAACTTTAGCTACTAACATAACTTGTTAATAACTAACATGTATTGAGTGGATCATCTCATATTATGCAGCCCAAGCAAAAAAAATAAAAAAAACTTTTGTGCCAGAGAAAAAATATTCTTTGTTGGATAGTTAAATATAAGTTATTTTTAGATTTAGTCACACAGAAATACATGTTTATAAGTAAGCAAATTGAATGTCACTTCTTACTTGGAGAGACTATCATGTTATAAAAATAAAAAGGAAGGGTTGTGGAAATTGAGTGTATTCTTTTAGATAATGGATATTGGATATGATGTATTCATGGTCAAATTTGATAATGTAGTTGATTGTAGTACAAGTTTATTCATGGTCAAGTTATATAATACTTTACTTACAAGGAAACTCCTAAACACAATTTAAAAAAAATGACACTAATATAGGAGACTCGAGACCAGAGATGGGCAAGGGTTCTTTCACAACAAAGCTAAAGATAAAAAAACACAAGTTATGAACAACATCTAATTAATCTAATAAAAACATTATCAAAACCTATACTAGGAGCCAATCCACACTCTCTTTGCCAAATTTTTTTAATAAAATATAATATTGGGCTCATAATTTCGTTTTGTGAAAAGTTTTCAAAAGAAAAATACTTACTCTGACTTTAAATTAAAGACGATCATGAATTTATTTATTACAAGGCTTGAGTTGTTTAAAAAAAGAGACACAATTTTTGTTGTTAACAGTCGGGGCATTGAAGGCCTTTAGTCCTATTTTCATCCAAAACAAAATAAAATTACAAAATTTTAAAAAAAGTAATTATGATTAAGATCATGCGTTTGAAAGGTTATGATTGATAGAGAAAACAAAATAGAATTTCATTGATTTTGTATATGCATTAAATTATTATTATATCTGAAAATTGGGTTCTAAAGATTATCAATCAAATAATCAAGCACTTATAATTTTTCTGGTCAAAAAACAAAAGCACTTTAAATTTTTTATTAATAAACTCCCCGCAATTTGTTTATTAATATACTATAAATATATAATACCATAAAAAATTATTATTTACACCATTTTCTATATTTGAAGAATTCTTATTTATACCATATTATACTATTAATATATGATATTTAAAACTAACGGATCCTTTTAAAAAGATAAATAACTAATGGTAAAATGAAATCCTCTTGGAATATATCTATGTGAAAGAATATATAGAGAGAAGAGGTGTGATACATCCGTTCTAAAATAATAAGAAAATATCATACCAGCTGTGTCATTTAAATTATTTACAAATTCAAAATTTATAAATTGAATGCCATAAATTCAGTTGCTTTTTTACATCCAACTTGGATGGTATGTCAATAATGTTATATTTTATAGCTCAAATGCCAGTTGGAAATTAGTCAGCATATACCAAATATCATCTAGAAATCAAACCATGCATATCAAATTGGTCTATATAAACAAAAATTAACGAGACATTATTCACAACAAGAAATACCACAACAATCAACTTTATTTTTTCAATTTTCTTTGTCCTTTAGCCTTGTCACAACCATGGCTAGAAGTAAGGTTAAACTTTCCTTCATTGTCACTGATGCTGATAGGGAAGCAACATACAAGAAAAGGAAGAACGGTCTATTCAAAAAGGTTGTTGAGCTTAGCACCCTATGTGGTATTGAGGCTTGTGCTATAGTGTATGACCCTTGTGAGAGTTCTGCATTTCTTTGATTATGTTTTGTATTCGTATTTGTATTATGTATATATTTTTGAGTATAAATGTCCATCTAACAATTCTGATTTCTAGGACTCCTTGAATATATTTTCCTTGTGGGAACAAGATGGATATTCTTCCAGAAGCTAAATGTTGAGTCAGATTGAAGAAAAGAAAACATTACTACTGAAGATTGAAAAAGCTTGGAAAAAAGCTACTTAACATCTGAAGAAGTCTCAAGAAAATTTCAAGAAAAAAGAGTTGAGATATAAAAAACATATAGATACAACAATGAAGCCTTTGGCCGAGGCATGGGTACAAAATCCAATGATTGGGTCACCGATGCTAGACTTAGGAGATTGATGTGCTTTATTTTCTATGCTTTTGTTCATTGAGCTTAGAGCTTTGGTGGCCTGTGGCATAGAAAATAAAACACACCAATCTCCTAAGTCTAGCATAGGTGTCCCAATCTCTGGATTTTGTACCAATGCCTCGGCCAAAGGCTTCATTGTTGTATCTATATGTTTTTTATATCTCAACTCTTTTTTCTTGGACTTTTCTTGAGACTTCTTCAGATGTTTAGTAGCTTTTTTTCTACCTTTATCAATCTTCAGTAGTAATGTTTTCTTTTCTTCAATCTGACTCAACATTTAGCTTCTGGAAGAATTTCCATCTTGTTCCCACAAGGAAAATATATTCAAGGAGTCCTAGAAATCAGAATTGTTAGATGGATATTTATACTAAAAAACCTATACATAATACAAATATGAATATAAAACATAATCAACATAATCTATGATTGGCCATGAGAGTTTTTTGATACATAGGGTTCTGAAGACTGAAGAGAAATTGAAGAAAAAAAAAACAAAAGATGACAATACTCATAACTCAATGTCTTAATGAGGGAAAGGTTGTGGCAGACAATATGTCGACAAATGATTTGAGTTATCTTTTTTGGCTGATTGACCATAACTTGAAGGATGTTGGTGGACGTTTGGAAGTGTTTGGATGTCAAAGTCAAATTCAAAACCAAGTTCAACTCAAAATGGGGGCCACAATACCACCATCAACTCTAGCAGCATCTAGGAGTGAAGAAATGGCAATTATGCAAACTCAATTATTGATGGACTCAGTGGTGGTTGGTAATGTGCAAGACACGGTGCCATTTGGTGAGGTCAATCTGGAGTTTGGCCTGAATTATTACCTTGAAGGAAATGATGTATTTGTTTTGTATTCATTTCTCAATTTAGTCCTAATTTTTTATTTTATGGTGAATTACTTTTTAAACAATTTTTAGGTGTGTTTCAAGATATACAATTGTAATTCATTACTGTGTAATCTTTGCATGTTTATTTCCTATCCGTTGTTTAGTTTCCAGGTGTTTATTTCTTATTGCTTAGATTCTATGTACAAGTTTACTTGCATAAAAATCCTATTGGTGTGTAGCTTTCAATACTTTGGTCGTAATCACTAATTTTAGCTACTAACATAACTTGTTAATAACTAACATGTATTGATTGGATCATCTCATATTATGCAGCCCATGCAAAAAAAAAAAAATTCTTTTGTGCCAGAGAAAAAATATTCTTTGTTGGATAGTTAAATATAAGTTATTTTTAGATTTAGTCACGCAAAAATACATGTTTATAAGTAAGCAAATTGAATGTCACTTCTTACTTGGAGAGACTATCATGTTATAAAAATAAAAAGGAAGGGTTGTGGAAATTGAGGGTATTTTTTTAGATAATGGATATTGGATATGATGTATTCATGGTCAAATTTGATAATGTAGTTGATTGTAGTACAAGTTTATTCATGGTCAAGTTTTATAATACTTTACTTACAAGGAAACTCGTAAACACAATTTAAAAAAAATGACACTAATATAGGAGACTCGAGACCAGAGATTGGCAAGGGTTCTTTCACAACAAAGCTAAAGATAAAAAAACACAAGGTATGAACAACATCTAATTAATCTAATAAAAATATTATCAAAACCTATACTAGGAGCCAATCCACACTCTCTTTGCCAATTTTTTTTAATAAAATATAATATTGGGCTCATAATTTCGTTTTGTGAAAAGTTTTCAAAAGAAAAATACTTACTCTGACTTTAAATTAAAGACGATCGTGAATTTATTTATTACAAGGCTTTAGTTGTTTAAAAAAAGAGACACAATTTTTGTTGTTAACAGTCGGGGCATTGAAGGCCTTTAGTCCTATTTTCATCCAAAACAAAATAAAATTACAAAATTTTAAAAAAAGTAATTATGATTAAGATCATGTGTTTGAAAGGTTATGATTGATATAGAAAACAAAATAGAATTTCATTGATTTTGTATATGCATTAAATTATTATTATATCTGAAAATTGGGTTCTAAAGATTATCAATCAAATAATCAAGCACTTATAATTTTTCTGGTCAAAAAACAAAAGCACTTTAAATTTTTTATTAATAAACTCCCCGCAATTTGTTTATTAATATACTATAAATATATAATACCATAAAAAATTATTATTTACACCATTTTCTATATTTGAAGAATTCTTATTTATACCATATTATACTATTAATATATGATATTTAAAACTAACGGATCCTTTTAAAAAGATAAATAACTAATGGTAAAATGAAATCCTCTTGGAATATATTTATGTGAAAGAATATATAGAGAGAAGAGGTGTGATACATCCTTTCTAAAATAATAAGAAAATATCATACCAGCTGTGTCATTTAAATTATTTACAAATTCAAAATTTATAAATTGAATGCCATAAAGTCAGTTGCTTTTTAACATCCTACTTGGATGGTATGTCAATAATGTTATATTTTATAGCTCAAATGCAAGTTGGAAATTAGTCAGCATATACCAAATATCATCTAGAAATCAAACCATGCATATCAAATTGGTCTATATAAACAAAAATTAACGAGACATTATTCACAACAAGAAATACCACAACAATCAACTTTATTTTTTCAATTTTCTTTGTCCTTTAGCCTTGTCACAACCATGGCTAGAAGTAAGGTTAAACTTTCCTTCATTGTCACTGATGCTGATAGGGAAGCAACATACAAGAAAAGGAAGAAGGGTCTATCCAAAAAGGTTGTTGAGCTTAGCACCCTATGTGGTATTGAGGCTTGTGCTATAGTGTATGGCCCTTGTGAGAGTTCTTCATTTATTTGATTATGTTTTGTATTCGTATTTGTATTATGTATATATTTTTGAGTATAAATGTCCATCTAACAATTCTGATTTCTAGGACTCCTTGAATATATTTTCCTTGTGGGAACAAGATGGATATTCTTCCAGAAGCTAAATGTTGAGTCAGATTGAAGAAAAGAAAACATTACTACTGAAGATTGAAAAAGGTTGGAAAAAAGCTACTTAACATCTGAAGAAGTCTCAAGAAAATTTCAAGAAAAAAGAGTTGAGATATAAAAAACATATAGATACAACAATGAAGCCTTTGGCCGAGGCATTGGTACAAAATCCAATGATTGGGTCACCGATGCTAGACTTAGGAGATTGATGTGCTTTATTTTCTATGCTTTTGTTAATTGAGCTTAGAGCTTTGGTGGCCTGTCGCATAGAAAATAAAACACACCAATCTCCTAAGTCTAGCATAGGTGTCCCAATCTCTGGATTTTGTACCAATGCCTCGGCCAAAGGCTTCATTGTTGTATCTATATGTTTTTTATATCTCAACTCTTTTTTCTTGGACTTTTCTTGAGACTTCTTCAGATGTTTAGTAGCTTTTTTTATACCTTTATCAATCTTCAGTAGTAATGTTTTCTTTTCTTTAATCTGATTCAACATTTAGCTTCTGGAGGAATATCCATCTTGTTCCCACAAGGAAAATATATGCAAGGATTCCTAGAAATTAGAATTGTTAGATGGATATTTATACTAAAAAACCTATACATGATACAAATATAAATATAAAACATAATCAACAGAATCTATGATTGGCCATGAGAGTTTTTTGATACATAGGGTTCTGAAGACTGAAGAGAAATTGAAGAAAAAAAAAAAAAAAGATGACAATACTCATAACTCAATGTCTTAATGAGGGAAAGGTTGTGGCAGACAATATGTCGACAAATGATTTGAGTTATCTTTTTTGGCTGATTGAGCATAACTTGAAGGATGTTGGTGGACGTTTGGAAGTGTTTGGATGTCAAAGTCAAATTCAAAACCAAGTTCAACTCAAAATGGGGGCAACAATACCACCATCAACTCTAGCAGCATCTAGGAGTGAAGAAATGGCAATTATGCAAACTCAATTATTGATGGACTCAGTGGTGGTTGGTAATGTGCAAGACACGGTGCCATTTGGTGAGGTCAATCTGGAGTTTGGCCTGAATTATTACCTTGAAGGAAATGATGTATTTGTTTTGTATTCATTTCTCAATTTAGTCCTAATTTTTTATTTTATGGTGAATTACTTTTTAAACAATTTTTTGGTGTGTTTCAAGATATACAATTGTAACTCATTACTGTGTAATCTTTGCATGTTTATTTCCTATCCGTTGTTTAGTTTCCGGGTGTTTATTTCTTATTGCTTAGATTCTATGTACAAGTTTACTTGCATAAAAATCCTATTGGTGTGTAGCTTTCAATACTTTGGTCGTAATCACTAATTTTAGCTACTAACATAACTTGTTAATAACTAACATGTATTGATTGGATCATCTCATATTATGCAGCCCATGCAAAAAAAAAAAAAATCTTTTGTGCCAGAGAAAAAATATTCTTTGTTGGATAGTTAAATATAAGTTATTTTTAGATTTAGTCACGCAAAAATACATGTTTATAAGTAAGCAAATTGAATGTCACTTCTTACTTGGAGAGACTATCATGTTATAAAAATAAAAAGGAAGGGTTGTGGAAATTGAGGGTATTTTTTTAGATAATGGATATTGGATATGATGTATTCATGGTCAAATTTGATAATGTAATTGATTGTAGTACAAGTTTATTCATGGTCAAGTTTTATAATACTTTACTTACAAGGAAACTCGTAAACACAATTTAAAAAAAATGACACTAATATAGGAGACTCGAGACCAGAGATTGGCAAGGGTTCTTTCACAACAAAGCTAAAGATAAAAAAACACAAGGTATGAACAACATCTAATTAATCTAATAAAAATATTATCAAAACCTATACTAGGAGCCAATCCACACTCTCTTTGCCAATTTTTTTTAATAAAATATAATATTGGGCTCATAATTTCGTTTTGTGAAAAGTTTTCAAAAGAAAAATACTTACTCTGACTTTAAATTAAAGACGATCGTGAATTTATTTATTACAAGGCTTTAGTTGTTTAAAAAAAGAGACACAATTTTTGTTGTTAACAGTCGGGGCATTGAAGGCCTTTAGTCCTATTTTCATCCAAAACAAAATAAAATTACAAAATTTTAAAAAAAGTAATTATGATTAAGATCATGTGTTTGAAAGGTTATGATTGATAGAGAAAACAAAATAGAATTTCATTGATTTTGTATATGCATTAAATTATTATTATATCTGAAAATTGGGTTCTAAAGATTATCAATCAAATAATCAAGCACTTATAATTTTTCTGGTCAAAAAACAAAAGCACTTTAAATTTTTTATTAATAAACTCCCCGCAATTTGTTTATTAATATACTATAAATATATAATACCATAAAAAATTATTATTTACACCATTTTCTATATTTGAAGAATTCTTATTTATACCATATTATACTATTAATATATGATATTTAAAACTAACGGATCCTTTTAAAAAGATAAATAACTAATGGTAAAATGAAATCCTCTTGGAATATATTTATGTGAAAGAATATATAGAGAGAAGAGGTGTGATACATCCTTTCTAAAATAATAAGAAAATATCATACCAGCTGTGTCATTTAAATTATTTACAAATTCAAAATTTATAAATTGAATGCCATAAAGTCAGTTGCTTTTTTACATCCTACTTGGATGGTATGTCAATAATGTTATATTTTATAGCTCAAATGCAAGTTGGAAATTAGTCAGCATATACCAAATATCATCTAGAAATCAAACCATGCATATCAAATTGGTCTATATAAACAAAAATTAACGAGACATTATTCACAACAAGAAATACCACAACAATCAACTTTATTTTTTCAATTTTCTTTGTCCTTTAGCCTTGTCACAACCATGGCTAGAAGTGAGGTTAAACTTTCCTTCATTGTCACTGATGCTGATAGGGAAGGAACATACAAGAAAAGGAAGAAGGGTCTATTCAAAAAGGTTGTTGAGCTTAGCACCCTATGTGGTATTGAGGCTTGTGCTATAGTGTATGGCCCTTGTGAGAGTTCTGCATTTATTTGATTATGTTTTGTATTCGTATTTGTATTATGTATATATTTTTGAGTATAAATGTCCATCTAACAATTCTGATTTCTAGGACTCCTTGAATATATTTTCCTTGTGGGAACAAGATGGATATTCTTCCAGAAGCTAAATGTTGAGTCAGATTGAAGAAAAGAAAACATTACTACTGAAGATTGAAAAAGGTTGGAAAAAAGCTACTTAACATCTGAAGAAGTCTCAAGAAAATTTCAAGAAAAAAGAGTTGAGATATAAAAAACATATAGATACAACAATGAAGCCTTTGGCCGAGGCATTGGTACAAAATCCAATGATTGGGTCACCGATGCTAGACTTAGGATATTGATGTGCTTTATTTTCTATGCTTTTGTTAATTGAGCTTAGAGCTTTGGTGGCCTGTCGCATAGAAAATAAAACACACCAATCTCCTAAGTCTAGCATAGGTGTCCCAATCTCTGGATTTTGTACCAATGCCTCGGCCAAAGGCTTCATTGTTGTGTCTATATGTTTTTTATATCTCAACTCTTTTTTCTTGGACTTTTCTTGAGACTTCTTCAGATGTTTAGTAGCTTTTTTTCTACCTTTATCAATCTTCAGTAGTAATGTTTTCTTTTCTTTAATCTGATTCAACATTTAGCTTCTGGAGGAATATCCATCTTGTTCCCACAAGGAAAATATATGCAAGGATTCCTAGAAATTAGAATTGTTAGATGGATATTTATACTAAAAAACCTATACATGATACAAATATAAATATAAAACATAATCAACAGAATCTATGATTGGCCATGAGAGTTTTTTGATACATAGGGTTCTGAAGACTGAAGAGAAATTGAAGAAAAAAAAAACAAAAGATGACAATACTCATAACTCAATGTCTTAATGAGGGAAAGGTTGTGGCAGACAATATGTCGACAAATGATTTGAGTTATCTTTTTTGGCTGATTGACCATAACTTGAAGGATGTTGGTAGACGTTTGGAAGTGTTTGGATGTCAAAGTCAAATTCAAAACCAAGTTCAACTCAAAATGGGGGCCACAATACCACCATCAACTCTAGCAGCATCTAGGAGTGAAGAAATGGCAATTATGCAAACTCAATTATTGATGGACTCAGTGGTGGTTGGTAATGTGCAAGACACGGTGCCATTTGGTGAGGTCAATCTGGAGTTTGGCCTGAATTATTACCTTGAAGGAAATGATGTATTTGTTTTGTATTCATTTCTCAATTTAGTCCTAATTTTTTATTTTATGGTGAATTACTTTTTAAACAATTTTTAGGTGTGTTTCAAGATATACAATTGTAATTCATTACTGTGTAATCTTTGCATGTTTATTTCCTATCCGTTGTTTAGTTTCCGGGTGTTTATTTCTTATTGCTTAGATTCTATGTACAAGTTTACTTGCATAAAAATCCTATTGGTGTGTAGCTTTCAATACTTTGGTCGTAATCACTAACTTTAGCTACTAACATAACTTGTTAATAACTAACATGTATTGAGTGGATCATCTCATATTATGCAGCCCATGCAAAAAAAAAAAATCTTTTGTGCCAGAGAAAAAATATTCTTTGTTGGATAGTTAAATATAAGTTATTTTTAGATTTAGTCACACAGAAATACATGTTTATAAGTAAGCAAATTGAATGTCACTTCTTACTTGGAGAGACTATCATGTTATAAAAATAAAAAGGAAGGGTTGTGGAAATTGAGTGTATTCTTTTAGATATTGGATATTGGATATGATGTATTCATGGTCAAATTTGATAATGTAGTTGATTGTAGTACAAGTTTATTCATGGTTAAGTTTTATAATACTTTACTTACAAGGAAACTCCTAAACACAATTTAAAAAAAATGACACTAATATAGGAGACTCGAGACCAGAGATTGACAAGGGTTCTTTCACAACAAAGCTAAAGATAAAAAAACACAAGGTATGAACAACATCTAATTAATCTAATAAAAACATTATCAAAACCTATACTAGGAGCCAATCCACACTCTCTTTGCCAATTTTTTTTTAATAAAATATAATATTGGGCTCATAATTTCGTTTTGTGAAAAGTTTTCAAAAGAAAAATACTTACTTTGATTTCAAATTAAAGACGATCGTGAATTTATTTATTACAAGGCTTGAGTTGTTTAAAAAGAGAGACACAATTTTTGTTGTTAACAGTCGGGGCATTGAAGGCCTTTAGTCCTATTTTCATCCAAAACAAAATAAAATTACAAAATTTAAAAAAAAGTAATTATGATTAAGATCATGTGTTTGAAAGGTTATGATTGATAGAGAAAACAAAATAGAATTTCATTGATTTTGTATATGCATTAAATTATTATTATATCTGAAAATTGGGTTCTAAAGATTATCAATCAAATAATCAAGCACTTATAATTTTTCTGGTCAAAAAACAAAAGCACTTTAAATTTTTTATTAATAAACTCCCCGCAATTTGTTTATTAATATACTATAAATATATAATACCATAAAAAATTATTATTTACACGATTTTCTATATTTGAAGAATTCTTATTTATACCATATTATACTATTAATATATGATATTTAAAACTAACGGATCCTTTTAAAAAGATAAATAACTAATGGTAAAATGAAATCCTATTGGAATATATTTATGTGAAAGAATATATAGAGAGAAGAGGTGTGATACATCCTTTCTAAAATAATAAGAAAATATCATACCAGCTGTGTCATTTAAATTATTTACAAATTCAAAATTTATAAATTGAATGCCATAAAGTCAGTTGCTTTTTTACATCCTACTTGGATGGTATGTCAATAATGTTATATTTTATAGCTCAAATGCAAGTTGGAAATTAGTCAGCATATACCAAATATCATCTAGAAATCAAACCATGCATATCAAATTGGTCTATATAAACAAAAATTAACGAGACATTATTCACAACAAGAAATACCACAACAATCAACTTTATTTTTTCAATTTTCTTTGTCCTTTAGCCTTGTCACAACCATGGCTAGAAGTAAGGTTAAACTTTCCTTCATTGTCACTGATGCTGATAGGGAAGCAACATACAAGAAAAGGAAGAAGGGTCTATTCAAAAAGGTTGTTGAGCTTAGCACCCTATGTGGTATTGAGGCTTGTGCTATAGTGTATGGCCCTTGTGAGAGTTCTGCATTTATTTGATTATGTTTTGTATTCGTATTTGTATTATGTATATATTTTTGAGTATAAATGTCCATCTAACAATTCTGATTTCTAGGACTCCTTGAATATATTTTCCTTGTGGGAACAAGATGGATATTCTTCCAGAAGCTAAATG
Organism: Medicago arabica; assembly: GCA_946800305.1. NCBI lineage: Eukaryota > Viridiplantae > Streptophyta > Magnoliopsida > Fabales > Fabaceae > Medicago > Medicago arabica. Next base: position 13,827,279 of record OX326964.1, read on the forward strand.
TTGAGTCAGATTGAAGAAAAGAAAACATTACTACTGAAGATTGAAAAAGGTTGGAAAAAAGCTACTTAACATCTGAAGAAGTCTCAAGAAAATTTCAAGAAAAAAGAGTTGAGATATAAAAAACATATAGATACAACAATGAAGCCTTTGGCCGAGGCATTGGTACAAAATCCAATGATTGGGTCACCGATGCTAGACTTAGGAGATTGATGTGCTTTATTTTCTATGCTTTTGTTAATTGAGCTTAGAGCTTTGGTGGCCTGTCGCATAGAAAATAAAACACACCAATCTCCTAAGTTTAGCATAGGTGTCCCAATCTCTGGATTTTGTACCAATGCCTCGGCCAAAGGCTTCATTGTTGTATCTATATGTTTTTTATATCTCAACTCTTTTTTCTTGGACTTTTCTTGAGACTTCTTCAGATGTTTAGTAGCTTTTTTTCTACCATTATCAATCTTCAGTAGTAATGTTTTCTTTTCTTTAATCTGATTCAACATTTAGCTTCTGGAGGAATATCCATCTTGTTCCCACAAGGAAAATATATGCAAGGATTCCTAGAAATGAGAATTGTTAGATGGATATTTATACTAAAAAACCTATACATGATACAAATATAAATATAAAACATAATCAACATAATCTATGATTGGCCATGAGAGTTTTTTGATACATAGGGTTCTGAAGACTGAAGAGAAATTGAAGAAAAAAAAAACAAAAGATGACAATACTCATAACTCAATGTCTTAATGAGGGAAAGGTTGTGGCAGACAATATGTCGACAAATGATTTGAGTTATCTTTTTTGGCTGATTGACCATAACTTGAAGGATGTTGGTAGACGTTTGGAAGTGTTTGGATGTCAAAGTCAAATTCAAAACCAAGTTCAACTCAAAATGGGGGCAACAATACCACCATCAACTCTTGCAGCATCTAGGAGTGAAGAAATGGCAATTATGCAAACTCAATTATTGATGGACTCAGTGGTGGTTGGTAATGTGCAAGAAACGGTGCCATTTGGTGAGGTCAATCTGGAGTTTGGCCTGAATTATTACCTTGAAGGAAATGATGTATTTGTTTTGTATTCATTTCTCAATTTAGTCCTAATTTTTTATTTTATGGTGAATTACTTTTTAAACAATTTTTAGGTGTGTTTCAAGATATACAATTGTAATTCATTACTGTGTAATCTTTGCATGTTTATTTCCTATCCGTTGTTTAGTTTCCGGGTGTTTATTTCTTATTGCTTAGATTCTATGTACAAGTTTACTTGCATAAAAATCCTATTGGTGTGTAGCTTTCAATACTTTGGTCGTAATCACTAACTTTAGCTACTAACATAACTTGTTAATAACTAACATGTATTGAGTGGATCATCTCATATTATGCAGCCCATGCAAAAAAAAAAATCTTTTGTGCCAGAGAAAAAATATTCTTTGTTGGATAGTTAAATATAAGTTATTTTTAGATTTAGTCACGCAGAAATACATGTTTATAAGTAAGCAAATTGAATGTCACTTCTTACTTGGAGAGACTATCATGTTATAAAAATAAAAAGGAAGGGTTGTGGAAATTGAGTGTATTCTTTTAGATAATGGATATTGGATATGATGTATTCATGGTCAAATTTGATAATGTAGTTGATTGTAGTACAAGTTTATTCATGGTCAAGTTTTATAATACTTTACTTACAAGGAAACTCCTAAACACAATTTAAAAAAAATGACACTAATATAGGAGACTCGAGACCAGAGATTGGCAAGGGTTCTTTCACAACAACGCTAAAGATAAAAAAACACAAGGTATGAACAACATCTAATTAATCTAATAAAAATATTATCAAAACCTATACTAGGAGCCAATCCACACTCTCTTTGCCAGTTTTTTTTAATAAAATATAATATTGGGCTCATAATTTCGTTTTGTGAAAAGTTTTCAAAAGAAAAATACTTACTCTGACTTTAAATTAAAGACGATCGTGAATTTATTTATTACAAGGCTTGAGTTGTTTAAAAAAAGAGACACAATTTTTGTTGTTAACAGTCGGGGCATTGAAGGCCTTTAGTCCTATTTTCATCCAAAACAAAATAAAATTACAAAATTTTAAAAAAAGTAATTATGATTAAGATCATGTGTTTGAAAGGTTATGATTGATAGAGAAAACAAAATTGAATTTCATTGATTTTGTATATGCATTAAATTATTATTATATCTGAAAGTTGGGTTCTAAAGATTATCAATCAAATAATCAAGCACTTATAATTTTTCTGGTCAAAAAACAAAAGCACTTTAAGTTTTTTATTAATAAACTCCCTGCAATTTGTTTATTAATATACTATAAATATATAATACCATAAAAAATTATTATTTACACCATTTTCTATATTTGAAGAATTCTTATTTATACCATATTATACTATTAATATATGATATTTAAAACTAACGGATCCTTTTAAAAAGATAAAAAACTAATGGTAAAATGAAATCCTCTTGGAATATATTTATGTGAAAGAATATATAGAGAGAAGAGGTGTGATACATCCGTTCTAAAATAATAAATAAGAAAATATCATACCAGCTGTGTCATTTAAATTATTTACAAATTCAAAATTTATAAATTGAATGCCATAAATTCAGTTGCTTTTTTACATCCTACTTGGATGGTATGTCAATAATGTTATATTTTATAGCTCAAATGCCAGTTGGAAATTAGTCAGCATATACCAAATATCATCTAGAAATCAAACCATGCATATCAAATTGGTCTATATAAACAAAAATTAACGTGACATTATTCACAACAAGAAATACCACAACAATCAACTTTATTTTTTCAATTTTCTTTGTCCTTTAGCCTTGTCACAACCATGGCTAGAAGTAAGGTTAAACTTTCCTTCATTGTCACTGATGCTGATAGGGAAGCAACATACAAGAAAAGGAAGAAGGGTCTATTCAAAAAGGTTGTTGAGCTTAGCACCCTATGTGGTATTGAGGCTTGTGCTATAGTGTATGGCCCTTGTGAGAGTTCTGCATTTCTTTGATTATGTTTTGTATTTGTATTTGTATTATGTATATATTTTTGAGTATAAATGTCCATCTAACAATTCTGATTTCTAGGACTCCTTGAATATATTTTCCTTGTGGGAACAAGATGGATATTCTTCCAGAAGCTAAATGTTGAGTCAGATTGAAGAAAAGAAAACATTACTACTGAAGATTGAAAAAGGTTGGAAAAAAGCTACTTAACATCTGAAGAAGTCTCAAGAAAATTTCAAGAAAAAAGAGTTGAGATATAAAAAACATATAGATACAACAATGAAGCCTTTGGCTGAGGCATTGGTACAAAATCCAATGATTGGGTCACCGATGCTAGACTTAGGAGATTGGTGTGCTTTATTTTCTATGCTTTTGTTCATTGAGCTTAGAGCTTTGGTGGCATGTGGCATAGAAAATAAAACACACCAATCTCCTAAGTCTAGCATAGGTGTCCCAATCTCTGGATTTTGTACCAAAGTCTCGGCCAAAGGCTTCATTGTTGTATCTATATGTTTTTTATATCTCAACTCTTTTTTCTTGGACTTTTCTTGAGACTTCTTCAGATGTTTAGTAACTTTTTTTCTACCTTTTTCAATCTTCAGTAGTAATGTTTTCTTTTCTTTAATCTGATTCAACATTTAGCTTCTGGAGGAATATCCATCTTGTTCCCACAAGGAAAATATATGCAAGGATTCCTAGAAATTAGAATTGTTAGATGGATATTTATACTAAAAAACCTATACATAATACAAATATAAATATAAAACATAATCAACATAATCTATGATTGGCCATGTGAGTTTTTTGATACATAGGGTTCTGAAGACTGAAGAGAAATTGAAGAAAAAAAAAACAAAAGATGACAATACTCATAACTCAATGTCTTAATGAGGGAAAGGTTGTGGCAGACAATATGTCGACAAATGATTTGAGTTATCTTTTTTGGCTGATTGACCATAACTTGAAGGATGTTGGTAGACGTTTGGAAGTGTTTGGATGTCAAAGTCAAATTCAAAACCAAGTTCAACTCAAAATGGGGGCAACAATACCACCATCAACTCTAGCAGCATCTAGGAGTGAAGAAATGGCAATTATGCAAACTCAATTATTGATGGACTCAGTGGTGGTTGGTAATGTGCAAGACACGGTGCCATTTGGTGAGGTCAATCTGGAGTTTGGCCTGAATTATTACCTTGAAGGAAATGATGTATTTGTTTTGTATTCATTTCTCAATTTAGTCCTAATTTTTTATTTTATGGTGAGTTACTTTTTAAACACTTTTTAGGTGTGTTTCAAGATATACAATTGTAATTCATTATTGTGTAATCTTTGCATGTTTATTCCTATCCGTTGTTTAGTGTCCGGGTGTTTATTTCTTATTGCTTCGATTCTATGTACAAGTTTACTTGCATAAAAATCCTATTGGTGTGTTGCTTTCAATACTTTGGTCGTAATCACTAATTTTAGCTACTAACATAACTTGTTAATAACTAACATTTATTGAGTGGATCATATCATATTATGCAACCCATGCAAAAAAAATAAAAAAATCTTTTGTGCCAGAGAAAAAATATTCATTGTTGGATAGTTAAATATAAGTTATTTTTAGATTTAGTCACACAGAAATACATGTTTATAAGTAAGCAAATTGAATGTCACTTCTTACTTGGAGAGACTATCATGTTATAAAAATAAAAAGGAAGGGTTGTGGAAATTGAGTGTATTCTTTTAGATAATGGATATTGGATATGATGTATTCATGGTCAAATTTGATAATGTAGTTGATTGTAGTACAAGTTTATTCATGGTCAAGTTTTATAATACTTTACTTACAAGGAAACTCCTAAACACAATTTAAAAAAAATGACACTAATATAGGAGACTCGAGACCAGAGATTGGCAAGAGTTCTTTCACAACAAAGCTAAAGATAAAAAAACACAAGGTATGAACAACATCTAATTAATCTAATAAAAACATTATCAAAACCTATACTAGGAGCCAATCCACACTCTCTTTGCCAATTTTTTTTAATAAAATATAATATTGGGCTCATAATTTCGTTTTGTGAAAAGTTTTCAAAAGAAAAATACTTACTCTGATTTCAAATTAAAGACGATCGTGAATTTATTTATTACAAGGCTTGAGTTGTTTAAAAAAAGAGACACAATTTTTGTTGTTAACAGTCGGGGCATTGAAGGCCTTTAGTCCTATTTTCATCCAAAACAAAATAAAATTACAAAATTTTAAAAAAAGTAATTATGATTAAGATCATGTGTTTGAAAGGTTATGATTGATAGAGAAAACAAAATAGAATTTCATTGATTTTGTATATGCATTAAATTATTATTATATCTGAAAATTGGGTTCTAAAGATTATCAATCAAATAATCAAGCACTTATAATTTTTCTGGTCAAAAAACAAAAGCACTTTAAATTTTTTATTAATAAACTCCCCGCAATTTGTTTATTAATATACTATAAATATATAATACCATAAAAAATTATTATTTACACCATTTTCTATATTTGAAGAATTCTTATTTATACCATATTATACTATTAATATATGATATTTAAAACTAACGGATCCTTTTAAAAAGATAAATAACTAATGGTAAAATGAAATCCTCTTGGAATATATTTATGTGAAAGAATATATAGAGAGAAGAGGTGTGATACATCCGTTCTAAAATAATAAGAAAATATCATACCAGCTGTGTCATTTAAACTATTTACAAATTCAAAATTTATAAATTGAATGCCATAAATTCAGTTGCTTTTTTACATCCTACTTGGATGGTATGTCAATAATGTTATATTTTATAGCTGAAATGCCAGTTGGAAATTAGTCAGCATATACCAAATATCATCTAGAAATCAAACCATGCATATCAAATTGGTCTATATAAACAAAAATTAACGAGACATTATTCACAACAAGAAATACCACAACAATCAACTTTATTTTTTCAATTCTCTTTGTCCTTTAGCCTTGTCACAACCATGGCTAGAAGTAATGTTAAACTTTCCTTCATTGTCACTGATGCTGATAGGGAAGCAACATACAAGAAAAGGAAGAAGGGTCTATTCAAAAAGGTTGTTGAGCTTAGCACCCTATGTGGTATTGAGGCTTGTGCTATAGTGTATGGCCCTTGTGAGAGTTCTGCATTTCTTTGATTATGTTTTGTATTTGTATTTGTATTATGTATATATTTTTGAGTATAAATGTCCATCTAACAATTCTGATTTCTAGGACTCCTTGAATATATTTTCCTTGTGGGAACAAGATGGATATTCTTCCAGAAGCTAAATGTTGAGTTAGATTGAAGAAAAGAAAACATTACTACTGAAGATTGAAAAAGGTTGGAAAAAAGCTACTTAACATCTGAAGAAGTCTCAAGAAAATTTCAAGAAAAAAGAGTTGAGATATAAAAAACATATAGATACAACAATGAAGCCTTTGGCCGAGGCATTGGTACAAAATCCAATGATTGGGTCACCGATGCTAGACTTAGGAGATTGGTGTGCTTTATTTTCTATGCTTTTGTTCATTGAGCTTAGAGCTTTGGTGGCATGTGGCATAGAAAATAAAACACACCAATCTCCTAAGTCTAGCATAGGTGTCCCAATCTCTGGATTTTGTACCAAAGTCTCGGCCAAAGGCTTCATTGTTGTATCTATATGTTTTTTATATCTCAACTCTTTTTTCTTGGACTTTTCTTGAGACTTCTTCAGATGTTTAGTAACTTTTTTTCTACCTTTTTCAATCTTCAGTAGTAATGTTTTCTTTTCTTTAATCTGATTCAACATTTAGCTTCTGGAGGAATATCCATCTTGTTCCCACAAGGAAAATATATGCAAGGATTCCTTGAAATTAGAATTGTTAGATGGATATTTATACTAAAAAACCTATACATAATACAAATATAAATATAAAACATAATCAACATAATCTATGATTGGCCATGAGAGTTTTTTGATACATAGGGTTCTTAAGACTGAAGAGAAATTGAAGAAAAAAAAAACAAAAGATGACAATACTCATAACTCAATGTCTTAATGAGGGAAAGGTTGTGGCAGACAATATGTCGACAAATGATTTGAGTTATCTTTTTTGGCTGATTGACCATAACTTGAAGGATGTTGGTAGACGTTTGGAAGTGTTTGGATGTCAAAGTCAAATTCAAAACCAAGTTCAACTCAAAATGGGGGCAACAATACCACCATCAACTCTAGCAGCATCTAGGAGTGAAGAAATGGCAATTATGCAAACTCAATTATTGATGGACTCAGTGGTGGTTGGTAATGTGCAAGACACGGTGCCATTTGGTGAGGTCAATCTGGAGTTTGGCCTGAATTATTACCTTGAAGGAAATGATGTATTTGTTTTGTATTCATTTCTCAATTTAGTCCTAATTTTTTATTTTATGGTGAGTTACTTTTTAAACAGTTTTTAGGTGTGTTTCAAGATATACAATTGTAATTCATTATTGTGTAATCTTTGCATGTTTATTCCTATCCGTTGTTTAGTGTCCGGGTGTTTATTTCTTATTGCTTCGATTCTATGTACAAGTTTACTTGCATAAAAATCCTATTGGTGTGTTGCTTTCAATACTTTGGTCGTAATCACTAATTTTAGCTACTAACATAACTTGTTAATAACTAACATTTATTGAGTGGATCATATCATATTATGCAACCCATGCAAAAAAAATAAAAAAATCTTTTGTGCCAGAGAAAAAATATTCATTGTTGGATAGTTAAATATAAGTTATTTTTAGATTTAGTCACACAGAAATACATGTTTATAAGTAAGCAAATTGAATGTCACTTCTTACTTGGAGAGACTATCATGTTATAAAAATAAAAAGGAAGGGTTGTGGAAATTGAGTGTATTCTTTTAGATAATGGATATTGGATATGATGTATTCATGGTCAAATTTGATAATGTAGTTGATTGTAGTACAAGTTTATTCATGGTCAAGTTTTATAATACTTTACTTACAAGGAAACTCCTAAACACAATTTAAAAAAAATGACACTAATATAGGAGACTCGAGACCAGAGATTGGCAAGAGTTCTTTCACAACAAAGCTAAAGATAAAAAAACACAAGGTATGAACAACATCTAATTAATCTAATAAAAACATTATCAAAACCTATACTAGGAGCCAATCCACACTCTCTTTGCCAATTTTTTTTAATAAAATATAATATTGGGCTCATAATTTCGTTTTGTGAAAAGTTTTCAAAAGAAAAATACTTACTCTGATTTCAAATTAAAGACGATCGTGAATTTATTTATTACAAGGCTTGAGTTGTTTAAAAAAAGAGACACAATTTTTGTTGTTAACAGTCGGGGCATTGAAGGCCTTTAGTCCTATTTTCATCCAAAACAAAATAAAATTACAAAATTTTAAAAAAAGTAATTATGATTAAGATCATGTGTTTGAAAGGTTATGATTGATAGAGAAAACAAAATAGAATTTCATTGATTTTGTATATGCATTAAATTATTATTATATCTGAAAATTGGGTTCTAAAGATTATCAATCAAATAATCAAGCACTTATAATTTTTCTGGTCAAAAAACAAAAGCACTTTAAATTTTTTATTAATAAACTCCCCGCAATTTGTTTATTAATATACTATAAATATATAATACCATAAAAAATTATTATTTACACCATTTTCTATATTTGAAGAATTCTTATTTATACCATATTATACTATTAATATATGATATTTAAAACTAACGGATCCTTTTAAAAAGATAAATAACTAATGGTAAAATGAAATCCTCTTGGAATATATTAATGTGAAAGAATATATAGAGAGAAGAGGTGTGATACATCCGTTCTAAAATAATAAGAAAATATCATACCAGCTGTGTCATTTAAATTATTTACAAATTCAAAATTTATAAATTGAATGCCATAAATTCAGTTGCTTTTTTACATCCTACTTGGATGGTATGTCAATAATGTTATATTTTATAGCTGAAATGCCAGTTGGAAATTAGTCAGCATATACCAAATATCATCTAGAAATCAAACCATGCATATCAAATTGGTCTATATAAACAAAAATTAACGAGACATTATTCACAACAAGAAATACCACATCAATCAACTTTGTTTTTTCAATTTTCTTTGTCCTTTAGCCTTGTCACAACCATGGCTAGAAGTAAGGTTAAACTTTCCTTCATTGTCACTGATGCTGATAGGGAAGCAACATACAAGAAAAGGAAGAAGGGTCTATTCAAAAAGGTTGTTGAGCTTAGCACCCTATGTGGTATTGAGGCTTGTGCTATAGTGTATGACCCTTGTGAGAGTTCTGCCTTTCTTTGATTATGTTTTGTATTCGTATTTGTATTATGTATATATTTTTGAGTATAAATGTCCATCTAACAATTCTGATTTCTAGGACTCCTTGAATATATTTTCCTTGTGGGAACAAGATGGATATTCTTCCAGAAGCTAAATGTTGAGTCAGATTGAAGAAAAGAAAACATTACTACTGAAGATTGAAAAAGGTTGGAAAAAAGCTACTTAACATCTGAAGAAGTCTCAAGAAAATTTCAAGAAAAAAGAGTTGAGATATAAAAAACATATAGATACAACAATGAAGCCTTTGGCCGAGGCATTGGTACAAAATCCAATGATTGGGTCACCGATGCTAGATGTAACACCCCAAATTTCCAACATAAAAATTCATACATAATTATCAGAGTATAACACAAATGAGATGTCACACATCATAAAAATCCTTAAAATAAAAAGAATAATAATTCTTTATCCTTCAAAATTCATTAACATAAATCTTTTCAAAAACTTTGCAGCGGAATCATAATTTCAAAATTCTTAAAATAATTAGTTCTTGGCACAAGGCCTCAAAAGCATCTCAAAAATTCAAAGATAGATCGTAAACATCATAATTAGTTCAACATGATACATAAAGGAATAGAATTCAATAAAACTCTATCCCGTTACATATCAGAGCATTTCCTACAACACCACAAGGACCTCTCACATCGTCGTACCTAAGCTTGATCACCTGCACTTGCCCACAAGGCGGCAATTCCAACAGAAGGGGTGAGATTTCACAAACAATAATAATAAGCATATAATTCATCAAATGCATTTAACAACATGGACATCATCAATTAATTATAATAAGTCTTCATATAGTACTTCTTTAACAACTCATAAGCTACATTATGTAATCATCATAACGACATCAATTAGTAATACAAATAACCACGTAGTTCATCTTTAATAATACTTCATATAACAATATAAACAACAATCAACTTCAAATCATCTTCAACGATACTTCACATAAACAACATAAACAACAACATATAACTCTTCATTAACGATTCATTGATAATTATCAACTCGACAACTTTAGACAACTCCACAACTTTAGACAACTCCACAACTTCGACATCGACTATGCAAATTCAACTCGACTATGCAACTTAGACCTCTTATTCATGCATGTGGTACCAATCCAGGGCGTCAAGTGTAACACCCCGTTCTCCCAACAGTATTAATTAACAAATTAAATCAGAGTCTTTCACCAAAAACGGAATGCTACATTTTCGTTCAAATAAAATCTCCAAATTAGCGGATGAATAAATATTCTCCAATAAAATAGTCAATAATAATTAACTTCAAAACTTCGCAGCGGAATTAGTTTTAAAACAACTAAACAAGTCTTTGGCACGCAGACCTCATCAAAAGTTTCATAAATCAAAATTAATACGTAAGGAAAGAGAAAACAAGCAACAGATTCCCGTCCCGTTACGTATCAGAGCCCTAAGACACTTGAGCCGACATCTCTACTAATCTTCATTACCTGCACTTGCCCACAAGGCGGCAATTCCAGCAGAAGGGGTGAGATTCACAAACAACAATAGATAACATAATTCATCAATTAAATTCAACAACAACAGTATAATGAATAATCAATTTTCATTTATAATTTGAACAATTCAACAACATGGTCAACAACGACACCGACAACTCAACCAACAACAACAACAACAACAACAACTACGACGACAACAATGCGACTAATGCAGATGCATGTGGTACCATTTTACGCGCGTTGAATGCTAAGCATTCCGGGGCATAAGCCCCCAACAGTTGAATGAAATAACATTCCAGGGCATAAGCCCTCAACGATTGAGTGATAAACACTCCAGGGCATAAGCCCTCAACGGTTGAGTGAAACACTCCAGGGCATGAGCCCTCAACAGGGGTATGAGTATGAAATGGACTCACTTGTGTATATCTACATACAACTCAACACCGACTACAAAGGTGCATAACTATATAGTTATGACTTACTCCACAACTTAGACATCACGACACTTTAATTCAAACAACGACAATCAACAACATAGTAACATATACGTTAATATCAAAGTCGAAAACATCCTTCAAAACCAATCAAGTCTAATCAACAAGACATAAGCCAAATAATCATAAAGCACCTCAATTTAACCTCTAATACTTAAGTTTGAAGTTGGGAAACCAACCATAAGTTTTTGGGACTAACTTGGGATTAGTTATGCTAAGTTTTCTTAAAGTTCTTGAAGACCCACTTGGACTATTTTTATCATAACCCAAAATCTACAAATCTTTTTCAAGTCAAACAAAATCCATTAGAAAGCTAACTCAATTATCTACAACTTTCATGTTTACACCAAAAGCTAATTCAAAACAGAAACAAGTGAAAAATAGTGAACAATCGAAGAAAAAGTTTACAGAAATCGTGCCACGATTTTGGAAAACGTGCCACGATTTTCATGACCAGAAAACCCAACATTCGGCATTTCAAAATCGTGCCACGGTTGCAAAATCGTGCCACGATTTTGTCAGCATTAGGTCAAAAAAAACAGTTTTTCAAAAGTGCGATTTCAGCCTAGTTTCACCCCAAAAACCCAAACTTTGACCCCTTTAATCACCCGAACTGAATTACAATTATGTTTACAGATTCTATATACAACATAGCAATCCAAACAACACAGAAACATGTATCAACCAACACAAATCCTTACCTTATAGCAATTATCATAACTTTCTTAACCTAAAACCAAAAACTCAACAATTCATGAATTCATTAAGTTATTAGCATCAATTCATCTGAACCTAATTCAATTTATCAACCCTAACAACTCTACATTCATCAACGAATCAAGAACCTAAAGTTGAGAGTTAGTCTCACCCTTACCTTAGATTATCTTCCTGAAAAGCAGCGTTCTTCCCTCCTCTTGTTTCTTCCCTCTTCTTCTAGGTTTTTCTCCCTTTTCTTGTTTTTCTCACTGTTTCTACGTAAAACTGGTTCTGACTCTTTCTTCCCTTATTAATACCTATTAACTTCTCCTTAATTCTAATTAACTCCTATTAAATTATTTAATAATTCATTTTAATCCCCAACCTTCTAATAATTATAATTCCTGCCTATTTTAATTAAATAATAAAAATAACTATATAATAAAATATAACACACCACAAAATCAACACAAATTATTTAAAGTCATAAAAACTTATTAAAATCAACTGAAATAAAATAATCGACAACTAGGGCGTTACATCAAGCCCTCAACGTAATAAGTATTAATATACTTCCAGGGCGTCAAGCCCTCATCGCAAATGAGCTAAAGCTCCAGGGCATCAAGCCCCCAACGTGTAGAGTAAAAACTCACAGGGCATCAAGCCCCCAACTGAAATGAGTATGCATGGACTCAACAACTTACAACATAGACAACGTCAACAACTTCTAAGACTCCAATACTTTGGAACAACCACTTACAACTCAGACAACTTAGACCAACACTTGCAACTTTAACGACATTGACGACAACAGTGGCAATGACAACGACAACGACTTCGCATCATAATATCATAATTCATCAGTCATAGACAATATCATATAACATCGTATTAACAACAACAATTCATCAATTATGAACAACATCATGAAACAACATATTCATCAACATATACACTCATGTAATAATCAATCAACCATGAACATCATATAACATCTTATACATTCATATAATAATTCATCAACCATGAACACATCATATTCATCAACATATACATTTATATACTAATTCAGCAATCAGGGAAAACATCATATATTATCATCAACATATACATTCATATAATAATTCACTAAAGCCTCCTTGGAGTATTTTCATCATAAATCAAACACCAAAAATCATTTTCAAGTCAAACCAAAGCCAACGGACAGCTAACACAATTATCTACAACTTTCATGTTTATACCAAAGGCCAATTCTGTACCTATCAATATCGGTTTTCATTTCAAATTCGGGAAAGGTTGTGCTGAAATTCATAAATATTAACTGTGACCTACGTGCAGTAATATGACCGTAACTCAAGTTCTATAAATCATTTAGAAGTCAAACCAACGGCATTAAAAAGCTAACATCCATACCTACAACTTTCGTGTTTACACCGAAAGCTAATTCAAAACAGAAACGGGTGAAAAGTGAGTGTTTTTCCAGTTTAGGCTTTCAGAAAATCGGTGGCCGAATTCGCTTACGGGAAATAACAGTTTTCACTCCAAAAACCAAATTTTTGATCTCTTAATCACCCAAAATGATTTACAATGATGTTTACATGTCAAATAGGCAATATAGAAATCAAAACAACATAGGAACATGCATCAAACAACACAATTCATCTCATTTTATCAATTAACATAAACTTTCTAACCCTAATTCAAGAACACAATAATTCATCAAATTTCAGAATTATATACTATGATTATTGAAGGAAATCCCATCCTTACCTTAATAAAATTGGAGCAGCAGCCTCTTGGTTCTCCACTTCTAGTTTTCTCCCTTTTTCTCCCAAAACTGATTGTACGTACTGTCTGTTCCTAAACCTAGGTTTTACCTTTTATACCTCTTCTATTTGTTTTATCTTATTCCACTTATTCCCTCATAATTCTAACTAATTCAAAAACAGCCCCACAACTTAATATTCTATTTAAAAATATAGATAAATTACTTCCATAACAAATATCAAATATATTTATAACAAATATATTTCTAAACAAAATAACAAACATATTTATAACAAATATATTTCTAAACAAAATAACAAACATATTATCACTTATCAAATATAAAATCATGTAAAAGTATTCAAATATTAACTAAAAATAATTAAATAAAAAGGGGGCGTTACACTAGACTTAGGAGATTGATGTGCTTTATTTTCTATGCTTTTGTTCATTGAGCTTAGAGCTTTGGTGACTATGGCATAGAAAATAAAACACACCAATCTCCTAAGTCTAGCATAGGTGTCCCAATCTCTGGATTTTGTACCAATGCCTCGGCCAAAGGCTTCATTGTTCTATCTATATGTTTTTTATATCTCAACTCTTTTTTCTTGGACTTTTCTTGAGACTTCTTCAAATGTTTAGTAGCTTTTTTTCAATCTTTTTCAATCTTAAGTAGTAATGTTTTCTTTTCTTTAATCTGATTCAACATTTAGCTTCTGGAGGAATATCCATCTTGTTCCCACAAGGAAAATATATGCAAGGATTCCTAGAAATCATAATTGTTAGATGGATATTTATACTAAAAAACCTATACATAATACAAATATGAATATAAAACATAAACAACATAATCTATGATTGGCCATGAGAGTTTTTTGATACATAGGGTTCTGAAGACTGAAGAGAAATTGAAGAAAAAAAAAACAAAAGATGACAATACTCATAACTCAATGTCTTAATGAGGGAAAGGTTGTGGCAGACAATATGTCGACAAATGATTTGAGTTATCTTTTTTGGCTGATTGACCATAACTTGAAGGATGTTGGTAGACGTTTGGAAGTGTTTGGATGTCAAAGTCAAATTCAAAACCAAGTTCAACTCAAAATGGGGGCAACAATACCACCACCAACTCTAGCAGCATCTAGGAGTGAAGAAATGGCAATTATGCAAACTCAATTATTGATGGACTCAGTGGTGGTTGGTAATGTGCAAGACACGGTGCCATTTGGTGAGGTCAATCTGGAGTTTGGCCTGAATTATTACCTTGAAGGAAAAGATGTATTTGTTTTGTATTCATTTCTCAAGTTAGTCCTAATTTTTTATTTTATGGTGAATTACTTTTTAAACAATTTTTAGGTGTGTTTCAAGATATATAATTGTAATTCATTATTGTGTAATCTTTGCATGTTTATTTCCTATCCATTGTTTAGGCTCCGGGTGTTTATTTCTTATTGCTTAGATTCTATGTACAAGTTTACTTGCATAAAAATCCTATTGGTGTGTAGCTTTCAATACTTTGGTCGTAATCACTAATTTTAGCTACTAACATAACTTGTTAATAACTAACATTTATTGAGTGGATCATCTCATATTATGCAGCCCATGCAAAAAAAAAAAAAATCTTTTGTGCCAGAGAAAAAATATTCTTTGTTGGATAGTTAAAAATAAATTATTTTTAGATTTAGTCACACAGAAATACATGTTTATAAGTAAGCAAATTGAATGTCACTTCTTACTTGGAGAGACTATCATGTTATAAAAATAAAAAGGAAGGGTTGTGGAAATTGAGTGTATTCTTTTAGATAATGGATATTGGATATGATGTATTCATGGTCAAATTTGATAATGTAGTTGATTGCAGTACAAGTTTATTTATGGTCAAGTTTTATAGTACTTTACTTACAAGGAAACTCCTATACACAATTAAAAAAAAATGACACTAATATCATTGACTCGAGACCAGAGATTGGCAAGGGTTCTTTCACAACAAAACTAAAGATAAAAAAACACAAGGTATGAACAACATCTAATTAATCTAATAAAAACATTATCAAAACCTATACTAGGAGCCAATCCACACTCTCTTTGCCAAAATTTTTTAATAAAATATAATATTGGGCTCATAATTTCGTTTTGTGAAAAGTTTTCAAAAGAATAATACTTACTCTGATTTCAAATTAAAGACGATCGTGAATTTATTTATTACAAGGCTTGAGTTGTTTAAAAAAAGAGACACAATTTTTGTTGTTAACAGTCGGGGCATTGAAGGCCTTTAGTCCTATTTTCATCCAAAACAAAATAAAATTACAAAAATTTTAAAAAAGTAATTATGATTAAGATCATGTGTTTGAAAGGTTATGATTGATAGAGAAAACAAAATAGAATTTCATTGATTTTGTATATGCATTAAATTATTATTATATCTGAAAATTGGGTTCTAAAGATTATCAATCAAATAATCAAGCACTTATAATTTTTCTGGTCAAAAAACAAAAGCACTTTAAATTTTTTATTAATAAACTCCCCGCAATTTGTTTATTAATATACTATAAATATATAATACCATAAAAAATTATTATTTACACCATTTTCTATATTTGAAGAATTCTTATTTATACCATATTATACTATTAATATATGATATTTAAAACTAACGGATCCTTTTAAAAAGATAAATAACTAATGGTAAAATGAAATCCTCTTGGAATATATTTATGTGAAAGAATATATAGAGAGAAGAGGTGTGATACATCCGTTCTAAAATAATAAGAAAATATCATACCAGCTGTGTCATTTAAATTATTTACAAATTCAAAATTTATAAATTGAATGCCATAAATTCAGTTGCTTTTTTACATCCTACTTGGATGGTATGTCAATAATGTTATATTTTATAGCTCAAATGCCAGTTGGAAATTAGTCAGCATATACCAAATATCATCTAGAAATCAAACCATGCATATCAAATTGGTCTATATAAACAAAAATTAACGAGACATTATTCACAACAAGAAATACCACAACAATCAACTTTATTTTTTCAATTTTCTTTGTCCTTTAGCCTTGTCACAACCATGGCTAGAAGTAAGGTTAAACTTTCCTTCATTGTCACTGATGCTGATAGGGAAGCAACATACAAGAAAAGGAAGAAGGGTCTATTCAAAAAGGTTGTTGAGCTTAGCACCCTATGTGGTATTGAGGCTTGTGCTATAGTGTATGGCCCTTGTGAGAGTTGTGCATTTCTTTGATTATGTTTTGTATTCGTATTTGTATTATTTATATATTTGAGTATAAATGTCCATCTAACAATTCTGATTTCTAGGACTCCTTGAATATATTTTCCTTGTGGGAACAAGATGGATATTCTTCCAGAAGCTAAATGTTGAGTCAGATTGAAGAAAAGAAAACATTACTACTGAAGATTGAAAAAGGTTGGAAAAAAGCTACTTAACATCTGAAGAAGTCTCAAGAAAATTTCAAGAAAAAAGAGTTGAGATATAAAAAACATATAGATACAACAATGAAGCCTTTGGCCGAGGCATTGGTACAAAATCCAATGATTGGGTCACCGATGCTAGACTTAGGATATTGATGTGCTTTATTTTCTATGCTTTTGTTCATTGAGCTTAGAGCTTTGGTGGCCTGTGGCATAGAAAATAAAACACACCAATCTCCTAAGTCTAGCATAGGTGTCCCAATCTCTGGATTTTGTACCAATGCCTCGGCCAAAGGCTTCATTGTTCTATCTATATGTTTTTTATATCTCAACTCTTTTTTCTTGGACTTTTCTTGAGACTTCTTCAGATGTTTTGTAGCTTTTTTTCTACCTTTTTCAATCTTCAGTAGTAATGTTTTCTTTGTTTTAATCTGATTCAACATTTAGCTTCTGGAGGAATATCCATCTTGTTCCCACAAGGAAAATATATGCAAGGATTCCTAGAAATCAGAATTGTTAGATGGATATTTATACTAAAAAACCTATACATAATACAAATATGAATATAAAACATAAACAACATAATCTATGATTGGCCATGAGAGTTTTTTGATACATAGGGTTCTGAAGACTGAAGAGAAATTGAAGAAAGAAAAAACAAAAGATGACAATACTCATAACTCAATGTCTTAATGAGGGAAAGGTTGTGGCAGACAATATGTCGACAAATGATTTGAGTTATCTTTTTTGGCTGATTGACCATAACTTGAAGGATGTTGGTAGACGTTTGGAAGTGTTTGGATGTCAAAGTCAAATTCAAAACCAAGTTCAACTCAAAATGGGGGCAACAAAACCACCACCAACTCTAGCAACATCTAGGAGTGAAGAAATGGCAGTTATGCAAACTCAATTATTGATGGACTCAGTGGTGGTTGGTAATGTGCAAGACACGGTGCCATTTGGTGAGGTCAATCTGGAGTTTGGCCTGAATTATTACCTTGAAGGAAATGATGTATTTGTTTTGTATTCATTTCTCAATTTAGTCCTAATTTTTTATTTTATGGTGAATTACTTTTTAAACAATTTTTAGGTGTGTTTCAAAATATACAATTGTAATTCATTACTGTGTAATCTTTGCATGTTTATTTCCTATCCATTGTTTAGGCTCCGGGTGTTTATTTCTTATTGCTTAGATTCTATGTACAAGTTTACTTGCATAAAAATCCTATTGGTGTGTAGCTTTCAATACTTTGGTCGTAATCACTAATTTTAGCTACTAACATAACTTGTTAATAACTAACACTTATTGAGTGGATCATCTTATATTATGCAGCACATGCAAAAAAAAAAAAAAAATCTTTTGTGCCAGAGAAAAAATATTCTTTGTTGGATAGTTAAATATAAGTTATTTTTAGATTTAGTCACACAGAAATACATGTTTATAAGTAAGCAAATTGAATGTCACTTCTTACTTGGAGAGACTATCATGTTATAAAAATACAAAGGAAGGGTTGTGGAAATTGAGTGTATTCTTTTAGATAATGGATATTGGATATGATGTATTCATGGTCAAATTTGATAATGTAATTGATTGTAGTACAAGTTTATTCATGGTCAAGTTTTATAATACTTTACTTACAAGGAAACTCCTAAACACAATTTTAAAAAAATGACACTAATATAGGAGACTCGAGACCAGAGATTGGCAAGGGTTCTTTCACAACAAAGCTAAAGAATAAAAAACACAAGGTATGAACAACATCTAATTAATCTAATAAAAACATTATCAAAACCTATACTAGGAGCCAATCCACACTCTCTTTGCCAATTTTTTTTAATAAAATATAATATTGGGCTCATAATTTCGTTTTGTGAAAAGTTTTCAAAAGAAAAATACTTACTCTGATTTCAAATTAAAGACGATCGTGAATTTATTTATTACAAGGCTTGAGTTGTTTAAAAAAAGAGACACAATTTTTGTTGTTAACAGTCGGGGCATTGAAGGCCTTTAGTCCTATTTTCATCCAAAACAAAATAAAATTACAAAAATTTTAAAAAGTAATTATGATTAAGATCATGTGTTTGAAAGGTTATGATTGATAGAGAAAACAAAATAGAATTTCATTGATTTTGTATATGCATTAAATTATTATTATATCTGAAAATTGGGTTCTAAAGATTATCAATCAAATAATCAAGCACTTATAATTTTTCTGGTAAAAAAACAAAAGCACTTTAAATTTTTTATTAATAAACTCCCCGCAATTTGTTTATTAATATACTATAAATATATAATACCATAAAAAATTATTATTTACACCATTTTCTATATTTGAAGAATTCTTATTTATACCATATTATACTATTAATATATGATATTTAAAACTAACGGATCCTTTTAAAAAGATAAATAACTAATGGTAAAATGAAATCCTCTTGGAATATATTTATGTGAAAGAATATATAGAGAGAAGAGGTGTGATACATCCGTTCTAAAATAATAAGAAAATATCATACCAGCTGTGTCATTTAAATTATTTACAAATTCAAAATTTATAAATTGAATGCCATAAATTCAGTTGCTTTTTTACATCCTACTTGGATGGTATGTCAATAATGTTATATTTTATAGCTCAAATGCCAGTTGGAAATTAGTCAGCATATACCAAATATCATCTAGAAATCAAACCATGCATATCAAATTGGTCTATATAAACAAAAATTAACGAGACATTATTCACAACAAGAAATACCACAACAATCAACTTTATTTTTTCAATTTTCTTTGTCCTTTAGCCTTGTCACAACCATGGCTAGAAGTAAGGTTAAACTTTCCTTCATTGTCACTGATGCTGATAGGGAAGCAACATACAAGAAAAGGAAGAAGGGTCTATTCAAAAAGGTTGTTGAGCTTAGCACCCTATGTGGTATTGAGGCTTGTGCTATAGTGTATGGCCCTTGTGAGAGTTCTGCATTTCTTTGATTATGTTTTGTATTCGTATTTGTATTATGTATATATTTTTGAGTATAAATGTCCATCTAACAATTCTGATTTCTAGGACTCCTTGAATATATTTTCCTTGTGGGAACAAGATGGATATTCTTCCAGAAGCTAAATGTTGAGTCAGATTGAAGAAAAGAAAACATTACTACTGAAGATTGAAAAAGGTTGGAAAAAAGCTACTTAACATCTGAAGAAGTCTCAAGAAAATTTCAAGAAAAAAGAGTTGAGATATAAAAAACATATAGATACAACAATGAAGCCTTTGGCCGAGGCATTGGTACAAAATCCAATGATTGGGTCACCGATGCTAGACTTAGGATATTGATGTGCTTTATTTTCTATGCTTTTGTTCATTGAGCTTAGAGCTTTGGTGGCCTGTGGCATAGAAAATAAAACACACCAATCTCCTAAGTCTAGCATAGGTGTCCCAATCTCTGGATTTTGTACCAATGCCTCGGCCAAAGGCTTCATTGTTCTATCTATATGTTTTTTATATCTCAACTCTTTTTTCTTGGACTTTTCTTGAGACTTCTTCAGATGTTTTGTAGCTTTTTTTCTACCTTTTTCAATCTTCAGTAGTAATGTTTTCTTTGCTTTAATCTGATTCAACATTTAGCTTCTGGAGGAATATCCATCTTGTTCCCACAAGGAAAATATATGCAAGGATTCCTAGAAATCAGAATTGTTAGATGGATATTTATACTAAAAAACCTATACATAATACAAATATGAATATAAAACATAAACAACATAATCTATGATTGGCCATGAGAGTTTTTTGATACATAGGGTTCTGAAGACTGAAGAGAAATTGAAGAAAAAAAAAACAAAAGATGACAATACTCATAACTCAATGTCTTAATGAGGGAAAGGTTGTGGCAGACAATATGTCGACAAATGATTTGAGTTATCTTTTTTGGCTGATTGACCATAACTTGAAGGATGTTGGTAGACGTTTGGAAGTGTTTGGATGTCAAAGTCAAATTCAAAACCAAGTTCAACTCAAAATGGGGGCAACAATACCACCACCAACTCTAGCAACATCTAGGAGTGAAGAAATGGCAGTTATGCAAACTCAATTATTGATGGACTCAGTGGTGGTTGGTAATGTGCAAGACACGGTGCCATTTGGTGAGGTCAATCTGGAGTTTGGCCTGAATTATTACCTTGAAGGAAATGATGTATTTGTTTTGTATTCATTTCTCAATTTAGTCCTAATTTTTTATTTTATGGTGAATTACTTTTTAAACAATTTTTAGGTGTGTTTCAAAATATACAATTGTAATTCATTACTGTGTAATCTTTGCATGTTTATTTCCTATCCATTGTTTAGGCTCCGGGTGTTTATTTCTTATTGCTTAGATTCTATGTACAAGTTTACTTGCATAAAAATCCTATTGGTGTGTAGCTTTCAATACTTTGGTCGTAATCACTAATTTTAGCTACTAACATAACTTGTTAATAACTAACACTTATTGAGTGGATCATCTTATATTATGCAGCACATGCAAAAAAAAAAAAAAAATCTTTTGTGCCAGAGAAAAAATATTCTTTGTTGGATAGTTAAATATAAGTTATTTTTAGATTTAGTCACACAGAAATACATGTTTATAAGTAAGCAAATTGAATGTCACTTCTTACTTGGAGAGACTATCATGTTATAAAAATAAAAAGGAAGGGTTGTGGAAATTGAGTGTATTCTTTTAGATAATGGATATTGGATATGATGTATTCATGGTCAAATTTGATAATGTAGTTGATTGTAGTACAAGTTTATTCATGGTCAAGTTTTATAATACTTTACTTACAAGGAAACTCCTAAACACAATTTTAAAAAAATGACACTAATATAGGAGACTCGAGACCAGAGATTGGCAAGGGTTCTTTCACAACAAAGCTAAAGAAAAAAAAACACAAGGTATGAACAACATCTAATTAATCTAATAAAAACATTATCAAAACCTATACTAGGAGCCAATCCACACTCTCTTTGCCAATTTTGTTTAATAAAATATAATATTGGGCTCATAATTTCGTTTTGTGAAAAGTTTTCAAAAGAAAAATACTTACTCTGATTTCAAATTAAAGACGATCGTGAATTTATTTATTACAAGGCTTGAGTTGTTTAAAAAAAGAGACACAATTTTTGTTGTTAACAGTCGGGGCATTGAAGGCCTTTAGTCCTATTTTCATCCAAAACAAAATAAAATTACAAAAATTTTAAAAAAGTAATTATGATTAAGATCATGTGTTTGAAAGGTTATGATTGATAGAGAAAACAAAATAGAATTTCATTGATTTTGTATATGCATTAAATTATTATTATATCTGAAAATTGGGTTCTAAAGATTATCAATCAAATAATCTAGCACTTATAATTTTTCTGGTCAAAAAACAAAAGCACTTTAAATTTTTTATTAATAAACTCCCCGCAATTTGTTTATTAATATACTATAAATATATAATACCATAAAAAATTATTATTTACACCATTTTCTATATTTGAAGAATTCTTATTTATACCATATTATACTATTAATATATGATATTTAAAACTAACGGATCCTTTTAAAAAGATAAATAACTAATGGTAAAATGAAATCCTCTTGGAATATATTTATGTGAAAGAATATATAGAGAGAAGAGGTGTGATACATCCGTTCTAAAATAATAAGAAAATATCATACCAGTTGTGTCATTTAAATTATTTACAAATTCAAAATTTATAAATTGAATGCCATAAATTCAGTTGCTTTTTTACATCCTACTTGGATGGTATGTCAATAATGTTATATTTTATAGCTCAAATGCTAGTTGGAAATTAGTCAGCATATACCAAATATCATCTAAAAATCAAACCATGCATATCAAATTGGTCTATATAAACAAAAATTAACGAGACATTATTCACAACAAGAAATACCACAATAATCAACTTTATTTTTTCAATTTTCTTTGTCCTTTAGCCTTGTCACAACCATGGCTAGAAGTAAGGTTAAACTTTCCTTCATTGTCACTGATGCTGATAGGGAAGCAACATACAAGAAAAGGAAGAAGGGTCTATTCAAAAAGGTTGTTGAGCTTAGCACCCTATGTGGTATTGAGGCTTGTGCTATAGTGTATGGCCCTTGTGAGAGTTCTGCATTTCTTTGATTATGTTTTGTATTCGTATTTGTATTATGTATATATTTTTGAGTATAAATGTCCATCTAACAATTCTGATTTCTAGGACTCCTTGAATATATTTTCCTTGTGGGAACAAGATGGATATTCTTCCAGAAGCTAAATGTTGAGTCAGATTGAAGAAAATAAAACATTACTACTGAAGATTGAAAAAGGTTGGAAAAAAGCTACTTAACATCTGAAGAAGTCTCAAGAAAATTTCAAGAAAAAAGAGTTGAGATATAAAAAACATATAGATACAACAATGAAGCCTTTGGCCGAGGCATTGGTACAAAATCCAATGATTGGGTCACCGATGCTAGACTTAGGAGATTGATGTGCTTTATTTTCTATGCTTTTGTTCATTGAGCTTAGAGCTTTGGTGGCCTGAGGCATAGAAAATAAAACACACCAATCTCCTAAGTCTAGCATAGGTGTCCCAATCTCTGGATTTTGTACCAATGCCTCGGCCAAAGGCTTCATTGTTCTATCTATATGTTTTTTATATCTCAACTCTTTTTTCTTGGACTTTTCTTGAGACTTCTTCAGATGTTTAGTAGCTTTTTTTCTACCTTTTTCAATCTTCAGTAGTAATGTTTTCTTTGCTTTAATCTGATTCAACATTTAGCTTCTGGAGGAATATCCATCTTGTTCCCACAAGGAAAATATATGCAAGGATTCCTAGAAATCAGAATTGTTAGATGGATATTTATACTAAAAAACCTATACATAATACAAATATGAATATAAAACATAAACAACATAATCTATGATTGGCCATGAGAGTTTTTTGATACATAGGGTTCTGAAGACTGAAGAGAAATTGAAGAAAAAAAAAACAAAAGATGACAATACTCATAACTCAATGTCTTAATGAGGGAAAGGTTGTGGCAGACAATATGTCGACAAATGATTTGAGTTATCTTTTTTGGCTGATTGACCATAACTTGAAGGATGTTGGTAGACGTTTGGAAGTGTTTGGATGTCAAAGTCAAATTCAAAACCAAGTTCAACTCAAAATGGGGGCAACAATACCACCACCAACTCTAGCAACATCTAGGAGTGAAGAAATGGCAGTTATGCAAACTCAATTATTGATGGACTCAGTGGTGGTTGGTAATGTGCAAGACACGGTGCCATTTGGTGAGGTCAATCTGGAGTTTGGCCTGAATTATTACCTTGAAGGAAATGATGTATTTGTTTTGTATTCATTTCTCAATTTAGTCCTAATTTTTTATTTTATGGTGAATTACTTTTTAAACAATTTTTAGGTGTGTTTCAAAATATACAATTGTAATTCATTACTGTGTAATCTTTGCATGTTTATTTCCTATCCATTGTTTAGGCTCCGGGTGTTTATTTCTTATTGCTTAGATTCTATGTACAAGTTTACTTGCATAAAAATCCTATTGGTGTGTAGCTTTCAATACTTTGGTCGTAATCACTAATTTTAGCTACTAACATAACTTGTTAATAACTAACACTTATTGAGTGGATCATCTTATATTATGCAGCACATGCAAAAAAAAAAAAAAAATCTTTTGTGCCAGAGAAAAAATATTCTTTGTTGGATAGTTAAATATAAGTTATTTTTAGATTTAGTCACACAGAAATACATGTTTATAAGTAAGCAAATTGAATGTCACTTCTTACTTGGAGAGACTATCATGTTATAAAAATAAAAAGGAAGGGTTGTGGAAATTGAGTGTATTCTTTTAGATAATGGATATTGGATATGATGTATTCATGGTCAAATTTGATAATGTAGTTGATTGTAGTACAAGTTTATTCATGGTCAAGTTTTATAATACTTTACTTACAAGGAGACTCCTAAACACAATTTTAAAAAAATGACACTAATATAGGAGACTCGAGACCAGAGATTGGCAAGGGTTCTTTCACAACAAAGCTAAAGAAAAAAAAACACAAGGTATGAACAACATCTAATTAATCTAATAAAAACATTATCAAAACCTATACTAGGAGCCAATCCACACTCTCTTTGCCAATTTTGTTTAATAAAATATAATATTGGGCTCATAATTTCGTTTTGTGAAAAGTTTTCAAAAGAAAAATACTTACTCTGATTTCAAATTAAAGACGATCGTGAATTTATTTATTACAAGGCTTGAGTTGTTTAAAAAAAGAGACACAATTTTTGTTGTTAACAGTCGGGGCATTGAAGGCCTTTAGTCCTATTTTCATCCAAAACAAAATAAAATTACAAAAATTTTAAAAAAGTAATTATGATTAAGATCATGTGTTTGAAAGGTTATGATTGATAGAGAAAACAAAATAGAATTTCATTGATTTTGTATATGCATTAAATTATTATTATATCTGAAAATTGGGTTCTAAAGATTATCAATCAAATAATCTAGCACTTATAATTTTTCTGGTCAAAAAACAAAAGCACTTTAAATTTTTTATTAATAAACTCCCCGCAATTTGTTTATTAATATACTATAAATATATAATACCATAAAAAATTATTATTTACACCATTTTCTATATTTGAAGAATTCTTATTTATACCATATTATACTATTAATATATGATATTTAAAACTAACGGATCCTTTTAAAAAGATAAATAACTAATGGTAAAATGAAATCCTCTTGGAATATATTTATGTGAAAGAATATATAGAGAGAAGAGGTGTGATACATCCGTTCTAAAATAATAAGAAAATATCATACCAGCTGTGTCATTTAAATTATTTACAAATTCAAAATTTATAAATTGAATGCCATAAATTCAGTTGCTTTTTTACATCCTACTTGGATGGTATGTCAATAATGTTATATTTTATATTTCAAATGCCAGTTGGAAATTAGTCAGCATATACCAAATATCATCTAGAAATCAAACCATGCATATCAAATTGGTCTATATAAACAAAAATTAACGAGACATTACTCACAACAAGAAATACCACAACAATCAACTTTATTTTTTCAATTTTCTTTGTCCTTTAGCCTTGTCACAACCATGGCTAGAAGTAAGGTTAAACTTTCCTTCATTGTCACTGATGCTGATAGGGAAGCAACATACAAGAAAAGGAAGAAGGGTCTATTCAAAAAGGTTGTTGAGCTTAGCACCCTATGTGGTATTGAGGCTTGTGCTATAGTGTATGGCCCTTGTGAGAGTTTTGCATTTCTTTGATTATGTTTTGTATTCGTATTTGTATTATGTATATATTTTTGAGTATAAATGTCCATCTAACAATTCTGATTTCTAGGACTCCTTGAATATATTTTCCTTGTGGGAACAAGATGGATATTCTTCCAGAAGCTAAATGTTGAGTCAGATTGAAGAAAAGAAAACATTACTACTGAAGATTGAAAAAGCTTGGAAAAAAGCTACTTAACATCTGAAGAAGTCTCAAGAAAATTTCAAGAAAAAAGAGTTGAGATATAAAAAACATATAGATACAACAATGAAGCCTTTGGCCGAGGCATTGGTACAAAATCCAATGATTGGGTCACCGATGCTAGACTTAGGAGATTGATGTGCTTTATTTTCTATGCTTTTGTTCATTGAGCTTAGAGCTTTGGTGGCCTGTGGCATAGAAAATAAAACACACCAATCTCCTAAGTCTAGCATAGGTGTCCCAATCTCTGGATTTTGTACCAATGCCTCGGCCAAAGGCTTCATTGTTCTATCTATATGTTTTTTATATCTCAACTCTTTTTTCTTGGACTTTTCTTGAGACTTCTTCAGATGTTTAGTAGCTTTTTTTCTACCTTTTTCAATCTTCAGTAGTAATGTTTTCTTTGCTTTAATCTGATTCAACATTTAGCTTCTGGAGGAATATCCATCTTGTTCCCACAAGGAAAATATATGCAAGGATTCCTAGAAATCAGAATTGTTAGATGGATATTTATACTAAAAAACCTATACATAGTACAAATATGAATATAAAACATAAACAACATAATCTATGATTGGCCATGAGAGTTTTTTGATACATAGGGTTCTGAAGACTGAAGAGAAATTGAAGAAAAAAAAAACAAAAGATGACAATACTCATAACTCAATGTCTTAATGAGGGAAAGGTTGTGGCAGACAATATGTCGACAAATGATTTGAGTTATCTTTTTTGGCTGATTGACCATAACTTGAAGGATGTTGGTAGACGTTTGGAAGTGTTTGGATGTCAAAGTCAAATTCAAAACCAAGTTCAACTCAAAATGGGGGCAACAATACCACCACCAACTCTAGCAACATCTAGGAGTGAAGAAATGGCAGTTATGCAAACTCAATTATTGATGGACTCAGTGGTGGTTGGTAATGTGCAAGACACGGTGCCATTTGGTGAGGTCAATCTGGAGTTTGGCCTGAATTATTACCTTGAAGGAAATGATGTATTTGTTTTGTATTCATTTCTCAATTTAGTCCTAATTTTTTATTTTATGGTGAATTACTTTTTAAACAATTTTTAGGTGTGTTTCAAAATATACAATTGTAATTCATTACTGTGTAATCTTTGCATGTTTATTTCCTATCCATTTTTTAGGCTCCGGGTGTTTATTTCTTATTGCTTAGATTCTATGTACAAGTTTACTTGCATAAAAATCCTATTGGTGTGTAGCTTTCAATACTTTGGTCGTAATCACTAATTTTAGCTAATAACATAACTTCTTAATAACTAACATTTATTGAGTGGATCATCTCATATTATGCAGCCCATGCAAAAAAAATAAAAAAATCTTTTGTGCCAGAGAAAAAATATTCTTTGTTGGATAGTTAAATATAAGTTATTTTTAGATTTAGTCACACAGAAATACATGTTTATAAGTAAGCAAATTGAATGTCACTTCTTACTTGGAGAGACTATCATGTTATAAAAATAAAAATGAAGGGTTGTGGAAATTGAATGTATTCTTTTAGATAATGGATATTGGATATGATGTATTCATGTTCAAATTTGATAAGGTAGTTGATTGTAGTACAAGTTTATTCATGGTCAAGTTTTATAATACTTTACTTACAAGGAAACTCCTAAACACAATTTAAAAAAAATGACACTAATATAGGAGACTCGAGACCAGAGATTGGCAAGGGTTCTTTCACAACAAAGCTAAAGAAAAAAAAACACAAGGTATGAACAACATCTAATTAATCTAATAAAAACATTATCAAAACCTATACTAGGAGCCAATCCACACTCTCTTTGCCAATTTTTTTTAATAAAATATAATATTGGGCTCATAATTTCGTTTTGTGAAAAGTTTTCAAAAGAACAATACTTACTCTGATTTCAAATTAAAGACGATCGTGAATTTATTTATTACAAGGCTTGAGTTGTTTAAAAAAAGAGACACAATTTTTGTTGTTAACAGTCGGGGCATTGAAGGCCTTTAGTCCTATTTTCATCCAAAACAAAATAAAATTACAAAAATTTTAAAAAGGTAATTATGATTAAGATCATGTGTTTGAAAGGTTATGATTGATAGAGTAAACAAAATAGAATTTCATTGATTTTGTATATGCATTAAATTATTATTATATCTGAAAATTGGGTTCTAAAGATTATCAATCAAATAATCAAGCACTTATAATTTTTCTGATCAAAAAACAAAAGCACTTTAAATTTTTTATTAATAAACTCCCCGCAATTTGTTTATTAATATACTATAAATATATAATACCGTAAAAAATTATTATTTACACCATTTTCTATATTTGAAGAATTCTTATTTATACCATATTATACTATTAATATATGATATTTAAAACTAACGGATCCTTTTAAAAAGATAAATAACTAATGGTAAAATGAAATCCTCTTGGAATATATTTATGTGAAAGAATATATAGAGAGAAGAGGTGTGATACATCCGTTCTAAAATAATAAGAAAATATCATACCAGCTGTGTCATTTAAATTATTTACAAATTCAAAATTTATAAATTGAATGCCATAAATTCAGTTGCTTTTTTACATCCTACTTGGAAGGTATGTCAATAATGTTATATTTTATAGCTCAAATGCCAGTTGGAAATTAGTCAGCATATACCAAATATCATCTAGAAATCAAACCATGCATATCAAATTGGTCTATATAAACAAAAATTAACGAGACATTATTCACAACAAGAAATACCACAACAATCAACTTTATTTTTTCAATTTTCTTTGTCCTTTAGCCTTGTCACAACCATGGCTAGAAGTAAGGTTAAACTTTCCTTCATTGTCACTGATGCTGATAGGGAAGCAACATACAAGAAAAGGAAGAAGGGTCTATTCAAAAAGGTTGTTGAGCTTAGCACCCTATGTGGTATTGAGGCTTGTGCTATAGTGTATGGCCCTTGTGAGACTTCTGCATTTCTTTGATTATGTTTTGTATTATGTATATATTTTTGAGTATAAATGTCCATCTAACAATTCTGATTTCTAGGACTCCTTGAATATATTTTCCTTGTGGGAACAAGATGGATATTCTTCCAGAAGCTAAATGTTGAGTCAGATTGAAGAAAAGAAAACATTACTACTGAAGATTGAAAAAGGTTGGAAAAAAGCTACTTAACATCTGAAGAAGTCTCAAGAAAATTTCAAGAAAAAGGAGTTGAGATATAAAAAACATATAGATACAACAATGAAGCCTTTGGCCGAGGCATTGGTACAAAATCCAATGATTGGGTCACCGATGCTAGACTTAGGAGATTGATGTGCTTTATTTTTTATGCTTTTGTTCATTGAGCTTAGAGCTTTGGTGGCCTGTGGCATAGAAAATAAAACACACTAATCTCCTAAGTCTAGCATAGGTGTCCCAATCTCTGGATTTTGTACCAATGCCTCGGCCAAAGGCTTCATTGTTGTATCTATATGTTTTTTATATCTCAACTCTTTTTTCTTGGACTTTTCTTGAGACTTCTTCAGATGTTTAGTAGCTTTTTTTCTACCTTTTTCAATCTTCAGTAGTAATGTTTTCTTTTCTTTAATCTGATTCAACATTTAGCTTCTGGAGGAATATCCATCTTGTTCCCACAAGGAAAATATATGCAAGGATTCCTAGAAATCAGAATTGTTAGATGGATATTTATACTAAAAAACCTATACATAATACAAATATGAATATAAAACATAATCAACATAATCTATGATTGGCCATGAGAGTTTTTTGATACATAGGGTTCTGAAGACTGAAGAGAAATTGAAGAAAAAAAAAACAAAAGATGACAATACTCATAACTCAATGTCTTAATGAGGGAAAGGTTGTGGCAGACAATATGTCGACAAATGATTTGAGTTATCTTTTTTGGCTGATTGACCATAACTTGAAGGATGTTGGTGGACGTTTGGAAGTGTTTGGATGTCAAAGTCAAATTCAAAACCAAGTTCAACTCAAAATGGGGGCAACAATACCACCACCAACTCTGGCAGCATCTAGGAGTGAAGAAATGGCAATTATGCAAACTTAATTATTGATGGAGTCAGTGGTGGTTGGTAATGTGCAAGACACGGTGCCATTTGGTGAGGTCAATCTGGAGTTTGGCCTGAATTATTACCTTGAAGGAAATGATGTATTTGTTTTGTATTCATTTCTCAATTTAGTGCTAATTTTTTATTTTATGGTGAATTACTTTTTAAACAATTTTTAGGTGTGTTTCAAGATATACAATTGTAATTCATTACTGTGTAATCTTTGCATGTTTATTTCCTATCCATTATTTAGGCTCCGGGTGTTTATTTCTTATTGCTTAGATTCTATGTACAAGTTTACTTGCATAAAAATCCTATTGGTGTGTAGCTTTCAATACTTTGGTCGTAATCACTAATTTTAGCTAATAACATAACTTCTTAATAACTAACATATATTGAGTGGATCATCTCATATTATGCAGCCCATGCAAAAAAAATAAAAAAATCTTTTGTGCCAGAGAAAAAATATTCTTTGTTGGATAGTTAAATATAAGTTATTTTTAGATTTAGTCACACAGAAATACATGTTTATAAGTAAGCAAATTGAATGTCACTTCTTACTTGGAGAGACTATCATGTTATAAAAATAAAAATGAAGGGTTGTGGAAATTGAATGTATTCTTTTAGATAATGGATATTGGATATGATGTATTCATGTTCAAATTTGATAATGTAGTTGATTGTAGTACAAGTTTATTCATGGTCAAGTTTTATAATACTTTACTTACAAGGAAACTCCTAAACACAATTTAAAAAAAATGACACTAATATAGGAGACTCGAGACCAGAGATTGGCAAGGGTTCTTTCACAACAAAGCTAAAGATAAAAAAACACAAGGTATGAACAACATCTAATTAATCTAATAAAAACATTATCAAAACCTATACTAGGAGCCAATCCACACTCTCTTTGCCAATTTTTTTTAATAAAATATAATATTGGGCTCATAATTTCGTTTTGTGAAAAGTTTTCAAAAGAAAAATACTTACTCTGATTTCAAATTAAAGACGATCGTGAATTTATTTATTACAAGGCTTGAGTTGTTTAAAAAAAGAGACACAATTTTTGTTGTTAACAGTCGGGGCATTGAAGGCCTTTAGTCCTATTTTCATCCAAAACAAAATAAAATTACAAAATTTTTAAAAAAGTAATTATGATTAAGATCATGTGTTTGAAAGGTTATGATTGATAGAGAAAACAAAATAGAATTTCATTGATTTTGTTTATGCATTAAATTATTATTATATCTGAAAATTGGGTTCTAAAGATTATCAATCAAATAATCAAGCACTTATAATTTTTCTGATCAAAAAACAAAAGCACTTTAAATTTTTTATTAATAAACTCCCCGCAATTTGTTTATTAATATACTATAAATATATAATACCGTAAAAAATTATTATTTACACCATTTTCTATATTTGAAGAATTCTTATTTATACCATATTATACTATTAATATATGATATTTAAAACTAACGGATCCTTTTAAAAAGATAAATAACTAATGGTAAAATGAAATCCTCTTGGAATATATTTATGTGAAAGAATATATAGAGAGAAGAGGTGTGATACATCCGTTCTAAAATAATAAGAAAATATCATACCAGCTGTGTCATTTAAATTATTTACAAATTCAAAATTTATAAATTGAATGTCATAAATTCAGTTGCTTTTTTACATCCTACTTGGATGGTATGTCAATAATGTTATATTTTATAGCTCAAATGCCAGTTGGAAATTAGTCAGCATATACCAAATATCATCTAGAAATCAAACCATGCATATCAAATTGGTCTATATAAACAAAAATTAACGAGACATTATTCACAACAAGAAATACCACAACAATCAACTTTATTTTTTCAATTTTCTTTGTCCTTAAGCCTTGTCACAACCATGGCTAGAAGTAAGGTTAAACTTTCCTTCATTGTCACTGATGCTGATAGGGAAGCAACATACAAGAAAAGGAAGAAGGGTCTATTCAAAAAGATTGTTGAGCTTAGCACCCTATGTGGTATTGAGGCTTGTGCTATAGTGTATGGCCCTTGTGAGAGTTCTGCATTTCTTTGATTATGTTTTGTATTCGTATTTGTATTATGTATATATTTTTGAGTATAAATGTCCATCTAACAATTCTGATTTCTAGGACTCCTTGAATAAATTTTCCTTGTGGGAACAAGATGGATATTCTTCCAGAAGCTAAATGTTGAGTCAGATTGAAGAAAAGAAAACATTACTACTGAAGATTGAAAAAGGTTGGAAAAAAGCTACTTAACATCTGAAGAAGTCTCAAGAAAATTTCAAGAAAAAAGAGTTGAGATATAAAAAACATATAGATACAACAATGAAGCCTTTGGCCGAGGCATTGGTACAAAATCCAATGATTGGGTCACCGATGCTAGACTTAGGAGATTGATGTGCTTTATTTTCTATGCTTTTGTTCATTGAGCTTAGAGCTTTGGTGGCCTGTGGCATAGAAAATAAAACACACCAATCTTCTAAGTCTATCATAGGTGTCCCAATCTCTGGATTTTGTACCAATGCCTCGGCCGAAGGCTTCATTGTTGTATCTATATGTTTTTTATATCTTAACTCTTTTTTCTTGGACTTTTCTTGAGACTTCTTCAGATGTTTAGTAGCTTTTTTTCTACCTTTTTCAATCTTCAGTAGTAATGTTTTCTTTTCTTTAATCTGATTCAACATTTAGCTTCTGGAGGAATATCCATCTTGTTCCCACAAGGAAAATATATGCAAGGATTCCTAGAAATCAGAATTGTTAGATGGATATTTATACTAAAAAACCTATACATAATACAAATATGAATATAAAACATAATCAACATAATCTATGATTGGCCATGAGAGTTTTTTGATACATAGGGTTCTGAAGACTGAAGAGAAATTGAAGAAAAAAAAATCAAAAGATGACAATACTCATAACTCAATGTCTTAATGAGGGAAATGTTGTGGCAGACAATATGTCGACAAATGATTTGAGTTATCTTTTTTGGCTGATTGACCATAACTTGAAGGATGTTGGTAGACGTTTGGAAGTGTTTGGATGTCAAAGTCAAATTCAAAACCAAGTTCAACTCAAAATGGGGGCAACAATACCACCATTAACTCTAGCAGCATCTAGGAGTGAAGAAATTGCAATTATGCAAACTCAATTATTGATGGACTCAGTGGTGGTTGGTAATGTGCAAGACACGGTGCCATTTGGTGAGGTCAATCTGGAGTTTGGCCTGAATTATTACCTTGAAGGAAATGATGTATTTGTTTTGTATTCATTTCTCAATTTAGTCCTAATTTTTTATTTTATGGTGAATTACTTTTTAAAAATTTTTTAGGTGTGTTTCAAGATATACAATTGTAATTCATTACTGTGTAATCTTTGCATGTTTATTTCCTATCCGTTGTTTAGTTTCTGGGTGTTTATTTCTTATTGCTTAGATTCTATGTACAAGTTTACTTGCATAAAAATCCTATTGGTGTGTAGCTTTCAATACTTTGGTCGTAATCACTAATTTTAGCTACTAAAATAACTTGTTAATAACTAACATTTATTGAGTGGATCATCTCATATTATGCAGCCCATGCAAAAAAAATAAAAAAATCTTTTGTGCTAGAGAAAAAATATTCTTTGTTGGATAGTTAAATATAAGTTATTTTTAGATTTAGTCACACAGAAATACATGTTTATAAGTAAGCAAATTGAATGTCACTTCTTACTTGGAGAGACTATCATGTTATAAAAATAAAAAGGAAGGGTTGTGGAAATTGAGTGTATTCTTTTAGATAATGGATATTGGATATGATGTATTCATGGTCAAATTTGATAATGTAGTTGATTGTAGTACAAGTTTATTCATGGTCAAGTTTTATAATACTTTACTTACAAGGAAACTCCTAAACATAATTTAAAAAAAATGACACTAATATAGGAGACTCGAGACCAGAGATTGGCAAGGGTTCTTTCACAACAAAGCTAAAGATAAAAAAACACAAGGTATGAACAACATCTAATTAATCTAATAAAAACATTATCAAAACCTATACTAGGAGCCAACCCACACTCTCTTTGCCAAATTTTTTTAATAAAATATAATATTGGGCTCATAATTTCGTTTTGTGAAAAGTTTTCAAAAGAAAAATACTTACTCTGATTTCAAATTAAAGACGATCGTGAATTTATTTATTACAAGGCTTGAGTTGTTTAAAAAAAGAGACACAATTTTTGTTGTTAACAGTCGGGGTATTAAAGGCCTTTAGTCCTATTTTCATCCAAAACAAAATAAAATTACAAAATTTTAAAAAAAGTAATTATGATTAAGATCATGTATTTGAAAGGTTATGATTGATAGAGAAAACAAAATAGAATTTCATTGATTTTGTATATGCATTAAATTATTATTATATCTGAAAATTGGGTTCTAAAGATTATCAATCAAATAATCAAGCACTTATAATTTTTCTGGTCAAAAAACAAAAGCACTTTAAATTTTTTATTAATAAACTCCCGGCAATTTGTTTATTAATATACTATAAATATATAATACCATAAAAAATTATTATTTACACCATTTTCTATATTTGAAGAATTCTTATTTATACCATATTATACTATTAATATATGATATTTAAAACTAACGGATCCTTTTAAAAAGATAAATAACTAACAGTAAAATGAAATCCTCTTGGAATATATTTATGTGCAAGAATCTATAGAGAGAAGAGGGGTGATACATCCGTTCTAAAACAATAAGATTTTTTTGATACATAAGAAAATATCATACCAGTGTCATTTAAATTATTTACAAATTCAAAATTTATAAATTGAATGCCATAAATTCAGTTGCTTTTTTACATCCTACTTGGATGGTATGTCAATAATGTTATATTTTATAGCTCAAATGCCAGTTGGAAATTAGTCAGAATATACCAAATATCATCTAGAAATCAAACCATGCATATCAAATTGGTCTATATAAACAAAAATTAACGAGACATTATTCACAACAAGAAATACCACAACAATCAACTTTATTTTTTCAATTTTCTTTGTCCTTTAGCCTTGTCACAACCATGGCTAGAAGTAAGGTTAAACTTTCCTTCATTGTCACTGATGCTGATAGGGAAGCAACATACAAGAAAAGGAAGAAGGGTCTATTCAAAAAGGTTGTTGAGCTTAGCACCCTATGTGGTATTGAGGCTTGTGCTATAGTGTATGGCCCTTGTGAGACTTCTGCATTTCTTTGATTATGTTTTGTATTATGTATATATTTTTGAGTATAAATGTCCATCTAACAATTCTGATTTCTAGGACTCCTTGAATATATTTTCCTTGTGGGAACAAGATGGATATTCTTCCAGAAGCTAAATGTTGAGTCAGATTGAAGAAAAGAAAACATTACTACTGAAGATTGAAAAAGGTTGGAAAAAAGCTACTTAACATCTGAAGAAGTCTCAAGAAAATTTCAAGAAAAAGGAGTTGAGATATAAAAAACATATAGATACAACAATGAAGCCTTTGGCCGAGGCATTGGTACAAAATCCAATGATTGGGTCACCGATGCTAGACTGAGGAGATTGATGTGCTTTATTTTCTATGCTTTTGTTCATTGAGCTTAGAGCTTTGGTGGCATGTGGCATAGAAAATAAAACACACCAATCTCTTAAGTCTAGCATAGGTGTCCCAATCTCTGGATTTTGTACCAATGCCTCAGCCAAAGGCTTCAATCTTGTATCTATATGTTTTTTATATCTCAACTCTTTTTTCTTGGACTTTTCTTGAGACTTCTTCAGATGTTTAGTAGCTTTTTTCTACCTTTTTCAATCTTCAGTAGTAATGTTTTCTTTTCTTTAATCTGATTCAACATTTAGCTTCTGGAGGAATATCCATCTTGTTCCCACAAGGAAAATATATGCAAGGATTCCTAGAAATTAGAATTGTTAGATGGATATTTATACTAAAAAACCTATACTTAATACAAATATATATATAAAACATAATCAACATAATCTATGATTGGCCATGAGAGTTTTTTGATACATAGGGTTCTGAAGACTGAAGAGAAATTGAAGAGAAAAAAAACAAAAGATGACAATACTCATAACTCAATGTCTTAATGAGGGAAAGGTTGTGGCAGACAATATGTCGACAAATGATTTGAGTTATCTTTTTTGGCTGATTGACCATAACTTGAAGGATGTTGGTAGACGTTAGGAAGTGTTTGGATGTCGAAGTCAAATTCAATACCAAGTTCAACTCAAAATGGGGGCAACAATACCACCATCAACTCTAGCAGCATCTAGGAGTGAAGAAATGGCAATTATGCAAACTCAATTATTGATGGACTCA
The DNA here is from genome assembly GCA_946800305.1 of Medicago arabica. NCBI lineage: Eukaryota > Viridiplantae > Streptophyta > Magnoliopsida > Fabales > Fabaceae > Medicago > Medicago arabica. The sequence goes on from OX326964.1 coordinate 13,864,538, forward strand.
GTGGTGGTTGGTAATGTGCAAGACACGGTGCCATTTGGTGAGGTCAATCTGGAGTTTGGCCTGAATTATTACCTTGAAGGAAATGATGTATTTGTTTTGTATTCATTTCTCAATTTAGTCCTAATTTTTTATTTTATGGTGAATTACTTTTTAAACATTTTTTAGGTGTGTTTCAAGATATACAATTGTAATTCATTACTGTGTAATCTTTGCATGTTTATTTCCTATCCGTTGTTTAGTTTCCGGGTGTTTATTTCTTATTGCTTAGATTCTATGTACAAGTTTACTTGCATAAAAATCCTATTGGTGTGTAGCTTTCAATACTTTGGTCGTAATCACTAATTTTAGCTACTAACATAACTTGTTAATAACTAACATTTACTGAGTGGATCATCTCATATTATGCAGCCCATGCAAAAAAAAAAAAAAAAAAAATCTTGTGCCAGAGAAAAAATATTCTTTGTTGGATAGTTAAATATAAGTTATTTTTAGATTTAGTCACACATAAATACATGTTTATAAGTAAGCAAATTGAATGTCACTTCTTACTTGGAGAGACTATCATGTTATAAAAATAAAAAGGAAGGGTTGTGGAAATTGAGTGTATTCTTTTAGATAATGGATATTGGATATGATGTATTCATGGTCAAATTTGATAATGTAGTTGATTGTAGTACAAGTTTATTCATGGTCAAGTTTTATAATACTTTACTTACAAGGAAACTCCTAAACACAATTTAAAAAAAATGACACTAATATAGGAGACTCGAGACCAGAGATTGGCAAGGGTTCTTTCACAACAAAGCTAAAGAAAAAAAAACACAAGGTATGAACAACATCTAATTAATCTAGTAAAAACATTATCAAAACCTATACTAGGAGCCAATCCACACTCTCTTTGCCAATTTTTTTTAATAAAATATAATATTGGGCTCATAATTTCGTTTTGTGAAAAGTTTTCAAAAGAAAAATACTAACTCTGATTTCAAATTAAAGACGATCGTGAATTTATTTATTACAAGGCTTGAGTTTTTTAAAAAAAGAGACACAATTTTTGTTGTTAACAGTCGGGGCATTGAAGGCCTTTAGTCCTATTTTCATCCAAAACAAAATAAAATTACAAAATTTTAAAAAAAAGTAATTATGATTAAGATCATGTGTTTGAAAGGTTATGATTGATAGAGAAAACAAAATAGAATTTCATTGATTTTGTATATGCATTAAATTATTATTATATCTGAAAATTGGGTTCTAAAGATTATCAATCAAATAATCAAGCACTTATAATTTTTCTGGTCAAAAAACAAAAGAACTTTAAATTTTTTATTAATAAACTCCCCGCAATTTGTGTATTAATATACTATAAATATATAATACCATAAAAAATTATTATTTACACCATTTTCTATATTTGAAGAATTCTTATTTATACCATATTATACTATTAATATATGATATTTAAAACTACCGGATCCTTTTAAAAAGATAAATAACTAATGGTAAAATGAAATCCTCTTGGAATATATTAATGTGAAAGAATATATAGAGAGAAGAGGTGTGATACATCCGTTCTAAAATAATAAGAAAATATCATACCAGCTGTGTCATTTAAATTATTTACAAATTCAAAATTTATAAATTGAATGCCATAAATTCAGTTGCTTTTTTACATCCTACTTGGATGGTATGTCAATAATGTTATATTTTATAGCTCAAATGCCAGTTGGAAATTAGTCAGCATATACCAAATATCATCTAGAAATCAAACCATGCATATCAAATTGGTCTATATAAACAAAAATTAACGAGACATTATTCACAACAAGAAATACCACATCAATCAACTTTGTTTTTTCAATTTTCTTTGTCCTTTAGCCTTGTCACAACCATGGCTAGAAGTAAGGTTAAACTTTCCTTCATTGTCACTGATGCTGATAGGGAAGCAACATACAAGAAAAGGAAGAAGGGTCTATTCAAAAAGGTTGTTGAGCTTAGCACCCTATGTGGTATTGAGGCTTGTGCTATAATGTACGGCCCTTGTGAGAGTTCTGCATTTCTTTGATTATGTTTTGTATTCGTATTTGTATTATGTATATATTTTTGAGTATAAATGTCCATCTAACAATTCTGATTTCTAGGACTCCTTGAATATATTTTCCTTGTGGGAACAAGATGGATATTCTTCCAGAAGCTAAATGTTGAGTCAGATTGAAGAAAAGAAAACATTACTACTGAAGATTGAAAAAGGTTGGAAAAAAGCTACTTAACATCTGAAGAAGTCTCAAGAAAATTTCAAGAAAAAGGAGTTGAGATATAAAAAACGTATAGATACAACAATGAATCCTTTGGCCGAGGCATTGGTACAAAATCCAATGATTGGGTCACCGATGCTAGACTTAGGAGATTGATGTGCTTTATTTTCTATGCTTTTGTTCATTGAGCTTAGAGCTTTGGTGGCCTGTGGCATAGAAAATAAAACACACCAATCTCCTAAGTCTAGCATAGGTGTCCCAATCTCTGGATTTTGTACCAATGCCTCAGCCAAAGGCTTTATTGTTGTATCTATATGTTTTTTATATCTCAACTCTTTTTTCTTGGACTTTTCTTGAGACTTCTTCAGATGTTTAGTAGCTTTTTTTCTACCTTTTTCAATCTTCAGTAGTAATGTTTTCTTTTCTTTAATCTGATTCAACATTTAGCTTCTGGAGGAATATCCATCTTGTTCCCACAAGGAAAATATATGCAAGGATTCCTAGAAATTAGAATTGTTAGATGGATATTTATACTAAAAAACCTATACATAATACAAATGTATATATATAAAACATAATAAACATAATCTATGATTGGCCATGATAGTTTTTTGATACATAGGGTTCTGAAGACTGAAGAGAAATTGAAGAGAAAAAAAACAGAAGATGACAATACTCATAACTCAATGTCTTAATGAGGGAAAGGTTGTGGCAGACAATATGTCGACAAATGATTTGAGTTATCTTTTTTGGCTGATTGACCATAACTTGAAGGATGTTGGTAGACGTTAGGAAGTGTTTGGATGTCAAAGTCAAATTCAATACCAAGTTCAACTCAAAATGGGGGCAACAATACCACCATCAACTCTAGCAGCATCTAGGAGTGAAGAAATGGCAATTATGCAAACTCAATTATTGATGGACTCAGTTGTGGTTGGTAATGTGCAAGACACGGTGCCATTTGGTGAGGTCAATCTGGAGTTTGGCCTGAATTATTACCTTGAAGGAAATGATGTATTTGTTTTGTATTCATTTCTCAATTTAGTCCTAATTTTTTATTTTATGGTGAATTACTTTTTAAACAATTTTTAGGTGTGTTTCAAGATATACAATTGTAATTCATTACTGTGTAATCTTTGCATGTTTATTTCCTATCCGTTGTTTAGTTTCCGGGTGTTTATTTCTTATTGCTTAGATTCTATGTACAAGTTTACTTGCATAAAAATCCTATTGGTGTGTAGCTTTCAATACTTTGGTCGTAATCACTAATTTTAGCTACTAACATAACTTCTTAATAACTAACATTTATTGAGTGGATCATCTCATATTATGCAGCCCATGCAAAAAAAAATAAAAAAATCTTTTGTGCTAGAGAAAAAATATTCTTTGTTGGATAGTTAAATATAAGTTATTTTGAGATTTAGTCACACAGAAATACATGTTTATAAGTAAGCAAATTGAATGTGACTTCTTACTTGGAGAGACTATCATGTTATAAAAATAATAAGGAAGGGTTGTGGAAATTGAGTGTATTCTTTTAGATAATGGATATTGGATATGATGTATTCATGGTCAAATTTGATAATGTAGTTGATTGTAGTACAAGTTTATTCATGGTCAAGTTTTATAATACTTTACTTACAAGGAAACTCCTAAACACAATTTAAAAAAAATGACACTAATATAGGAGACTCGAGACCAGAGATTGGCAAGGGTTCTTTCACAACAAAGCTAAAGATAAAAAAACACAAGGTATGAGCAACATCTAATTAATCTAATAAAAACATTATCAAAACCTATACTAGGAGCCAAGCCACACTCTCTTTGCCAATTTTTTTTAATAAAATATAATATTGGGCTCATAATTTCGTTTTGTGAAAAGTTTTCAAAAGAAAAATACTTACTCTGATTTCAAATTAAAGACGATCGTGAATTTATTTATTACAAGGCTTGAGTTTTTTAAAAAAAGAGACACAATTTTTGTTGTTAACAGTCGGGGCATTGAAGGCCTTTAGTCCTATTTTCATCCAAAACAAAATAAAATTACAAAATTTTAAAAAAAGTAATTACGATTAAGATCATGTGTTTGAAAGGTTATGATTGATAGAGAAAACAAAATAGAATTTCATTGATTTTGTATATGCCTTAAATTATTATTATATCTGAAAATTGGGTTCTAAAGATTATCAATCAAATAATCAAGCACTTATAATTTTTCTGGTTAAAAAACAAAAGAACTTTAAATTTTTTATTAATAAACTCCCCGCAATTTGTGTATTAATATACTATAAATATATAATACCATAAAAAATTATTATTTACACCATTTTCTATATTTGAAGAATTCTTATTTATACCATATTATACTATTAATATATGATATTTAAAACTACCGGATCCTTTTAAAAAGATAAATAACTAATGGTAAAATGAAATCCTCTTGGAATATATTAATGTGAAAGAATATATAGAGAGAAGAGGTGTGATACATCCGTTCTAAAATAATAAGAAAATATCATACCAGCTGTGTCATTTAAATTATTTACAAATTCAAAATTTATAAATTGAATGCCATAAATTCAGTTGCTTTTTTACATCCTACTTGGATGGTATGTCAATAATGTTATATTTTATAGCTCAAATGCCAGTTGGAAATTAGTCAGCATATACCAAATATCATCTAGAAATCAAACCATGCATATCAAATTGGTCTATATAAACAAAAATTAACGAGACATTATTCACAACAAGAAATACCACATCAATCAACTTTGTTTTTTCAATTTTCTTTGTCCTTTAGCCTTGTCACAACCATGGCTAGAAGTAAGGTTAAACTTTCCTTCATTGTCACTGATGCTGATAGGGAAGCAACATACAAGAAAAGGAAGAAGGGTCTATTCAAAAAGGTTGTTGAGCTTAGCACCCTATGTGGTATTGAGGCTTGTGCTATAATGTACGGCCCTTGTGAGAGTTCTGCATTTCTTTGATTATGTTTTGTATTCGTATTTGTATTATGTATATATTTTTGAGTATAAATGTCCATCTAACAATTCTGATTTCTAGGACTCCTTGAATATATTTTCCTTGTGGGAACAAGATGGATATTCTTCCAGAAGCTAAATGTTGAGTCAGATTGAAGAAAAGAAAACATTACTACTGAAGATTGAAAAAGGTTGGAAAAAAGCTACTTAACATCTGAAGAAGTCTCAAGAAAATTTCAAGAAAAAAGAGTTGAGATATAAAAAACATATAGATACAACAATGAAGCCTTTGGCCGAGGCATTGGTACAAAATCCAATGATTGGGTCACCGATGCTAGACTTAGGAGATTAATGTGCTTTATTTTCTATGCTTTTGTTCATTGAGCTTAGAGCTTTGGTGGCCTGTGGCATAGAAAATAAAACACACCAATCTCCTAAGTCTAGCATAGGTGTCCCAATCTCTGGATTTTGTACCAATGCCTCGGCCAAAGGCTTCATTGTTCTATCTATATGTTTTTTATATCTCAACTCTTTTTTTTTGGACTTTTCTTGAGACTTCTTCATATGTTTAGTAGCTTTTTTTCTACCTTTTTCAATCTTCAGTAGTAATGTTTTCTTTTCTTTAATCTGATTCAACATTTAGCTTCTGGAGGAATATCCATCTTGTTCCCACAAGGAAAATATATGCAAGGATTCCTAGAAATTAGAATTGTTAGATGGATATTTATACTAAAAAACCTATACATTATACAAACATAAATATAAAACATAATCAACATAATCTATGAGAGTTCTTTGATACATAGGGTTCTGAAGACTGAAGAGAAATTGAAGAAAAAAAAACAAAAGATGACAATACTCATAACTCAATGTCTTAATGAGGGAAAGGTTGTGGCAGACAATATGTCGACAAATGATTTGAGTTATCTTTTTTGGCTGATTGACCATAACTTGAAGGATGTTGGTAGACGTTTGGAAGTGTTTGGATGTCAAAGTCAAATTCAAAACCAAGTTCAACTCAAAACGGGGGCAAAAATACCACCATCAACTCTAGCAGCATCTAGGAGTGAAGAAATGGCAATTATGCAAACTCAATTATTGATGGACTCAGTGGTGGTTGGTAATGTGCATGACACGGTGCCATTTGGTGAGGTCAATCTGGAGTTTGGCCTGAATTATTACCTTGAAGGAAATGATGTATTTGTTTTGTATTCATTTCTCAATTTAGTCCTAATTTTTTATTTTATGGTGAATTACTTTTTAAACAATTTTTAGGTGTGTTTCAAGATATACAATTGTACTTCATTACTGTGTAATCTTTGCATGTTTATTTCCTATCCGTTGTTTAGTTTCTGGGTGTTTATTTCTTATTGCTTAGATTCTATGTACAAGTTTACTTGCATAAAAATCCTATTGGTGTGTAGCTTTCAATACTTTGGTCGTAATCACTAATTTTAATTACTAACATAACTTCTTAATAACTAACATTTATTGAGTGGATCATATCATATTATGCAACCCATGCAAAAAAAATAAAAAAATCTTTTGTGCCAGAGAAAAAATATTCTTTGTTGGATAGTTAAATATATGTTATTTTTAGATTTAGTCACACGGAAATACATGTTTATAAGTAAGCAAATTGAATGTCACTTCTTACTTGGAGAGACTATCATGTTATAAAAATAAAAAGGAAGGGTTGTGGAAATTGAGTGTATTCTTTTAGATAATGGATATTGGATATGATGTATTCATGGTCAAATTTGATAATGTAGTTGATTGTAGTACAAGTTTATTCATGGTCAAGTTTTATAATACTTTACTTACAAGGAAACTCCTAAACACAATTTAAAAAAAATGACACTAATATAGGAGACTCGAGACCTGAGATTGGCAAGGGTTCTTTCACAACAAAGCTAAAGATAAAAAAACACAAGGTATGAACAACATCTAATTAATCTAATAAAAACATTATCAAAACTTATACTAGGAGCCAATCCACACTCTCTTTGCCAATTTTTTTTAATAAAATATAATATTGGGCTTATAATTTCGTTTTGTGAAAAGTTTTCAAACGAAAAATACTTACTCTGATTTCAAATTAAAGACGATCGTGAATTTATTTATTACAAGGCTTGAGTTGTTTAAAAAAAGAGACACAATTTTTGTTGTTAACAGTCGGGGCATTGAAGGCCTTTAGTCCTATTTTCATCCAAAACAAAATAAAATTACAAAACTTTAAAAAAAGTAATTATGATTAAGATCATGTGTTTGAAAGGTTATGATTGATAGAGAAAACAAAATAGAATTTCATTGATTTTGTATATGCATTAAATTATTATTATATCTGAAAATTGGGTTCTAAAGATTATCAATCAAATAATCAAGCACTTATAATTTTTCTGGTCAAAAAACAAAAGCACTTTAAATTTTTTATTAATAAACTCCCCGCAATTTGTTTATTAATATACTATAAATATATAATACCATAAAAAATTATTATTTACACCATTTTCTATATTTGAAGAATTCTTATTTATACCATATTATACTATTAATATATGATATTTAAAACTAACGGATCCTTTTAAAAAGATAAATAACTAATGGTAAAATGAAATCCTCTTGGAATATATTTATGTGAAAGAATATATAGAGAGAAGAGGTGTGATACATCCGTTCTAAAATAATAAGAAAATATCATACCAGCTGTGTCATTTAAATTATTTACAAATTCAAAATTTATAAATTGAATGCCATAAATTCAGTTGCTTTTTTACATCCTACTTGGATGGTATGTCAATAATGTTATATTTTATAGCTCAAATGTCAATTGGAAATTAGTCAGCATATACCAAATATCATCTAGAAATCAAACCATGCATATCAAATTGGTCTATATAAACAAAAATTAACGAGACATTATTCACAACAACAAATACCACAACAATCAACTTTATTTTTTCAATTTTCTTTGTCCTTTAGCCTTGTCACAACCATGGCTAGAAGTAAGGTTAACCTTTCCTTCATTGCCACTGATGCTGATAGGGAAGCAACATACAAGAAAAGGAAGAAGGGTCTATTCAAAAAGGTTGTTGAGCTTAGCACCCTATGTGGTATTGAGGCTTCTGCTATAGTGTATAGCCCTTGTGAGAGTTCTGCATTTCTTTGATTATGTTTTGTATTCGTATTTGTATTATGTATATATTTTTGAGTATAAATGTCCATCTAACAATTCTGATTTCTAGGACTCTTTGAATATATTTTCCTTGTGGGAACAAGATGGATATTCTTCCAGAAGCTAACTGTTGAGTCAGATTGAAGAAAAGAAAACATTACTACTGAAGATTGAAAAAGGTTGGAAAAAAGCTACTTAACATCTGAAGAAGTCTCAAGAAAATTTCAAGAAAAAAGAGTTGAGATATAAAAAACATATAGATACAACAATGAAGCCTTTGGCCGAGGCATTGGTACAAAATCCAATGATTGGGTCACCGATGCTAGACTTAGGAGATTGATGTGCTTTATTTTCTATGCTTTTGTTCATTGAGCTTAGAGCTTTGGTGGCCTGTGGCATATAAAATAAAACACACCAATCTCCTAAGTCTAGCATAGGTGTCCCAATCACTGGATTTTGTACCAATGCCTCGGCCAAAGGCTTCATTGTTGTATCTATATGTTTTTTATATCTCAACTCTTTTTTCTTGGACTTTTCTTGAGACTTCTTCAGATGTTTAGTAGCTTTTTTTCTACCTTTTTCAATCTTCAGTAGTAATGTTTTCTTTTCTTTAATCTGATTCAACATTTAGCTTCTGGAGGAATATCCATCTTGTTCCCACAAGGAAAATATATGCAAGGATTCCTAGAAATTAGAATTGTTAGATGGATATTTATACTAAAAAATCTATACATAATACAAACATAAATATAAAACATAATCAACATAATCTATGATTGGCCATGAGAGTTTTTTGATACATAGGGTTCTGAAGACTGAAGAGAAATTGAAGAAAAAAAAACAAAAGATGACAATACTCATAACTCAATGTCTTAATGAGGGAAAGGTTGTGGCAGACAATATGTCGAAAAATGATTTGAGTTATCTTTTTTGGCTGATTGACCATAACTTGAAGGATGTTGGTAGAAGTTTGGAAGTGTTTGGATGTCAAAGTCAAATTCAAAACCAAGTTCAACTCAAAATGGGGGCAAAAATACCACCATCAACTCTAGCAGCATCTAGGAGTGAAGAAATGGCAATTATGCAAACTCAATTATTGATGGACTCAGTGGTGGTTGGTAATGTGCAAGACACGGTGCCATTTGGTGAGGTCAATCTGGAGTTCGGCCTGAATTATTACCTTGAAGGAAATGATGTATTTGTTTTGTATTCATTTCTCAGTTTAGTCCTAATTTTTTATTTTATGGTGAATTACTTTTTAAACAATTTTTAGGTGTGTTTCAAGATATACAATTGTAATTCATTACTGTGTAATCTTTGCATGTTTATTTCCTATCCGTTGTTTAGTTTCCGGGTGTTTATTTCTTATTGCTTAGATTCTATGTACAAGTTTACTTGCATAAAAATCCTATTGGTGTGTAGCTTTCAATACTTTGGTCGTAATCACTAATTTTAGCTACTAACATAACTTGTTAATAACTAACATTTATTGAGTGGATCATCTCATATTATGCAACCCATGCAAAAAAAATAAAAAAATCTTGTGCCAGAGAAAAAATATTCTTTGTTGGATAGTTAAATATAAGTTATTTTTAGATTTAGTCACACAGAAATACATGTTTATAAGTAAGCAAATTGAATGTCACTTCTTACTTGGAGAGACTATCATGTTATAAAAATAAAAAGGAAGGGTTGTGGAAATTGAGTGTATTCTTTTAGATAATGGATATTGGATATGATGTATTCATGGTCAAATTTGATAATATAGTTGATTGTAGTAGAAGTTTATTCATGGTCAAGTTTTATAATACTTTACTTACAAGGAAACTCCTAAACACAATTTAAAAAAAATGACACTAATATAGGAGACTCGAGACCTGAGATTGGCAAGGGTTCTTTCACAACAAAGCTAAAGATAAAAAAACACAAGGTATGAACAACATCTAATTAATCTAATAAAAACATTATCAAAACCTATACTAGGAGCCAATCCACACTCTCTTTGTCAATTTTTTTAATAAAATATAATATTGGGCTCATAATTTCGTTTTGTGAAAAGTTTTCAAAAGAAAAATACTTACTCTGATTTCAAATTAAAGACGATCGTGAATTTATTTATTACAAGGCTTGAGTTGTTTAAAAAAAGAGACACAATTTTTGTTTTTAACAGTCGGGGCATTGAAGGCCTTTAGTCCTATTTTCATCCAAAACAAAATAAAATTACAAAATTTTAAAAAAAGTAATTATGATTAAGATCATGTGTTTGAAAGGTTATGATTGATAGAGAAAACAAAATAGAATTTCATTGATTTTGTATATGCATTAAATTATTATTATATCTGAAAATTGGGTTCTAAAGATTATCAATCAAATAATCAAGCACTTATAATTTTTCTGGTCAAAAAACAAAAGCACTTTAAATTTTTTATTAATAAACTCCCCGCAATTTGTTTATTAATATACTATTAATATATAATACCATAAAAAATTATTATTTACACCATTTTTTATATTTGAAGAATTCTTATTTATACCATATTATACTATTAATATATGATTTTTTTTTTTTTTAACCAAAAAGTAGCCAGCAAAGAGCTAGTCTACCAGAAAATATATAAGATGAAGGAAAACAAAAGAGGAGGGGGACCAAACCAAGACCTCCTGACTAATTTACAAACCTATAATTAGGAAACCCTAATTTGTTATGTGCAAGAGAAGAAGAAATGCAAGCGGGTTTCTCCATCCAAACTATAGGCGTAACAGAGGTTAGCCCTACATTAGCTAACGTGTCCGCACATTGATTTCCTTCCCTAAAAATATGAGAAATAATGAAGTGCATAGAGAGGGTGATATTAATACAATTATACCAACGGTTTCTTAACTTCCAAGGCACCTGTGAATGGTTCTTAAAAGCCTTTACCACCAACATAGAGTCTGATTCTAACCAAAGCCGCGTCCAATTTTGTTGCCTTGCAATCTCTATGGCCCTCATGGCCGCTGATAGTTCAGCAAAGTATGCGTTTTCCTGACCAACATTTTCAGTAAATCCGAGAATGAAATTTGCCTCATGATCTCTGAATATACCTCCAGAAGAAGCTGATTGAGAGTTAGATGCACCATCAGTGTTGCACTTTATCCAAGAGTGGAGAGGTGGTTGCCATATAACTTCATGGATTTGAGGTGCCCTTGGTGGATGGATTTTGATGTTAAACTTTTTAATAAAAATGAATTCATGTACGCAAGCAGAAGCAGTTGCATTTGTGATGTTTCCAACCAGAGATGTATTGGATATAATGTGTGCAATGGATGTCTTCCAATGTATCCTCTTGTCATTGAATCTGAACTGATTTCTGGCAAACCAGATTGCATTTAACAGATTAATCAAAACCGCATTTGTGACAACCTTGCTTTGTGGGCTCATTTTCATGTTGCAAAGGGACCAAATATCTTCCATAGAGTTGAATTGGAGAGGTTTATTGAGAATGAAGGACAGCCATTTCCAAAGAGTTATAGCATAAGGGCAGTCAAAAAATAAGTGAAATAAAGTTTCTACCTGGTTCATACAAAGGGAGCACATAGATGGGAGTTGGCAACCTCTTGAAGCTAGATTGTCATCTGTAGGGAGTTTGTTTAGCATCAATCTCCAAACTAAAATTGATTTAGAGGGAGGAATATCTTTGGACCAGATGTGCTTTGCCCAGAGAATCTTAGCAGCAGCGTGTTTTTTGAAGGCATAAGCATCTTTCAGTGTTAATTCACCTGTTGTTGTGTGCATCCAGACAAGAGAATCAGGAGTATAATGATTTGGAAGAGTTACCATTGAGACTAGATATCTTAGAGTAGGATACAACTGATGTAAATCTTCAGGAATGTTCCATCTATTGTTTTCCACAAAATTTTCAAGCTTGGCAGGGAATTGTGAGATTAAATGATCAGGAATATTGAGCAGCTGGTTTATGCTTCCATTGCACCATGAATCATACCAAAAATTAATATCTTTACCATCACCAACTGTCCATGTTGAATTATTTTTAATCACATGCAACTCTTCTTTAACTCCACTCCAAATAGAAGAAAAGATGTGATACCTTATACTTCTTTGATCTCTTAAAGCTCTATTTCTGAGAATACATGCCCACTGTTGATCAGAGTGTAAAATAGTCCAACACATTTTTAGGTTAGTAGCTTCATTCATTGAAATTAAAGATTTTGTACCTAAGCCACCTTCATCATAATCTGCACATACCTTTTTCCATGCAACTGTCACCAACTTCTTTTTTTGTACATCACCACTCCAGAGGAAATTCTTGATCCATTTTTCCATTTCCCTAAGAAGTTTGATTGGCCAGGAATATATGGACATTGTATGTACGAGCATGCCTTGGACCACTGATTTTATTAGTTGTACTCTACCTGCTATGGACAACAAAGAAGCTTTCCAATTTGCTAGTTTCAATCTGACCTTATCAGCAATTGGTTGAAAGTATATGCTTTTGGGTTTCCCCTTGAAAATTGGTGCCCCAAGATAAGTGAAAGGGAGAGAGCCTATTGAGAATCCTAGCAGATTAACCATGAGATTCATTCTACCAGTTGTTATACCTCCTCCAAAGATGAAAGATTTTCTGAGATTAATAGACTAGCCAGAACATTCAGCATATCTGGTGAAAGTATGCTTCAATGCCTCTAAATTGGAGATCTTCCCTTTGCAAAACACCATTAGATCATCTGCATAGAAACAATGTGAAGGGATAAAAGAACCTCTAGCTGCACCAATCAAATCTAATTTACCTTGATCCACAAGCAACTTGATACTTCTGCTAAGAACCTCCTCAGCTAAGCAAAAGAGAATAGGTGAAAGGGGGTCCCCTTGTCTGACCCCCCTATTACAAGAGAAGTACCCTTTCTGAGAGCCATTAATGGAAACATACATTTTGGCAGAATGCAAAATGGAGCTAATCCATTTGCAAAACGTATTGTTGAAGCCAAAAGATTGCAACACCTTGAGTAGAAAGTTCCAGTTCAAAGTGTCAAATGCTTTGGAAATGTCTATTTTGATAGCCAGGTTTCCACCAAATGTTTTTTTATCAAGTACATTTACAGCCTCTGAAGTAAGAGCAATGCAGTCTCTTATATTCCTACCTTTTACGAACCCTCTTTGCTCTTTGGAAATGATAACTGGCAAGATACTAGCTAGTCTATCTGCAAGGACTTTGGATATGATCTTAAACTTGAAATTGGCCAAAGCAATGGGCCTGTAATTTTCAATGGATGCTGCATTTGGTTCCTTTGGAATTAAGATCAAGGTATTTGAGTTATAATTAGGAGGCAGCCAACCCGTCTTGAAGAATTCTATGGCAGCTGCAAAGACATCTTTGTTTATGATTTCCCAGTAATGTTGAAAGAAGCATGCTCCGAATCTGTCTGGCCCTGGTGCACCTTCTGAATTTAGACTGAAGACTGCATTTTTTACTTCCTCCAAAGTGGGTATCATGGTGAGAATGTTGTTTGTTGTATCATCTATGAGTTTTGGTATTGCTTCCTCCACAAGTAAGCTGTCCTGCAAAAAATAGTTAGAAGAATAAAAAAGATTTGAGTAATAATTCACAATATAATCAGAAACTTGAGTTGGATCAGAAACCATTTCTTCCCCAATCATGAGAGAAGAAATTATCTTTGTTATTTAAAACTAACGGATCCTTTTAAAAAGATAAATAACTAATGGTAAAATGAAATCGTCTTGGAATATATTTATGTGAAAGAATATATAGAGAGAAGAGGTGTGATACATCCGTTCTAAAATAATAAGAAAATATCATACCAGCTGTGTCATTTAAATTATTTACAAATTCAAAATTTATAAATTGAATGCCATAAATTCAGTTGCTTTTTTACATCCTACTTGGATGGTATGTCAATAATGTTATATTTTATAGCTCAAATGCCAGTTGGAAATTAGTCAGCATATACCAAATATCATCTAGAAATCAAACCATGCATATCAAATTGGTCTATATAAACAAAAATTAACGAGACATTATTCACAACAAGAAATACCACAACAATCAACTTTATTTTTTCAATTTTCTTTGTCCTTTAGCCTTGTCACAACCATGCCTAGAAGTAAGGTTAAACTTTCCTTCATTGTCACTGATGCTGATAGGGAAGCAACATACAAGAAAAGGAAGAAGGGTCTATTCAAAAAGGTTGTTGAGCTTAGCACCCTATGTGGTATTGAGGCTTGTGCTATAGTGTATGGCCCTTGTGAGAGTTCTGCATTTCTTTGATTATGTTTTGTATTCGTATTTGTATTATGTATATATTTTTGAGTATAAATGTCCATCTAACAATTCTGATTTCTAGGACTCTTTGAATATATTTTCCTTGTGGGAACAAGATGGATATTCTTCCAGAAGCTAAATGTTGAGTCAGATTGAAGAAAAGAAAACAGTACTACTGAAGATTGAAAAAGGTTGGAAAAAAGCTACTTAACATCTGAAGAAGTCTCAAGAAAATTTCAAGAAAAAAGAGTTGAGATATAAAAAACATATAGATACAACAATGAAGCCTTTGGCCGAGGCATTGGTACAAAATCCAATGATTGGGTCACCGATGCTAGACTTAGGAGATTGATGTGCTTTATTTTCTATGCTTTTGTTCATTGAGCTTAGAGCTTTGGTGGCCTGTGGCATAGAAAATAAAACACACCAATCTCCTAAGTCTAGCATAGGTGTCCCAATCTCTGGATTTTGTACCAATGCCTCGGCCAAAGGCTTCATTGTTGTATCTATATGTTTTTTATATCTCAACTCTTTTTTCTTGGACTTTTCTTGAGACTTCTTTAGATGTTTAGTAGCTTTTTTTCTACCTTTTTCAATCTTCAGTAGTAATGTTTTCTTTTCTTTAATCTGATTCAACATTTAGCTTCTGGAGGAATATCCATCTTGTTCCCACAAGGAAAATATATGCAAGGATTCCTAGAAATTAGAATTGTTAGATGGATATTTATACTAAAAAACCTATACATAATACAAATATAAATATAAAACATAATCAACATAATCTATGATTAGCCATGAGAGTTTTTTGATACCTAGGGTTCTGAAGACTGAAGAGAAATTGAAGAAAAAAAAAACAAAAGATGACAATACTCATAACTCAATGTCTTAATGAGGGAAAGGTTGTGGCAGACAATATGTCGACAAATGATTTGAGTTATCTTTTTTGGCTGATTGACCATAACTTGAAGGATGTTGGTAGACGTTTGGAAGTGTTTGGATGTCAAAGTCAAATTCAAAACCAAGTTCAACTCAAAATGGGGGCAACAATACCACCATCAACTCTAGCAGCATCTAGGAGTGAAGAAATGGCAATTATGCAAACTCAATTATTGATGGACTCAGTGGTGGTTGGTAATGTGCAAGACACGGTGCCATTTGGTGAGGTCAATCTGGAGTTTGGCCTGAATTATTACCTTGAAGGAAATGATGTATTTGTTTTATATTCATTTCTCAGTTTAGTCCTAATTTTTTATTTTATGGTGAATTACTTTTTAAACAATTTTTAGGTGTGTTTCAAGATATACAATTGTAATTCATTACTGTGTAATCTTTGCATGTTTATTTCCTATCCGTTGTTTAGTTTCCGGGTGTTTATTTCTTATTGCTTAGATTCTATGTACAAGTTTACTTGCATAAAAATCCTATTGGTGTGTAGCTTTCAATACTTTGGTCGTAATCACTAATTTTAGCTACTAACATAACTTGTTAATAACTAACATTTATTGAGTGGATCATCTCATATTATGCAGCCCATGCAAAAAAAAAAAAAAAAAAATCTTTTGTGCCAGAGAAAAAATATTCTTTGTTGGATAGTTAAATATAAGTTATTTTTAGATTTAGTCACACAGAAATACATGTTTATAAGTAAGCAAATTGAATGTCACTTCTTACTTGGAGAGACTATCATGTTATAAAATAAAAAGGAAGGGTTGTGGAAATTGAGTGTATTCTTTTAGATAATGGATATTGGATATGATGTATTCATGGTCAAATTTGATAATGTAGTTGATTCTAGTACAAGTTTATTCATGGTCAAGTTTTATAATACTTTACTTACAAGGAAACTCCTAAACACAATTTAAAAAAAATGACACTAATATAGGAGACTCGAGACCAGAGATTGGCAAGGGTTCTTTCACAACAAAGCTAAAGATAAAAAAACACAAGGTATGAACAACATCTAATTAATCTAATAAAAACATTATCAAAACCTATACTAGGAGCCAAGCCACACTCTCTTTGCCAATTTTTATAATAAAATATAATATTGGGCTCATAATTTCGTTTTGTGAAAAGTTTTCAAAAGAAAAATACTTACTCTGATTTCAAATTAAAGACGATCGTGAATTTATTTATTACAAGGCTTGAGTTGTTTAAAAAAAGAGACACAATTTTTGTTGTTAACAGTCGGGGCATTGAAGGCCTTTAGTCCTATTTTCATCCAAAACAAAATAAAATTACAAAATTTTAAAAAAAGTAATTATGATTAAGATCATGTGTTTCAAAGGTTATTATTGATAGAGAAAACAAAATAGAATTTCATTGATTTTGTATATGCATTAAATTATTATTATATCTGAAAATTAGGTTCTAAAGATTATCAATCAAATAATCAAGCACTTATAATTTTTCTGGTCAAAAAACAAAAGCACTTTAAATTTTTTATTAATAAACTCCCCGCAATTTGTTTATTAATATACTATAAATATATAATACCATAAAAAATTATTATTTACACCATTTTCTATATTTGAAGAATTCTTATTTATACCATATTATACTATTAATATATGATATTTAAAACTAACGGATCCTTTTAAAAAGATAAATAACTAATGGTAAAATGAAATCCTCTTGGAATATATTTATGTGAAAGAATATATAGAGAGAAGAGGTGTGATACATCCGTTCTAAAATAATAAGAAAATATCATACCAGCTGTGTCATTTAAATTATTTACAAATTCAAAATTTATAAATTGAATGCCATAAATTCAGTTGCTTTTTTACATCCTACTTGGATGGTATGTCAATAATGTTATATTTTATAGCTCAAATGCCAGTTGGAAATTAGTCAGCATATACCAAATATCATCTAGAAATCAAACCATGCATATCAAATTGGTCTATATAAACAAAAATTAACGAGACATTATTCACAACAAGAAATACCACAACAATCAACTTTATTTTTTCAATTTTCTTTGTCCTTTAACCTTGTCACAACCATGGCTAGCAGTAAGGTTAAACTTTCCTTCATTGTCACTGATGCTGATAGGGAAGCAACATACAAGAAAAGGATGAAGGGTCTATTCAAAAAGGTTGTTGAGCTTAGCACCCTATGTGGTATTGAGGCTTGTGCTATAGTGTATGGCCCTTGTGAGAGTTCTGCATTTCTTTGATTATGTTTTGTATTCGTATTTGTATTATGTATATATTTTTTTGAGTATAAATGTCCATCTAACAATTCTGATTTCTAGGACTCTTTGAATATATTTTCCTTGTGGGAACAAGATGGATATTCTTCCAGAAGCTAAATGTTGAGTCAGATTGAAGAAAAGAAAACAATACTACTGAAGATTGAAAAAGGTTGGAAAAAAGCTACTTAACATCTGAAGAAGTCTCAAGAAAATTTCAAGAAAAAAGAGTTGAGATATAAAAAACATATAGATACAACAATGAAGCCTTTGGCCGAGGCATTGGTACAAAATCCAATGATTGGGTCACCGATGCTAGACTTAGGAGATCGATGTGCTTTATTTTCTATGCTTTTGTTCATTGAGCTTAGAGCTTTGGTGGCCTGTGGCATAGAAAATAAAACACACCAATCTCCTAAGTCTAGCATAGGTGTCCCAATCTCTGGATTTTGTACCAATGCCTCGGCCAAAGGCTTCATTGTTGTATCTATATGTTTTTTATATCTCAACTCTTTTTTTTTGGGCTTTTCTTGAGAATTCTTCAGATGTTTAGTAGCTTTTTTTCTACCTTTTTCAATCTTCAGTAGTAATGTTTTCTTTTCTTTAATCTGATTCAACATTTAGCTTCTGGAGGAATATCCATCTTGTTCCCACAAGGAAAATATATGCAAGGATTCCTAGAAATTAGAATTGTTAGATGGATATTTATACTAAAAAACCTATACATAATACAAACATAAATATAAAACATAATCAACATAATCTATGATTGGCCATGAGAGTTTTTTGATACATAGGGTTCTGAAGACTGAAGAGAAATTGAAGAAAAAAAAAACAAAAGATGACAATACTCATAACTCAATGTCTTAATGAGGGAAAGGTTGTGGCAGACAATATGTCGACAAATGATTTGAGTTAATATGTCGACAAAATGATTTGACTAGTCCATATTTACTTCCATATAAGGATGCAGTGCTAACTGGTCCAAATAAGTCAATATGAAGTAACTCCAAGGGTCTGGAAGTTGAAACAATTTCTTTCGGCTTGAAGGGACTCTTGACAATTTTCCCTTTCTGACATGCTCCGCAAAGAGCATCTGAGTGATAGTCAATGTTTGGTAGGCCTTTGACAAGTTGTAACTTGCTAATTTTAGAGATTAATCTCCAGTTAGCATGTCCCAAACGTCTGTGCCACATCCATTTCTTATCACCCATTGACAGAAGGCACATTACCTTCTGATCAGTTAGTTCTGAGAATTTTATCTTGTATACATTGTTTCTTCGTTTTCCCTTGAAGACTATGGACTGATCATCCTTGTTAACCACTGTGCAGTTGTTCTTATTAAACAATACATCATAACCACTGTCACATAATTGACTTATGCTTAGTAAGTTATGTTTAAGTCCATCAACTAACCACACATTACTGATTGAGATCAGAGAGTTACCAATGGTTCCAGAACCAATGATTTTGCCAGTCTGGTTTCCTCCAAATCCCACAGTTCCTCCCTCTTTCATGGTTAGGGTTAGGAACATAGACCTTTCTCCCGTCATGTGACGCGAGCACCCACTGTCTAGGTACCAAGCCTTGTGCTTTCTTAGTCCTTTTAGACATTCCTGCAGCATCAATAATATCAGACTTAGGTACCCATATTCTTATGGGTCCTTTTTGGTTAGTCTTAGAACCATTGAACTCTTTTCGCAAGTTTTGTCTTGAAATCCTTGGCAATGTTTTCTCCCAAACCTTAAGGTTGGAACCGTTTGGTTTAGGTTTCAACTTGCCTTTCACAGTTTCTCTCCTTTGGTTTTTCAGACTCTGGCTTTTTCAGAGTCTGTTTATCAGACTTTGAATCTTTCAGAGTCTGAGACTTTAAAGCTTTGGGTTCAAAGTTTTTCAGACCCTTTAACTTAACATTCTGAAGTTTTGACTTAGTCAGAATCTTCGAAGTAGAAGTTGTAGGTTCTGAATGAGTCTCTGTGTTGACTTCATCAGACTCTTTTACAAAAAGATTTTTCAACGCCTCTCTGGCTCCATCAGGACCAGATTTAAGAGTCATTTCATTTGAGTTTCCTCCAATGAATCCAAGACCCTGTCCTCTGTTCTGATACGTGCTATAGATCATGGATGCAACCCTTGATCTGTCAATTCCAGTAGCAATAAATTCTTGCAGAGCAACATCTTGCTCACTTAAGTATTTACAGCTACACTTCTTGATCAATAAAGAATTATTTTCTTCTTTTAAATCTTCTAATTCCAACAGAGTTGAATTATGTCTTTTTGACAGCTTATCAAGCTGTTGTTTGACTTTCTTCAACTCAGTGGTCTTAGTTTTAAAATGACCCAGAAGCTCATTGACAGATTCTATAAGTTCAGATCTTGTGAGTTCAGAAAATACCTCTGTTTCATTTTCAGAATCTGTATTTGATTCTGCCTCAGGTGTCTCTTTAACAGATTCGGTTGTAGCCATTAGTCCAACAGCTACATTGGTTTCACCATCAGCATCATCATCTTCAGATCCTGACTCATTATCAAGATCTTCCCAGGTGGCCATCAGACTTTTCTTGATCTGCTTCTTAAACTTGCTTGACTTGAAGGTTGGCCTTTTTGACTTGGATTTCTCCTTCTGCAGTTCTGGACACTCAGCAATAAAATGTCCAGTTTTCTTGCAGTTGAAGCAACCTTTCTGATCCTCCTTTTTGAACCCCTTCCCACTGCTCTTGCTCAGAAATCTCTTGTTCTTCTTAGCAAGGTACTGCATTCTGCTTGAAAGCATAGCCATTTCCTTTGCTATATCAGGATCCTCTTCTGAGCTTTCAGAAGCTGAAGACTCATTTTCAGATTCTTCAACCTTGAGAGCCTTTGAAGACCTTCCTTTTGATTTTAAAGCAATGGTTTTGGATTTTCTTGCAGAATCATGTTCATTGAGACTTAACTCATGAACCTTGAGTGAGCTTACAAGATCTTCAACACTTAAAGTGTTTAAATCTTTAGCCTCCTCAATTGCAGTGACCTTTGGTCTCCATCTAGAGGGTAAGCTCCTTAAAATCTTGCTAACATGATCAGAAGCTATGTAACTCTTCTTCAGTATCTGAAGACCAGATACTAGAGTTTGAAATCTTGAGTACATCTGCTCAATACTTTCATCCTCTTTCATCTTAAATAGTTCATATTGATGAACTAATAGAAGAGCTTTAGCTTCCCTGACCTTTTTGCTTCCTTCGTAGTTAGCACAGAGAGAAGCAAACATGGCTCTAGCAGTAGATTTGTCACTCATCTTCATGTATTCCGTTTTAGGAATAGCAGTGACAAGAGCCCCTCTGATGATATGATGTTTCTTATAGATTTTCTTTTGAGCAGCAGTGTGAAGTTTGCGGTCAATGGCAGCACCTTCGTCATCAAGTTGTAAGTCACCAACACCATCTTCAAGTATGTCCCAGAGTTCTTCATCAAGACCCATGACATAACTATAGAAGTTGGTTTTCCACCAAGAAAATTCTTCAGGATCACCATTGAACTTAGGAATTTTTCCATAATCAGCCATTCTACTGCTGTTATTGGATCCATATTCATATGGTATAGCAGCACCAGAAGTGGCACCAGAAGAAGACGGTTCACTGGAAGACATGTTTTTCTCTGGATCTTTTCTGTTACACGGTTAAGTGCTAAGTCAACAGAGCCGGAGCTCTGATACCAACTGAAGGTGAGAAAAACACAAGAAGGGGGGGGTTGAATTGTGTTTCCTTTTCGCAACTCTTGAAGAGTGAGAATCTAATTCCTTTAAACTCAGAGTCTGAAAGAGATCAGAGTCTGATAGGAGATTAGGTTCTGATTGCAGCGGAATAATCAAGAGATAAAGAGAGAACAGAGAACACAAGCAATTATACAGGTTCCTTCCACAAACCGGAAGTAGTCCTGTCCCCTTTGTACTTCCAAGGAGAGTTCACTAAAATGTAATATCAAATTACAAGTTGCTCAAACACACAGTATGAGACTTCCTTGCTCAAGCACACAGGCGAGAGACTTCCTTGCTCAAAGACACAACTAAGAGACTTCCTATGCTCAAGGACGCAGCCAAGAGACTTCCTTTGCTCAAGCACAAAAGCAAGAGACTTTTACACAATTACAGAAAATTGAATAGAGTTGAAACACTTGACAACAATCAAAATGTGTTTCAATTACAACAAAGACAGACTCTGTATTACACAAAAGACAGACTCTGTTTTTCTGTGAAACTTAGAGATTCTAGGATACTCAGTTTGTAAGAATCTAAGTTTATGATGTGCTATTGTTAAGACTCAGTTGAATACGAAAGCAGCGCAATGCAGATTTTCTAAGTCTTAGAATCCAACAAGAGTCCTACAATTCTTCAAGTCTTCTATCCTTTATATAGGCGTAGGAAAGAGACATTGAGTCATCCAGCGCATCAGGATGAGTTCTGAAGCTTGATCAATGACGGTTGATCTTTTGCTTGATTTGGTAATAGCCCTTCAATGGCATCATTTGAATTTCATTCCCTTTGAGGATTAATACCGGTAGACACAGTTGCCAAACTGTACGTGGTAGTGGAGTAGTGGAAACAGAGTTCGTACAACGTACTCTGTACTGGCCTGCAATCTTTGTCTTTGTGCTTCCCACGCTCAAGTTGACTTAGAAGCTAGCCGTTACTCCATTAGAGTTTGTTTGTGCATAGCAATGCAGTAGAGATCACTGTTAGGAGATTATCAAATTTGTGGCTTCAGACTCACTGTAGCACTAAGCTTCTGATAATCTTCAGACTCTCTTGGTTTTCAGATTCTGATGGTCTTCAGACTCTGATACAGTCTTCAGACTCTCTTCAGCACAGTCTTCAGACTTTCTTCGAAACAGTCTTCAGACTCTCTTGGTTTTCAGATTCTGATGGTCTTCAGACTCTGATACAGTCTTCAGACTCTTTTCAGCACAGTCTTCAGACTCTCTTCGATACAGTCTTCAGACTCTCTTCGATACAGAATCACAAGCAACAGGCTTCTATGGATTTATTGCTCTTTAACATTGTTCAAACAGAATGCTTCTTAAGATACAAATCTTAATTGATATCCTGCATACTTAAACAAATATTAGCAATATCCAATTGACAACTTTTTAATACCTTGTTATCATCAAAACTCAAAACGTGGTATTGCTGAACACCTTTGTTCCAACAGCAGCATCTAGGAGTGAAGAAATGGCAATTATGCAAACTCAATTATTGATGGACTCAGTGGTGGTTGGTAATGTGCAAGACACGGTGCCATTTGGTGAGGTCAATCTGGAGTTTGGCCTGAATTATTACCTTGAAGGAAATGATGTATTTGTTTTGTATTCATTTCTCAATTTAGTCCTAATTTTTTATTTTATGGTGAATTACTTTTTAAACAATTTTTAGGTGTGTTTCAAGATATACAATTGTAATTCATTACTGTGTAATCTTTGCATGTTTATTTCCTATCCGTTGTTTAGTTTCCGGGTGTTTATTTCTTATTGCTTAGATTCTATGTACAAGTTTACTTGCATAAAAATCCTATTGGTGTGTAGCTTTCAATACTTTGGTCGTAATCACTAATTTTAGCTACTAACATAACTTGTTAATAACTAACATTTATTGAGTGGATCATCTCATATTATGCAACCCATGCAAAAAAAATAAAAAAATCTTTTGTGCCAGAGAAAAAATATTCTTTGTTGGATAGTTAAATATAAGTTATTTTTAGATTTAGTCACACAGAAATACATGTTTATAAGTAAGCAAATTGAATGTCACTTCTTACTTGGAGAGACTATCATGTTATAAAAATAAAAAGGAAGGGTTGTGGAAATTGAGTGTATTCTTTTAGATAATGGATATTGGATATGATGTATTCATGGTCAAATTTGATAATGTAGTTGATTCTAGTACAAGTTTATTCATGGTCAAGTTTTATAATACTTTACTTACAAGGAAACTCCTAAACACAATTTAAAAAAAAATGACACTAATATAGGAGACTCGAGACCAGAGATTGGCAAGGGTTCTTTCACAACAAAGCTAAAGATAAAAAAACACAAGGTATGAACAACATCTAATTAATCTAATAAAAACATTATCAAAACCTATACTAGGAGCCAACCCACACTCTCTTTGCCAATTTTTATAATAAAATATAATATTGGGCTCATAATTTCGTTTTGTGAAAAGTTTTCAAAAGAAAAATACTTACTCTGATTTCAAATTAAAGACGATCGTGAATTTATTTATTACAAGGCTTGAGTTGTTTAAAAAAAGAGACACAATTTTTGTTGTTAACAGTCGGGGCATTGAAGGCCTTTAGTCCTATTTTCATCCAAAACAAAATAAAATTACAAAATTTTGAAAAAAGTAATTATGATTAAGATCATGTGTTTGAAAGGTTATGATTGATAGAGAAAACAAAATAGAATTTCATTGATTTTGTATATGCATTAAATTATTATTATATCTGAAAATTGGGTTCTAAAGATTATCAATCAAATAATCAAGCATTTATAATTTTTCTGGTCAAAAAACAAAAGCACTTTAAATTTTTTATTAATAAACTCCCCGCAATTTGTTTATTAATATACTATAAATATATAATACCATAAAAAATTATTATTTACACCATTTTCTATATTTGAAGAATTCTTATTTATACCATATTATACTATTAATATATGATATTTAAAACTAACGGATCCTTTTAAAAAGATAAATAACTAATGGTAAAATGAAATCCTCTTGGAATATATTTATGTGAAAGAATATATAGAGAGAAGAGGTGTGATACATCCGTTCTAAAATAATAAGAAAATATCATACCAGCTGTGTCATTTAAATTATTTACAAATTCAAAATTTATAAATTGAATGCCATAAATTCAGTTGCTTTTTTACATCCTACTTGGATGGTATGTCAATAATGTTATATTTTATAGCTCAAATGCCAGTTGGAAATTAGTCAGCATATACCAAATATCATCTAGAAATCAAACCATGCATATCAAATTGGTCTATATAAACAAAAATTAACGAGACATTATTCACAACAAGAAATACCACAACAATCAACTTTATTTTTTCAATTTTCTTTGTCCTTTAGCCTTGTCACAACCATGGATAGCAGTAAGGTTAAACTTTCCTTCATTGTCACTGATGCTGATAGGGAAGCAACATACAAGAAAAGGATGAAGGGTCTATTCAAAAAGGTTGTTGAGCTTAGCACCCTATGTGGTATTGAGGCTTGTGCTATAGTGTATGGCCCTTGTGAGAGTTCTGCATTTCTTTGATTATGTTTTGTATTCGTATTTGTATTATGTATATATTTTTGAGTATAAATGTCCATCTAACAATTCTGATTTCTAGGACTCTTTGAATATATTTTCCTTGTGGGAACAAGATGGATATTCTTCCAGAAACTAAATGTTGAGTCAGATTGAAGAAAAGAAAACAATACTACTGAAGATTGAAAAAGGTTGGAAAAAAGCTACTTAACATCTGAAGAAGTCTCAAGAAAATTTCAAGAAAAAAGAGTTGAGATATAAAAAGCATATAGATACAACAATGAAGCCTTTGGCCGAGGCATTGGTACAAAATCCAATGATTGGGTCACCGATGCTAGACTTAGGAGATTGATGTGCTTTATTTTCTATGCTTTTGTTCATTGAGCTTAGAGCTTTGGTGGCCTGTGGCATAGAAAATAAAACACACCAATCTCCTAAGTCTAGCATAGGTGTCCCAATCTCTGGATTTTGTACCAATGCCTCGGCCAAAGGCTTCATTGTTGTATCTATATGTTTTTTATATCTCAACTCTTTTTTTTTGGACTTTTCTTGAGACTTCTTCAGATGTTTAGTAGCTTTTTTTCTACCTTTTTCAATCTTCAGTAGTAATGTTTTCTTTTCTTTAATCTGATTCAACATTTAGCTTCTGGAGGAATATCCATCTTGTTCCCACAAGGAAAATATATGCAAGGATTCCTAGAAATTAAAATTGTTAGATGGATATTTATACTAAAAAACCTATACATAATACAAACATAAATATAAAACATAATCAACATAATCTATGATTGGCCATGAGAGTTTTTTGATACATAGGGTTCTGAAGACTGAAGAGAAATTGAAGAAAAAAAAAACAAAAGATGACAATACTCATAACTCAATGTCTTAATGAGGGAAAGGTTGTGGCAGACAATATGTCGACAAATGATTTGAGTTATCTTTTTTGGCTGATTGAGCATAACTTGAAGGATGTTGGTAGACGTTTGGAAGTGTTTGGATGTCAAAGTCAAATTCAAAACCAAGTTCAACTCAAAATGGGGGCAAAAATACCACCATCAACTCTAGCAGCATCTAGGAGTGAAGAAATGGCAATTATGCAAACTCAATTATTGATGGACTCAGTGGTGGTTGGTAATGTGCAAGACACGGTGCCATTTGGTGAGGTCAATCTGGAGTTTGGCCTGAATTATTACCTTGAAGGAAATGATGTATTTGTTTTGTATTCATTTCTCAATTTAGTCCTAATTTTTTATTTTATGGTGAATTACTTTTTAAACAATTTTTAGGTGTGTTTCAAGATATACAATTGTAATTCATTACTGTGTAATCTTTGCATGTTTATTTCCTATCCGTTGTTTAGTTTCCGGGTGTTTATTTCTTATTGCTTAGATTCTATGTACAAGTTTACTTGCATAAAAATCCTATTGGTGTGTAGCTTTCAATACTTTGGTCGTAATCACTAATTTTAGCTACTAACATAACTTGTTAATAACTAACATTTATTGAGTGGATCATCTCATATTATGCAACCCATGCAAAAAAAATAAAAAAATCTTTTGTGCCAGAGAAAAAATATTCTTTGTTGGATAGTTAAATATAAGTTATTTTTAGATTTAGTCACACAGAAATACATGTTTATAAGTAAGCAAATTGAATGTCACTTCTTACTTGGAGAGACTATCATGTTATAAAAATAAAAAGGAAGGGTTGTGGAAATTGAGTGTATTCTTTTAGATAATGGATATTGGATATGATGTATTCATGGTCAAATTTGATAATGTAGTTGATTCTAGTACAAGTTTATTCATGGTCAAGTTTTATAATACTTTACTTACAAGGAAACTCCTAAACACAATTTAAAAAAAAATGACACTAATATAGGAGACTCGAGACCAGAGATTGGCAAGGGTTCTTTCACAACAAAGCTAAAGATAAAAAAACACAAGGTATGAACAACATCTAATTAATCTAATAAAAACATTATCAAAACCTATACTAGGAGCCAACCCACACTCTCTTTGCCAATTTTTATAATAAAATATAATATTGGGCTCATAATTTCGTTTTGTGAAAAGTTTTCAAAAGAAAAATACTTACTCTGATTTCAAATTAAAGACGATCGTGAATTTATTTATTACAAGGCTTGAGTTGTTTAAAAAAAGAGACACAATTTTTGTTGTTAACAGTCGGGGCATTGAAGGCCTTTAGTCCTATTTTCATCCAAAACAAAATAAAATTACAAAATTTTGAAAAAAGTAATTATGATTAAGATCATGTGTTTGAAAGGTTATGATTGATAGAGAAAACAAAATAGAATTTCATTGATTTTGTATATGCATTAAATTATTATTATATCTGAAAATTGGGTTCTAAAGATTATCAATCAAATAATCAAGCACTTATAATTTTTCTGGTCAAAAAACAAAAGCACTTTAAATTTTTTATTAATAAACTCCCCGCAATTTGTTTATTAATATACTATAAATATATAATACCATAAAAAATTATTATTTACACCATTTTCTATATTTGAAGAATTCTTATTTATACCATATTATACTATTAATATATGATATTTAAAACTAACGGATCCTTTTAAAAAGATAAATAACTAATGGTAAAATGAAATCCTCTTGGAATATATTTATGTGAAAGAATATATAGAGAGAAGAGGTGTGATACATCCGTTCTAAAATAATAAGAAAATATCATACCAGCTGTGTCATTTAAATTATTTACAAATTCAAAATTTATAAATTGAATGCCATAAATTCAGTTGCTTTTTTACATCCTACTTGGATGGTATGTCAATAATGTTATATTTTATAGCTCAAATGCCAGTTGGAAATTAGTCAGCATATACCAAATATCATCTAGAAATCAAACCATGCATATCAAATTGGTCTATATAAACAAAAATTAACGAGACATTATTCACAACAAGAAATACCACAACAATCAACTTTATTTTTTCAATTTTCTTTGTCCTTTAGCCTTGTCACAACCAAGGATAGCAGTAAGGTTAAACTTTCCTTCATTGTCACTGATGCTGATAGGGAAGCAACATACAAGAAAAGGATGAAGGGTCTATTCAAAAAGTTTGTTGAGCTTAGCACCCTATGTGGTATTGAGGCTTGTGCTATAGTGTAGGGCCCTTGTGAGAGTTCTGCATTTCTTTGATTATGTTTTGTTTTCGTATTTGTATTATGTATATATTTTTGAGTATAAATGTCCATCTAACAATTCTGATTTCTAGGACTCTTTGAATATATTTTCCTTGTGGGAACAAGATGGATATTCTTCCAGAAACTAAATGTTGAGTCAGATTGAAGAAAAGAAAACAATACTACTGAAGATTGAAAAAGGTTGGAAAAAAGCTACTTAACATCTGAAGAAGTCTCAAGAAAATTTCAAGAAAAAAGAGTTGAGATATAAAAAACATATAGATACAACAATGAAGCCTTTGGCCGAGGCATTGGTACAAAATCCAATGATTGGGTCACCGATGCTAGACTTAGGAGATTGATGTGCTTTATTTTCTATGCTTTTGTTCATTGAGCTTAGAGCTTTGGTGGCCTGTGGCATAGAAAATAAAACACACCAATCTCCTAAGTCTAGCATAGGTGTCCCAATCTCTGGATTTTGTACCAATGCCTCGGCCAAAGGCTTCATTGTTGTATCTATATGTTTTTTATATCTCAACTCTTTTTTTTTGGACTTTTCTTGAGACTTCTTCAGATGTTTAGTAGCTTTTTTTCTACCTTTTTCAATCTTCAGTAGTAATGTTTTCTTTTCTTTAATCTGATTCAACATTTAGCTTCTGGAGGAATATCCATCTTGTTCCCACAAGGAAAATATATGCAAGGATTCCTAGAAATTAAAATTGTTAGATGGATATTTATACTAAAAAACCTATACATAATACAAACATAAATATAAAACATAATCAACATAATCTATGATTGGCCATGAGAGTTTTTTGATACATAGGGTTCTGAAGACTGAAGAGAAATTGAAGAAAAAAAAAACAAAAGATGACAATACTCATAACTCAATGTCTTAATGAGGGAAAGGTTGTGGCAGACAATATGTCGACAAATGATTTGAGTTATCTTTTTTGGCTGATTGAGCATAACTTGAAGGATGTTGGTAGACGTTTGGAAGTGTTTGGATGTCAAAGTCAAATTCAAAACCAAGTTCAACTCAAAATGGGGGCAAAAATACCACCATCAACTCTAGCAGCATCTAGGAGTGAAGAAATGGCAATTATGCAAACTCAATTATTGATGGACTCAGTGGTGGTTGGTAATGTGCAAGACACGGTGCCATTTGGTGAGGTCAATCTGGAGTTTGGCCTGAATTATTACCTTGAAGGAAATGATGTATTTGTTTTGTATTCATTTCTCAATTTAGTCCTAATTTTTTATTTTATGGTGAATTACTTTTTAAACAATTTTTAGGTGTGTTTCAAGATATACAATTGTAATTCATTACTGTGTAATCTTTGCATGTTTATTTCCTATCCGTTGTTTAGTTTCCGGGTGTTTATTTCTTATTGCTTAGATTCTATGTACAAGTTTACTTGCATAAAAATCCTATTGGTGTGTAGCTTTCAATACTTTGGTCGTAATCACTAATTTTAGCTACTAACATAACTTGTTAATAACTAACATTTATTGAGTGGATCATCTCATATTATGCAACCCATGCAAAAAAAATAAAAAAATCTTTTGTGCCAGAGAAAAAATATTCTTTGTTGGATAGTTAAATATAAGTTATTTTTAGATTTAGTCACACAGAAATACATGTTTATAAGTAAGCAAATTGAATGTCACTTCTTACTTGGAGAGACTATCATGTTATAAAAATAAAAAGGAAGGGTTGTGGAAATTGAGTGTATTCTTTTAGATAATGGATATTGGATATGATGTATTCATGGTCAAATTTGATAATGTAGTTGATTCTAGTACAAGTTTATTCATGGTCAAGTTTTATAATACTTTACTTACAAGGAAACTCCTAAACACAATTTAAAAAAAATGACACTAATATAGGAGACTCGAGACCAGAGATTGGCAAGGGTTCTTTCACAACAAAGCTAAAGATAAAAAAACACAAGGTATGAACAACATCTAATTAATCTAATAAAAACATTATCAAAACCTATACTAGGAGCCAACCCACACTCTCTTTGCCAATTTTTATAATAAAATATAATATTGGGCTCATAATTTCGTTTTGTGAAAAGTTTTCAAAAGAAAAATACTTACTCTGATTTCAAATTAAAGACGATCGTGAATTTATTTATTACAAGGCTTGAGTTGTTTAAAAAAAGAGACACAATTTTTGTTGTTAACAGTCGGGGCATTGAAGGCCTTTAGTCCTATTTTCATCCAAAACAAAATAAAATTACAAAATTTTGAAAAAAGTAATTATGATTAAGATCATGTGTTTGAAAGGTTATGATTGATAGAGAAAACAAAATAGAATTTCATTGATTTTGTATATGCATTAAATTATTATTATATCTGAAAATTGGGTTCTAAAGATTATCAATCAAATAATCAAGCACTTATAATTTTTCTGGTCAAAAAACAAAAGCACTTTAAATTTTTTATTAATAAACTCCCCGCAATTTGTTTATTAATATACTATAAATATATAATACCATAAAAAATTATTATTTACACCATTTTCTATATTTGAAGAATTCTTATTTATACCATATTATACTATTAATATATGATATTTAAAACTAACGGATCCTTTTAAAAAGATAAATAACTAATGGTAAAATGAAATCCTCTTGGAATATATTTATGTGAAAGAATATATAGAGAGAAGAGGTGTGATACATCCGTTCTAAAATAATAAGAAAATATCATACCAGCTGTGTCATTTAAATTATTTACAAATTCAAAATTTATAAATTGAATGCCATAAATTCAGTTGCTTTTTTACATCCTACTTGGATGGTATGTCAATAATGTTATATTTTATAGCTCAAATGCCAGTTGGAAATTAGTCAGCATATACCAAATATCATCTAGAAATCAAACCATGCATATCAAATTGGTCTATATAAACAAAAATTAACGAGACATTATTCACAACAAGAAATACCACAACAATCAACTTTATTTTTTCAATTTTCTTTGTCCTTTAGCCTTGTCACAACCATGGATAGCAGTAAGGTTAAACTTTCCTTCATTGTCACTGATGCTGATAGGGAAGCAACATACAAGAAAAGGATGAAGGGTCTATTCAAAAAGGTTGTTGAGCTTAGCACCCTATGTGGTATTGAGGCTTGTGCTATAGTGTATGGCCCTTATGAGAGTTCTGCATTTCTTTGATTATGTTTTGTATTCGTATTTGTATTATGTATATATTTTTGAGTATAAATGTCCATCTAACAATTCTGATTTCTAGGACTCTTTGAATATATTTTCCTTGTGGGAACAAGATGGATATTCTTCCAGAAACTAAATGTTGAGTCAGATTGAAGAAAAGAAAACAATACTACTGAAGATTGAAAAAGGTTGGAAAAAAGCTACTTAACATCTGAAGAAGTCTCAAGAAAATTTCAAGAAAAAAGAGTTGAGATATAAAAAACATATAGATACAACAATGAAGCCTTTGGCCGAGGCATTGGTACAAAATCCAATGATTGGGTCACCGATGCTAGACTTAGGAGATTGATGTGCTTTATTTTCTATGCTTTTGTTCATTGAGCTTAGAGCTTTGGTGGCCTGTGGCATAGAAAATAAAACACACCAATCTCCTAAGTCTAGCATAGGTGTCCCAATCTCTGGATTTTGTACCAATGCCTCGGCCAAAGGCTTCATTGTTGTATCTATATGTTTTTTATATCTCAACTCTTTTTTTTTGGACTTTTCTTGAGACTTCTTCAGATGTTTAGTAGCTTTTTTTCTACCTTTTTCAATCTTCAGTAGTAATGTTTTCTTTTCTTTAATCTGATTCAACATTTAGCTTCTGGAGGAATATCCATCTTGTTCCCACAAGGAAAATATATGCAAGGATTCCTAGAAATTAGAATTGTTAGATGGATATTTATACTAAAAAACCTATACATAATACAAACATAAATATAAAACATAATCAACATAATCTATGATTGGCCATGAGAGTTTTTTGATACATAGGGTTCTGAAGACTGAAGAGAAATTGAAGAAAAAAAAAACAAAAGATGACAATACTCATAACTCAATGTCTTAATGAGGGAAAGGTTGTGGCAGATAATATGTCGACAAATGATTTGAGTTATCTTTTTTGGCTGATTGACCATAACTTGAAGGATGTTGGTAGACGTTTGGAAGTGTTTGGATGTCAAAGTCAAATTCAAAACCAAGTTCAACTCAAAATGGGGGCAAAAATACCACCATCAACTCTAGCAGCATCTAGGAGTGAAGAAATGGCAATTATGCAAACTCAATTATTGATGGACTCAGTGGTGGTTGGTAATGTGCAAGACACGGTGCCATTTGGTGAGGTCAATCTGGAGTTTGGCCTGAATTATTACCTTGAAGGAAATGATGTATTTGTTTTGTATTCATTTCTCAATTTAGTCCTAATTTTTTATTTTATGGTGAATTACTTTTTAAACAATTTTTAGGTGTGTTTCAAGATATACAATTGTAATTCATTACTGTGTAATCTTTGCATGTTTATTTCCTATCCGTTGTTTAGTTTCCGGGTGTTTATTTCTTATTGCTTAGATTCTATGTACAAGTTTACTTGCATAAAAATCCTATTGGTGTGTAGCTTTCAATACTTTGGTCGTAATCACTAATTTTAGCTACTAACATAACTTGTTAATAACTAACATTTATTGAGTGGATCATCTCATATTATGCAACCCATGCAAAAAAAATAAAAAAATCTTTTGTGCCAGAGAAAAAATATTCTTTGTTGGATAGTTAAATATAAGTTATTTTTAGATTTAGTCACACAGAAATACATGTTTATAAGTAAGCAAATTGAATGTCACTTCTTACTTGGAGAGACTATCATGTTATAAAAATAAAAAGGAAGGGTTGTGGAAATTGAGTGTATTCTTTTAGATAATGGATATTGGATATGATGTATTCATGGTCAAATTTGATAATGTAGTTGATTCTAGTACAAGTTTATTCATGGTCAAGTTTTATAATACTTTACTTACAAGGAAACTCCTAAACACAATTTAAAAAAAATGACACTAATATAGGAGACTCGAGACCAGAGATTGGCAAGGGTTCTTTCACAACAAAGCTAAAGATAAAAAAACACAAGGTATGAACAACATCTAATTAATCTAATAAAAACATTATCAAAACCTATACTAGGAGCCAACCCACACTCTCTTTGCCAATTTTTATAATAAAATATAATATTGGGCTCATAATTTCGTTTTGTGAAAAGTTTTCAAAAGAAAAATACTTACTCTGATTTCAAATTAAAGACGATCGTGAATTTATTTATTACAAGGCTTGAGTTGTTTAAAAAAAGAGACACAATTTTTGTTGTTAACAGTCGGGGCATTGAAGGCCTTTAGTCCTATTTTCATCCAAAACAAAATAAAATTACAAAATTTTAAAAAAAGTAATTATGATTAAGATCATGTGTTTGAAAGGTTATGATTGATAGAGAAAACAAAATAGAATTTCATTGATTTTGTATATGCATTAAATTATTATTATATCTGAAAATTGGGTTCTAAAGATTATCAATCAAATAATCAAGCACTTATAATTTTTCTGGTCAAAAAACAAAAGCACTTTAAATTTTTTATTAATAAACTCCCCGCAATTTGTTTATTAATATACTATAAATATATAATACCATAAAAAATTATTATTTACACCATTTTCTATATTTGAAGAATTCTTATTTATACCATATTATACTATTAATATATGATATTTAAAACTAACGGATCCTTTTAAAAAGATAAATAACTAATGGTAAAATGAAATCCTCTTGGAATATATTTATGTGAAAGAATATATAGAGAGAAGAGGTGTGATACATCCGTTCTAAAATAATAAGAAAATATCATACCAGCTGTGTCATTTAAATTATTTACAAATTCAAAATTTATAAATTGAATGCCATAAATTCAGTTGCTTTTTTACATCCTACTTGGATGGTATGTCAATAATGTTATATTTTATAGCTCAAATGCCAGTTGGAAATTAGTTAGCATATACCAAATATCATCTAGAAATCAAACCATGCATATCAAATTGGTCTATATAAACAAAAATTAACGAGACATTATTCACAACAAGAAATACCACAACAATCAACTTTATTTTTTCAATTTTCTTTGTCCTTTAGCCTTGTCACAACCATGGCTAGAAGTAAGGTTAAACTTTCCTTCATTGTCACTGATGCTGATAGGGAAGCAACATACAAGAAAAGGAAGAAGGGTCTATTCAAAAAGGTTGTTGAGCTTAGCACCCTATGTGGTATTGAGGCTTGTGCTATAGTGTATGGCCCTTGTGAGAGTTCTGCATTTCTTTGATTATGTTTTGTATTCGTATTTGTATTATGTATATATTTTTGAGTATAAATGTCCATCTAACAATTCTGATTTCTAGGACTCTTTGAATATATTTTCCTTGTGGGAACAAGATGGATATTCTTCCAGAAGCTAAATGTTGAGTCAGATTGAAGAAAAGAAAACATTACTACTGAAGATTGAAAAAGGTTGGAAAAAAGCTACTTAACATCTGAAGAAGTCTCAAGAAAATTTCAAGAAAAAAGAATTGAGATATAAAAAACATATAGATACAACAATGAAGCCTTTGGCCGAGGCATTGGTTCAAAATCCAATGATTGGGTCACCGATGCTAGACTTAGGAGATTGATGTGCTTTATTTTCTATGCTTTTGTTCATTGAGCTTAGAGCTTTGGTGGCCTGTGGCATAGAAAATTAAACACACCAATCTCCTAAGTCTAGCATAGGTGTCCCATTCTCTGGATTTTGTACCAATACCTCGGCCAAAGGCTTCATTGTTGTATCTATATGTTTTTTATATCTCAACTCTTTTTTTTTGGACTTTTCTTGAGACTTCTTCAGATGTTTAGTAGCTTTTTTTCTACCTTTTTCAATCTTCAGTAGTAATGTTTTCTTTTCTTTAATCTGATTCAACATTTAGCTTCTGGAGGAATATCCATCTTGTTCCCACAAGGAAAATATATGCAAGGATTCCTAGAAATTAGAATTGTTAGATGGATATTTATACTAAAAAACCTATACATAATACAAACATAAATATAAAACATAATCAACATAATCTATGATTGGCCATGAGAGTTTTTTGATACATAGGGTTCTGAAGACTGAAGAGAAATTGAAGAAAAAAAAAACAAAAGATGACAATACTCATAACTCAATGTCTTAATGAGGGAAAGGTTGTGGCAGATAATATGTCGACAAATGATTTGAGTTATCTTTTTTGGCTGATTGACCATAACTTGAAGGATGTTGGTAGACGTTTGGAAGTGTTTGGATGTCAAAGTCAAATTCAAAACCAAGTTCAACTCAAAATGGGGGCAAAAATACCACCATCAACTCTAGCAGCATCTAGGAGTGAAGAAATGGCAATTATGCAAACTCAATTATTGATGGACTCAGTGGTGGTTGGTAATGTGCAAGACACGGTTCCATTTGGTGAGGTCAATCTGGAGTTTGGCCTGAATTATTACCTTGAAGGAAATGATGTATTTGTTTTGTATTCATTTCTCAATTTAGTCCTAATTTTTTATTTTATGGTGAATTACTTTTTAAACAATTTTTAGGTGTGTTTCAAGATATACAATTGTAATTCATTACTGTGTAATCTTTGCATGTTTATTTCCTATCCGTTGTTTAGTTTCCGAGTGTTTATTTCTTATTGCTTAGATTCTATGTACAAGTTTACTTGCATAAAAATCCTATTGGTGTGTAGCTTTCAATACTTTGGTCGTAATCACTAATTTTAGCTACTAACATAACTTGTTATTAACTAACATTTATTGAGTGGATCATCTCATATTATGCAACCCATGCAAAAAAAAAAAAAAAATCTTTTGTGCCAGAGAAAAAATATTCTTTGTTGGATAGTTAAATATAAGTATTTTTAGATTTAGTCACACAGAAATACATGTTTATAAGTAAGCAAATTGAATGTCACTTCTTACTTGGAGAGACTATCATGTTATAAAAATAAAAAGGAAGGGTTGTGGAAATTGAGTGTATTCTTTTAGATAATGGATATTGGATATGATGTATTCATGGTCAAATTTGATAATGTAGTTGATTCTAGTACAAGTTTATTCATGGTCAAGTTTTATAATACTTTACTTACAAGGAAACTCCTAAACACAATTTTAAAAAAATGACACTAATATAGGAGACTCGAGACCAGAGATTGGCAAGGGTTCTTTTACAACAAAGCTAAAGATAAAAAAACACAAGGTATGAACAACATCTAATTAATCTAATAAAAACATTATCAAAACCTATACTAGGAGCCAAGCCACACTCTCTTTGCCAATTTTTATAATAAAATATAATATTGGGCTCATAATTTCGTTTTGTGAAAAGTTTTCAAAAGAAAAATACTTACTCTGATTTCAAATTAAAGACGATCGTGAATTTATTTATTACAAGGCTTGAGTTGTTTAAAAAAAGAGACACAATTTTTGTTGTTAACAGTCGGGGCATTGAAGGCCTTTAGTCCTATTTTCATCCAAAACAAAATAAAATTACAAAATTTTTAAAAAAGTAATTATGATTAAGATCATGTGTTTGAAAGGTTATGATTGATAGAGAAAACAAAATAGAATTTCATTGATTTTGTATATGCATTAAATTATTATTATATCTGAAAATTGGGTTCTAAAGATTATCAATCAAATAATCAAGCACTTATAATTTTTCTGGTCAAAAAACAAAAGCACTTTAAATTTTTTATTAATAAACTCCCCGCAATTTGTTTATTAATATACTATAAATATATAATACCATAAAAAATTATTATTTACACCATTTTCTATATTTGAAGAATTCTTATTTATACCATATTATACTATTAATATATGATATTTAAAAGTAACGGATCCTTTTAAAAAGATAAATAACTAATGGTAAAATGAAATCCTCTTGGAATATATTTATGTGAAAGAATATATAGAGAGAAGAGGTGTGATACATCCGTTCTAAAATAATAAGAAAATATCATACCAGCTGTGTCATTTAAATTATTTACAAATTCAAAATT
Organism: Medicago arabica; assembly: GCA_946800305.1. Lineage (NCBI taxonomy): Eukaryota > Viridiplantae > Streptophyta > Magnoliopsida > Fabales > Fabaceae > Medicago > Medicago arabica. Next base: position 13,901,981 of record OX326964.1, read on the forward strand.
TATAAATTGAATGCCATAAATTCAGTTGCTTTTTTACATCCTACTTGGATGGTATGTCAATAATGTTATATTTTATAGCTCAAATGCCAGTTGGAAATTAGTCAGCATATACCAAATATCATCTAGAAATCAAACCATGCATATCAAATTGGTCTATATAAACAAAAATTAACGAGACATTATTCACAACAAGAAATACCACAACAACCAAATTTATTTTTTTAATTTTCTTTGTCCTTTAGCCTTGTCACAACCATGGCTAGAAGTAAGGTTAAACTTTCCTTCATTGTCACTGATGCTGATAGGGAAGCAACATACAAGAAAAGGAAGAAGGGTCTATTCAAAAAGGTTGTTGAGCTTAGCACCCTATGTGGTATTGAGGCTTGTGCTATAGTGTATGGCCCTTGTGAGAGTTCTGCATTTCTTTGATTATGTTTTGTATTCGTATTTGTATTATGTATATATTTTTGAGTATAAATGTCCATCTAACAATTCTGATTTCTAGGACTCTTTGAATATATTTTCCTTGTGGGAACAAGATGGATATTCTTCCAGAAGCTAAATGTTGAGTCAGATTGAAGAAAAGAAAACATTACTACTGAAGATTGAAAAAGGTTGGAAAAAAGCTACTTAACATCTGAAGAAGTCTCAAGAAAATTTCAAGAAAAAAGAGTTGAGATATAAAAAACATATAGATACAACAATGAAGCCTTTGGCCGAGGCATTGGTACAAAATCCAATGATTGGGTCACCGATGCTAGACTTAGGAGATTGATGTGCTTTATTTTCTATGCTTTTGTTCATTGAGCTTAGAGCTTTGGTGGCCTGTGGCATAGAAAATAAAACACACCAATCTCCTAAGTCTAGCATAGGTGTCCCAATCTCTGGATTTTGTACCAATGCCTCGGCCAAAGGCTTCATTGTTGTATCTATATGTTTTTTATATCTCAACTCTTTTTTCTTGGACTTTTCTTGAGACTTCTTCAGATGTTTAGTAGCTTTTTTTCTACCTTTTTCAATCTTCAGTAGTAATGTTTTCTTTTCTTTAATATGATTCAACATTTAGCTTCTGGAGGAATATCCATCTTGTTCCCACAAGGAAAATATATGCAAGGATTCCTAGAAATTAGAATTGTTAGATGGATATTTATACTAAAAAACCTATACATAATACAAACATAAATATAAAACTTTTTTTTTTTTTTTTTTGATCAAGCTAGAAATTCATTCATTGAAAACCAGGATAGGACCTGAACCAGTTACAAGAGAGAGTCAAAGCATAAAGAAGAAAATGAAAAAAGTCCAAACACCAGAAAATGGTGAAAGGAGAGACTAAACAGTAGCTAATCTAGTATATAAGGACCCTGCACTATCCCTATCCAAGAGAGAAATGAGAAAAGTGGGCGGAGAAGGCCACCATTGAGTGGAAAACATGGCAAGATTCTGGCCATTTTTGGCCAGAGCATCAGCTACCTGATTCTGCTCTCTAATTACCTGCACACAAGAACAATCAACACTATTGCAGAATTTCAGACATTTAAACCATCTGGCTTTCATTCTCCAAGGAACTCCAGTGTTGGTTTTGAAAGCGTTGGCCACTTGAATAGAATCAGTTTCTAAGCAAAAGTGAGGTGTCTGCATCTCTTTAGCTCTTTCCATAGCCAACATGCAAGCAGAGAACTCAGCTTCTGTAGCTGTGGCATAGCCAATATTGCTGGAAATGGCGCCTAGAAACGTTGCCCTGGAATCTCTGAGAACAATACCAACCGCACCAGATGGATGGGTTCCTATGGAGGAGCCATCACAATTGAACTTAATCACATTTGGAGGAGGAGGGTGCCAGTGAACTTCCTGTTTCAGGATGACTCTCGTAACCTGGAGAGGAATGTTGAACAATCTGGAGATTTTGTAATCCTGCATGCTGGAATTCCCCTTAGCCAAAACCGAGTTGTAACTAAGTTTGACCTCAGCTAAAATACAGTTGAACAAAGTGATCACGGATTTGTGCTTGTCATGAAATCTCCTTTGGTTTCGTTCAATCCAAATAACCCAAATGGTATGAATGATAGCTGCATTAACCACATTTTGGACCAGTTTGCTGCCTCTACCAACTGAGGACATTAAGAGCGTAAGGCAGCTGGAGGTGTCAAGCTGAGTGTCAATACCCTTGAAAAGCCATTCCCACAAACTATAGGTGACCCTGCATTCAAAGAAAATGTGACTGGAGGATTCAGCTTGTTGCATACAGAAGCAGCAAACAGAAACAATTTGGCACCCTCTCTTCCTAAGATTCTCATCTGTAGGAATTTTATTGTGCAGCAAACGCCAAGTTATAAAAGCTCTGGACGGAGGGATGTAAGTGTTCCAAAGCATGGAGGCCCAAGGGACACTCTGACCATTTCCCATTAAGCATGAAAAAGCTATTTTGCTGGTTAATTTACCATCAGGAGACATAGTCCAATTTAGCGTATCAGGTATATCCTCCACAGGCAAAGTGGTCCTGTGAATCATATCAGCCAAAACAGGGTCTTTTTGAGCAATATAATGAGGAAGACACCAATTTCCATTAACCAAGAAGTCAGCAATTTTCAGATCAATCACAGGAAGTAAATCAGTGGGTATGCTCCATTTTTCAGCTATAGAGGTGTCTAACCACCTATCAGACCAGAAGTTAACACTTTTACCATTACCTATGGACCAAGTAGAGCGCTCAACAACAAACTGCACCTGCGCTTTCAGACCAGGCCACACTGAGGAAGTGATGTAGTGGGTCTTAGGTTTGAGGTTGTTAAGAAATCTCTCCCTACAGATAATAGCCCATTGCTCTTCTGAAGTAATCAACTTCCAAGTGAGAAGGAGTAGAGAGGATTTGTTGACTATTGCAGGGTCCCTAACAACAAGACCTCCATTGTCTTTAGCCTGGCAGACCTTTAACCAGGAGACAGTACAGATCTTTTTCTGATCACATTTGCCACTCCATATGAAGTTTCTCATGTATTTAGATATCTCAGCCAGCAGACTAGTTGGCCATTTGTAGACATGGAAAGAGTACGTCAACATGCTACTTATAACCGCATTTACTAATTGCACTCTGCCCATTATAGTGAGAAGCCTTCCCCTCCAAGCATGAAGTTTCAAATGAATTCTATCGACCACAGGCCTGAGATGCATAGATTTCGGTTTTCCTTTAAACAAAAGGATGCCCAGGTAGTTAAAAGGAAGCCTGCCATGATTAAAGCCAGTGATAGAGGTGATGGTGTGTGCTCTAGAAAGGGGGATAGCACCAGAATAAAATCTGCTCTTTTGAGGATTAACCATTTGACCAGAATAAATGCCATAGTCTTCAAACAATTTCATGATATTCTTTATGTTAGAGAGAGTACCTTTACAAAAGATGAGGATGTCATCTGCATAGAGGCAGTGACTAGGGATGTAAAGATGTTTAGTTGCCCTTATTTGAGATATCTTTCCTGCCAAAACCAAAGCTGAAATACCCCTGCTTAGAACCTCTTCAGCCATACAGAAAAGAAGTGGGGATAGGGGATCACCCTGTCTGACTCCCTTATTACAACTAAAGAATCCAACAGCTTTCCCATTAATACTAACAGAGATCTTGGCTGAGTGCAGTATATTGATGATCCAGTCACAGAAAAGGGGACTGAAACCAAAGCATTTAATAACATGGACAAGGAACCTCCAATTTAAAGTGTCAAACGCCTTTTTAACATCAATTTTCAAAGCCATATTTCCTCCATGAACTTTCTTGTGAAGAAGATTCACAGCCTCAGAAGCTTCCATGATACAGTCTTGAATGTGCCTGCCTGGTATAAATCCTCTCTGGTGCACAGAAATGATTCTTGAAGCAATACTTCCCAATCTATCAGCAATAATCTTGGTTATTATTTTAAATTGGAAATTGGCTAAAGCAATGGGCCTAAAATTATCCAGTTTATCAGCACCAGGTATTTTGGGGATGAGAATCAAGAGATTAGAATTCATATTAGGCATGATATAGTTGTGAACAAAAAAATGTTGCGTGGAGTTCACCACATCAGCTCCAATAATGTGCCAGAAATGTTGATAGAAATGGCCAGGATATCCATCTGGACCAGGAGCCGCATCACCACATAGATCAAAAACTGCACCCTTAATTTCATCCTGCAGAGGAATTGAGGTTAGTCTATCATTTTCAGTATCAGTAACCAAGGAGGGAATATATCTGTTAGGCAGGTCATTTTCCTCCATCTGAATAGGAGCAGCGAATATGTCTGTAAAATAATTCAAAACATGCTCCTCAATCTCAGTACTGGTGTGTAGAATATCATCACCATTTTTCAGCAGACTAATATGGCTTTTGGCCTCTCTAATTTTAGCATTTCTATGAAAGAATGCTGTATTTCTGTCCCCTTCTAAGAATCTGGCATTTTTGTTTTTATCCTGCCAAAATTTATTCAACAGAGATAAAGCTTGACTATAATTAGTCAGGCAGGTGACTTCCTCCAAGGATCTTTCTATGCTGAAACCCAGTTGATCTATAGCCATTTGAGCTTCGTTGAGTTGTTGATGCGCTAAATGAACCTTCTGATGAAAGTCCCCCACTACAGACTTATTCCAAAGCTTCAATTTAGGTTTCAAGCTTTTGAGCTTGAAATGTAAAACATGCATTGGCGTGCCAGTTGCAGGAATAGACCAGTGTGCCGCAACCATAGCTTCACAACTATCAAAATCAGTCCAGGCTTTAAAAAACTTGAACCTAGGGACGACACTGTGAGGAGGATCCTTATACAGATTCAGCAATAAAGGAAAGTGATCAGAAAAACACTTGACAAGAGTGTTGCAGCTGGTAACATTCCAGTGGTCCAGCCAATTCTCATTACATATAGCCCTGTCCAATCTTTGAGCCATGAAAGCCCCACCATCTCTTTGATTGGTCCAAGTGAACCTAGCTCCATTGGTTGTAAGATGTAGCAAGGCATGCGAATTGGTCCATTCCAAGAAATCGAGGCAGGCAATATGAAGAGGGAGCCGTCCACCCAGTCTTTCATGAGCACCAAGAATGCAGTTAAAATCTCCAACAAAAAGCCATTTACCTGGGTATTCATTGAGCAATTTGGACAGAGTAAACCAAAGTCTCCTACGAAGTATGTACCGAGTAGATGCATAGACTGCAGCGGTGTAAATTAAGTCTCCTTCATGCATGTAGGAGAAAGCAATACATTGGGCAGAATTGATAATAATATTGACAGTTTGATTATCATTCCAGAGACACCATAAAGAGTTTTTGTTATTGACAACACTGTTGGGCAGATTGAGCCTTTGCCAGAACCAGGAAGGGATAGTGTGAAAGCAGACCAGGGGTTCAGAAATAAAGATGAACTCAGGTTTGTGAATAGACAGCATCTGAAAGAGATGCATTTGTGTTTCATGATTCCCAATGCCTCTAATATTCCAGTATAGGTACTTCATTGTTGTGAATTATTCGGAAAACTTGTATTGCTGCCAGTCTTAGACCTAGTATGAATTGAATCATTTTCAATGTTCTGGGAACCAGGAACATTAACCTTTGAGGCCTCAGATTTGTTAGGGGACCTATGCTTCTTCGGCCTACCTCTCTTCCCTTTTTTGCTAGTGTCACATGGAGTAACAAAGAACTTTGAAGCACCTGTCACAATGTTGGATTCAGACTCTAGATCCGTGTCTGTTTCATCTCCCCAAAACTTGCTCAGAATTCTAGTGCTTTGAATGCTAGCGGCTGTAGCTTGTAGGATGCCATCACAAGTCATATGTTTGCTTTTATCAGGTCCCAAAGCCTCATCACAGGTGGTGATAGGAGTTGTAATGGGCTGCAAGATGGGGTGCCCCCGAAATTCAGGATCCATAGCCATATCAACTGAAACAGAAGTAGCACTGGGGTATAACCTCCTCCCAGCCTTGCTACCCTGCACTAGAGAAGAAGGTGCAGAAATGGGAAAAGGCCCATTGTCAGCACCTTCATGAGGTTTGTTTGATGCATTGACCCCAGACTGAGAAGGTCCACTCATCCATTTACCAGGAGCTTCTGAGTCTGTGGGTTGCAACAAGCCAACCTTCTCTATGGACAATTCCACATCATTATCACTGCTCAACAAATCTTCCTCAGTGATGATAGGAATCTTCCCATCAGTTTTAATGGCCTCCCCTGCAGATATAGTTTCACCAGATTCCAGCAGATCAAAAGAATTATGTAATGTTAATTCCAAGTTCAAGGTGTTACCCTTAACACTGTGATCTGTCTAATTCAAATGCGCATCAAGAATAGCATATTTTTCTCTTAGAGATGGTGAAACCTCTCCTTCCTCAAGCTCAATGGTGTTGCCCTCCTTATCATTGGAAGTGTTTGAATTGAAGACCTGCACATTTTTGCTAGACTGAATACCAGGAGTCTTCGCAGGTTTGTTTCCAGCTACACCATTCATGGTTGTGTCTGCTTCATTATGTGTCCTCTGATTTGGTGCTTTTGTATTAATGTGAGTATTGAGCTTTGAGCAATTCTGAATGTTGTGCCCTATCATCTTGCAGTGCGCACAGAACATTGGGTATTTCTCATATTGAATTGGAATGGATAAGGCATGCTCTTCCCTTTCAACAACCACCGATTCAAACATATTAGCAGATAAATCAACATCAATTAGAACACGAGCAAAGATACCAAAACGTCTCTGAAGCGTAACTTCATCAATGGATAAAGGCGTACCCAGTCCTGATGCTATTTCAAATAGGGTCTGTTATTCCCAATACTCCTGGGGTAAATTCATGAATCTTACCCAGATTTGAGCATGAGTTTGAGATTGAGCTTGTGGTGTAAAATCCTTCGACCAACAGTAGAACCTCATTAAGCCAGGTTTGAGATTCACCGTTCCAGAGGCCCAGATTCTACGCATATCTTCAACAGTGCTGAAATTCAGTTCAAAGAAACCTTTGCCAAGAGGGATTAAACTCCAATTCTTCAGAGTAGGCCAAAGAGTACTGAGCTTCTCTTTCAAGTCTTGTGTGGTTAAGGGTGCATCCCCTTTGTGAAGTGTTAATCTTCCATGGAGGTGGGTTTGACATGCTGCTAATCCAGCCTCATACGCAGCTCTTGAAATTTTCACCCTCACCGATTTTCCCATAACAACCTTAGGAGGTAGATGAGCTAGGAACAACTCACCTGAAACTTCGCCGGATAGAGCTTGGGCAAAGGTTCTGGTGGCTTTAGCAGTTAGCGACGGAGACTTCACCGATCTACTCACCGTTGAATCCAAAGCTGCCATAAACGGCCATGGACAAACCATTCTGAAGAACAAAGAAGCTTCGTCGGAGAAAAATTTGCGAAGAAGAAGAGTAACCGTTCCAAAACACAGTGAAACTAAGTAGCCGCCACCAACTCGGAGAGATGAGGAATCCACCACCGTAAGATTGGAACCAGAGTAAACAACACCGGAGCTTCGCCGGGAAAACTTAGGTCACCAGAAAAAAGCCGTTACGGAGGCTTAACTCGTAGAGAGGAAGTTGCGTTTTCAGAACAAGGATAGATCTCAACAAAGAATCCACCGTCGTGATAGGGTGGACGAACACCGGCAAGTTGATTGGCTCACCGGAGAAAGCAGTTACGGTGGCTACGATGAGTTTTCATCAGAAAAAGAAATCACATAGGATAATCCGAAAAAGAAATCTCATAGGATACATTTAAAATCTCATAGGAAAAATTTATGAAGAACCCATTTATCTCATGTTTCGCGTAACTTATTGACGAATTATTGTTTAATTGATGGTTTTGTACGTTTCAGATGTCTAATGGTTGATTTTTATAATTTTTGAAATTTCGGGCAAAATGGAGGCCAAGTGAATTACCTTGTTAACTTTTGGATTTTACTTGTTTTTGACCCTTTCTCACTAAAACGACCATAACTTGGGATGTCCTTATCCGGTCGGAGATTGTGAACATTCTTTGGAAAGCTAACAAGCATAGCTACGACCTCAGGGCGTTGGAAAATTTTTTAATCGAAGAAATCTAGGATTTTTTGGCAAAATTCCATTAGAAAGGATCGCGATCCTTGACCTTTTTTTTTGATTTTTCAATCGAATTATGGAGGAATCGCTCCGAATCAACTTTTTTTAACATCCAGAGGCAAAGTCGATCCTTATAACATGAGACTAAACCATATTGCAAAAAAGGTTTCACGCTAAATTTTTTGTAAACCAACGATTTAGAAAAAGAAATCTCATAGGATACATTTAAAATCTCATAGGAAAAATTTATGAAGAACCCATTTATCTCATGTTTCGCGTAACTTATTGATGAATTATTGTTTAATTGATGGTTTTGTACGCTTCAGATGACTAATGGTTGATTTTTATAATTTTTGAAATTTCGGGCAAAATGGAGGCCAAGTAAATTACCTTGTTAACTTTTGGATTTTACTTGTTTTTGACCCTTTCTCACTAAAACGACAATAACTTGGGATGTCCTTATCCGGTCGGAGCTTGTGAACATTATTTGGAAAGCTAACAAGCATAGCTACGACCTCAGTGCGTTGGAAAATTTTTTAATCGAAGAAATCTAGGATTTTTTGGCAAAATTCCATTAGAAAGGATCGCGATCCTTGACCTTTTTTTCTGATTTTTCAATCGAATTATGGAGGAATTGCTCCGAATCAACTTTTTTTAACATCGAGAGGCAAAGTCGATCCTTATAACATGAGACTAAACCATATTGCAAAAAAGGTTTCACGCTAAATTTTTTGTAAACCAACGATTTAGAAAAAGAAATCTCATAAGATACATTTAAAATCTCATAGGAAAAATTTATGAAGAACCCATTTATCTCATGTTTCGCGTAACTTATTGACGAATTATTGTTTAATTGATGGTTTTGTACGTTTCAGATGTCTAATGGTTGATTTTTATAATTTTTGAAATTTCGGGCAAAATGGAGGCCAAGTGAATTACCTTGTTAACTTTTGGATTTTACTTGTTTTTGACCCTTTCTCACTAAAACGACCATAACTTGGGATGTCCTTATCCGGTCGGAGATTGTGAACATTCTTTGGAAAGCTAACAAGCATAGCTACGACCTCAGGGCGTTGGAAAATTTTTTAATCGAAGAAATCTAGGATTTTTTGGCAAAATTCCATTAGAAAGGATCGCGATCCTTGACCTTTTTTTTCTGATTTTTCAATCGAATTATGGAGGAATCGCTCCGAATCAACTTTTTTTAACATCGAGAGGCAAAGTCGATCCTTATAACATGAGACTAAACCATATTGCAAAAAAGGTTTCACGCTAAATTTTATGTAAACCAACGATTTAGAAAAAGAAATCTCATAGGATACATTTAAAATCTCATAGGAAAAATTTATGAAGAACCCATTTATCTCATGTTTCGTGTAACTTATTGACGAATTATTGTTTAATTGATGGTTTTGTACGTTTCAGATGTCTAATGGTTGATTTTTATAATTTTTGAAATTTCGGGCAAAATGGAGGCCAAGTGAATTACCTTGTTAACTTTTGGATTTTACTTGTTTTTGACCCTTTCTCACTAAAACGACCATAACTTGGGATGTCCTTATCCGGTCGGAGATTGTGAACATTCTTTGGAAAGCTAACAAGCATAGCTACGACCTCAGGGCGTTGGAAAATTTTTTAATCGAAGAAATCTAGGATTTTTTGGCAAAATTCCATTAGAAAGGATCGCGATCCTTGACCTTTTTTTCTGATTTTTCAATCGAATTATGGAGGAATCGCTCCGAATCAACTTTTTTTAACATCGAGAGGCAAAGTCGATCCTTATAACATGAGACTAAACCATATTGCAAAAAAGGTTTCACGCTAAATTTTATGTAAACCAACGATTTAGAAAAAGAAATCTCATAGGATACATTTAAAATCTCATAGGAAAAATTTATGAAGAACCCATTTATCTCATGTTTCGTGTAACTTATTGATGAATTATTGTTTAATTGATGGTTTTGTACGCTTCAGATGACTAATGGTTGATTTTTATAATTTTTGAAATTTCGGGCAAAATGGAGGCCAAGTAAATTACCTTGTTAACTTTTGGATTTTACTTGTTTTTGACCCTTTCTCACTAAAACGACAATAACTTGGGATGTCCTTATCCGGTCGGAGCTTGTGAACATTCTTTGGAAAGCTAACAAGCATAGCTACGACCTCAGGGCGTTGGAACAAATTTTAATCGAAGAAATATAGGATTTTTTGGCAAAATTCCATAAGAAAGGATCGCGATCCTTGACCTTTTTTTCTGATTTTTCAATCGAATTATGGAGGAATCGCTCCGAATGAACTTTTTTTAACATCGAGAGGCAAAGTCGATCCTTATAACATGAGACTAAACCATATTGCAAAAAAGGTTTCACGCTAAATTTTTTGTAAACCAACGATTTAGAAAAAGAAATCCCATAGGATACATTTAAAATCTCATAGGAAAAATTTATGAAGAACCCATTTATCTCATGTTTCGCGTAACTTATTGACAAGTTATTGTTTAATTTATGGTTTTGTACGTTTCAGATGACTATTGGTTGATTTTTATAATTTTTGAAATTTCGGGCAAAATGGAGGCCAAGTGAATTACCTTGTTAACTTTTGGATTTTACTTGTTTTTGACCCTTTCTCACTAAAACGACCATAACTTGGGATGTCCTTATCCGGTCGGAGCTTGTGAACATTATTTGGAAAGCTAACAAGCATAGCTACGACCTCAGTGCGTTGGAAAATTTTTTAATCGAAGAAATCTAGGATTTTTTGGCAAAATTCCATTAGAAAGGATCGCGATCCTTGACCTTTTTTTCTGATTTTTCAATCGAATTATGGAGGAATTGCTCCGAATCAACTTTTTTTAACATCGAGAGGCAAAGTCGATCCTTATAACATGAGACTAAACCATATTGCAAAAAAGGTTTCACGCTAAATTTTTTGTAAACCAACGATTTAGAAAAAGAAATCTCATAAGATACATTTAAAATCTTATAGGAAAAATTTATGAAGAACCCATTTATCTCATGTTTCGCGTAACTTATTGACGAATTATTGTTTAATTGATGGTTTTGTACGTTTCAGATGTCTAATGGTTGATTTTTATAATTTTTGAAATTTCGGGCAAAATGGAGGCCAAGTGAATTACCTTGTTAACTTTTGGATTTTACTTGTTTTTGACCCTTTCTCACTAAAACGACCATAACTTGGGATGTCCTTATCCGGTCGGAGATTGTGAACATTCTTTGGAAAGCTAACAAGCATAGCTACGACCTCAGGGCGTTGGAAAATTTTTTAATCGAAGAAATCTAGGATTTTTTGGCAAAATTCCATTAGAAAGGATCGCGATCCTTGACCTTTTTTTTCTGATTTTTCAATCGAATTATGGAGGAATCGCTCCGAATCAACTTTTTTTAACATCGAGAGGCAAAGTCGATCCTTATAACATGAGACTAAACCATATTGCAAAAAAGGTTTCACGCTAAATTTTATGTAAACCAACGATTTAGAAAAAGAAATCTCATAGGATACATTTAAAATCTCATAGGAAAAATTTATGAAGAACCCATTTATCTCATGTTTCGTGTAACTTATTGACGAATTATTGTTTAATTGATGGTTTTGTACGTTTCAGATGTCTAATGGTTGATTTTTATAATTTTTGAAATTTCGGGCAAAATGGAGGCCAAGTGAATTACCTTGTTAACTTTTGGATTTTACTTGTTTTTGACCCTTTCTCACTAAAACGACCATAACTTGGGATGTCCTTATCCGGTCGGAGATTGTGAACATTCTTTGGAAAGCTAACAAGCATAGCTACGACCTCAGGGCGTTGGAAAATTTTTTAATCGAAGAAATCTAGGATTTTTTGGCAAAATTCCATTAGAAAGGATCGCGATCCTTGACCTTTTTTTTCTGATTTTTCAATCGAATTATGGAGGAATCGCTCCGAATCAACTTTTTTTAACATCGAGAGGCAAAGTCGATCCTTATAACATGAGACTAAACCATATTGCAAAAAAAGTTTCACGCTAAATTTTATGTAAACCAACGATTTAGAAAAAGAAATCTCATAGGATACATTTAAAATCTCATAGGAAAAATTTATGAAGAACCCATTTATCTCATGTTTCGTGTAACTTATTGATGAATTATTGTTTAATTGATGGTTTTGTACGCTTCAGATGACTAATGGTTGATTTTTATAATTTTTGAAATTTCGGGCAAAATGGAGGCCAAGTAAATTACCTTGTTAACTTTTGGATTTTACTTGTTTTTGACCCTTTCTCACTAAAACGACAATAACTTGGGATGTCCTTATCCGGTCGGAGCTTGTGAACATTCTTTGGAAAGCTAACAAGCATAGCTACGACCTCAGGGCGTTGGAACAAATTTTAATCGAAGAAATATAGGATTTTTTGGCAAAATTCCATAAGAAAGGATCGCGATCCTTGACCTTTTTTTCTGATTTTTCAATCGAATTATGGAGGAATCGCTCCGAATGAACTTTTTTTAACATCGAGAGGCAAAGTCGATCCTTATAACATGAGACTAAACCATATTGCAAAAAAGGTTTCACGCTAAATTTTTTGTAAACCAACGATTTAGAAAAAGAAATCCCATAGGATACATTTAAAATCTCATAGGAAAAATTTATGAAGAACCCATTTATCTCATGTTTCGCGTAACTTATTGACAAGTTATTGTTTAATTTATGGTTTTGTACGTTTCAGATGACTATTGGTTGATTTTTATAATTTTTGAAATTTCGGGCAAAATGGAGGCCAAGTGAATTACCTTGTTAACTTTTGGATTTTACTTGTTTTTGACCCTTTCTCACTAAAACGACCATAACTTGGGATGTCCTTATCCGGTCGGAGCTTGTGAACATTCTTTGGAAAGCTAACAAGCATAGCTACGACCTCAGGGCGTTGGAAAAAATTTTAATCGAAGAAATTTAGGATTTTTTGGCAAAATTCCATTAGAAAGGATCGCGATCCTTGACCTTTTTTCTGATTTTTCAATCGAGTTATGGAGGAATCGCTCCGAATCAACTATTTTTAACATCAAGAGGCAAAGTAGAGCCTCATAACATGAGACAAAACCATATTCAAAAAATGTATCACGTTAAATTTTATGTAAACCAACGATTTAGAAAAAGAAATCTCATAGGATACATTTAATATCTCATAGGAAAAATTTATGAAGAACCCATTTATCTCATGTTTCGCGTAACTTATTGACGAATTATTGTTTAATTGATGGTTTTGTACGTTTCAGATGACTAATGGTTGATTTTTATATTTTTTGAAATTTCGGGCAAAATGGAGGCCAAGTGAATTACCTTGTTAACTTTTGGATTTTACTTGTTTTTGACCCTTTCTCATTAAAACGACCATAACTTGGGATATCCTTATCCGGTCGGAGCTTGTGAACATTCTTTGCAAAGCTAACAAGCATAGCTACGACCTCAGGGCGTTGGAAAAAATTTTAATCGAAGAAATCTAGGATTTTTTGGCAAAATTCCATTAGAAAGGATCGCGATCCTTGACCTTTTTTTCTGATATTTCAATCGAATTATGGAGGAATATCCATCTTGTTCCCACAAGGAAAATATATGCAAGGATTCCTAGAAATTAGAATTGTTAGATGGATATTTATACTAAAAAACCTATACATAATACAAACATAAATATAAAACATAATCAACATAATCTATGATTGGCCATGAGAGTTTTTTGATACATAGGGTTCTGAAGACTGAAGAGAAATTGAAGAAAAAAAAACAAAAGATGACAATACTCATAACTCAATGTCTTAATGAGGGAAAGGTTGTGGCAGACAATATGTCGACAAATGATTTGAGTTATCTTTTTTGGCTGGTTGACCATAACTTGAAGGATGTTGGTAGACGTTTGGAAGTGTTTGGATGTCAAAGTAAAATTCAAAACCAAGTTCAACTCAAAATGGGGGCAAAAATACCACCATCAACTCTAGCAGCATCTAGGAGTGAAGAAATGGCAATTATGCAAACTCAATTATTGATGGACTCAGTGGTGGTTGGTAATGTGCAAGACACGGTGCCATTTGGTGAGGTCAATCTGGAGTTTGGCCTGAATTATTACCTTGAAGGAAATGATGTATTTGTTTTGTATTCATTTCTCAATTTAGTCCTAATTTTTTATTTTATGGTGAATTACTTTTTAAACAATTTTTAGGTGTGTTTCAAGATATACAATTGTAATTCATTACTGTGTAATCTTTGCATGTTTATTTCCTATCCGTTGTTTAATTTCCGGGTGTTTATTTCTTATTGCTTAGATTCTATGTACAAGTTTACTTGCATAAAAATCCTATTGGTGTGTCGCTTTCAATACTTTGGTCGTAATCACTAATTATAGCTACTAACATAACTTGTTAATAACTAACATTTATTGAGTGGATCATCTCATATTATGCAACCCATGCAAAAAAAATAAAAAAATCTTTTGTGCCAGAGAAAAAATATTCTTTGTTGGATAGTTAAATATAAGTATTTTTAGATTTAGTCACACAGAAATACATGTTTATAAGTAAGCAAATTGAATGTCACTTCTTACTTGGAGAGACTATCATGTTATAAAAATAAAAAGGAAGGGTTGTGGAAATTGAGTGTATTCTTTTAGATAATGGATATTGGATATGATGTATTCATGGTCAAATTTGATAATGTAGTTGATTCTAGTACAAGTTTATTCATGGTCAAGTTTTATAATACTTTACTTACAAGGAAACTCCTAAACACAATTTAAAAAAAATGACACTAATATAGGAGACTCGAGACCAGAGATTGGCAAGGGTTCTTTCACAACAAAGCTAAAGATAAAAAAACACAAGGTATGAACAACATCTAATTAATCTAATAAAAACATTATCAAAACCTATACTAGGAGCCAAGCCACACTCTCTTTGCCATTTTTTATAATAAAATATAATATTGGGCTCATAATTTCGTTTTGTGAAAAGTTTTCAAAAGAAAAATACTTACTCTGATTTCAAATTAAAGACGATCGTGAATTTATTTATTACAAGGCTTGAGTTGTTTAAAAAAAGAGACACAATTTTTGTTGTTAACAGTCGGGGCATTGAAGGCCTTTAGTCCTATTTTCATCCAAAACAAAATAAAATTACAAAATTTTAAAAAAAGTAATTATGATTAAGATCATGTGTTTGAAAGGTTATGATTGATAGAGAAAACAAAATAGAATTTCATTGATTTTGTATATGCATTAAATTATTATTATATCTGAAAATTGGGTTCTAAAGATTATCAATCAAATAATCAAGCACTTATAATTTTTCTGGTCAAAAAACAAAAGCACTTTAAATTTTTTATTAATAAACTCCCCGCAATTTGTTTATTAATATACTATAAATATATAATACCATAAAAAATTATTATTTACACCATTTTCTATATTTGAAGAATTCTTATTTATACCATATTATACTATTAATATATGATATTTAAAACTAACGGATCCTTTTAAAAAGATAAATAACTAATGGTAAAATGAAATCCTCTTGGAATATATTTATGTGAAAGAATATATAGAGAGAAGAGGTGTGATACATCCGTTCTAAAATAATAAGAAAATATCATACCAGCTGTGTCATTTAAATTATTTACAAATTCAAAATTTATAAATTGAATGCCATAAATTCAGTTGCTTTTTTACATCCTACTTGGATGGTATGTCAATAATGTTATATTTTATAGCTCAAATGCCAGTTGGAAATTAGTCAGCATATACCAAATATCATCTAGAAATCAAACCATGCATATCAAATTGGTCTATATAAACAAAAATTAACGAGACATTATTCACAACAAGAAATACCACAACAATCAACTTTATTTTTTCAATTTTCTTTGTCCTTTAGCCTTGTCACAACCATGGCTAGAAGTAAGGTTAAACTTTCCTTCATTGTCACTGATGCTGATAGGGAAGCAACATACAAGAAAAGGAAGAAGGGTCTATTCAAAAAGGTTGTTGAGCTTAGCACCCTATGTGGTATTGAGGCTTGTGCTATAGTGTATGGCCCTTGTGAG
This sequence comes from Medicago arabica, assembly GCA_946800305.1. Lineage (NCBI taxonomy): Eukaryota > Viridiplantae > Streptophyta > Magnoliopsida > Fabales > Fabaceae > Medicago > Medicago arabica. The sequence goes on from OX326964.1 coordinate 13,918,089, forward strand.
AGTTCTGCATTTCTTTGATTATGTTTTGTATTCGTATTTGTATTATGTATATATTTTTGAGTATAAATGTCCATCTAACAATTCTGATTTCTAGGACTCTTTGAATATATTTTCCTTGTGGGAACAAGATGGATATTCTTCCAGAAGCTAAATGTTGAGTCAGATTGAAGAAAAGAAAACATTACTACTGAAGATTGAAAAAGGTTGGAAAAAAGCTACTTAACATCTGAAGAAGTCTCAAGAAAATTTCAAGAAAAAAGAGTTGAGATATAAAAAACATATAGATACAACAATGAAGCTTTGGCCGAGGCATTGGTACAAAATCCAATGATTGGGTCACCGATGCTAGACTTAGGAGATTGATGTGCATTATTTTCTATGCTTTTGTTCATTGAGCTTAGAGCTTTGGTGGCCTGTGGCATAGAAAATAAAACACACCAATCTCCTAAGTCTAGCATAGGTGTCCCAATCTCTGGATTTTGTACCAATGCCTCGGCCAAAGGCTTCATTGTTGTATCTATATGTTTTTTATATCTCAACTCTTTTTTCTTGGACTTTTCTTGAGACTTCTTCAGATGTTTAGTAGCTTTTTTTCTACCTTTTTCAATCTTCAGTAGTAATGTTTTCTTTTCTTTAATCTGATTCAACATTTAGCTTCTAGAGGAATATCCATCTTGTTCCCACAAGGAAAATATATGCAAGGATTCCTAGAAATTAGAATTGTTAGATGGATATTTATACTAAAAAACCTATACATAATACAAACATAAATATAAAACATAATCAACATAATCTAGGATTGGCCATGAGAGTTTTTTGATACATAGGGTTCTGAAGACTGAAGAGAAATTGAAGAAAAAAAAAACAAAAGATGACAATACTCATAACTCAATGTCTTAATGAGGGAAAGGTTGTGGCAGACAATATGTCGACAAATGATTTGAGTTATCTTTTTTGGCTGATTGACCATAACTTGAAGGATGTTGGTAGACGTTTGGAAGTGTTTGGATGTCAAAGTAAAATTCAAAACCAAGTTCAACTCAAAATGGGGGCAAAAATACCACCATCAACTCTAGCAGCATCTAGGAGTGAAGAAATGGCAATTATGCAAACTCAATTATTGATGGACTCAGTGGTGGTTGGTAATGTGCAAGACACGGTGCCATTTGGTGAGGTCAATCTGGAGTTTGGCCTGAATTATTACCTTGAAGGAAATGATGTATTTGTTTTGTATTCATTTCTCAATTTAGTCCTAATTTTTTATTTTATGGTGAATTACTTTTTAAACAATTTTTAGGTGTGTTTCAAGATATACAATTGTAATTCATTACTGTGTAATCTTTGCATGTTTATTTCCTATCCGTTGTTTAGTGTCCGGGAGTTTATTTCTTATTGTTTCGATTCTATGTACAAGTTTACTTGCATAAAAATCCTATTGGTGTGTTGCTTTCAATACTTTGGTCGTAATCACTAATTTTAGCTACTAACATAACTTGTTAATAACTAACATTTATTGAGTGGATCATATCATATTATGCAACCCATGCAAAAAAAAATAAAAAAATCTTTTGTGCCAGAGAAAAAATATTCTTTGTTGGATAGTTAAATATAAGTATTTTTAGATTTAGTCACACAGAAATACATGTTTATAAGTAAGCAAATTGAATGTCACTTCTTACTTGGAGAGACTATCATGTTATAAAAATAAAAAGGAAGGGTTGTGGAAATTGAGTGTATTCTTTTAGATAATGGATATTGGATATGATGTATTCATGGTCAAATTTGATAATGTAGTTGATTCTAGTACAAGTTTATTCATGGTCAAGTTTTATAATACTTTACTTACAAGGAAACTCCTAAACACAATTTAAAAAAAATGACACTAATATAGGAGACTCGAGACCAGAGATTGGCAAGGGTTCTTTCACAACAAAGCTAAAGATAAAAAAACACAAGGTATGAACAACATCTAATTAATCTAATAAAAACATTATCAAAACCTATACTAGGAGCCAAGCCACACTCTCTTTGCCAATTTTTATAATAAAATATAATATTGGGCTCATAATTTCGTTTTGTGAAAAGTTTTCAAAAGAAAAATACTTACTCTGATTTCAAATTAAAGACGATCGTGAATTTATTTATTACAAGGCTTGAGTTGTTTAAAAAAAGAGACACAATTTTTGTTGTTAACAGTCGGGGCATTGAAGGCCTTTAGTCCTATTTTCATCCAAAACAAAATAAAATTACAAAATTTTAAAAAAAGTAATTATGATTAAGATCATGTGTTTGAAAGGTTATGATTGATAGAGAAAACAAAATAGAATTTCATTGATTTTGTATATGCATTAAATTATTATTATATCTGAAAATTGGGTTCTAAAGATTATCAATCAAATAATCAAGCACTTATAATTTTTCTGGTCAAAAAACAAAAGCACTTTAAATTTTTTATTAATAAACTCCCCGCAATTTGTTTATTAATATACTATAAATATATAATACCATAAAAAATTATTATTTACACCATTTTCTATATTTGAAGAATTCTTATTTATACCATATTATACTATTAATATATGATATTTAAAACTAACGGATCCTTTTAAAAAGATAAATAACTAATGGTAAAATGAAATCCTCTTGGAATATATTTATGTGAAAGAATATATAGAGAGAAGAGGTGTGATACATCCGTTCTAAAATAATAAGAAAATATCATACCAGCTGTGTCATTTAAATTATTTACAAATTCAAAATTTATAAATTGAATGCCATAAATTCAGTTGCTTTTTTACATCCTACTTGGATGGTATGTCAATAATGTTATATTTTATAGCTCAAATGCCAGTTGGAAATTAGTCAGCATATACCAAATATCATCTAGAAATCAAACCATGCATATCAAATTGGTCTATATAAACAAAAATTAACGAGACATTATTCACAACAAGAAATACCACAACAATCAACTTTATTTTTTCAATTTTCTTTGTCCTTTAGCCTTGTCACAACCATGGCTAGAAGTAAGGTTAAACTTTCCTTCATTGTCACTGATGCTGATAGGGAAGCAACATACAAGAAAAGGAAGAAGGGTCTATTCAAAAAGGTTGTTGAGCTTAGCACCCTATGTGGTATTGAGGCTTGTGCTATAGTGTATGGCCCTTGTGAGAGTTCTGCATTTCTTTGATTATGTTTTGTATTCGTATTTGTATTATGTATATATTTTTGAGTATAAATGTCCATCTAACAATTCTGATTTCTAGGACTCTTTGAATATATTTTCCTTGTGGGAACAAGATGGATATTCTTCCAGAAGCTAAATGTTGAGTCAGATTGAAGAAAAGAAAACATTACTACTGAAGATTGAAAAAGGTTGGAAAAAAGCTACTTAACATCTGAAGAAGTCTCAAGAAAATTTCAAGAAAAAAGAGTTGAGATATAAAAAACATATAGATACAACAATGAAGCTTTGGCCGAGGCATTGGTACAAAATCCAATGATTGGGTCACCGATGCTAGACTTAGGAGATTGATGTGCTTTATTTTCTATGCTTTTGTTCATTGAGCTTAGAGCTTTGGTTGCCTGTGGCATAGAAAATAAAACACACCAATCTCCTAAGTATAGCATAGGTGTCCCAATCTCTGAATTTTGTACCAATGCCTCGGCCAAAGGCTTCATTGTTGTATCTATATGTTTTTTATATCTCAACTCTTTTTTCTTGGACTTTTCTTGAGACTTCTTCAGATGTTTAGTAGCTTTTTTTCTACCTTTTTCAATCTTCAGTAGTAATGTTTTCTTTTCTTTAATCTGATTCAACATTTAGCTTCTGGAGGAATATCCATCTTGTTCCCACAAGGAAAATATATGCAAGGATTCCTAGAAATTAGAATTGTTAGATGGATATTTATACTAAAAAACCTATACATAATACAAACATAAATATAAAACATAATCAACATAATCTAGGATTGGCCATGAGAGTTTTTTGATACATAGGGTTCTGAAGACTGAAGAGAAATTGAAGAAAAAAAAAACAAAAGATGACAATACTCATAACTCAATGTCTTAATGAGGGAAAGGTTGTGGCAGACAATATGTCGACAAATGATTTGAGTTATCTTTTTTGGCTGATTGACCATAACTTGAAGGATGTTGGTTGACGTTTGGAAGTGTTTGGATGTCAAAGTAAAATTCAAAACCAAGTTCAACTCAAAATGGGGGCAAAAATACCACCATCAACTCTAGCAGCATCTAGGAGTGAAGAAATGGCAATTATGCAAACTCAATTATTGATGGACTCAGCGGTGGTTGGTAATGTGCAAGACACGGTGCCATTTGGTGATGTCAATCTGGAGTTTGGCCTGAATTATTACCTTGAAGGAAATGATGTATTTGTTTTGTATTCATTTCTCAATTTAGTCCTAATTTTTTATTTTATGGTGAATTACTTTTTAAACAATTTTTAGGTGTGTTTCAAGATATACAATTGTAATTCATTACTGTGTAATCTTTGCATGTTTATTTCCTATCCGTTGTTTAGTGTCCGGGAGTTTATTTCTTATTGCTTCGATTCTATGTACAAGTTTACTTGCATAAAAATCCTATTGGTGTGTTGCTTTCAATACTTTGGTCGTAATCACTAATTTTAGCTACTAACATAACTTGTTAATAACTAACATTTATTGAGTGGATCATATCATATTATGCAACCCATGCAAAAAAAATAAAAAAATCTTTTGTGCCAGAGAAAAAATATTCTTTGTTGGATAGTTAAATATAAGTATTTTTAGATTTAGTCACACAGAAATACATGTTTATAAGTAAGCAAATTGAATGTCACTTCTTACTTGGAGAGACTATCATGTTATAAAAATAAAAAGGAAGGATTGTGGAAATTGAGTGTATTCTTTTAGATAATGGATATTGGATATGATGTATTCATGGTCAAATTTGATAATGTAGTTGATTCTAGTACAAGTTTATTCATGGTCAAGTTTTATAATACTTTACTTACAAGGAAACTCGTAAACACAATTTAAAAAAAATGACACTAATATAGGAGACTCGAGACCAGAGATTGGCAAGGGTTCTTTCACAACAAAGCTAAAGATAAAAAAACACAAGGTATGAACAACATCTAATTAATCTAATAAAAACATTATCAAAACCTATACTAGGAGCCAAGCCACACTCTCTTTGCCAATTTTTATAATAAAATATAATATTGGGCTCATAATTTCGTTTTGTGAAAAGTTTTCAAAAGAAAAATACTTACTCTGATTTCAAATTAAAGACGATCGTGAATTTATTTATTACAAGGCTTGAGTTGTTTAAAAAAAGAGACACAATTTTTGTTGTTAACAGTCGGGGCATTGAAGGCCTTTAGTCCTATTTTCATCCAAAACAAAATAAAATTACAAAATTTTAAAAAAAGTAATTATGATTAAGATCATGTGTTTGAAAGGTTATGATTGATAGAGAAAACAAAATAGAATTTCATTGATTTTGTATATGCATTAAATTATTATTATATCTGAAAATTGGGTTCTAAAGATTATCAATCAAATAATCAAGCACTTATAATTTTTCTGGTCAAAAAACAAAAGCACTTTAAATTTTTTATTAATAAACTCCCCGCAATTTGTTTATTAATATACTACAAATATATAATATCATAAAAAATTATTATTTACACCATTTTCTATATTTGAAGAATTCTTATTTATACCATATTATACTATTAATATATAATATTTAAAACTAACGGATCCTTTTAAAAAGATAAATAACTAATGGTAAAATGAAATCCTCTTGGAATATATTTATGTGAAAGAATATATAGAGAGAAGAGGTGTGATACATCCGTTCTAAAATAATAAGAAAATATCATACCAGCTGTGTCATTTAAATTATTTACAAATTCAAAATTTATAAATTGAATGCCATAAATTCAGTTGCTTTTTTACATCCTACTTGGATGGTATGTCAATAATGTTATATTTTATAGCTCAAATGCCAGTTGGAAATTAGTCAGCATATACCAAATATCATCTAGAAATCAAACCATGCATATCAAATTGGTCTATATAAACAAAAATTAACGAGACATTATTCACAACAAGAAATACCACAACAATCAACTTTATTTTTTCAATTTTCTTTGTCCTTTAGCCTTGTCACAACCATGGCTAGAAGTAAGGTTAAACTTTCCTTCATTGTCACTGATGCTGATAGGCAAGCAACATACAAGAAAAGGAAGAAGGGTCTATTCAAAAAGATTGTTGAGCTTAGCACCCTATGTGGTATTGAGGCTTGTGCTATAGTGTATGGCCCTTGTGAGAGTTCTGCATTTCTTTGATTATGTTTTGTATTCGTATTTGTATTATGTATATATTTTTGAGTATAAATGTCCATCTAACAATTCTGATTTCTAGGACTCTTTGAATATATTTTCCTTGTGGGAACAAGATGGATATTCTTCCAGAAGCTAAATGTTGAGTCAGATTGAAGAAAAGAAAACATTACTACTGAAGATTGAAAAAGGTTGGAAAAAAGCTACTTAACATCTGAAGAAGTCTCAAGAAAATTTCAAGAAAAAAGAGTTGAGATATAAAAAACATATAGATACAACAATGAAGCTTTGGCCGAGGCATTGGTACAAAATCCAATGATTGGGTCACCGATGCTAGACTTAGGAGATTGATGTGCTTTATTTTCTATGCTTTTGTTCATTGAGCTTAGAGCTTTGGTGGCCTGTGGCATAGAAAATAAAACACACCAATCTCCTAATTCTAGCATAGGTGTCCCAATCTATGGATTTTGTACCAATGCCTCGGCCAAAGGCTTCATTGTTGTATCTATATGTTTTTTATATCTCAACTCTTTTTTCTTGGACTTTTCTTGAGACTTCTTCAGATGTTTAGTAGCTTTTTTTCTACCTTTTTCAATCTTCAGTAGTAATGTTTTCTTTTCTTTAATCTGATTCAACATTTAGCTTCTGGAGGAATATCCATCTTGTTCCCACAAGGAAAATATATGCAAGGATTCCTAGAAATTAGAATTGTTAGATGGATATTTATACTAAAAAACCTATACATAATACAAACATAACTATAAAACATAATCAACATAATCTAGGATTGGCCATGAGAGTTTTTTGATACATAGGGTTCTGAAGACTGAAGAGAAATTGAAGAAAAAAAAAACAAAAGATGACAATACTCATAACTCAATGTCTTAATGAGGGAAAGGTTGTGGCAGACAATATGTCGACAAATGATTTGAGTTATCTTTTTTGGCTGATTGACCATAACTTGAAGGATGTTGGTAGACGTTTGGAAGTGTTTGGATGTCAAAGTAAAATTCAAAACCAAGTTCAACTCAAAATGGGGGCAAAAATACCACCATCAACTCTAGCAGCATCTAGGAGTGAAGAAATGGCAATTATGCAAACTCAATTATTGATGGACTCAGTGGTGGTTGGTAATGTGCAAGACACGGTGCCATTTGGTGAGGTCAATCTGGAGTTTGGCCTGAATTATTACCTTGAAGGAAATGATGTATTTGTTTTGTATTCATTTCTCAATTTAGTCCTAATTTTTTATTTTATGGTGAATTACTTTTTAAACAATTTTTAGGTGTGTTTCAAGATATACAATTGTAATTCATTACTGTGTAATCTTTGCATGTTTATTTCCTATCCGTTGTTTAGTGTCCGGGTGTTTATTTCTTATTGCTTCGATTCTATGTACAAGTTTACTTGCATAAAAATCCTATTGGTGTGTTGCTTTCAATACTTTGGTCGTAATCACTAATTTTAGCTACTAACATAACTTGTTAATAACTAACATTTATTGAGTGGATCATATCATATTATGCAACCCATGCAAAAAAAATAAAAAAATCTTTTGTGCCAGAGAAAAAATATTCTTTGTTGGATAGTTAAATATAAGTTATTTTTAGATTTAGTCACACAGAAATACATGTTTATAAGTAATCAAATTTAATGTCACTTCTTACTTGGAGAGACTATCATGTTATAAAAATAAAAAGGAAGGGTTGTGGAAATTGAGTGTATTCTTTTAGATAATGGATATTGGATATGATGTATTCATGGTCAAATTTGATAATGTAGTTGATTGTAGTACAAGTTTATTCATGGTCAAGTTTTATAATACTTTACTTACAAGGAAACTCCTAAACACAATTTAAAAAAAATGACACTAATATAGGAGACTCGAGACCAGAGATTGGCAAGGGTTCTTTCACAACAAAGCTAAAGATAAAAAAACACAAGGTATGAACAACATCTAATTAATCTAATAAAAACATTATCAAAACCTATACTAGGAGCCAAGCCACACTCTCTTTGCCAATTTTTATAATAAAATATAATATTGGGCTCATAATTTCGTTTTGTGAAAAGTTTTCAAAAGAAAAATACTTACTCTGATTTCAAATTAAAGACGATCGTGAATTTATTTATTACAAGGCTTGAGTTGTTTAAAAAAAGAGACACAATTTTTGTTGTTAACAGTCGGGGCATTGAAGGCCTTTAGTCCTATTTTCATCCAAAACAAAATAAAATTACAAAATTTTAAAAAAAGTAATTATGATTAAGATCATGTGTTTGAAAGGTTATGATTGATAGAGAAAACAAAATAGAATTTCATTGATTTTGTATATGCATTAAATTATTATTATATCTGAAAATTGGGTTCTAAAGATTATCAATCAAATAATCAAGCACTTATAATTTTTCTGGTAAAAAAACAAAAGCACTTTAAATTTTTTATTAATAAACTCCCCGCAATTTGTTTATTAATATACTATAAATATATAATACCATAAAAAATTATTATTTACACCATTTTCTATATTTGAAGAATTCTTATTTATACCATATTATACTATTAATATATAATATTTAAAACTAACGGATCCTTTTAAAAAGATAAATAACCAATGGTAAAATGAAATCCTCTTGGAATATATTTATTTGAAAGAATATATAGAGAGAAGAGGTGTGACACATCCGTTCTAAAATAATAAGAAAATATCATACCAGCTGTGTCATTTAAATTATTTACAAATTCAAAATTTATAAATTGAATGCCATAAATTCAGTTGCTTTTTTACATCCTACTTGGATGGTATGTCAATAATGTTATATTTTATAGCTCAAATGCCAGTTGGAAATTAGTCAGCATATACCAAATATCATCTAGAAATCAAACCATGCATATCAAATTGGTCTATATAAACAAAAATTAACGAGACATTATTCACAACAAGAAATACCACAACAATCAACTTTATTTTTTCAATTTTCTTTGTCCTTTAGCCTTGTCACAACCATGGCTAGAAGTAAGGTTAAACTTTCCTTCATTGTCACTGATGCTGATAGGGAAGCAACATACAAGAAAAGGAAGAAGGGTCTATTCAAAAAGGTTGTTGAGCTTAGCACCCTATGTGGTATTGAGGCTTGTGCTATAGTGTATGGCCCTTGCTAGAGTTCTGCATTTCTTTGATTATGTTTTGTATTCGTATTTGTATTATGTATATATTTTTGAGTATAAATGTCCATCTAACAATTCTGATTTCTAGGACTCTTTGAATATATTTTCCTTGTGGGAACAAGATGGATATTCTTCCAGAAGCTAAATGTTGAGTCAGATTGAAGAAAAGAAAACATTACTACTGAAGATTGAAAAAGGTTGGAAAAAAGCTACTTAACATCTGAAGAAGTCTCAAGAAAATTTCAAGAAAAAAGAGTTGAGATATAAAAAACATATAGATACAACAATGAAGCCTTTGGCCGAGGCATTGGTACAAAATCCAATGATTGGGTCACCGATGCTAGACTTAGGAGATTGATGTGCAAGTTAGAGACAACCTTACGGTGGAGACTTTACCGTTGAGGATTGATGATCGTAAGGTGAAGAAGTTGAGAGGCAAGGAGATACCTCTGGTGAGAGTAGTCTGGGGTGGAGTAACTGGTGAAAGCTTGACTTGGGAGTTGGAAAGTATGATGCAGGAGTCATATCCTGAGTTGTTTGCTTGAGGTAATATTTCGAGGACGAAATTCTTTAAGTTGGGGAGAGTTGTAACGCCCTAGTTGTTATTTATTTATTTTCGGTTGATTTTTAATAAGTTTATATGATTTAAATGATTTATGTTGATTTTATGGTGTTGTATATTTTATTACATGATTATTTGATAATTTAATTGAATAGGTGAGAAATAATATTATTTGAAGTTTTGGAGGTTAAAAAGATAGTATGACTTTTTTTTAAATTAGAAATAATATAGAATTATTATTTATTTAGAATTAAGGGGGTTAATGAGAATTAATAGTAATAAAAGGGGGTTTAATGAAATAGGAGAGGTTTTGGTTTTAGTAAAAAGAAAGAAAAGTCAGAACAAACATTTTAAACGTACAATTGAAAAAGAAAGAGAGAGTTTTGAGAGAAAGAGGAGAAAAACCAAGAGGCTAGGAGAAGAGCTAGGAAGGGATCAAAATTTGCTGTAGGCTTTCAATCTTGCTGAATTAAGGTAAGGGTGGGATTCCTTTCACTAATACTGTATATAATTCTGAAAATTTATGAATTGTGGTGTTCTTGGTTTTCTAGGTTTTAGAAGTTTTGAGTAATTTCTAAAATGGATTAATTGTGTTGTTGATTGCCTATTTCAGTGTTGTTTTGTTGCCTATGTTGTATACTGAACCCATAAACATCTGTGCTTACACGTTTTGGGTAATTAGGGATCAAAATTGGGTTTTTGGATGATTTAGGGTTAGAGAATTCGAGGATTTACCCTGCCCAGACAACCGTTCGCTTAAGCGAACTTCCCGTCGCTTAAGCGACCATTCAACGTAGTTGCCCAGAACTTAGTTGAGGCTGTTCGCTTGAGCGAGCCTTGAGCGAACTCGTAAGCGAAGTCACCCTCCCTCTCGGCGTTTTGCTCGCTTAAGCGAAGAGGCCCTCGCTTAAGCGAAGAAGGCTTTTAACAGCCGCATTGTGACCTTGGTTCAAACTTAAGGAGGCCTGTCCGGGTACTCCAAAATGCTTAGGTTGAGCTGTATAACCCCTGATTAAGTACTAAACCTTATAGAAACTTCTTGTTGCTTGAAAATGAATGATTTAAGTGAAATTTTGCACTATTTGGTGAACCTTGTTGCAAGGACTTGGTCGAGTCCTATTCAGTTGTAGTCGTACGGTATGTCATAGTTGATTATGCATGCTAGATGTTGATGTTGTTGTCGAGTTGTATGCAGGTATACACTATTGAGTCCATTTCATACTCATACCTTGTTGAGGGCTCATGCCCTGGAGTGTTTTCACTCAACCGTTGAGGGCTTATGCCCTGGAGTGTTTATCACTCAATCGTTGAGGGCTTATGCCCTGGAATTTTATTTCATTCAAACCGTTGGGGGCTTATACCCCGGAATGCTTAGCATTCAACGCGCGTAAAATGGTACCACATGCATAATGCATTTGTCGTTGTCGATGTCGCATTGTCGTAGTCGTTGTCGTCGGTCATGTCGTTGGTGTTCATTGCTGATAATGACATTGTTGTTGTTGTTGTTGTTGTTTAATGTTGTTAAAGATAATTATGTTGCTATTACATATGTGTATATTTATTCACATTACATATGAATTGAATGATGCATGTTGTAAGACGTTGTTGTTTCATTGATTTGATGGATTATATATATATTTATTATTGATCGTGTATCTCACCCCTTCTGCTGGAATTGCCGCCTTGTGGGCAAGTGCAGGTAACGAAGAATAGTAGAGATGTCGGCTCAAGTGTCTTAGGGCTCTGATACGTAACGGGATGGGATTATGTTGCTTGTTTTCTTTGTTGGATAGTTAAATATAAGTTGTTTTTAGATTTAGTCACACAGAAATACATGTTTATAAGTAATCAAATTGAATGTCACTTCTTACTTGGAGAGACTATCATGTTATAAAAATAAAAAGGAAGGGTTGTGGAAATTGAGTGTATTCTTTTAGATAATGGATATTGGATATGATGTATTCATGGTCAAGTTTTATAATGTAGTTGATTGTAGTACAAGTTTATTCATGGTCAAGTTTTATAATACTTTACTTACAAGGAAACTCCTAAACACAATTTAAAAAAAATGACACTAATATAGGAGACTCGAGACCAGAGAGTGGCAAGGGTTCTTTCACAACAAAGCTAAAGATAAAAAAACACAAGGTATGAACAACATCTAATTAATCTAATAAAAACATTATCAAAACCTATACTAGGAGCCAATCCACACTCTCTTTTCCAATTTTTTTTAATAAAATAAAATATTGGGCTCATAATTTCGTTTTGTAAAAAGTTTTCAAAAGAAAAATACTTACTCTGATTTCAAATTAAAGACGATCGTGAATTTATTTATTACAAGGCTTGAGTTGTTTAAAAAAAGAGACACAATTTTTGTTGTTAACAGTCGGGGCATTGAAGGCCTTTAGTCCTATTTTCATCCAAAACAAAATAAAATTACAAAATTTTAAAAAAAGTAATTATGATTAAGATCATGTGTTTGAAAGGTTATGATTGATAGAGAAAACAAAATAGAATTTCATTGATTTTGTATATGCATTAAATTATAATTATATCTGAAAATTGGGTTCTAAAGATTATCAATCAAATAATCAAGCACTTATAATTTTTCTGGTAAAACAACAAAAGCACTTTAAATTTTTTATTAATAAACTCCCCGCAATTTGTTTATTAATATACTATAAATATATAATACCATAAAAAATTATTATTTACACCATTTTCTATATTTAAAGAATTCTTATTTATACCATATTATACTATTAATATATGATATTTAAAACTAACGGATCCTTTTAAAAAGATAAATAACTAATGGTAAAATGAAATCCTCTTGGAATATATTTATGTGAAAGAATATATAGAGAGAAGAGGTGTGATACATCCGTTCTAAAATAATAAGAAAATATCATACCAGCTCTGTCATTTAAGTTATTTACAAATTCAAAATTTATAAATTGAATGCCATAAATTCAGTTGCTTTTTTACATCCTACTTGGATGGTATGTCAATAATGTTATATTTTATAGCTCAAATGCCAGTTGGAAATTAGTCAGCATATACCAAATATCATCTAGAAATCAAACCATGCATATCAAATTGGTCTATATAAACAAAAATTAACGAGACATTATTCACAACAAGAAATACCACAACAATCAACTTTTTTTTTTCAATTTTCTTTGTCCTTTAGCCTTGTCACAACCATGGCTAGAAGTAAGGTTAAACTTTCCTTCATTGTCACTGATGCTGATAGGGAAGCAACATACAAGAAAAGGAAAAAGGGTCTAATCAAAAAGGTTGTTGAGCTTATCACCCTATGTGGTATTGAGGCTTGTGTTATAGTGTATGGCCCTTGTGAGAGTTCTGCATTTCTTTGATTATGTTTTGTATTCGTATTTGTATTATGTATATATTTTTGAGTATAAATGTCCATCTAACAATTCTGATTTCTAGGACTCTTTGAATATATTTTCCTTGTGGGAACAAGATGGATATTCTTCCAGAAGCTAAATGTTGAGTCAGATTGAAGAAAATAAAACATTACTACTGAAGATTGAAAAAGGTTGGAAAAAAGCTACTTAACATCTGAAGAAGTCTCAAGAAAATATCAAGAAAAAAGAGTTGAGATATAAAAAACATATAGATACAACAATGAAGCCTTTGGCCGAGGCATTGATACAAAATCCAATGATTGGGTCACCGATGCTAGACTTAGGAGATTGATGTGCTTTATTTTCTATGCTTTTGTTCATTGAGCTTAGAGCTTTGGTGGCCTGTGGCATAGAAAATAAAACACACCAATCTCCTAAGTCTAGCATAGGTGTCCCAATCTCTGAATTTTCTACCAATGCCTCGGCCAAAGGCTTCATTGTTGTATCTATATGTGTTTTATATCTCAACTCTTTTTTCTTGGACTTTTCTTGAGACTTCTTCAGATGTTTAGTAGCTTTTTTTCTACCTTTTTCAATCTTCAGTAGTAATGTTTTCTTTTCTTTAATCTGATTCAACATTTAGCTTCTGGAGGAATATCCATCTTGTTCCCACAAGGAAAATATATGCAAGGATTCCTAGAAATTAGAATTGTTAGATGGATATTTATACTAAAAAACCTATACATAATACAAATATAAATATAAAACATAATCAACATAATCTATGATTGGCCATGAGAGTTTTTTTGATACATAGGGTTCTGAAGACTGAAGAGAAATTGAAGAAAAAAAAAAAGATGACAATACTCATAACTCAATGTCTTAATGAGGGAAAGGTTGTGGCAGATAATATGTCGACAAATGATTTGAGTTATCTTTTTTGGCTGATTGACCATAACTTGAAGGATGTTGGTAGACGTTTGGAAGTGTTTGGATGTCAAAGTCAAATTCAAAACCAAGTTCAACTCAAAATGGGGGCAACAATACCACCATCAACTCTAGCAGCATCTAGGAGTGAAGAAATGGCAATTATGCAAACTCAATTATTGATGGACTCAGTGGTGGTTGGTATTGTGCAAGACACGGTGCCATTTGGTGAGGTCAATCTGGAGTTTGGCTTGAATTATTACCTTAAAGGGAATGATGTATTTGTTGATTATTCATTTCTCAATTTAGTCCTAATTTTTTATTTTATGGTGAATTACTTTTTAAACAATTTTTAGGTGTGTTTCAAGATATACAATTGTAATTCATTACTGTGTAATCTTTGCATGTTTATTTCCTATCCGTTGTTTAGTTTCCGGGTGTTTATTTCTTATTGCTTAGATTCTATGTACAAGTTTACTTGCATAAAAATCCTATTGGTGTGTATCTTTCAATACTTTGGTCGTAATCACTAATTTTAGCTACAAACATAACTTGTTAATAACTAACATTTATTGAGTGGATCATATCATATTATGCAACCCATGCAAAAAAAATAAAAAAATCTTTTGTGCCAGAGAAAAAATATTCTTTGTTGGATAGTTAAATATAAGTTATTTTTAGATTTAGTCACACAGAAATACATGTTTATAAGTAAGCAAATTGAATGTCACTTCTTACTTGGAGAGACTATCATGTTATAAAAATAAAAAGGAAGGGTTGTGGAAATTGAGTGTATTCTTTTAGATAATGGATATTGGATATGATGTATTCATGGTCAAGTTTTATAATGTAGTTGATTGTAGTACAAGTTTATTCATGGTCAAGTTTTATAATACTTTACTTACATGGAAACTCTTAAACACAATTTAAAAAAAATGACACTAATATAGGAGACTCGAGACCAGAGATTGGCAAGGGTTCTTTCACAACAAAGCTAAAGATAAAAAAACACAAGGTATGAACAACATCTAATTAATCTAATAAAAACATTATCAAAACCTATACTAGGAGCCAATCCACACTCTCTTTGCATATTTTTTTTAATAAAATATAATATTGGGCTCATAATTTCGTTTTTTGAAAAGTTTTCAAAAGAAAAATACTTACTCTGATTTCAAATTAAAGACGATCGTGAATTTATTTATCACAAGGCTTGAGTTGTTTAAAAAAAGAGACACAATTTTTGTTGTTAACAGTCGGGGCATTGAAGGCCTTTAGTCCTATTTTCATCCAAAACAAAATAAAATTACAAAATTTTAAAAAAAGTAATTATGATTAAGATCATGTGTTTGAAAGGTTGTGACTGATAGAGAAAACAAAATAGAATTTCATTGATTTTGTATCTGCATTAAATTATTATTATATCTGAAAATTGGGTTCTAAAGATTATCAATCAAATAATCAAGCACTTATAATTTTTCTGGTCAAAAAACAAAAGCACTTTAAATTTTTTATTAATAAACTCCCCGCAATTTGTTTATTAATATACTATAAATATATAATACCATAAAAAATTATTATTTACACCATTTTCTATATTTGAAGAATTCTTATTTATACCATATTATAATATTAATATATGATATTTAAAACTAACGGATCCTTTTAAAAAGATAAATAACTAATGGTAAAATGAAATCCTCTTGGAATATATTTATGTGAAAGAATATATAGAGAGAAGAGGTGTGATACATCCGTTCTAAAATAATAAGAAAATATCATACCAGCTGTGTCATTTAAATTATTTACAAATTCAAAATTTATAAATTGAATGCCATAAATTCAGTTGCTTTTTTACATCCTACTTGGATGGTATGTCAATAATGTTATATTTTATAGCTTAAATGCCAGTTGGAAATTAGTCAGCATATACCAAATATCATCTAGAAATCAAACCATGCATATCAAATTGATCTATATAAACAAAAATTAACGAGACATTATTCACAACAAGAAATACCACAACAATCAACTTTATTTTTTCAATTTTCTTTGTCCTTTAGCCTTGTCACAACCATGGCTAGAAGTAAGGTTAAACTTTCCTTCATTGTCCCTGATGCTGATAGGGAAGCAACATACAAGAAAAGGAAGAAGGGTCTATTCAAAAAGGTTGTTGAGCTTAGCACCCTATGTGGTATTGAGGCTTGTGCTATAGTGTATGGCCCTTGTGAGAGTTCTGCTTTTCTTTGATTATGTTTTGTATTCGTATTTGTATTATGTATATATTTTTGAGTATAAATGTCCATCTAACAATTCTGATTTCTAGGACTCTTTGAATATATTTTCCTTGTGGGAACAAGATGGATATTCTTCCAGAAGCTAAATGTTGAGTCAGATTAAAGAAAAGAAAACATTACTACTGAAGATTGAAAAAGGTTGGAAAAAAGCTACTTAACATCTGAAGAAGTCTCAAGAAAATATCAAGAAAAAAGAGTTGAGATATAAAAAACATATAGATACAACAATGAAGCCTTTGGCCGAGGCATTGGTACAAAATCCAATGATTGGGTCACCGATGCTAGACTTAGGAGATTGATGTGCTTTATTTTCTATGCTTTTGTTCATTGAGCTAAGAGCTTTGGTGGCCTGTGGCGTAGAAAATAAAACACACCAATCTCCTAAGTCTAGCATAGGTGTCCCAATCTCTGGATTTTGTACCAATGCCTCGGCCAAAGGCTTCATTGTTGTATCTATATGTTTTTTATACCTCAACTCTTTTTTCTTGGACTTTTCTTGAGACTTCTTCAGATGTTTAGTAGCTTTTTTTCTACCTTTTTCAATCTTCAGTAGTAATGTTTTCTTTTCTTCAATCTGATTCAACATTTAGCTTCTAGAGGAATATCCATCTTGTTCCCACAAGGAAAATATATGCAAGGATTCCTAGAAATCAGAATTGTTAGATGGATATTTATACGAAAAAACCTATACATAATAAAAATATGAATATAAAACATAATCAACATAATCTATGATTGGCCATGAGAGTTTTTTGAAACATAGGGTTCTGAAGACTGAAGAGAAATTGAAGGAAAAAAAAACAAAAGATGACAATACTCATGACTCAATGTCTTAATGAGGGAAAGGTTGTGGCAGACAATATGTCGACAAATGATTTGAGTTATCTTTTTTGGCTGATTGACCATAACTTGAAGGATGTTGGTAGACGTTTGGAAGTGTTTGGATGTCAAAGTCAAATTCAAAACCAAGTTCAACTCAAAATGGGGGCAACAATACCACCACTAACTCTAGCAGCATCTAGGAGTGAAGAAATGGCAATTATGCAAACTCAATTATTGATGGACTCAGTGGTGGCTGGTAATGTGCAAGACACAATGCCATTTGGTGAGGTCAATTCTAGAGTTTGGCCCGAATTATTACCTTGAAGGAAATGATGTATTTGTTTTGTATTCATTTCTCAATTTAGTCCTAATTTTTTATTTTATGGTGAATTTCTTTTTAAACAATTTTTAGGCGTGTTTGAAGATATACAATTGTAAATCATTACTGTGTAATCTTTGCATGTTTATTTCCTATCCGTTGTTTAGGCTCCGGGTGTTTATTTCTTATTGCTTAGATTCTATGTACAAGTTTACTCGCATAAAAATCCTAGTGGTGTGTACCTTTCAATACTTTGGTCGTAATCACTAATTTTAGCTACTAACATAACTTGTTAATAACTAACATTTATTGAGTGGATCATCTCATATTATGCAGCCCATGCAAAAAAAAAAAAAATCTTTTGTGCCAGAGAAAAAATATTCTTTGTTGGATAGTTAAATATAAGTTATTTTTAGATTTAGTCACACAGAAATACATGTTTATAAGTAAGCAAATTGAATGTCACTTCTTACTTGGAGAGACTATCATGTTATAAAAATAAAACGGAAGGGTTGTGGAAATTGAGTGTATTCTTTTAGATAATGGATATTGGATATGATGTATTCATGGTCAAGTTTTATAATGTAGTTGATTGTAGTACAAGTTTATTCATGGTCAAGTTTTATAATACTTTACTTACAAGGAAACTCCTAAACACAATTTAAAAAAAATGACACTAATATAGGAGACTCGAGACCAGAGATTGGCAAGGGTTCTTTCACAACAAAGCTAAAGATAAAAAAACACAAGGTATGAACAACATCTAATTAATCTAATAAAAACATTATCAAAACCTATACTAGGAGCCAATCCACACTCTCTTTGCCAATTTTTTTTTAATAAAATATAATATTGGGCTAATAATTTCTTTTTGTGAAAAGTTTTCAAAAGAAAAATACTTACTCTGATTTCAAATTAAAGACGATCGTGAATTTATTTATTACAAGGCTTGAGTTGTTTAAAAAAAGAGACACAATTTTTGTTTTTAACAGTCGGGGCATTGAACGCCTTTAGTCCTATTTTCATCCAAAACAAAATAAAATTACAAAATTTTAAAAAAAGTAATTATGATTAAGATCATGTGTTTGAAAGGTTATGATTGATAGAGAAAACAAAATAGAATTTCATTGATTTTGTATATGCATTAAATTATTATTATATCTGAAAATTGGGTTCTAAAGATTATCAATCAAATAATCAAGCACTTATAATTTTTCTGGTAAAAAAACAAAAGCACTTTAAATTTTTTATTAATAAACTCCCCGCAATTTGTTTATTAATATACTATAAATATATAATACCATAAAAAATTATTATTTACACCATTTTCTATATTTGAAGAATTCTTATTTATACCATATTATACTATTAATATATGATATTTAAAAGTAACGGATCCTTTTAAAAAGATAAATAACTAATGGTAAAATGAAATCCTCTTGGAATATATTTATGTGAAAGAATATATAGAGAGAAGAGGTGTGATACATCCGTTCTAAAATAATAAGAAAATATCATACCAGCTGTGTCATTTAAGTTATTTACAAATTCAAAATTTATAAATTGAATGCCATAAATTCAGTTGCTTTTTTACATCCTACTTGGATGGTATGTCAATAATGTTATATTTTATAGCTCAAATGCCAGTTGGAAATTAGTCAGCATATACCAAATATCATCTAGAAATCAAACCATGCATATCAAATTGGTCTATATAAACAAAAATTAACGAGACATTATTCACAACAAGAAATACCACAACAATCAACTTTATTTTTTCAATTTTCTTTGTCCTTTAGCCTTGTCACAACCATGGCTAGAATTAAGGTTAAACTTTCCTTCATTGTCACTGATGCTGATAGGGAAGCAACATACATGAAAAGGAAGAAGGGTCTATTCAAAAAGGTTGTTGAGCTTAGCACCCTATGTGGTATATTGGCTTGTGCTATAGTGTATGGCCCTTGTGAGAGTTCTGCATTTCTTTGATTATGTTTTGTATTCGTATTTGTATTATGTATATATTTTTGAGTATAAATGTCCATCTAACAATTCTGATTTCTAGGACTCTTTGAATATATTTTCCTTGTGGGAACAAGATGGATATTCTTCCAGAAGCTAAATGTTGAGTCAGATTGAAGAAAAGAAAACATTACTACTGAATATTGAAAAAGGTTGGAAAAAAGCTACTTAACATCTGAAGAAGTCTCAAGAAAATTTCAAGAAAAAAGAGTTGAGATATAAAAAACATATAGATACAACAATGAAGCCTTTGGTCGAGGCATTGGTACAAAATCCAAAGATTGGGACACCGATGCTAGACATAGGAGATTGCTGTGTTTTATTTTCTATGCTTCTGTTCATTGAGCTAAGAGCTTTGGTGTCCCAATCTCTGGATTTTGTACCAATGCCTCGGCCAAAGGCTTCATTGTTGTATCTATATGTTTTTTATACCTCATTTCTTTTTTCTTGGACTTTTCTTGAGACTTCTTCAGATGTTTAGTAGCTTTTTTTCTACCTTTCTCAATCTTCAGTAGTAATGTTTTCTTTTCTTCAATCTGATTCAACATTTAGCTTCTGGAGGAATATCCATCTTGTTCCCACAAGGAAAATATATGCAAGGATTCCTAGAAATCAGAATTGTTAGATGGATATTTATACGAAAAAACCTATACATAATACAAATATGAATATAAAACATAATCAACATAATCTATGATTGGCCATGAGAGTTTTTTGATACATAGGGTTCTGAAGACTGAAGAGAAATTGAAGGAAAAAAAAAACAAAAGATGACAATACTCATGACTCAATGTCTTAATGAGGGAAAGGTTGTGGCAGACAATATGTCGACAAATGATTTGAGTTATCTTTTTTGGCTGATTGACCATAACTTGAAGGATGTTGGTAGACGTTTGGAAGTGTTTGGATGTCAAAGTCAAATTCAAAACCAAGTTCAACTCAAAATGGGGGCAACAATACCACCACTAACTCTAGCAGCATCTAGGAGTGAAGAAATGGCAATTATGCAAACTCAATTATTGATGGACTCAGTGGTGGCTGGTAATGTGCAAGACACAATGCCATTTGGTGAGGTCAATTCTAGAGTTTGGCCCGAATTATTACCTTGAAGGAAATGATGTATTTGTTTTGTATTCATTTCTCAATTTAGTCCTAATTTTTTATTTTATGGTGAATTTATTTTTAAACAATTTTTAGGCGTGTTTGAAGATATACAATTGTAAATCATTACTGTGTAATCTTTGCATGTTTATTTCCTATCCGTTGTTTAGGCTCCGGGTGTTTATTTCTTATTGCTTAGATTCTATGTACAAGTTTACTTGCATAAAAATCCTATTGGTGTGTAGCTTTCAATACATTGGTCGTAATCACTAATTTTAGCTACTAACATAACTTGTTAATAACTAACATTTATTGAGTGGATCATCTCATATTATGCAGCCCATGCAAAAAAAATTAAATCTTTTGTGCCAGAGAAAAATTATTCTTTGTTGGATAGTTAAATATAATTTATTTTTAGATTTAGTCACAGTGAAATACATGTTTATAAGTAAGCAAATTGAATGTCACTGCTTACTTCGAGAGACTATCATGTTATAAAAATAAAAAGGAAGGGTTGTGGAAATTGAGTGTATTCTTTTAGATAATGGATATTGGATATGATGTATTCTTGGTCAAATTTGATAATGTAGTTGATTGTAGTACAAGTTTATTCATGGTCAAGTTTATAATACTTACAAGGAAACTCCTAAACACAATTTTAAAAAAATGACACTAATATAGTAGACTCGAGACCAGAGATTGGCAAGGGTTCTTTGTAACGTCCTAGTTGTTATTTATTTAATTTCGGTTGATTTTAATGAAGTTTATATGATTTCAAATAATTTATGTTGATTTTATGGTGTGATATATTTTATTATATGATTATTTTGATTATTTAATTAAAATAAGTGAGAATTATAATTATTAGGAAGTTGGGGATTAAAATGAATTGATAATATTTTAATGGGAGTTAATTAGAAATAAGTGGGAATTATGTGGTATTAATAGGAGTTAGAAGGAAAAGAAAGTCAAAAAACAGTTTTCACGTAGAAACAGAGAAAAGGGAGAAAAACCTAGAACAATAGATAAGAAGCTAGAGGAGAGAAGAACGCAGCTTTGAATTCAGGAAGATAATCTAAGGTAAGGGTGAGGCTAACTCTCAGCTTTAGGTTCTATAATCCGTTGGTTAATGTAGGGTTGATGAATTGAATTAGGTTAAAGATGAATTGATGTTAAAAACTTAATGAATTCATGTAATTGTTGTTGTTTAATGCTGTTCTGACGTAAGAATGCATAGGAGTGATGAAATACATCAAAATTGAGTCTTTAGGAGTTGAAAAATGGGTTAGGGTTGAAAAGGAGAAGTCTGTTCGTACAGTTCGTGGTTCTGTTAGTCCCCGCTCGCCACGGCGAGCAAACCCACTCGCCAGGCGAGCAATGCCTGTGTAGCTCGCCACAGCGAGCAGTCCCACTCGCCAGGCGAGTAGTGAAGCCTTAACGCTCGCCACAGCGAGCAGATGCACTCGCCACGGCGAGTTGCTTAAATTAAAAGTCGTTAATTGCCTTAATGATGTTTTTAGGTCAATTTTTATATCAATTTGAGTGCCTTAATATATTTAGGGATGAATGTCACCTTTTTACATAATCAAATTTGGGTTTTGGGAACTTAAAAATGAAGATTTTAGGTGAAAAATGTCAAAAATGCCGAGAGCAATCACTTTTGCTCGCCTTGAGCTCGCCCTCAACTCGCCATGGCGAGTAGCTCATTTTCCTGAACTCGCCACGGCGAGTAGTACTGTAGCATGCCTAAATTGTTGAATTTTGTTGTGAGGCTTGTTGTGCCCTTTTTGTTGTGTCCTATCGATTAAGTTGGAGTCTTATGTCATAGTTGATTATGCACATGGTAGTTGTCGTTGCTGTTGTCGAGTTGTATGCAGATATACACAAGTGACTCCATTCATACTCATACCTTGTTGAGGGCTCATGCCCTGGAGTGTTTTCACTCAACCGTTGAGGGCTCATGCCCTGGAGTGTTTATCACTCAATCGTTGAGGGCTTATGCCCTGGAATGTTATTTCATTCAAACTGTTGGGGGCTTATGCCCCGGAATGCTTAGCATTCAACGCGCGTAAAATGGTACCACATGCATTTGCATTAGTCACATTGTTGTTGTCATTGTCGTCGTCGTCGTTGTTGTTGTTGGTTGAGTCGTCGGTGTCGTAGTTGATGATGTTGTTGGATTGTTTAAATTACAAACTGATAGTTGATTATCATTATACTGTTGTTGTTGAATTAATTGATGAGTTATAATATCTATTGTTGTTTGTGAATCTCACCCCTTCTGCTGGAATTGCCGCCTTGTGGGCAAGTGCAGGTAACGAAGATTAGTAGAGATGTCAGCTCAAAGTGTCTTAGGGCTCTGATACGTAACGGGATGGGGATTTGTTACTTGTTTTTTCTTTCCTTACGTATTACTTATGAATTATGAGATTTTGATGAGGCGTGCGTGCCAAAGACTAATTTTGTTGTTTTGAATTAATTCCGCTGCGAAGTTTATTGTTAATTTTTATTGCCTACTTTTATGAAAAATAAATAGTTATTTATTCATCGGAGATTTTATTGAAAGAAAATGTAGCATTCCGTTATGTGAAAACTCTGATTTTATTTGTTAATTTTTATGTTGGGAAAACGGGGTGTTACAATTGGTATCAGAGCAGGTCGGTCCGTCCGGCCAAGTAGTAGAGTCGAGTCGAGCCTAGTAGAGTCATGTGACAATTTTGTATTGTCTTTGATGTCCCGGTTGTTGTTGTAGTGCAGATTTTTACAATGGCTGGAAGGAATGATGTTCCACTTGCTGCTGCTTTGCAAGCGATGGCTCAAGCTGTGGGTCAACAGAATAATGTTGGTGGTAACGACGGTGTTCGCATGCTGGAAACCTTCTTGAGGAACCACCCACCAACTTTCAGGGGCAGGTATGACCCTGATGGAGCGCAGACATAGTTGAAGGAGATTGAAAGAATCTTTAGAGTTATGCAATGCACTGATGTTCAGATGGTGCGTTTTGGCACACATATGCTGGCTGAGGAGGCTGATGATTGGTGGGTGAGTGTGCAACCAGTGCTAGGGAACGGAGCAGCTGTGATCACTTGGGCTGTGTTCAGAAGAGAGTTTATGAATAGGTATTTTCCGGAAGATGTCCGAGGCAAGAAGGAAATTGAATTTCTGGAACTGAAGCAAGGTGACATGTCAGTAACAGAGTATGCTGCCAAGTTTAATGAGTTGGCAAAGTTTTATCCGCAGTACACTCCTGAAACTGCTGAGTTCTCTAAGTGTATCAAGTTCGAGAATGGTCTACGTGCTGAGATTAAGCGGGCCATTGGTTATCAGAAGATCCGCAACTTTTCTGATTTGGTGAGTAGTTGCAGAATTTATGAAGGGGATATGAAGGCTCACTATAAAGTGATTAATGAAAGGAAGAGTAAGAGTCAGCAGAGCCGTCCTAAGCCTTACAGTGCTCCTGCTGATAATGGGAAACAACGGGTGAATGATGAGAGGAGGCCCAGGAAGAATGAGACTCCTGCTGAGGTTGTCTTCTACAAGTGTGGTGAGAAAGGCCACAAGAGTAATGCTTGCCACCGTGATGAGAAGAAATGTTTCCGATGTGGGAAGAAGGGACATACAATAGCTGAATGCAAACGTGGTGATATTGTCTATTTCAATTGTGATGAAGAGGGTCATCTTAGTTCTCAGTGCAAGAAGCCTAAGAAGGCTCGGTTTGGAGGGAAAGTGTTTGCATTGTCTGGTGCACAGACGGACAATGAAGATCGACTTATCAGAGGTACTTGTTATTTTGATAGTACTCCTTTAATTGCTATTATTGATACTGGTGCTACGCATTGTTTTATTGCTGTTAGTTGTGCTTCTAAGTTGGGGCTTACTATGTCTAATATGGGTGGAGAAATGATTATTGAAACTCCAGCTAAGGGTTCAGTGACTAATTCTTTTGTTTGTTTTAGATGTCCACTGTCTGTGTTTGGTAGAGATTTTGAAGTTGATCTGGTATGTTTACCGTTGACGGGTATGGATGTAATCCTTGGGATGAACTGGTTAGAGTATAACCATGTCCTCATCAACTGTTTTAGTAAGACGGTACGTTTCTCTTCCGCTGAAGAAGAGAGTGAAGTTGATTTCTTGAGTACTAAGCAACTGAAGCAGATAGAGCGCGATGGAATTCTGATGTTTTCCTTGATAGCGTATTTGTCGGTGGAGAATCAAGCGGTGATTGATAGCCTACCAGTCGTGAATGAATTTTTAGAAGTTTTTCCTGATGAGATTCCCGATGTGCCGCCAGAAAGGGAAGTTGAATTCTCAATTGATCTTGTTCCGGGTACGATGTAACACCCCGTTTTTCCCAAATTCAAAATTTCTTAAATAAATCAGAGTATCATATAAAACGGAATGCTACATTTACTTAAATTCTCAAAAAGGGAATAAATAAACATTTATTCTGGTCAAAATAGTTCTAACATCGCAGCGGAATAAGTTCAATGTTAAATAAATCGTTTTGGCACGCAGGCCTCATAATTAAGTCTCGACATAAATTAACTGAAACTTAAATCATAATCAAATACGTAAGGAATAGAAATTAAACATAAAGGTTCCCATCCCGTTACGTATCAGAGCACCTAGGGACACTGTGAGGATAGCCACTCACGACAGCAACAGCAACAAAAGCTTAATCACCTGCACTTGCCCACAAGGCGGCAATTCCAGCAGAAGGGGTGAGATTCTCATAACAATAGCATTAAACATATAATCCAATAATTACAATTAACAACATAACTTCATCATCATATATCATAATAACAATCAAGTAGAATCTTAAACAACATCATAAATCAACTTAATAGTTTGACTGGACAATGCGACATCGACTCAACTTATGCAACTTAGACATCTTAATCATGCATGTGGTACCATACTGAGTATAAATATACTCCTAGGGCATAAGCCCTCGTCGCTATTGAGCATAAAAATACTCCTAGAGCATAAGCTCTCGTCGCTGTTTGAGCAAAAGCTCCTAGGGCATGAGCCCTCGTCTCTGGATGAATATGCATGGACTCGACTTCTTAAATCTTAGACATCTCAAATAAATTCCAATAATTTGGATTACAACATCATAAATCTTATAACAACACATGCAACTTTTAATTAATAAAACAGGGCAGCATGGCAGCAATCAACATCTCAAACATAGCAAGATCGTAAACGTTCACATACATCGTCACTTATGATTCAGAAAAGCGTATACAAATTTATAGGTCACAATAACAAATCAAATATCAGCTAACAGCTCTACATTTCCTCTTAATATCTCAGTACTTAATTCCCAAACCAGGGGTCATCTCATAACTAATCGTGCGACAAGAGTCGCATTATTCTAAAAGGTAGTCTGATACAGGACTACTCGCTATGGCGAGTGGGATCTCTCGCCTCGCGAACCATTACAGGGGTTACTCGCTACGGCGAGCTCCTGGGTGTTGCTCGCTACGGTGAGTTGGGTGTTCGCCTCGCGAACCTTCTGGGGGTTGATCGCTATGGCGAGCTGTTCTATTCGCGTCGCGAGCTGATGAGTACTCGCCGTGGCGAGCGGCGACAGAACAGTTACGGGGTTACGAGGGTTTTCACCCAAAACCCCAAATTTCATCCTAAACCTTCCAAATTTCGACTATGATGATGTACAAGAGCTATTCTATGGTCTGTAAACAGTTTCCTACATCAACGGTACAATTTCTCATCATCTAATCATCAATTTACCACTTATGATCTAATTCTCATATTCCTAATTCTCATGAAATAAACCTAGAATTTGCTAACTATAATCATGAATTACATGTTCTACTGATATTGTAATGATAGGCTCACCCTTACCTTAAGAAATTCGAGCAGCAGCCTCTCCGGTTCTTCTCTTCCGTTTTCTCCCTTTTTCCTCCCAAAGCTCTGAATTGTACGTTCTGTACAATTCTAACCTAACTCCCCCCTTTTAAACCTCTTTTTGTTTGTTTTTATCTTATTTCCCCCACAACTATATCTAATTATAAGACAAACCCACAACTTATTATTTGTTTTATTTTCTAATCTTATTTTATTAAACAATAAAATAAATCACAACACATAAGTCACATAATATCTCGAATATCACTTAATTCACACAAAATCATATAAATATACTCTATACTATATAAAATAATTTTAAATAATTAAAACTGGCGTTACAACTCTCCCCAACTTATAAGATTTTCGTCCTCGAAAATTTACCTTAAGCAAACAACTCGGGATAAGACTCCAGCATCTTACTCTCTAGCTCCCAAGTCAAGCTTTCACCAGTCGCTCTGTCCCAAACGACTTTCACAAGAGGTATCTCTTTGCCTCTCAACCTCTTCACTTCACGACCTTCGATCCTCACTGGTAAGGTCTCAACCGTCAGGTTATCTCTAACTTGCACATCGTCCCTTTGAATCACATGGGATGGATCTGGGACATACTTCCGAAGTTGCGACACGTGAAACACATCATGCAAATTTGACAGGTGCGGCGGTAAACCTACTCGATACGCCACTGTCCCAATTCTCTCTGATATCTGATACGGACCAATAAACTTCGGGGTTAACTTCTTCGACTTCAATGCACGACCCACACCGGTCATGGGAGTAACTCTTAGGAATACATGATCTCCCTCTTGGAACTCAAGGTCCTTCCTACGCTTATCATGATAACTCTTCTGCCGACTCTGCGACGCTTTCATCTTCTCTTGGATCATTTTTACCTTCTCAGTAGTTTGTTGAACGATTTCTGGTCCTAAAACCACATTCTCACCTGACTCAAACCAACACAACGGAGTTCTACATCTCCGACCATATAAAGCCTCGAAAGGTGCCATTCCGATACTAGAATGATAACTGTTCTTGTATGTGAACTCTATCAATGGGAGATGACTATCCCAAATTCCTCCTTGCTCAAGTACACAAACTCTCAACAGATCTTCCAACGACTGAATCGTTCTTTCCGACTGACCATCTGTCTGCGGATGGTATGCCGAACTCAACTTCAACTTAGAACCTAAAGCCTCTTGCAAACTCTTCCAGAATCTAGAAGTAAACCTCGGGTCTCTGTCTGATACGATGCTCGAAGGAACACCATGCAACTTCACTATTTCACGAATATAAATCTCTGCCAACTGAGCTATAGGAAAACTGATGTTAATCGGAATAAAATGAGCCGACTTCGTCAGTCTATCAACAATTACCCAAATGGCGTCATTTCCTTTAGGTGTATTCGGTAAACTCGTCACAAAATCCATGGATATACTATCCCACTTCCACTCTGGCACATCTAAAGGTATCATCATCCCAGCCGGTTTCTGATGTTCCACTTTCGACTTCTGACAAACCAAACACGAATACACAAAGTGTGCTACATCACGTTTCAGTCCAGACCACCAAAACAACTTCTTCAAATCATGATACATTTTCGTAGCTCCCGGGTGAATACTCAAGCTACTTCTATGACTCTCTTCAAGAATCGTTTTCTTCATCTCGTTATCATCTGGAATGCAAATTCTGCCTCGGAACCTCAACACACCTTGATCATCGACCTTAAAGTCACCGTCTTCGGTCTGATTGCTAGCAACTAACAAGTCCACAAACTTGACATCCAATTTCTGCGCCTCTTTAATACTTTTCAAGAATTCATTATCGATCTTCGGCATTCCCAACTTCACACTTTGGGGTGACAATTCGCATACTAAACTCAAATCTCTAAACTGTTCCAGCAACTCCAACTCTTTAACCATCAAAGCGGACATATGCAAAGTCTTCCTACTTAGGGCATCTGCAACAACGTTAGCTTTACCCGGATGGTAATTCAAACCAAAGTCATAATCCTTCAACAACTCAAGCCACCTTCGCTGTCTCATATTCAATTCCTTCTGATCAAATAAATACTTCAAGCTCTTGTGGTCACTGAACACTTCAAACCTCGAACCGTACAGGTAATGTCTCCAAATCTTAAGCACAAATACCACTGCAGCTAATTCAAGATCGTGAGTAGGGTAATTTCGTTCATGGATTCTCAACTGTCTCGATGCATAAGCAACCACCTTACCATCTTGCATAAGCACACCACCTAAACCCAACTTGGACGCATCACAATACACAACAAAAGGTTCATCGGGCTTAGGCAAAATCAAAACTGGAGCCGTCGTCAGACGCTTCTTCAATGCATTAAAACTATTCTCGCAATAAACGTCCCATACAAATGCTTTACCTTTGCAGGTCAACTGCGTTAGCGGAAGTGCCAACTTCGAAAATCCTTCTATAAATCTTCTGTAGTACCCAGTTAATCCTAAAAAGCTTCTAATCTCTGTAACCGACTTCGGAGTCTCCCATTGCGACACTGCTTCAACTTTAGACGGATCAACTGCAATACCATTACCAGAAATAACATGGCCAAGAAAACTCACTTCGTTCAACCAGAATTCGCACTTCGATAATTTAGCGTAAAGCTTCTTCTCTTTCAACACTTGCAAGACTATCTTCAAATGTTCCGCATGCTCTTCTTCAGACTTGGAGTAAATCAAAATATCATCGATGAACACTACCACGAAACGATCCAAAAATGCATGGAAGATGCGATTCATATATTCCATAAACACACCAGGTGCGTTCGTAACACTGAAGGGCATCACTTTATACTCATAATGTCCATAACGTGTCCTAAAAGCCGTCTTTTGCATATCTTCGTCCTTCACTTTAATCTGGTGATAACCTGACCTTAAATCAATCTTGCTAAACACTCGTGCACCCACTAGCTGATCCATTAAATCATCAATTCTCGGAAGTGGATACCTATTCTTTATAGTTACTTTATTCAGCTGCCGGTAATCAATACATAACCTCATACTACCGTCTTTCTTCTTCACTAGCAATACTGGCGCTCCCCAAGGAGAAACACTTGGTCTAACAAACTTCTTGTCAAGTAAATCTTCTAATTGTTTCTTCAACTCAGCCAACTCGGAAGCTGACATGCGATAAGGTGTCATAGACACAGGCTTCGTTCCCGGAATAAGGTCGATTGAAAATTCAACTTCTCTTTCTGGAGGCACATCAGGAATTTCATCGGGAAAGACTTCTGGAAAATCGCATACCACTTTCTACTTATCAATCAACGTTTGGTTCTCAATAGATAAAGATGCCATCAAAGAAAACATCAACATTCCTTCACGTTCTAACTGCTTCAACTGTTTAGTAGATAAAAACTCTGCTCCGCTTTCTTCTTCATCAGAGGAAAAATACACTGACTTGCGAAAACAATTAATATGTACATGATTGTACTCTAACCAATTCATACCCAGAATCACATCCATACCACTCAAGGGTAGACAAACTAAATCAATTTCAAAATCACGATCATACATCGACAAAGGACATCTTAAACACACAAGATAAGTGGTCACCGAACCCTTAGCTGGAGTTTCGACAACCATTTCCCCATTCATATTAGACATAGTAAGACCCAACTTAGCAGCACAATCAATGGCAATAAAACAATGTGTAGCACCAGTGTCAATAATAGTAATTAAAGGAGTACTATTAAAATAACAAGTACCTCTGATCAAACGATCCTCATTCTCTGTCTGTGTGCCAGTCAAAGCAAACACTCTACCAGTAGTCTGAGCCTTCTTAGGCTTCTTGCATTGTGAACCAATATGACCCTCTTCGTTACAATTAAAGCACACAACACCATCATACTTGCATGCCGAAGTAGCATGTCCCTTCTTACCACAACGGTAACACCGCTTCACATCTCCAGTACAAGCATTACTCTTGTGGCCTTTCTCACCACAATTATAGCAGACAATCTCAGCAGGAGCATCCTTCTTCTGAGGTCTCCTCTCATCATTAACTCTTTGCTTGCCCTTATCAGCAGGGGCACTATAAGGCTTCGGGCGACTCTGCTGTCCTTTACTCTTTCTTTCATTCACTACCTTGTAGTGAGCTTTAGTGTCCTCCTCATAAATCCTGCAGCTGCTCACCAGCTCGGAAAAGTTACGGATCTTCTGGTAACCAATTGCCCTCTTGATATCAGCACGCAAGCCATTCTCGAACTTGATGCACTTAGAAAACTCCGCCGTCTCAGCAGTATAATGTGGATAAAACTTAGCCAATTCTACAAACTTGGCAGCATACTCAGTCACCGACATGTTCCCTTGTTTCAGTTCAAGGAACTCAATCTCCTTCTTCCCGCGAACATCTTCCGGAAAGTAACGGTTCAGGAACTCCCTCCTGAACACATCCCAAGTAACAGCAGCACCTCCATTCTCTAAGACCGGTTGGACACTCACCCACCAGTCGTCAGCTTCTTCTGCCAGCATGTGCGTACCAAAGCGCACCATCTGAACGTCCGTACACTGCATCACTCTGAAAATCCTCTCGACCTCCTTGAGCCACGTCTGAGCTCCATCGGGGTCGTATCTTCCCTTAAACGTAGGTGGATGATTCCTCAAAAATGTCTCTAACATCCTCACACCAATGTTTCCACCAGCATTCTGTTGTTGGCCCACAGCTTGAGCCATCGCTTGTAATGCAGCAGCAAGAGCAACATCATTTCTTCCAGCCATCTTAGTTCACTACATAACGAGAACAGGTTAGAGAAATTCAAACAGAATTAAACTAACACTCGACAATAACTACTCGATCTACTTGGTCGGATGGACCAACCTGCTCTGATACCAATTGTAACACCCCGTTTTTCCCAAATTCAAAATTTCTTAAATAAATCAGAGTATCATATAAAACGAAATGCTACATTTACTTAAATTCTCAAAAAGGGAATAAATAAACATTTATTCTGGTCAAAATAGTTCTAACATCGCAGCGGAATAAGTTCAATGTTAAATAAATCGTTTTGGCACGCAGGCCTTATAATTAAGTCTCGACATAAATTAACTGAAACTTAAATCATAATCAAATATGTAAGGAATAGAAATTAAACATAAAGGTTCCCATCCCGTTACGTATCAGAGCACCTAGGGACACTGTGAGGATAGCCACTCACGACAGCAACAGCAACAAAAGCTTAATCACCTGCACTTTCCCACAAGGCGGCAATTCCAGCAGAAGGGGTGAGATTCTCATAACAATAGCATTAAACATATAATCCAATAATTACAATTAACAGCATAACTTCATCATCATATATCATAATAACAATCAAGTAGCATCTTAAACAACATCATAAATCAACTTAATAGTTTGACTTGACAATGCGACATCGACTCAACTTATGCAACTTAGACATCTTAATCATGCATGTGGTACCATACTGAGTATAAATATACTCCTAGGGCATAAGCCCTCGTCGCTATTGAGCATAAAAATACTCCTAGAGCATAAGCTCTCGTCGTTGTTTGAGCAAAAGCTCCTAGGGCATGAGCCCTCGTCTCTGGATGAATATGCATGGACTCGACTTCTTAAATCTTAGACATCTCAAATAAATTCCAATAATTTGGATTACAACATCATAAATCTTATAACAACACATGCAACTTTTAATTAATAAAACAGGGCAGCATGGCAGCAATCAACATCTCAAACATAGCAAGATCGTAAACGTTCACATACATCGTCACTTATGATTCAGAAAAGCATATACAAATGTATAGGTCACAATAACAAATCAAATATCAGCTAACAGCTCTACATTTCCTCTTAATATCTCAGTACTTAATTCCCAAACCAGAGGTCATCTCATAACTAATCGTGCAACAAGAGTCGCATTATTCTAAAAGGTAGTCTGATACAGGACTACTCGCTATGGCGAGTGGGATCTCTCGCCTCGCGAACCATTACAGGGGTTACTCGCTACGGCGAGCTCCTGGGTGTTGCTCGCTACGGCGAGTTGGGTGTTCGCCTCGCGAACCTTCTGGGGGTTGCTCGCTATGGCGAGCTGTTCTATTCGCCTCGCGAGCTGATGAGTACTCGCCGTGGCGAGCT
Source organism: Medicago arabica (assembly GCA_946800305.1). Taxonomy (NCBI): domain Eukaryota; kingdom Viridiplantae; phylum Streptophyta; class Magnoliopsida; order Fabales; family Fabaceae; genus Medicago; species Medicago arabica. Next base: position 13,951,027 of record OX326964.1, read on the forward strand.
GGCTGCTTGCTGTGGCGAGCGGCGACAGAACAGTTACGGGGTTACGAGGGTTTTCACCCAAAACCCCAAATTTCATCCTAAACCTTCCAAATTTCGACTATGATGATGTACAAGAGCTATTCTATGGTCTGTAAACAGTTTCCTACGTCAACGGTACAATTTCTCATCATCTAATCATCAATTTACCACTTATGACCTAATTCTCATATTCCTAATTCTCATGAAATAAACCTAGAATTTGCTAACTATAATCATGAATTACATGTTCTACTGATATTGTAATGATAGGCTCACCCTTACCTTAAGAAATTCGAGCAGCAGCCTCTCCGGTTCTTCTCTTCCGTTTTCTCCCTTTTTCCTCCCAAAGCTCTGAATTGTACGTTCTGTACAATTCTAACCTAACTCCCCCCTTTTAAACCTCTTTTTGTTTGTTTTTATCTTATTTCCCCCACAACTATATCTAATTATAAGACAAACCCACAACTTATTATTTGTTTTATTTTCTAATCTTATTTTATTAAACAATAAAATAAGTCACAACACATAAGTCACATAATATCTCGAATATCACTTAATTCACACAAAATCATATAAATATACTCTATACTATATAAAATAATTTTAAATAATTAAAACGGGCGTTACATACGAAGCCTGTGTCGATTGCTCCTTACCGTATATCAGCAGCTGAGTTGGCAGAATTGAAGAAGCAGTTGGAGGACCTACTTGATAAGAAGTTTGTAAGACCAAGTGTTTCACCTTGGGGAGCGCCGATATTATTGGTTAAGAAGAAAGATGGTAGCATGAGGCTGTGTATAGATTACCGTCAGTTGAACAAGGTAACGATAAAGAATAGGTATCCACTTCCGAGAATTGATGACTTGATGGACCAGCTAGTGGGTGCACGTGTATTTAGTAAAATTGATTTGAGATCAGGTTACCATCAGATCAAGGTGAAGGATGAATATATGCAGAAGACGGCGTTCGGGACGCGATATGGCCACTATGAGTATAAAGTGATGCCTTTCGGTGTTACTAATGCACCTGGTGTATTTATGGAGTATATGAACAGAATTTTCCATGACTTTCTGGACAGATTTGTGGTTGTGTTTATTGATGATATTCTGATTTATTCTAACACTGAAGAAGAGCATGCAGAGCATTTGAAGATTGTTTTGCAGGTGTTGAAAGAAAATAAGTTGTATGCCAAGTTGTCAAAATGTGAGTTCTGGTTAAGTGAAGTAAGTTTTCTTGGCCATATTATTTCTGGTAGTGGTATTGCGGTTGACCCGTCGAAAGTTGAAGCGGTATCGCAATGGGAGACTCCGAAGTCAGTTACAGAGATTAAAAGTTTTCTGGGTTTAGCAGGTTATTACCGCAGATTTATCGAGGGATTTTCGAAGTTGGCACTTCCTCTGACTCAGTTGACCTGTAAGGGTAAAGCTTTTGTATGGGATACCAAGTGTGAGAATAGTTTCAATGAGTTGAAGCAACGGTTGACGACAGCTCCGATTTTGATTTACCAAAGTCAGATGAACCTTTTGTTGTTTATTGTGATGCGTCTAGGTTGGGCTTAGGAGGTGTACTTATGCAGGATGGTAAGGTAGTAGCTTATGCTTCGAGACAATTGAGGATACATGAGAAGAACTATCCTACACATGATTTAGAGTTGGCTGCTGTAGTTTTTGTGCTAAAAATTTGGAGGCATTATTTGTACGGTTCCAGATTTGAGGTGTTTAGTGATCATAAAAGTTTGAAATATTTGTTTGATCAAAAGGAGTTGAATATGAGGCAGAAAAGATGGCTCGAGTTGTTGAAGGACTATGATTTTAGTTTGAATTACCACCCGGGTAAAGCCAATGTGGTTGCAGATGCTTTGAGCAGAAAGACGTTGCACATGCCTGCTATGATGATGAAGGAGTTCGAGTTGCTTGAGCAATTTGGAGATTTGAGCCTAGTTTATGAATTGGCACCTCAGAGCGTGCAGTTAGGTATGTTGAAGATCAATAATGAATTCTTGAACAGTATCAAGGGAGCGCAGGAAGCTGATGTTAAGTTTGTAGACTTGATGGTTGCTAGTAATGAAGCGGAAGATAGTGATTTCCAGGTTGATGATCAGGGTGTGTTAAGATTTCGAGGCAGAACTTGTATTCCTGATAATGATGAGTTGAAAAAGTTGATTTTAGAAGAAAGTCACAGGAGTAGCTTAAGTATTCATCCGGGAGCTACGAAGATGTATCACGACTTGAAGAAATTGTTTTGGTGGTCAGGATTGAAGCGAGATGTCGCGCAATTTCTTTATGCATGTTTGACTTGTCAGAAATCTAAAGTTGAATATCAGAAGCCTGCATGGTTGTTGACACCATTAGATGTGCCAGAGTGGAAGTGGGATAGCATATCCATGGACTTTGTAACGAGTTTACCGAATACTCCGAAGGGGCATGATGCCATTTGGGTAATTGTTGACAGGTTGACAAAGTCAGCGCATTTTATTCCGATCAATATCAATTATCCGGTAGCTCAGTTGGCGGAGATGTACATTCATAATATTGTGAAGTTGCATGGTGTTCCATCAAGCATTGTGTCAGATAGAGATCCTAGGTTTACTTCAAGGTTTTGGAAGAGTTTGCAGGAGGCCTTGGGTTCTAAGTTGAAGTTGAGTTCGGCTTATCATCCTCAAACAGATGGTCAGTCGGAGAGGACGATTCAGTCGTTAGAAGATTTGCTAAGAGTGTGTGTACTTGAGCAAGGTGGAGCTTGGGATAGTCATCTACCGTTGATTGAGTTCACGTACAACAACAGTTACCATTCGAGTATTGGTATGGCACCATATGAAGCTTTGTATGGTCGAAGGTGTAGAACTCCGTTGTGTTGGTTTGAATCGGGAGAAAGTATAGTATTGGGACCGGAATTAGTCCAGCAGACTACAGAGAAAGTCAAGTTGATAAGAGAGCAGATGAAAGCGTCGCAGAGTCGGCAAAAGAGTTACCATGACTAGCGTAGAAAGGAACTTGAATTTCAAGAGGGTGATCATGTGTTCTTGAGAGTCACTCCTATGACAGGTGTAGGTCGTGCGTTGAAGTCTAAGAAGTTGACTCCGAAGTTTATTGGTCCTTATCAGATATCGGAAAGGATTGGGCCAGTGGCATATCGAATAGGTTTGCCACCACATCTTTCGAATCTGCATGATGTGTTTCATGTGTCACAGTTGCGGAAGTACGTAGCGGATCCTTCGCATGTTATACCAAAAGATGACGTGCAAGTTAGAGACAACCTTACGGTGGAGACTTTACCGTTGAGAATTGATGATCGTAAGGTGAAGAAGTTGAGAGGCAAGGAGATACCTCTAGTGAGAGTTGTCTGGGGTGGAGTGACTGGTGAAAGCTTGACTTGGGAGCTAGAAAGTAAGATGCTAGAGTCATATCCTGAGTTGTTTGCTTGAGGTAATTTTTCGAGGACGAAATTCTTAAAGTTGGGGAGAGTTGTAACGCCCTATTTGTTATTTATTTAATTTCGGTTGATTTTAATGAAGTTTATATGATTTCAAATAATTTATGTTGATTTTATGGTGTGATATATTTTATTATATGATTATTTTGATTATTTAATTAAAATAGGTGAGAATTATAATTATTAGGAAGTTGGGGATTAAAATGAATTGATAATATTTTAATGGGAGTTAATTAGAAATAAGTGGGAATTATGTGGTATTAATAGGAGTTAGAAGGAAAAGAAAGTCAGAAAACAGTTTTCACGTAGAAACAGTGAGAAACAGAGAAAAGGGAGAAAAACCTAGAACAATAGAGAAGAAGCTAGAGGAGAAAAGAACGCAGCTTTGAATTCAGGAAGATAATCTAAGGTATGGGTGAGGCTAACTCTCAGCTTTAGGTTTTATAATTCGTTGGTTAATGTAGGGTTGTTAGGGTTGATGAATTGAATTAGGTTAAAGATGAATTGATGTTAAAAACTTAATGAATTCATGTAATTGTTGTTGTTTAATGCTGTTCTGACGTTAGAATGCATAGGAGTGATGAAATACATCAAAATTGAGTCTTTAGGTGTTGAAAAAGGGGTTAGGGTTGAAAAGGAGAAGTTTGTTCGTACAGTTCGTGGTTATCTCAGTCACCGCTCGCCACGGCGAGCAAACCCACTCGCTAGGCGAGCAATGCCTGTGTAGCTCGCCACAACGAGCAGTCCCACTCGCCAGGCGAGTAGTGAAGCCTTAACGCTCGCCACAACGAGCAGATGCACTCGCCACGGCGAGTTGCTTAAATTAAAAGTCGTTAATTGCCTTAATGATGTTTTTAGGTCAATTTTTATATCAATTTGAGTGCCTTAATATATTTAGGGATGAATGGCACCTTTTTACATAATCAAATTTGGGTTTTGGGAACTTAAAAATGAAGATTTTAGGTGAAAAATGTCAAAAATGCCGAGAGCAACCACTTTTGCTCGCCTTGAGCTCGCCCTCAACTCGCCATGGCTAGTAGCTCATTTTCCTGAACTCGCCACGGCGAGTGGTACTGTAGCATGCCTAAATTGTTGAATTTTGTTGTGAGGCTTGTTGTGCCCTTTTTGTTGTGTCATATCGATTAAGTTGGAGTCTTATGTCATAGTTGATTATGCACATGGTAGTTGTCGTTGCTGTTGTCGAGTTGTATGCAGATATACACAAGTGAGTCCATTCATACTCATACCTTGTTGAGGGCTCATGCCCTGGAGTGTTTTCACTCAACCGTTGAGGGCTCATTCCCTGGAGTGTTTATCACTCAATCGTTGAGGGCTTATGCCCTGGAATGTTATTTCATTCAAACTGTTGGGGGCTTATGCCCCGGAATGCTTAGCATTTAATGCGCGTAAAATGGTACCACATGCATTTGCATTAGTCACATTGTTGTTGTCGTTGTCGTCGTCGTTGTTGTTGTTGTTGGTTTAGTCGTCGGTGTCGTAGTTGATGATGTTGTTGGATTGTTTAAATTACAAATTGATAGTTGATTATCATTATACTGTTGTTGTTGAATTAATTGATGAGTTATAATATCTATTGTTGTTTGTGAATCTCACCCCTTCTGCTGGAATTGTCGCCTTGTGGGCAAGTGCAGGTAACGAAGATTAGTAGAGATGTCAGCTCAAAGTGTCTTAGGGCTTTGATACGTAACGGGATGGGGATTTGTTACTCGTTTTCTCTTTCCTTACGTATTACTTATGAATTATGAGATTTTGATGAGGCCTGCGTGCCAAAGACTAATTTTGTTGTTTTGAATTAATTCCGCTGCGAAATTTATTGTTAATTTTTATTGACTACTTTTATGAAGAATAAATAGTTATTTATTCATCGGAGATTTTATTGAAAGAAAATGTAGCATTCCGTTATGTGAAAACTCTGATTTTATTTGTTAATTTTTATGTTGGGAAAACGGGGTGTTACATTCTTTCACAACAAAGCTAAAGATAAAAAAACACAAGGTATGAACAACATCTAATTAATCTAATAAAAACATTAACAAAACCTATACTAGGAGACAATCCACACTCTCTTTGCCAAAAAGAGACACAATTTTTGTTGTTAACAGTCGGGGCATTGAAGGCCTTTAGTCCTATTTTCAACCAAAACAAAATAAAATTACAAAATTTTAAAAAAAGTAATTATGATTAAGATCATGTGTTTGAAAGGTTATGATTGATAGAGAAAACAAAATAGAATTTCATTGATTTTGTATATGCATTAAATTATTATTAATTCTGAAAATTGGGTTCTAAAGATTATCAGTCAAATAATCAAGCACTTATAATTTTTCTGGTCAAAAAACAAAAGCACTTTAAATTTTTTATTAATAAACTCCCCGCAATTTGTTTATTAATATACTATAAATATATAATACCATAAAAAATTATTATTTACACAATTTTCTATATTTGAAGAATTCTTATTTATACCATATTATACAATTAATATATGATATTTAAAACTAACGGATCCTTTTAAAAAGATAAATAACTAACGGTAAAATGAATTCCTCTTGGAATATATTTATGTGAAAGAATATATAGAGAGAAGAGATGTGATACATCCATTCTAAAACAATAAGATTTTTTTTGATACATAAGAAAATATCATACCAGCTGTGTCATTTAAATTATTTACAAATTCTAAATTTATAAATTGAATGCCATAACTTCAAGTGCTGTTTTACATCCTACTTGGATGGTATGTCAATAATGTTATATTTTATAGCTCAAATGCAAGTTGGAAATTAGTCAGCATACACCAAATATCATCTAGAAATCAAACCATGCATATCAAATTGGTCTATATAAACAAAAATTAACGAGACATTATTCACAACAAGAAATACCACAACAATCAACTTTATTTTTTCAATTTTCTTTGTCCTTTACCTTTGTCACAACCATGGCTAGAAGTAAGGTTAAACTTTCCTTCATTGTCACTGATGCTGATAGGGAGGCAACATACAAGAAAAGGAAGAAGGGTCTATTCAAAAAGGTTGTTGAGCTTAGCACCCTATGTGGTATTGAGGCTTGTGCTATAGTGTATGGCCCTTGTGAGAGTTCTAAATTTCTTTTATTATTTTTTGTATTAGTATTTGTATTATGTATATATTTTTGAGAATAAATGTCCATCTAACAATTCTGATTTCTAGGACTCCTTGAATATATTTTCCTTGTGGGAACAAGATGGATATTCTTCCAGAAGCTAAATGTTGAGTAAGATTGAAGAAAAGAAAACATTACTACTGAAGATTCAAAAAGGTTCGAAAAAAGCTACTTAATATATGAAGAAGTCTCAAGAAAAGTTCAAGAAAAAAGAGTTGAGATATAAAAAACATATAGATACAACAATGAAGACTTTCGCGGAGGCATTTGTACAAAATCCAAAGAATGTGACACCGATGCTAGACTTAGGAGATTGCAGTGTTTTATTATCTATGCTTCTGTTCATCGAGCTTAGAGCTTTGGTGGCCTGTGGCATAGAAAATAAAACACACCAATCTCCTAAGTCTAGCATAGGTGTCCCAATCTCTGGATTTTGTACCAATGCCTCGGCCAAAGGCTTCATTGTTGTATCTATATGTTTTTTATACCTCAACTCTTTTTTCTTGGACTTTTCTTGAGACTTCTTCAGATGTTTAGTAGCTTTTTTTCTACCTTTTTCAATCTTCAGTAGTAATGTTTTCTTTTCTTCAATCTGATTCAACATTTAGCTTCTGGAGGAATATCCATCTTGTTCCCACCAGGAAAATATATGCAAGGATTCATAGAAATCAGAATTGTTAGATGGATATCTACACGAAAAAACCTATACATAATACAAATATGAATATAAAACATAATCAACATAATCTATGATTGGCCATGAGAGTTTTTTGATACATAGGGTTCTGAAGACTGAAGAGAAATTGAAGGAAAAAAACAAAAGATGACAATACTCATGACTCAATGTCTTAATGAGGGAAAGGTTGTGGCAGACAATATGTCGACAAATGATTTCAGTTATCTTTTTTGGCTGTTTGACCATAACTTGAAGGATGTTGGTAGACGTTTGGAAGTGTTTGGATGTCAAAGACAAATTCAAAACCAAGTTCAACTCAAAATGGGGGCAACAATACCACCACTAAATCTAGCAGCATCTAGGAGTGAAGAAATGACAATTATGCAAACTCAATTATTGATGGACTCAGTGGTGGCTGGTAATGTGCAAGACACAGTGCCATTTGGTGAGGTCAATTCTGGAGTTTGGCCTGAATTATATTCTTGAAGGAAATGATGTATTTGTTTTGTATTCATTTCTCAATTTAGTCCTAATTTTTTATTTTATGGTGAATTACTTTTTAAATAATTTTTAGTCGTGTTTGAAGATATACAATTGTAATTCATTACTGTGTAATCTTTGCATGTTTATTTCCTATCTGTTGTTTAGGCTCCGGGTGTTTATTTCTTATTGCTTAGATTCTATGTACAAGTTTACTTGCATAAAAATCCTATTGGTGTGTAGCTTTCAATACTTTGGTCGTAATCACTAATTTTAGCTACTAACATAACTTGTTAATAACTAACATTTATTGAGTGAATCATCTCATATTATGCAGCCCATGCAAAAAAAAAAAAATCTTTTGTGCCAGAGAAAAAATATTCTTTGTTGGATAGTTAAATATAAGTTATTCTTAGATTTAGTCACACATAAATACATGTTTATAAGTAAGCAAATTGAATGTCACTTCTTACTTGGAGAGACTATCATGTTATAAAAATAAAAAGGAAGGGTTGTGGAAATTGAATGTATTCTTTTAGATAATGGATATTCGATATGATGTATTCATGGTCAAATTTGATAATGTAGTTGATTGTAGTACAAGTTTATTCATGGTCAAGTGTTATAATACTTTACTTACAAGGAAACTCCTAAACACAATATAAAAAAAATGACACTAATATAGAAGACTCGAGACCAGAGATTGACAAGGGTTCTTTCACAACAAAGCTAAAGATAAAAAAACAAAAGGTATGAACAACATCTAATTAATCTAATAAAAAACATTATCAAAACCTATACTAGGAGCCAATCCACACTCTCTTTGCCAATTTATTTTAATAAAATATAATATTGGGCTCAAAATTTTGTTTTGTGAAAAGTTTTCAAAAGAAAAATACTTACTATGATTTCAAATTAAAGACGATCGTAAATTTATTTATTACAAGGCTTGAGTTGTTTAAAAAAAGAGACACAATTTTTGTTGTTAACAGTCGGGGCATTAAAGGCCTTTAGTCCTATTTTCAACCAAAACAAAATAAAATTACAAAATTTTAATAAAAGTAATTATGATTAAGATCATGTGTTTGAAAGGTTATGATTTATAGAGAAAACAAAATAGAAAATATCATACCAGCTGTGTCATTTAAATTATTTACAAATTCTAAATTTATAAATTGAATGCCATAAATTCAGTTGCTTTTTTACATCCTACTTGGATGGTATGTCAATAATGTTATATTTTATAGCTCAAATACCAGTTGGAAACTAGTCAGCATACACCAAATATCATCTAGAAATCAAACCATGCATATCAAATTGGTCTATATAAACAAAAATTAACAAGACATTATTCACATCAAGAAATACCACAACAATCAACTTTATTTTTTCAATTTTCTTTGTCCTTTACCCTTGTCACAACCATGGCTAGAAGTAAGGTTAAACTTTCGTTCATTATCACTGATGCTGATACGGAAGCAACATACAAGAAAAGGAAAAAGGGTCTATTCAAAAAGGTTGTTGAGCTTAGCACCCTATGTGGTATTGAGGCTTGTGCTATAGTGTATGGCCCTTGTGAGAGTTCTGCATTTCTTTGATTATGTTTTGTATTCGTATTTGTATTATGTATATATTTTTGAGTATAAATGTCCATCTAACAATTCTGATTTCTAGGACTCCTTGAATATATTTTCCTTGTGGGAACAAGATCGATATTCTTCAAGAAGCTAAATGTTGAGTCAGATTGAAGAAAAGAAAACATTACTACTGAAGATTGAAAAAGGTTGGAAAAAAGCTACTTAACATCTGAAGAAGTCTCAAGAAAAGTTTAAGAAAAAAGAGTTGAGATATAAAAAACATATAGATAAAACAATGAAGCCTTTGGCCGAGGCATGGGTACAAAATCCAAAGATTGCGACACCGATGCTAGACTTAGGAGATTGCTGTGTTTTATTTTCTATGCTTTTGTTCATTGAGCTTAGAGCTTTGGTGGCCTGTGGCATAGAAAATAAAACACACCAATCTCCTAAGTCTAGCATAGGTGTCCCAATCTCTGGATTTTGTACCAATGCCTCGGCCAAAGTTTTCATTGTTCTATCTATATGTTTTTTATATCTCAACTCTTTTTTCTAGGACTTTTCTTGAGACTTCTTCAGATGTTTAGTAGCTTTTTTTCTACCTTTTTCAATCTTCAGTAGTAATGTTTTCTTTTCTTGAATCTGATTCAACATTTAGCTTCTGGAGGAATATCCATCTTGTTCCCACAAGGAAAATATATGTAAGGATTCCTAGAAATAAGAATTGTTAGATGGATATTTATACTAAAAAACCTATACATAATACAAATATGAATATAAAACATAATCAACATAATCTATGATTGGCCATGAGAGTTTTTTGATACATAGGGTTCTGAAGACTGAAGAGAAATTGAAGAAAAAAAAACAAAAGATGACAATAGTCATGACTCAATGTCTTAATGAGGGAAAGGTTGTGGCAGACAATATGTCGACAAATGATTTGAGTTATCTTTTTTGGCTGATTGACCATAACTTGAATGATGCTGGTAGACGTTTGGAAGTGTTTGGATGTCAAAGTCAAATTCAAAACCAAGTTCAACTCAAAATGGGGGCAACAAAACCACCACCAACTCTAGCAACATCTAGGAGTGAAGAAATGGCAGTTATGCAAACTCAATTATTGATGGACTCAGTGGTGGTTGGTAATGTGCAAGACACGGTGCCATTTGGTGAGGTCAATCTGGAGTTTGGCCTGAATTATTACCTTGAAGGAAATGATGTATTTGTTTTGTATTCATTTCTCAATTTAGTCCTAATTTTTTATTTTATGGTGAATTACTTTTTAAACAATTTTTAGGTGTGTTTCAAAATATACAATTGTAATTCATTACTGTGTAATCTTTGCATGTTTATTTCCTATCCATTGTTTAGGCTCCGGGTGTTTATTTCTTATTGCTTAGATTCTATGTACAAGTTTACTTGCATAAAAATCCTATTGGTGTGTAGCTTTCAATACTTTGGTCGTAATCACTAATTTTAGCTACTAACATAACTTGTTAATAACTAACACTTATTGAGTGGATCATCTTATATTATGCAGCACATGCAAAAAAAAAAAAAAAATCTTTTGTGCCAGAGAAAAAATATTCTTTGTTGGATAGTTAAATATAAGTTATTTTTAGATTTAGTCACACAGAAATACATGTTTATAAGTAAGCAAATTGAATGTCACTTCTTACTTGGAGAGACTATCATGTTATAAAAATAAAAAGGAAGGGTTGTGGAAATTGAGTGTATTCTTTTAGATAATGGATATTGGATATGATGTATTCATGGTCAAATTTGATAATGTAGTTGATTGTAGTACAAGTTTATTCATGGTCAAGTTTTATAATACTTTACTTACAAGGAAACTCCTAAACACAATTTTAAAAAAATGACACTAATATAGGAGACTCGAGACCAGAGATTGGCAAGGGTTCTTTCACAACAAAGCTAAAGAAAAAAAAACACAAGGTATGAACAACATCTAATTAATCTAATAAAAACATTATCAAAACCTATACTAGGAGCCAATCCACACTCTCTTTGCCAATTTTGTTTAATAAAATATAATATTGGGCTCATAATTTCGTTTTGTGAAAAGTTTTCAAAAGAAAAATACTTACTCTGATTTCAAATTAAAGACGATCGTGAATTTATTTATTACAAGGCTTGAGTTGTTTAAAAAAAGAGACACAATTTTTGTTGTTAACAGTCGGGGCATTGAAGGCCTTTAGTCCTATTTTCATCCAAAACAAAATAAAATTACAAAATTTAAAAAAAAGTAATTATGATTAAGATCATGTGTTTGAAAGGTTATGATTGATAGAGAAAACAAAATAGAATTTCATTGATTTTGTATATGCATTAAATTATTATTATATCTGAAAATTGGGTTCTAAAGATTATCAATCAAATAATCAAGCACTTATAATTTTTCTGGTCAAAAAACAAAAGCACTTTAAATTTTTTATTAATAAACTCCCCGCAATTTGTTTATTAATATACTATAAATATATAATACCATAAAAAATTATTATTTACACCATTTTCTATATTTGAAGAATTCTTATTTATACCATATTATACTATTAATATATGATATTTAAAACTAACGGATCCTTTTAAAAAGATAAATAACTAATGGTAAAATGAAATCCTCTTGGAATATATTTATGTGAAAGAATATATAGAGAGAAGAGGTGTGATACATCCGTTCTAAAATAATAAGAAAATATCATACCAGCTGTGTCATTTAAATTATTTACAAATTCAAAATTTATAAATTGAATGCCATAAATTCAGTTGCTTTTTTACATCCTACTTGGATGGTATGTCAATAATGTTATATTTTATAGCTCAAATGCCAGTTGGAAATTAGTCAGCATATACCAAATATCATGTAAAAATCAAACCATGCATATCAAATTGGTCTATATAAACAAAAATTAACGAGACATTATTCACAACAAGAAATACCACAAAAATCAACTTTATTTTTTCAATTTTCTTTGTCCTTTAGCCTTGTCACAACCATGGCTAGAAGTAAGGTTAAACTTTCCTTCATTGTCACTGATGCTGATAGGGAAGCAACATACAAGAAAAGGAAGAAGGGTCTATTCAAAAAGGTTGTTGAGCTTAGCACCCTATGTGGTATTGAGGCTTGTGCTATAGTGTATGGCCCTTGTGAGAGTTCTGCATTTCTTTGATTATGTTTTGTATTCGTATTTGTATTATGTATATATTTTTGAGTATAAATGTCCATCTAACAATTCTGATTTCTAGGACTCCTTGAATATATTTTCCTGTGGGAACAAGATGGATATTCTTCCAGAAGCTAAATGTTGAGTCAGATTGAAGAAAATAAAACATTACTACTGAAGATTGAAAAAGGTTGGAAAAAAGCTACTTAACATCTGAAGAAGTCTCAAGAAAACTTCAAGAAAAAAGAGTTGAGATATAAAAAACATATAGATACAACAATGAAGCCTTTGGCCGAGGCATTGGTACAAAATCCAATGATTGGGTCACTGATGCTAGACTTAGGAGATTGATGTGCTTTATTTTCTATGCTTTTGTTCATTGAGCTTAGAGCTTTGGTGGCCTGAGGCATAGAAAATAAAACACACCAATCTCCTAAGTCTAGCATAGGTGTCCCAATCTCTGGATTTTGTACCAATGCCTCGGCCAAAGGCTTCATTGTTCTATCTATATGTTTTTTATATCTCAACTCTTTTTTCTTGGACTTTTCTTGAGACTTCTTCAGATGTTTAGTAGCTTTTTTTCTACCTTTTTCAATCTTCAGTAGTAATGTTTTCTTTGCTTTAATCTGATTCAACATTTAGCTTCTGGAGGAATATCCATCTTGTTCCCACAAGGAAAATATATGCAAGGATTCCTAGAAATCAGAATTGTTAGATGGATATTTATACTAAAAAACCTATACATAATACAAATATGAATATAAAACATAAACAACATAATCTATGATTGGCCATGAGAGTTTTTTGATACATAGGGTTCTGAAGACTGAAGAGAAATTGAAGAAAAAAAAAACAAAAGATGACAATACTCATAACTCAATGTCTTAATGAGGGAAAGGTTGTGGCAGACAATATGTCGACAAATGATTTGAGTTATCTTTTTTGGCTGATTGACCATAACTTGAAGGATGTTGGTAGACGTTTGGAAGTGTTTGGATGTCAAAGTCAAATTCAAAACCAAGTTCAACTCAAAATGGGGGCAACAATACCACCACCAACTCTAGCAACATCTAGGAGTGAAGAAATGGCAGTTATGCAAACTCAATTATTGATGGACTCAGTGGTGGTTGGTAATGTGCAAGACACGGTGCCATTTGGTGAGGTCAATCTGGAGTTTGGCCTGAATTATTACCTTGAAGGAAATGATGTATTTGTTTTGTATTCATTTCTCAATTTAGTCCTAATTTTTTATTTTATGGTGAATTACTTTTTAAACAATTTTTAGGTGTGTTTCAAAATATACAATTGTAATTCATTACTGTGTAATCTTTGCATGTTTATTTCCTATCCATTGTTTAGGCTCCGGGTGTTTATTTCTTATTGCTTAGATTCTATGTACAAGTTTACTTGCATAAAAATCCTATTGGTGTGTAGCTTTCAATACTTTGGTCGTAATCACTAATTTTAGCTACTAACATAACTTGTTAATAACTAACACTTATTGAGTGGATCATCTTATATTATGCAGCACATGCAAAAAAAAAAAAAAATCTTTTGTGCCAGAGAAAAAATATTCTTTGTTGGATAGTTAAATATAAGTTATTTTTAGATTTAGTCACACAGAAATACATGTTTATAAGTAAGCAAATTGAATGTCACTTCTTACTTGGAGAGACTATCATGTTATAAAAATAAAAAGGAAGGGTTGTGGAAATTGAGTGTATTCTTTTAGATAATGGATATTGGATATGATGTATTCATGGTCAAATTTGATAATGTAGTTGATTGTAGTACAAGTTTATTCATGGTCAAGTTTTATAATACTTTACTTACAAGGAAACTCCTAAACACAATTTTAAAAAAATGACACTAATATAGGAGACTCGAGACCAGAGATTGGCAAGGGTTCTTTCACAACAAAGCTAAAGAAAAAAAAACACAAGGTATGAACAACATCTAATTAATCTAATAAAAACATTATCAAAACCTATACTAGGAGCCAATCCACACTCTCTTTGCCAATTTTGTTTAATAAAATATAATATTGGGCTCATAATTTCGTTTTGTGAAAAGTTTTCAAAAGAAAAATACTTACTCTGATTTCAAATTAAAGACGATCGTGAATTTATTTATTACAAGGCTTGAGTTGTTTAAAAAAAGAGACACAATTTTTGTTGTTAACAGTCGGGGCATTGAAGGCCTTTAGTCCTATTTTCATCCAAAACAAAATAAAGTTACAAAAATTTTAAAAAAGTAATTATGATTAAGATCATGTGTTTGAAAGGTTATGATTGATAGAGAAAACAAAATAGAATTTCATTGATTTTGTATATGCATTAAATTATTATTATATCTGAAAATTGGGTTCTAAAGATTATCAATCAAATAATCTAGCACTTATAATTTTTCTGGTCAAAAAACAAAAGCACTTTAAATTTTTTATTAATAAACTCCCCGCAATTTGTTTATTAATATACTATAAATATATAATACCATAAAAAATTATTATTTACACCATTTTCTATATTTGAAGAATTCTTATTTATACCATATTATACTATTAATATATGATATTTAAAACTAACGGATCCTTTTAAAAAGATAAATAACTAATGGTAAAATGAAATCCTCTTGGAATATATTTATGTGAAAGAATATATAGAGAGAAGAGGTGTGATACATCCGTTCTAAAATAATAAGAAAATATCATACCAGTTGTGTCATTTAAATTATTTACAAATTCAAAATTTATAAATTGAATGCCATAAATTCAGTTGCTTTTTTACATCCTACTTGGATGGTATGTCAATAATGTTATATTTTATAGCTCAAATGCCAGTTGGAAATTAGTCAGCATATACCAAATATCATCTAAAAATCAAACCATGCATATCAAATTGGTCTATATAAACAAAAATTAACGAGACATTATTCACAACAAGAAATACCACAATAATCAACTTTATTTTTTCAATTTTCTTTGTCCTTTAGCCTTGTCACAACCATGGCTAGAAGTAAGGTTAAACTTTCCTTCATTGTCACTGATGCTGATAGGGAAGCAACATACAAGAAAAGGAAGAAGGGTCTATTCAAAAAGGTTGTTGAGCTTAGCACCCTATGTGGTATTGAGGCTTGTGCTATAGTGTATGGCCCTTGTGAGAGTTCTGCATTTCTTTGATTATGTTTTGTATTCGTATTTGTATTATGTATATATTTTTGAGTATAAATGTCCATCTAACAATTCTGATTTCTAGGACTCCTTGAATATATTTTCCTTGTGGGAACAAGATGGATATTCTTCCAGAAGCTAAATGTTGAGTCAGATTGAAGAAAATAAAACATTACTACTGAAGATTGAAAAAGGTTGGAAAAAAGCTACTTAACATCTGAAGAAGTCTCAAGAAAATTTCAAGAAAAAAGAGTTGAGATATAAAAAACCTATAGATACAACAATGAAGCCTTTGGCCGAGGCATTGGTACAAAATCCAATGATTGGGTCACTGATGCTAGACTTAGGAGATTGATGTGCTTTATTTTCTATGCTTTTGTTCATTGAGCTTAGAGCTTTGGTGGCCTGAGGCATAGAAAATAAAACACACCAATCTCCTAAGTCTAGCATAGGTGTCCCAATCTCTGGATTTTGTACCAATGCCTCGGCCAAAGGCTTCATTGTTCTATCTATATGTTTTTTATATCTCAACTCTTTTTTCTTGGACTTTTCTTGAGACTTCTTCAGATGTTTAGTAGCTTTTTTTCTACCTTTTTCAATCTTCAGTAGTAATGTTTTCTTTGCTTTAATCTGATTCAACATTTAGCTTCTGGAGGAATATCCATCTTGTTCCCACAAGGAAAATATATGCAAGGATTCCTAGAAATCAGAATTGTTAGATGGATATTTATACTAAAAAACCTATACATAATACAAATATGAATATAAAACATAAACAACATAATCTATGATTGGCCATGAGAGTTTTTTGATACATAGGGTTCTGAAGACTGAAGAGAAATTGAAGAAAAAAAAAACAAAAGATGACAATACTCATAACTCAATGTCTTAATGAGGGAAAGGTTGTGGCAGACAATATGTCGACAAATGATTTGAGTTATCTTTTTTGGCTGATTGACCATAACTTGAAGGATGTTGGTAGACGTTTGGAAGTGTTTGGATGTCAAAGTCAAATTCAAAACCAAGTTCAACTCAAAATGGGGGCAACAATACCACCACCAACTCTAGCAACATCTAGGAGTGAAGAAATGGCAGTTATGCAAACTCAATTATTGATGGACTCAGTGGTGGTTGGTAATGTGCAAGACACGGTGCCATTTGGTGAGGTCAATCTGGAGTTTGGCCTGAATTATTACCTTGAAGGAAATGATGTATTTGTTTTGTATTCATTTCTCAATTTAGTCCTAATTTTTTATTTTATGGTGAATTACTTTTTAAACAATTTTTAGGTGTGTTTCAAAATATACAATTGTAATTCATTACTGTGTAATCTTTGCATGTTTATTTCCTATCCATTGTTTAGGCAATTCAGCAGTATAATGTGGATAAAACTTAGCCAATTCTACAAACTTGGCAGCATACTCAGTCACCGACATGTTCCCTTGTTTCAGTTCAAGGAACTCAATCTCCTTCTTCCCGCGAACATCTTCCGGAAAGTAACGGTTCAGGAACTCCCTCCTGAACACATCCCAAGTAACAGCAGCACCTCCATTCTCTAAGACCGGTTGGACACTCACCCACCAGTCGTCAGCTTCTTCTGCCAGCATGTGCGTACCAAAGCGCACCATCTGAACGTCCGTACACTGCATCACTCTGAAAATCCTCTCGACCTCCTTGAGCCACGTCTGAGCTCCATCGGGGTCGTATCTTCCCTTAAACGTAGGTGGATGATTCCTCAAAAATGTCTCTAACATCCTCACACCAATGTTTCCACCAGCATTCTGTTGTTGGCCCACAGCTTGAGCCATCGCTTGTAATGCAGCAGCAAGAGCAACATCATTTCTTCCAGCCATCTTAGTTCACTACATAACGAGAACAGGTTAGAGAAATTCAAACAGAATTAAACTAACACTCGACAATAACTACTCGATCTACTTGGTCGGATGGACCAACCTGCTCTGATACCAATTGTAACACCCCGTTTTTCCCAAATTCAAAATTTCTTAAATAAATCAGAGTATCATATAAAACGAAATGCTACATTTACTTAAATTCTCAAAAAGGGAATAAATAAACATTTATTCTGGTCAAAATAGTTCTAACATCGCAGCGGAATAAGTTCAATGTTAAATAAATCGTTTTGGCACGCAGGCCTTATAATTAAGTCTCGACATAAATTAACTGAAACTTAAATCATAATCAAATATGTAAGGAATAGAAATTAAACATAAAGGTTCCCATCCCGTTACGTATCAGAGCACCTAGGGACACTGTGAGGATAGCCACTCACGACAGCAACAGCAACAAAAGCTTAATCACCTGCACTTTCCCACAAGGCGGCAATTCCAGCAGAAGGGGTGAGATTCTCATAACAATAGCATTAAACATATAATCCAATAATTACAATTAACAGCATAACTTCATCATCATATATCATAATAACAATCAAGTAGCATCTTAAACAACATCATAAATCAACTTAATAGTTTGACTTGACAATGCGACATCGACTCAACTTATGCAACTTAGACATCTTAATCATGCATGTGGTACCATACTGAGTATAAATATACTCCTAGGGCATAAGCCCTCGTCGCTATTGAGCATAAAAATACTCCTAGAGCATAAGCTCTCGTCGTTGTTTGAGCAAAAGCTCCTAGGGCATGAGCCCTCGTCTCTGGATGAATATGCATGGACTCGACTTCTTAAATCTTAGACATCTCAAATAAATTCCAATAATTTGGATTACAACATCATAAATCTTATAACAACACATGCAACTTTTAATTAATAAAACAGGGCAGCATGGCAGCAATCAACATCTCAAACATAGCAAGATCGTAAACGTTCACATACATCGTCACTTATGATTCAGAAAAGCATATACAAATGTATAGGTCACAATAACAAATCAAATATCAGCTAACAGCTCTACATTTCCTCTTAATATCTCAGTACTTAATTCCCAAACCAGAGGTCATCTCATAACTAATCGTGCAACAAGAGTCGCATTATTCTAAAAGGTAGTCTGATACAGGACTACTCGCTATGGCGAGTGGGATCTCTCGCCTCGCGAACCATTACAGGGGTTACTCGCTACGGCGAGCTCCTGGGTGTTGCTCGCTACGGCGAGTTGGGTGTTCGCCTCGCGAACCTTCTGGGGGTTGCTCGCTATGGCGAGCTGTTCTATTCGCCTCGCGAGCTGATGAGTACTCGCCGTGGCGAGCTGGCTGCTTGCTGTGGCGAGCGGCGACAGAACAGTTACGGGGTTACGAGGGTTTTCACCCAAAACCCCAAATTTCATCCTAAACCTTCCAAATTTCGACTATGATGATGTACAAGAGCTATTCTATGGTCTGTAAACAGTTTCCTACGTCAACGGTACAATTTCTCATCATCTAATCATCAATTTACCACTTATGACCTAATTCTCATATTCCTAATTCTCATGAAATAAACCTAGAATTTGCTAACTATAATCATGAATTACATGTTCTACTGATATTGTAATGATAGGCTCACCCTTACCTTAAGAAATTCGAGCAGCAGCCTCTCCGGTTCTTCTCTTCCGTTTTCTCCCTTTTTCCTCCCAAAGCTCTGAATTGTACGTTCTGTACAATTCTAACCTAACTCCCCCCTTTTAAACCTCTTTTTGTTTGTTTTTATCTTATTTCCCCCACAACTATATCTAATTATAAGACAAACCCACAACTTATTATTTGTTTTATTTTCTAATCTTATTTTATTAAACAATAAAATAAGTCACAACACATAAGTCACATAATATCTCGAATATCACTTAATTCACACAAAATCATATAAATATACTCTATACTATATAAAATAATTTTAAATAATTAAAACGGGCGTTACATACGAAGCCTGTGTCGATTGCTCCTTACCGTATATCAGCAGCTGAGTTGGCAGAATTGAAGAAGCAGTTGGAGGACCTACTTGATAAGAAGTTTGTAAGACCAAGTGTTTCACCTTGGGGAGCGCCGATATTATTGGTTAAGAAGAAAGATGGTAGCATGAGGCTGTGTATAGATTACCGTCAGTTGAACAAGGTAACGATAAAGAATAGGTATCCACTTCCGAGAATTGATGACTTGATGGACCAGCTAGTGGGTGCACGTGTATTTAGTAAAATTGATTTGAGATCAGGTTACCATCAGATCAAGGTGAAGGATGAATATATGCAGAAGACGGCGTTCGGGACGCGATATGGCCACTATGAGTATAAAGTGATGCCTTTCGGTGTTACTAATGCACCTGGTGTATTTATGGAGTATATGAACAGAATTTTCCATGACTTTCTGGACAGATTTGTGGTTGTGTTTATTGATGATATTCTGATTTATTCTAACACTGAAGAAGAGCATGCAGAGCATTTGAAGATTGTTTTGCAGGTGTTGAAAGAAAATAAGTTGTATGCCAAGTTGTCAAAATGTGAGTTCTGGTTAAGTGAAGTAAGTTTTCTTGGCCATATTATTTCTGGTAGTGGTATTGCGGTTGACCCGTCGAAAGTTGAAGCGGTATCGCAATGGGAGACTCCGAAGTCAGTTACAGAGATTAAAAGTTTTCTGGGTTTAGCAGGTTATTACCGCAGATTTATCGAGGGATTTTCGAAGTTGGCACTTCCTCTGACTCAGTTGACCTGTAAGGGTAAAGCTTTTGTATGGGATACCAAGTGTGAGAATAGTTTCAATGAGTTGAAGCAACGGTTGACGACAGCTCCGATTTTGATTTACCAAAGTCAGATGAACCTTTTGTTGTTTATTGTGATGCGTCTAGGTTGGGCTTAGGAGGTGTACTTATGCAGGATGGTAAGGTAGTAGCTTATGCTTCGAGACAATTGAGGATACATGAGAAGAACTATCCTACACATGATTTAGAGTTGGCTGCTGTAGTTTTTGTGCTAAAAATTTGGAGGCATTATTTGTACGGTTCCAGATTTGAGGTGTTTAGTGATCATAAAAGTTTGAAATATTTGTTTGATCAAAAGGAGTTGAATATGAGGCAGAAAAGATGGCTCGAGTTGTTGAAGGACTATGATTTTAGTTTGAATTACCACCCGGGTAAAGCCAATGTGGTTGCAGATGCTTTGAGCAGAAAGACGTTGCACATGCCTGCTATGATGATGAAGGAGTTCGAGTTGCTTGAGCAATTTGGAGATTTGAGCCTAGTTTATGAATTGGCACCTCAGAGCGTGCAGTTAGGTATGTTGAAGATCAATAATGAATTCTTGAACAGTATCAAGGGAGCGCAGGAAGCTGATGTTAAGTTTGTAGACTTGATGGTTGCTAGTAATGAAGCGGAAGATAGTGATTTCCAGGTTGATGATCAGGGTGTGTTAAGATTTCGAGGCAGAACTTGTATTCCTGATAATGATGAGTTGAAAAAGTTGATTTTAGAAGAAAGTCACAGGAGTAGCTTAAGTATTCATCCGGGAGCTACGAAGATGTATCACGACTTGAAGAAATTGTTTTGGTGGTCAGGATTGAAGCGAGATGTCGCGCAATTTCTTTATGCATGTTTGACTTGTCAGAAATCTAAAGTTGAATATCAGAAGCCTGCAGGGTTGTTGACACCATTAGATGTGCCAGAGTGGAAGTGGGATAGCATATCCATGGACTTTGTAACGAGTTTACCGAATACTCCGAAGGGGCATGATGCCATTTGGGTAATTGTTGACAGGTTGACAAAGTCAGCGCATTTTATTCCGATCAATATCAATTATCCGGTAGCTCAGTTGGCGGAGATGTACATTCATAATATTGTGAAGTTGCATGGTGTTCCATCAAGCATTGTGTCAGATAGAGATCCGAGGTTTACTTCAAGGTTTTGGAAGAGTTTGCAGGAGGCCTTGGGTTCTAAGTTGAAGTTGAGTTCGGCTTATCATCCTCAAACAGATGGTCAGTCGGAGAGGACGATTCAGTCGTTAGAAGATTTGTTAAGAGTGTGTGTACTTGAGCAAGGTGGAGCTTGGGATAGTCATCTACCGTTGATTGAGTTCACGTACAACAACAGTTACCATTCGAGTATTGGTATGGCACCATATGAAGCTTTGTATGGTCGAAGGTGTAGAACTCCGTTGTGTTGGTTTGAATCGGGAGAAAGTATAGTATTGGGACCGGAATTAGTCCAGCAGACTACAGAGAAAGTCAAGTTGATAAGAGAGCAGATGAAAGCGTCGCAGAGTCGGCAAAAGAGTTACCATGACTAGCGTAGAAAGGAACTTGAATTTCAAGAGGGTGATCATGTGTTCTTGAGAGTCACTCCTATGACAGGTGTAGGTCGTGCGTTGAAGTCTAAGAAGTTGACTCCGAAGTTTATTGGTCCTTATCAGATATCGGAAAGGATTGGGCCAGTGGCATATCGAATAGGTTTGCCACCACATCTTTCGAATCTGCATGATGTGTTTCATGTGTCACAGTTGCGGAAGTACGTAGCGGATCCTTCGCATGTTATACCAAAAGATGACGTGCAAGTTAGAGACAACCTTACGGTGGAGACTTTACCGTTGAGAATTGATGATCGTAAGGTGAAGAAGTTGAGAGGCAAGGAGATACCTCTAGTGAGAGTTGTCTGGGGTGGAGTGACTGGTGAAAGCTTGACTTGGGAGCTAGAAAGTAAGATGCTAGAGTCATATCCTGAGTTGTTTGCTTGAGGTAATTTTTCGAGGACGAAATTCTTAAAGTTGGGGAGAGTTGTAACGCCCTATTTGTTATTTATTTAATTTCGGTTGATTTTAATGAAGTTTATATGATTTCAAATAATTTATGTTGATTTTATGGTGTGATATATTTTATTATATGATTATTTTGATTATTTAATTAAAATAGGTGAGAATTATAATTATTAGGAAGTTGGGGATTAAAATGAATTGATAATATTTTAATGGGAGTTAATTAGAAATAAGTGGGAATTATGTGGTATTAATAGGAGTTAGAAGGAAAAGAAAGTCAGAAAACAGTTTTCACGTAGAAACAGTGAGAAACAGAGAAAAGGGAGAAAAACCTAGAACAATAGAGAAGAAGCTAGAGGAGAAAAGAACGCAGCTTTGAATTCAGGAAGATAATCTAAGGTATGGGTGAGGCTAACTCTCAGCTTTAGGTTTTATAATTCGTTGGTTAATGTAGGGTTGTTAGGGTTGATGAATTGAATTAGGTTAAAGATGAATTGATGTTAAAAACTTAATGAATTCATGTAATTGTTGTTGTTTAATGCTGTTCTGACGTTAGAATGCATAGGAGTGATGAAATACATCAAAATTGAGTCTTTAGGTGTTGAAAAAGGGGTTAGGGTTGAAAAGGAGAAGTTTGTTCGTACAGTTCGTGGTTATCTCAGTCACCGCTCGCCACGGCGAGCAAACCCACTCGCTAGGCGAGCAATGCCTGTGTAGCTCGCCACAACGAGCAGTCCCACTCGCCAGGCGAGTAGTGAAGCCTTAACGCTCGCCACAACGAGCAGATGCACTCGCCACGGCGAGTTGCTTAAATTAAAAGTCGTTAATTGCCTTAATGATGTTTTTAGGTCAATTTTTATATCAATTTGAGTGCCTTAATATATTTAGGGATGAATGGCACCTTTTTACATAATCAAATTTGGGTTTTGGGAACTTAAAAATGAAGATTTTAGGTGAAAAATGTCAAAAATGCCGAGAGCAACCACTTTTGCTCGCCTTGAGCTCGCCCTCAACTCGCCATGGCTAGTAGCTCATTTTCCTGAACTCGCCACGGCGAGTGGTACTGTAGCATGCCTAAATTGTTGAATTTTGTTGTGAGGCTTGTTGTGCCCTTTTTGTTGTGTCATATCGATTAAGTTGGAGTCTTATGTCATAGTTGATTATGCACATGGTAGTTGTCGTTGCTGTTGTCGAGTTGTATGCAGATATACACAAGTGAGTCCATTCATACTCATACCTTGTTGAGGGCTCATGCCCTGGAGTGTTTTCACTCAACCGTTGAGGGCTCATTCCCTGGAGTGTTTATCACTCAATCGTTGAGGGCTTATGCCCTGGAATGTTATTTCATTCAAACTGTTGGGGGCTTATGCCCCGGAATGCTTAGCATTTAATGCGCGTAAAATGGTACCACATGCATTTGCATTAGTCACATTGTTGTTGTCGTTGTCGTCGTCGTGGTTGTTGTTGTTGGTTTAGTCGTCGGTGTCGTAGTTGATGATGTTGTTGGATTGTTTAAATTACAAATTGATAGTTGATTATCATTATACTGTTGTTGTTGAATTAATTGATGAGTTATAATATCTATTGTTGTTTGTGAATCTCACCCCTTCTGCTGGAATTGTCGCCTTGTGGGCAAGTGCAGGTAACGAAGATTAGTAGAGATGTCAGCTCAAAGTGTCTTAGGGCTTTGATACGTAACGGGATGGGGATTTGTTACTCGTTTTCTCTTTCCTTACGTATTACTTATGAATTATGAGATTTTGATGAGGCCTGCGTGCCAAAGACTAATTTTGTTGTTTTGAATTAATTCCGCTGCGAAATTTATTGTTAATTTTTATTGACTACTTTTATGAAGAATAAATAGTTATTTATTCATCGGAGATTTTATTGAAAGAAAATGTAGCATTCCGTTATGTGAAAACTCTGATTTTATTTGTTAATTTTTATGTTGGGAAAACGGGGTGTTACATTCTTTCACAACAAAGCTAAAGATAAAAAAACACAAGGTATGAACAACATCTAATTAATCTAATAAAAACATTAACAAAACCTATACTAGGAGACAATCCACACTCTCTTTGCCAAAAAGAGACACAATTTTTGTTGTTAACAGTCGGGGCATTGAAGGCCTTTAGTCCTATTTTCAACCAAAACAAAATAAAATTACAAAATTTTAAAAAAAGTAATTATGATTAAGATCATGTGTTTGAAAGGTTATGATTGATAGAGAAAACAAAATAGAATTTCATTGATTTTGTATATGCATTAAATTATTATTAATTCTGAAAATTGGGTTCTAAAGATTATCAGTCAAATAATCAAGCACTTATAATTTTTCTGGTCAAAAAACAAAAGCACTTTAAATTTTTTATTAATAAACTCCCCGCAATTTGTTTATTAATATACTATAAATATATAATACCATAAAAAATTATTATTTACACAATTTTCTATATTTGAAGAATTCTTATTTATACCATATTATACAATTAATATATGATATTTAAAACTAACGGATCCTTTTAAAAAGATAAATAACTAACGGTAAAATGAATTCCTCTTGGAATATATTTATGTGAAAGAATATATAGAGAGAAGAGATGTGATACATCCATTCTAAAACAATAAGATTTTTTTTGATACATAAGAAAATATCATACCAGCTGTGTCATTTAAATTATTTACAAATTCTAAATTTATAAATTGAATGCCATGACTTCAAGTGCTGTTTTACATCCTACTTGGATGGTATGTCAATAATGTTATATTTTATAGCTCAAATGCAAGTTGGAAATTAGTCAGCATACACCAAATATCATCTAGAAATCAAACCATGCATATCAAATTGGTCTATATAAACAAAAATTAACGAGACATTATTCACAACAAGAAATACCACAACAATCAACTTTATTTTTTCAATTTTCTTTGTCCTTTACCTTTGTCACAACCATGGCTAGAAGTAAGGTTAAACTTTCCTTCATTGTCACTGATGCTGATAGGGAGGCAACATACAAGAAAAGGAAGAAGGGTCTATTCAAAAAGGTTGTTGAGCTTAGCACCCTATGTGGTATTGAGGCTTGTGCTATAGTGTATGGCCCTTGTGAGAGTTCTAAATTTCTTTTATTATTTTTTGTATTAGTATTTGTATTATGTATATATTTTTGAGAATAAATGTCCATCTAACAATTCTGATTTCTAGGACTCCTTGAATATATTTTCCTTGTGGGAACAAGATGGATATTCTTCCAGAAGCTAAATGTTGAGTAAGATTGAAGAAAAGAAAACATTACTACTGAAGATTCAAAAAGGTTCGAAAAAAGCTACTTAATATATGAAGAAGTCTCAAGAAAAGTTCAAGAAAAAAGAGTTGAGATATAAAAAACATATAGATACAACAATGAAGACTTTCGCGGAGGCATTTGTACAAAATCCAAAGAATGTGACACCGATGCTAGACTTAGGAGATTGCAGTGTTTTATTATCTATGCTTCTGTTCATCGAGCTTAGAGCTTTGGTGGCCTGTGGCATAGAAAATAAAACACACCAATCTCCTAAGTCTAGCATAGGTGTCCCAATCTCTGGATTTTGTACCAATGCCTCGGCCAAAGGCTTCATTGTTGTATCTATATGTTTTTTATACCTCAACTCTTTTTTCTTGGACTTTTCTTGAGACTTCTTCAGATGTTTAGTAGCTTTTTTTCTACCTTTTTCAATCTTCAGTAGTAATGTTTTCTTTTCTTCAATCTGATTCAACATTTAGCTTCTGGAGGAATATCCATCTTGTTCCCACCAGGAAAATATATGCAAGGATTCATAGAAATCAGAATTGTTAGATGGATATCTACACGAAAAAACCTATACATAATACAAATATGAATATAAAACATAATCAACATAATCTATGATTGGCCATGAGAGTTTTTTGATACATAGGGTTCTGAAGACTGAAGAGAAATTGAAGGAAAAAAACAAAAGATGACAATACTCATGACTCAATGTCTTAATGAGGGAAAGGTTGTGGCAGACAATATGTCGACAAATGATTTCAGTTATCTTTTTTGGCTGTTTGACCATAACTTGAAGGATGTTGGTAGACGTTTGGAAGTGTTTGGATGTCAAAGACAAATTCAAAACCAAGTTCAACTCAAAATGGGGGCAACAATACCACCACTAAATCTAGCAGCATCTAGGAGTGAAGAAATGACAATTATGCAAACTCAATTATTGATGGACTCAGTGGTGGCTGGTAATGTGCAAGACACAGTGCCATTTGGTGAGGTCAATTCTGGAGTTTGGCCTGAATTATATTCTTGAAGGAAATGATGTATTTGTTTTGTATTCATTTCTCAATTTAGTCCTAATTTTTTATTTTATGGTGAATTACTTTTTAAATAATTTTTAGTCGTGTTTGAAGATATACAATTGTAATTCATTACTGTGTAATCTTTGCATGTTTATTTCCTATCTGTTGTTTAGGCTCCGGGTGTTTATTTCTTATTGCTTAGATTCTATGTACAAGTTTACTTGCATAAAAATCCTATTGGTGTGTAGCTTTCAATACTTTGGTCGTAATCACTAATTTTAGCTACTAACATAACTTGTTAATAACTAACATTTATTGAGTGAATCATCTCATATTATGCAGCCCATGCAAAAAAAAAAAAATCTTTTGTGCCAGAGAAAAAATATTCTTTGTTGGATAGTTAAATATAAGTTATTCTTAGATTTAGTCAAACATAAATACATGTTTATAAGTAAGCAAATTGAATGTCACTTCTTACTTGGAGAGACTATCATGTTATAAAAATAAAAAGGAAGGGTTGTGGAAATTGAATGTATTCTTTTAGATAATGGATATTCGATATGATGTATTCATGGTCAAATTTGATAATGTAGTTGATTGTAGTACAAGTTTATTCATGGTCAAGTGTTATAATACTTTACTTACAAGGAAACTCCTAAACACAATATAAAAAAAATGACACTAATATAGAAGACTCGAGACCAGAGATTGACAAGGGTTCTTTCACAACAAAGCTAAAGATAAAAAAACAAAAGGTATGAACAACATCTAATTAATCTAATAAAAAACATTATCAAAACCTATACTAGGAGCCAATCCACACTCTCTTTGCCAATTTATTTTAATAAAATATAATATTGGGCTCAAAATTTTGTTTTGTGAAAAGTTTTCAAAAGAAAAATACTTACTATGATTTCAAATTAAAGACGATCGTAAATTTATTTATTACAAGGCTTGAGTTGTTTAAAAAAAGAGACACAATTTTTGTTGTTAACAGTCGGGGCATTAAAGGCCTTTAGTCCTATTTTCAACCAAAACAAAATAAAATTACAAAATTTTAATAAAAGTAATTATGATTAAGATCATGTGTTTGAAAGGTTATGATTTATAGAGAAAACAAAATAGAAAATATCATACCAGCTGTGTCATTTAAATTATTTACAAATTCTAAATTTATAAATTGAATGCCATAAATTCAGTTGCTTTTTTACATCCTACTTGGATGGTATGTCAATAATGTTATATTTTATAGCTCAAATACCAGTTGGAAACTAGTCAGCATACACCAAATATCATCTAGAAATCAAACCATGCATATCAAATTGGTCTATATAAACAAAAATTAACAAGACATTATTCACATCAAGAAATACCACAACAATCAACTTTATTTTTTCAATTTTCTTTGTCCTTTACCCTTGTCACAACCATGGCTAGAAGTAAGGTTAAACTTTCGTTCATTATCACTGATGCTGATACGGAAGCAACATACAAGAAAAGGAAAAAGGGTCTATTCAAAAAGGTTGTTGAGCTTAGCACCCTATGTGGTATTGAGGCTTGTGCTATAGTGTATGGCCCTTGTGAGAGTTCTGCATTTCTTTGATTATGTTTTGTATTCGTATTTGTATTATGTATATATTTTTGAGTATAAATGTCCATCTAACAATTCTGATTTCTAGGACTCCTTGAATATATTTTCCTTGTGGGAACAAGATCGATATTCTTCAAGAAGCTAAATGTTGAGTCAGATTGAAGAAAAGAAAACATTACTACTGAAGATTGAAAAAGGTTGGAAAAAAGCTACTTAACATCTGAAGAAGTCTCAAGAAAAGTTTAAGAAAAAAGAGTTGAGATATAAAAAACATATAGATAAAACAATGAAGCCTTTGGCCGAGGCATGGGTACAAAATCCAAAGATTGCGACACCGATGCTAGACTTAGGAGATTGCTGTGTTTTATTTTCTATGCTTTTGTTCATTGAGCTTAGAGCTTTGGTGGCCTGTGGCATAGAAAATAAAACACACCAATCTCCTAAGTCTAGCATAGGTGTCCCAATCTCTGGATTTTGTACCAATGCCTCGGCCAAAGTTTTCATTGTTCTATCTATATGTTTTTTATATCTCAACTCTTTTTTCTAGGACTTTTCTTGAGACTTCTTCAGATGTTTAGTAGCTTTTTTTCTACCTTTTTCAATCTTCAGTAGTAATGTTTTCTTTTCTTGAATCTGATTCAACATTTAGCTTCTGGAGGAATATCCATCTTGTTCCCACAAGGAAAATATATGTAAGGATTCCTAGAAATAAGAATTGTTAGATGGATATTTATACTAAAAAACCTATACATAATACAAATATGAATATAAAACATAATCAACATAATCTATGATTGGCCATGAGAGTTTTTTGATACATAGGGTTCTGAAGACTGAAGAGAAATTGAAGAAAAAAAAACAAAAGATGACAATATTCATGACTCAATGTCTTAATGAGGGAAAGGTTGTGGCAGACAATATGTCGACAAATGATTTGAGTTATCTTTTTTGGCTGATTGACCATAACTTGAATGATGCTGGTAGACGTTTGGAAGTGTTTGGATGTCAAAGTCAAATTCAAAACCAAGTTCAACTCAAAATGGGGGCAACAATACCACCACCAACTCTAGCAGCATCTAGGAGTGAAGAAATTGCAATTATGCAAACTCAATTATTGATGGACTCAGTGGTGGCTGGTAATGTGCAAGACACAGTGCCATTTGGTGAGGTCAATTCTGGAGTTTGGCCTGAATTATTACCTTGAAGGAAATGATGTATTTGTTTTGTATTCATTTCTCAATTTAGTCCTAATTTTTTATTTTATGGTGAATTACTTTTTAAACAATTTTTAGGCATGTTTGAAGATATACAATTGTAATTCATTACTGTGTAATCATTGCATGTTTATTTCCTATACGTTGTTTAGGCTCCGGGTGTTTATTTCTTATTGCTTAGATTCTATGTAGAAGTTTACTTGCATAACAATCCTATTGGTGTGTAGCTTTCAATACTTTGGTCGTAATCACTAATTTTAACTACTAACATAACTTGTTAATAACTAACATTTATTGAGTGAATCATCTCATATTATGCAGCCCATGCAAAAAAATAAATAAATCTTTTGTGCCAGAGAAAAAATATTCTTTGTTGGATAGTTAAATATAAGTTATTTTTAGATTTAGTCACACATAAATACATGTTTATATGTAAGCAAATTGAATGTCACTTCTTACTTGGAGAGACCATCATGTTGTAAAAATAAAAAGGAAGGGTTGTGGAAATTGAGTGTATTCTTTTAGATAATGGATATTGGATATGATGTATTCATGGTCAAATTTGATAATGTAGTTGATTGTAGTACAAGTTTATTCATGGTCAAGTGTTATAATACTTTACTTACAAGGAAACTCCTTAACACAATATAAAAAAAATGACACTAATATAGAAGACTCGAGACCAGAGATTGGCAAGGGTTCTTTCACATCAAAATTAAAGATAAAAAAACAAAAGTTATGAACAACATCTAAATAATCTAATAAAAAACATTATCAAAACCTATACTAGGAGCCAATCAACACTCTCTTTGCCAATTTTTTTTACTAAAATATAACATTGGGCTCAGAATTTCGTTTTGTGAAAAGCTTTCAAAAGAAAAATACTTACTCCGATTTCAAATTAAAGACGATCAAAAATTTATTTATTACAAGGCTTGAGTTGTTTAAAAAAAGAGACACAATTTTTGTTGTTAACAATCGGGGCATTGAAGGCCTTGAGTCCTATTTTCAACCAAAACAAAATAAAATTACAAAATTTTAAAAAGAGTAATTATGATTAAGATCATGTGCTTGTAAGGTTATGATTGATAGAGAAAACAAAATAAAATTTAATTTATTTTGTATATGCATTAAATTATTATTATATCTGAAAATTGGGTTCTAAAGATTATCAATCAAATAATCAAGCACTTATAATTTTTCTGGTCAAAAAACAAAAACACTTTCAATTTTTTATTAATAAACTCCCCGCAATTTGTTTATTAATATACTATAAATATATAATACCATAAAAAATTATTATTTATACCATTTTCTTTATTTGAAGAATTCTTATTTATACCATATTATACTATTAATATATGATATTTAAAACTAACAGATCCTTTTAAAAAGATAAATAACTAATGGTAAAATGAAATCCTCTTGGAGTATATTTATGTGAAAGAATATATAGAGAGAAGAGGTGTGATACATCCGTTCTAAAACAATAAGATTTTTGATACATAAGAAAATATCATACCAGCTGTGTCTTTTAAATTATTTACAAATTCTAAATTTATAAATTGAATGCCATAAATTCAGTTGCTTTTTTACATCCTACTTGGATTGTATGTCAATAATGTTATATTTTATAGCTCAAATGCCAGTTGGAAATTAGTCAGCATACACCAAATATCATCTAGAAATCAAACCATGCATATCAAATTGGTCTATATAAACAAAAATTAACGAGACATTATTCACAACAAGAAATACCACAACAATCAACTTTATTTTTTCAATTTTCTTTGTCCTTTACCCTTGTCACAACCATGGCTAGAAGTAAGGTTAATCTTTCATTCATTGTCAATGATGCTGATAGGGAAGCAACATACAAGAAAAGGAAGAAGGGTCTATTCAAAAAGGTTGTTGAGCTTAGCACCCTATGTGGTATTGAGGCTTGTGCTATAGTGTATGGCCCTTGTGAGAGTTCTGCATTTCTTTAATTATGTTTTGTATTCGTATTTGTATTATGTATATATTTTTGAGTATAAATGTCCATCTAACAATTCTGATTTCTAAGACTCCTTGAATATATTTTCCTTGTGGGAACAAGATGGATATTCTTCAAGAAGCTAAATGTTGAGTCAGATTGAAGAAAAGAAAACATTACTACCGACGATTGAAAAAGGTTGGAAAAAAGCTACTTAACATCTGAAGAAGTCTCAAGAAAATTTCAAGAAAAAAGAGTTGAGATATAAAAAACATATAGATAAAACAATGAAGCCTTTGGCCGAGGCATGGGTACAAAATCCAAAGATTGGGACACCGATGCTACACTTAGGAGATTGCTGTGTTTTATTTTCTATGCTTTTGTTCATTGAGCTTAGAGCTTTGGTGGCCTGTGGCATAGAAAATAAAACACACCAATCTCCTAAGTCTAGCATAGGTGTCCTAATCTCTGGATTTTGTACCAATGCCTCGGCCAATGTTTTCATTGTTCTATCTATATGTTTTTTATATCTCAACTCTTTTTTCTAGGACTTTTCTTGAGACTTCTTCAGATGTTTAGTAGCTTTTTTTCTACCTTTTTCAAACTTCAGTAGTAATGTTTTCTTTTCTTGAATCTGATTCAACATTTAGCTTCTGGAGGAATATCCATCTTGTTCCCACAAGGAAAATATATGCAAGGATTCCTAGAAATAAGAATTGTTAGATGGATATTTATACTAAAAAACCTATACATAATACAAATATGAATATAAAACATAATCAACATAATCTATGATTGGCCATGAGAGTTTTTTGATACATAGGGTTCTGAAGACTGAAGAGAAATTGAAGGAAAAAAAAACAAAAGATGACAATACTCATGACTCAATGTCTTAATGAGGGAAAGGTTGTGGCAGACAATATGTCGACAAATGATTTGAGTTATCTTTTTTGGCTGATTGACCATAACTTGAATGATGCTGGTAGACGTTTGGAAGTGTTTGGATGTCAAAGTCAAATTCAAAACCAAGTTCAACTCAAAATGGGGGCAACAATACCACCACCAACTCTAGCAGCATCTTGGAGTGAAGAAATGGCAATTATGCAAACTCAATTATTGATGGACTTAGTGGTGGCTGGTAATGTGCAAGACACAGTGCCATTTGGTGAGGTTAATTCTCGAGTTTGGCCTGAATTATTACCTTGAAGGAAATGATGTATTTGTTTTGTATTCATTTCTCAATTTAGTCCTAATTTTTTATTTTATGGTGAATTACTTTTTATACAATTTTTAGGCGTGTTTGAAGATATACAATTGTAATTCATTACTGTGTAATCATTGCATGTTTATTTCCTATACGTTGTTTAGGCTCCGGGTGTTTATTTCTTATTGCTTAGATTCTATGTAGAAGTTTACTTGCATAACAATCCTATTGGTGTGTAGCTTTCAATACTTTGGTCGTAATCACTAATTTTAACTACTAACATAACTTGTTAATAACTAACATTTATTGAGTGAATCATCTCATATTATGCAGCCCATGCAAAAAAATAAATAAATCTTTTGTGCCAGAGAAAAAATATTCTTTGTTGGATAGTTAAATATAAGTTATTTTTAGATTTAGTCACACAGAAATACATGTTTATATGTAAGCAAATTGAATGTCACTTCTTACTTGGAGAGACCATCATGTTATAAAAATAAAAAGGAAGGGTTGTGGAAATTGAGTGTATTCTTTTAGATAATGGATATTGGATATTATGTATTCATGGTCAAATTTGATAATGTAGTTGATTGTAGTACAAGTTTATTCATGGTCAAGTTTTATAATACTTTACTTACAAGAAAACTCCTAAACACAATTTTAAAAAAATGACACTAATATAGGAGCACTACACCATTTGGTGTCTCTGGCAACACTTTTTTAGGGGACGTGCAAGAATTGTCTCCTAAAAATTCCTAAGGCAACATTTTTTGATTGTCACTAGAAATAAATTCGCAACCCCTAGAAATCGTCTCCTTAGATACTTATGGGGACGTTTTTGGAGCGTCACTCTATTATTTCTTTGGAAACGATCATGAATTGTCCCCTTAAATATTTTTGGGGACACTTTTGGAGCGTTACTCTATTATTTCATAAAAATTCCAACAACATCAAATTTTTTGTGGCAATCTTCACTCTAAATTTGTTCACCAAAATACAAATTTTCCCACCAATAATTCTTAAAAAAATAAAAAAATCAAAATAAAATATAGCTAACAGTACATCACGTAAAAAAAATATAGCTTTTTCTTTTGTATAACAATAATAATAATAATATATCTTTATTTAAAATAAAAAAATAACATGATAATTTTTTTGGTGAATTAGTCACTTTAGTCTCTGAATGAGAAAAGAGTAGTCACTTAAGTCCTGAATGAAGAGAAATTGCAATCTAGTCCTTCAATTAATGTAGAGTTTGTTAGTCAATTTCAGGGACTAATGTGACTAACTGAGTTTACATTCAGGAACTAAATTGACTAACGGAGTCTGCATTTAGGGACTAAATTGACTAACATAGTATACATTCAGAGATTATTTTGCAATTTATTTGCATTCAAGGACTAAAGTGACGATTTCTTTTTTATTCAGAGACTAAAGTGACTAATTATTTTTAGAAAAAAAACATAAATAATAATAATAATAATAATAATATAACATAAGAGCAAAATTGAAATTGGACTTAGCGAACCGGGTCGGGTCGAAATAAAACCCGGTTCACTATATATACTTGTAACCCAGATCCTTATTCTTTCTCTTCACGAAAATAACCCTAACCAAAATGGCTGTTGTGTTACCTTTCTTCATTCCTCCGTTCGCAGCTTCAAAACGGCCGTCGTCGTTGCCTTTCTCCCCCCGCCGTCGTTGCCTTGCTCCCTCCGCCGTGTTTCACGAACGACGACCGTGTTCCCTTTTCCGGTAAATTTCTCACCGTCGTTCACTCTCTTCCCGTTTTCCTTTTCCATAACCCATAACTCTATTTTCAATTTGATTGGAAATATCTGCAACATAAGGTAATTTTTTAGCCAGAATTATTCCGTCTTTTTACTAAGAGGACACATAGATCCTCCCTAGGTCAAAGAAAAAGAAAAACAGTTCCAATCAGAGATCAATATTTGCTACTTCTTAAGTGTAACTTGTTTTAGGAAAGTAACTATTTAAGTAATTTGCATCTCTTCTCTTGTTCTCATCTTATTGACATTAAAAACTAAAAGTAGAGAAAGGATGGGGGAGTACTTCGCACATCACAACCCATGGAATTGCTCCCACTCCTATCGAAAATGATCCTATGTAGACCTAACAGCAGTAGAGAGAGGAATGTTACATAAAGCATGAACTCATATTTATGAGATACATATAAAAAATGCATCAGCATAGAAAGATAATGTAGCCATATCAATATGCCTGTTACGGCAAGTGGTGGGACTGCTCCCATAGACACATCATGAACATGTTACTCACACAAAGATATCAATTAAAGATTAGGAATAAAACTTGAAGTTGTAATGTTCTTAGTGAGGATGTACCTTGAGATAGAATGCAACTGCAGTAAATATACATCCTTCAACCAATCCTGATTCAGATGCCTAATTGAAACCAATTGGTCTCAAATTATTATGGATGTCAACGTGTTTTCTCAAATTATCATCGGTGTCAATGTGTTAGTGTTGTATCGTGTCGGTGCTTTACAGGGTAATTGTGTTATGGGACCAAGGCTTCTCCCTGTTTCATGTGTATTGTGTCATTTTAGCTTCTTAGATACTCTTATTTTTTTAATGTTTTTCCTATGTTATGGGACCAAGGCTTCTCCCTGTTTCTTAAATACCACAACAATCAACTTTATTTTTTCAATTTTCTTTGTCCTTTACCCTTGTCACAACCATGGCTAGAAGTAAGGTTAAACTTTCCTTCATTGTCATTGATGCTGACAGGGAAGCAACATACAAGAAAAGGAAGAAGGGTCTATTCAAAAAGATTGTTGAGCTTAGCACCCTATGTGGTATTGAGGCTTGTGCTATAGTGTATGGCCCTTGTGAGAGTTCTGCATTTCATTGATTATGTTTTGTATTCGTATTTGTATTATGTATATATTTTTGAGTATAAATGTCCATCTAACAATTCTGATTTCTAGGACTCCTTGAATATATTTTCCTTGTGGGAACAAGATGGATATTCTTCAAGAAGCTAAATGTTAAGTCAGATTGAAGAAAAGAAAACATTACTACTGTAGATTGAAAAAGGATGGAAAAAAGCTTCTTAACATCTGAAAAAGTCTCAAGAAAAGTTCAAGAAAAAAGAGTTGAGATATATAAAACATATAGATAAAACAATGAAGCCTTTGGCCGAGGCATGGGTACAAAATCCAGAGATTGGGACACCGATGCTAGACTTAGGAGATTGCTGTGTTTTATTTTCTATGCTTTTGTTCATTGAGCTTAGAGCTTTGGTGGCCTGTGGCATAGAAAATAAAACACACCAATCTCCTAAGTCTAGCATAGGTGTCCCAATCTCTGGATTTTGTACCAATGCCTCGGCCAAAGTTTTCATTGTTCTATCTATATGTTTTTTATATCTCAACTCTTTTTTCTAGGACTTTTCTTGAGACTTCTTCAGATGTTTAGTAGGTTTTTTTCTACCTTTTTCAATCTTCAGTAGTAATGTTTTCTTTTCTTGAATCTGATTTAACATTTAGCTTCTGGAGGAATATCCATCTTGTTCCCACAAGGAAAATATATGCAAGGATTCCTAGAAATCAGAATTGTTAGATGGATATTTATACTAAAAAACCTATGCATAATACAAATATGAATATAAAACATAATCAACATAATCTATGATTGGCCATGAGAGTTTTTTGATACATAGGGTTCTGAAGTTTGAAGAGAAATTGAAGGAAAACAAAACAAAAGATGACAATATTCATGACTCAATGTCTTAATGAGGGAAAGGTTGTGGCAGACAATATGTCGACAAATGATTTGAGTTATCTTTTTTGGATGATTGACCATAACTTGAATGATGCTGGTAGACGTTTGGAAGTGTTTAGATGTCAAAGTCAAATTTAAAACCAAGTTCAACTCAAAATGGGGGCAACAATACCACCACCAACTCTAGCAGCATCTAGGAGTGAAGAAATGACAATTATGCAAACTCAATTATTGATGGACTCTGTGGTGGCTGGTAATATGCAAGACACAGTGCCATTTGGTGAGGTCAATTCTGGAGTTTGGCCTGAATTATTACCTTGAAGGAAATGATGTATTTGTTTTGTATTCATTTCTCAATTTAGTCCTAATTTTTTATTTTATGGTGAATTACTTTTTAAACAATTTTTAGGCGTGTTTGAAGATATACAATTGTAATTCATTACTATGTAATCAATGCATGTTTATTTCCTATCCGTTGTTTAGGCTCCGAGTGTTTATTTCTTATTGCTTAGATTCTATGTACAAGTTTACTTGCATAAAAATCCTATTGGTGTGTAGCTTTCAATACTTTGGTCGTAATCACTAATTTTAGCTACTAACATAACTTGTTAATAACTAACATTTATTGAGTGAATCATCTCATATTATGCAGCCCATGCAAAAAAAAAAATCTTTTGTGCCAAAGAAAAAATATTCTTTGTTGGATAGTTAAATATAAGTTATTTTTAGATTTAGTCACACAGAAATACATGTTTATAAGTAAGCAAATTGAATGTCACTTCAATATATTTTCCTTGTGGGAACAAGATGGATATTCTTCAAGAAGCTAAATGTTGAGTCAGATTGAAGAAAAGAAAACATTACTACTGAAGATTGAAAAAGGTAGAAAAAAAGCTACTTAACATCTGAAGAAGTCTCAAGAAAACTTCAAGAAAAAAGAGTTGAGATATAAAAAACATATAGATAGAACAATGAAGCCTTTAGCCGAGGCATGGGTACAAAATCCAAAGATTGGGACACCGATGCTAGACTTAGGAGATTGCTGTGTTTTATTTTCTATGCTTTTGTTCATTGAGCTTAGAGCTTTGGTGGCCTGTGGTGTAACGCCCTAGTTGTTACTTATTTAATTTCAGTTGATTTTAATAAGTTTATATGATTTTAAATAATTTATGTTTATTTTATGGTGTGTTATATTTTATTATATGATTATTCTGATTATTTAATTAAAATGGGTGAGAATTATAATTTTTAGAAGGTTGGGGATTAAAATGAATCATTTAATATTTTATTGGGAGTTAATTAGAAATAAGTGGGAATTAAGTGGTATTAATAGGAGTTAGAAGGAAAGGAAAGTCAGAAACAGTGAGAAAAAGGGAGAAAAACCTAGAACAAGAGAGAAGAAGCAAGAGGAGAGAAGAACGCAGCTTGAATTCAGGAAATAATCTAAGGTAAGGGTGAGACTAACTCTCAATTTTAGGTCTTATGATTCATTGATTAATGTAGGGTTGTTAGGGTTGATGAATTGAATTAGGTTAAAGATGAATTGATGTTAATAACTTAATGAATTCATGTAATTGTTGTTGTTTAATGCTGTTCTGACGTTAGAATGCATAGGAGTGATGAAATTCATCAAAATTGAGTCTTTAGGTGTTGAAAAAGGGGTTTAGGGTTGAAAAGGAGAAGTCTGTTCGTACAGTTCGTAGTTCTGTCAGTCGCCGCTCGCCACGGCGAGTAAACCCACTCGCCAGGCGAGCAATGCCTGTGTAGCTCGCCACAGCAAGCAGACCCACTCGCGAGGCGAGCAGTTAACCCCCGTAGCTCGCCACAGCGAGCAAATGCACTCACCACGGCGAGTTGCTTAATTTAAAAATCGTTAATTGTCTTAATGAGGTTTTTGGGCCAATTTTTATATCAACTTGAGTGCCTTTATATATTTAGGAATGAATGGCACCTTTTTACAGAATCAAATTTGAGTTTTGGGGACTTTAAAATGAAGATTTTAGGTGAAAAATGTCAAAAATGTCGAGAGCACCCAGTTTTGCTCGCCTTGAGCTCGCCCCCAACTCGCCATAGCGAGTAGCTCATTTTCCTGAACTCGCCACGGCGAGTAAAGTAGCTCGCCACGGCGAGTAGTACTGTAGCATGCCTATTTGTTGAATTTTATTGTGAGACTTTGTTGTACCCTTCTGTTGTGCCCTGTCGAATTAAGTTGGAGTCTTATGTCATAGTTGATTATGCATACTGTAGTTGTAGTTGCTGTTGTCGAGTTGTATGCAGATATACACTAGTGAGTCCATTCATACTCATACTTTGTTGAGGGCTCATGCCCTGGAGTGTTTTCACTCAACCGTTGAGGGCTTATGCCCTGGAATGTTATTTCATTCATAAAGTTGGGGGCTCATGCCCCGGAATGCTTAGCATTCAACGCGCGTAAAAATGGTACCACATGCATTTGCATTAGTCGCATTGTTGTCGTCGTTGTTGTCGTTGTAGTTGTTGTCGTTGTTGTTGTTGTTGGTTGAGTCGTCGGTGTCGTAGTTGATGATGTTGTTGAATCATTTAAATTATAAACTGACAGTTGATTATCATTATATTGTTGTTGTTGAATTTAATTGACGAATTATAATATCTATTGTTGTTTGTGAATCTCACCCCTTTTGTTGGAATTGCCGCCTTGTGGGCAAGTGCAGGTAACGAAGTTTAGTAGAGATGTCAGCTCAAAGTGTCTTAGGGCTCTGATACGTAACGGGATGGGGATTTGTTACTTATTTTCTCTTTCCTTACATATTACTTATGAATTATGAGATTTTCATGAGGCCTGCGTGCCAAAGACTTATTTTGTTGTTTGAAATTAATTCCGCTGCGAAGTTTGAAGGTTATTTTTTATTGATTACTTTTATGGAGAATAAATAGTTATTTATTCATTTGAAGATTTTATTTGAAAGAAAATGTAGCATTCCGTTTTGGTGAAAAACTCTGATTTAATTTGTTAATTATTAATGTTGGGAAAACGGGGTGTTACAATTGGTATCAGAGCAGGTTGGTCCGTCCGGCCAAGTAGTAGAGTCGAGCCTAGTAGAGTCGTGTGACAATTTTGTATTGTCTTTGATGTCCTGGTTGTTGTTGTAGGGTAGATTTTCGCAATGGCTAGGAGGAACGATGTTGCACTTGCTGCTGCTTTGCAAGCAATGGCTCAATCTGTGGGTCAACAGAACAATGCTGGTGGTAACAACGGTGTTCGCATGCTGGAAACCTTCTTGAGGAACCATCCACCAACTTTCAAGGGCAGGTATGACCCAGATGGAGCGCAGACATGGTTGAAGGAGGTTGAAAGAATCTTCAGAGTGATGCAATGCACTGATGTTCAGATGGTGCGTTTTGGCACACATATGCTGGCTGAGAAGGCTGATGATTGGTGGGTGAGTGTGCAACCAGTGCTAGGTATTTTCCGGAAGATGTCCGAGGCAAGAAGGAAATTGAATTTCTGGAACTGAAGCAAGGTGACATGTCAGTAACAGAGTATGCTGCCAAGTTTGTTGAGTTGGCAAAGTTTTACCCGCATTACACTCCTGAGACTGTTGAGTTCTCTAAGTGTATCAAGTTTGAGAATGGTCTGCGTGCTGAGATTAAGCGGGCCATTGGTTATCAGAAGATCCGCAACTTTTCTGATTTGGTGAGTAGCTGCAGAATTTACGAAGAGGATACCAAAACTCACTACAAGGTGATTAATGAAAGGAAGAGTAAGAGTCAGCAGAGCCGTCCTAAGCCTTACAATGCTCCTGCTGATAAGGGGAAACAACGGGTGAATGATGAGAGGAGGCCCAGGAAGAATGAGACTCCTGCTGAGGTTGTCTGTTACAAGTGTGGTGAGAAAGGCCACAAGAGTAACGCTTGCCACCGTGATGAGAAGAAATGCTTCCGATGTGGGAAGAAGGGACATACAATAGCTGAATGCAAACGTGGTGACATTGTCTGTTTCAATTGTGACGAAGAGGGTCATCTTAGTTCTCAGTGCAAGAAGCCTAAGAAGGCTCAGTTTGGAGGGAAGGTGTTTGCATTGTCTGGTACACAGACGGACAATGAGGATCGACTTATCAGAGGTACTTGTTATTTTGATAGTACTCCTTTAATTGCTATTATTGATACTGGTGCTACACATTGTTTTATTGCTGTTAGTTGTGCTTCTAAGTTGGGGCTTACTATGTCTAATATGGGTGGAGAAATGATTGTTGAAACTCCAGCTAAGGGTTCAGTGACTACTTCTCTTGTTTGTTTAAGATGTCCACTGTCGGTGTTTGGTCAAGATTTTGAAGTTGATCTTGTATGTTTACCGTTGACGGGTATGGATGTAATCCTTGGGATGAACTGGTTAGAGTATAACCATGTCCTCATCATATGTTTTAGTAAGACAGTACGTTTCTCTTCCGCTGAAGAGGAGAGTGAAGTTGATTTCTTGAGTACTAAGCAGCTGAAGCAGATAGAGCGCGATGGAATTCTGATGTTTTCCTTGATAGTGTATTTGTCGGTGGAGAATCAAGCAGTGATTGATAGTCTACCAGTCGTGAATGAATTTCCAGAAGTTTTTCCTGATGAAATTCCCGATGTGCCGCCAGAAAGAGAAGTTGAATTCTCAATTGATCTTGTTCCGGGTACGAAGCCTGTGTCGATGGCTCCTTACCGTATGTCAGCAGCCGAGTTGGCTGAATTGAAGAAGCAGTTGGAGGACCTACTTGATAAGAAGTTTGTAAGACCAAGTGTTTCACCTTGGGGAGCGCCGGTATTATTGGTTAAGAAGAAAGATGGTAGCATGAGGTTGTGTATAGATTACCGTCAGTTGAACAAGGTAACGATAAAGAATAGGTATCCACTTCCGAGAATTGATGACTTGATGGACCAGCTAGTGGGTGCACGTGTATTTAGTAAAATTGATTTGAGATCAGGTTACCATCAGATCAAGGTGAAGGATGAAGATATGCAGAAGATGGCGTTCAGGACGCGATATGGTCACTATGAGTA
Organism: Medicago arabica; assembly: GCA_946800305.1. NCBI lineage: Eukaryota > Viridiplantae > Streptophyta > Magnoliopsida > Fabales > Fabaceae > Medicago > Medicago arabica. The sequence goes on from OX326964.1 coordinate 13,992,490, forward strand.
TAAAGTGATGCGTTTCGGTGTTACTAATGCACCTGGTGTATTTATGGAGTATATGAACAGAATTTTCCATGACTTTCTGGACAGATTTGTGATTGTGTTTATTGATGATATTCTGATTTATTCTAAGACTGAAGAAGAGAATGCAGAGCATTTGAAGATCGTTTTGCAAGTGTTGAAAGAAAAGAAGTTATATGCCAAGTTGTCTAAATGTGAGTTCTGGTTAAGTGAAGTATGTTTTCTTGGCCATATTATTTCTGGTAGTGGTATTGCGGTTGACCCGTCGAAAGTCGAAGCGGTATCACAATGGGAGACTCCGAAGTCAGTCACAGAGATTAGAAGTTTTCTGGGTTTAGCAGGTTATTACCGCAGATTTATCGAAGGATTTTCGAAGTTGGCACTTCCTATGACTCAGTTGACCTGTAAGAGTAAAGCTTTTGTGTGGGATACCAAATGTGAGAATAGTTTCAATGAGTTGAAGCAACGGTTGACGACTGCTCCAATTTTAATTTTACCGAAGTCAGATGAACCTTTTGTTGTTTATTGTGATGCGTCTAAGTTGGGCTTAGGTGGTGTACTTATACAGGATGGTAAGGTAGTAGCTTATGCTTCGAGACAATTGAGGATACATGAGAAGAACTATCCTACACATGATTTAGAGTTGGCTGCTGTAGTTTTTGTGCTAAAAATTTGGAGGCATTATTTGTACGGTTTCAGATTTGAGGTGTTTAGTGATTATAAAAGTTTGAAATACTTGTTTGATCAAAAGGAGTTGAATATGAGGCAGAGAAGATGGCTCGAGTTGTTGAAGGACTATGATTTTAGTTTAAATTACCACCTTGGTAAAGCCAATGTGGTTGCAGATGCCTTGAGCAGAAAGACGTTGCACATGTCTGCTATGATGATGAAGGAGTTCGAGTTACTTGAGCAATTTAGAGATTTGAGCCTAGTTTGTGAATTGGCACCTCAGAGCGTGCAGTTGGGTATGTTGAAGATTAATAATGGATTCTTGAACAGTATCAAGGAAGCGCAGGAAGATGATGTTAAGTTTGTAGACTTGATGGTTGCTAGTAATGAGGCGGAAGATAGTGATTTTCAGGTTGATGATCAGGGTGTGTTAAGATTCCGAGGCAGAATTTGTATTCCTGATAATGATGAGTTGAAAAAGTTGATTTTAGAAGAAAGTCACAGGAGTAGCTTAAGTATTCATCCAGGAGCTACGAAGATGTATCACGACTTGAAGAAATTGTTTTGGTGGTCTGGATTGAAGCGAGATGTCGCGCAATTTGTTTATGCTTGTTTGACTTGTCAGAAATCTAAAGTTGAACATCAGAAGCCTGCAGGGTTTTAGACACCATTAGATGTGCCAGAATGGAAGTGGGATAGCATATCCATGGACTTTGTAACGAGTTTACCGAATACTCCGAAGGGGCATGATGCAATTTGGGTAGTTGTTGACAGGTTGACAAAGTCAGCGCATTTTATTCCGATCAATATCAATTATCCGGTAGCTCAGTTGGCATAGATTTACATTCATAATATTGTGAAGTTGCATGGTGTTCCATCAAGCATTGTGTCGGATAGAGATCCGAGGTTTACTTCAAGGTTTTGGAAGAGTTTGCAGGAGGCTTTGGGTTCTAAGTTGAAGTTAAGTTCGGCTTATCATCCTCAAACAGATGGTCAGTCGGAGAGGACGATTCAGTCGTTGGAAGATTTGCTAAGAGTGTGTGTACTTGAACAAGGTGGAGCTTGGGATAGTCATCTACCGTTGATTGAGTTCACGTACAACAACAGTTACCATTCGAGTATTGGTATGGTGTAACACCCCGTTTTCCCAAATTAAAAATTTCATAAATGAATCAGAGTATCATATAAAACGAAATGCTACATTTGTTTAAATTCTAAAAAGGGAATAAATAAACATTTATTCTAGTAAAAAATGTTCTAACATCGCAGCGGATCGAATTCAATGTTAACAAATCGTTTTGGCACGCAGGCCTCATAAATATGTCTGAACATAAATCAACTGAAAACTTAAATCATAATCAAATACGCAAGGAATAGAAAATAAACATAAATGTCCTCATCCCGTTACGTATCAGAGCACCTAAGGACACAGTGAGGGTAGCCACTCACAACAGCAACAACAACTAAAGCTTAATCACCTGCACTTGCCCACAAGGCGGCAATTCCAACAGAAGGGGTGAGATTCTCATAACAAAAACATTAAACATATAATCCAACAATTACATTTAACAGAATAACTTCATCATCATATATCATAACAATAGTCAAGTAACATAAAAAACAACATCATAATTCAACATCATAGTTCAACTTAATAGTTTGACTTGACAATGCAACTTCGACTCAACTTATGCAACTTAGACATCTTAATCATGCATGTGGTTAACAGCTCTACAGGTCGTCTTAATATTTCAGTATTTAATTCTAATCCATGGGTAATCTCATAATCAATTGTGCGGCAAGAGTCGCATTATTCTAAAAGGTAGTCTGATACAGAACTACTCGCTATGGCGAGTGGGATCTCTCGCCTCGCGAACCATTACAGGGGTAACTCGCTACGGCGAGTGGAACTGCTCGCCTCGCGTACTACCAAGGGTGACTCGCTATGGCGAGTGGAACTGCTCGCCTGGCGAGCTCCTGGTGTTACTCGCTATGGCGAGTAGGTTGCTCGCCTCACGAACCTTCTGGGGGTTGCTCGCTATGGCGAGCTGTTCAATTTGCCTCGCGAGCTGATGAATACTCGCCGTGGCGAGCTAGCTGCTTGTTGTGGCGAGCGACGACAGAACAGTTATGGGGTTACGAGAGTTTTCACCCAAAACCCCAAATTTCATCCTAATCCTTCAGATTTTCGACCATAATGATGTTTAAGGGTCATCCTATGATCTGTAAACAGTTTTCTACAACATTGGTACAATTTTTCATCATTTAAACCTCAATTCTTCACTTTTGACCTAACTCTCAAATCCCTAATTCTCATGAATTAGACCTAGAATCTGTTAACTATAATCATCAGTTACATGTTCTAATGAAATTGCAATGATAGGCTCACCCTTACCTTAAGAAAATCGAGCAGCAGCCTCTCCGGTTCTTCTCTTCTGTTTTCTCCCAAAGCTCTGAATTGTACGTTCTGTACAATTCTAAACCTATTTCCCCCTTTTAAACCTCTATTTGTTTTATTTTATCTTATTTCCCCACAACCATATCTAATTCTAAAACAAACCCACAACTTATCATTTGTTTTATTTTCAAATCTTATTTTATTAAACAATAAAATAAGTCTCAACCTTCATAAAATCACATAAATCATATAAATCACATAATATTTCAAATATCACTTAAATTCACACAAAATCATATAAATATTACCTATACTATATAAAATAATTTAAATAATTAAAACGGGCCTTACAACTCTCCCCAACTTATAAGATTTTCGTCCTCGAAAATTTACCTTAAGCAAACAACTCGGGATAAGACTCCAGCATCTTACTCTCTAGCTCCCAGGTCAAGCTTTCACCAGTCGCTCCGTCCCAAACGACTTTCACAAGAGGTATCTCCTTGCCTCTCAACCTCTTCACTTCACGGCCTTCGATCCTCACTGGTAAGGTCTCAACCGTCAGGTTGTCTCTAACTTGCACATCATCCCTTTGAATCACATGGGATGGATCTGGAACATACTTCCGAAGTTGCGACACGTGAAACACATCATGCAAATTTGACAGGTGCGGCGGTAAACCTACTCGATACGCCACCGTCCCAATTCTCTCTGATATCTGATACGGAGCAATAAACTTCGGGGTTAACTTCTTCGACTTCAATGCACGACCCACACCGGTCATGGGAGTAACTCTTAGGAATACATTGTCTCCCTCTTGGAACTCGAGGTCCTTCCTACGCTTATCATGATAACTTTTTTGCCGACTCAGCGACGCTTTCATCTTTTCTTGAATCATTTTTACCTTCTCAGTAGTCTGTTGAACAATTTCTGGTCCTAGAACCACATTCTCACCTGACTCAAACCAACACAACGCAGTTCTGCATCTCCGACCATACAAAGCCTCGAAAGGTGCCATTCCGATACTAGAATGATAAATGTTATTGTACGTGAATTCTATCAATGGAAGATGACTATCCCAAATTCCTCCTTGCTCAAGTACACAAACTCTCAACAAATCTTCCAACGACTGAATCGTTCTTTCCGACTGACCATCTGTCTGCGGATGATACGCCGAACTCAACTTCAACTTAGAACCTAAAGCCTCTTGTAAACTCTTCCAGAATCTAGAAGTAAACCTCGGGTCTCTGTCTGATACGATACTCGAAGGAACACCATGCAACTTCACTATTTCACGAATATAAATCTCTGCCAATCGAGCTATAGGAAAACTGATGTTAATCGGAATAAAATGAGCCGACTTTGTCAGCCTATCAACAATTACCCAAATGGCGACATTCCCTTTAGGCGTATTCGGCAAACTCGTCACAAAATTCATGGATATACTATCCCATTTCCACTCTGGCACATCTAAAGGTATCATAATTCCAGCCGGTTTCTGATGTTCCACTTTCGACTTCTGACAAACCAAACACGAATACACAAAATGTGCCACATCACGTTTCAATCCAGACCACCAAAACAACTTCTTCAAATCATGATACATTTTCGTAGCTCCCGGGTGAATACTCAAGCTACTTCTATGACTCTCTTCAAGAATCATTTTCTTCATCTCATCATCATCTGGAATGCAAATTCTGCCTCGGAACCTCAACACACCTTGATCATCGGCCTTAAAGTCACCGTCTTCGGTCTGATTGCTAGCAACCAACAAGTCCACCAACTTAACGTCCAATTTCTGCGCCTCTTTAATACTTTTCAAGAATTCATTATCAATCTTCAGCATTCCCAACTTTACACTCTGAGGTGACCATTCACAAACTAAACTCAAATCTCTAAACTGTTCTAGCAACTCAAACTCTTTAGCCATCATAGCGGACATATGCAAAGTCTTCCTACTTAAGGCATCTGCAACAATGTTAGCTTTACCCGGATGATAATTCAAACCAAAGTCATAATCTTTCAACAACTCAAGCCACCTCCGCTGTCTCATATTCAATTCCTTCTGATCAAACAAATACTTCAAGCTCTTGTGGTCACTGAACAGTTCAAATCTCAAACCATACAAGTAATGTCTCCAAATCTTAAGCACAAATACCACTGCAGCTAATGCTAGATCGTGAGTAGGGTAATTTCGTTCATGGATTCTCAACTGTCTCGATGCATAAGCAACCACTTTACCATCTTGCATAAGTACACCACCTAAACCCAACTTGGACGCATCACAATACACAACAAAAGATTCATCGGAATTAGGCAAAATCAAAACTGGAGCCGTCGTCAGACGCTTCTTCAATTCATTAAAACTATTCTCGCAGTGAACATCCCACACAAATGCTTTACCTTTGCAAGTCAACTGCGTTAACGGAAGTGCCAACTTCGAAAATACTTCTATAAATCTTCTGTAGTACCCAGCTAATCCCAAAAAGCTTCTAATCTCTGTAACCGACTTAGGAGTATCCCATTGCGATACTGCTTTACCTTTAGACGGATCAACCGCAATACCATTACCAGAAATAACATGGCCAAGAAAACTCACTTCGTTTAACCAGAATTCACACTTCGACAATTTAGCATAAAGTTTCTTCTCCTTCAACACTTGCAAGATTATCTTCAAATGTTCTGCATGTTCTTCTTCAGACTTGGAGTAAATCAAAATATCATCGATGAATACAACCACGAATCGATCCAGAAATGCATGGAAGATGCGATTCATATATTCCATAAACACACCAGGTGCGTTTGTAACACCGAAGGGCATCACTTTATACTCATAATGTCCATAACGTGTCCTAAAAGCCGTCTTCTGCATATCTTCGTCCTTCACTTTAATCTGGTGATAACCCGACCTTAAATCAATCTTGCTAAACACTCGTGCACCCACTAACTGATCCATTAAATCATCAATTCTCGGAAGTGGATATCTATTCTTTATAGTTACTTTATTCAGCTGTCGGTAATCAATACACAACCTCATACTACCGTCTTTCTTCTTTACTAGTAATACTGGCGCTCCCCAAGGAGAAACACTTGGTCTAACAAACTTCTTGTCAAGCAAATCTTCTAATTGTTTCTTCAACTCAGCCAACTCGGAAGCTGACATGCGATAAGGTGTTATAGACACAGGCTTCATTCCCGGAATAAGGTCGATCGAAAATTCAACTTCTCTTTCTGGAGGCACATCAGGAATTTCGTCGGGAAAAACTTCCGGAAAATCGCATACCACTTTCTGCTTATCAATCAACGTTTGGTTCTCAATAGATAAAGATGCCATCAAAGAAAACATCAACATTCCTTCACGTTCAAAAAGAATTAAACTAACACTCGACACGGACAACTCGTGTAACGCCCTAGTTGTTATTTATTTATTTTCGGTTGATTTTTAATAAGTTTATATGATTTAAATGATTTATGTTGATTTTATGGTGTTGTATATTTTATTACATGATTATTTGATAATTTAATTGAATAGGTGAGAAATAATATTATTTGAAGTTTTTAAGGTTAAAAAGATAGTATGACTTTTTTTTAAATTAGAAATAATATAGAATTATTATTTATTTAGAATTAAGGGGGTTAATGAGAATTAATATTAAGATTTTGTTGTTTCATTGATTTGATGGATTATATATATTTATTATTGATCGTGTATCTCACCCCTTCTGCTGGAATTGCCGCCTTGTGGGCAAGTGCAGGTAACGAAGATTAGTAGAGATGTCGGCTCAAGTGTCTTAGGGCTCTGATGCGTAACGGGATGGGATTATGTTGCTTGTTTTTCTCTTTCCTTACGTAATAATTTTGATTTAATGAAACCTTTGATGAGGCCTGCGTGCCAAGGATTTATTCAGTTGTTTAAAATTAATTCCGCTGCGAAGTTTTGAAGTTAATTATTATTGACTAATTTATTGGAGAGTATTTATTCATCCGTTAATTTTGGAGAATTTATTTGAACGAAAATGTAGCATTCCGTTTTTGGTGAAAAACTCTGATTTAATTTGGTTAATTAATACTGATGGGAGAACGGGGTGTTACAATTGGTATCAGAGCAGGTCGGTCTGTCTAGCCAAGTAGTAGAGTCGAGTCGAGCCTAGTAGAGTTGTGTGACAATTTTGTATTGTCCTTGTTGTCCTGATTTGTTATTGTTGTGTAGAATCTTTGAAGTTGATGTTGTATGTTTTCCGTTGACGGGTATGGATGTAATCCTTGGTATGAACTGGTTGGAATACAACCATGTCCATATAGATTTGTTTTAGAAACACGGTGTACTTTCCTCTGCCGAAGAAGAGAGTGGAGCAAAATTTTTGCCTACTAAGCAGCTGAAGCAGTTAGAATGTGATGGAAACTTGATGTTTTCCTTGTTAGCGTTTTTGTCTGTGGAGAATCAAGCGGTAATTGATAGGTTGCCCGTTGTAAATGAATTTCCAGAGGCTTTTCCTGATGAGATTCCTGATGTGCCGCCAGAAACGGAGGTAGAATTTTCAATCGATCTTGTCCCGGGTACGAAGCCTGTGTCGATGGCTCCTTACCGTATGTCAGCAGCTGAGTTGGCAGAGTTGAAGAAGCAGTTGGAGGACCTGCTTGATAAGAAGTTTGTAAGACCAAGTGTTTCACCTTGGGGAGCGCCGGTGTTGCTGGTTAAGAAGAAAGATGGTAGCATGAGGCTGTGTATAGATTACCGTCAGCTGAATAAAGTGACGATAAAGAATAGGTATCCACTTCCGAGAATTGATGACTTGATGGATCAGCTAGTGGGTGCCCGTGTGTTTAGTAAAATCGATTTGAGGTCAGGTTACCATCAGATCAAGGTAAAGGGTGAAGATATGCAGAAGACGGCGTTCAGAACGCGATATGGTCACTATGAGTATAAGGTGATGCCGTTCGGTGTTACTAATGCACCTGGTGTATTTGTGGAGTATATGAACAGAATTTTCCATGACTTCCTGGATAGATTTGTTGTCGTTTTTATTGATGATATTCTGATTTATTCTAAGACTGAAGAAGAGCATGCAGAACATTTGAAGATTGTTTTGCAGGTGCTGAAAGAAAAGAAGTTGTATGCCAAGTTATCCAAATGTGAGTTCTGGTTAAGTGAAGTAAGTTTTCTTGGCCATATTATTTCTGGTAGTGGTATTGCGGTTGACCCATCGAAAGTTGAAGCGGTGTCGCAATGGGAGACTCCGAGGTCCGTTACAGAGATTAGAAGTTTTCTGGGTTTAGCAGGTTATTACCGTAGATTTATCGAAGGATTTTCGAAGTTGGCACTTCCTCTGACACAGTTGACCTGTAAGGGTAAAGCTTTTGTGTGGGATGCTAGGTGTGAGAATAGTTTCAATGAATTGAAGCAACGGTTGACGACTGCTCCGATTTTGATTTTACCGAAGTCAGATGAACCTTTTGTTGTTTATTGTGATGCGTCCAAATTGGGCTTAGGTGGTGTACTTATGCAAGATGGTAAGGTAGTAGCTTATGCTTCGAGGCAGTTGAGGATACATGAGAAGAACTATCCTACACATGATTTAGAATTGGCTGCTGTAGTTTTTGTGTTAAAAATTTGGAGGCATTCTTTGTACGGTTCCAGATTTGAGGTGTTCAGTGATCATAAGAGTTTGAAATACTTGTTTGATCAGAAGGAGTTGAATATGAGGCAGAGAAGATGGCTCGAGTTGTTGAAGGACTATGATTTTAGTTTGAATTACCATCCGGGTAAAGCTAATGTGGTTGCAGATGCCTTGAGCAGAAAGACGTTGCACATGTCTGCTATGCTGATAAAAGAGTTCGAGTTACTTGAGCAATTTAGAGACTTGAGCTTAGTTTGCGAATTGGCACCTCAGAGCGTGCAGTTGGGTATGTTGAAGATCAATAATGAATTCTTGAATAGTATCAAGGAAGCGCAGGAAGCTGATGTTAAGTTTGTAGACTTGATGGTTGCTTGTAATGAAGCGGAAAATAGTGATTTTCAGGTTGATGATAAAGGTGTGATAAGATTCCGAGGCAGAATTTGTATTCCTGATAATGACGAGTTGAAAAAGTTGATTTTAGAAGAAAGTCACAGGAGTAGCTTGAGTATTCATCCGGGAGCTACAAAGATGTATCACGACTTGAAGAAAATGTTTTGGTGGTCCAGATTGAAACGTGATGTTGCGCAATATGTTTATGCTTGTTTAACTTGTTAGAAATCTAAAGTTGAACATCAGAAGCCTGTGGGATTGTTGACACCGTTGGATGTGCCGGAATGGAAATGGGATAGTATCTCTATGGATTTTGTGACGAGTTTACCAAATACTCAAAGAGGGCATGATGCCATTTGGGTAGTTGTCGATAGGTTAACGAAGTCAGCACATTTTATTCCGATCAATATCAATTATCCAGTAGCTCAGTTGGCGGAGATTAACATTCATAATATTGTAAAGTTGCATGGTTTTCCGTCAAGCATTGTGTCGGATAGAAATCCGAGGTTCACTTCGAGGTTTTGGAAGAGCTTGCAAGAGGCTTTGGGTTCTAAATTGAAGTTGAGTTCGGCTTATCATCCTCAAACAGATGGTCAGTCGGAGAGGACGATTCAGTCGTTGGAAGATTTGTTAAGAGTGTGTGTACTTGAGCAAGGTGGAGCTTGGGATAGTCATCTACCGTTGATTGAGTTCACGTACAACAACAGTTACCATTCGAGTATTGGTATGGCACCATTCGAAGCTTTGTATGGTCGGAGGTGCAGAACCCCTTTGTGTTGGTTTGAGACGGGTGAAAGTGTTGTGTTCGGACCAGAGATTGTTCAGCAGACTACGGAGAAGGTCAAGTTGATAAGAGAACAGATGAAAGCGTCGCAGAGTAGACATAAGAGTTACCACGACAAGCGTAGAAAGGATCTTGAGTTTCAAGAGGGAGACCATGTGTTCCTGAGAGTCACTCCTATGACCGGGGTGGGTCGTGCATTGAAGTCTAAGAAGTTGATTCCGAAGTTTATTGGTCCTTATCAGATATCTGAGAGGATTGGAACGGTGGCATATAGAGTGGGTTTGCCACCACATCTTTCGAATCTGCATGATGTGTTTCATGTGTCGCAGTTGCGGAAGTACGTAGCGGATCCTTCGCATGTTATACCAAGAGATGACGTGCAAGTTAGAGACAACCTTACGGTGGAAACCTTACCGTTGAGAATTGATGATCGCAAGGTGAAGAAGTTGAGAGGCAAAGAGATACATCTAGTGAGAGTAGTCTGGGGTGGAGTAACTGGTTAAAGCTTGACTTGGGAGCTGGAGAGTAAGATGCTAGAGTCTTATCCTGATTTGTTTGCTTGAGGTAATATTTCGAGGACGAAATTCTTTTAAGTGGGGGAGAGTTGTAACGCCCTAGTTGTTGATTATTTTATTTCAGTTGATTTTAATAAGTTTTTATGATTTTAAATAATTATGTTGAATTTTGGTGTGTTATATATTTTATTATATAGTTATTTTCATTATTTAATTAAAATAGGCAAGAATTATAATTATTAGAAGATTGGGGATTAAAATGTTTTATTTAATAATTTAATAGGAGTTAATTAGAATTAAGGAGAAGTTAATAGGTATTAATAAGGGAAGAAAGAGTCAGAACCAGTTTTACGTAGAAACAGTGAGAAAAACAAGAAAAAGGGGGAAAAACCTAGAAGAAGAGAGAAGAAGCAAGAGGAGGGAAGAACGCTGCTTTAATTCAGGAAGATAATCTAAGGTAAGGATGGGATTCCTTTCACTAATAACGTATATAATTCTGAAAATTGTGAATTGAGGTGTTCTTGGTTTTCTAGGTTTTAGAAGTTTTGGGTAATTTCTAAAATGGATGAATTGTGTTGTTGATTGCCTATTTCAGTGTTGTTTTGTTGCCTATGTTGTATACTGAGTCCATAAACATCTATGCTTACACGTTTGGGGTAATTAGGGATCAAAATTGGGTTTTTGGATGATTTAGGGTTAGAGAATTCGAGGATTTACCCTGCCCAGACAACTGTTCGCTTAAGCGAACTTCCCGTCGCTTAAGCGACCATTCAAAGTAGTTGCCCAGAACTTAGTTGAGACTGTTCGCTTGAGCGAGCCTTGAGCGAACTCGTAAGCGAAGTCACCTTTCCTCTCGGCGTTTTGCTCGCTTAAGCGAAGAGGCCTTCGCTTAAGCGAAGAAGGCTTTTATCAGCCGCATTGTGACCTTAGTTCAAACTTAAGGAGGCCTGTCCGGGTATTCCAAAATGCTTAGGTTGAGCTGTATAACCCCTGACTAAGTATTAAACCTTATAGAAACTTCTTGTTGCTTGAAAATGAATGATTTAAGTGAAATTGTGCACTATTTGGTGAATCTTGTTGCAAGGACTTGGTCGTGTCCTATTCAGTTGTAGTCGTACGGTATGTCATAGTTGATTATGCATGCTAGATGTTGATGTTGTTGTTGAGTTGTATGCAGATATACACTATTGAGTCCATTTCATACTCATACATTGTTGAGGGCTCATGCCCTGGAGTGTTTACACTCAATCGTTGAGGGCTTATGCCCTGGAGTGTTTATCACTCAACTGTTGGGGGCTTATGCCCTGGAATGTTATTTCATTCAAACTGTTGGGGGCTTATGCCCTGGAATGCTTAGCATTCAACGCGCGTAGAATGGTACCACATGCATGATGCATTTGTCGTTGTCGATGTCGCATTGTCGTAGTTGTTGTCGTCGGTCATGTCAATGGTGTTCATTGCTGATAATGACATTGTTGTCGTCGTTGTTGTTGTTGTTGTTGTTTAATGTTGTTGAAGATAATTACGTTGCTATTACATATGTGTATATTAATCACATTATATATGAATTGAATAATGCCTGTTGTAAGATGTTGTTGTTTCATTGATTTGATGGATTATATATATTTATTATTGATCGTGTATCTCACCCCTTCTGCTGGAATTGCCGCCTTGTGGGCAAGTGCAGGTAACGAAGATTAGTAGAGATGTCGGCTCAAGTGTCTTAGGGCTCTGATGCGTAACGGGATGGGATTATGTTGCTTGTTTTTCTCTTTCCTTATGTAATAATTTTGATTTAATGAAACCTTTGATGAGGCCTGCGTGCCAAGGATTTATTCAGTTGTTTAAAATTAATTCCGCTGCGAAGTTTTGAAGTTAATTATTATTGACTAATTTATTGGAGAATATTTATTCATCCGTTAATTTTGGAGAATTTATTTGAACGAAAATGTAGCATTCCGTTTTTGGTGAAAAACTCTGATTTAATTTGGTTAATTAATACTGATGGGAGAACGGGGTGTTACAGTCCGGGTACTCCAAAATGCTTAGATTGAGCTGTATAACCCCTAATTAAGTACTAAACCTTATAGAAACTTCTTGTTGCTTGAAAATGAATGATTTAAGTGAAATTGTGCACTATTTGGTGAACCTTGTTGCAAGGACTTGGTCGAGTCCTATTCAGTTGTAGTCGTACGGTATGTTATAGTTGATTATGCATGCTAGATGTTGATGTTGTGTTCGAGTTGTATGCAGGTATACACTATTGAGTCCATTTCATACTCATACCTTGTTGAGGGCTCATGCCCTGAAGTGTTTTCACTCAACCGTTGAGGGCTTATGCCCTGGAGTGTTTATCACTCAATCGTTGAGGGCTTATGCCCTGGAATGTTATTTCATTCAAACCGTTGGGGGCTTATGCCCCGGAATGCTTAGCATTCAACGCGTGTAAAATGGTACCACATGCATAATGCATTTGTCGTTGTCGATGTCGAATTGTCGTAGTCGTTGTCGTCGGTCATGTCGTTGGTGTTCATTGCTGATAATGACATTGTTGTTGTTGTTGTTGTTGCTGTTTAATGTTGTTGAAGATAATTATGTTGCTATTACATATGTGTATATTTATTCACATTACATATGAATTGAATGATGCCTGTTGTAAGACGTTGTTGTTTCATTGATTTGATGGATTATATATATATTTATTATTGATCGTGTATCCCACCCCTTCTGCTGGAATTGCCGCCTTATGGGCAAGTGCAGGTAACGAAGATTAGTAGAGATGTCGGCTCAAGTGTCTTAGGGCTCTGATACGTAACGGGATGGGATTATGTTGCTTGTTTTCTCTTTCCTTACGTAATAATTTTGATTTAATGAAACCCTTGATGAGGCCTGCGTGCCAAGGATTTATTCAGTTGTTTTAAATTAATTCCGCTGCGAAGTTTTGAAGTTAATTATTATTGACTAATTTATTGGAGAATATTTATTCATCCGTTAATTTTGGAGAATTTATTTGAATGAAAATGTAGCATTCCGTTTTTGGTGATAAACTCTGATTTAATTTGTTAATTAATACTGATGGGAGAACGGGGTGTTACAATTGGTATCAGAGCAGGTCGGTCCGTCCGGCCAAGTAGTAGAGTCGAGTCGAGCCTAGTAGAGTTGTGTGACAATTTTGTATTGTCCTTGTTGTCCTGATTTGTTATTGTTGTGTAGAATCTTTGAGGTTGATCTTGTATGTTTCCGTTGACGGGTGTGGATGTAATCCTTGGTATGAACTGGTTGGAATACAACCATGTCCATATATATTGTTTTAGAAACACAGTGTATTTTTCCTTCGCCGAAGAAGAGAGTGGAGCAGAATTTTTATCTACTAAGCAGCTGAAGTAGTTAGAATGTGATGGAAACTTGATGTTTTCTTTGTTGGCGTATTTGTCCGTGGAGAATCAAGCGGTAATTGATAGGCTGTCAGTTGTAAATGAATTTCCAAAGGTTTTCCCTGATGAGATTCCTGATGTGCCGCCAGAAAGAGAAGTAGAATTTTCAATCGATCTTGTTCCGGGTACGAAGCCTGTGTCGATGGCTCCTTACCGTATGTCAGCAGCTGAGTTGGCAGAGTTGAAGAAACAGTTGGAGGATCTACTTGATAAGAAGTTTGTAAGACCAAGTGTTTCACCTTGGGGAGCGCCGGTATTATTGGTTAGGAAGAAGGATGGTAGCATGAGGTTGTGTATAGACTATCGTCAGCTGAATAAAGTGACGATAAAGAATAAGTATCCACTTCCGTGAATTGATGACTTGATGGATCAGTTAGTGGGTGCTCGCGTGTTTAGTAAAATTGATTTGAGATCTGGTTACCATCAGATCAAGGTAAAGGATGAAGATATGCAGAAGACGGTGTTTAGGACGCGCTATGGTCACTATGAATATAAAGTGATGCCTTTCGGTGTTACTAATGCACCTGGTGTGTTCATGGAGTATATGAACAGAATTTTGCATGCTTTCCTGGATAAATTTGTTGTTGTGTTTATTGATGATATTCTGATTTATTCTAAGACTGAAGAAGAGCATGCAGAGCATTTGAAGATTGTTTTGCAGGTGCTGAAAGAAAAGAAGTTGTATGCAAAGTTGTCGAAATGTGAATTCTGGTTAAGTGAAGTAAGTTTTTCTTGGCCATATTATTTCTGGTAGCGGTATTGCTGTTGACCCATCGAAAGTTGAAGCGGTATCACAATGGGAGACTCCTAAGTCAGTTACAGAGATTAGAAGTTTTCTTGGTTTGGCTGGTTATTACCGTAGATTTATTGAAGGATTCTCGAAGTTGGCACTTCCTTTGACGCAGTTGACCTGTAAAGGTAAAGCTTTTGTGTGGGATATTCAGTGTGAGAATAGTTTCAGTGAGTTGAAGCAACGGTTGACGACAGCTCCGATTTTGATTTTACCAAAGCCGGAAGAACCTTTTGTTGTTTATTGTGATGCGTCCAAGTTAGGCTTAGGTGGTGTACTTATGCAAGATGGTAAGGTGGTAGCTTATGCTTCGAGACAGTTGAGAACCCATGAGCGGAATTATCCTACCCACGATTTAGAGTTGGCTGCTGTAGTTTTTGTGTTGAAAATTTGGAGACATTATTTGTACGGTTCCAAATTTGAGGTGTTTAGCGATCATAAAAGTTTGAAATATTTATTTGATCAAAAGGAGTTGAATATGAGACAGAGAAGGTGGCTTGAGTTGTTGAAGGACTATGATTTTAGTTTGAATTATCACCCAGGTAAGGCGAATGTGGTTGCAGATGCTCTGAGCAGGAAGACGTTGCACATGTCTGCCATGATGATAAGGGAATTGGAGTTGCTTGAGCAGTTTAGGGATTTGAGTATAGTTTGTGAGTTGGCACCTCAGAGTGTGCAGTTGGGTATGTTGAAGATCAACAGTGAGTTCTTGAATAGCATCAAAGAGGCGCAAAAAGTTGATATCAAGTTTGTAGACTTGATGGTTGCTAGTGATCAGACTGCAGATGGTGATTTTCAAGTTGATGATCAAGGTGTGTTGAGGTTCCGAGGCAGAATTTGCATTCCGGATAATGATGAGTTGAAAAAGTTGATTTTAGAAGAAAGTCACAGGAGTAGCTTGAGTATTCATCCGGGAGCTACAAAGATGTATCACGACTTGAAGAAAATGTTTTGGTGGTCTGGATTGAAACGTGATGTTGCGCAATTTGTTTATGCTTGTTTAACTTGTCAGAAATCTAAAGTTGAACATCAGAAGCCTGCAGGATTGTTGACACCGTTGGATGTGCCGGAATGGAAATGGGATAATATCTCTATGGATTTTGTGACGAGTTTACCAAATACTCAAAGAGGGCATGATGCCATTTGGGTTATTGTCGATAGGTTGACGAAGTCAGCACATTTTATTCCGATCAATATTAGTTGTTTGCGGAGATTTACATTCATAATATTGTGAAGTTGCATGGTGTTCCGTCAAACATTGTGTCGGATAGAGATCCGAGGTTCACTTCGAGGTTTTTGAAGAGCTTGCAAGAGGCTTTGGGTTCAAGGTTGAAATTGAGTTCGGCTTATCATCCGCAAACAGATGGTCAGTCGGAGAGAACGATTCAGTCGTTAGAGGATTTGTTGAGAGTGTGTGTACTTGAACAAGGTGGAGCTTGGGATAGTCATCTACCGTTAATAGAGTTCACGTACAACAACAGTTACCATTCGAGTATTGGTATGGCACCATTCGAAGCTTTGTATGGTCGGAGGTGCAGAATCCCTTTATGTTGGTTTGAGACTGGTGAAAGTGTTGTGTTGGGACCAGAGATTGTTCAGCAGACTACAGAGAAAGTCAAATTGATAAGAGAACAGATGAAAGCGTCGCAGAGTCGGCAGAAGAGTTACCATGACAAGCGTAGAAAGGAACTTGAATTTCAAGAGGGTGATCATGTGTTCTTGAGAGTCACTCCCATGACAGGTGTAGGTCGTGCGTTGAAGTCTAAGAAGTTGACTCCGAAGTTTATTGGTCCTTATCAGATATCGGAGAGGATTGGGCTAGTGGCATATCGAATAGGTTTGCCACCACATCTTTCAAATCTGCATGATGTGTTTCATGTGTCGCAGTTGCGGAAGTACATAGCGGATCCTTCGCATGTTATACCAAGAGATGACGTGCAAGTTAGAGACAACCTTACGGTGGAGACTTTACCGTTGAGGATTGATGATCGTAAGGTGAAGAAGTTGAGAGGCAAGGAGATACCTCTGGTGAGAGTAGTCTGGGGTGGAGTAACTGGTGAAAGCTTGACTTGGGAGTTGGAAAGTATGATGCAGGAGTCATATCCTGAGTTGTTTGCTTGAGGTAATATTTTGAGGACGAAATTCTTTAAGTTGGGGAGAGTTGTAACGCCCTAGTTGTTATTTATTTATTTTCGGTTGATTTTTAATAAGTTTATATGATTTAAATGATTTATGTTGATTTTATGGTGTTGATTTTATGACTTTTTTTAAATTAGAAATAATATAGAATTATTATTTATTTAGAATTAAGGGGGTTAATGAGAATTAATAGTAATAAAAGGGGGTTTAATGAAATAGGAGAGGTTTTGGTTTTAGTAAAAAGAAAGAAAAGTCAGAACAAACATTTTAAACGTACAATTAAAAAAATGAAAGAGAGAGTTTTGAGAGAAAGAGGAGAAAAATCAAGAGGCTAGGAGAAGAGCTAGGAAGGGATCAAAATTTGCTGTAGGCTTTCAATCTTGCTGAATTAAGGTAAGGGTGGGATTCCTTTCACTAATACTGTATATAATTCTGAAAATTTGTGAATTGAGGTGTTCTTGGTTTTCTAGGTTTTAGAAGTTTTGTGTAATTTCTAAAATGGATGAATTGTGTTGTTGATTGCCTATTTCAGTGTTGTTTTGTTGCCTATGTTGTATACTGAACCCATAAACATCTGTGCTTACACGTTTTGGGTAATTAGGGATCAAAATTGGGTTTTTGGATGATTTAGGGTTAGAGAATTCGAGGATTTACCCTGCCCAGACAACCGTTCGCTTAAGCGAACTTCCCGTCGCTTAAGCGACCATTCAACGTAGTTGCCCAGAACTTAGTTGAGGCTGTTCGCTTGAGCGAGCCTTGAGCGAACTCGTAAGCGAAGTCACCCTCCCTCTCGGCGTTTTGCTCGCTTAAGCGAAGAGGCCCTCGCTTAAGCGAAGAAGGCTTTTAACAGCCGCATTGTGACCTTGGTTCAAACTTAAGGAGGCCTGTCCGGGTACTCCAAAATGCTTAGGTTAAGCTGTATAACCCCTGATTAAGTACTAAACCTTATAGAAACTTCTTGTTGCTTGAAAATGAATGATTTAAGTGAAATTGTGCACTATTTGGTGAACCTTGTTGCAAGGACTTGGTCGAGTCCTATCCAGTTGTAGTCGTACGGTATGTCATAGTTGATTATGCATGCTAGATGTTGATGTTGTTGTCGAGTTGTATGCAGGTATACATTATTGAGTCCATTTCATACTCATACCTTGTTGAGGGCTCATGCCCTGGAGTGTTTTCACTCAACCGTTGAGGGCTTATGCCCTGGAGTGTTTATCACTCAATCGTTGAGGGCTTATGCCCTGGAATGTTATTTCATTCAAACCGTTGGGGGCTTATGCCCCGGAATGCTTAGCATTCAACGCGCGTAAAATGGTACCACATGCATAATGCATTTGTCGTTGTCGATGTCGCATTGTCGTAGTCGTTGTCCTCGGTCATGTCGTTGGTGTTCATTGCTGATAATGACATTGTTGTTGTTGTTGTTGTTTAATGTTGTTGAAGATAATTATGTTGCTATTACATATGTGTATATTTATTCACATTACATATGAATTGAATGATGCCTGTTGTAAGACGTTGTTGTTTCATTGATTTGATGGATTATCTATATATTTATTATTGATCGTGTATCTCACCCCTTCTGCTGGAATTGCCGCCTTGTGGGCAAGTGCAGGTAACGAAGATTAGTAGAGATGTCGGCTCAAGTGTCTTAGGGCTCTGATACGTAACGGGATGGGATTATGTTGCTTGTTTTCTCTTTCCTTACGTAATAATTTTGATTTAATGAAACCCTTGATGAGGCCTGCGTGCCAAGGATTTATTCAGTTGTTTTAAATTAATTCCGCTGCGAAGTTTTGAAGTTAATTATTATTAACTAATTTATTGGAGAATATTTATTCATCCGTTAATTTTGGAGAATTTATTTGAATGAAAATGTAGCATTCCGTTTTTGGTGATAAACTCTGATTTAATTTGTTAATTAATACTGATGGGAGAACGGGGTGTTACAACGCGATCTACTTGGCCGGACGGACCAACCTGCTCTGATACCAATATGTAACACCCCGTTTTCCCAAATTAAAAATTTCATAAATGAATCAGAGTATCATATAAAACGGAATGCTACATTTCTTTAAATTCAAAAAAGGGAATAAATAAACATTTATTCTAGTCAAAAATGTTCTAACATCGCAGCGGATCGAATTCAATGTTAACAAATCGTTTTGGCACGCAGGCCTCATAAATACGTCTCAACATAAATCAACTGAAAACTTAAATCATAATCAAATACGTAAGGAATAGAAAATAAACATAAATGTCCCTATCCCGTTACGTATCAGAGCACCTAAGGACACAGTGAGGGTAGCCACTCACAACAGCAACAGCAACTAAAGCTTAATCACCTGCACTTGCCCACAAGGCGGCAATTCCAACAGAAGGGGTGAGATTCTCATAACAAAAACATTAAACATATAATCCAACAATTACATTTAACAGCATAACTTCATCATCATATATCATAACAATAGTCAAGTAACATCTTAAACAACATCATAATTCAACATCATAGTTCAACTTAATAGTTTGACTTGACAATGCAACTTCGACTCAACTTATGCAACTTAGACATCTTAATCATGCATGTGGTACCATATTGAGTATAAATATACTCCTAGGGCATAAGCCCTCGTCGCTATTGAGCATAAAAATACTCCTAGAGCATAAGCTCTCGTCGCTATTTGAGCAAAAGCTCCTAGGGCATGAGCCCTCGTCTCTGGATGAATATGCATGGACTCAACTTCATAAATCTTGGACATTTGAAATGAACTCCAATAATTTGGACTATAACATCATAAATCTTATAACGACACATGCAGCTTTTTAATTATTAACAAATCATGGCAGCATGGCAGCTATCAACATCACAACCATAGTACAATCGTAAACATTCACATACATCATCTCTTATAATTCAAAGAAAGCATATACAAATGTATAGGTCACTATAACAACTCAAGCATCGGTTAACAGCTCAACAGGTCGTCTTAATATTTCAGTATTTAATTCTAATCCATGGGTAATCTCATAATCAATTGTGCGGCAAGAGTCGCATTATTCTAAAAGGTAGTCTGATACAGAACTACTCGCTATGGCGAGTGGGATCTCTCGCCTCGCGAACCATTACAGGGGTAACTCGCTACGGCGAGTGGAACTGCTCGCCTCGCGTACTATCAAGGGTGACTCGCTATGGCGAGTGGAACTGCTCGCCTGGCGAGCTCCTGGTGTTACTCGCTATGGCGAGTAGGTTGCTCGCGTCACGAACCTTCTGGGGGTTGCTCGCTATGGCGAGCTGTTCATTTCGCCTCGCGAGCTGATGAATACTCGCCGTGGCGAGCTAGCTGCTCGCTGTGGCGAGCGACGACAGAACAGTTACGGGGTTACGAGGGTTTTCACCCAAAACCCCAAATTTCATCCTAATCCTTCAGATTTTCGACCATAATGATGTTTAAGGGTCATCCTATGATCTGTAAACAGTTTTCTACAACATTGGTACAGTTTTTCATCATCTAAACCTCAATTCTTCACTTTTGACCTAACTCTCAAATCCCTAATTCTCATGAATTAGACCTAGAATCTGTTAACTATAATCATCAGTTACATGTTCTAATGAAATTCCAATGATAGGCTCACCCTTACCTTAAGAAAATCGAGCAGCAGCCTCTCCGGTTCTTCTCTTCTGTTTTCTCCCAAAGCTCTGAATTGTACGTTCTGTACAATTCTAAACCTATTTCCCCCTTTTAAACCTCTATTTGTTTTATTTTATCTTATTTCCCCACAACCATATCTAATTCTAAAACAAACCCACGACTTATCATTTGTTTTATTTTCAAATCTTATTTTATTAAACAATAAAATAAGTCTCAACCTTCATAAAATCACATAACTCATATAAATCACATAATATTTCAAATATCACTTAAATTCACACAAAATCATATAAATATTACCTATACTATATAAAATAATTTAAATAATTAAAACGGGCGTTACATATGGCACCATTTGAAGCTTTGTATGGTTGGAGGTGTAGAACTCCGTTGTGTTGGTTTGAATCGGGAGAAAGTATAGTGTTGGGACCGGAACTAGTCCAGCAGACTACAGAGAAAGTTAAGTTGATAAGAGAGCAGATGAAAGTGTCGCAGAGTCGGCAAAAGAGTTACCATGACAAGCGTAGAAAGGAACTTGAATTTCAAGAGGGTGATCATGTGTTCTTGAGAGTCACTCCAATGACAGGTGTAGGTCGTGCGTTGAAGTCTAAGAAAATGACTCCGAAGTTTATTGGTCCTTATCAGATATCGGAGAGGATTGGGCCAGTGGCATATCGAATAGGTTTGCCACCACACCTTTCGAATCTGCATGAGGTGTTTCATGTGTCGCAGTTGCGGAAGTACGTAGCGGATCCTTCGCATGTTATACCAAGGGATGACGTGCAGGTTAGAGACAACCTTATGGTGGAGACTTTACCGTTGAGAATTGATGATCGTAAGGTGAAAAAGTTGAGAGGCAAAGAGATACCTCTGGTGAGAGTTGTCAAAAATGTCGAGAGCACCCACTTTTGCTCGCCTTGAGCTCGCCCCCAACTCGCCATAGCGAGTAGCTCATTTTCCTGAACTCGCCACGGCGAGTAAAGTAGCTCGCCATGGCGAGTAGTACTGTAGCATGCCTATTTGTTGAATTTTATTGTGAGACTTTGTTGTACCCTTCTGTTGTGCCCTGTCGAATTAAGTTAGAGTCTTATGTCATAGTTGATTATGCATACTGTAGTTGTAGTTGCTGTTGTCGAGTTGTATGCAGATATACATTAGTGAGTCCATTCATACTCATACTTTGTTGAGGGCTCATGCCCTACAGTGTTTTCACTCAACCGTTGAGGGCTTATGCCCTGGAGTGTTTATCACTCAATTGTTGAGGGCTTATGCCCTGGAATGTTATTCCATTCAAACAGTTGGGGGCTCATTCCCCGGAATGCTTAGCATTCAACGCGCGTAAAAATGGTACCACATGCACTTGCATTAGTCGGATTGTTGTCGTCGTTGTTGTCGTTGCAGTTGTTGTCGTTGTCGTTGTTGTTGGTTGAGTCGTCGGTGTCGTAGTTGATGATGTTGTTGAATCGTTTAAATTATAAACTGACAGTTGATTATCATTATATTGTTGTTGTTGAATTTAATTTATGAATTATAATATTTATTGTTGTTTGTGAATCTCACCTCTTCTGTTGGAATTGCCGCCTTGTGGGCAAGTGCAGGTAACGAAGTTTAGTAGAGATGTCAGCTCAAATGTCTTAGGGCTCTGATACGTAACGGGATGGGGATTTGTTACTTGTTTTCTCTTTCCTTACGTATTACTTATGAATTATGAGATTTTGATGAGGCCTGCGTGCCAATGACTTATTTTGTTGTTTGAAATTAATTCCGCTGCGAAGTTTGAAGGTTAATTTTTATTGATTACTTTTATGGAGAATAAATAGTTATTTATTCATTTGAAGATTTTATTTGAAAGAAAATGTAGCATTCCGTTTTGGTGAAAAACTCTGATTTAATTTGTTAATTATTAATGTTGGGAAAACGGGGTGTTACATGTGGCATTGAAAATAAAACACACCAATCTCCTAAGTCTAGCATAGGTGTCCCAGTCTCTGGATTTTGTACCAATGCCTCGGCCAAAGTTTTCATTGTTCTATCTATATGTTTTTTTATATCTCAACTCTTTTTTCTTGGACTTTTCTTGAGACTTCTTAAGATGTTTAGTAGCTTTTTTTCTACCTTTTTTAATCTTCTGTAGTAATGTTTTCTTTTCTTGAATCTGATTCAACATTTAGCTTCTGGAGGAATATCCATCTTGTTCCAACAAGGAAAATATATGCAAGGATTCCTAGAAATCAGAATTGTTAGATGGATATTTATACTAAAAAACCTATACATAATACAAATATGAATATAAAACATAATCAACATAATCTATGATTGGCCATGAGAGTTTTTTGATACATAGGGTTCTGAATACTTAAGAGAAATTAAAGAAAAAAAAAAACAAAAGATGACAATACTCATGACTCAATGTCTTAATGAGGGAAAGGTTGTGGCAAACAATATGTCGACAAATGATTTGAGTTATCTTTTTTGGCTGATTGACCATAACTTGAATGATGCTGGTAGACGTTTGGAAGTGTTTGGATGTCAAAGTCAAATTCAAAACCAAGTTCAACTCAAAATGGGGGCAACAATACCACCACCAACTCTAGCAGCATCTAGGAGTGAAGAAATGGCAATTATGCAAACTCAATTATTGATGGACTCAGTGGTGGCTGGTAATGTCAAAGACACAGTGCCATTTGGTGAGGTCAATTCTGGAGTTTGGCCTGAATCATTACCTTAAAGGAAATCATGTATTTGTTTTGTATTCATTTCTCAATTTAGTCCTAATTTTTTATTTTATGGTGAATTACTTTTTAAACAATTTTTAGGCGTGTTTGAAGATATACAATTGTAATTCATTACTATGTAATCATTGCATGTTTATTTCCTATCCGTTGTTTAGGCTCCGGGTGTTTATTTCTTATTGCTTAGATTCTATGTACAAGTTTACTTGCATAACAATCCTATTGGTGTGTAGCTTTCAATACTTTGGTCGTAATCACTAATTTTAGCTACTAACATAACTTGTTAATAACTATCATTTATTGACTGAATCATCTTATATTATGCAGCCCATGCAAAAAAAAAAAAATCTTTTGTGCCAGAGAAAAAATATTCTTTGTTGGATAGTTAAATATAAGTTATTTTTAGATTTAGTCACACAGAAATACATGTTTATAAGTAAGAAAATTGAATGTTACTTCTTACTTGGAGAGACTATCAAGGAAACTCCTAATAAAACAAATGACACTAATATAGGAGACTCGAGACTAGAGATTGGCAAGGGTTCTTTCACAACAAAGCTAAAGATAAAAAAACAAAAGGTATGAACAACATCTAATTAATCTAATAAAAAACATTATCAAAATCCACACTCTCTTTGCCAATTTTTTTTAATAAAATAAAATATTTGGCTCAGAATTTCGTTTTGTGAAAAGTTTTCAAAAGAGAAATACTTACTCTGATTTCAAATTAAAGACGATCGTGAATATATTTATTACAAGGCTTGAGTTGTTTAAAAAAAGAGACACAATTTTTGTTGTTAACAGTCGGGGCATTAAAGGCCTTTAGTCTTATTTTCAACCAAAACAAAATAAAAATACAAAATTTTAATAAAAGTAATTATGATTAAGATCATGTGTTTGAAAGGTTATGATTGATAGAGAAAACAAAATATAATTTCATTGATTTGGTATATGCATTAAATTATTATTATATCTGAAAATTGGGTTCTAAAGATTATCAATCAAATAATCAAGCACTTATAATTTTTCTGGTCAAAAAATAAAAGCACTTTAAATTTTTTATTAATAAACTCCCCGCAATTTGTTTATTAATATACTATAAATATATATAACCATACCAAATTATTATTTACACCATTTTCTTTATTTGAAGAATTCTTATTTATACCATATTATACTATTAATATATGATATTTAAAACTAACGGATCCTTTTAAAAAGATAAATAACTAATGGTAAAATGAAATCCTCTTGGAATATATTTATGTGAAAGAATCTATAGAGAGAAGAGGTGTGATACATCCGTTCTAAAACAATAAGATTTTTGATACATAAGAAAATATCATACCAACTGTGTCATTTAAATTATTTACAAATTCTAAATTTATAAATTGAATGCCATAAATTCAGTTGCTTTTTTACATCCTACTTGGATGGTATGTCAATAATGTTATATTTTATAGCTCAAATGCCAGATGGAAATTAGTCAGCATACACCAAATATCATCTAGAAATCAAACCATGCATATCAAATTGGTCTATATAAAAAAAAAATAAACGAGACATTATTCACAACAAGAAATACCACAACAATCAACTTTATTTTTCCAATTTTCTTTGTCCTTTACCCTTGTCACAACTATGGCTAAAAGTAAGGTTAAACTTTGCTTCATTGTCACTGATGCTGATAGGGAAGCAACATACAAGAAAAGGAAGAAGGGTCTATTCAAAAAGGTTGTTGAGCTTAGCACCCTATGTGGTGTTGAGGCTTGTTCTATAGTGTACGGCCCTTGTGAGAGTTCTGCATTTCTTTGATTATGTTTTGTATTCATATTTGTATTATGTATATATTTTTGAGTATAAATGTCCATCTAACAATTCTGATTTCTAGGACTCCGTGAATATATTTTCCTTGTGGGAACAAGATGGATATTCTTCCAGAAGGTAAATGTTGATTCAGATTGGAGAAAAGAAAACATTACTACCAAAGATTGAAAAAGGTTGAAAAAAGCTACTTAACATCTGAAGAAGTCTCAAGAAAAGTTCAAGAAAAAAGAGTTGAGATATAAAAAACATATAGATACAACAATGAAGCCTTTGGC
The DNA here is from genome assembly GCA_946800305.1 of Medicago arabica. Classification (NCBI taxonomy): domain Eukaryota; kingdom Viridiplantae; phylum Streptophyta; class Magnoliopsida; order Fabales; family Fabaceae; genus Medicago; species Medicago arabica. The sequence goes on from OX326964.1 coordinate 14,017,723, forward strand.
CGAGGCATTGGTTCAAAATCCAAAGATTGGGACACCGATGCTAGACTTAAGAGATTGATGTGTTTTATTTTCTATGCTTTTGTTCATTGAGCTTAGAACTTTGGTGGTTTGTGGGATGGAAAAAAAAAACACACCAATCTCCTTAGTCTAGCATAGGTGTCCCAATCTCTAGATTTTGTACCAATGCCTCGGCCAAAGGCTTCATTGTTGTATCTATATGGTTTTAATATCTAAACTCTTTTTTCTTGGACTTTTCTTGAGACTCCTTCAGATGTTTAGTAGCTTTTTTGTTCCCACGAGGAAAACATATGCAAGGATTCCTAGAAATCAGAATTGTTAGATGGATATTTATACTAAAAAACCTATACATAATACAAATATGAATATACGACATAATCAACATAATCTATGATTGGCCATGAGAGTTTTTTGATACATAGGGTTCTGAAGACTGAAGAGAAATTGAAGAAAAAAACAAAACAAAAGATGACAATACTCAAGACTCAATGTCTCAATGACTGAAAGGTTGTGGCAGACAATATGTCGACAAATTATTTGAGTTATCTTTTTTGGCTGATTGACCATAACTTGAAGGATGTTGGTAGACGTTTGGAAGTGTTTGGATGTCAAAGTCAAATTCAAAACCAAGTTCAACTCAAAATGGGGGCAACAATATCACCACCAACTCTAGCAGCATCTAGGAGTGAATAAATGGCAATTATGCAAACTCAATTATTGATCGACTCATTGGTGGCTGGTAATGTGCAAGACACGGTGCCATTTGGTGAGGTCAATCTGGAGTTTGGCCAGAATTATTACCTTGAAGGAAATGATGTATTTGTTTTGTATTCATTTCTCAATTTAGTCCTAATTTTTTATTTTATGGTGAATTACTTTTTAAACAATTTTTAGGTGTGTTTGAAGATATACAATTGTAATTCATTACTGTGTAATCTTCGCATGTTTATTTCCTATCTGTTGTTTAGGCTCCAGGTGTTTATTTCTTATTGCTTAGATTCTATGTACAGGTTTACTTGCATAAAAATCCTATTGGTGTGTAGCTTTCAATACTTTGGTCGTAATCACTAATTTTAGCTGCTAACATAACTTGTTAATAACTAACATTTATTGAGTGAACCATCTCATATTATGCAGCCCATGCAACAAAAAAAAAATCTTTTGTGCTAGAGAAAAATATTCTTTGTTGGATAGTTAAATATAAGTTATTTTTAGATTTACTCACACAGATATACATTATAAGTTATCAAATTGAATGTCACTTCTTACTTGGAGAGACTATCATGTTATAAAAGTAAAAAGGAAGGGTTGTGGAAATTGAGTGTATTCTTTTAGATAATGGATATTGGATATGATATATTCATAGTCAAATTTGATAATGTAGTTGATTGTAGTACAAGTTTATTCATGGTCAAGTTTTATAATACTTTACTTACAAGGAAACTCCTAAACACAATTTAAAAAAAATGACACTAATATAGGAGACTCGAGACCAGAGATTGGCAAGGGTTCTTTCACAACTAAATTAAAGATAAAAAAAACAAAAGTTATGAATAACATCTAATTAATCTATTAAAAAACATTATCAAAACCTATACTAGGAGCCAATCCACACTCTCTTTGCCAAAATTTTTTAATAAAATATAATATTGGGCTCAGAATTTCGTTTTGTGAAAAGTTTTCAAAAGAAAAATACTTACTCTGATTTCAAATTAAAGACGATCGTGAATTTATTTATTACAAGGCTTGAGTTGTTTAAAAAAAGAGACACAATTTTTGTTGTTAACAGTTGGGGCATTAAAGGCCTTTGATCCTATTTTCAACCAAAACAAAATAAAATTACAAAATTTTAATAAAAGTAATTATGATTAAGATCATGTGCTTGAAAGGTTATGATTGATAGAGAAAACAAAATAAAATTTCATTGATTTTGTATATGCATTAAATTATTATTATATCTGAAAATTGGGTTCTAAAGATTATCAATCAAATAATCAAGCACTTATAATTTTTCTGGTCAAAAAATAAAAGCACTTTAAATTTTTTATTAATAAACTCCCCACAATTTTTTTATTAATATACTATAAATATATATAACCATAACAAATTATTATTTACACCATTTTCTTTATTTGAAGAATTCTTATTTATACCATATTATACTATTAATATATGATATTTAAAACTAACGGATCCTTTTAAAAAGATAAATAACTAATGGTAAAGTGAAATCCTCTTGGAATATATTTATGTGAAAGAATCTATAGAGAGAAGAGGTGTGATACATCCGTTCTAAAACAATAAGATTTTAGATACATAAGAAAATATCATACCAGCTGTGTCATTTAAATTATTTACAAATTCTAAATTTATAAATTGAATGCCATAAATTCAATTGCTTTTTTACATCCTACTTGGATGGTATTTCAATAATGTTATATTTTATAGCTCAAATGCCAGCTGGAAATTAGTCAGCATACACCAAATATCATCTAGAAATCAAACCATGCATATCAAATTGGTCTATATAAACAAAAATAAACGAGACATTATTCACAACAAGAAATACCACAACAATCAACTTTATTTTTTCAATTTTCTTTGTCCTTTACCCTTGTCACAACCATGGCTAAAAGTAAGGTTAAACTTTCCTTCATTGTCACTGATGTGATAGGGAAGCAACATACAAGAACAGGAAGAAGGGTCTATTCAAAAAGGTTGTAAAGTCTTCCTACTTAAGGCATCTGCAACAACATTAGCTTTACCCGGATGATAATTCAAACCAAAGTCATAATCCTTCAATAACTCAAGCCACCTTCGCTGTCTCATATTCAACTCCTTCTGATCAAACAAATACTTCAAACTCTTATGATCACTGAACACTTCAAATCTCGAACCATACAAGTAATGTCTCCAAATCTTAAGCACAAATACCACTGCAGCTAATTCAAGATCGTGAGTAGGGTAATTTCGTTCATGGATTCTCAACTGTCTTGATGCATAAGCAACCACTTTACCATCTTGCATAAGCACACCACCTAAACCCAACTTGGACGCATCACAATACACCACAAAAGGTTCATCGGACTTAGGCAAAATCAAAACTGGAGCCGTCGTCAGACGCTTCTTCAATTCATTAAAACTATTCTCACAATGAACATCCCACACAAATGCTTTACCTTTGCAGGTCAACTGCGTTAACGGAAGTGCCAACTTCGAAAATCCTTCTATAAATCTTCTGTAGTACCCAGCTAATCCCAAAAAGCTTCTAATCTCTGTAACTGACTTAGGAGTCTCCCATTGCGATACTGCTTCAACTTTAGACGGATCAACCGCAATACCATTACCAGAAATAACATGGCCAAGAAAACTCACCTCATTCAACCAAAATTCACACTTTGACAATTTAGCATAAAGTTTCTTCTCCTTCAGCACTTGCAAGACTATCTTCAAATGTTCAGCATGCTCTTCTTCAGACCTGGAGTAAATCAAAATATCATCGATGAACACTGTTGGAACAAAGGTGTTCAGCAATACCACATTTTGAGTTTTGATGATAACAAGGTATTAAAAAGTTGTCAATTGGATATTGCTAATATTTGTTTAAGTATGAAGGATATCAATTAAGATTTGTATCTTAGAAAGTATTCTGTTTTGAACAATGTTAAAGAGCAATAAATCCAGAGAAGCTTGTTGCTTGTGAATCTGTATCGAAGAGAGTCTGAAGACTGTATCGAAGAGAGTCTGAAGACTGTATCGAAGAGAGTCTGAAGACTGTACCGAAGAGAGTCTGAAGACTGTATCAGAGTCTGAAGACCATCAGAATCTGAGAACCAACAGAGTCTGAAGATTATCAGAAGCATAGTGCTACAGTGAGTCTGAAGCCACAAATTTGATGATCTGCTAACAGTGATCTCTACTGCATTGCTATGCACAAAGAAACTCTAATGGAGTAATGGCTAGCTTCTAAGTCAACTTGAGCGTGGGAAGCACAAAGACAAAGATTGCAGGTCAGTACAGAGTACGTTGTACGAACTCTGTTTCCACTACTCCACTACCTCGTACAGTTTAGCAACTGTGTCTACCGGTATTAATCCTCAAAGGGAATGGAATTCAAATGATGCTATTGAAAGGACTATTACCAAATCAAGCAACAGATCAACAGTCATTGATCAAGCTTCAGAAATCATCCTGATGCGCTGGATGACTCAACGTCTCTTTCCTACACCTATATAAAGGATAGAAGACTTGAAGAATTGCTGGACTCTACAACTTAGAAAAACTGCATTGCGCTGCTTTCGTATTCAACTGAGTCTTAACAAAAGCACATCATTAACTTAGATTCTTACAAACTGAGTATTCTAGAATTTCTAAGTTTCACAGAAAAACAGAGTCTGTCTTTTGTGTAAAACAGAGTCTGTCTTTGTTGTAATTGAAACACATTTTGATTGTTATCAAGTGTTTCAACTGTATTCAATTTTCTGTAATTGTGTAAAAGTCTCTTGCTTTTGTGCTTGAGCAAAGGAAGTCTCTTGGCTGCGTCCTTGAGCAAAGGAAGTCTCTTAGATGTGTCTTTGAGCAAGGAAGTCTCTCCCCTGTGTGCTTGAGCAAGGAAGTCTCATACTGTGTGTTTGAGCAACTTGTAATTTGATATTACATTTTAGTGAACTCTCCTTGGAAAACCAACTTCTATAGTTATGTCATGGGTCTTGATGAAGAACTCTGGGACATACTTGAAGATGGTGTTGGTGACTTACAACTTGATGACGAAGGTGCTGCCATTGACCGCAAACTTCACACTACTGCTCAAAAGAAAATCTATAAGAAACATCATATCATCAGAGGGGCTCTTGTCACTGCTATTCCTAAAACGGAATACATGAAGATGAGTGACAAATCTACTGCTAGAGCCATGTTTGCTTCTCTCTGTGCTAACTACGAAGGAAGCAAAAAGGTCAGGGAAGCTAAAGCTCTTCTATTAGTTCATCAATATGAACTATTTAAGATGAAAGAGGATGAAAGTATTGAGCAGATGTACTCAAGATTTCAAACTCTAGTATCTGGTCTTCAGATACTGAAGAAGAGTTACATAGCTTCTGATCATGTTAGCAAGATTTTAAGGAGCTTACCCTCTAGATGGAGACCAAAGGTCACTGCAATTGAGGAGGCTAAAGATTTAAACACTTTAAGTGTTGAAGATCTTGTAAGCTCACTCAAGGTTCATGAGTTAAGTCTCAATGAACATGATTCTGCAAGAAAATCCAAAACCATTGCCTTAAAATAAAAAAAAAGGTCTTCAAAGGCTCTCAAGGTTGAAGAGTCTGAAAATGAGTCTTCAGCTTCTGAAAGCTCAGAGGAGGATCCTGATGTAGCAAAGGAAATGGCTATGCTTTCAAGCAGAATGCAGTACCTTGCTAAGAAGAACAAGAGATTTCTGAGCAAGAGCAGTGGGAAGGGGTTCAAAAAGGAGGATCAGAAAGGTTGCTTCAACTGCAAGAAAACTGGACATTTTATTGCTGAGTGTCCTGAACTGCAGAAGGAGAAACCCAAGTCAAAGAGGTCAACCTTCAAGTCAAGCAAGTTTAAGAAGCAGATCAAGAAAAGTCTGATGGCCACCTGGGAAGATCTTGATAATGAGTCAGGGTCTGAGGATGATGATGCTGATGGTGAAGCAAATGTAGCTGTTAGACTAATGGCTACAACCGAATCTGTTAAAGAGACACCTGAGGCAGAATCAGATGCAGACTCTGAGAATGAAACAGAGGTATATTCCGAACTCACAAGATCTGAACTTATAGAATCTGTCAATGAGCTTCTTGGTCATTTTAAAGCTAAGACCACTGAGTTGAAGAAAGTCAAACAACAGCTTGATAAGCTGTCAAAAAGACATAATTCAACTTTGTTGAAATTAGAAGATTTAAAGGAAGAAAATATCTCTTTATTGATCAAGAAGTGTAGCTGTAAATACTTAAGTGAGCAAGATGTTGCTCTGCAAGAATTTATTGCTACTGGAATTGACAGATCAAGGGTTGCATCCATGATCTATAGCACGTATCAGAACAGAGGACAAGGTCTTGGATTCATTGGAGGAAACTCAAATGAAATGACTCTGAAACCTGGTTCTGATGGAGCCAGAAAGGCATTGGAAAAGCACTTTGTAAGAGAGTCTGATGAAGTCAACACAGTGACTCATTCAGAACCTACAACCTCTACTTCTAAGGTTCTGACTAAGTCAAAATCTCAGAATGTTAAGGTAAAGGGTCTGAAAAACTTTGAACCCAAAGCTTTAAAGTCTCAGACTCTGAAACATTCAAAGTCTGATAAACAGACTCTAAAAAAGCCAGAGTCTGAAAAACCAAAGCCTAAGTTTCAAAGAAGAGAAATTGTGAAAGGTAAGTCGAAACCTAAACCAAACGGTTCTAAACCCAAGGTATGGGAGAAAACATTGCCAATGACTTCAAGACGTAACTTACAAAAGGAGTTCAATGGTTCTAAGACTAACCAAAAAGGACCCATAAGAATATGGGTACCTAAGTCTGATATTATTGATGCTGCAGGTATGTCTAAAAGGACTAAAAAAGCACAAGGCTTGGTACCTAGACAGTGGTTGCTCGCGTCACATGACGGGAGAAAGGTCTATGTTTCTAACCCTAACCATGAAAGAGGGAGGAACTGTGGGATTTGAAGGAAACCAGACTGGCAAAATCATTGGTACTGGAACCATTGGTAACTCTCTGATCTCAATCAGTAATGTGTGGTTCGTTGATGGACTTAGACATAACTTACTAAGCATAAGTCAATTATGTGACAGTGGTTATGATGTATTGTTTAATAAGAACAACTGCACAGTGGTTAACAAGGATGACCAGTCCATAGTCTTCAAGGGAAAACGAAGAAACAATGTATACAAGATAAAATTCTCAGAATTGACTGATCAGAAGGTAATGTGCCTTCTGACAATGAGTGATAAGAAGTGGATGTGGCATAGACGTTTGGGACATGCTAACTGGAGATTAATCTCTAAGATTAGCAAGTTACAACTTGTCAAAGGCCTACCAGACATTGACTATCACTCAGATGCTCTTTGCGGAGCATGTCAGAAAGGGAAAATTGTCAAGAGTCCCTTCAAGCCAAAAGAAATTGTTTCAACTTCCAGACCCTTGGAGTTACTTCATATTGACTTATTTGGACCAGTTAACACTGCATCCTTATATGGAAGTAAATATGGACTAGTTATTGTTGATGACTACAGCAGATGGTGTTGGGTTAAATTTCTGAAAACGAAAGATGATTCATATTCTGTGTTTAGTAAATTCTGCATCCAAATTCAATCAGAGAAGGAAATGAATATCTTGAAAGTCAGAAGTGATCATGGAGGAGAATTTGAAAATGAACCGTTTGAGGTTTTCTGTGAAAAACATGGAATTATTCATGAATTCTTTGCACCTAGAACTCCACAACAAAATGGAGTTGTAGAGAGAAAAAACAGAACCTTACAAGAGATGGCTAGAACCATGATCCATGAGAACAATCTGGCTAAGCATTTTTGGGCAGAAGCAGTAAACACAGCTTGTTATGTTCAGAACAGAATCTATATTAGACCTCTGTTGAACAAAACAGCTTATGAACTCTTTAAAGGAAGAAAACCCAACATATCTTATTTTCATCAGTTCGGATGTACATGTTATGTCCTGAACAACAAAGTCTACCTAAAGAAATTTGATGCCAAAGCTCAAAAGGTAATCTTTTTAGGTTACTCTGAACGCTCTAAGGCATACAGGCTGTATAATTCAGAAACACAATGTGTGGAAGAATCTATGCATGTAAGATTCGATGACAAAGAGCCTGGAAGTGAAACTCCAGTGCAAGAACATCATTGGAACCAAGTGGGTGTTCAGAAATAAGCTTAGTGAACAAGGAGAAGTAATCAGAAACAAGGCCAGACTTGTTGCGCAGGGCTACAGTCAGCAAGAAGGCATTGATTACACAGAAACTTTTGCTCCAGTTGCAAGATTGGAAGCAATTAGGTTACTTCTTTTCTATGCAGTTAATCACAACATAACTTTGTATCAAATGGACGTTAAGAGTGCATTTCTTAATGGTGTCATTTCTGAAGAAGTATATGTCAAACAACCTCCTGGCTTTGAAGATTTAAAGCATCCAGAGCATGTTTATAAATTAAAGAAATCACTCTATGGCTTGAAACAAGCTCCCAGAGCTTGGTATGAAAGACTGAGTAATTTCTTGATTCAAAACAACTTTGAACGAGGACAAGACTGAGTAATGTATGTCCTTTCTTCCCACATCGGAAGCATTTCTTCTCATCACGGTGGCAAGCATTACTCTTGTGGCCTTTCTCACCACACTTGTAGTAGACAATCTCAGCAGGAGTCTCATTCTTCTTGGGCCTCCTCTCATCATTTACCCGTTGTTTCCCTTTATCAGCAGGAGCACTGTAAGGCTTAGGACGGTTCTGCTGACTCTTACTCTTCCTTTCATTCAACACTTTATAGTGAGCTTTCGTATCCTCTTCGTAAATCCTGCAGCTACTCACCAATTCAGAAAAATTGCGGATCTTCTGATAACCAATGGCCCGCTTAATCTCAGCACGCAGACCATTCTCAAACTTGATACACTTAGAGAACTCAGCAGTCTCAGGAGTGTAGTGCGGGTAAAACTTTGCCAATTCGACAAACTTGGCTGCATACTCTGTTACTGACATATCACCTTGCTTCAGTTCCAGAAATTCAATCTCCTTCTTGCCTCGGACATCTTCCGGGAAATATCTATTCAGAAACTCTCTTCTGAACACAGCCCAAGTGATCACAGCTCCTCCATTACCTAGCACTGGTTGCACACTCACCCACCAATCATCAGCCTCCTCAGCCAGCATATGTGTGCCAAATCGTACCATCTGAACATCAGTGCATTGCATCACTCTGAAGATTCTTTCAATCTCCTTCAACCATGTCTGCGCCCCATCAGGGTCATACCTACCCTTGAACGTTGGTGGATGGTTCCTCAAGAAGGTTTCCAACATGCGAACACCGTCGTTACCACCAGCATTATTCTGTTGACCCACAGCTTGAGCCATTGCTTGCAAGGCAGCAGCAAGTGCAACATCATTCCTTCCAGCCATTGCGAAAATCTACACTACAACAACAACCAGGACATCAAGGACAATACAAAATTGTCACACGACTCTACTAGGCTCGACTCGACTCTACTACTTGGCCGGACGGACCGACCTGCTCTGATACCAATTGTAACACCCCGTTCTCCCAACAGTATTAATTAACAAATTCAATCAGAGTTTTTCACCAAAAACGGAATGCTACATTTTCGTTCAAATAAAATCTCCAAATTAACGGATGAATAAATATTCTCCAATGAAATAGTCAATAATAATTAACTTCAAAACTTCGCAGCGGAATTATTTTAAAGCAACTAAATAATCTTTGGCGCGCAGGCCTCATCAAAAGTTTCATAAATCAAAATTAATACGTGAGGAAAGAGAAAACAAGCAACAAATTCCCGTCCCGTTACGTATCAGAGCCCTAAGACACTTGAGCCGACATCTCTACTAATCTTCGTTACCTGCACTTGCCCACAAGGCGGCAATTCCAGCAGAAGGGGTGAGATACACGATCAATAATAAATATATATACTCCATCAAATCAATGAAATAACATCTTACAACAGGCATTATTCAATTCATATATAATGTGATTAATATACACATATGTAATAGCAACGTAATTATCTTCAACAACATTAAACAACAACAACAACAACAACAACAATATCATTATCAGCAATGAACACCAACGACATGACCGACGACAACAACTACGACAATGCGACATCGACAACGACAAATGCATCATGCATGTGGTATCATTCTACGCGCGTTGAATGCTAAGCATTCCAGGGCATAAGCCCCCAACAGTTTGAATGAAATAACATTCCAGGGCATAAGCCCCCAACAGTTGAGTGATAAACACTCCAGGGCATAAGCCCTCAACGATTGAGTGTAAACACTCCAGGGCATGAGCCCTCAACAATGTATGAGTATGAAATGGACTCAATAGTGTATATCTGCATACAACTCAACAACAACATCAACATCTAGCATGCATAATCAACTATGACATACCGTACGACTACAACTGAATAGGACACGACCAAGTCCTTGCAACAAGATTCACCAAATAGTGCACAATTTCACTTAAATCATTCATTTTCAAGCAACAAGAAGTTTCTATAAGGTTTAATACTTAGTCAGGGGTTATACAGCTCAACCTAAGCATTTTGGAATACCCGGACAGGCCTCCTTAAGTTTGAACTAAGGTCACAATGCGGCTGTTAAAAGCCTTCTTCGCTTAAGCGAAGGCCTCTTCGCTTAAGCGAGCAAAACGCCGAGAGGAAAGGTGACTTCGCTTACGAGTTCGCTCAAGGCTCGCTCAAGCGAACAGCCTCAACTAAGTTCTGGGCAACTACTTTGAATGGTCGCTTAAGCGACGGGAAGTTCTTCGCTTAAGCGAACGGTTGTCTGGGCAGGGTAAGTCCTCGAATTCTCTAACCCTAAATCATCCAAAAACCCAATTTTGATCCCTAATTACCCCAAACGTGTAAGCACAGATGTTTATGGATTCAGTATACAACATAGGCAACAAAACAACACTGAAATAGGCAATCAACAACAAAATTCATCCATTTTAGAAATTACCCAAAACTTCTAAAACCTAGAAAACCAAGAACACCAAAATTCATAATTTTCAGAATTATATACATTATTAGTGAAAGGAATCCCACCCTTACCTTAGATTATCTTCCTGAATTAAAGCAGCGTTCTTCTCTCCTCTTGCTTCTTCTCTCTTCTTTTAGGTTTTTCCCCTTTTTTCTTGTTTTTCTCACTGTTTCTACGTAAAACTGGTTCTGACTCTTTCTTCCCTTATTAATACCTATTAACTTCTCCTTAATTCTAATTAACTCCTATTAAATTATTAAATAATTCATTTTAATCCCCAACCTTCTAATAATTATAATTCTTGCCTATTTTAATTAAATAATGAAAATAACTATATAATAAAATATATAACACACCAAAAATCAACATAATTAATTAAAATCATAAAAACTTATTAAAATCAACTGAAATAAAATAATCAACAACTAGGGCGTTACATTCAACGCTCGTAAAATGGTACCACATGTATTTGCATTAGTCACATTGTTGTTGTCGTTGTTGTTGTTGTTGTTGGTTGAGTCATCGGTGTCGTAGTTGATGATGTTGTTGAATTGTTTAAATTATAAACTGACAGTTGATTATGATTATATTGTTGTTGTTGAATTTAATTGATGAATTATAATATCTATTGTTGTTTATGAATCTCACCCCTTCTGTTGGAATTGCCGCCTTGTGGGCAAGTGCAGGTAACGAAGATTAGTAGAGATGTCAGCTCAAAGTGTCTTAGGGCTCTGATACGTAACGGGATGGGGATTTGTTACTTGTTTTCTCTTTCCTTACGTATTACTTATGAATTATGAGATTTTGATGAGGCATGCGTGCCAAAGACTAATTTTGTTGTTTTGAATTAATTCCGCTGCGAAGTTTATTGTTAATTTTTATTGACTACTTTTATGAAGAATAAATAGTTATTTATTCATCGGAGATTTTATTGAAAGAAAATGTAGCATTCCGTTATGTGAAAACTCTGATTTTATTTGTTAATTTTTATGTTGGGAAAACGGGGTGTTACAAGTGTTGGTATAAGCCCTAGAGGCCAATAGTTTATGTGAAACTTATCTTATGTATCATGACTTTTATTATTAAATAATATATGGCACTCTTTATTATATATTTATAGTAATGTTAATAAAGTCCTTAGAATAGATAGTTCATGTAATAATATATTAAATGTGACTTAATCATGAGATTACATTATCATAAAGAACGCTATTCTTAAATGTATCCGTAGTCAAGCTTTAATATGAATTAGGATAATAATAAAGCGTCGAGACTATTATGTATGAAGACTGATGATCGCATCTCATGGGTCATAGATATGAGATATCAAGTCTATACATAGGTATAAATGTTAGGAGTAATATTTATACTGGATAGACCCATCGTGAGAATACTACATAGTAAGTTATGAGATTGTCATAAGATATTCTCACAATGATAATAGTGTACATCGCTCTTTGACCTGAAACCACTATGATCCCTAGATGTGGACTCAAGTGCCTTGTTGCCATTCTAACGTTGTCTGTAAAAGGATAACCATAACGTTGGTTGATGGGTACTTGATGAATCATGTTGAGGGGCACGAGTGTCCTAGATAAGATTTGTCCCTCCTCATAAACAGGAGATATATCTATAGGCCTCTTGATGAAATATGACTGTAAAACTGCATGGCCATGCCGAACTAAGTCGATATAGGATATTGGACTTATTCGTTATTCAGTATATTTTGGAATCAAGAAATATAAATATTGATCTACACAATGGTGACAAAATCTATGCATTGAGATCAATAAAGATATTAGGACAAAGGAGTAATCGTATACATAAGTATTATCATGGAAAAAGGTTTCGTCAGATCACTTGACATTCTTGTCACTTGGGTAGCAATGATGTGTTGCTAGATACCGCTCATTGTTTATAGTATTAAATATTAGATTTAATATTATTGCCAACGTGACTAGAACCTATAGGGTCACACACAAAGAACAGTCAAAAGAGAAATATATAAGTATGACTTATATAAGGGGTGCGTTTAGTAAATAACGCTAATTAGTTAGCAGAATTACTAAACTCGTTATTGGTCTTACAGAAGCCCAATAGTGACTTCTAAACGTGCAGAGCACACTAAGAGTTCTATAAATAGAAGCCTAGTGTTGAAGTTTGAGGTTGCACGTTTTGAAACCCTTAACTCTCTGAAACTTCTAATTCATTGGCTAGCACCGAGTTTTGGAGGAGCACTGTTCGTGTGGACATGCTAGAGGCTTTGCTGCCTGCTGCTTGCTTTGCTGTGATTGTGCTTCCAGTTTCCAGCTTTCAGATTTCACACTTCGAGGTAACAATCGAATCACTGATTCATGTGTAATTCGTAATGATCCAAGGAAAGAAAATTGAATTTTATTTATCCGCTGCTGATTCTGTTTATGAAACGAATTTTGATTAAACATATTGAATGAAATTAAATAATAAAGAGAATTAAAATTGGCATCATATCATATTATGTTTTCTGTGCATGGCTCTTCGATTTGATTCGATGTTTCAGATACCGTTTCTGGTGAAACATCGACGTTTCGAATATACATATCGACAGAAACATGATTGATCGATCATAAAACGCAAATAATAAATATCAATCACGTGTATGTGCATGGACGATCAATTTGTTTGAAGCTTCGTAACCGATTATGTGTACTCTGGTGAAGCATCAATATTTTGATTATACATATCGACATAAGTGTGATTGGTAAATTCTGTATAACAACAGTATATATGATATACTGGATTTGATTGTAGTTTAAATAAGTCAGATGATATTTGTTCATATTGATTGATCTGAAGTATGGAGCTTCGTAACCGATTCTGGTGAAGCATCCTAGACTCGATCATGATAGTTGAATAAACAATCAGAGTACTTGTTTAATAAGCATCCCCCGGCTAATCTGCGTAGTGTGATCATATGTCGAATTTTAATTTAATTTGTTTAATTATAAGGTATAATTAATAATAATAAAAGTGTGTTTGTTATTATTATCATGTGAACGATTATGGCCTTAGTCCTTTTATTTATTTCTTTTGGATATTGAAATACGGCCTGCGTGTCGTGCCTCTCTCTTATGTCTCTATTCTACATTCTCTTCTCATCCACTCCCTCGTATGTAAAACGAGTTTCTTTAATATGTAATGTAAATAGAATACAAGGAGCTAATAGGACTCAAGACGTTAGGATAGTCCTGGAAGTCAAGCTTGGAGAAGCAAGGTCGTTTCTAGGATTAGTTTAGATTCTCTCATTGGCTTGACAGAATCATAGTGTTAGGATGGCCATAATCATGTCACTTTTACTTTGTATAATTGTTATGCATGTTATGATTGGAGTACGAATATATATGATATATAAGCCGTGGTGAGGTGAGATCAACTTTAATAAAAATCCTTCAAATTTGAAATATTAAGTTTAATGCTTTCCAAAAGTTTAACACCCTTCAAGACTAATATCGAATATGTGGGTTTTGCCTCCGTGAAGCGCATATTTTATACTAGTAAGTTGCGGTGCGGTAATCCAATTTACCCAAGTGTTATTCTTTTGGGTTTAACTTAACTAAATTAATTTTAATAAGATTAGAATAAATTTAGAAGCAATAATTAGGTAATGTCTATATGATAGACTTGAGTAAGAGTTATTCACCTAATTGATTTGAAAGTTGTATAAGATACAATTGGAAATGTTCCTACCTAAATAACTAAGTTTTAAGTACAGCCCCCATTGACTTAAAGCAAAGTGAAATAAGGATTTCAATCCACTAGAAAATCTTCCAACGGGATTTTCCGAGTCAAGTGTTTGAAGGTCATTTGATTTGAGTAAAATAGTGGGAGCGTATTTAATTAAAGGCCAAATTAAATATGTTATTTCATGATACTTATTTTGTATATTTTAAAATTGTAGATGGCCAATAACACATCAACAAACATTTTGCGATCTCCCATTGAAAAGGAAAAATTGACTGAAACTAATTTTTTGGACTGGTTCCGTAACATGAGGATTGTCCTCACCCACGAAAAAAAGCTGTATGTGCTGGATGAACCCATTCCTGAGGCACCACCTGCTGGAGCTTCTGCGGCTCTGAGAAATGCTCATACCAAGCATCTCAATGATTCCATGGAAGTCTCATGCATCATGCTAGCAACCATGACTCCCGAGCTGCAAAAACAGCATGAAGGGATGACCGCGTTCGATATGATCGGACATCTTAAGACTCTTTATGAAGAGTGTAACGCCCCCTTTTTATTTAATTATTTTTAGTTAATATTTGAATACTTTTACATGATTTTATATTTGATAAGTGATAATATGTTTGTTATTTTGTTTAGAAATATATTTGTTATAAATATGTTTGTTATTTTGTTTAAAAATATATTTGATATTTGTTATGGAAGTAATTTATATATATTTTTAAATAGAATATTAAGTTGTAGGGCTGTTTTTGAATTAGTTAGAATTATGAGGGAATAAGTGGAATAAGATAAAACAAATAGAAGACGTATAAAAGGTAAAACCTAGGTTTAGGAACAGACAGTACGTACAATCAGTTTTGGGAGAAAAAGGGAGAAAACTAGAAGTGGAGAACCAAGAGACTGCTGCTCCAATTTTATTGGGATTTCCTTCAATAATCATAATATATAATTCTGAAATTTGATGAATTGTTGTGTTCTTGAATTAGGGTTAGAAAGTTTATGTTAATTGATAAAATGAGATGAATTGTGTTGTTTGATGCATGTTCCTATGTTGTTTTGATTTCTATATTACCTATTTGACCTGTAAACATCATTGTAAATCATTTTGGGTGATTAAGGGATCAAAAATTGGGTTTTTGGAGTGAAAATTGTTCTTTCCCGTAAGCGAATTCGGCCATCGATTTTCTGAAAGCGAAAACTGGAAAAACACTCACTTTTCACCCGTTTCTGTTTTGAATTAGCTTTAGGTTTAAACACGAAAGTTGTAGGTATGGATGTTAGCTTTTTAATTCCGTTGGTTTGACTTATAAATGATTTATAGAACTTGAGTTATGGTTAAGTTACTGAACGTAGGTCACAGTGAATATTTATGAAATTCAGCACAACCTTTCCCGAATGTGAAATGAAAACTGGTATTGATAAGTACAGAATTGGTCTTAGGTGTAAACACGAAAGTTGTAGGTATGGATGTTAGCTTTCTAATGTCGTTGGTTTGACTTCTATATGATTTATACAACTTGAGTTATGGTCATATTAATGCACATAGGTCACAGTGAATATTTATGAATTTCAGCACAACCTTTCCCGAATTTGAAATGAAAACTGATATTGATAGGTACAGAATTGGCCTTTGGTATAAACATGAAAGTTGTAGATAATTGTGTTAGCTGTCCGTTGGCTTTGGTTTGACTTGAAAATGATATTTGGTGTTTGAGTTATGATGAAAATACTCCAAGGAGGCTTTAGTGAATTATTATATGAATGTATATGTTGATGATAATATATGATGTTTTTCCATGATTAATGGATTATTATAAGAATGTGTATGTTGATGAATATGATGTTATATGATGTTGTTCATGGTTGATGAATTATTATATGAATGTGTATGTTGATGAATATGATGTTATATGATGTTGTTCATGGTGGATGAATTATTATATGAATGTATAAGATGTTACATGATGTTGTTCATAATTGATGAATTGTTGTTGTTAATACGATGTTATATGATATTGTTTATGACTGATGAATTATGATATTATGATGTGAAGTCGTTGTCGTTGTCATTGCCACTGTTGTCGTCAATGTCGTTAAAGTTGCAAGTGTTGGTCTAAGTTGTCTGAGTTGTAAGTGGTTGTTCCAAAGTATTGGAGTCTTATAAGTTGTTGACGTTGTCTATGTTGTAAGTTGTTGAGTCCATGCATACTCATTTCAGTTGGGGGCTTGATGCCCTGTGAGTTTTTACTCTACACGTTGGGGGCTTGATGCCCTGGAGCTTTAGCTCATTTGCGATGAGGGCTTGACGCCCTGGAAGTATATTAATACTTATTACGTTGAGGGCTTGACGCCCTGGATTGGTACCACATGCATGAATAAGATGTCTAAGTTGCATTGTCGAGTTGAAGTTGCGTAGTCGATGTCGAAGTTGCCGAGTTGTCTAAAGTTGTCAAGTTGTCTAAGTTGTCGAGTTGATAATTATCAATGAATATCGTTAATGAAGAGTTATATGTTGTTGTTTATGTTGTTTATGTGAAGTATCGTTAAAGATGATTTGAAGTTGATTGTTTCTTATGTTGTTTATATTGTTTATATAAAGTATCCTTAAAGATGATTTGAAGTTGATTGTTGTTTATGTTGTTTATATTGTTATATGAAGTATTATTAAAGATGAACTACGTGGTTATTTGTATTACTAATTGATGTTGTTATGATGATTATATAATGTAGCTTATGAGTTGTTAAAGAAGTACTATATGAAGACTTATTAAGATTAATTGATGATGTCTATGTTGTTAAATGCATTTGATGAATTATATGCTTATTATTATTGTTTGTGAAATCTCACCCCTTCTGTTGGAATTGCCGCCTCGTGGGCAAGTGCAGGTGACCAAGTATAGGTTCGACGTGTGAGGATTTTCCTGTGTGATGTCATAGGAGCTCTGATACGTAACGGGATGAGGTTTTTTATCGTATTATATTCCTTTATGTATCATGTTGAACTAATTTTGATGTTTACGA
This sequence comes from Medicago arabica, assembly GCA_946800305.1. Taxonomy (NCBI): domain Eukaryota; kingdom Viridiplantae; phylum Streptophyta; class Magnoliopsida; order Fabales; family Fabaceae; genus Medicago; species Medicago arabica. The sequence goes on from OX326964.1 coordinate 14,035,238, forward strand.
TCTATCTTTGAATTGTGAGATATTTGTGAGGCCTTGTGCCAAGAACTAATTATTTTAAGGATTTTGAAATTATGATTCCGCTGCAAAGTTTTTGAAAAGATTTATGTTAATGAATTTTGAAGGATAAAGAATTATTATTCTTTTTATTTTAAGGATTTTTATGATGTGTGACATCCCATTTGTGTTATACTCTGATAATTATGTATGAATTTTTATGTTGGAAATTTGGGGTGTTACAAAGAACAGGCAAGGCATGAGAGGTTTGATGTCTCTAAAGCCCTTTTCTCTACCAAGCTGTCAGAAGGAAGTCCTGTAGGACCTCATGTACTCAAAATGATTGGGTATTCTGAGAACCTAGCCCGATTGGGATTTGTCCTTGAGTAGGAACTGGTTGTTGATCTTGTCTTGCAATCGTTGCCTGAAAGCTTCAGCAGTTTTGTCCAGAATTTCCTAATGAGTGATATGGACAAAACACTTCCACAGCTTGCAGCTATGTTGAGAACTGCTGAGAAAAACATGAAAGGAAAGGGAAAGGCCATTTTGATGGTTAATAATGGCAAGTCCAAAAAGCACAATAAGAAGCCTAATAAGTCTAAGGGAAATGGCAAGGGCAAAGTTGTTGCCAAGCCATCAACCAAAGCTTTGAAGCCTACTGGAGGCGTGGCTAAGGAGGGCAAGTGCTTCTATTGCAACAATAAGGGGCACTGGAGGCGAAACTGCCCAAAGTATCTGGAAGATAAGAAGAATGGAAATGTTCCTACCATTTCTACAGGTATTTTTGTTATAGAAATTAATATGTCTACTTCTACATCATGGGTATTAGATACTGGATGTGGTTCTCATATTTGTACTGATGTGCAGGGGCTGAGAACGAGTAGAGCATTGGCAAAAGGCGAGATCGATCTTAGAGTTGGCAATGGAGCAAAGGTTGTTGCTTTAGCTGTTGGGACTTATGTATTGACCTTACCTAGTGGTCTTTTATTAAATTTAGAAAACTGCTATTATGTACCTGCCATTAGCAGGAATATTATTTCAATTTCTTGTTTGGACAAGGCTGGTTTTTATTTTACCATTAAGAACAAATGTTGTTCCGTTTATTTGGATAATATTCTATATGCTAATGCAATTTTAATTAATGGACTTTATATCCTGGATCTTGATATGCCTATCTATAACATTAATGCTAAAAGGATGAAACCTAATGAGTTGAATCCGACTTACCTTTGGCATTGTCGTTTAGGCCATATAAATGAAAATCGCATTTCCAAACTCCATAAAGATGGACTTTTGGACTCTTTTGATTTTGAATCATATGAGACATGTCGATCTTGTTTATTAGGAAAGATGACAAAGGCCCCTTTTTCCGGTCAAGGTGAAAGGGCTAGTGATCTCTTAGGACTCATACATACTGATGTGTGTGGACCCCTAAACATAACTTCTAGAGGAGGTTTTCACTACTTCATTACATTCATTGATGACTTTAGTAGATTTGGATATGTGTATCTAATGAAACATAAATCTGAATCATTTACTTTATTCAAAGAATTTCAAAATGAAGTAGAAAACCAACTAGGCAAGAAAATCAAAATGCTTCGATCTGATCGAGGTGGAGAGTATTTGAGCTTAGAGTTTGACAATCATCTAAAAGAATGCGGGATCTTATCCCAACTCACACCTCCTGGAACACCACAATGGAATGGTGTTTCTGAAAGGAGAAATCGAACCTTATTAGACATGGTCCGATCAATGATGAGTCATGCTGAACTTCCAAATTCCTTATGGGGATACGCCTTATTAACTGCAACTTATACGCTTAACCGAGTTCCATCCAAAGCGGTAGAAAAGACACCATATGAGATATGGAACGGTCGAAAACCCAATGTGGGACATTTAAAGATTTGGGGTTGTGAAGCTTATATAAAACGACTTATGTCTACTAAGCTTGAACAAAGATCTGATAAATGTTTATTTGTGGGATATCCTAAAGAAACTAGAGGATACTACTTTTACAAACCTTCTGAGGGCACAATTGTTGTTGCCAGAAATGGAGTCTTCCTTGAAAAGGATTTTGTCTCCAAAAGAATCAGTGGGAGCAAAGTAGATCTTGAAGAAATTCAAGACCCACAAAGTAATGAAATACCGATGGAGGAACAGGAACAGGATACACAAACTATTATGATAGAAAATCCTATTCCAGTAACACAAGAACCACGTAGGTCTAGCAGGATACGTCAAGAACCCGAGAGATATGGGTATCTCATATCACAAGAGGGTGATGTATTGCTCATGGACCACGATGAGCTTGTGACTTACATGGAGGCCATTACGGGCCTTGATTCTTAGAAGTGGCTTGAAGCCATGAAATCTGAAATGGATTCCATGTACACAAATCAAGTTTGGAACTTGATTGAAGCACCTGAAGGAATTAATTCTATAAGATGCAAGTGGGTTTTCAAAAAGAAAATTGACATGGACGGAAAGGTTAATACCTACAAAGCGCGGCTGGTTGCTAAAGGCTTCAAACAAATTCATGGTGTGGATTATGATGAAACCTTTTCATCAGTTGCAATGATTAAATCCATTCGGATCTTACTTGCTATCGCTGCATACCATGATTATGAAATCTGGCAAATGGATGTCAAAACTGCTTTCCTTAATGGAAATCTTCTTGAGGATGTGTACATGACACAACCTGAAGGATTTGGCGATCCTAAAGCAACCAAGAAAGTATGCAAATTACAGCGATCAATCTATGGATTGAAGCAAGCTTCTAGAAGTTGGAATCTTCGTTTTGATGAAACTGTACAACAATATGGATTCATTAAAAATGAAGATGAGGCTTGTGTTTACAAGAAGGTTAGTGGGAGCATAGTCTCATTTCTGGTTTTATATGTGGATGACATATTATTAATCGGAAATGACATCCCTACATTACAAGAAATAAAAACTTGGTTAGGGAAATGCTTTTCTATGAAAGACTTAGGTGAAGCCTCCTATATATTAGGAATCAGAATCTATAGAGATAGATCACAAAGATTGCTTGGCTTAAGTCAGGGTACATATATAGATAAAGTCCTGAGACGTTTCAATATGCATGATTCCAAGAAAGGATTCATCCCTATGTCGTCAGGAATAAATCTATCAAAGACTCAATCCCCTTCGGCTAATGAAGAAAGGGATCGAATGCGTGATATTCCATATGCTTCGGAAATTGGGTCTATCATGTATGCTATGATATGTACTCGACCAGATGTCTCGTATGCTTTAAGTGCTACGAGCAGATACCAGTCTAATCCTGGCAACGATCATTGGATTGCTGTCAAGAATATCCTTAAATACTTGAGAAGAACTAAGGATACTTTCTTGATCTATGGAGGTCAAGAAGAGCTCTCTGTAATTGGTTACACTGATGCTAGTTTTTAGACATATCATGATGATTTCAAATCGCAATCTGGATATGTGTTTTGCTTAAATGGCGGTGCTGTGAGCTGGAAGAGTTCAAAGCAAGAAAAAATCCCTGATTCTACAACAGAAGCCGAGTACATTGCTGCATCTAATGCCGCAAAGGAAGCTGTTTGGATTAAGAAATTCATTTATGATCTTGGAATAGTTCCAAGCATTGCGGATCCCATTGAATTACTATGTGATAACAATGGAGCAATCGCACAAGCCAAAGAACCTAGATCTCACCAGAAATCCAAACACATACAAAGGCGCTATCATCTTATTCGAGAGATTATCAAAAGAGGAGATGTTAAAATATGCAAAGTACCAACATTAGACAATGTTGCTGATCCACTTACTAAAGCTCTTGCCCAGCAGAAGCATGATGGTCATACTAGATCTATGGGTATTAGGTTTATGCCTGATTGGCTCTAGTGCTAGTGGGAGATTGTTGGTATAAGCCCTAGAGGCCAATAGTTTATGTGAAACTTATCTTATGTATCATGACTTTTATTATTAAATAATATATGGCACTCTTTATTATATATATATAGTAATGTTAATAAAGTCCTTAGAATAGATAGTTCATGTAATAATATATTAAGTGTGACTTAATCATGAGATTACATTATCATAAAGAACGCTATTCTTAAATGTATCCGTAGTCAAGCTTTAATATGAATTAGGATAATAATAAAGCGTCGAGACTATTATGTATGAAGACTGATGACCGCATCTCATGGGTCATAGATATGAGATATCAAGTCTATACATAGGTATAAATGTTAGGAGTAATATTTATACTGGATAGACCCATCGTGAGAATACTACATAGTAAGTTATGAGATTGTCATAAGATATTCTCACAATGATAATAGTGTACATCGCTCTTTGACCTGAAACCACTATGATCCCTAGATGTGGACTCAAGTGCTTTGTTGCCATTCTAACGTTGTCTGTAAAAGGATAACCATAACGTTGGTTGATGGGTACTTGATGAATCATGCTGAGGGGCATGAGTGTCCTAGATGGGGTTTGTCCCTCCTCATAAACAGGAGATATATCTATAGGCCTCTTGATGAAATATGACTGTAAAACTGCATGGCCATGCCGAACTAAGTCGATATAGGATATTGGACTTATTCGTTATTCAGTATATTTTGGAATCAAGAAATATAAATATTGATCTACACAATGGTGACAAAATCTATGCATTGAGATCAATAAAGATATTAGGACAAAGGAGTAATCGTATACATAAGTATTATCATGGAAAAAGGTTTCGTCAGATCACTTGACATTCTTGTCACTTGGGTAGCAATGATGTGTTGCTAGATACCGCTCATTGTTTATAGTATTAAATATTAGATTTAATATTATTGCCAACGTGACTAGAACCTATAGGGTCACACACAAAGAACAGTCAAAAGAGAAATATATAAGTATGACTTATATAAGGGGTGCGTTTAGTAAATAACGCTAATTAGTTAGCAGAATTACTAAACTCGTTATTGGTCTTACAGAAGCCCAATAGTGACTTCTAAACGTGCAGAGCACACTAAGAGTTCTATAAATAGAAGCCTAGTGTTGAAGTTTGAGGTTGCACGTTTTGAAACCCTTAACTCTCTGAAACTTCTAATTCATTGGCTAGCACCGAGTTTTGGAGGAGCACTGTTCGTGTGGACATGCTAGAGGCTTTGCTGCCTGCTGCTTGCTTTGCTGTGATTGTGCTTCCAGTTTCCAGCTTTCAGATTTCACACTTCGAGGTAACAATCGAATCACTGATTCATGTGTAATTCGTAATGATCCAAGGAAAGAAAATTGAATTTTATTTATCCGCTGCTGATTCTGTTTATGAAACGATTTTCCTTCAACATGATGGTTCCTCAGAAAGGTCTCCAACATCCTCACTCCATCGTTTCCACCAGCATTCTGATGTTGGCCCACAGCCTGAGCCATCGCTTGTAATGCAGCAGCAAGAGCAACATCATTTCTTCCAGCCATCTTAGTTCACTACATAACGAGAACGGGTTAGAGAAATTCAAACAGAATTAAACTAACACTCGACACGGACGACTCGATCTACTTGGCGGGACGGACCGACCTGCTCTGATACCAATTGTAACACCTCGTTTTCCCAAAGTAAAAATTTCATAATTAAATCAGAGTATCACATAAAACGGAATGCTACATTTCCTAAATTCTCAAAAATAGAATAACTAATAATTTATTCTAGTCAAAATCATTTAAACTTCGCAGTGGATAAAATTCAATGTTAACAAATAGTTTTGGCACGCAGGCCTCATAAAAATGTCTCAACATAAATCAACTGAAAACTTAAGTCATAGTCGATACGTAAGGAACAGAAAATAGCTATAAAAGTTCTCATCTCGTTACGTATCAGAGCACCTAAGGACACAGTGAGGGTAGCCACTCACAACAGCAACAACAGCTAAGCTTAATCACCTGCAAGTTACCCATAGGGAAGGCAACATTTCCAAGAAGAAGGGGTGAGATTCAAAAAACAAAACATTAAACATATAATTCAACAATTATAATTAGCAGCATAACATCATCATCATAATATCACAACAACAGTCAAGTGACATATTAATCAATATCTTAATCAACATCATAATCAACATCATAATTCAACTTAATAGTTTGACTCGACAATGCAACTTCAACTCGACTTATACAACTTAGACATCTTAATCATGCATGTCGTACCATATTGAGTATAAATATACTCCTAGGGCATAAGCCTTCGTCGCTATTGAGCATAAAACTACTCCTAGAGCATAAGATCTCGTCGCTATTGAGCAAAAGCTCCTAGGGCATGAGCCCTCGTCTCTGGATGAATATGCATGGACTCAACTTCTTAAATCTTAGACATCTCAAAATGAACTCCAAATATTTGGATTATAACTCATAATTCTCATAAGGACATTCACATATTCATCTTTTATAGTTCAAAAGAAAGCATACACAATTGTATACCAAAAACTTGTTAGAAAATTAGCAAGTGAACTAATTTGAATCGAGTAATAAAATAATTCGTTTCCACAGGGACTGCTTTAGTTTCGACTTAGCAAAGACATCAATGTTAAGATGTAATAAATTTAGGGGTTGCCTTAGGCAAATGGAGTTTTGGTGCAATTGTAAATAAATTGATAAAAATTAAAAGGTTTTGAAATAATTAGAGAGAAATGACTAGGTCATTCGATTCATCTGTACATCACTTATTATGCAACCTGTTCCTTAAACTATGAACGTCACAAAGTCAACGACGAATTAACATATTAACTTAGGTCAATCCCTTGATCCTAAATCCTCTTATCTAATTATAATTCCCTAATCCCTTAGGTGAACCTAAAATCATCAAAGGTTTTTAAGTCCGTTAAGTCAAATATCACAACATAACAACGTTCCATCCCTAGATTGTCCGTTACGTTGAACAATATATATATTTCAGAATCACACGCTAGTGTCAATAGTCATACAAATTCTAAGATCAATTATATTGGGTCAGAATCATAAAAGCATTAAGCACAATATATATTGAATAAACTAGATTGACATTCATAAAAGTAAGAGTTTCAGGTTACATCACATAAGCTATTCCAGAATCATCTCATGACCTAATCACAAAGGATCTAGCTACTCATGGCTAAAGCACAAATAACTAATGATATGAAAGAATTCATTACATGAAATTGATAACCGGATATGAGTTTTGATGGTCTCCCACCTATTGCTCAGTGATCCAACTCCAAAAGTCAGTATTTTCCTCTAAAAATTCGAACCCTTGCCTCAGAAATCAGTCAGGCTTTTATAGGAAATAATTAGGTTACGCCCAAATCGTACTACGATGCGGGCCATCGTAGTACGATGCCTCATAAATTTTCAGACGCTCCACTTCATCGTAGTACGATGTTGGAGTATCGTACTACGATTATTCCAGTAGCCAGCCAATGATTCAAACTCACAAATTCGTAGTACGATGCTAGAAATCGTACTACGATTTTTCCTGAACTCATTGCTCTTCAAAATTGTCTTTTGATGCTCAAAACTCATGCAAATCACCTGAACTTGACCCAACATTACAAGAAATAAAGGCATAAAATGATATATGACCTAGTGTCATCACAACCCCAAACTTGCATCGTTACTTGTCCTCAAGGAACTTACTCTAAACATGGATTAAAACAGTAAAATAGAACTACCTTATCAATGGTGAATCAAAAGTTCATCTTCTAGTTAGCGTAAGGGTGCTAACTTGCTTGCCAAAAACTCATCCCACAACTTCACGCAACATCATTGGAAAAAGGTTCACACCGTCGACACACTAACCACTATATTACCAAAACTTGAAAAACTTCTAAACATCAGTCAAAGTTACATTACCATACACATTTTTAAGGACTTTCAGGGTAAAACGGGGCATAGGTTAAAGGTGGGATTATATGGGAAGTAGGTTTCACATAGCACTTTGGAGTTAAGCATTTCCTACTTACTTTGACAACAGGGAACCCACAACTTGACATCGTATGCTCAGAGTTTAGAGAACACAACAGAGATTCCAAATTCTTTAGATTACACATTTTTGTCTCGATTTCTTTTTGTTTTTTTTTTGTTTGTTTTGAACTTTTTGTGTCAACTTGATTGACATTTTCTTTCTCTTTTTTTTTTTTTTGAATGAGACATTGTGATCTATATACTCATGTTCTCTATACCCCTCACCCCAAACTTAAAATGTTGCTATCCCATGAGCAACCCCAAACTTAGAATTTAACAACACATCACAGTTGCCTAACTCCAAAATAAATTGGGGTACATCCCTAAAGTCTCTAGGCTTACAATGTGGGTTGTCACCGAAACAATGGGGTCTAACCTATTGGCTCAAAGTTGGCTTGGAAAATGGAAAAGAATTTGTGCAACAGGTAAGCTTCAAAGGCTCAAGGTACAAACACTTTGCCTTAGTGTGTAAGTAATGTAACCGACCAACATAAAGAAAAATCGCAAATCTTAGAAATAGTGTTAGCATGGAGCACTCATGATATGCGAAAATTGGAAAAAAAAAAAAAAAAAATTGGCTCTGGAACTTACTGGCTGAGGTTTATGGAAGTTGTTAATTTGCAATGCCATACACTTCACCAAAGGATCCTTATGCAAGCTCTTCCTCCTTTGAACTTTTGAAACACCAATGATGAACTAATGCTACTAAACAGGTAAAATTCAAGAAAACAGTGAGTTCCTAGATAATAAACAAATGCAGATGCAATTACAACATAGGGTAAACAAAATTAAAACGCTAGCAGCAGCCACACACCAATAATGTTATTTAAACTGAAATAAAAAAAAAACAAAAACTGAAATAAAATAATAAACTACTGCATTGAGAACTGCAGAATCACTGAGCATGCGGATCCTGCTCCTCGAATTCCTCTTGCGGTGATGATGGACCAGCTTCCATGCCCGCTAGCTCTATGCCTTCCCCATAAGTGTAGTCTTCCTCAATATCATGCTCCCTCTGCACAGCTCTTTCTCTATTCACCCGGAAATAGTTTCTCATGTGCTCCCGGGAACTAAACCGCTCAAAAGAACCACTCGGCTTTTTCTTGTACTTGAGAGTCATTGCTGCAAACTGCTCTGAAACCCTTGGAGGCTCTATGTACATCTGCGAAGATGCTTCTTCCATCCAATTTGATGATGAATAAATGTACTCGGCTAGTGCTGGGTGCATAGGCGGGTACTCCGCTTCCGGCTCTCCTTGAACATTCTGTTGCCCTTCTTGCGCTCGCGGCATACCACCTTCCTCTCGCATCTTCTTCTGGTAGCCTTCCAAAGTTGTGTCCGTGATTGGATTTTGAGAGCGAAAGTACACATCAAGTGGCTCCGTAGGAACTCCAGCTTTTTCACACAAGAAGTTGATCAAACAACTGTGACCCAGTGTGGAATTATTTGTGGTCACTATGTCCTTAATGCTTTGGCAAATCAATTTCCCCACATTCATCTGCTCATGATCAGAGAGAAGCACTACAAGGATAAAAACACGATTTAAGATCATCTGTGCAGCAGCAGAGGTACCTTCAATTGTGGAATTTATAAACGAAGCCCATGCTCTGTAGACCGGCAACAGATGCGCTGTATTGATCCTTTGCGGATTGCTGTCAGGCGTCCTCCTTCTCCATCCCTGTCCTTCTTTCATCAGCCCTACCAACATCTCATCCCATTCCTCGTGAGACTTTGGATAATTCAGCGGGTTCTTCCTACGCTCCACATCACACTCTTGTGGAACAGGTAACCCCAACAACCTATTGATGTCACAAGAGGCAAAGCTCACTACCTTACCCCTCACTATGGCACGAAGGTTTTGCTTTGGCTCCACATACGCGTTTGCGAAGAACTCCAGCGCAATGGACTTGTTACTAGTCTTTGTCACCATGCCATTCAAACCCTCCCAACCTTTCCCTCTGAGGGTTGCATCAAAAGTGGGATGCCCAGTTAGATTCACGACATCAAATGCCCTTTCTCCAACAAAATCCCGCTCCTTAATCTGCTGATACCTTTCCTCCGCTTCTTCCGACACAAACCTTTGGTATTGGAGAGGTTGGGTTGGTTCCGGTTGAGAGCTGGATGTTGAAACTTGTTGTTTTTGGCCTCTGGTTCGCTTCCTAGTTTGTGTGTCGGTGTTTTTGGGTGGCATTTTGTGGTGATTGCAAGGTGTTTGATGAAATGGGTAAGAGAAAGTTGAGGAAATTTGTGAGTTTGAGTGGATATTTAGGATGAGAAATGCTTGGGTGGTGATTTTTGTGGAGATAGACAATGAGTTTTTGTGGTAAACTTGGTTTGGGTTGGAGATGGACGAAGTTTGGGACGAAGTTGGCAGAGCTTCGCTAGGGAAAAATGGAGAAATGGGTGTTGATTGCGGTTCCAGGTTTTTATATCTGGCCAGGATCGTAGCACGATGGCTCGTATCGTACTACGATGTGAGTTGTAACGGTTGGGAAGTTTGAAAAATTTGACCATCGTAGTGCGATTTCCCACATCGTTCTACGATATTTACAGGAAAAACATATTTTCTAGGCACATTTCATCGTAGTACGATGTATATATATCGTAGTACGATATTTACAGGATGGAAACTCTTTTCTTGCGCATCATATCGTACTACGATGTATATACATCGTAGCACGATGGAATGTAAATTTTTGTTCCCTCTGCACACCTTTTTTTTTTTTTTAATATTAATATATTGAAAAAGAGAAAAACAAAAAAAAAAATTACCTGACCGAATAACATAGTGGGTTGCCTCCCACCCAGCGCTCGTTTACCGTCATTAGCTTGACTTCAGACGACCTCTTAAAGGTCAGTGAGTACCACACCTACCCTTTCTTTGGGCAAGTCACCTCCATGATAGGGCTTAAGTCTTTGTCCATTCACCTTAAAGCTTCTTTCCCCATCCGGTGTCATCACCTCAATAGCTCCATGTTGCGACACATTCTTTACTACGAATGGCCCTGACCACTTGGACTTCAACTTCCCTGGGAACAACTTTAACCTAGAATTGAACAATAACACAGGTTGTCCAGCATAAAACTCCCTAGAAACAAGGTTGCGGTCATGGTATTTTTTTGTTCGTTCCTTGTAAATCAACGCATTTTCATACGCTCGCAACCTCATTTCTTCCAACTCATTTAGTTTCAGAAGCCTCTCTTTACCAGCTAGAGCTTGATCGAAGTTTAAAAATTTAATAGCCCAGTAGGCTTTATGCTACAATTCAACTGGTAAATGACAAGCTTTCCCGTAAACTAATTGATATGGTGAAAGGCCAATGGGAGTCTTAAAAGCTGTCCTATATGCCCACAATGCATCATCAAGTTTCTTAGACCAGTCTTTCCTAGACGACGCTACAGTTTTCTCTAAGATTTGTTTAAGCTGTCTATTCGACACTTCAACTTGCCCACTGGTTTGAGGGTGATAGGATTAGCAATCTTATGCTTAACACTGTATTTTGCAAGAACACTTTCCAAATATTTGTTGCAAAAGTGCTTCCCCCCATCACTGATCAAAACTCTAGGGGTTCCAAACCTAGGAAAAATGTTTTTCTTTAAAAAATTAACAACATTATGGGAATCATTAGCACTACAAGCAATTGCTTCAACCCATTTGGTCACATAATCCACACAGACCAGTATATAAAGATTAGAGTAGGAGGACGGAAAGGGACCCATGAAATCGATACCCCAACAGTCAAAGGGTTCTATTTCAAGGATTCCATTGAGAGGCATCTCATTCCTCCTAGAAATATTACCTGTCCTCTGACACTTGTCACAGTGTGACAAACTCATAACAGTCTTTAAACAGAGTGGGCCACCAGAACCCACTTTGCAGTACCTTTGCTGCGGTCCTTTCACCGCTGTGATGACCTCCATAGGCTGAGCCATGGCAGTGCCACATAATGCTCTTCACTTCTTCACCTGCAACACACCTATGTAGCAAACCGTCGGCGTTAGTTCTAAATAAGTATGGGTCATCCCACACATAAAAATTTGCTTCCTTGAAGAATTTCTTTTTCTGCTGATAAGTGAACTCTTCGGGAATCAAGTTCCCTGCTTTGAAGTTGGCCATGTCTGCAAACCATGGCCTTTCAGCTACCACAAACAACCGCTCATCAGGAAACTCAGCCTCAATGGTCTTCTCCTTTTTGGTCACCTCATCATTCTCCAAACGGGAGAGGTGGTCAGCTACCACGTTCTCCACTCCTTTCTTATCTCTAATTTCCAAATCAAACTCTTGCAACAAGAGTATCCATCTCAGCAACCGGGGTTTAGAGTCTCCCTTTGTAAGTAAGAACTTCAGGGCTGCATGATCTGTAAAAATAATAACTTTGGACCCAATGAGATACGAGCGAAATTTTTCCAAAGCAAATATTACGGCAAGCAACTCACTTTGGACCCAGTAGTTGAATAATTGACCTGGGTTTCATTTAAAACCTTGCTCGCATAATAGATAGCATGGAAAAATTTCTCATGGTGTTGGCCAAGCACTGCTCCTACCGCATAATCGCTTGCATCACACATAAGTTCAAATGGGAGATCCCAATTTGGTGCAACGATTACAGGCGCAGTGACCAACTTTTTCTTAATTGTGGAAAATGATTCTAAACATTCAGCATCAAAAACAAAATCACTTTCTTTGACTAGGAGGTTACAGAGGGGTTTGGCAATTTTTGAAAAATCTTTAATAAACCGCCTATAGAAGCCGGCGTGCCCCAAGAAACTTCTCACTCCCTTCACATTGATGGGAGGGGGAAGTTTTTCTATAACCTCAATTTTTGCTTGATCAACATGAATGCCTTTCCCAGAGATTTTATGCCCCAAAACTATACCTTCAGTCACCATAAAGTGACATTTTTCCCAGTTTAAAATAAGGTTAGTTTCAATGCATCTCTTGAGAACAACATCCAAGTGATATAAACAATCATCGAAAGACTTACCAAACACAGAAAAATCATCCATAAATACCTCGATGTTCTTCTCCAACAAGTCTGCAAAGATGGCAAGCATGCACCTTTGAAAAGTGGCTGGTGCATTGCACAGTCCAAAGGGCATTCTTCGGTAGGCAAAAACGCCAAACGGGCATGTAAAGGCTGTGTCTTCTCTTGATCTTCCGGAGACACCGCAATCTGGTTGAACCCCGAGTAGCCATCCAGAAAACAATAAAACTCTTGTCCAGCTAGTCTCTCCAACATCTGGTCCATGAATGGTAAAGGAAAATGATCCTTCCTGGTAGCCTGATTTAACCTTATGTAATCAATACACATCCTCCAGCCAGTTACCGTCCGAGTAGGGATCAACTCGTTCTTCTCATTTGCTACCACAGTCATCCCTCCCTTCTTAGGTACCACATGCACGAGGCTCACCCATGCACTATCTGAAATAGGGTAGATCATTCCAGCATCCAACAACTTTAGAACCTCTTTCTTAACCACCTCTTTCATTGTGGGATTTAATCTCCTTTGGGGTTGAACCACCGGTTTGAATTCAGCCTCTAGATGGATCTTGTGCATGCAATAGGCTGGACTGATTCCTTTCAAATCAGATATGCTCCACCCAAGAGCTTCCTTGTTGTCTCTAAGGACCCTCATCAATTTTTCTTCTTCAAGGGCGATTAGAGAACTACTGATGATGGCTGGTTTTGTGGCATCTTCACTTAAGAACACATATTTCAAATGAGATGGGAGTTCTTTTAATTCTGGTGCAACTGGTTTCTCCACAACTTTTGTTTCCAACACCTCAAATTTTCTATTTGCAGATTCAACTTTTGATGCGTTCAATTGTTGCACACATTCATCCACCTCCTCATTAGTTTCATTATCACCACTTTCAATAGAATTTGCCATCACTCTCTCTAGGGGCCGTGAAGGAGTTTCTTCTTTGTTGGTTTCATCAACTAGACAATCAACCACATCGACCCTATAACACTGAGGGTTCTCACTCCTATGCTTCATAGCTTCAAAAATATTAAAGACAACCTGTTCATTCTGAAACCTAAGCATTAACTCCCCCATCTCGACATCTATCAACGCTATTCCTGTTGCTAAGAAGGGTCTCCCCAACAACAAGGGTGTCTCTTCATCTTCCTCCATATCTAGTATGACAAAATCAGCAGGAAACAATAAATCATTTACCTTCACCAATACATCTTCTAGAACTCCATAGGGGTAGGACACTGAGCGATCAGCAAGTGTAAGAGTCATCTTTGTTGGCTTTGGTTCTCCGCATCCTAACTTCTTCATCATGGACAAGGGCATCAGGTTGATGCTAGCCCCCAAATCACATAGTGCTCTTCCAACGCTCACTTTTCCAATAGTACACGGAATTGTGAATGCTCCTGGATCTTTCAACTTAGGAGGGAGTTTTCTTTGGAGAATAGCACTACAATTTTCTGATAATGCAATGTTTTCATCATCTTTAGACCTCCTTATTCCCGTTAGTAGGTCCTTCATGAACTTTGCATACACAGGCATCTGGTCCAGAGCTTCACTAAATGGAATGTTCACTTGTAACTGAGAAAACAACTCCATAAACTTCTTGAACTGCCCTTCTTGCTTCTCCTTCTTTTTTGACAAATGAGGATATGGCAGTTTGACATAAGAGGGCACCTTCTGTTTTTTCTCCCCTTCTGCTAAAATTTGACTTTTAGTTTTTCGCAAAATTGAATCAACATCAATCAACCTCTCAATATTTTCTCCCCCATCTTTCTTTTTCATATTTTTTTCTCCCTCTGAATTTTTCTCTTCATGTTCATTTTCAACTCCTCCATCATCTTTTTTTTCAACTGCTTCTTGCTTTTCCTCTTCTGAAAGTGAGAAAAACACAAGAAGGGGGGGGGGTTGAATTGTGTTTTCTTTTCGCAACTCTTGAAGAGTGAGAATCTAATTCCTTTTAACTCAGAGTCTGAATGAGATCAGAGTCTGATAGGAGATTAGGTTCTGATTGCAGCGGAATAATCAAGAGATAAAGAGAGAACAGAGAACACAAGCAATTATACAGGTTCCTTCCACAAACCGGAAGTAGTCCTGTCCCCCTTGTACTTCCAAGGAGAGTTCACTAAAATGTAATATCAAATTACAAGTTGCTCAAACACACAGTATGAGACTTCCTTGCTCAAGCTCACAGGCGAGAGACTTCCTTGCTCAAAGACACAACTAAGAGACTTCCTATGCTCAAGGACGCAGCCAAGAGACTTCCTTTGCTCAAGCACAAAAGCAAGAGACTTTTACACAATTACAGAAAATTGAATAGAGTTGAAACACTTGACAACAATCAAAATGTGTTTCAATTACAACAAAGACAGACTCTGTTTTACACAAAAGACAGACTCTGTTTTTCTGTGAAACTTAGAGATTCTAGGATACTCAGTTTGTAAGAATCTAAGTTTATGATGTGCTTTTGTTAAGACTCAGTTGAATACGAAAGCAGCGCAATGCAGTTTTTCTATGTTATAGAGTCCCACAATTCTTCAAGTCTTCTATCCTTTATATAGGCGTAGGAAAGAGACATTGAGTCATCCAGCGCATCAGGATGATTTCTGAAGCTTGATCAATGACTGTTGATCTATTGCTTGATTTGGTAATAGTCCTTCAATAGCATCATTTGAATTCCATTCCCTTTGAGGATTAATACCGGTAGACACAGTTGCCAAACTGTACGTGGTAGTGGAGTAGTGGAAACAGAGTTCGTACAACGTACTCTGTACTGGCCTGCAATCTTTGTCTTTGTGCTTCCCACGCTCAAGTTGACTTAGAAGCTAGCCGTTACTCCATTAGAGTTTCTTTGTGCATAGCAATGCAGTAAAGATCACTGTTAGGAGATTATCAAATTTGTGGCTTCAGACTCACCGTAGCACTAAGCTTCTGATAATCTTCAGACTCTCTTGGTTTTCAGATTCTGATGGTCTTCAGACTCTTATACAGTCTTCAGACTCTCTTCAGCACAGTCTTCAGACTCTCTTCGATACAGTCTTCAGACTCTCTTCGATACAGTCTTCAGACTCTCTTCGAAACAGTCTTCAGACTTTCTTCGAAACAGTCTTCAGACTCTCTTCGAAACAGTCTTCGGACTCTCTTCAGTACAGAATCACAAGCAACAAGCTTCAATGGATTTATTAATCTTTAACATTGTTCAAACAGAATGCTTTCTAAGATACAAATCTTAATTGATATCCTGCATACTTAAACAAATATTAGCAATATCCAATTGACAACTTTTTAATACCTTGTTATCATCAAAACTCAAAACGTGGTATTGCTGAACACCTTTGTTCCAACAATCTCCCCCTTTTTGACGATGACAAACATTAGTATTTAAAAGGTCAATTGTTGTTAATCTAATTAACAAGTTGACTTAAAGGGTTCTGAGGTTTGTAAGCTCAGAGTCTGAGGTTTGTAAGCTCAGAGTCTGAGGTTTGAAGGCTCTGACTCCCCCTGAGTCTGATAATTCTTAAGTTGAGGTTTGTAAGCTCATCTTGAGTTCTATCCAGGTTAAATAAATTGTTTTTCAAACGCAATCAAATTCATACTCAGACTATATAGAAAAATTGATTCTTAAACAGGGCTCAGAGTCTAACTAAGCACCTTTCGCAGATTTCCCTTTAACATATACATGCAATGTAATTAAAGACGGCTTTCTCTCCTTCCTAACATAAATACTTTCCCTTCTCCCCCTTTTGTCATCAACAAAAAAGTTCAGAACATGGTTCCTCCCCCTTTTTAAATGACTTAAGGTAAGGGTGTAAACATGTATTTAAAGAAGAAAGAGATTCAGAGGGAAAACATAGAAGATTCGGAGCATAGATAGAATGCAAAGTAAAAAAAACTTGAATAAATAGAAGTAAAAACAAGTTCAGAAACAAAATTACAGAAAATTAAACAAAACAAAATTAAACTAAGGTTGGTTTTGCTTGGCAAGATGATCCATCAGTTTCTGGAGATCCTCTTGCTGTTTCTTTACCATCTCTTCCAGAGCCTCAGTTCTTCGCAAATGTTCTTCTCTTTCCAGTCTAGCTTCTTCTTGAATTCTATACATCTTCCTCTTCAAAGAATTATAAGCCACCGATTCTCTAGGAATATACTGATCCTCATCAAAGAAGGGTGTATCTCTTATCCTCAGAATAGGAGCATTTACCAGAGTTACAACTTTCTCAGCCTGCTTTACTTCTTCAACATGCTTGGCAGTGATAAGAGCTTGTTCCCTGGCAGCAGCTTTTTGAATTTTGGTGATAAAATCCAAAAACTCAGTCTTCACTGTAGAGAACTTGTCCTCATAGCTCACATTAAGTATTGGCATATACCTTTGCTCAATAACTTCTTTGAGCTTATTGCATGAAGAAGCATAAAACTCATCAATCTTATTTGAATCAAATAAGTCATTTTGAGGTTCAGAGGTTGAGGGTAGAGAAGCACTCAAAGCTAGAAAAGTTTCAAAAGGGAAAAAAGTTATAGGATCACAGAGTGGTTGAGAAACTCTTCTGGTCTTAGCTTTACATGATGTTACAGTTCCTGATACACTATCAGAGGCTTGTTCTAGATTTTCAGAAGCTGGTTCAACAACAGGTTCTGAAGGTTTAACAGAAGCTAAGGTCAGATTCTCTGTAGGTACAGGTACAGGGTCTGGTTTGGAAATGAATGAAGTAGCTTTTGTTGTTTTGGATTTTGCAGGAGTTTTTGGTAGTTCTCCCCCTAGATGTTTTTCAAGAGAATCTAGAGTGTCTGGAGAGTCTACACAAATGGTTTCAGTTTGGGGGGGTGGTTGTTTGGATTGAATGGTTGCTTCAGGTTTTTCAGAAGGTTTAATTACCTGAAGTGGTTTGAGGAATGAAGGTTGAGCAGGATTGTCAGCAGGAAGATTCATAGACACTGTAATTGTGTCTTGAATTACTCTGTCCATAGTTGAATCAACATAATCAACTATTGCCTGGTCAAGTGGGTTAAGGGATGATATGGGTTTGATTGGTGAGGGAGATGAATTTTTGAGAGATGGAAGAATTTGGCTCAAGGGTTTGTTGTCAGATTCTGAATCTGATTCTGACTCATGATTCAAAGAAGAAGATGAGCTATATGCCACGTTGCCAGAGGTGCCAATGCCAGCTTCTGGAGAGGCAAAATGATCAGACACAGTAGCTTCTGATATCTCAGCTTCTGCAGGTTCTGAAGTACTCTTCTGTTTAAGAGCAGAAGCAAGTAACTTAGCAGCTTCCTTGACAGTCTCTTCCTTCAACTCTTCAGCAATCAAATCTGCTGCCATAACCTTGCCAGCAGTGTGTTCATCCTCAATCATAGATACAGAAGTACCTATCTTCTGTGCTACATCCTTAGCCACAGGAATCACATCCACCTTTCTCTTCTTGATCTGACTCTCTTCACCTTCAGAGTCAGCATCAATGAAATCAGCAATTTCTTGAGCTAACTTGTCATAGTCTCTGTCAGCTTTGCCCATTATTGCTTTCTTAGCCTTCTTCTCATCTTTCTTAGCCTTCTTCCCATCCTTAATTTCACGAAGTGCAGAAGGTGCAGAAGATGCAGAAGGAGAACCAATTGAAACTCCAGGAAGAGAAGAAGATTTGATCTTTTTCTTGAGAGGCTCCTGCTTCTCTTCTTCTTCCTTGAGAACCACCTCCTTGGTCCTTTTTCCTTTGACCTTAAGAGGGCCTCCTCCAGCAGTCTCAGGAATAGCAGAATAGTTGATTATTCTACCAGTCTCCTTGAAGTAATCCACCACAAATCTGGCAAGAACTTCAGGATTATCTTCTTTGGATATGGGAGGGAAGTCCATCATCAAATCAGATTGTACATAGGATTCTCTCATATCATGCTTGGAGGGATTGAATCTCTTCACAATCTTCATGTACTGTAGAGTCTTGCCATTGATGATTCTGCCGGTCACAGTTCCTAGATGAATATCTGATACCACACCAGATTCTGATAGGACCTTCAAAAGACCTCCTTGATACAGAATCTCAGATATTAATCTTCCAAAAGGAACTTGCCTCCTGGTTTCTGATTGACTCTTCTTGATGGCCCAACACATGTGGTGCATCACATATCTGGGGAAGTTGATCTTTATTTTGTTGATAAGAAAATAAAGAAGAACTTTGTGATCCACAGATAATGTATCTGTTCCTCCTCCTTTCTGAAGCATACTATCCAGTATAATCTTCAGAAGCACCCTATGCGTAGGATGCATATCCACCAATTTGTTTGAGGGTCTCCCTTCAAATAACAACTTGTTGCAGACAACAGCCCATTCACTCTTCTTGTTGACATTCCACTGAAATTTACCAGTGCTCTCCATCTGACAAGCCCTGGCTACCACCTCTTCAGTGATAACTATAGGAATTCCCATCACAGCAGACCTAATTTCAAGACCATTGTACGGTCTTAAACCCATTTGGTCTCTGTTTTTGCCAGCAAGACTAGGGTTGTTTGAGATTGCTACTGTTTCTTCCAAAGTAGCTTCAGCTTTGTCGTAGACTTCTGACCTAACCCAAAAATCTCTAACAAGCTCCTGATATGTTGGTCCATTCAACATACCAAAGTATCTCATCATTCCTTGTGATAAGAAATGAGGTGCAACGTCAACTCCATGACGACTGATTGAACTAAAATCTACTGGAGATTCAACTTGAATTTCCAGAGTCTCCTTGATGATGTTCATTGTTCTGGGTTTGATAACATAAGAACCTCCGGACTTGATTATAACACCAGATTGGATGAGATCACTTGCCATTAGGGTTATCTAAGAGTTTGATTGAGAACAAAAGAAAAGGTTTTGCAAAGTATTGAAAAACAAGAAATTTGTTCAGAGAGAAAATCAAAGAGTGAAAAGAGAAGTGAGTTGTGTGTGTTATGTATTTATAGAGAAAATGTTTGAAAACTGTTTGGAAAGAGTGGGGGACAAACAAACACAAACAATAAATACATATAGCATGTAGCCGTAAACGTATTGGAACAAAGCGAAGGTAACTTGTTTAACATAATGAAATCATTGCCCTTTGAGTTCTTACCCAATACAGACAGGCCACGTTTGAGAAACCGTAAAGTAACTGTCACCATAGTGGGGCAGGTGTTACTGAACTTAACAGTCACGCTTCCACTAATACAAGCTTCTGAGAGTCTAAAGATTCTTTACCAGAATCTGAATATTTTACCAGAAGCTTTCATCAGAATCTCCAAAAGAGAGTCTGATTCCCAGATAGCTTCTGAAAATTTTCAGAGTCTGAATTCTGTTTTCAGAGGCACATATTACCCAGAGACATAGCACATGTTCAAATTTTTCTTTATGAAATCAAATCTTTCAACAGATAAAGGTTTAGTAAATATATCAGCCCATTGATGATCAGTATCAATGAATTGGATATCTAAAATTCCTTTTTGAACATAGTCTCTTATAAAATGATGTTTAATCTCAATATGCTTTGCTCTTGAATGCAGAATTGGATTTTTAGACAAACATATAGCTGCTGTATTATCACAATAAATTGGGATATGGTTTTCAGTTATTTGATAGTCCTCAAGCTGATGTTTCATCCAGAGTAGCTGTGTACAACAACTAGCAGCTGAGATGTATTCTGCTTCTGCTGTAGACAGAGCAATGGTTGCTTGCCTCTTGCTAGCCCAGGATATCAGATTCTCTCCCAAGAATTGACAATTGCCACTAGTAGATTTTCTTTCAATCCTGTCTCCAGCATAATCAGCATCACAGAATCCAACTAGCTTGTAGTCAGAGGATTTCTTGTAAAGAAGTCCAAGATTAGTAGTTCCTTTCAGATACCTAAAGATTCTCTTAACAACAGTTAAGTGAGACTCTCTAGGATCTGATTGAAACCTTGCACACAAACATACACTGTACAAAATATCTGGTCTGGATGCAGTTAGGTATAACAAAGAACCAATCATACCTCTATACAGCTTCTGGTCAACTTTGGTTCCTTGATCTTCTTTGCTCAGAGTGCAGGTTGAATGCATTGGAGTATTCATTTCTTTGCAGTCCTCAAGATTGAACTTCTTCAGAAGCTCTTTCGTATACTTGGACTGATGAACGTAGACTCCATCTTTGCACTGATTGATTTGAATTCCAAGAAAGAACTTCAATTCTCCCATCATGCTCATTTCAAATTCATCCTGCATTACTTTTGAAAATTCTTTGCAAAGTGAACTATTTGTTGAACCAAAGATAATATCATCAACATAAATCTGAACTACAAGAATGTCTTTCTTTAGAGTCTTTCTGAATAGAGTAGTGTCAACTTGTCCTCGTTCAAAGTTGTTTTGAATCAAGAAATTACTCAGTCTTTCATACCAAGCTCTAGGAGCTTGTTTCAAGCCATAGAGTGATTTCTTCAATTTATAAACATGCTCTGGATGCTTTAAATCTTCAAAGCCAGGAGGTTGTTTGACATATACTTCTTCAGAAATGACACCATTAAGAAATGCACTCTTAACGTCCATTTGATACAAAGTTATGTTGTGATTGACTGCATAGGAAAGAAGTAACCTGATTGCTTCCAATCTTGCAACTGGAGCAAAAGTTTCTGTGTAATCAATGCCTTCTTGTTGACTGAAGCCTTGTGCAACAAGTCTGGCCTTGTTTCTGATTACTTCTCCTTGTTCACTAAGCTTATTTCTGAACACCCACTTGGTTCCAATGATGTTCTTGTGATTAGGCTTAGCTACTAGATCCCATACTTCATTCCTTTTGAATTGATTCAGTTCTTCTTGCATTGCTAGAATCCATCCTTCATCTCCAAGAGCTTCTTCAACAGAAGTTGGTTCAATAACAGATAATAATCCTAAAGCAGACTCTTCTTGTCTGAAATGCGATCTTGTTCTCATAGGACTTTCTTTATTGCCAATTATCTGATCTTCTGGATGAGAAGACTTGTATTTGAAAGATTGTTTGGATTGACTAGCTTGCAGAGAACCATCTTGAGCTTCATCAGAAGCTTCTTCATTAGGAACTTCAGGGGTTGTTCCAGCTTCTAAAGTATCTTCAGATTCTGGAATCTGATCAGACTCTGAGTTATCATCAGAATCTTGAGATTTTTCATGACTCTCATCTTGCACTGGAGTTTCACTTCCAGGCTCTTTGTCATCAAATCTTACATGCATAGATTCTTCCACACATTGTGTTTCTGAATTATACAGCCTGTATGCCTTAGAGCGTTCAGAGTAACCTAAAAAGATTCCCTTTTGAGCTTTGGCATCAAATTTCTTTAGGTAGACTTTGTTGTTCAGGACATAACATGTACATCCGAACTGATGAAAATAAGATATGTTGGGTTTTCTTCCTTTAAAGAGTTCATAAGCTGTTTTGTTCAACAGAGGTCTAATATAGATTATGTTCTGAACATAACAAGCTGTGTTTACTGCTTCTGCCCAAAAATGCTTAGCCAGATTGTTCTCATGGATCATGGTTCTAGCCATCTCTTGTAAGGTTCTATTCTTTCTCTCTACAACTCCATTTTGTTGTGGAGTTCTAGGTGCAGAGAATTCATGAATAATTCCATGTTTTTCACAGAAGACCTCAAACGGTTCATTTTCAAATTCTCCTCCATGATCACTTCTGACTTTCAAGATTTTCATTTCCTTCTCTGATTGAATTTGGATGCAGAATTTACTAAACACAGTATATGAATCATCTTTAGTTTTCAGAAATTTAACCCAACACCATCTGCTGTAGTCATCAACAATAACTAGTCCATATTTACTTCCATATAAGGATGCAGTGTTAACTGGTCCAAATAAATCAATATGAAGTAACTCCAAGGGTCTGGAAGTTGAAACAATTTCTTTCGACTTGAAGGGACTCTTGACAATTTTCCCTTTCTGACATGCTCCGCAGAGAGCATCTGAGTGATAGTCAATGTTTGGTAGGCCTTTGACAAGTTGTAACTTGCTAATTTTAGAGATTAATCTCCGGTTAGCATGTCCCAAACGTCTATGCCACATCCACTTCTTATCACTCATTGACAGAAGGCACATTACCTTCTGATCAGTCAGTTCTGAGAATTTTATCTTGTACACATTGTTTCTTCGTTTTCCCTTGAAGACTATGGACTGATCATCCTTGTTAACCACTGTGCAGTTGTTCTTATTAAACAATACATCATAACCACTGTCACATAATTGACTTATGCTTAGTAAGTTATGTCTAAGTCCATCAACTAACCACACATTACTGATTGAGATCAGAGAGTTACCAATGGTTCCAGAACCAATGATTTTGCCAGTCTGGTTTCCTCCAAATCCCACAGTTCCTCCCTCTTTCATGGTTAGGGTTAGGAACATAGACCTTTCTCCCGTCATGTGACGCGAGCACCCACTGTCTAGGTACCAAGCCTTGTGCTTTCTTAGTCCTTTTAGACATACCTGCAGCATCAATAATATCAGACTTAGGTACCCATATTCTTATGGGTCCTTTTTGGTTAGTCTTAGAACCATTGAACTCTTTTCGCAAGTTATGTCTTGAAATCCTTGGCAATGTTTTCTCCCAAACCTTAGGGTTGGAACCGTTTGGTTTAGGTTTCAACTTGCCTTTCACAGTTTCTCTCCTTTGAAGCTTAGACTTTGGTTTTTCAGACTCTGGCTTTTTCAGAGTCTGTTTATCAGACTTTGAATGTTTCAGAGTCTGAGACTTTAAAGCTTTGGGTTCAAAGTTTTTCAGATCCTTTAACTTAACATTCTGAAGTTTTGACTTAGTCAGAATCTTAGAAGTAGAAGTTGTAGGTTCTGAATGAGTCTCTGTGTTGACTTCATCAGACCTTTTTACAAAAAGATTTTTCAACGCCTCTCTGGCTCCATCAGGACCAGATTTCAGAGTCATTTCATTTGAGTTTCCTCCAATGAATCCAAGACCCTGTCCTCTGTTCTGATACGTGCTATAGATCATGGATGCAACCCTTGATTTGTCAATTCCAGTAGCAATAAATTCTTGCAGAGCAACATCTTGCTCACTTAAGTATTTACAGCTACAGTTCTTGATCAATAAAGAATTATTTTCTTCTTTTAAATCTTCTAATTCCAACAGAGTTGAATTATGTCTTTTTGACAGCTTATCAAGCTGTTGTTTGACTTTCTTCAACTCAGTGGTCTTAGTTTTAAAATGACCAAGAAGCTCATTGACAGATTCTATAAGTTCAGATCTTGTGAGTTCAGAATATACCTCTGTTTCATTTTCAGAGTCTGTATCTGATTCTGCCTCAGGTGTCTCTTTAACAGATTCGGTTGTAGCCATTAGTCCAACAGCTACATTGGCTTCACCATCAGCATCATCATCTTCAGATCCTGACTCATTATCAAGATCTTCCCAGGTGGCCATCAGACTTTTCTTGATCTGCTTCTTAAACTTGCTTGACTTGAAGGTTGGCCTTTTTGACTTGGATTTCTCCTTCTGCAGTTCTGGACACTCAGCAATAAAATGTCCAGTTTTCTTGCAGTTGAAGAAACCTTTCTGATCCTCCTTTTTGAACCCCTTCCCACTGCTCTTGCTCAGAAATCTCTTGTTCTTCTTAGCAAGGTACTGCATTCTGCTTGAAAGCATAGCCATTTCCTTTGCTACATCAGGATCCTCCTCTGAGCTTTCAGAAGCTGAAGACTCATTTTCAGATTCTTCAACCTTGAGAGCCTTTGAAGACCTTCCTTTTGATTTTAAGGCAATGGTTTTGGATTTTCTTGCAGGATCATGTTCATTGAGACTTAACTCATGAACCTTGAGTGAGCTTACAAGATCTTCAACACTTAAAGTGTTTAAATCTTTAGCCTCCTCAATTGCAGTGACCTTTGGTCTCCATCTAGAGGGTAAGCTCCTTAAAATCTTGCTAACATGATCAGAAGCTATGTAGCTCTTCTTCAGTATCTGAAGACCAGATACTAGAGTTTGAAATCTTGAGTACATCTGCTCAATACTTTCATCCTCTTTCATCTTAAATAGTTCATATTGATGAACTAATAGAAGAGCTTTAGCTTCCCTGACCTTTTTGCTTCCTTCGTAGTTAGCACAGAGAGAAGCAAACATGGCTCTAGCAGTAGATTTGTCACTCATCTTCATGTATTCCGTTTTAGGAATAGCAGTGACAAGAGCCCCTCTGATGATATGATGTTTCTTATAGATTTTCTTTTGAGCAGCAGTGTGAAGTTTGCGGTCAATGGCAGCACCTTCGTCATCAAGTTGTAAGTCACCAACACCATCTTCAAGTATGTCCAAGAGTTCTTCATCAAGACCCATGACATAACTATAGAAGTTGGTTTTCCACCAAGAAAATTCTTCAGGATCACCATTGAACTTAGGAATTTTTCCATAATCAGCCTTTCTACTGTTGTTATTGGATCCATAATCATATGGTATAGCAGCACCAGAAGTGGCACCAGAAGAAGACGGTTCGCTGGAAGACATGTCTTTCTCTGGATCTTTTCTGTTACACGGTTAAGTGCTAAGACAACAGAGCCGGAGCTCTGATACCAACTGAAAGTGAGAAAAACACAAGAAGGGGGGGTTGAATTGTGTTTTCTTTTCGCAACTCTTGAAGAGTGAGAATCTAATTCCTTTTAACTCAGAGTCTGAATGAGATCAGAGTCTGATAGGAGATTAGGTTCTGATTGCAGCGGAATAATCAAGAGATAAAGAGAGAACAGAGAACACAAGCAATTATAATGGTTCCTTCCACAAACCGGAAGTAGTCCTGTCCCCCTTGTACTTCCAAGGAGAGTTCACTAAAATGTAATATCAAATTACAAGTTGCTCAAACACACAGTATGAGACTTCCTTGCTCAAGCTCACTGTAACACCCCGAAATCCCGACTTTAAAATTTCATTCAAGCAATCAGAGTATAACACATAAATCAGGATGTCACATTTCATAAAATCTTTAAAATCAAATTGAATAATAATTTATTCTTAAACAATATTCAAACATAGCAGCGGAATCCATAAACTTCTCAAAATCTCAAATAAATTATTCTCGGCACAAAGGCCTCACAAAACATCTCAAATCAAGTTACGTCGCAAACATCATAATTAATCAACATGATACATAAAAGGAATAGAAATAATAGTAATCCCCATCCCGTTACGTATCAGAGCTCCTAAGACTCCACAAGAACCTCTCACATCGACGAACCTAAGCTTGGTCACCTGCACTTGCCCACAAGGCGGCAATTCCAACAGAAGGGGTGAGATTCACAACAATTATATTAACATATAATTCCAATAGTTATGCTTAACAATAACAACATTCTCCATCACATAGAACAGAAACGTCTCAAACATCCACATATACAAATCATCTTAGAAATCTTCATAAACAACCATCTCAAAACATCTCAGACACATGACTCGACAAATGCAACTCTAACATCTTAACATCATGCATGTGGTACCAATATTTTAGCTTTAATAAGCTTCACCGTCGCTTTGAGCAAATGCTCCACCGTCGCTTTGAGCATAAGCTCCACCGTCTCAAAATATGCAAATGCATGGACTCGACTCTTTAATTCTTAAACAAGATATCACAACGTCTTAACATCAAATACGACTCTTTATCGACACGTGCAATTATACAATACATGGCAGCAGCTCAGCACACTTAGCATATATATATATATATATATATATATATATATATATATATATATATATACAGCACATAGTTATCATCACAAACATCATTTATACTTCGTTCATAAACCTCACCTAATAATCATTTAATCATAGATTAACGCCAACGTCTTAAAATCATCTTACAGCGTCATTACAGGTTCTAATTTAGGTCTTAAACATCTCTAATGCTATCCAAAAGTCTACCCTCAAAGCCTCGCTCAAAACAGAGTTCTAAGACTCAAGTTATAGTGGTCTGAGACCACATTGCTCGCTGTGGCGAGTAGGACTGCTCGCCACGGCGAGCTACTTAAATTGCGTTCTGCCACTTGCTCGCTACGGCGAGTGATGTTGCTCGCTTCGCGAGCACTAAAGGGTTGCTCGCCACGGCGAGTGATGTTGCTCGCCTCGCGAGTTAAACTGTTCTCCTCGCCACGGCGAGTAGGTCTGCTCGCCACGGCGAGCGGTCGCAGAACAGGCTGCGGGTTCGCTCAAAACCTCGCCAAAACTCGCCCAATTCATCATGTTATGCTTCTAATCTCTCAGAATTATAGTCCTAGTGATTAATCTAGGTTCTGTAACAAGTTTCTACATCAATTCACATCATTCTAACATCAATTCATCCAAAAATCCCCTAAACCCTAGTTTATGAAATCTCTCAAACTCTCTTTCAATTCCTATGTTAATCACAATTAGATGAATTACAGTAAATACAATTGAAGTTAGGCTCACCCTTACCTGGTATGTTCGCAGAATTGAGGTTCTCTCTTCTCCGGCCACTTTCTCTTCTTTTTGCAAAAGTCTGAACGTACTGACTGTTTCTCTCTAAACCTAATTTCCTTATATAATTCTTTCTATTCTCACTTATCCCCACAACTCTATCTTATTTATGAAAACAACCCCATCTCCCAAAATATTTGTTATTATATCACATCTTAATTTTCATCACATATTTTATTTTATTAAACAATAAAATAAACGTCACACCACAACATCATCTCATACATCACAAACATCATTAAAATCATATAATATATAATAATATACTATATACTCTAATAAAATAATTAAATAAATAAAGTGGGCGTTACAACTCTCCCCCACTTAAAGGATTTTCGTCCTCGAAAATCTTACCTCGATTAAACAACTCTGGATAAGACTCCAGCATCTTACTTTCCAGCTCCCAAGTTAGGCTTTCACCAGTCGCTCCACTCCAAACCACTCTAACCAGAGGTATCTCTTTGCCTCTCAACAACTTCACCTTGTGATCATCGATCCTCAAAGGTAGAGTTTCAACCGTAAGGTTGTCCCTCACTTTTACATCGTCACTTTGGATCACATGAGATGGATCCGGAACGTACTTCCTCAGTTGCGACACGTGAAAAACATCGTGCAAATTCGATAAATGCGGTGGTAATCCAACGCGATAAGCCACCGTCCCAATCCTCTCTGATATCTGATACGGACCAATAAACTTTGGAGTTAACTTCTTCGACTTCAAGGCACGACCTACACCGGTCATTGGAGTAACTCGCAAAAACACATGATCTCCTTCTTGAAACTCAAGGTCCTTCCTTCGCTTGTCATGATAACTCTTTTGTCGACTCTGCGACGCTCTCATCTTCTCTTGTATTATTCTTACTTTCTCAGTGGTTTGTTGCACAATCTCTGGTCCTAAAACCACACTTTCACCCGACTCAAACCAACACAACGGGGTTCTACATCTTCTTCCATACAAAGCCTCGAAAGGTGCCATTCCAATACTAGAATGGTAACTGTTATTGTAAGTGAATTCTATCAACGGGAGGTGATTATCCCACGCTCCTCCTTGTTCGAGTACACACACCCTCAACAAATCTTCCAACGATTGAATCGTCCTCTCGGATTGACCATCTGTCTGTGGATGATACGCCGAGCTCAGCTTCAACTGAGACCCTAAAGCTTCTTGCAAACTCTTCCAAAATCTAGAAGTAAATCTCGGATCTCTATCTGACACAATGCTCGAAGGAACACCATGCAGTCTTACTATCTCTTGAATGTAAATCTCTGCCAACCGAGTCATAGGAAAAGTGATATTGATCGGTAGAAAATGAACTGACTTGGTTAACCTATCAACAATCACCCAAATAGCATCGTTCCCTCTCGGAGTAGTTGGCAAACTCGTCACAAAATCCATGGATATACTATCCCATTTCCACTCTGGCACATCCAACGGAACCATCATACCAGCAGGTTTCTGATGTTCTATCTTCGATTTCTGACAAACTAGACAAGAATACACAAATTGTGCCACATCACGTTTCAATCCAGACCACCAAAACAACTTCTTCAAATCATGATACATCTTCGTAGCTCCTGGGTGAATACTCAAGCTACTTCTATGGCTCTCTTCCAGGATTGCCTTCTTCATCTCATCGTTGTCCGGAATACAGATTCTACCTCGGAATCTCAACACACCGTGATCATCGACTCTAAAATCACCATCTGCAGTCTGGTTACTCGCAACAAGCAAATCTACAAACTTAACATCTCCTTTCTGCGCTTCCTTAATATTTTCCAGAAAATCATTGTCAATTCTCAACATTCCTAGCTTTACACTCTGATGTGATCTTTCACAAACCAAGCTCAAATCTCTGAATTGTTCCAATAGTTTGAACTCTTCCGCCATCATAGCAGACATATGCAGCGTTTTCCTACTCAAGGCATCAGCAACTACGTTAGCCTTACCCGGATGGTAACTCAAATCAAAATCATAATCCTTCAATAACTCGAGCCATCTCCTCTGTCTCATATTTAATTCTTTCTGGTCAAACAGGTACTTCAAGCTCTTGTGATCACTAAACACTTCAAACCTCGAACCATACAAATAGTGTCTCCAAATTTTCAACACAAACACCACTGCAGCCAACTCAAGATCATGGGTGGGATAATTTCTTTCATGAATCCTCAACTGCCTGGATGCATAAGCAACCACTTTACCGTCTTGCATCATTACACCACCTAAACCCAACTTAGACGCATCACAATACACCACAAAAGGTACTTCACGCTTTGGCAAAATTAAAACTGGAGCTGTCGTCAACCGCTTCTTCAACTCATTGAAGCTACTCTCACATTGAGCATCCCACACAAAGGCTTTACCTTTACACGTCAACTGCGTTAACGGAAGTGCCAACTTAGAAAATCCTTCTATAAATCTTCTATAGTAACCAGCCAATCCCAAAAAGCTTCTAATCTCCGTAACCGACCTCGGAGTCTCCCATTGCGACACTGCTTCAACTTTAGATGGATCAACTGCTATTCCATCACTAGAAATAATGTGACCAAGAAAACCAACTTCCTTCAACCAGAACTCACACTTAGACAATTTAGCATACAACTTCTTTTCTTTCAATACTTGCAAGACAATCTTCAAATGTTCAGCATGTTCTTCTTCGGATTTGGAATATATCAAAATGTCATCAATAAATACTACTACAAAGCGATCCAAAAATGCTTGAAAGGTCCGATTCATATACTCCATAAATACTCCCGGCGCGTTCGTAACACCGAAAGGCATCACTTTATACTCATAATGACCATATCGAGTTCTAAAGGCCGTCTTCTGCATATCTTCATCCTTCACTTTTATCTGATGATAACCCGACCTTAAGTCAATCTTGCTAAACACACGTGCACCCACTAACTGATCCATCAAATCGTCAATTCTCGGAAGTGGATACCTATTCTTTATAGTTACCTTGTTTAACTGACGGTAGTCAATACACAACCTCATACTCCCATCTTTCTTCTTCACTAGCAATACAGGCGCTCCCCAAGGTGAAACACTTGGTCTTATAAACTTCTTCTCAAGCAGATCCTCCAATTGCTTCTTTAACTCAGCTAACTCAGAAGCTGACATACGGTAAGGTGTCATAGACACAGGCTTTGTTCCAGGAACAAGATCAATTGCAAATTCAACTTCTCTTTCAGGAGGCACATCAGGAATTTCATCAGGGAATACTTCAGGAAACTCGCACACCACTTGCAGTTCGTCAATCTTCTCTTGATTCTCAATAGACAAGGATGCCATCAGAGAAAACATCAAAACTCCATCTCGTCCTAATTGTTTCAGCTGCTTGGTAGATAAAAATTCTGCTCCACTTTCTTCCTCTTCAGACAAGAAATACACCGTCTTGCGAAAACAGTTGATAAGCACACGGTTGTACTTTAACCAATTCATCCCCAGAATTACATCCATACCAGTCAATGGTAGGCAGACTAAATCCATCTCAAAATTACGATCGAACATAGACAACGGACAACTTAAACACACACGAGAAGTAGTCACCGAACCCTTAGCTGGAGTTTCGACAACCATCTCTCCATTCATATCAGACATAACAAGACCCAACTTAACAGCACAATCAAAAGCAACAAAACAATGCGTAGCTCCAGTATCAATAATAGCAACTAAAGGTATATCATTAATATAACAAGTACCTCTGATCAAGCGATCCTCGTTCTCAGTCTGAGTGCCGGTCAACGCGAAAACCCTTCCAGTAGTCCTAACTTTCTTTGGCTTCTTGCACTGCGAGCCAATATGTCCTTGCTCATCACAGTTGAAACACACAACATCATCAAACTTGCAGTCTGCGGTAATATGCCCTTTCTGTCCGCATCGGTAACACCTCTTCACATCAACAGGACACGCATTACTCTTGTGGCCTTTCTGCCCGCAATTATAACAGGTAATCTCAGCAGGAGCATCCTTCTTCTGTGGTCGCCTCTCATCATTCACTCTTTGATTACCCTTATCTCTGGGAGCATCATAAGGTTTGGGTCGACTCTGCTGACCCCTAGCTTTTCTATCATTCACTACCTTGTAGTGAGCCTTGGTATCCTCCTCATAAATCCTGCAACTACTCACCAGCTCAGAGAAATTTCGAATCTTCTGATAACCAATCGCCCTCTTAATCTCAGGACGCAAGCCATTCTCAAATTTGATGCACTTGGAAAACTCAGCATTCTCAGCAGTATAATGGGGGTAGAACTTTGCCAGTTCCACAAACTTCGAAGCATACTCCGTCACAGACATATTTCCTTGCTTCAACTCAAGGAACTCGATCTCCTTCTTTCCCCGGACATCCTCAGGAAAGTAACGGTTCAGGAATTCTCTCCTAAACACCGCCCAAGTCACAGCAGCACCTCCTTCTTCAAGGATAGGTCGAATACCAACCCACCAGTCATCAGCCTCCTCCGCCAACATATGGGTACCAAACCGTACCATTTGACCATCTTCGCACTGCATCACTCTAAAGATCCGCTCAAATTCCTTGAGCCACGTCTGAGCCCCGTCAGGATCATATCGCCCTTTGAAGGTAGGCGGGTGGTTCCTCAGAAAGGTTTCCAACATTCTCGTCCCGTCGTTTTCACCAGCGTTGTTCTGATTTCCCACAGCTTGGGCCATTGCTTGCAAAGCAGCAGCAAGAGCAGCATCATTCCTTCCCGCCATCTTATTCCTCTACAAGCAAACATAAGTTAGAATAATATAACTATAATATTCTAACTCTAAGACACCGTCACTCGACTCTCTAATTGGCCGGACGGACCGACCTGCTCTGATACCAATTGTAACACCCCGAAATCCCGACTTTAAAATTTCATTCAAGCAATCAGAGTATAACACATAAATCAGGATGTCACATTTCATAAAATCTTTAAAATCAAATTGAATAATAATTTATTCTTAAACAATATTCAAACATAGCAGCGGAATCCATAAACTTCTCAAAATCTCAAATAAATTATTCTCGGCACAAAGGCCTCACAAAACATCTCAAATCAAGTTACGTCGCAAACATCATAATTAATCAACATGATACATAAAAGGAATAGAAATAATAGTAATCCCCATCCCGTTACGTATCAGAGCTCCTAAGACTCCACAAGAACCTCTAACATCGACGAACCTAAGCTTGGTCACCTGCACTTGCCCACAAGGCGGCAATTCCAACAGAAGGGGTGAGATTCACAACAATTATATTAACATATAATTCAAATAGTTATGCTTAACAATAACAACATTCTCCATCACATAGAACAGAAACGTCTCAAACATCCACATATACAAATCATCTTAGAAATCTTCATAAACAACCATCTCAAAACATCTCAGACACATGACTCGACAAATGCAACTCTAACATCTTAACATCATGCATGTGGTACCAATATTTTAGCTTTAATAAGCTTCACCGTCGCTTTGAGCAAATGCTCCACCGTCGCTTTGAGCATAAGCTCCACCGTCTCAAAATATGCAAATGCATGGACTCGACTCTTTAATTCTTAAACAAGATATCACAACGTCTTAACATCAAATACGACTCTTTATTGACACGTGCAATTATACAATACATGGCAGCAGCTCAGCACACTTAGCATATATATATATATATATATATATATATATATATATATATATACAGCACATAGTTATCATCACAAACATCATTTATACTTCGTTCATAAACCTCGCCTAATAATCATTTAATCATAGATTAACGCCAACGTCTTAAAATCATCTTACAGCGTCATTACAGGTTCTAATTTAGGTCTTAAACATCTCTAATGCTATCCAAAAGTCTACCCTCAAAGCCTCGCTCAAAACAGAGTTCTAAGACTCAAGTTATAGTGGTCTGAGACCACATTGCTCGCTGTGGCGAGTAGGACTGCTCGCCACGGCGAGCTACTTAAATTGCGTTCTGCCACTTGCTCGCTACGGCGAGTGATGTTGCTCGCCTCGCGAGCACTAAAGGGTTGCTCGCCACGGCGAGTGATGTTGCTCGCCTCGCGAGTTAAACTGTTCTGCTCGCCACGGCGAGTAGGTCTGCTCGCCACGGCGAGCGGTCGCAGAACAGGCTGCGGGTTCGCTCAAAACCTCGCCAAAACTCGCCCAATTCATCATGTTATGCTTCTAATCTCTCAGAATTATAGTCCTAGTGATTAATCTAGGTTCTGTAACAAGTTTCTACATCAATTCACATCATTCTAACATCAATTCATCCAAAAATCCCCTAAACCCTAGTTTATGAAATCTCTCAAACTCTCTTTCAATTCCTATGTTAATCACAATTAGATGAATTACAGTAAATACAATTGAAGTTAGGCTCACCCTTACCTGGTATGTTCGCAGAATTGAGGTTCTCTCTTCTCCGGCCACTTTCTCTTCTTTTTGCAAAAGTCTGAACGTACTGACTGTTTCTCTCTAAACCTAATTTCCTTATATAATTCTTTCTATGCTCACTTATCCCCACAACTCTATCTTATTTATGAAAACAACCCCATCTCCCAAAATATTTGTTATTATATCACATCTTAATTTTCATCACATATTTTATTTTATTAAACAATAAAATAAACGTCACACCACAACATCATCTCATACATCACAAACATCATTAAAATCATATAATATATAATAATATACTATATACTCTAATAAAATAATTAAATAAATAAAGTGGGCGTTACACTCACAGGCGAGAGACTTCCTTGCTCAAAGACACAACTAAGAGACTTCCTATGCTCAAGGACGCAGCCAAGAGACTTCCTTTGCTCAAGCACAAAAGCAAGAGACTTTTACACAATTACAGAAAATTGAATAGAGTTGAAACACTTGACAACAATCAAAATGTGTTTCAATTACAACAAAGACAGACTCTGTTTTACACAAAAGACAGACTTTGTTTTTCTGTGAAACTTAGAGATTCTAGGATACTCAGTTTGTAAGAATCTAAGTTTATGATGTGTTTTTGTTAAGACTCAGTTGAATACGAAAGCAGCGCAATGCAGTTTTTCTATGTTATAGAGTCCCACAATTCTTCAAGTCTTCTATCCTTTATATAGGCGTAGGAAAGAGACATTGAGTCATCCAGCGCATCAGGATGATTTCTGAAGCTTGATCAATGACTGTTGATCTGTTGCTTGATTTGGTAATAGTCCTTCAATAGCATCATTTGAATTCCATTCCCTTTGAGGATTAATACCGGTAGACACAGTTGCCAAACTGTACGTGGTAGTGGAGTAGTGGAAACAGAGTTCGTACAACGTACTCTGTACTGGCCTGCAATCTTTGTCTTTGTGCTTCCCACGCTCAAGTTGACTTAGAAGCTAGCCGTTACTCCATTAGAGTTTCTTTGTGCATAGCAATGCAGTAAAGATCAATGTTAGGAGATTATCAAATTTGTGGCTTCAGACTCACCGTAGCACTAAGCTTCTGATAATCTTCAGACTCTCTTGGTTTTCAGATTCTGATGGTCTTCAGACTCTGATACAGTCTTCAGACTCTCTTCAGCACAGTCTTCAGACTCTCTTCGATACAGTCTTCAGACTCTCTTCGAAACAGTCTTCAGACTCTCTTCAGTACAGAATCACAAGCAACAAGCTTCAATGGATTTATTGCTCTTTAACATTGTTCAAACAGAATGCTTTTAAGATACAAATCTTAATTGATATCCTGCATACTTAAACAAATATTAGCAATATCCAATTGACAACTTTTTAATACCTTGTTATCATCAAAACTCAAAACGTGGTATTGCTGAACACCTTTGTTCCAACAATCCTCTTCCACCTCAACAGTTTCATTCTTTTTAGTCACTTTTGGAGGCAAAGGTGTCAGAACCTTTTTGCTTCTCAATTCTATTGCCTTGCAACTCTCATTTTTTGGATTGTCTTGAGTGTTTCCTGAGAATCCTCCTTTTGTATGTTCAGCCATCTGTTTTGCCATTTGCTCAAGTTGAGTTTCAAACATCTTTCTGGCCGCCTCATTATTTTTCCTTTCTGCCTCTTGGCTTGCTTTCATTTCCTCCAAGTTGGTTTGAGTCATCTGCATGAATTTTTCCATAGCTTCTTCCCAAGCTGCTGGAGGTCTCTGTTGTTGTTGGCGTGGAGGGTTAGGAAGGAGAGGGTTCAGAGTGTTTGTATTGGAGTAACTCAAGTTGGGGTGTTTGGCGTAGCCTGGATTATAAGTGTTCGAGTAAGGGTTATTTTTTTGGTAGTTACCCATGTAATTGGCTTCCTCAACAGTTCCCTCTAAAGAACACTCACCATTTGCATGATCCCCTTGGCAGAAATCACACCTTTTTTGCACTTGTTGTACTTGGACTTGTTGAGCTTGTAACTGACCCATGGTTATGGCTTGGACCTGCTTAGTTAGTGTCTCCAGGTGTTTGTTCATGGCTGTTTGGTTAGCCAAGAGGGCGGTGTTGTCACTCACCCCAAAAACTCCCCTTCTCTTTTTCTCTGCATCAGCTCGATGCTCATTTTCAGTCATGTTTTCAATCAGATTCCGGACTTCATGGTCAGTTTTTGTCCTCATACTACCACCTGGTGCAGCGTCAAGGAACATCCTATTGTTAGCGGTTATCCCTTCAGTAAAAATTTGTAGGTAAGATTTTTCATCGAGGCCATGTGATGGACATCTCTTTAGCAATAGGTTAAATCTCTCCCAAGCATCATACAAGGTCTCACTTTCCCCTTGTTTAAAATTGGTGATCTCATGTTTCTTGTCCAAATATTTAGACATAGGGAAAAATCTCTTAAGGAATTTGAGCTCTAATTCATCCCAAGTTTGAATGGTTCCACTCGGTATGGACAGCAACCAATCTTTGGCTCTACCGGTTAGGGTAAAAGGGAATAGTCTAAGCTTCTTTTGACTTTCTGTGACATTGGCCGGTGGTACACAAAACTGACAGGTTTCATGGAAATGGCTCAAATGCTCATGAGGGCTTCTATCATCGCGCCCATCAAATTGGTTTTCCTTAAGATTTTGTTGGACAGAACTTTTGATGTCGAAGGCTACTGGGTTGGCTGGTTGAAAGACATGAGTTAGATGACCACGGTGGGCATCCAATCCATAGTCTCCCATCATCGGTCTAGCTGGAGGTGGTGGAGGTTGTTCTCCCATTGTGATGGGTTCAATTTCAATGGGAAGGGTGATTACAGGTGAGGAGTGTCTAGAGGTACTCTCTGCTAATCTAGCCAACCGAACTGCTTTCCGATTAGCTTTTGCGGTCTTTTCGATCTCAGGATCGTGTTGCAAGTCTGCCGATCTTGTTTTACCTCGCATACACAGCAAACGAATACCTTAGTAGCACTGCACAAATAACCACCAAATAATTTTTTTTTTAATATACAGACAAAATTTAAATAACATAAATCTTAACAATTAACGCATTGCCTTGTTGAAATTAATCAACAGTCCCCGGCAGCGGCGCCATAAACTTGTTAGAAAATTAGCAAGTGAACTAATTTGAATCGAGTAATAAAATAATTCGTTTCCACAGGGACTGCTTTAGTTTCGACTTAGCAAAGACATCAATGTTAAGATGTAATAAATTTAGGGGTTGCCTTAGGCAAATGGAGTTTTGGTGCAATTGTAAATAAATTGATAAAAACTAAAAGGTTTTGAAATAATTAGAGAGAAATGACTAGGTCATTCGATTCATCTGTACATCACTTATTATGCAACCTGTTCCTTAAACTATGAACGTCACAAAGTTAACGACGAATTAACATATTAACTTAGGTCAATACCTTGATCCTAAATCCTCTTATCTAATTATAATTCCCTAATCCCTTAGGTGAACCTAAAATCATCAAAGGTTTTTAAGTCTGTTAAGTCAAATATCACAACATAACAACGTTCCATCCCTAGATTGTCCGTTACGTTGAACAGTATATATATTTCAGAATCACACGCTAGTGTCAATAGTCATACAAATTCTAAGATCAATTATATTGGGTCAGAATCATAAAAGCATTAAGCACAATATATACTGAATAAACTAGATTGACATTCATAAAAGTAAGAGTTTCAGGTTACATCACATAAGCTATTCCAGAATCATCTCATGACCTAATCATAAAGGATCTAGCTACTCATGGCTAAAGCACAAATAACTAATGATATGAAAGAATTCATTACATTAAATTGATAACCGGCTATGAGTTTTGATGGTCTCCCACCTATTGCTCAGTGATCCAGCTCCAAAAGTCAGTATTTTCCTCTAAAAATTCGAACCCTTGCCTCAGAAATCAGTCAGGCTTTTATAGGAAATAATTAGGTTACGCCCAAATCGTACTACGATGCGGACCATCGTAGTACGATGCCTCATAAATTTTCAGACACTCCACTTCATCGTAGTACGATGTTGGAGTATCGTACTACGATTATTCCAGTAGCCAGCCAATGATTCAAACTCACAAATTCGTAGTACGATGCTAGAAATTGTACTACGATTTTTCCTGAACTCATTGCTCTTCAAAATTGTCTTTTGTTGCTCAAAACTCATGCAAATCACCTGAACTTGACCCAACATTACAAGAAATAAAGGCATAAAATGATATATGACCTAGTGTCATCACGTCACTATTAACAAAATCAAGCATTAATTAACAGCTCTTCTGGTCGTCTTAATATTACAGTAGTACTTAAATCTGATCTAGGGGTAATCTCATAACTAATCGTGCGACATGAGTCGCATTATTCTAAAAGGTAGTCTGATACAGAACTACTCGCTATGGCGAGTGGGATCTCTCGCCTTGCGAGCCGTCAGGGGTCACTCGCTATGGCGAGTTGAACTGCTCGCCTTGCAAGCCATCACAGGTAGCTCGCTGTGGCGAGTTGGGTTGCTCACCTCGCGAGCCTTCTCAAGGGTTGCTCGCTATGGCGAGTGGATTGCTCGCCTCGCGAGCCTACTAGGGGTTGCTCGCTATGGCGAGTGGGTTGCTCGCCTCGCGAGCCTTCTAGGGGTCGCTCGCTATGGCGAGTAAGTTGCTCGCCTCGCGAGCTGATGAGGAGCACTCGCCGTGGCGAGTTGATTGCTCGATGTGGCGAGCGATGACAGAACAGTTACGGGGTTACGAGGGTTTTCACCCAAAACCCCAAATTTCATCCTATTCCTTCCCAATTTCGACTATAATGATGTTTAAGGGTTATCCTATGGTCTGTAAACAGTTTTCTACAACATTGGTACAGTTTCTCATCATCTAATCATCAATTCATCACTTTTTGACCTAATTCTTAATTCTTAATTTCTCATGAAATACTCCTAAACATGTTAACTATAATCATGAATCATAAGCTTAATGTAATTGCAATGCTAGGCTCACCCTTACCTTAGAAAATTGAGCAGCAGCCTCTCTTGTTCTCCTCTTCTGTTTTCTCCCTTTTTCTCCCAAACTCTGAATTGTACGTTCTGACAGTTTCTAAACCTAGGTTTTCCCTTTTAAATCACTTTTTGTTTTATTTTATCTTATTTCCTCACAACTCTATCTAATTCTAAAAACAACCCCACAACTTAATATTTGTTTTATTTTCAAATCTTATTTTATTAAACAATAAAATAAGTCACAACACCTCATAAAATCACATAAATCATGTACTTCACTTAATTCACACAAACTCATAAAAATATTCTCTATACTATATAAAATAATTTAAATAATTAAAACGGGCGTTACAGCTAGGTTATGGGCAACTATGATGAATGGTCGCTTAAGCGACGGGAAGTTCGCTTAAGCGAACGGTTGTCTAGGCAGGGTAAATCCTCGAATTCTCTAACCCTAAATCATCCAAAAACCCAATTTTGATCCCTGATTACCCAAAACGTGTAAGCACATATGTTTATGGGTTCGGTATACAACATAGATAACAAAACAACACTGAAACAGGCAATCAACAACACAATTCATCCATTTTAGAAATTACACAAGACTTCTAAAACCTAGAAAACCAAGAACACCACAATTCACAAATTTTCAGAATTATATACATTTATTAGTGAAAGGAATCCTACCCTTACCTTAATTCAGCAACAATTGAAAACCTACAGCAATATTTGATTCCTTCCTAGCTCTTCTCCTAGCCTCTTGGTCTTTCTCCTCTTTCTCTCAAAAACTCTCTTTTTTCTTTACTGTACGTGAAAATGTTTTGTCTGACTTTTTCCTTACTAACTCCCAAAACATAACCCCCCTTTTCTTTCCCTTAACTCCCACTTATTCCACATAATTAAAATTAATCCCCTTTAATTCTAAATAAATATTACTACTACTTATTTCTATTTCTCATATTTTATTTAAATAATAAAACAATTAAATAATTAAAATAACACATATCATATATTTCACATAGAATCATATATATATATATCAAATAAGTCATGCAAAATCATATAAACAATATTCAAACATCATTTAAAAATAATAGAATTAAAATGAGGTGTTACAACTCTCCCCAACTTATAGAATTTCGTCCTCGAAATATTACCTCAAGCAAACAACTTAGGAAAAGACTCCTGCATCTTACTCTCCAACTCCCAAGTTAAACTTTCACCAGTTACTCCTCCCCAAACAACTCTCACTAGAGGTATCTCCTTGCCTCTCAGCTTTTTCACCTTACGATCATCAATTCTCAACGGTAAAGTCTCCACTGTGAGGTTGTCTTTAACCTGCACATCATCCCTTGGTATAACATGCGAAGGGTCCGCTACGTACTTCCGCAGCTGCGACACATGAAACACATCATGCAAATTCGAAAGATGTGGTGGCAAACCCACTCTATATGCCACCGTTCCAATCCTCTCAGATATCTGATACGGACCAATAAACTTCGGAGTTAGCTTCCTAGACTTCAATGCACGACCCACACCAGTCATAGGAGTGACTCTCAAGAACACATGGTCTCCTTCTTGAAACTCTAGGTCCTTTCTACGCTTGTCGTGGTAACTCTTCTGTCGACTCTGCGACGCTTTCATCTGTTCTCTTATCAACTTGACCTTCTCCGTAGTCAGGTGAACAATCTCTGGTCCCAACACAACACTTTCACCAGTCTCAAACCAGCATAAAGGGGTCCTGCACCTCCGACCATACAAAGCTTCAAATGGTGCCATACCAATACTCGAATGGTAACTGTTGTTGTATGTGAACTCTATCAACGGTAGATGACTATCCCAAGCTCCACCTTGTTCAAGTACACACACTCTCAGCAAATCCTCTAACGACTGAATCGTTCTCTCCGATTGACCATCTGTTTGCGGACGATAAGCCGAACTCAATCTCAACTTTGAACCCAAAGCCTCTTGCAAACTCTACCAAAACCTCGAAGTGAACCTCTGATCTCTATCCGACACAATTCTTGACGGAACACCATGCAACTTCACAATATTATGAATGTAAATCTCCGCCAACTGAGCTACCGGATAACTAATATTGATCGGAATAAAATGTGCCGACTTCGTCAACCTATCGACAATAACCCAAATGGCATCATGCCCTCTTTGAGTATTTGGTAAACTCGTTACAAAGTCCATGGATATGCTATCCCACTTCCACTCTGGCACATCTAACGGTGTCAACAATCCCGCAGGCTTCTGATGCTCAACTTTAGATTTCTGACAAGTTAAACAAGCATAAACAAATTGCGCAACATCACGTTTCAACCCGGACCACCAAAACATTTTCTTCAAGTCATGATACATCTTTGTAGCTCCCGGATGAATACTCAAGCTACTTCTGTGACTCTCTTCTAAAATCAACTTTTTCAACTCGTCATTATCTGGAATGCAAATTCTCCCTCGGAACCTCAACACACCTTGATCATCAACTTGAAAATCACCATCTGCAGTCTGATCACTAGCAACCATCAAGTCTACAAACTTGACATCAACTTTCTGCGCCTCTTTGATGCTATTCAAGAATTCACTATTGATCTTCAACATACCCAACTGCACACTCTGAGGTGCCAGTTCACAAACTATACTCAAATCTCTAAACTGCTCAAGCAACTCCAATTCCTTAATCATCATAGCAGACATGTGCAACGTCTTCCTGCTCAGAGCATCTGCAACCACATTCGCCTTACCTGGGTGATAGTTCAAACTAAAATCATAGTCCTTCAACAACTCAAGCCACCTTCTCTGTCTCATATTCAACTCCTTTTGATCAAATAAATATTTCAAACTTTTATGATCGCTAAACATCTCAAATTTGGAACCGTACAAATAATGTCTCCAAATTTTCAACACAAAACCCACAGCAGCCAACTCTAAATCGTGCGTAGGATAATTCCGCTCATGGATTCTCAACTGTCTCGAAGCATAAGCTACCACCTTACCATCTTGTGTAACACCCCGTTTTCCCAACATAAAAATTTCATAAATATAATCAGAGTGTTCACATAACGGAATGCTACATTTTCTTAAAACAAAAACTCCAAATGAATAAATAACTATTTATTCTTCATAAAAAGTAGTCAATAAAAATTAACAGTGAACTTCGCAGCGGAAACCTTTTCAATCAACAAAATTAAATTTTGGCACGCAGGCCTCATCAACAGTTTCATAATTCAAAAACAATACGTAAGGAAGAGAAACAAGTAATAAGATCCCCATCCCGTTACGTATCAGAGCCCTAGGACACATTGATCCGACATCTCTACTAATCTTCGTTACCTGCAAGTTACCCATAGGAAAGGCAACATTTCCAAGCAGAAAGGGTGAGATTCACAAACAACAATAGATATTATAATTCATCAATTAAATTCAACAACAACAATATAATGATAATCAACTGTCAGTTTATAATTAAAACTAATCAACAACATCATCATCAAGCGACAACATCGACGACTCAACCATCAACAACGACAACGACAACAACAACAACGACAACAACGACGACGACAATGCGACTAATGCAAATGCATGTGGTACCATTTTACGCGCGTTGAATGCTAAGCATTCCGGGGCATAAGCCCCCAACAATTTGAATGAAATAACATTCCAGGGCATAAGCCCTCAACGATTGAGTGATAAACACTCCAGGGCATAAGCCCTCAACGGTTGAGTGAAAACACTCCAGGGCATGAGCCCTCAACAAGATATGAGTATGAATGGACTCACTAGTGTATATCTGCATACAACTCGACAACAGCAACGACAACTACAATATGCATAATCAATTATGACATAAGACTCCAACTTAATTCGACAGGACACAACAAAAGGGGTACAACAAAGTCTCACCACAAAATTCAACAATTTAGGCATGCTACAGTACTACTTGTAACGCCCGTCTCAATTATTTAATTAATTTGTCGAGTTAGAATATATTTATGTGATTTATGTGTTATGTTGTGATTATATTTAGGTGGTCTATTTTATTATTTAATAGAATAAGGGTTCAAAATAAAATAAATATTAGGTTGTGGGGCTGTTTTCGAATTAGGTAGAATTATGAGGGATTAAATGAAATAAGATAAAACAGAATAGAAGTGGTTTAAAAAGGAAAATTAGGTTTAGAATTGTACAGTACGTACAATTCAGCTTTTGGGAGAAAAAGGGAGAAAACAGGAGAGAAGAACAAGAGAGGCTGCTGCTCAATTTTCTAAGGTAAGGGTGAGCCTAGCATTGCAATTCATTAAGCTTATGATTCATGATTATAGTTAACTTGTTTAGGAATTGTTCATGAGAATTTAAGAACTAAGAATTAGGTTAAAAAGTGATGAATTGGTGATTAGATGATGAGAAACTGTACCGATGACGTAGAAAACTGTTTACAGACCTTAGAATAACCCTAGTACATCATTATGGTCGAAATTTGGAAGGTTTAGGATGAAATTTGAGGTTTTGGGTGAAAACCCTCGTAACCCCGTAACTGTTCTGTCGCAGCTCGCCACAGCGAGCAATCAACTCGCGATGGCGAGTGCTCTTCACCAGCTCGCGAGGCGAGCAACCCACTCGCCATAGCGAGTTAACCCTAGTAGGCTCGCGAGGCGAGCAAACCACTCGCCATAGCGAGCAACCTTTGAGAAGGCTCGCAAAGCGAGCAACCCCCACTCGCCATAGCGAGCAACTCGTGATGTCTCGCCAGGCGAGCAACCCTACTCGCCATAGCGAGTAGTACCCCTGAAGCTCACGAGGCGAGCAACCCCCACTCGCCATAGCGAGCAACCCGTGATGTCTCGCCAGGCGAGCAACCCTACTCGCCATAGCGAGTAGTACCCCTGAAGCTCGCGAGGCGAGCAACCCAACTCGCCACAGCGAGTTACCCCTGATGGTTCGCGAGGCGAGGATTCCACTCGCCATAGCGAGTAGTCCCGTATCAGACTACCTTTTTGGAATAATGCGACTCTTGTCGCACAATTGATTATGAGATTACCCCTGGATTAGATTAAGTACTGAAATATTAAGATGACCTATAGAGCTGCTAGTTGATTAGTTATAGTGACCTATACATTAGTATATGCTTTCTTTGAATCATAAGAGATGATGTATGTGAATGCTTGTGATGATTCGTTGCTGCCATGTTGCTATGTTTTATTAAATAAAAGCTGCATGTATTGTTATAAGATTTACGATGTTGTAATCCAATTATTGGAATTTATTTGAGAGGTCTAAGTTTAAGAAGTTGAGTCCATGCATATGCATCCAGAGACGAGGGCTCATGCCCTAGGAGCTTTTGCTCAATAGCGACGAGGGTTTATGCCCTAGGAGTATATTTATACTCAATAGCGACGAGGGCTTATGCCCTAGGAGTATATTTATACTCAATATGGTACCACATGCATGATTAAGATGTCTAAGTTGCATTGTTGAGTCTAAGTTGCATAGTCAAGTCGAACTAAGATTGTTGATTAAGACGTTGATTTTATGATGATGACTATGGCGTTGTTTATGATTAAGGTGTTACTTGACTGTTGTGGTGATATTATGACTAGTCAAGTGAATGATATTGGGACTTCATGTTAATTATATTTATTAATTTAGTTGTGTTATAATTGACCATTTTCATAGATTATGGCATTGAAAAAGCAATTTCCTACCAACAATGGTTATTATGGGGTTTTGACCTAGAATAAAGCCATCGATGAAGATCTTGTTGACGCTCTCATGCAAGAATTTTGAAAAAGGTAACAAAGTTAAGGGTACCTTTACGTCAACAGCATATAGCAAGAATGTTACAGTTCAACTCGTGAGATTGTTTGGTGACAAAATTGTTAAGGTGAAGATGCAAAATCGATGGAAAACCTTGAAAAGAGACTACAATGAATATAATGAAATTTTCAAAGGTGGTATGAGTGGGTTTTCATGGAATTCAACTAAACAATCATGGGATGCTGAGTTCTCTCAAAAAAAATTATGGGATGCTGAGTCAGAATTTGGGGATGCTGTAATTGAGGTACATTTTGTAAATCTTGTATTTTGAAATATTTTTATATTTTTTGATTGATCAATAATTTTACAATTTGTG
This sequence comes from Medicago arabica, assembly GCA_946800305.1. Classification (NCBI taxonomy): domain Eukaryota; kingdom Viridiplantae; phylum Streptophyta; class Magnoliopsida; order Fabales; family Fabaceae; genus Medicago; species Medicago arabica. The sequence continues at coordinate 14,080,135 of OX326964.1, forward strand.
TCAAACTTACTTTTCAGTTGAAACTAAAAGCAGCACATTGAAATCTTGTTTCATTTCCAAACTATGAGAAGATGATACTGGCATGTTGTCGAATGTCGTATATGATGTCAGGACATCAAGAAAGTCAAATACAATGTCAGGACAACGTAACAATAAAATAACTTAAAATAACTTAAAATAAAGAGCATGAAGGAAATAACACAAGGTATTTGTTAATCCAGTTTGGTGCAACACCACTTATATTTGGTTAAACCTTTAGTCTTCTTTTGTACCAAAATAAAATAAAATTATTAAATATCAATAAAGATTAGGTCCTTATTATATTATGTCCGAATATTGGTTTCTAAACATTTATTTTCTTGAAATATGGTTTCTAAAGATTATCAATGAAATAATCAAGCACTTTATAATTTTTATTTATATACTCCCCACAATTATTTTATTAATATACTATAAATATATAATACCATAATAAATTCTTATTTATACCAATTTATAGTATATAAATATATGGCATTTAAAACTAACGGCTCCTTTTAAAAAAAACTAATTTTTTTATTAATATACTATAGATATATAATACCATATTGAATTTTTTTTTTTTATTACATACTATATAAAATTCTTATTTATACCATAGTATACTATAAATATATGATACCAGCTGTGCATTTTAATTACTTACCTACTCTAAATTTATAAATTGAATGACATAAATGCAATTGCTTTTTTACATCCTACTTAGATGGTATGTCAATAATGTGATATTTTACAGCTCAAATGCTAGTTGGAAATAAGTCACACATACAACAAATATCATCTAGAAATCACACCATGCCTGGTCTATATAAACAAAAGGTAACGAGACGTTATTCACAACAAGAAATCTCACAACAATCAACTTTTTTTTTTCAACAGTACCCTCATAAAGACTTTCGAAGGTGTCCCATATTTTGATAATGTTCATACAATGTGAGACCGAGTGATACTCGTTTATGCCAAAGGCAGAAATGAGTATATTCCTCGCTCTCAAATCGAGCTTAGACATATTTTGCATGACACCTTCAACATGGACTTACAGTTCAAACCGGCCACTGACAACGACATTCTAAACATCCATATCGACCAATTGAATTTAAACACTCATAAACTCTTTCCAATAGTAATAATTTTCATCGTGATAAACATGACCTATATTGTAAGCCTCCTTAGGCTCTTTGTTCGTCATATCGACTCATCTGGTAGTTAACCGTTAGTGAAGACACTAGGATCTTAATGTCACTTTTTAGTCTATATGACGATACATGGAGTGCGCCAGGGTGGTGAATAGAATTTTCCGATTTCAAAAGAATTTGTGAAAGCATGAGTTAATATCATTTATGACTATTGAATTGCATTTGATGATGATAGCAAAAGTAAGACAATGATGGCAAACAAAGATTCAAATATGAATTGAAAGGTTCAATATTGAATCTTATAATACAATTTAACATTTCAACACACATATTCGAAGTGAAAAACTACACTATCTCAAACCAAACATATTAACTATAAATCACACTAACAACTAATGAACACAAGATATATGAATCAATTATTTGATGCTTAGTTTCACATTTGACTGTGAGAGAATTGAATTGAAAGAATCTCAATTGATATAATTGAGATTAGGTAATGTAAAATAGTGAATTCATAATCAAATTAAGATAACTTCACACAATCAATTCATATACAATTGTAATACGAAAAATCTAAAAGGATATGAAAGGAAAAAAATTCGAGATTTATAGAGGTTCCCCCTTTTCGTCCTCACCAGGGGTACGTCCTCCCTTAGTGATAGAAAACGCCTCTATCATTGTCTTCCACTATTATGGAAAATGTTTACAAAGTATGATTACAAAAATTCCTTTGATTTTCGTAATCTCTTATGCTAAGAAATCACACAACATCCAATCTTCAAGATCTCTTGAAAGTGGACACCCACAAGGTCTTCGAATCTCAAGCTTCCATGCAATCCCTAGAACTTATACTCTGAGAATCCGACTTTGCTATGTCTGAAGCTCCGATCCCCTTGAATATTTGTGTAGTTGAGAAACAACCACCAAAAATAACTATATATAGGTGTGATTAAAATGAGCTAATTTTAGTCAAAAATAACGAGTTTGAATCGAGTCAGTGAAAGCTTGATACAATTCAATAGTGTAAAAATGGAATTTTGGATAGCATAAAGCTTGATACGATTCGGATGAACGTTGATAAAATTCAAACAATTTCTAGATGAAGATTGATTCGATTTAGACCTCAAAAGGAAGGAGTCTGAATCTACACTATACTAGGAGAGAATCTACACTCTCTTCACCAAAAATTATTTCATAAAATATAATATTGGGCTCTGATTTCAAATTAAAGACGATCATGAATTTATTTATTACAAAGCTTAAGTTGTTTAAAAAAAGCAGACACAATTTTTGTTGGTAACTGTCTCGGAGTTATAGGGCTTTAGTCCTATTCTGTACCAAAACAAAATAAAATTACAAAATTTTAATAAAAGTAATTATGATTAAGATCATGTGATCGAATGGTTATAATTGATAGAGAAAATAAAATAGAATTTCATTGATTCTGTATATGTATTAAATTAATATTATATCCGAAAATTGGATTCTAAAGATTATCAATCAAATAATCATGCACTTATAATTTTTCTGGTAAAAAAATAAAAGCACTTTAAAATTTGTATTAATAAACTCCCCCCAATATGTTTATTAATATACTATAAATAGATAATACCATAACAAATTCTTTTTTTTTTTTGAAGGATTCTTGTTTATACCATATTATACTATTAATATATGATATTTAAAATTAATGGCCCCTTTTAAAAAGATAAGTAACTGACGGTAAAATGAAATCCTCTTGGAATATATTTATGTGCAAGAATCTATAGAGAGAAGAGTTGTGATACATCCGTTCAAAAACAATAAGATTTTTGATACATAAGAAAATATCATACACCAGCTGTGTCATTTAAATTATTTACATATTCTAAATTTATAAATTGAATGTCATAAATTCAATTGCTTTTTTACATCCTACTTGGATGGTATGTCAATAATGTTATATTTAACAGCTAAAATGCCAGTTGAAAATTAGTCAGCATACACCAAATACCATCTAGAAGTCAAACCATGCATATCAAATTGGTCTATATAAACAAAAATTATCGAGACATTATTCACAACAAGAAATAGCACAACAATCAACTTTATTTATTCAATTTTCTTTGTCCTTTACTCTTGTCACAACCATGGCTAGAAGTAAGGTTAAACTTGCCTTCATTGTCAATGATGCTACTAGGAAAGCAACATACAAGAAAAGGAAGAAGAGTCTATTCAAAAAGGTTGTTGAACTTAGCACCCTATGTGGTATTGAGGCTTGTGCCATAGTGTACGACCCTTATGAGCCTCAACCTGAGATTTGGCCATCACTAGAGGGGGTCCAATCTGTGCTCTCAAAATTCATGACAATGGACGAGTTCGAGAAGTGCAAGAAAAAGATGGACCATACGACTTTCATGACACATAGGGTTATGAAGGCAGAAGAGAAATTGATGAAACAAAGAAAACTAAATAAGGAGCAAGAGATAACAGTTCTCATGACTCAATGTCTCAATGAGGGTAAAGTTGTGCACGACAATATGTCAACTGATGATTTAAGTTATCTTACTTGGTTGATTGAGCACAAGTTGAAGGACATTGATAGACGTATGGAATCATGTGATAACAATGATCAATGTCCAACTCCAAATGGTGGAAACAATACCACCACCATCGCTAGGAGCATCTAGGAAATAATATATTTGTTTTGTATACCTTTTCAGGTGGATACTTTTTCAATTTAGTTCCAATTTTTATTTCATGGTTATTTGTTTTTTTTTATAATTTTTTAAAAGGTGTTCGTGAAGATACAATCGTAATTCATTAAAGTGTAATCTGTTTATTTCCTATCCCTAGTTTCGGCTCCGAGAGTTTATTTATAAACTTCTTCAAAATCACTATTGCTTAAGTTCTATGAACTGGTTTACTTGAATAAAAAATCTAATTGGTGTGTAGCTTTTAATGCTTTTGTCGTAATCATTAATTTTAGCTACTAACATAACTTGTTAATAACTATTATTTATCAAATGATTTATCTTATATTATGAAAATAAAACATTTTGTTTTGGATAGTTAAATATAAGTTCTTTTAGATTTAGTCACACAGAAATACATGTCTATAGGTAAGCAAATTAAATGTCACTTCTTGCTTGAAGAGACTATCATATTATTATGAAAATAAAAAGAAACGGTTGTGGTAGTTTGATAATGCAGTTGATTGCACTAAAGTTTATTCATGGTAAAGTTTTTAGATAATGGATATAGGATTTATTTTTCCAACAACTAAGATTAAAAAACTCAGCTAGGTTTCAATTCTTAGTTTGGAAGTTTCATGATGATAGTATTCCTATACAGGCGGGTAGCAATATCTTTGAATACTAAAGCTTGTGTGTCTATCAATAGTAGTGCAAATTTCAATATTTAGGGTCGTCAAAAAATAAATATTTAGTGATAATAAGTTTATTTTTTAGAGTCCAGATGTGCATGTGAAAAGTTATTTAACTATATATGAGTTTCATCACTAGTGAAAGTTATTTAACTATATTTTTATTTTTCTATATATTTAGACAAGCACATCATTCCTTAATATTACTATCAAGGAAATACTTTCATACAAAATAATATTTTTCATTAATTAAGAATAACTAATTTTTTTAGTTTTATGAATTTAACTAAGCATAAGTATATTTTATTATTATTATTATTATTTAAATTGGGTTAAACGGCGTTTATGCCCATCCCATTTGGACGAGTTTTGGTTTACCCCTGTAAAAAAAAAGTTGTAGATTCCCCTTACCATCAGAAGATTCTTTGGTTTTGAACTCTAAACACTTTTGACTATGCAAATTAGAGAGTGGGAAAGAGTTTTTGAGATATATGATGATTTTCTAGGTTTTTTGAAGGATAAATTATGTTGGGATGCTGAAGAATGATGATTAACGGGAAGAGAAGACGAAGTGGATAAAGATTCTTAAGATTGAAGATTTTTGTGTTCAAGATGAACATGATGAACAAAAGTATTTTTTGTATCAGTTGAGTTCTATCAGTTGTGCTTCAACTTGTTTATATCTACATATTTAGTGTAACTTTTTTACTTGGTTGATTGAGCATAATTTGAAGGACATTGTTAGACGTTTGGAATCATGGGGATAACAATGATCAATGTATAAGTCAATGAAAATCAAATCTCTAGCAGCATCTAAGGGTTAAGAAATGGCAATTATGGGTCATGACCATGTTGTTGAGGTCAATTTCAGAGTTTGGCCCGAATAAAATCAAGTATTTGTTTTGTACACTTTCTCAACTGGATCTTTTCTCAATTTAGTCTCATTTTATTTTTTTTTATGGTAATTTAGTTTTTTTTTTTTTTATTTCTTGGTATTTTTTTATTTCCTATCCGTAGTTTCAGCTCCGGGTGATTATTTTTACACTTCTTCTAAATCACTACTATTTCTTAAGTTCTATGAACTGGTTTAGTTGAATAAAAGATCTTATTGGTGTGTAGCTTTCGATGCTTTTGTCGTAATCATTAGTTTTAGCTACTATAAATATAACTTGTTAATAACTCCTTCAAAAAAAAAACTTGTTAATATTATCAAATGATTTATCTCATATATTATGCAGACCATATAAAATAAAAATATTATTTTGGGCCAAAAAAATAAATTATTTGCTGGATATTTAAATATATGTTATTTTTAGATATTATCACACATAAATACTTTGTCTATAAGGAAGGGTTGTGGAAGTTGAGTGTTTGTTATTAGATAATGGATATAGGATATATTTTTCAAACATCTAAGATTAAAAAATCAAATTAAGATTCAATTTTTAGTTTGCAAATTTGTATTTCACGATGAGTTTTCCTCTGGGGAATGTTTGTGCAATTAATAGTCCTATACATACACACTACAGTGACAACAAATTTCCGTAGGTAAAGGTTACAAATCCGTTGACCGTTAGTCACAGCAAAATTTCGTAGGCAAATGGCTCAAACTGTTGTTGTAGGCCGAAATACATTTTCCAACGGCACTTTTTCTTCATCCTTTTTAATTTCCTATACCAACTGATAATCATGGTCGCAATAGACCTATACCAACGGTTTTCTAAATTGTTGGACAAAACACCTAGTGTTATGCCCACTGCTGTTTCCGTTGGAATATGATTTATTGGCTCAAATTAAATTGCTATGCCGGCGGTTGAGTCTCCGTTGTATATATTTTTTAATGACACTTCTTGATTGTTTTACTGCCATTTTATTGTTATTAAAGGGTTTTTTGGTTACACTTGTTAGTAAAGGTTTTATCAACACTTTTGTTATTCAAATATTTTTTTTAATCAAACAAATATATATGTCATTTTAATAATAAGTTGGCTAATGTTATTATATACACACTATAATTATGAAACATAATAAAAAAACTTTAATTGTATTGATATACTAATATCAATTCTTACAAGCACGTCAAACTACAAAATAGTTAAAAGATGTCAACCTCAGAGGACCATATAGTATTTAAAGACATATAAGACAATCTCAATTGTTACAGGTAAATCGGATCATATCATCTTCGTCAAGATAAAATCGGCTTCTAATCTTCCTATTTTCCATCTTCATTATTGTCTAGACCTGTAGAATTTGTTTGTTCAAGGGTACTAGAAGAATTTTGAACCTATAGAAATTAAAATTATACAATTTAGAAACTCATCTTAATAGTCATTTCCGTAAAATAGAAACAAGAACTCAAATAGTAAAATATAATATACTTATCTTTCATCTTGTAAAATGTCAGTCACACGTGGATACAGTTTCATGGTGTTTGTACTTCCTTGGTCTCCTACCTGAGATGTGTGCGTGTTTAAAATTATGTTGAAGGTATTTATAAATTGAGAAACTAAGCCACATTCCAAGTTCACCAAAATATGTAAATCATTCATGAAAGAATATTCACTTCTAGAAGGATAATCCAAAGAATAGTAGTTTGTCATAAAATGATATAATCAAAGAGCCAAATAGGCTATAACATAAGAAGATTTATTTCATGTCTCTCAATGGAAGCATTAGTCATTACACTGATTATTCCCTAAAAGTTGTTTCTTTTATCATCTTAGTTTAACCATATTTGATACATAGGAAAGAGATAGGAGTAGAATCATCTTAGTTTAACCATGTCAATGGTGTGATTTAACAAGATCTCCAATTAAAATAACCAACTTAATAAGTGAAAGAAGAGTCGAGGTACCTAGCTGCAAAAATTCAAGTCCTTACTTACCTTTATGATCTCTGAAGCACGGGTACTCCATTTTGCTAAACATACCCGTAACGGGTACTGCGAGGGTACTGGTACACGTACGGTACTCGTACTGTACGCACCCATGGAGCACCAATCTTTTTTTTTTTTTAAATGTTGGGTACGGTTAAGGTACTACAGTGGTACTTGAAGGGTACACTTATCCTCTTTTTTTTTGGAGAAAATGAGGCCTTTTATGAGTAATAGCAATTATAGTCTTTTTTTTTTGTTTTTTAATAAAACTCAAACGGTTCAAGTGGCCGAACAACTATTTACTATGCTATGGAACTGCTGTTTCCTACTCAATGCCCCACTTTTTCTTGTCCGCTAACTGTTGGAGTGTGATTTTTCTTATTTATGCATAGATATTAAGTTTTATCCCGTACTTTAGTTTTTTTTAATTTGGATGTTTTAGCGTCGTAACTTTTTTTTGGTTTAATTTTTGTCGTCATTTGAGAAATATAATTTTCTCATGCAAGGTTATTTTAAATTAAAAAAAATTATCCTAACATACCCGTACCTTTGTTTTTTGACAAATGTCGTATCCCGTAACCGCACCCGTGCAACACAGTTTATGATGAAATAAGAAGCATTTTCATATCCAATTCTAGAGAAGGTGGAACGACAAGTAGTAGAATCATCAGCAAGAATTGAAACAAATTTTAGTGAGGCTTAAATAGGTTACCGTTCCATGCAAATATACGCCAGTTGAAATTTTGTTCATGATAGTTTGGACTAAATGTTTATTCGATACTGATGTCAAGTGAATGATATTGGGACTTCATGTTAATTATATTTATTAATTTAGTTGTGTTATAATTGACCATTTTCATAGATTATGGCATTGAAAAAGCAATTTCTAACCAACAATGGTAATTATGGGGTTTTGACCTGGAATAAAGCCATGGATGAGGATCTTGTTGACACTCTCATGCAAGAATTTTGAAAAAGGTAACAAAGTTAAGGGTACCTTTACGTCAACAACATATAGCAACAATGTTACAGTTCAACTCGTGAGATTGTTTGGTGACAAAATTGTTAAGGTGAAGATGCAAAATCGATGGAAAACTTTGAAAAGAGACTACAATGAATATAATGAAATTTTCAAAGGTGGTATGAGTGGGTTTTCTTGGAATTCAACTAAACAATCATGGGATGCTGAGTTCACTCAAAAAAAAAATTATGGGATGCTGAGTCAGAATTTGGGGATGCTGTAATTGAGGTACATTTTGTAAATCTTGTATTTTGAAATATTTTTATATTTTTTGATTGATTAATAATTTTACAATTTGTGTCAAACTTACTTTTCAGTCGAAACCAAAAGCAGCACATTGAAATCTTGTTTCATTTCCAAACTATGAGAAGATGATACTGGCATGTAGTCGGATGTCGTATATGATGTCAGGACATCAAGAAAGTCAAATACAATGTCAGGACAACGTAATAATAAATTCTTTAACACAATAAATAACTTAAAATAAAGAGCATGAAGGAAATAACACAAGGTATTTGTTAATCCAGTTCGGTGCAACATCACCTATATCTGGTTAAACCTTTAGTCTTCTTTTGTACCAAAATAAAATAAAATTATTAAATATCAATAAAGATTAGGTCCTTATTATATTATGTCCGAATATTGGTTTCTAAATATTTATTTTCTTGAAATATGGTTTCTAAAGATTATCAATGAAATAATCAAGCACTTTATAATTTTTATTTATATACTTCCCACAATTATTTTTTTAATATACTATAAATATATAATACCATAACAAATTCTTATTTATACCAATTTATAGTATATAAATATATGGCATTTAAAACTAACGGCTCCTTTAAAAAAAATTAATTTTTTTATTAATATACTATAAATATATATTACCATATCGAATTTTTTTTTATTACATACTATATCAAATTCTTATTTATACCATAGTATACTATAAATATATGATACCAGATGTGCATTTTAATTATTTACCTACTCTAAATTTATAAATTGAATGACATAAATGCAATTACTTTTTTACATCCTACTTAGATGGTATGTCAATAATGTGATATTTTACAGCTCAAATGCTAGTTGGAAATTTGCCACACATACAACAAATATCATCTAGAAATCACACCATGCCTGGTCTATATAAACAAAAGGTAACGAGTTGTTATTCACAACAAGAACTCCCACAACAATCAACTTTTTTTTCAATTTTCTTTGCTCTTTTGCTCTTGTCGTAACGATGGCCAGAAGTAAGGTTAAACTTGCCTTCATTGTGAATGATGCTGCTAGGAAAGCATCATACAAGAAAAGGAAGAAGGGTCTGTTGAAAAAGGTTGTTGAACTTAGCACTCTCTGTGGAATTGAAGCCTGTGCCATAGTGTATGGCCCTTACAAGCCTCAACCTGAGATTTGGCCTTCACCAGAGGGGGTCCAATCTGTGCTATCAAAATTCATGACGATGCACGAGTTTCAGAAGTGCAAGAAAATGATGAACCAAGAGACTTTCTTGACACAAAGGATTCTGAAGGCTGAAGAAAAATTGAAGAAACAAAGAAAAGAAAATAGGGAGCAAGAGATGACAATACTCATGACTGAATGTCTTAGTGAAGCTAAAGTTGTGCACGACAATATGTCAACAATTGATATGAGTTATCTTACTTGGTTGATTGACCATAATTTGAAGGACATTGGTAGACGTTTGGAATCATTGGATAACATTGATCAATGTCAAATAAGTCAAAATCAAAATCAAATCATGGCTATTGAAAATCAAGTCCAACTCCAAATGGCGGCAACAATACCACCACCACCACTTCTAGCAGCATCTGGGAGTGAAGAAATGACATTTATGGGTCAAGGCCATGTTGGGATACCTATTAATGACGATGACATTATGCAAAGTCAATTATTGATGAACTCAATGGTGGCTGGTAATGTGCAAGAGTCTGTGCCATTTGGTGAGGTCAATTCTGGAGTTTGGTCTGGTTTATTACCTTAAAGGAAATCATATATTTGTTTTCTATACCTTTTAAGGTGGATCTTTTCTCAATTTAGTCCCTATTTTTTATTTTATGGTTATTTGGTTTTTTTTAATTTTTTTTAGGTGTGTGTGAAGATACAATCGTAATTCATTACGGTGTAATCTTTGTATGTTTATTTCCTATATGTAGTTTCGGCTCCGGGTGTTTATTTGAATAAAAAATCAATATATTGCTTAAGTTCGCTGTACTGGTTTACTTGAATAAAAACTCTAATGTGTGTAGCTTTAAATGTTTTTGTCGTAATCATTAATTTTAGCATTAACATAACTTGTTAAATCCTAACATTTTTATCGAATGATTTATCTCATATATTATGCAGACCATGTAAAAAAAATATTATTCTTTTGTCCCAATAAAAAAAGAAATCTGTGTTGGATAGTTGAATATAAGGAAATGTTAAAGAGAGCTCTTGGGACACTGGATAAAAGGATAAAAATAGAAATATTGCATTGGAAAATTGTGAAAAGTGAAGAATTTAAATTTTTAAAAGTAAAAATGTTGTTGAATCCAATTCAAATATGCTAGTTTTGGTTTCCTTAACAAGTTCCCTTAGGGCCCTAAAGGCACTTGTTAGCATAAACCTTGAATATAAGTTATTTTTAGATTTAGTCACACAGAAATACATGTCTACTGGTAAACAAATTAAATGTCACTTCTTACTTGGAGATACTATCATATTATTAAAATAAAAAGAAACGGTTGTGGAAGTTGAGTGTATGTTTTTAGATAATGGATATAGGATATGATTTATTCATGGAGAAGTTTGATAATGCAGTTGATTGTACTAAAGTTTATTCCTGGTCAAGTTTTTAGATAATGGATATAGGATTTATTTTTCCAGCAACTAAGATTAAAAACTCCAGCTAGGTTTCAATTCATAGTTTGGAATTGGTGTTTCATGATGATAGTATATTCTTCTGGTAATTGTTTGTTAGTACTCCTATACAGGCGGGTAGCAATATCTTTAAAAAAAAAAAAGTATAGTGAGAGTGCATTTCTAGAGTTGCTAAGGTTGTGTCCTCATGACCTTAGCTCAGTTGGTAAAGACAATGCATAATATATGTAAGGTTTGAGGTTTAAACTCCGAACACCACCAAAAAAAGAGTTGCTAAGGTTGTGGAACACCGGTATGATTTTGAATACTAAAGCTTTTGTGTCTATCAATAGTAGTGCAAATTTCAATATTTAGGGTCCTCAAAAAATAAATAAAAGAAGATAATAAAAATATTTTTTAGAGTCCAGATGTGCATGTGAAAAGTTATTTAACTATATATGAATTTACCTAAGCATGAGTATATTTTATTATTATTATTATTTAAATTGGGGAAAGGGAAATTTGATTAATAATAATAATGGTTAAACGGCGTTTATGCCCATTCCATTTGGACGAGTTTTGGGTTACCTCTGTAAACACAAGTTAGAGATCCCCCTTATCATTAGAAGATTCTTTGGTTTTGAACTCTAAACACTTTTGACTATGCAAATTAGAGAGTGAGAAAGAGTTTTAGAGATATATGATGATTTTCTAGGTTTATTGAAGGATATATTATGTTGGGATGCTGAAGAGGGATGCTAAATGGGAAGAGAAGACGACGAAGTGGTTGAAGATTCCAAAGATTGAAGATTTTTGTGTTTAAGATGAACATGATGAACACAATGGTTTTTTGTAATGTTTTTTGAAAAAATAATAAGTCTGAGTAAAGAAAAGCTATCTGGAAACTAAAAAAATAAATACAGTCAACATGTCTCATACGGTAATTTATACACTTAGATGTCATTAGGGTTTAAAACAAAGAATCTTCTAATGGTAAGAGGCAATATCCAACTTTTTATTTTTTATCTGGGCTAAACCAAAATTCACCCAAATGACAGGCGAGTAAACACCTTTTAACCCTAAAACTCATTTTTGCATTCTATCATTGTCAAAAATTATTATCGCTCTCATTATTATTTATACACTTACTAATATATATTTTTATAGCTCTTTTATACTGTATATGTGAGTTCTATCAATTGTGATTCAACTTGTTTATACCTACATATTTGGTGTAACTTTTTTACTTGGTTGACTGAGCATAATTTGAAGGACATTGGTAGATGTTTGGAAGCATGGGATAACAATGATAATGTCAAAGTCAAAGTGAAAATCAAATATCCAGCAGCATCTAGGAGTGGAGAAATGGCAATTATGGGTCATGACCATGTTGGGATACCTATTAATGATGATGACACAATGGTGGCTGGTAATTCGCAAGAGAATGCCATTTGTTGAGGTCAATTTTGGAGTTTGGCCTAATTTGCTTTCCTGAAGGAAATCATGTATTTGTTTTGTACACTTTTTCAGGTGGAACTTTTCTCAATTTGGTCTCCTTTTTTTTTTTTTTTTTTTTTAATTTTATGGTAATCAAATTTTTTTTATATTCCTTGATATGTTTATTTCCTATCCGTAGTTTTGGCTCAGGAAGTATATTTAAAAACTTCTTCAAAATCACTATTGCTTAAGTTCTATGAACTGGTTTACTTGAATAAAAAAATCTAATTGGTGGATAGCTTTCAATGCTTATGTCGTAATCAATAATTTTAGCTACTAACATAACTTGTTAATAATTCCTTTAAAAAAAAAGACTTGTTAATATTATCGAATGATTTATCTCATATATTATGCAAACCATGTAAAATAAAAATATTATTTTGGGCCAAAAAAATAAATTATTTGTTGGATATTTAAATATAAGTTATTTTTAGATATAGTCACACAACTGTCTATAAGAAAGGGTGTTGTAGAAGTTGAGTGTATGTTATTAGATAATGGATATAGGATATAATTTTCAAACAACTAAGATTAAAAAAATCAAATTAAGGTTCAATTTTTAGTTTGCAAATTGGTGTTTTATGATGAGAATTTTCTTCTTGTGAATGTTTGTGCAATTAATATTCCTATACATCACTACAAAAAAAATTAAATTTTAGTGACAACAAAGTTCCGTAGGTAAAGGATACAAATACGTTGACCAAAAGTGACAACAAAATTTCGTAGGTAAATGGCTCAAACGGTTGTCGTAGGCCGAACTACCTTTTCCAACGGCAATATTTCTCCATCCTTTTTAATTTCCTATACCAACGGATAATCATCATCACAATAGACTATACCAATGGTTTTCCAAATTGTTGGTTAAAACACTAGTGCTATGCCTACGGCTGTTTCCACTGGAATATGATTTACTGGCTCAAATTAAATTGCTATGCCAGCAGTTGAGTCTCCGTCGCTATATGTTTAAATGACACTTCTTGAATGTTTTACCGCCATTTTATTGTTTGTAAAGGGTTTATCAACACTTTTGTTGTTCAAATATTTTTTTTAATCAAACAAATATGTATTTTTAATAATAAGTTGGCTAATGTTTTTATACACACACTATAATTATGAACCATAATAAAAAAAACTTTAATTGTATTGATACACTAATGTCAACTGTTACAAGCAGCCAAACTACAAAATAGTTAAAAGATGTCAACCTCAGAGGACCATATAGTACTTAAAGACATATGAGACAATCTCAATTGTTACAGGTAAATCGGATCATATCATGCATCTTCGTCGAGATAAAGTCGGCTTCTAATCTTGCTATGTTCCATATTCATTATTGTCTTGTAGAATTTGTTTGTTAAGGGGGCTAGAAGCATTTTGAACCTATAGAAATTAAAATTATACAATTTACAAACTCAACTTAATAGGCATTTTCCTAAAATTGAAACAAGAACTCAAATAGTAAAATATAATATACTTATCTTTCAGCTTGTAAAATATAATAGTATTCACACATGGATCTGTTTCATGGTGTTTGTATAGTTTCATCTTGGTCTCCTACCTGAGATGTGTTTATATTTCAAAATTATGTTTAACGTATTTATAAATTGAGAAACTAAGCCACACTCCATGTTCACCCAAATATGTAAATCATCCATGAAAGAATCTTCACTTCTAGAAGGTTAATCCAATGAATAGTTGTTTGTCATAAAATGATATAATCAAAGAGCCAAACAGACTATAACACAAGTAAGATTTATCTCATGTCTCTCAAAGGAAACATTAGTCATGACACTGGTTATCTCATGTTTCTTTTATCATCTTAGTTTGATCATATTTGATACATATAAGAAAGAGATAGGAGTGATTCAACAAGATCTCCAAATGAAAATAACCAACTTAATAAGTGAAAGAATAATCGTGGTACCTAGCTGCAAAAATTCAAATCCATACTTACCGTTTTGATGAAATAAGCAGCATTTACATATCCAATTCTTGAGAAGATTGTTCGCTATTATTTTCTTCTAATTTTACCACATAGGAGGATTCATCTCCAACTTTTACTACTCAGAACTATTTACTTTGCAGTTTTGGATATATGTTGCATCGATTTGTCAAGTTGAGTGATCTCTTGGTAACTACAACTCAATTCACAAAATAATGTTATAAGAGATTAAACAAATAAACATGAAAAAACCGAGATGCTATCAAGTACTATTAGAGAATAAAGGAAAAGAAGTTGACTGTGTTAGTGAAGTTACTTGATATACAAATAACTAAGTTTACATTTCTAATAATTGAGATTAGCATGTTAATTAGGATCCTTGTATGCCTGTATATACTCCATGTACATGTTGATTCATCTATGAGAAATGAGAGTTATTCATTTTTACACATTCCATAACATGGTTTCAGAGCCTCTCTCTCTCACTCTCTCTCTCTCTCTCTCTCTCTCTCTCTCTCTCTCTCTCTCTCTCTCTCTCTCTCTCTCTCTCTCTCTCTCTCTCTCTCTCTCTCTCTCATCTTCATGAAGAAAGTTTGTTACAAAGTTAGTTATAACAACTTTTTCTTCATCTTCTTCGACCTCATGCCATTGAAGCTCTGCAATTTCACTGATTCATCCTTGAATCTTCGTTCCTTTTCTTGCAATCAATTGGATTTTCTCATCTTGTTCTTGTCTCATCTCGTTTTTCACCATGCCTCGGAAAACACAAACCAAAACTGAATATGTGTTTTACGTTCATCCATGTGAAGGACCTAATTCTGTTCTTGTTACTCCTCTCTTGGATGGATCGAATTATCTCGCATGGAGCGTTCAATGATTCGTGCTTTTGGCACGAAAAACAAATTGAAATTTGTTGATGGATCCATGGAAATTCCAGATGAAGATGATTTGAACCGTAGTGCTTGGGAACGTTGCAATCATCTTATTCAATCTTCGATCATAAACTTTCTTTCATCGCAAATTGCTCAAACATTGTTTTTCATGAATCCGCCATTGAAGCTTAGATTGATCTTAAGGAACGCTTCTCCAAAGAAGATAGAATACGCATTGCTACACTTAGAACTACTATCAATAACTTGAGGCAAGGTTCAAAATTTGTGTTAGAGTATTTCACTGAGATGCGTACTCTATGGGAGGAGTTGAATTCTCATAGGCCTATGCCTCATTGTACTTGTCCTCATCCTTGCCGTTGTGCTGCTATGAGGGAAGCACGCAATTTTAGACATGAAGATCAAGTCATTCAATTCCTCACAGGATTGAATGATCAATTTACTGTTATAAAAACTCAAGTTCTCATAATGGATCCTCTTCCATCCATCAATAAAGTGTATTCTTTGGTTGTTCAGGAAGAGAGCAACAATAATTCAGTAGCTTCTTCTGTTGATGAGCATGTTTCATTGGTGAATGCTTTTGATGCACGCAGTAGATCTCAAGGGAGAGGTAGAGGTTATTCCTCTGGTCCAAAATCTCTAAGACATTGTAGTTTTTGTGGAAGAAGCAATCACACTGTTGATTATTGCTATGCCAAACATGGCCACCCCAATTTTCAGAAGCAAGCACCTTCTGTAAATGCTTCAAGTAGTATTAAAACAAATGAAGCAACACCAGGAAGTTGCATTGATGCATCTTCACCTAGTGCTAGTATTTCACAAGAGAAGTATGATCAACTTGTTAGCTTGCTTCAATAAGTGAATTTGCTTCATTCATCATCCACACCCCTGCTAGTGCCAATCACATTATTTCTCCTTCTATTTCAGGTATATCAGCCATTTTCTCTTGTTCTATTTCTACTAAAACTGATATATCGCTTTTAGATTCAGGAGCTAATGAACATATTGCTTCCTCTTTACATTGGTTTACTTCCTATCACAAAATTAACCCTAAACTTGTTAATTTACCAAATGGCACTTCTGTTCTTGTTCAATATGCTGGCACCATTCACTTTTCACCTCACTTTCATCATAACAATGTCCTGTATTCCCCTATGTTCAATATGAACTTGATCTCTATTTCTAAAGTGTGTGAGTCTTTAAACTATCATGCCATTTTTCATAATAAGAAATGTTTCTTACAGGATTTTCACTCCCAGAAGATGATTGGTTTCGGTGATTAGAATAAAGGTCTCTATAGATTAGATTTAGATTCTTTTAATACAACTTCCTACAATAATGATTTGTCTGTTAACCACATTTCCACCAATGCCAATTTAACCATCCCTTCTTCTGCAATGTGGCATTTTAGATTAGGTATTGTATCATATAAAAGGCTCACTCATATGTCTCAATTGTATCCCTCTCTTACTTTTGATCACCATGCAGCATGTGACATATGTCATTTTGCGAAACAAAAGAAATTGCCATTTAATACTAGTTTGTCTATTGCTTCTAGCAAATTTGAACTTTTACACTTTGATATTTGGGGTCCCTTATCTGTTACTTTTGTTCATAATCATAGATATTTTCTTACTATACTTAATGATTATAGCAGATTTGTCTGGATTGTGCTTTTAAAATTTAAGTCTAAAGTTTCTCAGCATGTTAAGAATTTCATTTCCCTTATTGAAAACCAGTTTTATATCACACCCAAAGCCATCAGGTCTGATAATAGCCCTGAGTTCCTTCTTCATTCCTTTTATGCTTCCAAAGGCATCTTACATCATTGGTCACGTGTTGAGACCCTCCGACAAAATGGTAGAGTTGAAAGGAAACATCAACACATTCTCAATGTAGGTAGAGCACTCCTATATCAATCCAAACTTCCTGCTTCCTATTGGTCATATGCCCTCCTTCATGCTACTATCATCATTAATAGAGTGACCTCTCCTACCCTTCATTATAAATTCCCCTATCAGTTACTTCACAATAAAGTCCCTGACATTGAATCCTTCAAAGTATTTGGCTCTTTATGCTATTCATCTACACTTTAGGCACAAAGATCCAAACTTTTGCCTAGAGCCATAAAACTGTGTTTTTGGGGTACTCCATTGGATTCAAAGGCTCAGTTCTTTTAGACATTCACTCTAGAGAGATTCATATATCTAGACATGTTCAATATCATGAATATATTTTGCCTTATCCATCAAACCCTTCCTCCATTACAACTATTTGGGACTATTTTCCATATGATACTTGCACTGCAAGCAATCATGAACCTGTTGTTTCCCATCATTCACCTCCATCATTTATTGATCCTGAACCACCATATATTGAACCTACATGACCTATTTCACCTTCCATCATTAGAAAATCTACCAGAACCATACACCCTCCATCTCATTTCATGGAGATTTACAAGAAGATGTATATATGATTGTCCCTCAAGGTGTCATCACTTCAAAACCTAATCAGGTTTGTAAACTCCTGAAATATCTTTATGGACTTAAGCAGGCAAGCAGAAAGTGGTATGAGAAACTCACTTCATTACTTTTTGCCAATCAATATACACAATCTCAGTCAAATCATTCTTTGTTCATCAAGAACACAGACACTTCCTTCACAATTTTGCTAGTGTATGTTGATGATGTGATCATTGCTGGCAACTTTATGCTTGAATTCCAAAGTATTAAATCCATCCTACATCCCTCCTTCAAAATCGAGGATCTTAGACAGTTGAAGTATTTCCTTGGTTTAGAAGTTGCACATTCTTCTAAAGGAATTTCACTTTGTCAACGGAAGTATTGCATTGACCTTTTTACTGATACATGTCACTTGGCATCAAAACCTGTATCCACACCATTTGAACCTTCATCAAGACACAAGTGCACCATATACTGATGTTGCTTCCTACAGAAGATTGATTGGTAGGTTGGTTTATCTCACCAACACCAGACCAGATATCACTTTTTCTACTCAACAACTCAGTCAGTTTCTCTCTTCACTAACTAAGAAGCACTTCAATGCAGCAACTAGAATTCTTAGATATCTAAAGAAATGCCCAGGTCAAGGCCTCTTCTTTCCAAGAAATTCATCTTTATGCCTTTCTGGTTTCTCAGATGCTGACTGGGCAGGGTGCATAGACTCTAGAAGATCCATATCTGGCATGTGCTTCTTCCTTGGCAATTCACTCATTTCATGGAGAACCAAGAAACAATTAACTCAAGTACCAACCATTTAAGGCTCATGAAAGCTCACCCAAAAACTACACGAGCTGGAGAACTTGTAGCTCACCCAAAAAATTGAACTTAATCTATGACAAAATCCAAAAACCATTACATTGGTAGATTAAGTTTTACATCAATCAATGTTCTACAAACATGATAGTAAATCAGTAGATTGAGAAAATGGAATTCACCTGTCGCCCAAGTATTGTGGACAACCATTGGAAAATCAGAAATTGACCAATGTAACATCACTGCCAGTGTCAATTTGCACATAGAATTCTACTAGATGAGTATCAAACTGGAGTTTTGTAAAATAAAGCCGGAAATAATCCATTAATTTCAAATCAAATACATTCTCACACACACAAAAGAAGATATACTGCAAATGGGGAAAACTAACTTCTAGTAAATTCAGAAAGCAATTTAGCAACCATATGTTGAAATATGATTTTAACGCACATTTAGTGGGACCAAAAGGGTATGTAGAATCAAACATATGAGATTTTATGTTTCTCCTATTTACAGGGAGGGGAACGTTTGTGTTGATGGTCTTGCTATTTATGGTTTAACAATAGGAGTAAGATGTGAAAACCTAGTTTTAGGTTTATCTCATATTGAGAAGGTTTTGGTCTAATCCCCCTTTTCTATCTTCCACTTCTTTTTTGTTTTATCAAATGAAGTGGTGCTCTCTACATCTTTTCCAAAAAAAAAAAGGACCAAAATGGTTGTTTTTGAGAAGAAAACCATGTCCCCCATATTACTTAATTCCAATGGTAATGAAAACCAATCTTTTACTTAATGTAAAATCCAATCAACATCAGGTGTTGTTGTTTTGAACAGAAATGAGAGATCAAAATTAATTTCATGAAGTTCATCATATTCATGATGATGATGAACAAAAACAGAAAACATGATAGAGAAGAAAGAGAGAAAATGCAGAAAATGTATCTTTTCTTATTGAATGAAGAGAGTTAGTTACAATATAGATTTATATAGAGGCTTTGATCTAACTGAATTAACAGCTGTAACTAACAAACTCTGTAAACTATGCTACTCTATGTAAGGTGCATGGTAAGGGAAACTTAGAGCACAAGCTTAGCATGGAACTATGATGTAACCAGAAGTTTAACACCCTCCCTCAATCTTAGCATGGAACAAATCAAACATGTTAAGCTTGGATATAAAAGATAAAACTCTTAGGTGGCAGAGGCATGGTGAAGAATTCTGCAAGTTGAGCTTATGATTTGACAGGAAGAAGTTTGAAGATCCCTTGCTGCAACTTTTCCATGACAAAATGACAATCAATTTTCAAATGCTTTGTCCTCTCATGGAACACAAGATTTCCAGCAGTATGGATAACACTTTGATTGCCACAATAGAGGACTGGTGGTTTAGTGCATTTGATTTAAGTCTTTCATCAAATAAAGTAACCACTACAATTCACAACTAGCAAAAGATAGTGCTCTATAATCAGTTTCTGAAAAACTTCTAGAAAAAATATGTTACTTCTTTTCTCTCCATGATATCAGTGAATTCCTTTCCCTTGGTTTGACTTCTCATCAATTCTCCTTTTTACGTTGAGAACCACTGGTCTTACTGATGTCGAACGACATGTTCATCATATTTGGTCTTGAATTCTTCAAAAACTTATTGATTTGCCATACAAGAAGCACAATTGCATCTGAAAAACATTCATTAGTATCTATATCACATTGAACATCTTCCTCATCAATGTTGGATACGAAAGCGATGTTTTTGTTGTTCTTCTCAGTTCTATAAATGATAGTTAATTAAGAGGTTTGTAATGACCCAATAAGTTCATCTACCTCCATGTTGCTTATGTCTTAAGCTTCCTCAATGACTGTGGCATTCATGTCAAACTTCTAGGGTAGGGATCTGAAAAAATTTCTAACCAGCTTCTCTTCTGACAATATTTCTCCCAAAGCACTTGATGTATTAGCTATGTCAAGAATTCTCATATGGAAATCATGGATGGATTCATCATCTTTCATCCTGAGATTCTCAAACATAGTTGTAAGAAGCCGGAGCCTTGACATACACACTTTAGAAGTGCCTTCATGAGTAGTTATGGGGATCTCCCTAGCATCTTTGGCCACAGTGCATGTCTTTATGACTCCCCCTAGATATGAGATCTCATCTCACTTTCTCTCAATCACACAACTCGTGATTTCAACATTGATTACAATAAAATAGTAGAGACACTCCAATAAACAAAACCTACTATTATTAGAGGCAATAGAGCAGTTGACAATTAACAAAGTACAACTCAATTAATCAGTCCAACTCAATTTATCAAGGTGATACAAAGAGAGGCTCACAAATAACAAGGACATACACGAAACCCTAAGATAACTCTTTTCTCAAATGACGGCTTTAGTAATCTTTACAAGGTTTGAGTCTCCCTTTATATAGCATGAGAATGCATGAGCTTGATCTTCAATCGGGCTAAACAAAACAGCTGATCCGATAGAGTCTTTAGCTACAATCTTCCGTAGCTTCCGTGCACCTATTACCGCTCCACAATCTAAGAGTCAAAGCCAAGATCCAAGACAAGGAAGGAATCCCACCTGACCAACAACGTCTCATGTTAGCCGGAAAGTAGTTGGACGACGGCCGCACTCTCGCCGATTACAACATCCAGAAGGAATCCACTCTCCACATTGTTCTTTGACCTACACCAAACATAAGAAGATCAAGCACAAGGATAGGAAGGTGAAGCTTGTTGTTCTTGAGTTTTATAAGATTGATAATTCTGGTAAGGTGCAAAGGATGAGGAAGGTGTGTCCTAATGTTGAGTGCGGTGCTGGAACTTTTATGGTGAATCATATTGACCTTAATCAACCTTTACCTATGTTTACCAAAGGCTGAAGCATAGATTAGGATTCAATGTTTCAATAATGATGTTTTAGTGTTACTTTTCAATTTTCGATTTAATTAGCTTCGTTTTTAAACTATTATTATATGTTGCTGCTAGTTGGAAAATGAATACAATTTTGTGCCTTTTGAATTAAAAAAAAAAATTGAAGATTGTTATGAAGACATAAAAACTAAAGATTGAAGGTTTTTTATTTTGGGTTTGAATTGGAAGAGATGAAGAATGATGAATTTGTATTGTTTTGGGTTTTATTTTTAATTTTTTCTGATTTTTTTTATTTTTAATATCTTTATTAATTTATTTAACTTATAAAATGATTATGTGGCATTTTTTATTTTTTGTAATTCATTATTTATACAAGTGGCATGTCATGCATATCTTGATTTGGTCAAAATTGGCCAAAAGAATCAAAGAGGCAAATGGCCTAAATCTCGGGGGGGCTAAAATTGTTATTTTTGTTCAAAAAGAGCCAAAATCGCAACTTTTGAAACTTTAGCCTATTATTTTTTTTAAGAAGTTATTCAGTTTTTAGTTGCCAAAATAAAATATAATTATAAAAGATCAATAAAGATTGTGTCCTTATTATATTATGTCCGAATATTGGTTTCTAAAGTTTTTTTTCTTGAAATATGGTTTCTAAAGATTATTAATGAAATAATCAAGCACTTTATTATAACTTTTATTGATATACTGCCCACATTTTTTTTATTAATATACTATAAATATATAATACCATAACAAATTCTTATTTATACCATTTTATAGTATATAAATATATGGCATTTAAGAGTAACGGCTCCTTTAAAAAAAACTAATATTTATGAATATACTCTCTTCAATTTTCTTTTTATTAATATACTATAAATATATAATACCATATCAATTTTTTTTATTACTTACCATATCAATTTTTTTTTTTTTATTACATACCATATCAAATTTTTAATGACATTTAAATTATTTACCTACTCTAAATTTATAAATTGAATGCCATAAATGCAACTGCATTTTTACATCCTACTTAGATGGTATGTCAATAATGTGATATTTTACGGCTCAAATGCTAGTTGGAAATTTGTCACACATACAACAAATATCATCTAAAAATCAAACCATGCCTGGTCTATATAAACAAAAGGTAACCATACATTATTCACAACAAGAAATACCACAACAATCAACTTTTTTTTTTCTTTCAATTTTCTTTGTCCTTTGCTCTTGTCATAACGATGGCAAGAAGTAAGGTTAAACTTGCCTTCATTGTGAATGATACTGCTAGGAAAGCATCATACAAGAAAAGGAAGAAGGGTTTCTTGAAAAAGGTTGTTGAACTTAGCACCCTCTGTGGAATCGAAGCATGTGCCATAGTGTATGGCCCTTATGAGCCTCAGCCTGAGATTTGGCCTTCACCAGAGGGGGTCCAATCTGTGCTCTCAAAATTCTTGACGATGGACGAGTTTCAAAAGTGCAAGAAAATGATGAACCAAGAGACTCTCTTGACACAAAGGATTCTGAAGTCTGAAGAGAAATTGAAGAAACAAAGAAAAGAAAATAGGGAGCAAGAGATGACAATACTCATGACTCAATGTCTTAATGAAGGTAAAGTTGTGCACGACAATTTGTCAACAATTGATATGAGTTATTTTACTTGGTTGATTGACCATAATTTGAAGGACATTGGTAGACGTTTGGAATCAATGGATAACAATGATCAATGTCAAAGTCAAAATCAAAATCAAATCATGGCTATTCAAAACCAAGTCCAACTCCAAATGGCGGCAACAACACCACCACAACCACTTCTAGCAGCACCTAGGAGTGAAGAAATGGCAATTATGGGTCAAGGCCATGTTGGGATACCTATTAATGATGACGACATTATGCAAAGTCAATTATTGATGGATTCAATGGTGGCTGGTAATGGGCAAGAGTCCGTGCCATTTGGTGAGATCAATTCTGAAGTTTGGTCTGATTTATTACCTTGAAGGAAATCATGTATTTGTTTATTTATAGCTTTTCAGGTGGATCTTTTCTCAATTTAGTCCTAATTTTTTATTTTATGGTAATTTTTTAGGTGTGTGTGAAGATACAATCGTAACTCATTACGGTGTAATCTTGGTATGTTTATTTCCTATATGTAGTTTCGGCTCCAGATGTTTATTTGAATAAAATTCACTATTGCTTAAGTCCTCTGTACTGGTTAACTTGAATAAAAGAATCTAATTGATTGTATGTTTTTAGATAATGGAAATAGGGTATGATTTATTCATGGTATGGTTTTATAATGCCGTCGATTGTACTAAAGTTTATTCATGATCATGTTTTTAGATAATGGATATAGGATATATTTTTCAAACAACTAAGACTAAAAAACCCAGCTAGATTTCCATTTTTACTTTGGAATTGGTGTTTCATGATGAGAGTATTCTTTTGGTGATTTTTTATGAAGTTAATATTCCAATACACCCTAAAAGAAAATTGACTTATAGTAACAGCAAAATTTCGTAGGCAAAGGGTAAATTGCTATAAGCCGAAATACCTATTCCCACGACATTATTTCTCCGTCCTTTAAATTTCCTATACCAACGGAAAATCATCGTCATTGTTGCCTATATGAATGGTAATGCTATACCTATTGCTGCTTTCCGTTGGAATATAATTATTGGCTCAAATGAAAATGCTATGACAGCGGTAGGGGTGGCAACATGTCCAGCCGTCTGCTGGGGGCCTACCGCCTAGCCTATTTAAAGCCTAGCTCATTCCATCTCGTTTATTAACAATGCCAGGTTCAAGCTTTTTATAAAACCTATTTAATTAATAAGCCAGGCTAAGGCTTTCAAAAAAGCCTATTAAGCCTGTCAGGCCGACCTATTAAACTTTTTTTATATAATATCTTATATTATTGATATTGTTGAAGTTTTTTTTCCATAAACTCAAGCATTTATATGATTGGTTATTTAGTAGTAGATATATTGGTGTGATTAGACCTTCGTAAAATTTCATTATTTAGTGTCATACATATTCACATGCTTTGGGCCTTCATAAGTTTGCCTATTTACTAGTAGTCTTACATGTGTTGTTAGGTCTTATTGTAAAATAGACTCTAAAATAGGCTTTCAGGCTTCATCAGGCCTTTAAAAAGATCAAGCAAGGCCTCAAATATGAGTCTATGACGGGTGATAGATCAGGCTCAAGCCTATAATTTTTTAAGTAGGCTAGGCTTAGGCCTTACAAATCTCGGTTGAGTCTCTGTTGTTAGAAGTTTTAGTGACACCTCTTAATTCGTTACCGCCATTTTATTGTTGGTAAAAGGTTTTATCAACACTTTTCTTGTTCAAATATTTTTTTTAATCAAACAAATATGTCTTTTTAATAATAAAAGTTTGCTAATGCTTTTAGCGAAATGTTAACAAGTGTCCTTGAAACATTTTAAGACCTTTAAATTGTAAATTTTTTGAAAATTATTGTATTTAATCTATTGAAAATTGAAACAATTGACTATTTTAGATAATAATTTTTTAAATTAGAATGCTTAAAAAGGGTCCAGGGGTACTCGTTTACAAGACCCATGTGTTTATATACACATTATAACTATGAAAAAAATAAAATAAACTTTAGTTATATTGATATACAAATATCAATTCTTACAAGCATGTCAAACTATAAAATAGTTAAAACATATCAACCTCAGAGCACCATAAAGTATTTAAATTTTATGAAACAATCTCAATTGTTACAAGTAAATCGGATCATATCATCTTCGTCAAGATAAAATCGGCTTCTAATCTTCCTTTATTCCATCTTCGTTATTGTCTAGACTTGTAGAATTTGTTTGTTTAAGGGTACTAGAAGCATCTTGAACCTACCGAAAATAAAATATTACAAATAAGATTTATATCATGTCTCTCAATGGAAACATACATTAGTCATGACACTGATTATTCCCTAGAAGTTGTTTCTTTTATCATCTTAGTTTGATCATATTTGATACATAGGAAAGAGATAGGAGTGATTTAACAAGGTCTCCAATAGAAAATAACCAACATACACTCCGCCAAAAGAGGTGATTAATAGCACTTTTTTTAGCCTTTAATAGCGCTTAAATGTGCCATTAAAGCCCCCGCTATTGTAGGGTATACCAATTATATTAGTACTTTTAAAACTCTATTAAAGACCCTTTATTTAATAGCACTTTCAATAAAAGTGCTATCTTTAGTCATTTTTTTGGACCCGGTCGTTAATAGCACTTTTTATAAAAGTGCTATCGTAAGTCATTTTGTTTTAAAAAAAATAAAATAATAATAATTAATTCAAGAGATCATTTAAAATAATTACTTTTTTATAGAGGAATTTGATTACTCATAAAAAAATACAAAACAAGTCATTCAATGTATTCATTGTAAAAGAACCTAACACAATGTATATATCATCAAGAAAACCTAACACAATGTATTCAGGTCTGTTATATGTATCTTTGTTCCTCTTCATTTCCCTTATGCTATATATGCTCAGGTCAATTTCTTCAACATCTCTGATACATGCATACACATATATAGCTCTCAACCAAATTACTCGAAACAAACTGCAAAAATTCATACCAGGAACCTTTCATATGAATACAAAATTTTACAAGCCTCAAATCTAACTAAAACTCCTACAAAATACTTACAATACTTAAAATACTTGTAGAATAGTGAGATCATAAGCTTTATAATAAGTCGCGAGTATTACCTTTTCAATTACGCATATGCATTGATGTGGAAGATA
The DNA here is from genome assembly GCA_946800305.1 of Medicago arabica. Classification (NCBI taxonomy): domain Eukaryota; kingdom Viridiplantae; phylum Streptophyta; class Magnoliopsida; order Fabales; family Fabaceae; genus Medicago; species Medicago arabica. Next base: position 14,106,699 of record OX326964.1, read on the forward strand.
AACCTCAAATGACAACACATTTCAACAATTAAACTTCATTTGGTCAATATTTATTTCAAACTAAAACCAAATTTTATACCCTGCAAATGATAGACAACAAAACATGATTATTACAAAAGGCTGAAACAAATGAAAGTGAAGGGACAATGCATCAAGGTAAATAGCATTTGAAAGCCATACTTATGCATAGGCTGTTATACAACAGTTTACACTAAACTATAATTGCCAAAATTTCCAAGTCTAGTAACCATGACGTAAATGAACCTGAGAACTCAATTGTCAAACCTACAAAATTGAAGAATTTAAGGCACCAAGGTGCCTATGAAACGCCATGCTTGAATAACCTGTATAATTTACATCAATGAAAGAGTAACATTGAATAAATATATGCAAGTACATACTAAACTTGTAAGAAAATTCCAATTTCACTATAAGAAATATCCAAAGAAACATTGAACTAATCTCAGATACTATGTAATCAATTATGAACATGGTAAGAGATTAAAGTATGAAACACACAATAACAAAAATCAAAGAAGAAAAAAAATTGGGCATAGTTTTATCAATTGTACCATGTGCTTGAAAACCTAAACTTCCTTCTTTTCATTTTAATCACAAGCCTCTCAACTTTGGTGTACAGCTGAATCCATAATTATTAAAATATTATAAATGGAACTCAGCTTCTTAAGTGAAATATATAAATATTTGAAAGTTTTAAATAGACCAAATTAAATATACATGGATATGCAAATTAAATAGACCAAATTAAATATACATGGATATTATAAATGGAACTCAGCTTCTTATTCAAAGTTTTTAATTTAATGTGTTTGATTCAATTTGTAGAAGGGGAGGGGAGGGAAGGGGAGGGGAGAAAATCTTTTTAAAATTTTATTGCATTGTCATAATTATCCTTAAATTAATTTCAAATCTCAATATTAACCTTGTAACAACTTTTATTATTATTAGATTAAATTATTTTGTAACAATCATATTATTATTAGGTTATCTTATTCTTGTAACAAATTTTATTATTTTGTTATATTTTTCTTATAACAACTTTGATTATATATTAAGAGATGTGCTAATTTTTTACGAAAGTAATTGACAAAAAATGCAAGAATTTCAAAGAATTTCTCTTATAAAAAAAAAAATATATACGATGCATGAAGCAAAATACATGAGCCAGTTTGAGATAAAATAAACAGCTTAGGTATGCGCTACTCTTTCGTCGGTTTCTGAAATTGTAAAAACTAGCAGTTTCTTTTATTTAATTAAGTTTAAGGGTAAAACGGTAAAATAATATTAAAATCTCTCCCCTCCCCTTGCGAACCAAACGCGTTTTTAATTAAAAATATCTCCCCTCCCATCCCCTCCGTTAAAATCCCTCCCCTCCCCTTCCCTCCCCTCCTAATTCTCGAACCAAACGGACCCTTAAGGTACTACTAGACATAACAATTCTTTCTTAATAAATATTATTTTCATTTCACTTTTTCTATATTTTGTTTTCATTTGAGTTCCATCAAGAATTGTGATAACGTGTCACTTATAAAAAAAATATAGACTAATGTCACTTACGAGTTCTATCAAAAATTGTATAATGTCGTGTCACTTTTCTATACTTTTCCGTTAGTTTTAAGTTTAATAGTAGCATATACAAATTTCTCTATCATTAATCAGCTTCTTCTGCAAGTTCATATTGAACTCTCTTTTTTTTATTGCAAGTTCAAATTGATTTCTTTTAATAGAAGATATAGGTTAAGTTAATAGCTAATACATATGTTTCAGTATGGACAGACTGAAGTCAAACACACATTAGTCCGTAGCCAAAAAGCTTCACAAAGTTCATGGTAACAGATTTAATGAAAATTCAATATAAATAAAAGTGTCAAAAAGCTACTCAACTTCCTTGAAAAAGAAAGCTACTCAACCATACAATTTAAGTTTTTTCGTACAGAGACTTGAAAAATAATTTTTTTGATTCGACGGATCGAAGAGACTTAAATACAGAGTACACCATTTTTTGACCAATTTTGGACTGTAAAATGCTATGAATGCAATGTTATGGATGTAATGCTACGAATGCTCGCGATGCAGTTATGAATGCAAGATGGCAAAGATGATCCGACTGGGGAAAAACAACAACAGGATACCCGAATTTGTTATAGAAAGGGATCCAACTCTGCCTGGGGAGTATAAAGGTTCTTTGGGAACAAATGGTTGTCTACTATCGCACTGATAGGTTAATGAACGTAAACTGAAAGGAAAGGAAATCGTCTACTACCGGTATCAGGGTAGCTTAATGAAAGATAAACAACAGGTTTTACCTACTATCGGTGAAAGGTAACACGAAAGATAACAAAATATTGAACAGACATTGGGGAATATTGAAATGCATTTGTAAACTGATGGTTTGTAGAAACAGACATTTGAAAATAAATTTGATTGGTGACATCTCTGGAACAGACACACTGGGGATGACATTTTTGACATTCCATGATCCGACAAAACGGGGAATGATACACTTGATATTCTGTAACCGACAAACTAGGGAATGATACATGTGATATTCCGTAATCCGACAAACCGGGGAATGATACACTTGATATTCTGTAATTCGAAAAACTAGGGAATGATGCTCTTGACATTCCGTCATCCGACAAAGCGGAGAATGAAACTATTAAAATTCTGTTATCCGACAAAGCGGGGAATTAAACTATTGACATTCCGTCATCCGACAAAGCGGGGAATAAAAATCTTGACATTCCGTCATCCGATAAAGCGGGGAATGAAACTCTTGACATTCCGTAATCCGACAAACGGGGAATGAAATTCTCTGAAGGTGAGAAAAACACAAGAAGGGGGGTTGAATTGTGTTTACTTTTTCGTAACTCTTGAAGAGTAAGAATCTGTTTTCCAGGATCAGAGTCTGAATAGATTCAGAATCTGATGGAAGACCAGAGTCTGTTGCAGCGGAAATAAACAAGAGATAGAGAGAAAAAGAGAACACAAACAATTATACAGGATCCTTCCACAAAGCGGAAGTAGTCATGTCCCCCTTGCACTTCCAAGGAGAGTTTCACTAAAATGTAATATCAATTACAAGTTGCTCAAACACATAGTAAGAGACTTCCAATTGCTCAAGCACGCAGGCAAGAGTCTTCCAATGCCCAAAGACACAACTAAGAGACTTCTTTGCTCAAGCACACAAGCAAGAGACTTCTGACACAATTTACAAAAAATTGAATAGAGTTGGAGACACTTGACAAACAATCAAATGTGTTCCAATAACTTAAACAAAGACAGACTCTATTTTTCTGATAAACTTAGAAATTCTAGAATACACAGTTTGTAAGAATTTTCTAAGTTGTTGACGTGTTTCTGGTTTGACTCAGTTAGAATACAATAGCTTGACAGCGTAGTTTTTCAGTTGTAGAGTCCAACATATTCTTCAAGTCTTCTATCCTTTATATAGGCGTTGGAAAGAGACGTTGAGACAATCCAGCACATCAAGAGAATTCTGGAAGCTTGATCAATAGATGTTGATCTGTTGTCTGATATGGTAATAGTCCTTCAAATGCATGTTTTGAATCCCATTCCTTTTGAAGCTTAACACCGGTAGACACAGTTGCCAAACTGTACGAAGTAGTGGAGTAGTGGAAACAGAGTTTGTACACAAGTACTGTGTCCTATTCTACATTCTTTGTCGTTGAGCATCCCACGCTCAAGTTGACTTTGAAGCTAGCCGTTACTCCAAGTGAGTGTTTCTTATGCATTAAAATGCCTTTAGAAATCCTTCTAAATAGATCTTCAGTTTGTAGGCTTCAGACTCACTGTAGCACTTCAGCTTCTGATGTTCTTCAGACTCTCTTGATCTTCAGGTTCTGATAGTCTTCAGACTCTCTTGATCTTTAGGTTCTGATCATCTTCAGACTCATTTGAACTTCAGATTCTCTTGGTCTTCAGGATTTCTTGACACAACTTCTGATGATTCTTCAGACTCTCTAGATCTTCAGAATCACAAGCAACAAGCTTCTCTTGATTTTGCTCTCAAAATGTTCAAACAGAATACTTCCTAAGATTGAAATCTTGATTAAGATCTTGCATACTTAAACAAATATTAGCATATCCAATTGACAATTTTTAATATCTTGTTATCATCAAAACTCAAAACGTGGTATTGCTGAACACCCTTGTTCCAACAATTCCGTCATCCGACAAAGCGAGGAATGATATTCTTCTGAAGATAAAGACTAAGTGACATCTCGTTATCTGACAAAGCAGGGGACGACACTTGGGGAAAATGAAAGGTAAATGCAAGTTGTTCTTACAAAGAAAACTGCCACTTGCTGTTTGAAATAGGACCAAACTGAAGAGATATGGCAAAACAAGACTCTGGGTGACTGATGCAATCATGTATGAATGATAATGTATATATGATGTGTATGAATGTACAACTTGTACGATTGTATGACTGTATTTAACAGATGAAATTGTCAAAACAAGAATGGGTAGGTAAGATGGAAGGTGGACCGACATCGTAATACTAACACTCGACAATCTTCTTCATTAGGGATGAAACCATTGGAGAAGGATCAAACCACTGATGGGGGTAAGGCCCGTTAAGGTGTATCAGCTGATGGTGAAGTAAAACATTTCTTGGGGATAAATCCCATCAATCAGAAGTCGCAATTTGTAAACCAGCATAAGGTGTATTCTTCCATTTGGCCCACTTGAACTGTGATGCCTCTGTCTTTGTTTTGTTTTTTTTTAATCCCTAACTTTTGCCTGGACTTCCCTTTTGGGTTTTAAGTCCACCGGTAGTGTATTCTTTTTGTATGCCTCTAATTTTTACCTGGATCTCCCTTTTGGGTTTTCAATCCACCGGGACGCTCATTTTTGCTCAAGTCGCCCTTTCGGGTTTTCAACTTAGTGAGATTTTCTTTGTTTTTTTCTTTTTTTTTTGACAGAGGTCTTCTCATAGCCTTTGGTCATACTTATCTTGTAGAGTTTAAACGTTCTTGAGACAAATATTGATGTATGCTTCTCCTACTCAAGAGTTCAAAGAAGATGTACCTGTTGTTTATGCTTTTCAAAAGACATGAAAAAGTTTTAAAAGTTTTTTTTTGAAATTTTTTGCTTTAAGAATTAACATCAAAAATAGAAGAAATTTTTTAAATAGAATTAATGAGATTTTCAAATAAATGGGCATAAGCTCAAATTTGATTTAAAAGAGTGGTGGCCCGCCAATGGCATGGCTCCACGGATCTTTGCAAAGTTTGGAAAATGGTAATTATATGGGAAAGGTAAATTGAACACAATAACCGCTATTCTCCTTAACAACTTTGAATTCCACTATTCCGAGTCTTTGATTCGCAGTTGCTTCAAATCGGATATCTTTTGACAGCTGAGATGCCCCAAGTGAATCATGCCTGATCTGATGAAGTTACTTTGTCATAATCCTTAACTTTTGCATAGGTCGCCCTTTCGGGTTTCAACCTATCAGGATAACCATTCATTCATTTTTTATATGTCTCTAATTTTTGCCTGGACCGCCCTTTCGGGTTTTCAGTCCATTAAGACGCTCTTTTTTGCCTAAGCCGCCTTTTCAGGTTTGCGACTTATCGAGCTATTTTTTTATTTTAACAAAGTATTTCTTGACTGCATCGGTGTTTACAGGATGTACTAGTTTGTCACCATCCTTTGTAATTAGGCATTTCTTTGCCACTGGAGTATGGTTGGAAAGATAATATATGTTTGAGTACAAGGCCTCTTTCTTGGCATTCACGGGGACGAGCCTTCTTTGTCGAAACTTGCTTCATCCTTTTGATATAACGGCCCATGACATAAGACAGTAATGTGTTTAAGTTCAACCAAGTTTGGCCTTCATCAGAGACTCTTATTGACGGGATTCCGACCTTCATGTTGTATACTGATGGGTGGAGAAGGGGTTGCCCCTGTTGAAGTGTGTACTGAAGTATAATACCCATGCAAGGCAAATGGTAGCATCTCGTGCCAGTCTTTGTAAGTGAATGTCATCTTCTGACAATCTTTTGATATTTGTATTTTCAATTTCAACAGCTAAGATACCCCAGTAGCCAAGAGATCTCATTGGGAACCTATTCATCCTCCTCTTCTTCAGTTTAGGACACAAGAAACTCAAAGTTGAGAGAGAGTACACGGTTAAAGTGTTCAACGGGTTTATCAATGCATGATTTATTGTTGATTTTGACAATAAAAAAAAGTTATGATTATGCAAACATTTGAAAATGATTATTATTTTTGGTTTTTTGTATTACCATTTTTTCAAAAAAGTACAAAATAAAAAAATTCGGGATCAAAACGACCTTTTTATTAATGATGGAAATGCATAAAGCAAAAAGCCCTAAACAAGTTCACTTTCGTCTCGGGCAGGATGAAAGGATTTTCTTTTTTTGAAAAACATAAAACAACAAACAGACATAATATTTGAACCAAAAAGTAGTAGAAAGAAACATCAACAACAATCCAATTGCAGCTAAACATTCCACATGTCAACACCACTAAGTACCATAATCCGGTAGTAGGTTAACTTGCATATTTAATCAGACACATGTATTGAAGTTTGGGATGGATAACTCAAAGGATTTGAGCTAAGGGATAATTAGTGCGAGGTCTTGGATTAAAACTTGAGCGAAAGAAAAAATAATATTACAACTAACTACTAATATTTTTTATGAAATAAAACACATTTATTGAAGCGATATTATTTTTTTCCAAATACTATTAAAAAAAATAGGATTATAATTCTTTTATTTAAATTGAGTCTGTGTAAATCACATTTTAATACATGATATATTAAAAAAAATGGATACAAAGTCCTTGACACTAAACAATTTCAATGGTACAAAAAAAAAAAAAAAACATTGATACAATACAAAACAAATTAAATGAACTATACCATTAAATATCTATAACAAACCAACTTGACAACATGACAGTAAAGACCCATATCATTCAGCATGTTTCATTAGCAACACACCTAAAGGCATAACTGCAGCGAGGACTGAAGAGAGTACGAGGATATGATTTAAAACAACCTTTCATGCATAGCTTCATGTTTCATTTTTTTTTCTTCACTGCACAGTGGAACCAAAAGGTTGCAAACTCCCTCAATAAGTCAATTAGTAGTAACCAAGCACAAGTTCATAATCAAGCTCACTTCAACCATCTATATTTCAAAATTTTCCGTAAATAGTTTGTAATATCCAGCAAAATACTTTAGCAGACACAATGTAAATTAACAGATAAATGAAGGATGGTAAATTATGCTTAAGATTATTTAAAGACCAAACCACATGTTCCTTTCATTTTCACTACTCTTTTCTCTCTCTAAAATAAAAACAAAAATACGTGTTTTCTCTCCTCCCTCTCTCTAACACACGGCTTTTACTCTCGCTCACCCAAACTCCATTAAACCTTACTCAAATCACCATGAATTTAACATGCAAGATCATTTTTAGATTAACCATGAAATTTTAACTAGAACCAAGTTGTTGGAACAAAATGTGTTTAACATTACCACCTTAAGTTTTGATGATAAGAAGGTATTAAAATGTCAATTGGAATTACTAATATTTGTTCAAGTGTGCAGGACTATACACAAAAATTTATAAGTCAAGCATCGGTCCTGATAGAACAAAAGAGAGCAAACGAATCCACAAAGTAAGCTTATGTTGCAAGACAGAGTCTAAAGACTAAGAGCATCTGAAGACCATCGGAAGTTGACTGCCAGAAGCTGACGTCATCAGAGAGTCTGAAGTGCCTCAGAAGTTAAAGTTCATCAGAGTCTGAAGACTGTAAGTTGGAGTTAGTTAAAAGTTGTTGTTTTGAATACACATCATTGCAGAAGAAATGGAAGCCTGGAGCAACGAATATATTAGAGGAATTGGAAGACATTGGATGCTTATCTACTGAAGAGCGCAGGAAAAGGACATAGTACAAATGTACAACCACTACTTCACTACTCCACTCTTCATGTCTGCAGTAGTAAAAGATAACCGTTGTGTATACACTGATTATTCTCTATTCAAAGAATGAATTTGAAATTATTTCATCCCAAGACAATAACCAAATCAAGCAAAAGATCATCAGTGATTATCAAGCTTCAACAACGACTCTTTTGATGTGTTGGCAATCAACAACGTCTCTTTCACACCTCTATATAAAGAAGTGAAGACTTAAAGATTGCAAGAGACTCACAACAATTTTGCAAGTGCCAAAACTCTACTGAAATTGTTTTCACATCAAAGTTCACTTAGAAATTCTTAACAACTTTCATATATTAGAAATTCTAGAGTCTTTGGAGTCTATATCTAAATTGTATTTGGGAATACCACTAATTGTATATCAAGTGTTCAAACCTCAAACAATTTTCCTATGTAATTATGTTTGTTTAGAAGTCTCTTGCTTTTGTGATTTTCTGCTTGAGTCTGTATCTTTTCTTTTTGTAACCAATCTATATAAAAAAATTGTATAGTTAAGCTCTCATTTTATATGTAAATTATTCTAAAAAACAAGCTTCAAAAAGGTTTGGTAATTTAGCTACTAACCTTAAACCCTATGCTACTCAAACTAAATGAAAGGTCTTCATGCATAGAATGCAGATGTTCAAACTGAATCTTGTATGTTACCCTTTCAATCCTTTTTCACATACAAAAGAAGGGTTTGCACAATATATACAAATAAAAAATAAATAAAAAATTACAAAGAGGAGGGTAAACATGAAAGAGTAGTTAGGGATCAATTTAAACTCACTCTAAAATAGGATTCGAGCCACTACATGCAATCACCACCGCACAAACTGTAACCGCAAGCTGCTAAAGGAAATCACAATGGCATAAATTGGTATCACAAGCCTTCTTCCAACAATGTCCATGACAATTATGAAATTAGTGTCTCCAAAGCAACAGCAAACCTATTTTTGGAAACCTCGACCAACACCCAAGAGAGAGAGAGGAGTTACCCATGTTGGTTTCAACAACCACCACCGCATAAATTTAGCAAAACACAAATTGTAAGTTAATACTTAATATATTTGGGAGGGAAATTTGAATTTTAAAATATCTTTAAATGATGTGGCATAGCTTGTAGTACGCGCCTAGGTTACATGGTTGGGAGAGAAAACACCAAAGCTATTAGGGTTTAGCAAAAGCTAGACCTAATAAGCTTTAAAAGTAAGTATGATATGATGATGTGCCTTGTGTATTAAGTTTCATTTTGTGGCAACAGTTTTCTTTCTATGCCTTTGAATCGATTCACCCTTGTTTGAATCATATCATTTGCGTTCTTTGGTCTTGGTTCTTGGTGAGCATGTCAAAATGAATCGTATCATGATTAATTTGATTGGTATCATTTGAGTTCTCTGGACTTGTGATTTGCCAGAATGAATCATATCTTTGTTCTTTGATTCGTATCAATCTTCATTTGGGACTGTTTGAATCAAGTCATTTTCTTTCCTGTACTCTTTTAAATCGTATCGATCTTCATCTGGAAATCATGTGATTCGATTCAAATGTTCTTTGAATCAATACAATCTTCATAACTTTAGATTTCTCATGTTTCACATGTTTGAATCAATTCATACTTAATATAATTCAAATTAAGTCCAAGTCCAAAATCAAATCATGGCTATTCAAAACCAAGTCCAACTTGAAATGGCGGCAACAATACCACCACCACCTCTAGCAGTGTCTTGGAGTGAAGAAATTGCAGTTATGGGTCATGGCCATGTTGGAATACCTATTAATGATGATGACATTATGCAAAGTCAATTATTGATGGACTCAATGATGGCTGTTAATGTGAAAGTGACAGTGCAATTTGGTGAGGTGAATTCTGGAGTTTGGCCTGATTTATCACCTTGAAGGAAATCGTGTATTTGTTTTGTACACCATTTCAGGTGGTTCTTTTCTCAATTTAGTCCCAACTTTTTATTTTATGGTGATTTAGTTTATTAAACATTTTTTAGGTGTGTGTGAAGATATACAATTGTAATTCATTACAGTGTAATCTTTGCATGTTTATTTCCTATCCGTCGTTTAGGCTCCTGGTGTTTATTTCCTGTTATTTAAGTTCTATGTACTTGTTTACTTGCATAAAAAATCCTATTGGTGTGTAGCTTTCAATATTTTTGTGTAATAATTTATTTTAGCTACTAAAATAACTTGTTAATAACTAACATTTTTTGAAATATTTATCTCATATATTAAGTAGCCCATGCAAAGAAAAATTATTCTTTTGTGCCAGAAAAAAAAAACATTCTTTGTTGCATAGTTTAATAGGGTAATAACAAAACCCTAATGGGCCGAAAATCCAAACAGAAAACAAAATTGAAAAATAATAAAATTGCCCCGAAATAATAAAATCTAGTTTCGGGTCTTCATATGAACTCAGATGGCTTAAAATGCCCAAACATCAAGGCAGAATAATAAATTGTACACATGGGCCGATTTCCTTTCCAAAAAGGTATATTAATAATCAATCGGACACCAGATGCCAAATCTGTATTATTTCCATTGAGCCCTTTTTACGCGCCACTTCGTCTTCAAAAGGTGCGGTTAGTCTTCCTACATCACCAAGTGTTGTGGATATTCATTGCAAAATCAGAAATTGATCAATGTAACATTACCGCCAGTGTCAATTTGTATATAGAATTCCACTAGATGAGTATCAAACTGCAACTTTGTAAAATAGAGCATGAAATAATCCATTAATTCAAATCAAACACATGTCCCCACATTACTCAATTCCAAAGGTAATGAAAACAAGAAAAGAGCTATAATGAAACATAGTATCCAAGAAGAGACACTTCCACTACTAAACCAACATAAAACAATGTCAAAATGATGTTTTAAGTGGTATTCCAAAACAAAAAACAATAAAATGAAATAAAATAATATATAAGCAACTTGATCATCACATAGATGTTGCAACATAACCCAAAAAAATCACATACATAAATTCTATTGATAACGATCATCAAAACCCTTGCTACCATAACAAACAATAAGATATAAAGTTCATCACATTAGAATGATAGTTATTAACAAGTTATGTAATAGCTAAAATAAATGATTACGACAAAAATATTGAAAGCTACACACCAATAGGATTTTTATATCTCATATGAGTATCCCCTTGCGTGTAAATAAGAAATTGTTTTTTTTTTTTTATAAAGACCAAGAGGAAGGTTATGCATCAAGGTGAATCTGAAACATCCCAACTAGGTTGGCACCCAACAGAAACCCCAATCCTCTACCGCCTTCCAATACATATTATTAATACAAAAGGGAAAAATATGTACAAAAGAGGGGGACTAGGCCATGACCCTATGCAAACAAAAAAAAGCAACACAAAAGAAAGACAGAAACAATCTAAGGAAATCTAAAATTTCGCAACCTATGTTTGTCTCTAGCAAAATCAACTGCCAAGGAAGCAGGCAAATTATGGTACCAAGATGCAACAGTCAAACCTTGTCCCAAAGCTGCCATAGTGTCTGCGCAACCATTTCCCTCCTGGTAGATATGAGAGCATATGACAAAAAATCCATATTTCATACAGTTGTGCCAACGATTCCTCAAGCGGATAGGAATAAGAGAAGGGTTTTTGAACGCTTTCACAGCACTTAAGGAGTCACTTTCAAGCCATAATCTAGACCAATTTTTCTGGGCAGCAAACTCCATAGCCATCATTAGCCCCATGATTTCCACCTCATAAACAGATACCTCACCGAGGTTACTATCAAAAGCTCCAAGAAAATAGCCTCTAAAGTCATGAAAAATTCCTCCACAAGAGGAAATGGAATTGACAACCAAGTCGTCCGTATTAGCCTTAACCTAATTGATGGTGGGAGGCTTCCAAATAACACTAATTATTTCTTTGACCTTTCTATGGGAAGGAGAGATCAAGAAATTCTTCAAAATATTAACATCCGATGATAAACAATTCCCATTTGAATTAATTCCGGATAAAGCAATAAGGGAGGAAATTTTTATCATAGTGTTATGAATGGATAACGTAGCGGAGCTGAAGCGAATGGAATTTCTGGCCAGCCAAATAGAGTGTACTGTGTGTATGATTGCTGCTACATAAACATCCCGTAACTACGAGCTACACTGCTTGGAGACACAATCCAGCAGCGATGCAACAGATGAAAGAGAGAAAGAACAGTTCAGCTTTACCCAACCATGTTTGCATAAAATCTATATCTTTCTGTAACGTTCGGTCCAACATTAGAATTCACTATTGGCGTAATAACAGGCTCACTATTCACCACCTTTGCGGATCTAGCCACAACATCTATAACATTTGAAAGAGGCATACTGAAAGTATTTTGAGAAATTTCAAGATTGTGATTTACTGTATTTGCTGTAGGAGATGAGGTATTTGTAACAGTATGCTCTGGGTGCTGCTTTTTATCTCCTTCAATTGTGCCGGATTCCAAATATTGTTGCTCCTTTGATAAGTCTTTAGTGGCTGAAGGTGTGTGCTCATCCACCAAAGCTATTTCGTGATTCACTGGCTCAGTAGGAGTATCTTGCTGCGTTTCTATAGTGCCGTGTGCCTCTGCTTCAGCACTTACTGGTTCAACATTTGTTCTAGGTTCAACAAAGGAATGTGAAGAGCCTATGCCCGACGGATTGTCCTTGACAGGATCCTAAGTTTCCTTAGGCGTTGGTACTGGTTTTTTTACCTTGAACAATTTTCTCTTTGCGCACATTATGTTCCTTCTGCGGATACAACCATCTACATAAAGTCACATCATGACCTATGGTATGACAGTGTGTACAATAATCTAGAAGCCACACATGAGCCACTTCCACCTGAAACGCATACCCTTCCCTTTCAACTGTAATTTCATGGAAAATTTGTCGCGAAAAGTCCACGTCGACAGATATACGTGCGTAGTGCCCAAAAATTCGCTTTGTAGTCGCATTATCTATCAGAAGTGGGGTGCCCACCGCACTAGCAATTTCTCGAAGCGTCCTATCCATCAAATACTCCTGAGGTAATTCCATAAGTCGGATCCATACTTGTGCATGAGTGTTACGTTGTTTGTGCATATTAAAGTCTTTTTTCCATTCAAACAAATGGAGTACACCTGGTTACATATTTATCATCCCCATCGCCCATGCCATACGCATATCTTCCTCGGAGGAAAAAAAAGAATTCATAAAAACCCCTTCCCAGGGACGTCATGGACCATGCCCCTCTTGTTTTCCAATGCTTCTGTAATTTGGAATAGACATCTTTTGTTGTATAGGGTTTATCGCCCTTATTCAGAACCAAACGTCCACGTAGGTTACGTTTACAGAAATCCATACCCTTCTCATACACGGACTAAGAGATATGAATACTTATGGTATCGCCACGAATCAAGGGTTGTGGTAGGTTATCATTGCTAGCGGAAGATGTTGAAGGGGCGGCCAATGCTTGCGCAAAAGAAACCTTCTGCACAGGTTTGGGAGGAGGAAGAATTGCCGCTGGAGAGAACTTCTGATTCACGATAATCCTTCCCTGAGGAACACCCAGCTCGGCCTGCCAATCAAAAACCATGGTTGGGCAGCGATTTAGGAACACAGATCAGAAAAACGGTGCAATTTTTGGAAACTCTGGCAGAGCTTAAAAAAGGAGAAATCACTCATCATTTTATTAGAAACGGTATTTTCAATAAATGCTTTGATTTAGATATAAAATTATAAGTTTATATATTTGTGACTTTGAAATGTAACAAACTTAACAAACCATATTTATATTTTTCAATGATAGTAATAATATAACAATTTTTTTAATCTTTTTCAATAACACCAACAATATAATATTATAATATGAAAATTTGTTTAAGGGTATAATTGGAATAACAAAAAGCCAGCTCAAAATATTCTCAAAACCCTCTATTTTCTTTATATATATATATATATATATTCTATACTATAAATAAAGAAAACAACCATCTTCAGCACTTTTGGGCTGGCCTTTTCTCTTTCCAAAAATGCCCTCAATTTTCAATTCAAATAACACATGTAACAAATAAATAAGAATAAATTTAAATATTAAAAAAATGTCACAAACAAGATATGAATATATATATATATATACATATACACACACACACACACTATATATATATATATATATATATATATATATATATATATATATAACTAGCGAAAAGAAGAGCACTCACGTGTCCGTCTTTCTGCTCCTTTTATTGCGTTAACGTTTGAAAATTACGAACAATGTTTTTTTTTTATGAAATTTTGATTTTGATTGAAACTAAAAAGATATAAATGTTTGTTGCTTTTTTACTAATGACACCAAAACCAATCTTTATCATAGAAAAATTTGTTTAAAAGTATAATTGAGATAATGAAATGTAAGTATAAAAAAAAACACCGTTCATACTTTTTAAATGTTAGGGCAATAAAAATAACGAGAATACGGTCCGTGATTCATCTCTCATAAAACAAAATTGTGATACATCATCATTTCAAAAAGCAACTACATCAGTTTATTAAATTATTAGAAACTCAAAATTTTACAAATTAAATGTCGTAATTGCACTCTGATATTCTAGATATATATTTTTTTAAAGAAGCTAATTGAAATTATAAAACTAAGCTACTTTACTTTCCACCCACGAGGACAAATTTTCTAGTTGTCACTTAGAAGGTATGCCAAGAGAGTGTTTACAGCTCAAAAGTTCAAGTTGGATTATGTAGATATATTACTATTATTATTATTATTATTATTATTATTATTAATATTAATATATATATATATATATATATATATATATAGAAGAAAAAACAGTTTCTAAAGGTTATATCAATAATATAATCAAGCACCTAATAATTTTTGACCGTATGATATAAATATAGTATACCATAAAAAATCACATATTTTGTACCAGATGTAGGACCATAGTATTAGCCCATAAATAAGACCTAATAATACATGCGGATATCATTTGTGCCTTACTACTTTTTTTAATAACTGAAAGTACTTGACGAATGGAGCATCACAGTCTAAAATATCTTTTTGTGTTCGATCTAATGCTTCTAAACAGTATTTATTTGTCATTGGGGCTTCATCCCAAATTATGGTAGCTGCTACTCTAATAAGCTTTGCAGAAACTTTTTGCTTTTTTATAATGCAGATGGAATTTGGTTGTACATCAAAAGGTAAATTAAATCGGGAGTGTGCAGTTCTGCCACCCAGTAATAATGTTGCAGCTATACCAGATGACGCGGTTGCTAAGACAATTTTTCCTCTATTTCTCAAAGTTGTCATTAATGCTCGATAAAGAATTTGTTTTACTTGTTCCTCCAGGACCATCAACAAAAAATATTTGACTCTGTTTACGATCAATGTCATTCATAACGTTAGAGGATTTAAAGTCAAATCTTTAACATTATTTTTTAGTCACGTTTGTTACTAATTTGTTTTAGATGATATAAAGTCCAATCTTTAACAATATTTTTTGCTCACGTTTATTATTAATCTTTTTATTAGAGGATTTAAAGTTCAATCTTTAACAATATTTTTTTCTCACGTTTGTTACTAATCTTTTTTTAGAGGATTTAAAGTCCAGTCCTTAACAATATTTTTTGCTCACGTTTGTTACTAATCTTTTTTTTAGAGGATTTAAAGTCCAATCTTTAACAATATGTTTTGCTCACGTTTGTTACTAATATTCTTTTTAGGGGATTTAAAGTTCAATCTTTAACCTTATTTTTTGCTCACGTTTGTTACATTTATTTGAATATTTAAATTAAATTTATTCTTATCTATTTGTTACATGTGTTATTTGTATTTAAAATTAAGGGTATTTTTGGAAAGAAAAGTTCAACCCAAAAGTGCTGAAAGAGGTAGTTTTCATTATATATAGTATAGATTTTTAAGTTCAATTTATTCTTATCTATTTGTTACATGTGTTATTTGTATTTAAAATTAAGGGTATTTTTGAAAAGAAAAGTTCAACCCAAAAGTGCTGAAAGGATAGCTTTCTTTATTTATTTTTTGAAAGAAGGATAGTTTTCTTTTTATATAGATTATTATTATTATTATTATTATTATTATTATTATTATTATTATTATTATTATTATTATTATTATTATTATTACTACTATTATTATTATTATTATTATTATTATTAAAAAAATAGTTTCTAAAGGTTATTTTAATAATATAATCAAACACCTAATAATTTTTGGCAGTATGATATAAATATAGTATACCATAAAAAGTCATTATTTATAATAGCATAATATACTATAAATATATGATATTAAAAAAATAATGGTAAAAAAATTATATTGGAATATCTAGGTGCATGAATCTATACTTAATATATAATTAAATGTCTAAATGCATTTGAATTTCAATATCCTCCGATGGTATGTCAATAATGTGATATTTTACAACTCAAAAAAGCCAGATGGAAATGAGTCACACACACAAATTAGCATATAAAAACTGATCTGGTATATCAAATTGGTCTATATAAACAAAAAATAACAAGACATTATTCACAACAACAACAAAATCATAACAATCAAATGTGTTCCAATAACTTAAACAAAGACAGACT
The DNA here is from genome assembly GCA_946800305.1 of Medicago arabica. Taxonomy (NCBI): domain Eukaryota; kingdom Viridiplantae; phylum Streptophyta; class Magnoliopsida; order Fabales; family Fabaceae; genus Medicago; species Medicago arabica. The sequence continues at coordinate 14,123,333 of OX326964.1, forward strand.
CTATTTTTCTGATAAACTTAGAAATTCTAGAATACACAGTTTGTAAGAATTTTCTAAGTTGTTGACGTGTTTCTGGTTTGACTCAGTTAGAATACAATAGCTTGACAGCGTAGTTTTTCAGTTGTAGAGTCCAACATATTCTTCAAGTCTTCTATCCTTTATATAGGCGTTGGAAAGAGACGTTGAGACAATCCAGCACATCAAGAGAATTCTGGAAGCTTGATCAATAGATGTTGATCTGTTGTCTGATATGGTAATAGTCCTTCAAATGCATGTTTTGAATCCCATTCCTTTTGAAGCTTAACACCGGTAGACACAGTTGCCAAACTGTACGAAGTAGTGGAGTAGTGGAAACAGAGTTTGTACACAAGTACTGTGTCCTATTCTGCATTCTTTGTCGTTGAGCATCCCACGCTCAAGTTGACTTTGAAGCTAGCCGTTACTCCAAGTGAGTGTTTCTTATGCATTAAAATGCCTTTAGAAATCCTTCTAAATAGATCTTCAGTTTGTAGGCTTCAGACTCACTGTAGCACTTCAGCTTCTGATGTTCTTCAGACTCTCTTGATCTTCAGGTTCTGATAGTCTTCAGACTCTCTTGATCTTTAGGTTCTGATCATCTTCAGACTCATTTGAACTTCAGATTCTCTTGGTCTTCAGGATTTCTTGACACAACTTCTGATGATTCTTCAGACTCTCTAGATCTTCAGAATCACAAGCAACAAGCTTCTCTTGATTTTGCTCTCAAAATGTTCAAACAGAATACTTCCTAAGATTGAAATCTTGATTAAGATCTTGCATACTTAAACAAATATTAGCATATCCAATTGACAATTTTTAATATCTTGTTATCATCAAAACTCAAAACGTGGTATTGCTGAACACCCTTGTTCCAACAATTCCGTCATCCGACAAAGCGAGGAATGATATTCTTCTGAAGATAAAGACTAAGTGACATCTCGTTATCTGACAAAGCAGGGGACGACACTTGGGGAAAATGAAAGGTAAATGCAAGTTGTTCTTACAAAGAAAACTGCCACTTGCTGTTTGAAATAGGACCAAACTGAAGAGATATGGCAAAACAAGACTCTGGGTGACTGATGCAATCATGTATGAATGATAATGTATATATGATGTGTATGAATGTACAACTTGTACGATTGTATGACTGTATTTAACAGATGAAATTGTCAAAACAAGAATGGGTAGGTAAGATGGAAGGTGGACCGACATCGTAATACTAACACTCGACAATCTTCTTCATTAGGGATGAAACCATTGGAGAAGGATCAAACCACTGATGGGGGTAAGGCCCGTTAAGGTGTATCAGCTGATGGTGAAGTAAAACATTTCTTGGGGATAAATCCCATCAATCAGAAGTCGCAATTTGTAAACCAGCATAAGGTGTATTCTTCCATTTGGCCCACTTGAACTGTGATGCCTCTGTCTTTGTTTTGTTTTTTTTTAATCCCTAACTTTTGCCTGGACTTCCCTTTTGGGTTTTAAGTCCACCGGTAGTGTATTCTTTTTGTATGCCTCTAATTTTTACCTGGATCTCCCTTTTGGGTTTTCAATCCACCGGGACGCTCATTTTTGCTCAAGTCGCCCTTTCGGGTTTTCAACTTAGTGAGATTTTCTTTGTTTTTTTCTTTTTTTTTTGACAGAGGTCTTCTCATAGCCTTTGGTCATACTTATCTTGTAGAGTTTAAACGTTCTTGAGACAAATATTGATGTATGCTTCTCCTACTCAAGAGTTCAAAGAAGATGTACCTGTTGTTTATGCTTTTCAAAAGACATGAAAAAGTTTTAAAAGTTTTTTTTTGAAATTTTTTGCTTTAAGAATTAACATCAAAAATAGAAGAAATTTTTTAAATAGAATTAATGAGATTTTCAAATAAATGGGCATAAGCTCAAATTTGATTTAAAAGAGTGATGGCCCGCCAATGGCATGGCTCCACGGATCTTTGCAAAGTTTGGAAAATGGTAATTATATGGGAAAGGTAAATTGAACACAATAACCGCTATTCTCCTTAACAACTTTGAATTCCACTATTCCGAGTCTTTGATTCGCAGTTGCTTCAAATCGGATATCTTTTGACAGCTGAGATGCCCCAAGTGAATCATGCCTGATCTGATGAAGTTACTTTGTCATAATCCTTAACTTTTGCATAGGTCGCCCTTTCGGGTTTCAACCTATCAGGATAACCATTCATTCATTTTTTATATGTCTCTAATTTTTGCCTGGACCGCCCTTTCGGGTTTTCAGTCCATTAAGACGCTCTTTTTTGCCTAAGCCGCCTTTTCAGGTTTGCGACTTATCGAGCTATTTTTTTATTTTAACAAAGTATTTCTTGACTGCATCGGTGTTTACAGGATGTACTAGTTTGTCACCATCCTTTGTAATTAGGCATTTCTTTGCCACTGGAGTATGGTTGGAAAGATAATATATGTTTGAGTACAAGGCCTCTTTCTTGGCATTCACGGGGACGAGCCTTCTTTGTCGAAACTTGCTTCATCCTTTTGATATAACGGCCCATGACATAAGACAGTAATGTGTTTAAGTTCAACCAAGTTTGGCCTTCATCAGAGACTCTTATTGACGGGATTCCGACCTTCATGTTGTATACTGATGGGTGGAGAAGGGGTTGCCCCTGTTGAAGTGTGTACTGAAGTATAATACCCATGCAAGGCAAATGGTAGCATCTCGTGCCAGTCTTTGTAAGTGAATGTCATCTTCTGACAATCTTTTGATATTTGTATTTTCAATTTCAACAGCTAAGATACCCCAGTAGCCAAGAGATCTCATTGGGAACCTATTCATCCTCCTCTTCTTCAGTTTAGGACACAAGAAACTCAAAGTTGAGAGAGAGTACACGGTTAAAGTGTTCAACGGGTTTATCAATGCATGATTTATTGTTGATTTTGACAATAAAAAAAAGTTATGATTATGCAAACATTTGAAAATGATTATTATTTTTGGTTTTTTGTATTACCATTTTTTCAAAAAAGTACAAAATAAAAAAATTCGGGATCAAAACGACCTTTTTATTAATGATGGAAATGCATAAAGCAAAAAGCCCTAAACAAGTTCACTTTCGTCTCGGGCAGGATGAAAGGATTTTCTTTTTTTGAAAAACATAAAACAACAAACAGACATAATATTTGAACCAAAAAGTAGTAGAAAGAAACATCAACAACAATCCAATTGCAGCTAAACATTCCACATGTCAACACCACTAAGTACCATAATCCGGTAGTAGGTTAACTTGCATATTTAATCAGACACATGTATTGAAGTTTGGGATGGATAACTCAAAGGATTTGAGCTAAGGGATAATTAGTGCGAGGTCTTGGATTAAAACTTGAGCGAAAGAAAAAATAATATTACAACTAACTACTAATATTTTTTATGAAATAAAACACATTTATTGAAGCGATATTATTTTTTTCCAAATACTATTAAAAAAAATAGGATTATAATTCTTTTATTTAAATTGAGTCTGTGTAAATCACATTTTAATACATGATATATTAAAAAAAATGGATACAAAGTCCTTGACACTAAACAATTTCAATGGTACAAAAAAAAAAAAAAAACATTGATACAATACAAAACAAATTAAATGAACTATACCATTAAATATCTATAACAAACCAACTTGACAACATGACAGTAAAGACCCATATCATTCAGCATGTTTCATTAGCAACACACCTAAAGGCATAACTGCAGCGAGGACTGAAGAGAGTACGAGGATATGATTTAAAACAACCTTTCATGCATAGCTTCATGTTTCATTTTTTTTTCTTCACTGCACAGTGGAACCAAAAGGTTGCAAACTCCCTCAATAAGTCAATTAGTAGTAACCAAGCACAAGTTCATAATCAAGCTCACTTCAACCATCTATATTTCAAAATTTTCCGTAAATAGTTTGTAATATCCAGCAAAATACTTTAGCAGACACAATGTAAATTAACAGATAAATGAAGGATGGTAAATTATGCTTAAGATTATTTAAAGACCAAACCACATGTTCCTTTCATTTTCACTACTCTTTTCTCTCTCTAAAATAAAAACAAAAATACGTGTTTTCTCTCCTCCCTCTCTCTAACACACGGCTTTTACTCTCGCTCACCCAAACTCCATTAAACCTTACTCAAATCACCATGAATTTAACATGCAAGATCATTTTTAGATTAACCATGAAATTTTAACTAGAACCAAGTTGTTGGAACAAAATGTGTTTAACATTACCACCTTAAGTTTTGATGATAAGAAGGTATTAAAATGTCAATTGGAATTACTAATATTTGTTCAAGTGTGCAGGACTATACACAAAAATTTATAAGTCAAGCATCGGTCCTGATAGAACAAAAGAGAGCAAACGAATCCACAAAGTAAGCTTATGTTGCAAGACAGAGTCTAAAGACTAAGAGCATCTGAAGACCATCGGAAGTTGACTGCCAGAAGCTGACGTCATCAGAGAGTCTGAAGTGCCTCAGAAGTTAAAGTTCATCAGAGTCTGAAGACTGTAAGTTGGAGTTAGTTAAAAGTTGTTGTTTTGAATACACATCATTGCAGAAGAAATGGAAGCCTGGAGCAACGAATATATTAGAGGAATTGGAAGACATTGGATGCTTATCTACTGAAGAGCGCAGGAAAAGGACATAGTACAAATGTACAACCACTACTTCACTACTCCACTCTTCATGTCTGCAGTAGTAAAAGATAACCGTTGTGTATACACTGATTATTCTCTATTCAAAGAATGAATTTGAAATTATTTCATCCCAAGACAATAACCAAATCAAGCAAAAGATCATCAGTGATTATCAAGCTTCAACAACGACTCTTTTGATGTGTTGGCAATCAACAACGTCTCTTTCACACCTCTATATAAAGAAGTGAAGACTTAAAGATTGCAAGAGACTCACAACAATTTTGCAAGTGCCAAAACTCTACTGAAATTGTTTTCACATCAAAGTTCACTTAGAAATTCTTAACAACTTTCATATATTAGAAATTCTAGAGTCTTTGGAGTCTATATCTAAATTGTATTTGGGAATACCACTAATTGTATATCAAGTGTTCAAACCTCAAACAATTTTCCTATGTAATTATGTTTGTTTAGAAGTCTCTTGCTTTTGTGATTTTCTGCTTGAGTCTGTATCTTTTCTTTTTGTAACCAATCTATATAAAAAAATTGTATAGTTAAGCTCTCATTTTATATGTAAATTATTCTAAAAAACAAGCTTCAAAAAGGTTTGGTAATTTAGCTACTAACCTTAAACCCTATGCTACTCAAACTAAATGAAAGGTCTTCATGCATAGAATGCAGATGTTCAAACTGAATCTTGTATGTTACCCTTTCAATCCTTTTTCACATACAAAAGAAGGGTTTGCACAATATATACAAATAAAAAATAAATAAAAAATTACAAAGAGGAGGGTAAACATGAAAGAGTAGTTAGGGATCAATTTAAACTCACTCTAAAATAGGATTCGAGCCACTACATGCAATCACCACCGCACAAACTGTAACCGCAAGCTGCTAAAGGAAATCACAATGGCATAAATTGGTATCACAAGCCTTCTTCCAACAATGTCCATGACAATTATGAAATTAGTGTCTCCAAAGCAACAGCAAACCTATTTTTGGAAACCTCGACCAACACCCAAGAGAGAGAGAGGAGTTACCCATGTTGGTTTCAACAACCACCACCGCATAAATTTAGCAAAACACAAATTGTAAGTTAATACTTAATATATTTGGGAGGGAAATTTGAATTTTAAAATATCTTTAAATGATGTGGCATAGCTTGTAGTACGCGCCTAGGTTACATGGTTGGGAGAGAAAACACCAAAGCTATTAGGGTTTAGCAAAAGCTAGACCTAATAAGCTTTAAAAGTAAGTATGATATGATGATGTGCCTTGTGTATTAAGTTTCATTTTGTGGCAACAGTTTTCTTTCTATGCCTTTGAATCGATTCACCCTTGTTTGAATCATATCATTTGCGTTCTTTGGTCTTGGTTCTTGGTGAGCATGTCAAAATGAATCGTATCATGATTAATTTGATTGGTATCATTTGAGTTCTCTGGACTTGTGATTTGCCAGAATGAATCATATCTTTGTTCTTTGATTCGTATCAATCTTCATTTGGGACTGTTTGAATCAAGTCATTTTCTTTCCTGTACTCTTTTAAATCGTATCGATCTTCATCTGGAAATCATGTGATTCGATTCAAATGTTCTTTGAATCAATACAATCTTCATAACTTTAGATTTCTCATGTTTCACATGTTTGAATCAATTCATACTTAATATAATTCAAATTAAGTCCAAGTCCAAAATCAAATCATGGCTATTCAAAACCAAGTCCAACTTGAAATGGCGGCAACAATACCACCACCACCTCTAGCAGTGTCTTGGAGTGAAGAAATTGCAGTTATGGGTCATGGCCATGTTGGAATACCTATTAATGATGATGACATTATGCAAAGTCAATTATTGATGGACTCAATGATGGCTGTTAATGTGAAAGTGACAGTGCAATTTGGTGAGGTGAATTCTGGAGTTTGGCCTGATTTATCACCTTGAAGGAAATCGTGTATTTGTTTTGTACACCATTTCAGGTGGTTCTTTTCTCAATTTAGTCCCAACTTTTTATTTTATGGTGATTTAGTTTATTAAACATTTTTTAGGTGTGTGTGAAGATATACAATTGTAATTCATTACAGTGTAATCTTTGCATGTTTATTTCCTATCCGTCGTTTAGGCTCCTGGTGTTTATTTCCTGTTATTTAAGTTCTATGTACTTGTTTACTTGCATAAAAAATCCTATTGGTGTGTAGCTTTCAATATTTTTGTGTAATAATTTATTTTAGCTACTAAAATAACTTGTTAATAACTAACATTTTTTGAAATATTTATCTCATATATTAAGTAGCCCATGCAAAGAAAAATTATTCTTTTGTGCCAGAAAAAAAAAACATTCTTTGTTGCATAGTTTAATAGGGTAATAACAAAACCCTAATGGGCCGAAAATCCAAACAGAAAACAAAATTGAAAAATAATAAAATTGCCCCGAAATAATAAAATCTAGTTTCGGGTCTTCATATGAACTCAGATGGCTTAAAATGCCCAAACATCAAGGCAGAATAATAAATTGTACACATGGGCCGATTTCCTTTCCAAAAAGGTATATTAATAATCAATCGGACACCAGATGCCAAATCTGTATTATTTCCATTGAGCCCTTTTTACGCGCCACTTCGTCTTCAAAAGGTGCGGTTAGTCTTCCTACATCACCAAGTGTTGTGGATATTCATTGCAAAATCAGAAATTGATCAATGTAACATTACCGCCAGTGTCAATTTGTATATAGAATTCCACTAGATGAGTATCAAACTGCAACTTTGTAAAATAGAGCATGAAATAATCCATTAATTCAAATCAAACACATGTCCCCACATTACTCAATTCCAAAGGTAATGAAAACAAGAAAAGAGCTATAATGAAACATAGTATCCAAGAAGAGACACTTCCACTACTAAACCAACATAAAACAATGTCAAAATGATGTTTTAAGTGGTATTCCAAAACAAAAAACAATAAAATGAAATAAAATAATATATAAGCAACTTGATCATCACATAGATGTTGCAACATAACCCAAAAAAATCACATACATAAATTCTATTGATAACGATCATCAAAACCCTTGCTACCATAACAAACAATAAGATATAAAGTTCATCACATTAGAATGATAGTTATTAACAAGTTATGTAATAGCTAAAATAAATGATTACGACAAAAATATTGAAAGCTACACACCAATAGGATTTTTATATCTCATATGAGTATCCCCTTGCGTGTAAATAAGAAATTGTTTTTTTTTTTTTATAAAGACCAAGAGGAAGGTTATGCATCAAGGTGAATCTGAAACATCCCAACTAGGTTGGCACCCAACAGAAACCCCAATCCTCTACCGCCTTCCAATACATATTATTAATACAAAAGGGAAAAATATGTACAAAAGAGGGGGACTAGGCCATGACCCTATGCAAACAAAAAAAAGCAACACAAAAGAAAGACAGAAACAATCTAAGGAAATCTAAAATTTCGCAACCTATGTTTGTCTCTAGCAAAATCAACTGCCAAGGAAGCAGGCAAATTATGGTACCAAGATGCAACAGTCAAACCTTGTCCCAAAGCTGCCATAGTGTCTGCGCAACCATTTCCCTCCTGGTAGATATGAGAGCATATGACAAAAAATCCATATTTCATACAGTTGTGCCAACGATTCCTCAAGCGGATAGGAATAAGAGAAGGGTTTTTGAACGCTTTCACAGCACTTAAGGAGTCACTTTCAAGCCATAATCTAGACCAATTTTTCTGGGCAGCAAACTCCATAGCCATCATTAGCCCCATGATTTCCACCTCATAAACAGATACCTCACCGAGGTTACTATCAAAAGCTCCAAGAAAATAGCCTCTAAAGTCATGAAAAATTCCTCCACAAGAGGAAATGGAATTGACAACCAAGTCGTCCGTATTAGCCTTAACCTAATTGATGGTGGGAGGCTTCCAAATAACACTAATTATTTCTTTGACCTTTCTATGGGAAGGAGAGATCAAGAAATTCTTCAAAATATTAACATCCGATGATAAACAATTCCCATTTGAATTAATTCCGGATAAAGCAATAAGGGAGGAAATTTTTATCATAGTGTTATGAATGGATAACGTAGCGGAGCTGAAGCGAATGGAATTTCTGGCCAGCCAAATAGAGTGTACTGTGTGTATGATTGCTGCTACATAAACATCCCGTAACTACGAGCTACACTGCTTGGAGACACAATCCAGCAGCGATGCAACAGATGAAAGAGAGAAAGAACAGTTCAGCTTTACCCAACCATGTTTGCATAAAATCTATATCTTTCTGTAACGTTCGGTCCAACATTAGAATTCACTATTGGCGTAATAACAGGCTCACTATTCACCACCTTTGCGGATCTAGCCACAACATCTATAACATTTGAAAGAGGCATACTGAAAGTATTTTGAGAAATTTCAAGATTGTGATTTACTGTATTTGCTGTAGGAGATGAGGTATTTGTAACAGTATGCTCTGGGTGCTGCTTTTTATCTCCTTCAATTGTGCCGGATTCCAAATATTGTTGCTCCTTTGATAAGTCTTTAGTGGCTGAAGGTGTGTGCTCATCCACCAAAGCTATTTCGTGATTCACTGGCTCAGTAGGAGTATCTTGCTGCGTTTCTATAGTGCCGTGTGCCTCTGCTTCAGCACTTACTGGTTCAACATTTGTTCTAGGTTCAACAAAGGAATGTGAAGAGCCTATGCCCGACGGATTGTCCTTGACAGGCTCCTAAGTTTCCTTAGGCGTTGGTACTGGTTTTTTTACCTTGAACAATTTTCTCTTTGCGCACATTATGTTCCTTCTGCGGATACAACCATCTACATAAAGTCACATCATGACCTATGGTATGACAGTGTGTACAATAATCTAGAAGCCACACATGAGCCACTTCCACCTGAAACGCATACCCTTCCCTTTCAACTGTAATTTCATGGAAAATTTGTCGCGAAAAGTCCACGTCGACAGATATACGTGCGTAGTGCCCAAAAATTCGCTTTGTAGTCGCATTATCTATCAGAAGTGGGGTGCCCACCGCACTAGCAATTTCTCGAAGCGTCCTATCCATCAAATACTCCTGAGGTAATTCCATAAGTCGGATCCATACTTGTGCATGAGTGTTACGTTGTTTGTGCATATTAAAGTCTTTTTTCCATTCAAACAAATGGAGTACACCTGGTTACATATTTATCATCCCCATCGCCCATGCCATACGCATATCTTCCTCGGAGGAAAAAAAAGAATTCATAAAAACCCCTTCCCAGGGACGTCATGGACCATGCCCCTCTTGTTTTCCAATGCTTCTGTAATTTGGAATAGACATCTTTTGTTGTATAGGGTTTATCGCCCTTATTCAGAACCAAACGTCCACGTAGGTTACGTTTACAGAAATCCATACCCTTCTCATACACGGACTAAGAGATATGAATACTTATGGTATCGCCACGAATCAAGGGTTGTGGTAGGTTATCATTGCTAGCGGAAGATGTTGAAGGAGCGGCCAATGCTTGCGCAAAAGAAACCTTCTGCACAGGTTTGGGAGGAGGAAGAATTGCCGCTGGAGAGAACTTCTGATTCACGATAATCCTTCCCTGAGGAACACCCAGCTCGGCCTGCCAATCAAAAACCATGGTTGGGCAGCGATTTAGGAACACAGATCAGAAAAACGGTGCAATTTTTGGAAACTCTGGCAGAGCTTAAAAAAGGAGAAATCACTCATCATTTTATTAGAAACGGTATTTTCAATAAATGCTTTGATTTAGATATAAAATTATAAGTTTATATATTTGTGACTTTGAAATGTAACAAACTTAACAAACCATATTTATATTTTTCAATGATAGTAATAATATAACAATTTTTTTAATCTTTTTCAATAACACCAACAATATAATATTATAATATGAAAATTTGTTTAAGGGTATAATTGGAATAACAAAAAGCCAGCTCAAAATATTCTCAAAACCCTCTATTTTCTTTATATATATATATATATATTCTATACTATAAATAAAGAAAACAACCATCTTCAGCACTTTTGGGCTGGCCTTTTCTCTTTCCAAAAATGCCCTCAATTTTCAATTCAAATAACACATGTAACAAATAAATAAGAATAAATTTAAATATTAAAAAAATGTCACAAACAAGATATGAATATATATATATATATATACATATACACACACACACACTATATATATATATATATATATATATAACTAGCGAAAAGAAGAGCACTCACGTGTCCGTCTTTCTGCTCCTTTTATTGCGTTAACGTTTGAAAATTACGAACAATGTTTTTTTTTTATGAAATTTTGATTTTGATTGAAACTAAAAAGATATAAATGTTTGTTGCTTTTTTACTAATGACACCAAAACCAATCTTTATCATAGAAAAAGTTGTTTAAAAGTATAATTGAGATAATGAAATGTAAGTATAAAAAAAAACACCGTTCATACTTTTTAAATGTTAGGGCAATAAAAATAACGAGAATACGGTCCGTGATTCATCTCTCATAAAACAAAATTGTGATACATCATCATTTCAAAAAGCAACTACATCAGTTTATTAAATTATTAGAAACTCAAAATTTTACAAATTAAATGTCGTAATTGCACTCTGATATTCTAGATATATATTTTTTTAAAGAAGCTAATTGAAATTATAAAACTAAGCTACTTTACTTTCCACCCACGAGGACAAATTTTCTAGTTGTCACTTAGAAGGTATGCCAAGAGAGTGTTTACAGCTCAAAAGTTCAAGTTGGATTATGTAGATATATTACTATTATTATTATTATTATTATTATTATTATTAATATTAATATATATATATATATATATATATATATATATATATAGAAGAAAAAACAGTTTCTAAAGGTTATATCAATAATATAATCAAGCACCTAATAATTTTTGACCGTATGATATAAATATAGTATACCATAAAAAATCACATATTTTGTACCAGATGTAGGACCATAGTATTAGCCCATAAATAAGACCTAATAATACATGCGGATATCATTTGTGCCTTACTACTTTTTTTAATAACTGAAAGTACTTGACGAATGGAGCATCACAGTCTAAAATATCTTTTTGTGTTCGATCTAATGCTTCTAAACAGTATTTATTTGTCATTGGGGCTTCATCCCAAATTATGGTAGCTGCTACTCTAATAAGCTTTGCAGAAACTTTTTGCTTTTTTATAATGCAGATGGAATTTGGTTGTACATCAAAAGGTAAATTAAATCGGGAGTGTGCAGTTCTGCCACCCAGTAATAATGTTGCAGCTATACCAGATGACGCGGTTGCTAAGACAATTTTTCCTCTATTTCTCAAAGTTGTCATTAATGCTCGATAAAGAATTTGTTTTACTTGTTCCTCCAGGACCATCAACAAAAAATATTTGACTCTGTTTACGATCAATGTCATTCATAACGTTAGAGGATTTAAAGTCAAATCTTTAACATTATTTTTTAGTCACGTTTGTTACTAATTTGTTTTAGATGATATAAAGTCCAATCTTTAACAATATTTTTTGCTCACGTTTATTATTAATCTTTTTATTAGAGGATTTAAAGTTCAATCTTTAACAATATTTTTTTCTCACGTTTGTTACTAATCTTTTTTTAGAGGATTTAAAGTCCAGTCCTTAACAATATTTTTTGCTCACGTTTGTTACTAATCTTTTTTTTAGAGGATTTAAAGTCCAATCTTTAACAATATGTTTTGCTCACGTTTGTTACTAATATTCTTTTTAGGGGATTTAAAGTTCAATCTTTAACCTTATTTTTTGCTCACGTTTGTTACATTTATTTGAATATTTAAATTAAATTTATTCTTATCTATTTGTTACATGTGTTATTTGTATTTAAAATTAAGGGTATTTTTGGAAAGAAAAGTTCAACCCAAAAGTGCTGAAAGAGGTAGTTTTCATTATATATAGTATAGATTTTTAAGTTCAATTTATTCTTATCTATTTGTTACATGTGTTATTTGTATTTAAAATTAAGGGTATTTTTGAAAAGAAAAGTTCAACCCAAAAGTGCTGAAAGGATAGCTTTCTTTATTTATTTTTTGAAAGAAGGATAGTTTTCTTTTTATATAGATTATTATTATTATTATTATTATTATTATTATTATTATTATTATTATTATTATTACTACTATTATTATTATTATTATTATTATTATTAAAAAAATAGTTTCTAAAGGTTATTTTAATAATATAATCAAACACCTAATAATTTTTGGCAGTATGATATAAATATAGTATACCATAAAAAGTCATTATTTATAATAGCATAATATACTATAAATATATGATATTAAAAAAATAATGGTAAAAAAATTATATTGGAATATCTAGGTGCATGAATCTATACTTAATATATAATTAAATGTCTAAATGCATTTGAATTTCAATATCCTCCGATGGTATGTCAATAATGTGATATTTTACAACTCAAAAAAGCCAGATGGAAATGAGTCACACACACAAATTAGCATATAAAAACTGATCTGGTATATCAAATTGGTCTATATAAACAAAAAATAACAAGACATTATTCACAACAACAACAAAATCATAACAATCAACTTTTCTTCTCAATTCTCTTTTTCCTTTGTTATTTTCACAACAATGACTAGGAAAAAGGTGAAACTTGCCTTCATTGTCAATGATGATTCTAGGAAAGCAACATACAATAGAAGGCGGAAGGGTCTACTGAAGAAGGTTTATGAACTAAGCACTCTATGTGGAGTTGAAGCTTGTGCCATAGTTTATGGACCCTACGAGCCTCAACCAGAGATTTGGCCGTCACCACAGGGAGTCCAAACGGTGCTCTCAAGATTCAGAACAATGATTGTGGGGGAGAAGAGGAACAAAATGGTTGATCAGGAGACTTACATGAAAGAAAGGGTTCTAAAGGCTAAAGAGAAACTGAAGGTACAAAGGCATGATAACAAGGAGAAGGAGATGACAATGCTCATGAATCAATGTCTTTTTGAAAGTAAATTTATGCAGAGTAATATGTCATTGGATGATTCAAAATATCTTTGCTGGTTGATTGACCACAAATTGAAGGAGGTTGGCAGAAGGTTGGAAGCAGAGGATAATAGTGGTCAACATCAAATTCAACTCCAAATGCCACCACCATTTACATTCAATAATAAAGAAATGGCAAGGATGGGTCCTGGCCATGCTGGAATGCCTATGAATAATGGTGACAACATTGAAAGTCAATCTTTTATGGGCTTGATGATGAATAATAATGGAGATGAGTCGGTGCCATTTGGTGAGGTCGATCCTAGAGTTTTGCCAAATCTACTACCTTAAATGAATTCATGTACACCCACTGGTCACTAATATAGTAAACCTTGGTTTGTAACCCAAGTGTTTTTCCTTTTATTTTCCTTAATCAAATGTTAATCAATTTAATATCCACATTAGACATGGATTTCTTGCAATTAAAATTAACCAACTTCATCGTATTTTCTTCTCATGCCTTGAGGTCTCTCATCTCTTCTTAAAATCTTTTTTTCAAAAATGTTAAAATCAATTCAACTCATCAAAGAAGTTCTTTAGCCGAACTACTTGATTTTGATCCCGATTTATTTGGGTAAGTAGGCAAAGGGTTTCGACCCTTCCAAATCAATAAAAATAACCAAAAACATGCTTCATCTTCCTCCTTTCTTTCACTTTAACTCTTAAACTTTTTTTCAATAAGTAAAATTAATTTAGCGCTAGATTAAGAATAGGTAGAAGGTTCCTATGGGATACCATAGTCGGTTCGGGTGCTTAACACCTTCCCCAATCGAAACCAACCCCCGGATTCAGGTCTTATAAGGGTTTTTACTCACTTTTTCCCTTCCCGCGAATAAAAGTTGAGAGTTCAATGATTAAAGGTTCAAATCCGATTATGATTTTGACACCCGAAAATCAAGAGCACACATTTCAATCCTTTTTCACATACAAAAGAAGGGTTTGCACAATATATACAAATAAAAAATAAATAAATAATTACAAAGAGGAGGGTAAACATGAAAGAGTAGTTAGGGATCAATTTAAACTGTATAACAATATAGTTATTATTTCAATTAGCGTTCTTAATCATAATATGAGGCTAAAGTATATTAAAAAAACTTTTATACCATTGGAAACAACTCACTCTAAAATAGGATTCGAGCCACTACACGCAATCACCACCACACAAACTGTAACCGCAAGCTGCTAAAGGAAATCACAATGGCATAAAAAGGTATCACCAGCCTTCTTCCAACAATGTCCATAACAATTATGAAATTAGTGTCTCCAAAGCAACACCAAACCCTCTTAGAATATGAAATATCAAACAATGTCCATAACACTTATATGAAATATCAAATGATCAAATTTCATATCAGATATGTTAATGTTAGACCATCACTTTTCCCCATTATTATCATCTGTTAGGTGTTTAAGTGTAAACTCCAATGATAATAATGTATTCAAGATATACCTTCGTAATATTTTATTTCGCTAAAAATGGAGCATATTTACTCAAACGAAAAAATCCAAATGTTGTTTCCTTAATTGAAAATGAACTGATTATTTTATTATAATAATTAAAAAATGTATGCAAGACTAACTTGATAGAGGTGCAAATCAATTTCTTCATAAGTCTGATGCAGGGTTTCAATAGGGGCTCCACTAAGTTCTAGCTGACCACTTGGCTCCAATGTGTCAAAATACGATCTTAAATTAGAAAGACTTTATTGATAATCATCTCACAAATCATCGCGCACTATCGAACCACATCTCATAAGTCTGATGCAGGGTTTCAACAGGGGCTCCACTAAGTTCTAGCTGACCAAGATTCCTAGGATCAGCCACTATCGAACCACATTCTAGATGTTTTACTTTCAACAAGTAGAATCATAATCTTTCTATTTTTCTTATTCATATAGAAGTATCTTATTTCAACCATTAACATGAAACATGAATAACATATTATCATATACTAACATAAACACGATTTTTCGATAAAACAAGGGTAATCTATTGGTAACTACATGTGTGTCACTCATAAACTCCACAATAACTGTCTGAAACTAAAGTTCTCAAATGAATAAAAACACGTGAACGGAATGTGCTACAGTAAAAAAAGATTTTTTTGAACTGATACTATAATAATAAAATATGATAGGAATATTTCAGTCAAGAGAAAAGTATTACTTAATCATTCAAAATAGAGTTCAGCTTCAGTAATTATGAACAATTGATATAAATATATATTGTGCTTGGGTTACTGAATTTGTATTAGTAACTTGTTCAAAGACTGATATATACAAGATAATAGTCCCTTGTTGGTGGAACACCATTTACAACTTAAATAATGTGAGCAGGTGCGAAGGTAAAGACTGAACAACCATTTACCTTGTTATATTTAGCAAAAGAGTAGTCCCTTGTTAGTGGAACACCATTTACAACTTGAACCTGATATATTAAAAGTTGTCGTGATTATCAAATTGTGAATCAAATCATAAACGGGAAAGCCTATTTTCTAACTAATGAATCAAAGCGTATTGTGAACTTTATAAAAAAATCTACTTTATTTTCAATGATGTGACTGGGAAAGCCAATTTTCTTATCATGATCTAGCTACTTTAAAGCACAAACAGAGGCATAAAAAGGGGAGAAAATTTACTTACACCACCCATATTCGTAGAATCGTGAGGCATAAATCTTCTGTTCTCATACAAAACTCAATTTCTTGCCTTTAAGTTGAAAAATCTCAACACTGCAGCCAACCTTGAGAAGTTCTGCACCCCAGATATGAAGGCTCGTCTTTGTCATTACACTTTCTCTAAGTCGCCTAACTGCTATGTAAAAATGAAAACATAATCACTAAGCTTATTAAGTAGCTTATTATAGAGAAGCACTAAATCACAAACAAAGCAACACTATGTTATAACACCGAAATCCAAATAGAGAAGCATAGGTACTCTAATGTTGAAATGTGCAGTCATTTGGATTTCTATTACAACGTAATATATGCTTAAACACTAAGGAAAATTTCACTCTATAAATTTACTTCAACCCCTCTTGTTGCAGGGTTAGTCACTACTCCCTAGTAGTCTTAGAATGGATAATGCTTTTTGAATAAAAATATAAGAAATATAAACCACTTGGCAATGAGTGTATGGCAAGCATTCATTTTCTAATTGCAAAATGATTAAGAAACACCAAACTATATGGTTTACCAAATGAGGCCAAAGCGTACCCCTCAGCTAGTGTTGCTTGGCTGAAGAATGCGAAGAAAAGAACCGTTAATGTTATTGCATCTAGACTATTTTTTGTGATGCCCTTTTGGATTAAAAAAATCATAAATAACACACCACACTCCAAAAGGGTATGATCAAAAACCAAAATTTCACAGAAAAATGCAACGGATCCAAAAACAAAAAGCATTATGTGAACACTCTAGATGATTGAGGTATATGCCAGTACGGGTAACACCACAGTTAAATTTTCAATAACAATCTGATAAATGAAGTATAGTAGGTACCTGGTTAAATGCCAAGCTCTCTGCAAGAAAGAATAGTCTTTCATCTCAAAAATTGCGCCCTGCCACATCATATGTATGATAATTGAATTTTTCCTTATCAAAGCATTTAAACCAATAGTGCACACAGATTAAAAGGGTCATGTCAATACAAAATTAGTTTTCTTTCATTTAAATTTAATGAATTTGATTTATATATCAATTTATATGTATGGATCGTAATATATAAATCACATGGTTTAAAGTGATTTTCAAAACAAATTTGATACTTGGAATACCCTAAGAATATATGGAACTAATTTTATGAGTAACTTCATTCATTGTCCATGTTTATAATGTGGTCAAAATGTAGAATGATCACACACTAACTAGAGCAAGATCGTCAACCAAAGAATCAAATCCAGTCCAACCAAATATGAGTGGACTTTTAAATAGACAACTTAAATCGGAGATTTTAAAATCTATGAATGGTACAATGACAATGCTATTTTGAAATTGTCTATTGAAAAGACACGAAAACAAAATTGAGAGACCCAATCCATGAATGGTACAATGACAATGCTATTTTGAAATTTTTACAAAAAGAAACCTCATTTAATGAATTAGAAGCATATCAGAGACAATACCTTAAAATTTAAAACTAGTATCTCACCTTTTCAAAGACAAGTGTACTTGATGAAAAGGAATGCTCTTAATCAATTAAAGATAGCAAACTTCAATTAGGTAAAGATATTGCGTAAAACAAAGAAAAAGTGTTAATTGCTATTCTATATGGTTTCTAATAAAAAACAGTACTGAGTTGCATAAATATAGCTCAACTAAAAGTTTAAATTTAAAAGCTAAATTTAGTGTATTGAATTGTAGGTCAGCCAACTACCATGAGGGATTCAATCATAAGTATCAACTCTACAAAATAGATAAATTTTCAAGTTGGAATTCTAAACACAGTGACACGCAACAACAACAGTGACACAAACACACAGTACATCATAAATGTATGTTTGTTCAAATTATGCAATCAAATAGAAAAAATATGAATCATTGTTCTAACCTTGAACTAACTTAGAACCAAAACTAAATCAAAACAATTTAGTACCAAAACTAAATCCACAAAAAAAATCATTAAAAAAGTCAAAGTACCAAACAACAACATCTCATAATCTTCATCAACAAACACATTGACATTTCAATTCTTAAACCTGACATTACAAGTATTCAATTCAAAATTCATCAAAACCATAACTAAAGGTCAAGAGAAGGGTTTACCTCAAGAAGGTGCAGTAAGAGATCTGAATTGTGGAGGACAGTGACACCCAACAGCAAAAACGAAATGCCCTAACTGAAATAACGCAAGAAAATCTCAAATCAATGAATCACACGGGATTAAAAATCAATAAATTAACTAAAAAGAAACACTCAAATCAACAGAAAAGCAGAAAATTTTAAAAATCAAATTCTTAGATAAACAAAAAAATAAATTATTACCAAAAAGGAAGAAGTGGTGAACTGGAGTGAGGGCAAAGAACAGTGAGGAATTGAACAAAGCTTCTATTGAGATTGAATCTGAATCTAAACTGAACAAATCTTTGATGTGGAAGATGTGATTGAGTGAACTGATTGAGATTGGAAAAAGGAAAAGTGAACCGATTGAGCAAAGCTTTGAGGGAACAGTAATTCGATTTTAGATTGGGAGAGAGCAAAGCTTCGATTGAGCAAAGCTTTGTGGGGAACAGTGACCGATTTCAGATTGAGTGAAAGGGTTAGTGATGGTGAGAGCAAGCCTTGAGGGGGAAAAGGGATTGAAACGGACGGATTGAAAAGGGATTGAAAAGGGTTTGTGTTTTCAGACATAGGTTTCACGAGTGAAGGGGAAAAGGGAGAGTGAGGGGGAAAATGGAAAGTGAAAAAAAAAAAAAATTATTAGCTGTGTTTCATTTTCACGATTTGGAGGCTTTGAATTTTGATAAATAGTTTTTAAATTGGGTCAAACAATTTAATATATTAGAAGTTAAAAACTTTCCTTAGACCCAGCTTTTTAAATCATGTGGATAGCAACCCATTTGAAATGCTTGATTTAATAAATGTTTTTTGCACTAGTGTTGCCTTACTTTTTTGCTACAATGCTGCGAATGATATTAACATAGTAGATATAACGTTGAACAGTTAAAATTTAAAAAAATTATATAACTGAAGATACTGAAATGATCGTAACCAAGTTAAGTAAGAAAAAATTCGCTTTAATCCCAAGCAAAGTTGTGTATGTAAAAAAGTTCAAGCTATCATAAAAAAAAAAATGCGTTCAGTTGTGGACTTGTGGTGCACTTTATATTATCTCTACCTCTTTTTCAATAGCCATTCTTTGACCAAAATCAATGGCTTCCCCTTGATATAACCAAGCATGATCTGTCTGGAAATCTTGAGCAGCCTATCAATATATATCATCAAGTCACTTATCAATCAGATGTCCAAAAAACAAAAGTGAACTAACAAAATTTCAGGTGAAACTATTACCTCAAGGGATTCCTGATAAGAAAAACATTTTTCAAGAAATTAAACCTAGATTATATCTGTTTATTTATGGACTAAAAAATAAAATTCAGTATATTAAGAAACAAAATCACATTCTATTAAAAAAAATCAAACATAATCAAATAGAATATTTTAAACAATAAAAGAAATACAAAGTCGCATAGAAACAATAACATTGCTATTTAATTTTCTTGGAATTAAACTCACATATTACATGTTAGAACATCATTTTTGTGGAATTGAAGAAAGAAACAGGGTAGCAATAACAAAATCAAGAGAAAAAAAGGTAAATGGTGGTTTCCTCTTACTTGGGCAGAATAACACCGACAACCGAACATGAATGAACATCATGTGTAAAGAAGAACCACGACGTCGAGAACGACCCTGAGGAGAATAGCGTCAACAACCAAAATGGCAGATGAAATTAATCAATGGAGTAGGAACGTTCTCCACTCTTGGTGTATGTGAACCGGTGTTAGAGTATGTCAAAATTGAACCGTGATTTCAAATTTTGGCTATAAATTAAATATTGAGGATGGGGAGCCAAGGTGGATTTAGGAGTAGGGGGAGGATGGCAACCTTGCATGTGTGTGGCCTCTTTATATCGAGAGTCGGCTGCATTAAGTTGGTGTGCATGGGAAGTTAAAACATGATACATTGAGCATAGGGAGGTAATCATGAAGCATTAAGTTAGTTAGTTGGCAACCCAAAAGACACTTAAGTGGTGACATGTATATTTGGGAGGGAAATTTGAATTTGAAAATAGCTTTAAGTGATGTGACATAGCTTGTAGAACACGCCTAGGTTACATGCTTGGGAGAGAAAACACCAAAGCTATTAGGGTTTAGCAAAAGCTAGACCTAATAAGCTTTAAAAGAAAGTATGATATGATGATGTGTCTTGTGTGTTAAGTTTCATTTTGTGGCAACAGTTTTCTTTCTATGCCTTTGAATCGATTCACCCTTGTTTGAATCATATCATTTGCGTTCTTTGGTCTTGGTTCATGGTGAGCATGTCAAAATGAATCGTATCATGATTAATTTGATTGGTATCATTTGAGTTCTCTGGACTTGTGATTTGCCATAATGAATCATATCTTTGTTCTTTGATTCGTATCAATCTTCATTTGGGACTGTTTGAATCAAGTCATTTTCTTTCCTTTTAAATCGTATCGATCTTCATCTGAAAATCATGTGATTCGATTCAAATGTTCTTTGAATCAATACAATCTTCATAACTTTTGATTTCTCATGTTTCACATGTTTGAATCAATTCATACTTAATATCATTCAAATTAAGTCCAAGTCCAAAATCAAATCATGGCTATTCAAAATCAAGTCCAACTTGAAATGGCGGCAACAATACCACCAACACCTCTAGCAGCATCTAGGAGTGAAGAAATTGCAATTATGGGTCATGGCCATGTTGGGATACATATTAATGATGATGACATTATGCAAAGTCAATTATTGATGGACTCAATGATGGTTGGTAATGTGAAAGTGTCAGTGCCATTTGGTGAGGTTAATTCTGGAGTTTGGCCTGATTTATTACCTTGAAGGAAATCATGTATTTGTTTTGTATACCATTTCAGGTGGTTCTTTTCTCAATTTAGTCCCAACTTTTTATTTTATGGTGATTTAGTTTATTAATCATTTTTTAGGTGTGTGTAAAGATATACAATTGTAATTCATTACAGTGTAATATTTGCATGTTTATTTCCTATTCGTCATTTAGGCTCCGGGTGTTTATTTCCTGTTATTTAAGTTCTATGTACTTGTTTACTTGCATAAAAAATCCTATTGGTGTGTAGCTTTCAATATTTTTGTCGTAATAATTTATTTTAGCTACTAACATAACTTGTTAATAACTAACATTTATTGAAATATTTATCTCATATATTATGTAGCCATGCAAAGAAAAATTATTCTTTTGTGCCAGAAAAAAAAAATCTTTTAGCGGAGGGTAGCAGTCCTCCCGTGGATGAAGCTTCTGAGTTAGTTTGGCATCCCCAGGTTCCTCTGAAGGTCTCTATCTTTGCTTGGCGTCTTCTTAGAAATCGTCTTCCTTCAAAGACAAACTTGGCAGTTCGGCGGACTCTTTCTCCAGATGTGACTTTATGTGATTTAGGATGTGGCCTTGAGGAAACATCCGAACATTTGTTTTTGACTTGTCCGAATTCTGTATTGTTGTGGCAGCAGGTGCGTAACTGGATATGTTGCATAGGAGTGGACTCCACTCATTTGTCCGACCACTTGTTGCAGTTCACTTTTTTGATTGGTGCGGGAAAAGCGAAGCGCTCCTTTTTGCAGTTGATTTGGCTCTTGTGCACGTGGGTCTTGTGGTTAGAACGCAACAATAGAATTTTTAATAATGTTGTATCTGATGTACCCAGATTGTTAGATAAGGTTAAATTGTTATCCTTAGGTTGGCTCAAAGTTAAGAAGCCGTTGTTTATTTTTGGCTCTCAGATGTGGTGGTCAAGTCCTTTGGCTTGTCTAGGTATTGGCTAAACCACAGTTTTTGTTATTACCTTGTGGTTGACTATTCTGTACTTTTGATAGTAGTTGTAGGCACACCTTGTGCTTGCAAGTGCTATGGTTTAGTAATATAATCTCATTTTGATTTCTTCAAAAAAAAAAAAACATCTTTGTTGCATAGTTTGATATAAGTTATTTTGGGATTTAGTCACACATAAATACTTTTCTATGTGTAGACTATCATGTTATGAAAATAAAAAGGAAGGGTTGTGGAAGTTAAGTGTATGCTTTTAGATAATGGATAATGGATATGATATATTAATGGTCAAGTTTGATAATTCACTTGATTGTACTACAACTTTAATCATGGTAAATTTTTTAGGTAAAAGATATAGAATATATTTTTCTAACAACTAAGAATAAAAAACCCAGTTAAAATTTAATTTTTAGTTTGGAATTGGTGTTTCCCGATGAAAGTTTTTTTCTAGTGATTGTTTGTGCAGTTAATATTCCTATACATATTAAAATATAATTGACTTAGAGAGAAAAATGAATTCACAAGCAACCCAAGTGACGTAGAACGGAAGCCCAATTCAGCAAGCACTAAATCTAGAACGATGATAGAACAAGTTTGCAAACGAAAAACTTGTGAAAATAAGGTTCCAAAATCCATCAAAAGTTGAGAAAAGTTCTCTGAAATCTCAGTGAATGAAAAAATTCCTTTTAGGCTACCAATGTTAAGCTTAAATAATAGGGTAATAACAAAACCCTAATGGGCCGAAAATCCAAACAGAAAACAAAATTGAAAAATAATAAAATTGGCCCGAAATAATAAAATTCAGTTTCGGGTCTTCAGATGAACTCAAATGGCTTAAAATGCCCAAACATCAAGGCAAAATAATTAATTGTACACATGGGCCGATTTCCTTTCCGAAAAGGTATATTAATAATCAATTGGACACCAGATGCCAAATCTACATTATTTCCATTGAGCCCTTCTTACACGCCACTTCGTCTTCAATAGGTGCGGTTAGTCTTCCTACATCACCAAGTGTTGTGGACATTCATGCAAAATCAGAAATTGATCAATGTAACATTACCGCCAGTGTCAATTTGTACATAGAATTCCACTAGATGAGTATCAAACTGCAGCTTTGTAAAACAGAGCATGAAATAATCCATTAATTCAAATCAAACACATGTCCCCACATTACTCAATTCCAAAGGTAATGAAAACAAGAAAAGAGCTATAATGAAATATAGTATCCAAGAAGAGACACTTCCACTACTAAACCAACATAAAACAATGTCAAAATGATGTTTTAAGTGGTATTCCAAAACAAAAAACAACAAAATGAAATAAAATAATATATAAGCAACTTGATCATCACATAGATGTTGCAACATAACCCAAAAAAAAACACATACATAAATTCTATTGATAACGATCATCAAAACCCTTGCTACCATAACAAACAATAAGATATAAAGTTCATCCCATTAGAATGATAACTATTAACAAGTTATGTTATAGCTAAAATAAATGATTACAACAAAAATATTGAAAGCTACACACCAATAGGATTTTTATATCTCATATGAGCATCCCCTTGCGTGTAAATAAGAAATTGTTTTTTTTTTTATAAAGACCAAGAGGAAGGTTAGGCATCAAGGTGAATCTGAAACATCCCAACTAGGTTGGCACCCAACAGAAACCCCAATCCTCTACCGCCTTCCAATACATATTATTAATAAAAAAGGGAAAAATATGTACAAAAGAGGGGGGACTAGGCTAGGACCCTCTGAAAACAAAAAGAAGCAACACAAAAGAAAGACAGAAACAATTTAAGGAAATCTAAAATTTGGCAACCTATGTCCGTCTCTAGCAAAATCAACTGCCAAGGAAGCAGGAAAATTATGGTACCAAGATGCAACAGTCAAACCTTGTCCCAAAGCTGCCATAGTGTCTGCACAACCATTTCCCTCCCGGTAGATATGAAAGCATATGACAAAAAATCCATACTGCATACAGTTGTGCCAACGATTCCTCAAGCGAATAGGAATAAGAGAAGGGTTTTTGAACGCTTTCACCGCACTTGAGGAGTCACTTTCAAGCCACAATCTAGACCAATTTTTCTGGACAGTAAACTCCATAGCCATCACTAGCCCCATGATTTCTGCCTCATAAACAGATACCTCATCGAGGTTACTAGCAAAAGCTCCGAGAAAAGAGCCTCTAAAGTCACAAAAAATCCCTCCACAAGAGGAAATGGAATTGACAACCGAGTCATCCGTATTAGACTTAACCCAATTGATGGTGGGAGGGTTCCAAATAACACTAATTATTTCCTTGACCTTTCTATGGGAAGGAGAGATCAAGAAATTCTTCAAAATATTAACATCCGATGATAAACAATTCCCATTTAAATTAATTCTGGATAAAGCAATAAGGGAGGAAATTTTCATCATAGTGTTATGAATTGATACCGTTGCGGAGCTGAAACGAACGGAATTTCTGGCCAGCCAAATAGAGTGTACCGTGTGTATGATTGCTTCCACATAAACATCCCGTAACTGAGAGCTACACTGCCTGGGGACACAATCCAACAACGATGCAACAGATGAAAAAGAGAATATTCTCATATGTTGGAAGTTTCGAAAGCATGAGGTGCCAGAACACAAACGAATGGGATGGCGGAATGCAAGCACGCCATATGATTGCTGCCCAATCAACTGTACCATGAGGTGCTAGGAACTGATGAGCAAGCTTCAAAGTTAATAACCCATCCGAGGCAAACTTCCAAACACATCTGTCAGGGAGGGGAGCATTTGGCAGCGTGATTTCAAGGATATTGGCAGCCACCATAGGATGTTCAAGAATAAAGGAAGGAATTTGCCATTTACCGTTACTAATAACCGACGCGAGAAAAGCATCAAGATAGGGAAACAACTCGGTGGGAATATCCAGCAATGCAACCAGAGTGCTGCCCATCCAATTGTCTAGCCAGAGATTAATATTGTTGCCCGTGCCAATAATCCAAATCGTGTTCTTAGAAACCATAGGGAGAAATTCACACACTCCCGCCCAAATGGAAGATTTGAAATACCGGTTGCGCGATAAACCAAACGAGATAAAACACTTCTGAAATAATTTAGAGCAAGGAGAGTCTTGCATGAAAAGCTGTCAGCTGAGATGTAAAAGCAGTGAAGAGTTAATGCTCCGAGTGGATTTCAGATCAGGACCACCGGAATCCCAAGGAATAGAAACTTGTTTCCAAGAAACCGTGCAAACTTTACGAGTATGTATATCACCACTCCAAATAATTTTTTTTATCAATCTATCCAACATATTCAACAAACGGATAGGCCACCGAAAGATATGAAACGAATAAACTAGCATTCCATGGATTACCGACTTTACTAATTGAACCCGACCCATGATGGATAAAAGAACACCTTTCCAAGTGGCAAGCTTAATCTTAACGCAATCAACCAGAGATTGAAACAAAATGCATTTAGGCTTACCTTGGAAAATAGGGCAGCCTAAATATTGGAAAGGAATTGTGCCAAGTGCTGAAAAGGGTGGTTTTCTTTATATATAGTATAGATATTTAAGTTCAATTTATTCTTATCTATTTGTTACATGTGTTATTTGTATTTAAAATTAAGGGTATTTTTGCAAAGAAAAGTCCAACCAAAAAGTGCTGAAAGGATAGTTTTCTTTATTTATTTTTTTGAAAGAAGGATAGTTTTCTTATATATATATATATATATATATATATATATATATATATAAGAAAAAATCGTTTCTAAAGGGTATATCAATAATATAATCAAACACCTAATAATTTTTGGCAGTATGATATAAATATAGTATACCATAAAAAATCATTATTTATAATAGCATATAATACTATAAATATATGATATTAAAAAAAATATTGGTAAAAAAATTATATTGGAATATCTAGGTGCATGAATCTATACTTAATATATAATTAAATGTCTAAATGCATTTGAATTTCAATATCCTCCGATGGTATGTCAATAATGTGATATTTTACAACTCAAAAAAGCCAGATGGAAATGAGTCACACACACAAATTAGCATATAGAAACCGATCTGGTATATCAAATTTGTCTATATAAACAAAAAATAACAAGACATTATTCACAACAACAACAAAATCATAACAATCAACTTTTCTTCTCAATTCTCTTTTTCCTTTGTTATTTTCACAACAATGACTAGGAAAAAGGTGAAACTTGCCTTCATTGTCGATGATGATTCTAGGAAAGCAACATACAATAGAAGGCGGAAGGGTCTACTGAAGAAGGTTTATGAACTAAGCACTCTGTGTGGAGTTGAAGCTTGTGCCATAGTTTATGGACCTTACGAGCCTCAACCAGAGATCTGGCCGTCACCACAGGGAGTCCAAACGGTGCTATCAAAATTCAGAACAATGATTGTGGGGGAGAAGAGCAACAAAATGGTTGATCAGGAGACTTACATGAAAGAAAGGGTTCTAAAGGCTAAAGAGAAACTGAAGGTACAAATGCATGATAACAAGGAGAAGGAGATGACAATGCTCATGAATCAATGTCTTTTTGAAAGTAAACTTATGCATAGTAATATGTCATTGGTTGATTCAAAATATCTTTGTTGGTTGATTGACCACAAATTGAAGGAGGTTAGCAGAAGGTTGGAAGCAGAGGACAATAGTGGTCAACATCAAATTCAACTCCAAATGTCACCACCATTTACATTCAATAATGAAGAAATGGCAAGGATGGGTCCTGGCTATGCTGGAATGCCTATGAATAATGGCGACAACATTGAAAGTCAATCTTTTATGGGCTTGATGATGTATAGTAATGGAGATGAGTCGGTGCCATTTGGTGAGGTCGATCCTAGAGTTTTGCCAAATCTACTACCATAAATGAATTCTTGTACACCATATTTGTTTTGCATACTCTTTGAGATGGATCTTTCGTAATTTAGTTATGGTTTTGAATTTTAGGATGATTTAATATATATTTTTTTGGGTATGTTAAACACAATCGTAAGTCATTATTATGTGATCAATCATTACATCTTTGATCCATATGAATGATTTACTCATTATGGGTGGCTTATGTTTTACATATTTACTTATATGCTTCTAAATTACATTGTTTAAAAAAAAAGTATTTGTTTGATTGAATAGAAAAGTGTATTGGTGTATTGCTTTCAATACTATTTTGCCTTAACCATTTTTCTTGACTTCCAATATTTACCTATTAAATAAGTAATCATTTTTCTAATATATTATGCAGCCTATGTAAAAAAAAACATTTTCTATTGGATAGTTAAGGCTACATTCATTTGGTATAAAAATGTTTTCTATTTTTTCCCGAAAATTTGAAATCATTGTTACCTGTAAATAAGAAGATGTGAGACTCTTGGTGTGAACCATTATCATGGAGAGAAAATGAAATTCTAGAAAAATAAATGATACACTTCTACAAATGATGAAAATAATTTTTTTGCATGTTCATTGTTTCGTAAAAATGCACCCAATTGTTCACTTCAATAGTTTTTACCTTTACTTGATAGTGTAATTATAGAATCTGACCTTAATTTTTCCAACACTTCATTATAAACTCAGTGTTAGCATCCAAATTTTCGCATTCGATCCTCAACCAAGCTTTTTAGAAATGCATGATAGTGGTATTGTGGTTACTGCAACGAGGACCTTCATGGAGGTTCTCACCAACAAAGTGAAGGTTAGTCAATAGGTTGAGCTTGTGGAAGAGCTCCAACCTTCGTCGTCCCTATTGGTTTCATTTGTATAAAAAAGAGAGGATCTTTGCTCTTGCAAATTGTCTAGTAAGTTTGCAAAGAGGTAAGATCAGTTTTGGATAGCCTTGTATCGGAGGATTCCAAGATATCCCTGTGAGTCTTTTGGATGGAGGGTGTATCTTGTTGAGTTCTAAGGTGGTTAGGCTGCTATATCTTGTTGAGTTCATGATTGCCAACATTTCAAATCTCCTAGAGCGAAGATGAGTTGAAATGTTGGGGCTTGTAAATACTTTCGGAATCTTTAATAGAGTGAATTACAAAACCTTGTTGATAGCTCCGCAAGTGCACGGAAATATCGTATTAGTATAAAAGATGTCGAATCCACATAGACCAATGTCAAGTACCGTTATCTATCGTCACGTTGTTTATCTAAGGCGATGCTAATTAGTTTGGTTGCAAACTTGGGAAAATAACTTGTGTTTAACTACTTTAAATGACGAGAGCCCGAAATAAAATTTGTGTCTACCGTTGATGCTTGCTAAATTGTATTTTATTATTGTAACATGAAAATATTTTCGCGCGTTAAAAGTATTAAATTAAAGGGGTCGTCAGCTTTCGCGTGTACGACACCGAGTTTTGACCTTGTAATCTCTTCGACCGCTTTCGCGCGTACGCCTTGCAACTTCAAAACTCTCTTTGAAAAAATAATCAATTTACGCTTGAAAAGTTATTTTTAGTAGAAAACAAACTTAAAGGTATCGTCGGCTTTCACACGTCTGTTACCAATTTTTAAACTTATAACTGCCAACTTTCGCATGCACAGTTACAATTTTAAAATCTCTTTTTGGAAATTTGTAAATTCTAAATTAATTAATGAAAACGCTTTCTCTGAATTTTAAAATCAATTCCTAAAAATTCTACAACAGATACTGGTTTCACTCTTTCGATATGAAACCAGTATCGCGTTATTCCAGCTTTCACTGTAAACATTCATCGTTACAAATCAGAATTTTCAGGCTTAATAATAATTCATGTTACAATTTATAATCATACAACTTAACAGAGTAATTATAATAAACATGTTTTTCTTTATAATATTCATCATCATTGAAACAACAGAGAATTAAAACAAAATATGAATCAATATAAGTAAAGTGGGCAGAACCTGTTAATTGATGAAAACTGGATATAAATAGAGAAAACCACGTCAATAGGAATCATCTACGGTCAAGAAATCAGCACATATCCAATTCAAATGATCACCAATTTGAAACCCGCAGCAACAAGTACCAAACATATGCGCAGCAACAAGGATTTTGAATTGAATGGTATGATATTAATTAGGGACCAGCAGCCAGCAAGAAAACTCAATTAAAATGGTACGTACGTGGCGGTAGCAATAACAATTCCAAATTGGAATTGAAGTAAACAAGTGCAGAAACTACAGGAAAATAATAAAAGAAAAAGGAAGCCTAAATTGGAATTGAAAGGAATGGATTTCGATGAATAACAAATATATAAAGTAGCAATCGAAATTAATTTGTGAAGTTACAACTTAATTCCAATCTTTGCAAAGTAAACAAAGGTTCTGAAACTATATGTAGCAAAAGACAAATAAATTGAAAGCTTCTAAAAAGTAGTTTCTAAATTGCTGAATTTATCTCTAAAAAGCTTGGTGTACTGGACTGATTCTTGAAGGTCTCTTTTATAGTCAAAGGTTCATCAAGGAGTGTTTCTGATCATGTCCAAGGTAATGGAGAAAATTCAGGAAGTAGGCAAACTGCTTCTGAAACATGGGGAAAGAATTGGTCTGGCTTTTACTTCCCACTGACTTTTGACTTTTTAACTTTTTATTTTCCTTTTTTACCCTTTCTTTCCTTTTTTCGCCGAATTTCATCATTTTGACGCGCGGAGACCTTTAATAGATAAATACCTGAAATAGACACACAATACCAGCATAACATGGCAAAAATTTATAAAATCAAAATCAAAAAATGTGTAAGTCGAGTCAAAATAATAGTGCATTTTACATGTTATCACTTGTCTTAGTAGAGATTAGGAAGTCGGATGTGTGTGTGGTTATCAATGGGGGGTTGTGTAGTAGATGGCACAATAGTAATTAACTTTTGTGGTGGTTGTTTTTGTTTAAGATTGTTGGAGGAAATTAGTGAATATTGAGGTTTTGGTGGGGTGATTATAAGCAACATTTTATACGTTGGCTGGTGTGCTTCTTTTAAGGTCTCAGGTTTCATTCCTTTTGGTGGTAGTCAATTCCGGTGGGCCACATACAAGTGGACACTAGGATTGGTCCTCTAAGATTAGTCCGTCTTAGATTAGATACTAAGTTTTCTACAAAAAAAATCAGGTGTCCCATTCAAAAAATAAATAAATTTAGTGTTTTTTATCTCTTAAAAAGGGTGGATTCTAGGTTGAGGGCTCTATTAAGTCCTTCACCGGTGTACCACTAATTTTAACTCTCAAATTAAATCAGTCTACGTGATCTAATTATTTATCACCAATTAGATCTAATTTCTTTCTTTCTCCCTTAATTGATCTCAAGTTATATCTGTACTGCCTCTCCCACTGTTCTTTCTCTCTTATTCTTAAAATTTGATAAATTAAAAACTCAATATTGAACAAGGAAGCAGACTGAAATAGCAAGAGATATCTGTGATAAAAACAATATTCAAAGAATTTTCATATAACTTCAATTGAATGAGAATTTATTCAACAGAAATTCATATTTTAATCTATTTAAATTTTATTTGCATTTAAAAAAGACATAATAGAATGAAAAATTATTCAAATAGGTTATTTCAGATATGTGAAAAGCTTGAATCAAGTTTGATTTTTTTTGGAATGGTTGCGGAAGAATATGAAGCCTCGTTGATTTGCATAAGTGGTTTGATTTTCCATAACCACCCTTAGACATAGAGTTATGAAGTCTGAGAGAGTATAGACAGAGAAAGAGATGGAAGAGGTTAGAGTTAGAGGGAAAAAAGAGATGTGATATAGTGTTTAAAGTATACGATAAGATACAAGAGCTAAGATTAATCTTATGACTCCGAATGTTTTTTACTATTGTCCACCGGTGAGAGACTTGTTAGATCCCTCATCTTAGAATCCACCCTTAAAAAGATTGAGTGTTTTTTATATTGTAAAAAAAAGATAAAAATAAATGAGTGTTTTTTAAAATGTTGTTCTAGGAAAGTGGAAACGGATTCGGGGAATTAGGTTCCAAACAAACAAACTATAGCGGAAATAGTTGAATTCTATTTAAATGACCAAGATACGATCACTTGTTCAGCTTCACTCTATTATATAACTAGTGTTTTCGTCAAAGGCATATTAGGTTTTCGTCTTGTTTAGGTTTTGTTTGCTTTTTCTTGTTTCCTACGTTTGCGTTCATTTAGAAAATTCAAAGGCTCTCTTCGTAAAGGTTAGAAACTTCAATTTTGTACCTTCAAAACCCTTGTTTCTTTTGTTAATTAATGTTTCTTAATCTTTCACTATCTCGCCATCTACATCAACAAGCTAGGGTTTGTTTGCTATGAAGTAAGGCTCCGGACATCGGACACGGCACTAACACGAGAACACCGTTAATTAATAAGTTGAGAAAATTACATAATTTGGTGTAATCATATGTGTCGGTGTTGTGTTGGTGGCACGTCGGACGCCGACGCTTGTTTGACATTAGGACACTAGGGTTTGTTTGTTTGTATCATTAGTGTTTCATAAATAAGTGTATTCTTGTTCTACTATTAGATTTGTCAAAATCCATTTTAAAAAAAAATAGAATTGATCGTGACATGTTTAGATATTTTTAGGTAGAATTGATTTTGATGTGTTTTGTTGAAAAGGAGAATTGATTCTGACTTAAAGGTATGATTATTAATTTTTGACTCCAAATATGATTTTTACACTCAAACCAAACACACATGTGATGGGTGGAAGTACTTTAAATTTCAATATGTTTAGTGCCATCACAATCAATACCTTACGGTTGTTTTATCTTTTTTTTTTTTCAGTGATTTCAATTAGTTATGGGTGAAAGTTCAGTTCTTTCTGTTGATGATTGGGAGTTTGCTTCCTCACCTAATGATGTTAAGACATTGGTTTTGGTCGGACGTACCGGCAATGGGAAGAGTGCAACTGGTAATAGTATTCTTGGGAAAAAAGTCTTCAACTCGAAGGCTAGCTCTTCCGGTGTCACCACCTTGTGTGAAATGCAGACAAGTGAGATGAACGATGGACATACTGTTAATGTTATTGATAGCCCAGGTAAATACATGTTAACATAGGTAGTGTTTGGTGAATTAGCACTACTAAAAATTCACTATTTATCGACGATCCAATTAATTCAGTCTCCATAGCTAGACCTATTTAGAAAGCGAATTTTAGAATCGTGTCTAAATTGGTTGTTAAATGAGTTTGTGGCAGATTTAGAGATCAATTTTTTGAATGTTGGTTAAGCACTAGTTATTGATGTATGTTTCAATTAAGTAACCTATGCATGCTCTCTAATAATTGTGAGTTTGTGAAAAGCTATTGCCGTAATTTATTGCGTGCTAGATGACGGTGATTTTCCGATCACATATTTATGCTTTCATGTATATATGGATTTTGTTCACTGTCTGCCTCTTGCATAGAGATAAGAATAAGAATTGTGATTCTGGTTTTTACCTGAACAATAATTAGTTGCCATATGAAAAATTATGGTCGGAAATAGACGGATTTTTTCTATAGTCTGTTAATTGTGATTTCTAATTGCTTGATAATTTCATTTCTTCTTCAAATTCTTGGAAACTTTGTTGTATACCTTTAACCAGAAAAATGTTTTTCAGGGTTATTTGATTTTCCGGTTGGAATTGAACTTCTTCGCAAAGAAATAGTCAAGTGCATTGATTTGGCCAAGAAAAAAAATTAACGCAATTTTGGTGTCAGAATTATGGAAACCGCGAACATTCCAATATAGAAAATTCATTGATCACCTGAGATGGATCCTCCCTGAGAGCGGGTTTTATATGGCGATGGCTTACCAATCTGAAGATGCTTTCTAACTTGCTGCTTTTGTTTCTTAGAAAGAACCAGAGTTAAAGGTAACTTCGCATTGGCTTTGTCATAGTCACAGACACGCATCCAAAGATCCAAGTCATGTTGAACATTCGAATTGCTATGTGGTTCAAAAACAGTCAAAGTTTTGTCGCCATTTTCATCAGTCCCTGTATGCTCAACTGTGTAACTGGTATTCTGAGAAAGTCTCTCCATTTCTAAAAAAGTGGCAGTGTCATCTGGGATGGATCTGACAAGAAGGGGGCCATCTTAGGGACTGGATTGCACGTCATCGTGCGCAACATCAGAATCAAGTTGAGTTGGCGACATCTCCCTAGCAGAAGCAGAGTCCTCCAAATCAGCAGTCAAAGAACGCTTATCATCATGGGCATCCGAGGATGGGTGTGTCACACGTGTATTTTGAATCCGAGGAACCTCCAACTCCTCCCGCGATTCCGAATTTACATGTTTCACATCATCCGAAAGCACGTCAACGTGCACATCATCAAGGGAAACTAACTTCAACACTGGGTTCGAAGATAAAGAGCCTTGAGGAATCTCCTCATACATGCAGGGGGATGTCTGTTTTTGTGTTGAAGCCGCAGAAGTAACAGCAGCAATATGCGTAGCTTTTTGAGTCTCAGAAGGGACGGTAGGTGCTGCAAATGCCTTAGAGGAACCTATACCAACGGGATTCTCTTTAGAAGGCGCCCACTGAGTTTTCATAATTGGAATTTGCGCCTCCCCTTTGCAGCTTTATCCTTAGACATGCCGTCCTTCCTTGGGTACAACCAACGACAACCGGTGACCTCCTGTCCAAGTGTCTGACAATGCGAGCAAAAATATGGAACCCGTTCAAAAACTACTTCCACAGTAAAAGAATAACCTTCCCGTACGACAATAATCTCATGAAATAATTTCTTTGAAAAATCTATGTCAACTAAGATACGTGCTTAGTGTCCAAAAAGACGCTTAGATGTCGCATTGTCAAGTATCAGCAGCGTGCCAACCGCACTAGCGATTTCTCGTAAAGTACGTTCCATCCAATATTCTTGTGGCAATGCCATCAATCGGATCCAAACTTGAGCATGTGAATTTCTCTGATTATGCAAATCAAAATTTTTTTACCATTCAAATAAACGTAGCATCCCCAATTTCAGGTTTACCGTTCCCAATGCCCAAACAAATTGCAAATCAGATACAAAGACAAAAAATAATTCGTAAAAGCCTCTACCTAGAGAGAGCAACGTCCAAGGTGCAACAGTTTGCCATTGTTTCTGAAGTCTGGTTTCAATTTCCTTTGACGTATACAGCTTATCCCCTTTGTTAAGGACCAACCATCCACGAAGGTTTCTCCTATAATAATCAACCCCCTATTCATACACTGGCTGCGAAATATTGATGGAGAGAGTTTCGCCTCAGATTGCAGGTAGTGACAAATTATCATTGGAGCATGTATTCTGTAAAGTGACCAAAGCCTGTGCAAAGGACTTATGTTGTGGTTGTGGTGCAGCTGCTGCAGCATAGGATAGCGTGGCCCCTGGAGATGGTGCAATAATGGGAGTCACGGCTGCAGGAGTGGACAACGCAGCTGCCGGCGTAGTCAACTCTGCCTGCCGGACGAAAGGCATGGCAGAAAGATTGCAGGAAACAGTCAATAGGAAGAAGAAGAAAGGATTCTGTAATATTGGTTAAGATGGAAGAAAATTGATGGAGAGAAGTTACCAGTGATGAAATTGTGTGGCTCAATCTTTGTAACACACAGGTATTAACGCAATTGCACAAATTCAATTGGAGGAAACAAGTCATAATCGATTGAAGCAAATCAGCGCGCAGAAACCCTAGCATAGGGAAACATAATGTTTTTTAACTCCAAAATATCAAGATCTTGACATTGTAACTTCAAGAGACATTATTTTATCAAATTAACAAGCACTTTTCTTATAATATAACACTGTTTAAAATTTGTTAATTCCATTTATTTTGAGCAATTAACTTCTTCATATGAGTATGAACTCATTTAATTTTCGACCATTTTTTCTTTCAATTTTTCACTTAGGTGATTTTTCTCAAATTATTGTTACTCAGTCAAGGTGGTTTAATTTTTAAACTTAAATATAATAAAATGGATATATCGATGATTATTTTCTTTTCATCAATCAACCATAATGTTTATTCACCAAAAAATTTCTCATTTCTATATTCTCTTTTGATCTCTTCTGTAACTGCCGATGTTTGATTCTATTTGGTGGTAAAAAAAAAATGTTGTTATTGTTTCTCCATTGTGAGAGAAAAAAACTCATTTAACTTAATTGTTAAAAGAGAAAAAATAAACAAACAAACCAAGAAAAAAACCTCATTTAACTTAACTGTGAAAAGAGAAAACAAATACAAACAAAAATGACTGAAATTAAATCCTATATTTACAAAGTTATTGAAATGGATAAAATGAGGAGAGATTGATGTGTTTGGAAAATTAGAAGGGATGTTTGTGTTGTTTAAGAAAATTTTAAGGGAAGTCAAATTAATTTGCCCTTTTATCATTAACGTCGGCTTTATCATTAGTTTTTTTTTTCTCATTTTTTCAATTCATATAGCATTGCAATGCGTTTTGATGCATAACCCCCCGCTTCGAATTAGCCTGTGCAGAGCACGGGCCCGTTCTTATTCATGTTGATATAAGTTCTGAGTATCCCCTTCAACCTCGTCAAATGACAACAAATTATGTTCGTCTCGTGGAAGATTGATAATTATGTTATTCAATTTTTGAACATCATCATTTGTAGGTGTAATTACTACTCTTTCGACCATATACGATGCATCCCATCCATGCAAACCTAATTGTGGAAAATATGATCTAATCTAAATACTAAAATAAGAGTTTTTATTGATTGTTCTCTTTCCCATGGTAATGCAATTTGCGGAGGTATCCTCACCATATCATTGGGTTTGGTAGGTTCAACACTGTCACCAATTCGCATAAGAAGTTATACAAATTCAGGATCATTCATTGATCGCATATTTTGTACCAAATGTAGGACCTTGGTATTAGCCCATAAATAAGACCTAATAATACCTGCATATATCATTTCTTCCATACTACTTTTTTTAATAACTGCAAGTACTTGACGAAAATCTCTACCCATGATCATAACTTATCCACCAAATGGAGCATCACAGTCTAAAATATCTTTTTGTGTTCGATCTAATGCTTCTAAACAGTATTTATTTGTCATTGGGGCTTCATCCCAAATTATGGCAGCTGCTACTCTAATAAGCTTTGCAGGATCTTTTTGCTTTCTTATAATGCAGATGGAATTTGGTTGTACATCAAAAGGTAAATTAAATTGGGAGTGTGCAGTTCTACCACCCAGTAATAATGTTGCAGCTATACCAGATGACGCGGTTGCTAAGACAATTTTTCCTCTATTTCTCAAAGTTGCCATTAATGCTCGATAAAGGAATGTTTTACCTGTTCCTCCTGAACCATTAACAAAAAATATTTGACTCTTTACGATCAATGACATTCATAACGTAAGAGGATTTAAAGTCAAATCTTTAACATTATTTTTTGCCCACGTTTGTTACTAATATTTCTTTAGAGGATATAAAGTCCAATCTTTAACAATATTTTTTGCTCACGTTTGTTATTAATCTTTTTTTAGAGGATTTAAAGTCCAATCTTTAACAATATTTTTTTCTCACGTTTGTTACTAATCTTTTTTTAGAGGATTTTAAAGTCCAATCTATAAAAATATTTTTTGCTCACGTTTGTTACTAATCTTTTTTTTATTAGAGGATTTAAAGTCCAATCGTTAACAATATTTTTTGCTCACGTTTGTTACTAATCTTCTTGTTAGATGATTTAAAGTCCAATGTTTAACATTATTTTTTGCTCACGTTTGTTACTAATTTTTTTAGAGGATTTAAAGTTCAATCTTTAACATTATTTTTTGCTCACATTTGTTACATTTATTTTAATATTTAAATTAAATTTAGTCCTATCTATTTGTTACATGTGTTATTTGTATTTAAAATTAAGAGTATTTTTGGAAAGAAAAATTCAACCAAAAAGTGCTGAAATGGTAGTTTTCTTTATATATAGTATAAATATTTAAGTTAAATTTATTCTTATCTATTTGTTATTATTTATATTTAAAATTCAGGGTACTTTTAGAAAGAAAAGTCCTACTCAAAAGTGCTGAAAGGGGTTGTTTTCTTTATATATAGTAGTATACCATAAAAATTCATTATTTATAATAGCATAATATACTATAAATATATGATATTAAAAAAAATAATGGTAAAAAAATTATATTGGAATATCTAGGTGCATGAATCTATACTTAATATATAATTAAATGCCATAAATGCATTTGAATTTCAATATCCTTCGATGGTATGTCAATAATGTGATATTTTACAACTCAAAAAAGTCAGATGGAAATGAGTCACACACACAAATTAGCATATAGAAACCGATCCGGTTTATCAAATTGGTCTATATAAACAAAAAATTAAAAGACATTATACACAACAACAGAAAAACCATAGCAATCAACTTTTCTTCTCAATTATCTTTTTTCTTTGTTATTTTTACAACAATGACTAGGAAAAAGGTGAAACTTGCCTTCATTGTCGATCATGATTCTAGGAAAGCAACATACAATAGAAGGCGGAAGGGTTTACTGAAGAAGGTTTATGAACTAAGCACTCTGTGTGGAGTTAAAGCTTGTGCCATAGTTTATGGACCCTACGAGCCTCAACCAGAGATCTGGCCTTCACCACAGGGAGTCCAAACACTGCTCTCAAAATTCAGAACAATGATTGCGGGGGAGAAGAGCAACAAAACGGTTGATCAAGAGACATACATGGAAGAAAGGGTTCTAAAGGCTAAAGAGAAACTGAAGATACAAAGGCATGATAACAAGGAGAAGGAGATGACAATGCTCATGAATCAATGTCTTTTTGAAAGTAAATTTATGCTGAGTAATATGTCATTGGATGATTCAAAATATCTTTGTTGGTTGATTGACCACAAATTGAAGGAGGTTGGCAGAAGGTTGGAAGCAGAGGATAATAGTGGTCAACATCAAATTCAACTCCAAACGCCACCACTATTTACATTCAATAATGAAGAAATGGCAAGGATGGGTCCTGGACATGCTGGAATGCCTATGAATAATGGCGACAACATTGAAAGTCAATCTTTTATGGACTTGATGATGAATAGTGCAGGAGATGAGTCAGTGCCATTTGGTGAGGTCGATCCTAGAGTTTTGCCAAATCTACTACCTTAAATGAATTCATGTACATCCTTTGGTCACTAATATAAGAAAAAATAACATTTTAGATTCATTCATTATATGATGTATATGATCTATAAAAAAAGATCATATATATCATTAATTGAATGAATTTAAAATATTGATTTTTGCTTATAGTAGGACCGGAGGATGTATTTGTTTTGCATACTCTTTGAGATGGATCTATCATAATTTAGTTATGGTTTTGAATTTTAGGATGATTTAATATATATTATTTTGGGTATGTTAAACACAAGCGTAAGTCATTATCATGTGATCAATCATTAAATCTTTGATCCATATGTGTGATTTACTCATTAATATGGGTGGCTTATATTTTCAATATTTACTTATACGCTTCTATATTACATTGTTAAAAAAAAGTATTTGTTTGATTGAATAGAAAAGTGTATTGGTGTGTTGCTTTCAAATTATATTTCCTTAACCATTTGTCTTGATTTCCAATATTTACCTATAACATAAGTAATCAATTTTCTCATATATTATGCAGCCCATGTAGAAAAAAATAAACATTTTCTACTGGATAGTTAAGGCTACATTCATTTGGTAAAAATGTTTTCTATATTTTCCCTAAAATATGAAATCATTGCTAAAAATCTTTTCATATTAAGGTGACATCATTAGAGTTTGAGGCTTAATATAGTTGTGAAAAAATCGTACATCGAACATCAATGATCATACATTACAAAAGACTTATTTATAAAACACAATTTAGGTCACGTTAGTATATTCCACATTTTCATCGGTTATCAATATTTTCAACTCATCTCTTGAATTGAAATTGCAACATATAATGGACCATGTGAAAACACCGGTGACGACAAATATATTCCAAAATTTTAACAAATTGTCTTTGAATCTTGTTGATTGTCAATGCGAATGAAAATGTACGTTAACGAAATTGTCTCCGTAACAACTTGAAAGGAATTCTAAGGTTAAAAGGTGTAAGATATATGATTTGACTTTAATATTTTATTTAATCAGACACGTGTATTGAAGTTGGGGATGGATTACTCAAAGGATTTGAGCTAAGGGATCATTAGTGCGAGATCTTGGATTAAAACTTGAGCGAAAGAAAAAATAATATTACAACTAACTACTAATATTTTTTATGAAAAAAAAACACATTTATTGAAGCATTATTATTTTTTCCAAATAACTTCAATGGTACCAAAAAAAAACATTGATAGAATACAAAACAAATGGACTATACCAACTTGACAACAAGACAGTAAACAGCCATATCATTCAGCAACACACCTAAAGGCTTAATGTTTCATGCATAGTCGAACTAAAAAGGTTCCACTATGGAGGGTACCATGATATGATTTAAAACAACCTTTCATGCATAGCTTCATGTTTCATACTTTTTTCTTCACTGCACAGTGGAACTAAAGGTTGCAAACTCCCTCAATAAGTCAATTAGTAGTAACCAAGAACAAACTCACAATCAAGCTCACTTCAACCATCTATATTTCAAAATTTTCAGTAAATAGTTTGTAATATCCAGCAAAATACATTAGCAGACATTATGTAAATTAACTGATAAATGAAGGATGCACAAGAATTATAAGTTAAGGAAGCGCAGAATGGTAAATTATGCTTAAGACTATTTAAAGACCAAACCACATGTTCCTTTCATTTTCACTAATCCTTTCTCTCTCTAAAATAAAAACAAAAATTTGTGCTTTCTCTCCTCCCTCCCTCTAACAAACAGCTTTTACTCTCGCTCACCCAAACTCCATCAAACCTTACTCAAATCACCATGAATTTAATATGCAAGATCATTTTTAGATTACCGATGAAATTTTAGCCTAGAACCAAGTTGTTGGAACAAAATGTGTTTAACATTACCGCCTTATGTTTTGATGATAACAAGGTATTAAAATGTCAATTGGAATTGCAAATATTTATTCAAGTGTTCATAACCATAGACAAAAATTTATAACTCAAGCATTGGTCCTGATAGAACAAGAGAGAGCAAAGAATCTACAAAGGAAGCTTATGTTGCAAGACAGAGTCTGCAGACTAAGAGCGTCTGAAGACCATCAGAAGTTGACTGCCAGAAGCTGACGTCATCAGAGAGTCTGAAGAGCCTCAGAAGTTGAAGGTCATCAGAGTCTGAAGACTGGAAGTTGGAGTTAGTTAAAAGTTGTTGTTTTGAATACACATCATTGCATAAGGAATGGAAGCCTGGAGCAACAAATATTTTAAAGGAATTAGAAGGCATTGGATTCTTATCCATTGAAGAGCGCAGGAAAAGGACATAGTACAAATGTACAACCACTACTCCACTACTCCACTCTTCATGTCTGCACTAGTACAAGATAACAATTGTGTCTACATTGATTATTCTCTATTCAAGGGATAAATTTGAAATTGTTCCCTCCTAGGACAATAACCAAATCAAGCAAAAGATCATTGGTTATTATCAAGCTTCAACAACGAATCTTTTGATGTGTGGCAATCAACAACTTCTCTTTAACACCGCTATATAAAGGAGTGAAGACTTAAAGATTGCAAGAGACTCACAACAATTTTGCAAGTGATTGGTTATGATTGATTTTATTTAAAAGAGGTAAAAAGCCAAAATCATGTAGCTCGGGGTAAAAAGCCGAGTGATTGGTTATGATTGATTTTAAAGTTTGAAAAAAAAAGTTTTTGAGAGAATAAGAGGCCGAAATGGCATAGAAGAATAAAATGTGATTTGATTGATTTTAATTGAAGAAGAAACCAAGTCTAAATATGGTTAAAATTGATTTGAAGTTTGATTGAAAAAAAGGAGGAGACACTTGTTTTAAAGTCCAAGGTTTGTTAACAAAAGATATTTTTGGATTTTGCATATTTGAATGTTTTTGAAATTTTTGGTTATTCTAATTAAGGCCTAAAAAACTAAGCGTTGCGGAATAAACTAAAGCGTGGGAGTTTGAAATAAAGCGCGAGGGATTTTACTAGGATGTTGGATCCAAAATAAGTCCCCTTTTCCTCGGATTTGACTATACTACT
Source organism: Medicago arabica (assembly GCA_946800305.1). NCBI lineage: Eukaryota > Viridiplantae > Streptophyta > Magnoliopsida > Fabales > Fabaceae > Medicago > Medicago arabica. The sequence continues at coordinate 14,164,717 of OX326964.1, forward strand.
ATTTTTTGCGTTTTCGTTTTTGACATAAAGCGGAATAAATAAATATGCATGCAATGCAATTTTTTATATTTACATTGGTTCCTAAAATACATTCTAAAGCATAATAAATCTAAAATGAATTAAATGATATAAATATGTATGCAATGCAATATTCTCATTTATATTTTTACATTTATTCGTTATTCCTAAATATATACATTCTAAAAGCATAAAGAAATAAAATAAACATGATAAAATGAAAAAATGCACATGACGATGTTGAGTGTTAAATAAATATGCTAAAAAAATGACAATAATAAAAAGAAATAAAAAATGCAAAGTAAAAGATGATGAAAGTGCAAGAAAAAAAATATGAGATGTAGGGGGGGGGTGCAGAAACAATAAAGGGAGTGTATGAGCAAAAAGCAGGAAAAGCAGAAATCAATGAAATGGGCTAAGAGCAACAGTGTTGGGCCTTGAGGAGACAGATCTGGATCACACGATCCAGATCTGATGATCAAGACGAAGAGAGTGCACAATAAAGCCTGGGTAGCGCTCGCATAAGATAAATAGAAGAGAGGAGGTATAAAAGGAGTTTGTTGTGTTTTTAAAAACATTTCTTCCTTAAGTCCTCTCTCTAAACATCTTTCCTCTCTCACTCTTCTCTCTTCTCTCACTATGCAATGCGCCGCCGCCAATGCCTTCTTCTCCGACTAGCAAACAACTTTCTGGACTGGTGCCGGTGGTGGCACCACCGTGCCAGAACACAAAGTTCTTTATTTTTTAATTATTTTTTTGAAAGAAATCGTTCTCCTCTCCCTCCTCTCTTCTACTTTCGAAAAAAAATTCAACATAAACTTTAAAATAAACCTAGATCTAAGTTTGAAGAAAATGGAGAAAAACTACTTTACTACCTTTTTTTTCCTTCTGATTTGATATTGTTGAGGTGTTTGTTCGTTTGTTGTATTTAAAAGAGGAAAAAAAGAAAAAATGGTGATGGTTGTGTAGCTTTGTGAGATGGCCGAAAATGAGAAGAGAGGGTTTGTGGTTGAGAGTTGTGGTGGATTCGGATTTGAAGGGGTTTCGAAAATGGGGGTTAGTTGGTGATTTCGAGCTGTAAATTTGTTGGTTGGTGATTTGTAAAAAACGAAAAAAGGTTTGTGTGTGATTGTGGTGAAAATATTTCGAAATTGGTTTGTTGTTATTGTGTGGATAAAAATCAAAAAAATGTTTGTTGTTGTGATTGTGTTCAAAAAAAGAAGGTTGTGTGGGGTTTGTATGAATATTGACGCTGATTGGATTTTTTTCTATGTGAGGACGAAATCTTTTGTGGTGATTTTGGATTAATTGCTGGAAATTTGTGTGTGGTGGTTAGTTTATGATGGATTGGGATTTTCGATTTTTTGTGATGTTACTAGGAAATGTTGTGTTTGTGAAATTCTAGAAAAGAGTTTGTGTGAAAATTTGGGTTTGAGATCTGCCTCTCTTGGAATGTGTGCCTCTCTAATCATTGATCTGAAGAGTGTTTATATAGTGTAAAATTAGGGTTGTGGTAAAGATTGATTGGACAAAAATGCCCTTGGGCTCCTATGCTATCTGGACCGGTTGAACAAAAGGACTTAGACAGATTTTGGACCTTAATAAAATAAAATGAATAATAATAATAATAATAAAATAAAAACATAAATAATAAAAAAAATAAAAAAAATCGAAAATAAAAAAATAACATAAAAGACTAAAGTAACATATAAAAACCAAGATAATAGTAAATAAGATAAAAATAATAAAAACTAAAAATTGTCGCTTTCGGAACCAAAAATGAGGTATTTTAATTGGTATGCAATGGTGTGGAAAATTTGGAAAGAAAGAAATAACAGGGTCTTCAATGAAAAAAAATGCTCAATTCAGCAAGTGGTTGATAAGATTAAGTCGTTAACTTTCATGTAGCTGAAGGGGAAATATGTCAATCTTCCCTTCAATTACCATGGTTGGTGGCTTAATCCGTTTACCATCTTAGACATTGGCTAATTGTTAGTTTCTTTCTTTGTTTATCCGCTTTTGCGGTTTGGCTTTGCCTTGTAAATAATGTTGACACTGTTTGGATTTTGGTGTGTTTCTTCCTTAGCAAATCTTGTGCTAGGAAGACCTTTTTGATGTGGTAATACAATTTCATTTTAGCCTCTTCAAAAAAATAAATAAATAATCATATGATAAATTCTTAATAGATTTTAGTAATATACTATAATCATATGACAAATTCTTAACGATATTTTATAAAAAAAATTGTGTGTAAATGCTATTTTATAGAAACGATATTTTATATAAATTCTTTGATATAGAAATAAAATTATAAGTTTAGATATTTGTGACTTTGAAATGTAACAAACTTAACAAATCATATTTATATTTTTCAATGACAACAATAATATAACAATTTTTTTTATCTTTTCCAATAACAACAACAATATAATATTATAATATGAAAATTTGTTTAAGAGTATAATTGGAATAACAAAAAGTCAGGTCAAAATCTTCCCAAAACCCCCTATTTTCTTTATATCTATTATATACTATATATAAAGAAAACAACTTTTTTCAGCAATTTTGGACTGACTTATTCTCTTTCAAAAAATGTCATCAATTTTCAATTCAAATAACACATAACTAATAAATAAGAATAAATTAAAATATTAAAAAAATATAACAAACACGATATATATATATATATATATATATATATATATATGTGTGTGTGTGTGTGTGTGTTTCCTTTATCATAAAAACAATTTTTTCTATAATAAAGATTGTTGTTGGTGTCATCTATTCTCTAAATATTAAACTTAATGTCTAACAAAAATACAATTTTACCGCTTCTTAAATTTTTGACACGTCATCTAAATTATATTCTTTTATGTCTTTTGTTTTAACTTCCCCCTATAATTTCTCTCATTAAATTAAATTAAAACAAACTCAGTAGATAAAAATACTAACTTAATATTTTTTTAAACAACAAACAAACTTAATCTCAACCAAAATAAATTTTCTTATAATTCAACTTCTAAATATCTAAAGAGTTAAAAAAAATTACAATCTTCTATTCTCTAATTTTCTAATCATGAACCTTTGTACTAATTTATTTTTTATCAAACTTAATGTCTACAAAAAATACAATCTTACCCGTTCTTAATTTTTTGACACGTCATCAAAATTATATCATTTTGTTTCTTTTGCTTAAACTTCCCACTATTTTTTCTCTTAAAATCAAATTAAAACAAACTCACTCGATAAAACTCACTAACTTAATCTCTTTTGTAAGTTCAAATTGTAACCTAAGAGGGGGGTGAATTAGGTTTCTAGGAATATTGGTTAATTTTTCTTAGTTTAGCGTTGTTGATAATTTTTCCGGTAAATAATGATGAAGATATGAATGCGGAAAAATACAAGAGTAAGGGAAGAAGAAAAGACGCAAGAGAATTATAGCGGTTCCCCTCTAAACCTTAGGGTACTCCACTCCCTTCACACCCCGCAAAGGATTTCACTATGTAAAGAATCTTTGTTACAAAGCAACATTAATCCCAAAGGCCCCCTAACAATATTTCTCTACACACCAAAATAGCACCCCCACTATTTTTTACAGTGATTCACCAACAATGGTAAGAAGCTTTTTACAAAAGCAATTGAAGAATAATGAATGTATGGCTGTATATCTTTATCAATATCACTCTAACAAATGGATTTAGTGCTCAGAAAACGTTTTCATAAATGTTAAAGTGTATGCAAAGTTTTCCAAACAATTTGAATGAAATTTTAAAAGCAAGTGATATTGAAAATGTCAATTGAGATAATGAAAGTTGTTGTCTCTAAAATGTTTTGATTCTCAATTGAATTTATAGAGACTAAAAAGATGTTTATGAAGCAATACTATTTCTCAAAAATTAAACGATGTATTTCATTATGAAAGACATGGCATGTACAATTTAAATTCCCATCATAATGCATAGTTAGACCATGCTGAAATTATTCATGCAAAAACCATATTTTTAATGGTAAATTTAATAATGCAATTTTCATAATAAACTATGGTTTTTCTGGTAAAAAATATTTTCATGCAAAATCACATTTATATTAAAATCATTGAGTGTGTGATTTATTTTTAAGAGAGCTTTAGGCATTGCTTCATATGCGGACTTAGAAAAAATGTTTGTCATTATTTTCAGAGCATTCTAAGTTATTCCATAAGTTGAAGAATGATAAATCAAAAGATAAGTGTCATACTTACAAAGAGTATAACCAAGAAACTTATGCACTAATCTTCATTCTTAATCTCCATCTTGTGTCTCTATAGTTTTTCTTCTTTTGTGATGTGTGTTTGTTATCATCAAAACCCAACCAAGTCTAAGAAGGAAATCTTCTTCACATTTTTTCAAAGAACAAACAAACTTAATCTTAATCTTAATCAAAGCAAATTTTCCTACGATTCAACTTTTAAATATCTAAACAGTTAAAAAATTTACAAAATATTTATTACAAGGCGTATACCTATTTTTCAAAAAATTACACATTTTCAAGATTGCTTCTTTTCTAAATATAATTTGCCTTTGCTTTTTCTTTATCTTTTTTTTTTGTCAAAAGAAAATTTTTATTAAATAAAAAGAAATGTATAAAGAGTCTGAGGATATTAGACATGACTCAGGTACAACAAAAAACGGGGATACAACATGATAAATCATACCAAATGGATCGACTTAAATCTATCATAACAAAAATTCACAAATCAGTAAACACACTCGTACACGGGCGCGAAATCAGTTTAAAATCTATAAAAAGTGAACCTCTGTCAGCACGATATCAAAATCCAATTACCAACAGCTCCATAAACAAATCACCATGCATAAAAAGCTCTTTTGAGCTTGAAGAACCAGAGTGTAGATAAACAAGACACATTAAAACCTGCAGATCTGAACGTATTTAAAAACAACAGGGAATCAAATAAGTCAGACCACCATGTCATATTATAGAATATTATTTTTTATTGTTTTAGATTATTAATTATTATATCTTTTAGAAAGATGAATATAAAAAACACTGAAAGCATGATAAACTAAATAATATTGTTGTACAATTCATACACGGTACTCATAACGACATCTTTATTAATTATGAAATCTTTACAATTTTAAATATTTCTACATATTTTTAGTTTATCATTTCATAATATTTAATAACAACTATTTTAATGATTTTATCATGAAAAAATTACACTAACCTCTCTTAAGGTCTTCTTAAATAACACAATTACCCGCTCTATTTTTTAACTAAACATTAATCTCCCTTTTTTTATTTTAACAAATTGACAAGCACTTTTCTTATAATATAACACGGTTTATTTTTTTATTTTATCAATAATTTTTTTTTTTGCTAAACCAGAAGATTGGACAGGCATCGGAGGGAAGCAACGACATCCCAACTAGGTTGGCACCCCGCAGAACCCACATCCTATGTCGCCAATCTTAGATAAAAAATTTATTAAAAAAGGGGAAAAAAGTACAAGAGGGGGGATTAGGTCAAAACCCTCAAAGAAAACAAAACGGAAACAGAAAGAAACAGAAAACAGAAAAAAAAGACAGTAAAAAGAAACAAATGGCTACGGGAACCTAGAGCGAGGGAATCCGCTCATGTCCAAGAAGAAGTCCGTCTGAAGAATCTGAGGCAACACCGATATCCAAACCTTGCCTTGTATCGAATGACCCATATTCGCTACGAAATTCGCACAACAAATCACTCCCTAAAGATATGAGAAGTAATAACCTCGATACCTTGGTTGCAAGCGTTGTCCTAACGATTACGAAGTAAAACCGGGACCAGAGAGCGGTTTTTAAAGACCGTCAGAGCACTTGTCGAGTCTCTCTCTAACAAAACATTCCTCCAACCGTGCTGAGTTGCATACTCCAAAGCAAGAAGAAAAACATACACCTCAGCATAAAAAACTATAGCTTGGCCGATGTTACAAGCAAAAGCTTCAAAAAGGGAGCCAAGGTGATCGCAGAAAAGTCCTCCACACGCAACATGATAACCAATCAAAGACCCATCCGTATTCACTTTTATCCAAGGGGCCGAAGGGGCCTTCCAAGAAACCGAGAAAGCATCAAGAATATTTGCATCAGAAGCATTACCTTTACCAGCAGAAATATTGCCACTAAAACTAATAGAAACATGAATGCGCGCCTTTGTCGAATGCAAAGAAGCTGTCAGATTAGTGAACCGCAAAGAATTCCGAGTTAACCAAATATCATGAAGAGTGTGTACCAACGCTGCCAAATATATGTCACTAATTTGGAGGAGCAGTTCGGTGGAATAGATCTGATCAGGGACTCAAATGAAGCCAGATTGAAAATAATGTGTAAAGTAGCTCCCAACCATAACCAAAGATGCTTTGCAAAAGAACAATGAAGAAATAGGTGGTCAGAGGTCTCATCTGTGCACAGACAGAAATTAAAAATAGAAACAATAATACAACCACGACGACGAAGGTTATCGTCAGTGGGCATTTTTCCATGCATAATGCGCCAAAGAATAAATGAATGAGAAGGAGGAATGCAATGTTTCCATATGGCAGCAGCCCATGGTAAAGAAACAGCAGACGACTTCATAAAATTAAAAGAGAGTTTTGAAGTTAATTTACCATCGGACGAGTGCAGCCAAACAAGAGCATCGGGCAAAGGGATGGTTGGTAGAACCATGTTAGCAACATGGCTAGCAACCTCTGGTACAGCCAGTACTACTGCTGGTAAAGAGAAGGCTCCATCTATAATCACATCAGCCACCGACGCACGTAAATGAGTGTGAAGAGTTGTCGAAATATGCAGCAAGTCCACCAAACGAATACCGAGCCAATTATCTGTCCATAAATTAATGTTTGCACCTGTACCAACAATCCAAATCAAGTTTGAAGAAACAGTATCCAAGGGTTCTTTAATACCTCCCCAAACCGAAGATTGAAAATAGTGCTGAAGCAGTGTGCCATGCTTGAGAAATCTATGTTGTAATGGCCCTGCCCATTGAGAATCTCCCATTGAAAATTGGCAAGCAAGAAGAAGAATCAAATACTCATTAATGAGACGTGTCGACTTAATATCTAGACCACCCGTTGCCCAAGATCAACACATAACCTTCCAAGAGACCGTGCACACCTTGCGAGTGTAAATGTCTCCGCTCGAAATGAAAGTTTTGATCCAAGAATCTAATTGGTGAAGCAGACGTCTTGGCCACATGTAAATGTGAAAAGAATAGACAAGCATGCCATGAATAATAGACTTAACGAGTTGCACACGTCCCATAATTGATAGCAAGGTGCCTTTCTAAGTTGCAAATTTTACCTTGATTTTGTCAACAATGGTCTGAAAATAAATCCCTTTCGGCTTGCCTTTAAAGATGGGGCAGCCAAGATAGGAAAAAGGAATGGTGCCAGCACTAAACCCCAACATTCCTGCAATCATCTGAGAACGAGAGGTTGTAATTGCCCTCGCATAAAACCGACTTTTGCTGTTAATAATAATCTGCCCGGACACCTCAGAATAGTCATTAAAAAATTTCAGCAAGCATCGAATATTTTGTTTAGTACCTGCACAAAATATTAACACATCATCCGCATACAAAATGTGGGTAGGGATAGAACCCCACGACAATAAAACATAGGCACAATCTTGCCCGCATAGGAGGCCATGGAAATCTCCGTACTCAGAACCTCTTCAGCAATACAAAAGAGAAGAGGAGATAAAGGGTCACCTTGTCTGACACTATGAGAACAAGAGAAGAAACCCACCGCCTTACCATTCACAAAAATAGAGAGCCTGGCTAAGTGCAAAATAGCAAGAATCTAGTCAGTAAATAGAGGAGAAAAACCAAACTTTCGGAGCACCGCAATCAGAAAGTTCCAATCCAACGTGTCAAAGGCTTTTTTAATATCGACTTTCAAAGCCACATTACCACAAAATTGCCTCCTATCAATCATATTAACCGCCTTTGATGCAATAATAATACAATTCGAAATTTTCCTATCACGAATAAACCCACGTTGCTCCGGAGAAATGATGCGCATAGTGATAAAAGAAAGTATGTCAGCTAAGATTTTCATAACAATTTTTAAATTGAAAATTTGCGAGAGCTATAGGACGGAAGTCCCCCATGGTCTGCGCCTCTGTCATCTTAGGAATAAGGACCAGCATATTGGAATTAATATTAGGCGGGAGAACACCAGTGGTAAAAAATTCCTGAACCGATTGAATAACGTCCACTTCGATGATATCCCAAAAAGTATGATAAAAGTGACCCCCAAAGCCATATAGACCGAGAGCACCATCCCCATGTAGATCAAATACAGCCCCTTTAATTTCCTCACGCAAAGGGAGCCTAAGAAGGCTATGATTGTCTTCCTTCGACACCAAACAAGGAACAGTTCTATCCAGTATATCATTATGAACACAATTATTATCAATGCTGAAAATGGATTTAAAATAGTTGAGCACATGTACCTCAATGTATGCAGGTTCAGTAATAACTGTATCCCCATCATAAAGAAGAGTAATAGTTTAGCAGCTTCTCTGAACTTTTCCACCCTGTGGAAATAAGAAGTATTGCGGTCTTCATTGATAAAATTTTGGTCCCTAGCTTTCTCCTTCCAAAGAATATCTTGATATGACAACGCCTTAGTGAGAATTAGTTGAGCCTTTAGATCCTGAGCATAAAGAGCATCCGAGAAACATCAGAATCAAATCGAGTTGCCGACATCGCCCTAGCAGAAGCAGAGTCCTCCAAATCAACAGTCAAAGAACGCTCATCATCATGGGCATCCGAGGATGGGTGTGTCACACGTGCATTCTGAAACGGGGAACCTCCAACTCCTTCCACGATTCCGAATTTACATGTTTCACATCATCTGAAAGCACATCAACGTGCACATCATCAGGGGAAACTAACTTCAACACTGGGTTCGAAGATAAAGAGCCTTGAGGAATCTCCTTAGACATGCAGGGGGATGTCTGTTTTTATGTTGAAGCCGCAGAAGTAACAGCAGTAGTAGGCATAACTTTTTGAGTCTTAGTAGGGACGGTAGGTGCTGCAAATGCCTTAGAGGAACCTATACCAGCGGGATTCTCTTTAGAAGGCGCCCACTGAGTTTTCTTAATTGGAATCTGCGCCTCCCCCTTTGTAGCTTTATCCTTAGACATGTCGTCCTTCCTTGGGTACAACCAACTACAACCGGTGACCTCATGTCCAAGTGTCTGACAATGCGAGCAAAAATACGAAATCCGTTCATAAACTACTTCCACAGTAAAAGAATAACCTTCCCGTACGACAATAATCTCATGAAAAATTTTCTTTGAAAAATCTATTTCAACTAAGATACGTGCATAGTGTCCAAAAAGACGCTTAGATTTCTGATAAAATTTTGGCAAGTGTACCAAATGCTATCGAAGTAGTAAAAATATCGTTCTCACAAGGACTGGATTTAATCTCAAAAGGTAAAATACGTTATTAAATTAGGATGTAATAAAAGTTGTTTTGTTTTGCCACTAGGTAGTAGATTGGTTTAATAGCATAAAACTTAGTAACATAAAAGTAAATTGATTGTTAAAAATAACAGAGAGATGAGTTTAGGTCTTTCGAATCATCTGAGTTCCCCTAATTGGTATACTGCACCTATTCTTATGAATGATTTTCTAGTTTCACGATAGTTAACAAAATAGTCATAATCAATCCCTTGAGATAGGACCCTCTTCTAAGATTACAGCTCCTAATCCCTTAGGTGGTCTAATAATCCTTGAAAGTTTGAAGCACGTTAACCTAATATCACTAAGAAAGAATTATCCATTCCTAGACTAATTATAATTATTAGAACAATTCAATTAGGTCTAAGTCGAAAGCTAGGGTCAGTAGTCATTCGTTCTCGCTAAATCATATATATATATGTGATCAGAATATATAAAGCATTAAGAACAATTGAATTGAATAAAAACTAGATTGTCATTCACAATAAATAGAGTTTCACAGCAACATGTATAAATTAGGGTTACAAAGAATCATCTCAGACCTAACCTCTAATGGATTTAGCTACTCATAATCGAGTTTATAAATAACATAATCATTAGAGTTAACAATACATACATGAACTGGTTACAAGATGAAGAAATCGCCCCTGCAGCCGTCTTTAGGTCTCAAAATCGCACTTTGCTCTAGTCAAATCGTAACCCTTGTTTTCAGAATAGCCTTCAGCTTAAATAGGCACAAAAATTCGCCTAAAATCGTGTCACGTTTTTGTAGAATCGTGTCACAATTTGCCTTATATAACAAACTTCTAAATTAGGTTTTCTTCAAATCGTGTCACGTTTTGGTCAACGTGACACGTTTTTGCCTTGGCAGAGAGCATGTTTTGGTCTTCTCAAATCATGTCACGTTTTGTACCAATCGTGACACGTTTTGGTCCTTTGTAATTTCTTCAGTTTTTCTGCTTTTCTTGCTGCTTAAGTTACCTTGTGAACTCTAAATTGTGATCAAAATACATAGAAAATTACGTAATGACGAGGTGTCATCAATGTCGCATTGTCAAGTATCAGCAGCGTGCCAACCGCACTAGCAATCTCTCGTAAAGTACGTTCCATCCAATATTCTTGTGGCAATGCCATCAATCGAATCCAAACCTGAGCATGTGAATTTCTCTGATTATGCAAATCAAAATTATTTTTACCATTCAAATAAACGTAACACCCCCGATTTCAGGTTTACCATTCCCAATGCCCAAACAAACTGCAAATCAGATACAGAGACAAAAAAGAATTCGTAAAAGCCCCTACCTAAAGAGAGCAACATCCAAGGTGCAGCAGTTTGCCATTGTTTCCGAAGTCTGGTTTCAATTTCCTTTGACGTATACAACTTATCCCCTTTGTTAAGGACCAACCTTCCACGATGGTTTCTTTTGTAATAATCAACCCCCTATTCATACACTGGCTGCGAAATATTGATGGAGAGAGTTTCACCTCAGATTGCAGGTAGTGACAAATTATCATTGGAGCATGTATTCTGTGAAGTGACCAAAGCCTGTGCAAAGGACTTATGTTGCGGTTGTGGTGCAGCTGCTGCAGCATAAGAGAGCGCGGCCCTTGGAGATGGTGCAGGAATGGGAGTCACGGCTGCAGGAGTGGACAATGCAGCTGCCCGTGTAGTCAACTCTGCCTGCCAGTCAAAAGGCATGGCAGAAAGATAGCAGAAAACAATCAAAAGGAAGAAGAAGAAAGGATTCTGTAATATTGGTTAAGATGGAAGAAAATTGATGGAGAGAAGTTACCAGTGATGAAATTGTGTGGCTCAATCTTTGTAACACACAGGTATTAACGCGATTGCACAAATTCAATTGGAGGAAACAAGTCATAATCGATTGAAGCAAGGAAGATGATGATCAGCGCGCAGAAACCCTAGCAGAGGGAAACATCGTGTTTTTTAACTCCAAAATATCAAGATCTTGACATTTTAACTTCAAGAGACATTATTTTATCAAATTAACAAGCACTTTTCTTATAATATAACACGGTTTAAAATTTGTTAATTCCATTTATTTTGAGCAATTAACTTCTTCATACGAGTATGAACTCATTCAATTTTCGACCATTTTTTCTTTCAATTTTTCACTTAGGTGATTTTTTTCAAATTATTGTTACTCAGTCAAGGTGGTTTAATTTTTAAACTTAAATATAATAAAATGGATATATCGATGATTATTTTCTTTTCATCAATCAACCATAATGTCCATTCACCAAAAAATTTCTCATTTCTATATTCTCTTTTGATCTCTTCTGTAACTGCCGATGTTTGATTCTATTTGGTGGTAAAAACAAATGTTGTTATTGTTTCTCCATTGTGAGAGAAAAAAACTCATTTAACTTAATTGTTAAAAGAGAAAAAATATACAAACAAACCAAGAAAAAAACTTGATTTAACTTAACTGTGAAAAGAGAAAACAAATACAAACAAACAAAAATGACTGAAATAAAATCCTATATTTACAAAGTTATTGAAATGAGGAGAGATTGATGTGTTTGGAAAATTAGAAGGGATGTTTGTGTTATTTAAGAAAATCTTAAGGGAAGTCAAATTAATTTGCCCTTTTATCATTAACGTCGGCTTTATCATTAGTTTTTTTTCTCATTTTTCAATTCATATAGCATAGCAATGCGTTTTGATGCATAACCTCCCGCTTCGAAATAGCCTGTGCAGAGCACGGGCCCGTTCTTAGCACGGTTTTGTTGCTAGTTAATAAAAAAAGCAACTAAAATTTATATTTTTAGTTTTAATCAAACTCATATTTTATATAAAAAAAACACCGTTCATACTTTCAAATGTTAGTGCAATAAAAAGAGCGGAAAGACGACGGGCACGTGAAAAATAAATTATTAGAAAAATAAAATCCTATTAGAATATCTATGTGCATTAATCTAACGAGAATATGGTCCGTGATTCATCTCTCATAAAGCAAAATTGTGATACATCATCATTTCAAAAAGCAACTACAATTTATTAAATTATTAGAAACTCAAAATTTTACAAATTAAATGTCGTAATTGCACTCAGATATTCTAGATATATATTTTTAAGGAAGATAATTTTTTGAAGAACTAAGCGACTTTACTTTCCACCCACGAGGACGGATGTTCTAGTTCTCACTTAGATGGTATTCCAACAAAGTGTTTACAGCTCAAAAGTTCCAGTTGGATTATGTATATATTATTATTATTACTAGTAGTGGAAAGACGGACACGTCTACTGCGCTAATGCACGTGGTTATTTTATTATGTTTGTTTGTATAATTTTGATTAAAATTTTAAAATATTAATGAAAATTATTGATATATTGATTTATAAACAAAATATTGTCAAGATATATAACAAAATTATTTACGAACTCAAGATATTTTAGTTTGACTGCATATAAAATAATAGTAATTAGTCCATCATAACATAAATGTATAAATGACATGTTATGTAAAAGAAACATTGTTATGATTGCGATAAAAGAATATCTTTAAAAACTACATTTTTCGTAAAGTCTCCATTTTCTCCTTCTATTTTTCTTTCTTTTAATGAGAGCTTTTGTTGAATTTTGAGAAACTCCTTTTGATAAAGCTACGTATAATTGACCATAGCTGAAAACATGTCATGAAAGATAGATTCCGACATTGGGATTGGTCTGCCCTTGTGACTTATTTTTGGTAATTGCAAAACTTAGTCTAACGGAAAACTGTTTTCTACTAAGCACAAAGGGAAGTCCTGAACTCGCATTGTTTTTAATTTAATTATAGGCAAGAATGTTCTTTTTCCAGCATTGCTTCTTTTAACGCCTTATTTCTATTAAAGCGATAAAATACGCGAATATAATAAATATTCAAGAAATAAACGCTACGTCTTCAACCAAATTCAAAACAACATGCATGCATATATGTATAAGTCTTCAACAGTCGCAGCAAATATAAATCATACATCACATAATCCAACATATCAACATGTAAATCTCCAAACCCCGACATATGGGCAATAATCAACAACATAAATCAAAGCGTTAAGTAGAGGAAGCATCCACTATCCTCGAATCAGCTCACCAAGCAAGCAAAACTACCCATGCACTCCGTCTACCCGTCCATACAGAAAGGCAGGCGGTCAAAACCACCGGAGGTTAGCTTCACATCAATAATAATCAATAATAATAAACAGTTGAACTGAACATCATTGATTAAATCTTAATTATTAAGTGCATTCATCCATAACATCATCCATCAACGCAATATTCTCAATCATCACAATATACAATGCATCAACACATTTATCGCCAAACCACCATCAACACATAAGCAAATAGGACTCATGCCAATTCATGCTATGCGCCTAGACTCAACTTCTATATGCATGTGGTATCAATCTCCTCAAGGTCATCACCTTATGATGCAACAAACACATCAAAGTCAACAGCTATAATCAACGGCTATATGGATATCAACATCCGACTCGACATATGATGAATGAACATATGACTCAATCAACCATGCATATGTTCTCAACAAAACAATGGCTATATTCAACGGATATAAGTGTACAACTTCCACCAATTGCATTCAATCAAGTATATAAGGGATCTCCCAAAAAATTATTATCTTATTATTTTATCGAATTATTCAATTTTTTACACTGGCCCAAGTCGAGACCGGACAAATTTATTATTTTAGAGAGTTTATTAATTTACCGAGTATTAATTTAAAGAGTTTCTACTGTATTTAAGCTAAATTTATTCTTATCTATTTGTTACATGTGTTATTTATATTTAAAATTAAGGGTACTTTTAAAAAGAAAAGTCCTACTCAAAAGTGCTGAAAGGGGTAGTTTTCTTTATATATAGTGTAGGTTATTATTATTATTATTATTTTGGCAGTATGATATAAATATAACATACCATAAAAAATCATTACTTATAATAGCATAATATACTATAAATATATGATATTAAAAAAAATAATGATAAAAAAACTATATTGGAATATCTAGGTGCATGAATCTATACTTAATATATAATTAAATGTCATAAATGCATTTGAATTTCAATATCCTTCGATGGTATGTCAATAATGTGATATTTTACAACTCAAAAAAGTGAGATGGAAATGAGTCACACACACACAAATTAGCAAATAGAATCCAATCCGGATTATCAAATTGGTCTATATAAACAAAAAAAATAAAAGACATTATTCACAACAACAGAAAAACCATAACAATCAACTTTTCTTCTCAATTCTCTTTTTTCTTTGTTATTTTCACAACAATGACTAGGAAAAAGGTGAAACTTTCCTTCATTGTCGATGATGATTCTAGGAAAGCAACATACAATAGAAAGCAGAAGGGTCTACTGAAGATGGTTTATGAACTAAGCACTCTGTGTGGAGTTGAAGCTTGTGCCATAGTTTATGGACCCTACGAGCCTCACCCAGAGATCTGGCCGTCACCACAGGGAGTCCAAACGGTGCTCTCAAAATTCAGAACAATGATTGTGGGGGAGAAGAGTAACAAAATGGTTGATCAGGAGACTTACATGAAAGAAAGGGTTCTAAAGGCTAAAGAGAAACTGAAGGTACAAAGGCATGATAACAAGGAGAAGGAGATGACAATGCTCATGAATCAATGTCTTTTTGAAAGTAAATTTATGCAGAGTAATATGTCATTGGTTGATTCAAAATATCTTTGTTGGTTGATTGACCACAAATTGAAGGAAGTTAGCAGAAGGTTGGAAGCAGAGGATAATAGTGGTCAACATCAAATTCAACTCCAAATGCCACCACCATTTACATTCAATAATGAAGAAATGGCAAGGGTGGGTCTTGGACATGCCGGAATGCCTATGAATAATGGCGACAACATTGAAAGTCAATCTTTTATGGGCTTGATGATGAATAGTACAGGAGATGAGTCGGTGCCATTTGGTGAGGTCGATCCTAGAGTTTTGCCAAATCTACTACCTTAAATGAATTCATGTACATCCTCTGGTCACTAATATCACAACAACATTTGTGGTCTACCACAACGACGAAAAACCGTTGCAAGATCTGAAAAGCGTTGTTGTTATCTACCAGAACGGTTTCCCGTCCGTGGCAAACCGAGGCGTTGTCTTATCATTAGACAACGCTTTTGTTCACATACAGCAACGCGTTAGAAAAATCGTAGTAATATGCACCATAAGAGAACGTTTTTGTTCAAATACCGCTATGAAAATTTTAAAACGCTGTCTTTGATACCCTATCAGAACAATTTTTTTACAATAATAAAATTTGCCGTTGTCGTAGAGCTAAAATGTTGTAGTGTATAAAGCAAAAATTAATATTTTAGATTCATTCATTAGATGATGTATATGATCTATAAAAAAGACCATATACATCATTAATTGAATGAATGTAAAATATTGATTTTTGTTTATAATAGTGACCGGAGGATGTATTTGTTTTGCACACTCATTGAGATGGATCTATCGTAATTTAGTTATGGTTTTGAATTTTAGGATGATTTAATATATATTATTTTTGTATGTATTATGTGATCAATCATTACATCTTTGATCCATATGAGTGATTTACTCATTATGGGTGGCTTATGTTTTACATATTTACTTATATGCTTCTAAATTACATTGTTTAAAAAAAAAAGTATTTGTTTGATTGAATAGAAAAGTGTATTGGTGTGTTGCTTTCAATACTATTTTGCCTTAACCATTTGTCTTGACTTCCAATATTTACCTATTAAATAAGTAATCATTTTTCTAATATATTATGCAGCCTATGTAAAAAAAAACATTTTCTATTGGATAGTTAAGGCTACATTCATTTGGTATAAAAATGTTTTCTATTTTTTCCCGAAAATTTGAAATCATTGTTACCTGTAAATAAGATGTGAGACTCTTGGTGTGAACTATTATCATGGAGAGAAAATGAAATTCTAGAAAGATAAATGATACTCTTCTAGAAATGATGAAAATAATTTTTTTGCATGTTCATTGTTTCTTAAAAATGCACCCAATTGTTCACTTCAATAATTTTTACATTTACTTGATAGTGTAATTAAAGAATCTAACCTTAATTTTTCCAACACTTCATTATAAACTCAGTGTTAACATCCAAATTTTCGCATTCGATCCTCAACCAAGCTTTTTAGAAATGCATGATAGTGGTATTGCGGTTACTGCAACGAGGACCTTCGTGGAGGTTCTCACCAACAAAGTGAAGGTTAGTCAATAGGTTGAGCTTGTGGAAGAGCACTACTAGAAAAAGCAAAATTAGAGAGGGAAATTAGTGACGGAAAAAATAAAATTCCTCACAAATTCTTTGGTCGCAAAATTTAGTGACGGAATTAAAGAGGGATTTCACGTTTTCCCTCTCTAAAATTCCCTCACTAATTTTTGCTTTTTTAGTAGTGGAGCTCCAACCTTCGTCGTCCCTATTGGTTTCATTTGTATAAAAAAGAGAGGATCTTTGCTCTTGCAAATTGTCTAGTAAGTTTGCAAAGAGGTAAGATCAGTATTGGATAGCCTTGTATCGGAGGATTCCAAGATATCCCTGTGAGTCTTTTGGATGGAGGGTGTATCTTGTTGAGTTCTAAGGTGGTTAGGATGATTGCCAACATTTCAAATCTCCTAGAGCGAAGATGAGTTGAAATGTTGGGGCTTGTAAATACTTTCGGAATCTTTAATAGAGTGAATTACAAAACCTTGTTGATAGCTCCGCAAGTGCACGGAAATATCGGTTTTAGTATAAAAGATGTCGAATCCACAGAGAAAAATGTCAAGTACCGTTATCTATTGTCACGTTGTTTATCTAAGGCGATGCTAATTACTTTGGTTGCAAACTTGGGAAAATAACTTGTTTTTAACGACTTTAAATGACGAGAGCCCGGAATAAAATTTGTGTCGACCGTTGATGCTTGCTAAATTGTATTTTATTATTGTAACATGAAAATATTTTAGCGAGTTAAGAGGATTAAATTAAAGGGGTCGTCAGCTTTCACGTGTACGACACCGAGTTTTGACCTTGTAATCTATTCGACCGTTTTCGCGCGTACGCCTTGCAACTTCAAAACTCTCTTTGAAAAAATAATCAATTTACGCTTGAAAAGTTATTTTTAGTAGAAAACAAACTTAAAGGTACCGTCGGCTTTCGCACGTCCATTACCAAATTTTAAACTTATAACTGCCAGCTTTCGCATGCACAGTTACAATTTTAAAATCTCTTTTTGGAAATTTGTAAATTCTAAATTAATTAAAGAAAACGCTTTCGCTGAATTTTAAAATCAATTCTTAAAAATTCTACAGACAGATACTGGTTTCACTCTTTCTCTTTCGATATGAAACCAGTATCGTGTTAACATTCATCGTTACAAATCAGAATTGTCAGGCTTAAAAATAATTCATGTTACAATTTATAATCATACAAATTAACAGAGTATCATTGGTACGACGTTCATCACATTCCAGACTCTACAAAAATCTACTCAGACATAGTAATTATAATAAAAATGTTTTTCTTTATAATATTCATCATCATTGAAACAACAGAGAATTAAAACAAAAATGAATAAATATAAGCAAAGTGGGCAGAACCTGTTAATTGATGGAAACTGGATATAAATAGAGAAAACCACGTCAACAGGAATCAGCTACGGTCCAAGAAATCAGCACAAATCCAATTCAAATGATCACCAATTTGAAACCCGCAGCAACAAGGATTTTGAATTGAATGGTATGATATTAATTAGGGACCAGCAACCAGCAAGAAAACTCAATTAAAATGGTACGTACGTGGCGGTAGCAATAACAATTCCAAATTGGAATTGAAGTAAACAAGTACAGAAACAACAGGAAAATAATAAAAGAAAAAGGAAGCCTAAATTGGAATGGAAAGGAATGGATTTCGATGAATAACAAATATATAAAGTAGCAATCGAAATTAATCTGTGAAGTTACAATTTAGGGTCCGTTTGGTTCGAGAATTAGAAGGGGAGAGCAGGGGATGGGACGGATTTTAACGGAGGGGAAGGGAGAGGAGATATTTTTAATTAAAAACGTGTTTGGTTTGCAAGGGGAGGGGAGAAATTTTAATATTATTTTACCGTTTTACCCTTAAACTTAATTAAGTAAAAGAAACGGCTAGTTTTTACGATTTCAGAAACTCATGTATTTTGCTTCATGCATCATATATATATATATATATATATATATATATATATATATATTTTTTTTTTTTTTTATAAGAGCAATTCTTTGTAATCCTTGCATTTTTTGCCAATTACTTTCGTAAAAAAATAGCACATCTCTTAATAATAATTGTTACAAAATAATATTATCTAATAATAATAAAAGTTGTTACAAGGTTAATATTGAGATTTGAAATTAATTTAAGGATAATTATGACAATGCAATAAAATTTTAAAGAGATTCCCTTCCCTCCCCTTCTACAAATTGAACCAAACACATTAAATTAAAAATATCTCCTCCCCTCCAAAACTCTCGAACCAAACGGAATTCCAATCTTTGCAAAGTAAACAAAGGTTCTGAAACTATACGTAGCAAAAGACAAATAAACTGAAAGCTTCTAAAAAGTAGTTTCTAAATTGCTGAATTTATCTCTAAAAAGCTTGGTGTACTGGACTGATTCTTAAAGGTCTCTTTTAAAGCCAAAGGTTCATCAAAGAGTGTTTCTGATCATGTCCAAGGTAATGGAGAAAATGCAGGAAGTGGACAAACTGCTTCTGAAACATGGGGAAAGAATTGGTCTGGCTTTTACTTCCCACTGACTTTTGACTTTTTAACTTTTTATTTTCCTTTTTTAACATTTCTTTCCTTTTTTCGCCGAATTTAATCATTTTGACGCGCGGAGTCCTTTAATAGATAAATACCTGAAATAGACACACAATACCAGCATAACATGGCAAAAATTTATAAAATCAAAATCAAAAAATGTGTAAGTCGAGTCAAAATAATAGTGCATTTTACGTGTTATCACTTGTCTTAGTAGAGATTAGGAAGTCGGATGTGTGTGTGGCTACCAATGGGGGATTGCGTAGGAGATGGCACAATAGTGATTAACTTCTGTGGTGGTTGTTTTTGTTTAAGATTGTTGGAGGAAATTAGTGAATATTTAGGTTTTGGTGGGGTGATTATAAGCAACATTTTATACGTTGGTTGGTGTGCTTCTTTTAAGGTCTCATGTTTCATTCCTTTTGGTGGTAGTCAATTCCGGTGGGCTACATACAAGTGGACGGTAGGATTGGTCATTTAAGATTAGTCGGTCTTAGATCACATACTAAGTTTTCTACAAAAAAAATCAGGTGTCCCATTCAAAAGATAAATAAATTTAGTGATTTTTATCTCTTAAAAAGGGTGGATTCTAGGGTGAGGCCTCTATTAAGTCCTTCACCGAAGTACCGCTAATTTTAACTCTCAGATTAAATCAGTCTACGTGATCTAATTATTTATCACCACATTAGATCTAATTTCTTTCTTTCTCCCTTCACTGATCTCAAGTTATATATGTACTGCCTCTCCCACTGTTCTTTCTCTCTCCATCGCAATTTGATTCCTCACCTTATTCTCTCTTATTCTTAAAATTTGATAAATTAAAAACTCAATATTGAACAAGGAAGCAGACTGAAATAGCAAGAGATATCTGTGATAAAAACAATATTCAAAGAATTTTCATATAACTTCAATTGAATGAGAATTTATTCAACAGAAATTCATATTTTAATCTATTTAAATTTTATTTGCATTTAAAAAAGACATAATAGAATAAAAAATTATTCAAATAGGTTATTTCAGATATGTGAAAAGCTTGAATCAAGTTTGATTTTTTTGAAACGGTTGCGGAAGAATATGAAGTCTCGTTGGTTTGCATAAGTGGTTTGATTTTCCATAACCACCCTCAAACATAAAGTTATGAAGTCTGAGAGAGTATAGACAGAGAAAGAGGTGGAAGAGGTTGGAGTTAGAGGGAAAAAAGAGATGTGATATAGTATTTAAAGTATATGATAAGATACAAGAGTTAAGATTAATCTTATGGCTCCGAATGTTTTTTACTATGGTCCACCGGTGAGGGACTTGTTAGATCCCTCACCCTAGAATCATCCTTAAAAAGATTGAGTGTTTTTTATATTGTAAAAAAAAAAGATAAAAATAAATGAGTGTTTTTTAAAAAGTTGTTCTAGGAAAGTGGAAACGGATTCGGGGAATTAGGTTCCAAACAAACAAACTATAGCGGAAATAGTTGACATCTATTTAAATGACCAAGATACGATCACTTGTTCAGCTTCACTCTATTATATAACTGGTGTTTTCGTCAAAGGCGTATTAGGTTTTCGTATTGTTTAGGTTTTGTTTCCTTTTTCTTGTTTCCTACGTTTGCGTTCATTCGGAAAATTAAAAGGCTCTCTTCGTAAAGGTTAGAAACTTCAATTTTGTACCTTCAAAACCCTTGTTTCTTTTGTTAATTACTGTTTCTTAATCTTTCTACATCAACAAGCTAGGGTTTGTGTGCTATGAAGCACCAATAAAACATCGGACACGACACTAACACACCGACACTGCCAATTATGGTGTCGTACACTGACGCGTGTCTGACACTAAACATGTCCAATCTGAGAAGTGTTCGTGCTTCGTAGTTTGTTTGCATTATTATAATCGAACATCATAATAGTGTTGATTAATTTTACAAATCTTAGCTTATTTGTTTGTTTGTATCACTAGTGTTTCATAAATAAGTGTATTCTTGTTCTACTATTAGATGTGTCAAAGTAAAATACGTAGAATTGATTGTGACATGTTTAGATGTTTTTAGGTATAATTGATTGTGAGATGTTAAGATAATTTTAGGTAGAATGGATTTTGATGTTTTGAGAATTTACTCTGAGAAATCTGAAAGGTGTGATTTTTAACTTTTGACTCCAAACATATTTTTACTCTCAAACTTATTAAATTCAACCGATCACTTTTAACCAATTTACTTTACAAAATCAATAATTTAAATTCAATTTTTATCATCAAACCAAACACACATGTGATGGGTGGAAATGGGTTGAAGTACTTTAAATTTCAATATGTTTAGTGCCATCACAATCAATGTCTTACGGTTGTTTTATCTTTTTTTCAATGATTTCAAGTAGTGATGGGTGGAAGTTCAGTTCTTTTTGTGGATGATTGGGAGTTTGCTTCCTCACCTAATGATGTTAAGACATTGGTTTTGGTCGGACGTACCGGCAATGGGAAGAGTGCAACTGGTAATAGTATTCTTGGGAAAAAAGTCTTCAACTCGAAGGCTAGCTCTTCCGGTGTCACCACCTCGTGTGAAATGCAGACAAGTGAGATGAACGATGGACAGACTGTTAATGTTATTGATAGCCCAGGTAAATACATGTTAACATAGGTAGTGTTTTGTGAATTAGCACTACTAAAAATTCACTATTTATCGACGATCCAATTAATTCAGTCTCCATAGCTAGACCTATTTAGAAAGCGAATTTTAGAATCGGTGTCTAAATTGGTTGTTAAATGAGTTTGTGGCAGATTTAGAGACCAATTTTTGGAATGTTGGTTAAGCACTAGTTATTGATGTATGTTTCAGGTAATTAACCTATGCATGCTCTTTAATAATTGTGAGTTTGTGAAAAGCTATTGCCATATTTTATTGGGTGCTAGATGATGGTGATTTAACTTCTTCTTCAAATTCTTGGAAACTTTGTTGTATACCTTTAACAAGAAAAATGTTTTTACAGGGTTATTTGATTTTTCGGTTGGAATTGAACTACTCGGCAAAGAAATAGTCAAGTGCATTAATTTGGCCAAGGATGGAATCCATGCTGTCATTGTAGTATTCTCTGTTAGAACACGATTCACCGAGGAAGAAGAACATGCTCTGCGTAGCGTGCAGAAATTATTTGGAAGCAAAATTGTTGACCACATGATTGTGGTCTTTACCGGGGGAGATGAATTGGAGGAAAATGAGGAGACACTAGACGATTATTTAGGCGGTGACTGTCCAGAGCCTTTAAAGGTATTTTATTTAAATACCTATGATACACTTCCTAGGTTTTTGAACTCCATTTGCTGAGTCCATTCGCTAATAATGCAGGCAATTATGTCTTTGTGTGGGAATCGATGTGTGCTTTTCGATAACAAAACTAAGGATGAAAAGAAGCAATCTGAACAAGTTCAACAACTTCTCTCTTTTGTAAACATGGTAGTATCACAGAATGGTGGACAGCCTTACAGAGATGAGCTATTTAAAGAACTAAAGGTGGAGTTTTACAAAATTTCACAATCTCATTTCTTAAATCTTTAAAAAACATTATGATATCAATGAATTCGTTGTTTGGCTCTGCAGAAAGGACAAATGGAGCTGCAAAAACAACGAAGAGAGGCTGAATCCATGAAAGGATGTTCAAAAGAAGATATGTTGGAGTTTAAAAAGCAAAGGAAGCAAGAATATATTGACCAGCTGACTCGAATTACTGACATGGTACTTTTCATGTCTATATTTTGCTGTATTCATGATTTCATCTTTCTTGTTTTTTTTAACAATCATTATATGCCGAAAAGTGGGGAATTGTGGTTCGAACCTGCCTCCCAGCATATCAAGTGTCCATTGTTTTGGTGCAAAATTTTGGAAATAGGAAACAAAGTACGAGATTGTTTTCACGTGCGCGTAATCTAAGATTTTGTTTGATCAATCGTATGGTTTTGTAGGTTGAGTCAAAGTTGAGGGAAGCAACTACAAGGCTGGAACTACAATTGGCAAAAGAGCAAGCTGCAAGACTAGAGGCAGAAAAGTATGCAAATGCTGCTCAAATGAAATCAAAGTATGAAATTGAGAAACTAAGAAGACATCTTGAGCAGGCACACGAAGAACTCCGCGAGCGAGATGCAGAGACTAGTTGTGCCATTCTCTGATATGATACTAGTAGCTACTTCAAACTTGCAAACAGTTCATTTAGATTTTCTTTTGGATTATTTTTGTTATTTTCTGTTGACATCATACATTATGATGAGACTAGGGATGTTTTTTAATTTCGTTTTCACTCCTCTGGTCATTTTACTATGTTTCTGTTATAGATTTACTTTTGATATAAGTACAATGCGGAAATATAAATCTATTGCTTTTTTGGATCTTGAATTAGTGAAAATTTTAATGGCCGCTAGTAGTTAATGAGTTTCAGTCATAAGGATGAATCCTTTGGAAGAAAGACTCAAGTTTGAATCTTGGTTGAAATAATATTTGGTTAGACTTCTTGACTTACCTCTCGGTTGTACTCCAGACTTACCTCTCAAACAATAGAATTTAAAAATCATATTTTCACAAATGTGTATTTCATGTATACAACATAAATCATACTAAAATAATTCATGAAACTTTGTATTTCATATTTTGTTTTATTATGTTCTCAATTTTTCAAACAACTTTTTATTACCAACAGATGTACAATCTCAATGGTGGTGGTGCGGAACAATGGGTGGTGGTGCGGAACAATGGGTTAGGTGTGGTTAACGGTTAAAGTTTTTTTTTTTTTTTTTGAAGAAATGAAATAGAGTTCGAGTGATGAGATGAGATGATGGTGGTAGAAAGTGAATGGATTAAAGAGTCTTTTATGTTGTGATTTAATTTTGAGCCTAATCATAAGTGTGTGAGGAGGGATACTATTAATAAAATGTGGAGTGAGGTTACCATCGGTTCGGTTCATCGGTTCCTTGGATTTAAAAATGAAAAACCAAGAACCGAACCAAACAAAGTCGGTTTAGATTGGTTCTGATCGGTTTTAATCTGAACCATACAAGGTCGGATAACTTTTTGGTTTGGACTTTCGGATTCGTCGGTTTTGTCCGAACCACTTACACCCCTAGCAGACAAAGGTTAATTTAAATCTTCCACCAATCATTTGTACCCGTCAAAAAAAAAAATGATATTTAAAAAGAAAATAAAAAATGGCTATTTTCATTTGTTTGAAGAATCATATAAGAAAACTGTTTGAAATGTATATAAGTCCACAAAAAAAGTTAGTCAGGTTGAAGAGTCAGCTCAACCACTTTTTTTTCCATTTAGCTCATGAATCATGATCCTACTCATAAGATGACACATATTATTATGGGAGCCTTTCATCTCGTTGGCATTCAATAATGATGATTATTATTATGAATATATACTTCTCGAGAATAATGTTGATGTTCGAGAGATGTTTTTGTACAAAGAAAGTGGAGACGGTCCGATCTATGTCAACATTATGTTTAAGTAGTTAATGGTGATACTCGATCCTTATGTTATGTTTGTTTATCAAAGTTAATGTAATTTTATTTGAGCATTGTTTTAATGTTGTATTAAGTTTTATTTTCAATGAAACAACATTTCACGTTTATTTTACCTCGCATATTAAAATCCGTTTAATTCAGATAATAAAAATCAATAACAAAGAGACAAGTCAAAAGTTAATATTTTATCCGTCCTAAATTATAAGATATTTTAGACATTTCACATGTATTAAGAAATGTAATTAATTTTGTATAGAAAAGATATATTATGAGTTGTTTTACAAAGATAAATCAAAGAATTGAAAGAAGAGATATTATTAAATGGGTATAATAAGATAGTAACATTAATGTTTCATCAGTAATGTAAAACGATTTATAAGTTAGGACAATTTTTTTTTTCTTAAGTGACTTGTAATCTAAGACGGCGAGAGTAATAATTATACAACGATAATTTGAAATAAAATACAACAATAAAAAAATCAACTACTAGTGGTTAACATGAGGACAACATCCGTTTAAATTCTAACACAACCTACATTTTATTGGTGTTTTTTCCACAACATCCGTTTTAATTCTAATGCAAGTACCGATTGTCGACCTTTCTTTAGTTTTCGCATGGTTAGATTGTGGAAAAGCTTGGGACCTTCATATGGGGCCACTCATGTTGTGGACTACTTTAAACCTTGTGTTGTTGATAGCAAGGTTATCAAAACCAAATCAAACCGGTCGGTTCAACCGGTTGTACCGTGAACCAGGTCATTGTCCGGTTCGGTTAGCACCACAAACCGCTAATTTAGAGAACCGGTTATCCGGGAAACCGGTTGAAAACCGAAAAACCGACGGTTTGATCGATTTCGCAGGTCAAACCGGTTTTCCTTTGTTACATCTTAAAAAAATTCAAAACTACAGGACATGATTTGCTGGAACCATTATGGATACGGTTATCTAGAAATGGGGGCATCAATGTTTGGCCACGATCCAGAAAGAAGAAGAAGAAGATAATTTCGAGAGATAAAAGATGTAGTTAGGCAATAGCAATAGCAAGAGATGGTAATGGTGTGTGCGGCGCATACTGGAATGGTGTGGTAAATGCAAACTGAAATTAGGCTTACGGTTCTTATATTAATTTTTTGGGCCTAAGTCTTAACTAACCTACTTGACCCAATACACACTTGACAGAAATTTGTTGTTCACACTTTGTAAAAGGCTGAAAAATACCGATAGAAGACTGAAATGCTCCGGCGGCATTTAACTGTCGAGGAAGTGAATCGGCGGCAGTTAACTAACGAGGTTCCTTTGGCAAAATGCCGATGATATGTTATAAGAACAAAACAGGCATATGAATTTCCAAAATTCCATTGTTGCAGTTTTGAGTTCTATAGGTGCGATTTTTGACAAGGTTAAGTCATTCCAATCCAATTTCAAGCACAAAATCAAGTAAGTTGTTGTCATCCTATTGCATTGCTGTTTTGTGATTGAATTGTTAGTTATTTTTCGCTAAATTGTCACATAATTAGGTTTTGTTGATTTTATGATTTGATGTTAGATTAGAGTTGAATATAATATTGTTGTAGAATTGTTAGGAAATTGTGGTAGAATTTTTAGGATTAGTTTAGGTTTCGATGAATTGTTGTAGAATTGTTAGGATTAGTTTAGGTTTTTATGAATTGTTGTAGAATTGTTATGGTTAATTTAGGTTTTTTATGAATTGTTGTAGAATTGTTATGATTAATTTAGGTTTTTAATGAATTGTTAGGATTAGTTTAGGTTTTTTATGAATTGTTGTAGAATTGTTATGATTAGTTTAGGTTTTTTATGAATTGTTAGGATTGGTTTAGGTTTTTTATGAATTGTTGTAGAATTTTTAAGATTAGTTTAGGTTTTTTATGAATTGTTGTAGAATTGTTATGATTAGTTTAAGTTTTTTATGAATTTGTTAGGATTAGTTTAGGTTTTGATCCCCGATTTGTTAATGTAGATATGTCTCAGAATCAGAATCAGAGTGATATTCAGTTGAAAAAAAATAAAGGGTTATGAGAAGAAGAAAGTTAAATCGTCTATGACATGGACATAATTGAATGTGATGGTTCCGTTAAAAAAAGGGATTCGAAGGTGGCGTTGTACAACCATTCTAGGCTGAGGAGGAGCGGGAGGACATGCTATTTTGGTCCTTAACCAAAAGGAGGTGCCCTAGGGACTGTCGAGGACAACCCAATTGACTTGTGTGACAAGGAAGATGATTGAATGTAATGGCTTGAAATGTCTGATTGTTTTGGATCTTTTTATGTGTTTTTTTATATGCCGCGAGCATTTTTGTACATTTTTGGTTTAAATTATGGTACTTTGAATAAAGTCGCGTATTGAATAATTTCGAATAAAGTCGTGTATTGAATAATTTCGATTAAAGTCGCTAATTGAATAATTTTGATTAAAGTCGCGTATTGAACAAATTAGATTAAAATCGTGCATTGAATAAATTGGAATAAAAGTCGTGTATTGAAAAAATTCGAATAAAGTTACATTACATTACATAAAGTTCCTAAATATGTCTTATCATTACATTACATTCGGGTAGAGCCTTCCAACTACAACAATTATCTTACCTCTAAAATGAGGTAAATTCAAACTTGCTAAACAACAGCTCTCAAACATTCACCCGAAAGTTCCATTGTTCCATTCAAAAAATTAAATTCTTGTTACCAACATTACATGCATATCGATGCATTGGAACATGCTGTGCTCCCAAAACATGCTCCTCACGTTATCGTCGTTCGTTAATTCCACCCAACTGAATGATATTCTACCATCGTCGAGCGTTGGACGTTTATACCGAACGTATTTCACCCTCCTTGTGTCTACGGGGTTTACTCTTTGGTGGAATTCATTCAGTTGATCCTTGATACCTCTTAACGTGACACCAAGGTGCCGAACCTTCAACCTCTGAGGTTCTCCACCGTTGAATTGTGCTTGAATGTCGAACATATCAGCCATTACTTCAAATCTACACAAAAAGAAATTAAAAACATTCAATGAAAAACTCATTCAAACATTTTAGCAAACACTTGGAGTGCAAATTATACATAAACCCTAAAAATCATAAGTATAACATAAACATCATGTAAACATTTTAACAAAATTAATCAACTTACATCTACTCTAAAAATGAAATATAGGCTCTGTTTGGTAAAATCAAGCTATAAGCTAGCTGATAGCTGATAAGCTAGCTGATAGCTGAAAAGCTAGCTTATAGCTGATGACTGATAGCTGATAGCTTATAGCTGAAAAGTTCGCTTATCGAAAATAATGTGTTTGGTAAAATTAGCTGTTGACGTGACTGATATTTATAAAATGACATAAAAAGACATGTTTTTATTTTTTATTTTTTTATAAATTATATACACTTTTTTTTTTACTTATTTATTTAATTTTAAATATTTGAATTTATTTTAAATTACGTTAATCTCCAAAATGATAAATGTTTGTTATGAATTCAATTAATATTTTTTTATTTCACTAAAATGGTTTTACTATTTGATGCCGATTTTATTTAAAACTTTATATTATATTATATGAATCGAAAGCAAGTTAAAAAAAAAAGGAAAAAGAACAAAGAAAATATACGGTAGTAAGTAGTAACGTGCAAGTGGTTTTGCACTTAAGGTGGGTAGTTTTTTTTTAAGATAAAAAAATGGGTAGTTACATATGAATATGGGTAGTTTTTCTAATTAAAAAATAATAAAATAAGATTAATAAGGTTAAAATTGGAAGAGAATATAAAGAGCTACCAGCTATAAGCTCAAAAGCTACTTGAAATAGCTTTTCAAAAAAAGCTATAAGCTCGTATGAAAAGCTTGTTACCAAACACATCACGTTTTCATCCAACGAGCTTATAAGCTAGTCCAACAAGCTATAACCTAGCTTTTTGGTGTTACCAAACACAGCCATAACATGTAAATCTACTCAAAACCTAAAAAAATATTATTTAGAATCTAAAATTAAAAAAGAAAAATCTTCTCAAACGCCAAAATTTAAAATAACCCTAAAAATCATAAGTATAACATAAACATAATTTTAAAGTTTTAACAAAATTAATCAACTTACATCTACTCTAAAAATGAATTATAACATGTAAATTTACTCAAAAATTTAAAAAATAATTATTATCTACTAAAAATCTAAAATTAAAAAAAAAATTCCAAACACCAAAATTTAAAATAACCTAAAAATCATTACTATAACATAAACATCATGCAAAAATTTTAACAAAATTAATCAACTTACATCTACTCTAAAAATGAATTATAACATGTAAATCTATTCAAAAACTAAATAAAAATATTAATCTACTCAAAATCTACCTAAAAACTCAAAATATAAAAAAGAAAAACATTTATAACAACAAAAATGTAAGTTAATAGCACTATGATTACTGTCGCGGTGATTTTTCGATATCAAGCTATTAATTAGCGATGACTCGTAAATTTATGTTCACCACAATGTAAAAGTACATCTCCAATTACATTTCCTTCGTAATCAACACCATAGGCATTACCAAGTTTTACAATCAACAAGTCATAATTCAAACAAGAGTCATCACCATATTAACAACTCAAAATCATTAACGGGATCATCAACGTAATCAACATCTTTCACCTTAAAGAAACATTACCGTTTCAAGTTCATATTTACCAACAAAGACGGAAAAACTAAGCACACCATAATAACCATCACCTT
Organism: Medicago arabica; assembly: GCA_946800305.1. NCBI lineage: Eukaryota > Viridiplantae > Streptophyta > Magnoliopsida > Fabales > Fabaceae > Medicago > Medicago arabica. The sequence continues at coordinate 14,194,297 of OX326964.1, forward strand.
AGACACCCAATCTACATTAATTCATCCTTATTCTACCATATAAGCATGAATCCAAAGTCTCCTACAAGTTATTCAATCGTAAAGTATCAATTTGACATAGTTCGTCTAAGTTTATGAAAATTAGTATTTTCGGGTTATTCATCCAAAATGAAAGTAAACAAGTTCAAACGTCTCAACCGAGTATTTACACAATTCACATATGAGTACAGTAGCATATACATATAGTTTCATAGGCCAATTCCGGTTAATTTCAAAATTCACCTAAGTTCGTCTCATTTTATCACAAAACACCCTTTTTGTCAAAAATCGAGTTCCATGTTATTATAGTCCTAAGACAAGCCTACATGCTTCCTTTAAGTCGATCAATACAGTAAACAAATCAAAACAGCATCATTAGTCTTAAGAAAAGTCATTGTTCGATTTTTGCAAAACAAGTTCGTCTCAAAAATCAAGTTTCCTCTCATTTATGAAAATCAAATTAAGTGTAAACATACTATGTTCCAGCAAGTATATTATTGAAAACATCAAAAGAATACCCTCTAAAGATCGCGTAGGAACCACACGTGTCGCCACCAAAGCACCCGACGCGAGACAACATTGGTTGTTGTTCCTGACAGGGCGCCAGCGCTGCGAATGACGTCGTTTCGTGTGTTCTTGTAACGCCCTAGTTGTTGATTATTTTATTTCAGTTGATTTTAATAAGTTTTTATGATTTTAAATAATTATGTTGATTTTTGGTGTGTTATATATTTTATTATATAGTTATTTTCATTATTTAATTAAAATAGGCAAGAATTATAATTATTAGAAGGTTGGGGATTAAAATGAATTATTTAATAATTTAATAGGAGTTAATTAGAATTAAGGAGAAGTTAATAGGTATTAATAAGGGAAGAAAGAGTCAGAACCAGTTTTACGTAGAAACAGTGAGAAAAACAAGAAAAAGGGGGAAAAACCTAGAAGAAGAGAGAAGAAGCAAGAGGAGAGAAGAACGCTGCTTTAATTCAGGAAGATAATCTAAGGTAAGGGTGGGATTCCTTTCACTAATAATGTATATAATTCTGAAAATTGTGAATTTTGGTGTTCTTGGTTTTCTAGGTTTTAGAAGTTTTGGGTAATTTCTAAAATGGATGAATTGTGTTGTTGATTGCCTATTTCAGTGTTGTTTTGTTGCCTATGTTGTATACTGAATCCATAAACATCTGTGCTTACACGTTTGGGGTAATTAGGGATCAAAATTGGGTTTTTGGATGATTTAGGGTTAGAGAATTCGAGGATTTACCCTGCCCAGACAACCGTTCGCTTAAGCGAACTTCCCGTCGCTTAAGCGACCATTCAAAGTAGTTGCCCAGAACTTAGTTGAGGCTGTTCGCTTGAGCGAGCCTTGAGCGAACTCGTAAGCGAAGTCACCTTTCCTCTCGGCGTTTTGCTCGCTTAAGCGAAGAGGCCTTCGCTTAAGCGAAGAAGGCTTTTAACAGCCGCATTGTGACCTTAGTTCAAACTTAAGGAGGCCTGTCCGGGTATTCCAAAATGCTTAGGTTGAGTTGTATAACCTTTGACTAAGTATTAAACCTTATAGAAACTTCTTGTTGCTTGAAAATGAATGATTTAAGTGAAATTGTGCACTATTTGGTGAATCTTGTTGCAAGGACTTGGTCGTGTCCTATTCAGTTGTAGTTGTACGGTATGTCATAGTTGATTATGCATGCTAGATGTTGATGTTGTTGTTGAGTTGTATGCAGATATACACTATTGAGTCCATTTCATACTCATACATTGTTGAGGGCTCATGCCCTGGAGTGTTTACACTCAATCGTTGAGGGCTTATGCCCTGGAGTGTTTATCACTCAATCGTTGAGGGCTTATGCCCTGGAATGTTATTTCATTGAAACTGTTGGGGGCTTATGCCCCGGAATGCTTAGCATTCAACGCGTGTAGAATGTTACCACATGCATGATGCATTTGTCGTTGTCGATGTTGCATTGTCGTAGTTGTTGTCGTCGGTCATGTCGTTGGTGTTCATTGCTGATAATGACATTGTTGTTGTTGTTGTTGTTGTTGTTGTTTAATGTTGTTGAAGATAATTACGTTGCTATTACATATGTGTATATTAATCACATTATATATGAACTGAATAATGCATGTTGTAAGATGTTGTTGTTTCATTGATTTGATGGAGTATATATATTTATTATTGATCGTGTATCTCACCCCTTCTGCTGGAATTGCCGCCTTGTGGGCAAGTGCAGGTAACGAAGATTAGTAGGGATGTCGGCTCAAGTGTCTTAGGGCTCTGATACGTAACGGGACGGGAATTTGTTGCTTGTTTTCTCTTTCCTTACGTATTAATTTTGATTTATGAAACTTTTGATGAGGCCTGCGCGCCAAGGATTTATTTAGTTGTTTAAAATTAATTCCGCTGCGAAGGTTTGAAGTTAATTATTATTGACTAATTTATTGGAGAATATTTATTCATCCGTTGATTTTGGAGATATTTATTTGAATGAAAATGTAGCATTCCGTTTTTGGTGATAAACTCTGATTTAATTTGTTAATTAATACTGATGGGAGAACGGGGTGTTACAATTGGTATCAGAGCAGGTTGGTCCGTCCGGCCAAGTAGTAGAGTCGAGTCGAGCCTAGTAGAGTTGTGTGACAATTTTGTATTGTCCTTGTTGTCCTGATTTGTTATTGTTGTGTAGAATCTTTGAGGTTGATCTTGTATGTTTTCCGTTGACGGGTATGGATGTAATCCTTGGTATGAACTGGTTGGAATACAACCATGTCCATATAGATTGTTTTAGAAACACGGTATACTTTTCCTCTGCTGAAGAAGAGAGTGGTGCAGAATTTTTATCTACTAAGCAGCTGAAGCAGTTAGGATGTGATGGAAACTTGATGTTTTCCTTGTTGGCGTATTTGTCCGTGGAGAATCAAGCGGTAATTGATAGGTTGCCCGTTGTAAATGAATTTCCAGAGGCTTTTCCTGATGAGATTCCCGATGTGCCGCCAGAAAGGGAAGTTGAATTTTCAATTGATCTTGTTCCGGGTACGAAGCCTGTGTCGATGGCTCCTTACCGTATGTCAGCAGCTGAGTTGGCAGAGTTGAAGAAACAGTTGGAGGATCTACTTGATAAGAAGTTTGTAAGACCAAGTGTTTCACCTTGGGGAGCGCCGGTATTATTGGTTAAGAAGAAGGATGGTAGCATGAGGCTGTGTATAGATTACCGTCAGTTGAATAAAGTGACGATAAAGAATAGGTATCCACTTCCGAGAATTGATGACTTGATGGATCAGTTAGTGGGTGCTCGCGTGTTTAGTAAAATTGATTTGAGATCAGGTTACCATCAGATCAAGGTAAAGGATGAAGATATGCAGAAGACGGCGTTTAGGACGCGATATGGTCACTATGAGTATAAGGTGATGCCTTTCGGTGTTACTAATGCACCTGGTGTATTTATGGAGTATATGAACAGAATTTTCCATGACTTCCTGGATAGATTTGTTGTCGTTTTTATTGATGATATTCTGATTTATTCTAAGACTGAAGAAGAGCATGCAGAGCATTTGAAGATTGTTTTGCAAGTGTAGAAAGAAAAGAAGTTGTATGCCAAGTTATCCAAATGTGAGTTCTGGTTAAGTGAAGTAAGTTTTCTTGGCCACATTATTTCTGGTAGTGGTATTGCGGTTGACCCGTCGAAAGTTGAAGCGGTGTCGCAATGGGAGACTCCGAGGTCCGTTACAGAGATTAGAAGTTTTCTTGGTTTGGCTGGTTACTACCGTAGATTTATCGAAGGATTTTCGAAGTTGGCAATTCCTTTGACACAGTTGACCTGTAAGGGTAAAGCTTTTGTGTGGGATATTCAGTGTGAAAATAGCTTCAATGAGTTGAAGCAACGGTTGACGACAGCTCCGATTTTGATTTTACTGAAGCCGGAAGAACCTTTTGTTGTTTATTGTGACGCGTCCAAGTTAGGCTTAGGTGGTGTACTTATGCAAGATGGTAAGGTGGTAGCTTATGCTTCGAGACAGTTGAGAACCCATAAGCGGAATTATCCTACGCACGATTTAGAGTTGGCTGCTGTAGTTTTTGTGTTGAAAATTTGGAGACATTATTTGTACGGTTCCAAATTTGAGGTGTTTAGCGATCATAAAAGTTTGAAATATTTATTTGATCAAAAGGAGTTGAATATAAGACAGAGAAGGTGGCTTGAGTTGTTGAAGGACTATGATTTTAATTTGAACTATCACCCAGGTAAGGCGAATGTGGTTGCAGATGCCCTGAGCAGGAAGACGTTGCACATGTCTGCCATGATGATTAAGGAATTGGAGTTGCTTGAGCAGTTTAGAGATTTGAGTATAGTTTGTGAATTGGCACCTCAGAGTGTGCAGTTGGGTATGTTGAAGATCAACAGTGAATTCTTGAATAGCATCAAAGAGGCGCAGAAAGTTGATGTCAAGTTTGTAGACTTGATGGTTGCTAGTGATCAGACTGCAGATGGTGATTTTCAAGTTGATGATAAAGGTGTGTTAAGATTCCGAGGCAGAATTTGTATTCCTAATAAGGACGAGTTGAAAAAGATGATTTTGGAAGAAAGTCACAGGAGTAGCTTGAGTATTCATCCGGGAGCTACAAAGATGTATCACGACTTGAAGAAAATGTTTTGGTGGTCTGGATTGAAACGTGATGTTGCGCAATTTGTTTATGCTTGTTTAACTTGTCAGAAATCTAAAGTTGAACATCAGAAGCCTGCGGGATTGTTGACACCGTTGGATGTGCCGGAATGGAAATGGGATAGCATCTCTATGGATTTTGTGACGAGTTTACCAAATACTCAAAGAGGGCATGATGCCATTTGGATTATTGTCGATAGGTTGACGAAGTCAGCACATTTTATTCCGATCAATATTAGTTATCCGGTAGCTCAGTTGGCGGAGATTTACATTCATAATATTGTGAAGTTGCATGGTGTTCCGTCAAGCATTGTGTCCGATAGAGATTCGAGGTTCACTTCGAGGTTTTGGAAGAGCTTGCAAGAGGCTTTGGGTTCAAGGTTGAAATTGAGTTCGGCTTATCATCCGCAAACAGATGGTCAGTCGGAGAGAACGATTCAGTCGTTAGAGGATTTGTTGAGAGTGTGTGTAGTTGAACAAGGTGGAGCTTGGGATAGTCATCTACCGTTAATAGAGTACACGTACAACAACAGTTACCATTCGAGTATTGGTATGGCACCATTCGAAGCTTTGTATGGTCGGAGGTGCAGAACCCCTTTATGTTGGTTTGAGACTGGTGAAAGTGTGGTGTTGGGACTAGAGATTGTTCAGCAGACTACAGAGAAGGTCAAGTTGATAAGAGAACAGATGAAAGCGTCGCAAAGTAGACAGAAGAGTTACCACGACAAGCGTAGAAAGGATCTTGAGTTTCAGGAGGGAGACCATGTGTTCTTGAGAGTCACTCCTATGACTGGTGTGGGTCGGGCATTGAAGTCTAAGAAGCTAACTTCGAAGTTTATTGGTCCGTATCAGATATCTGAGAGGATTGGAACGGTGGCATATAGAGTGGGTTTGCCACCACATCTTTCGAATTTGCATGATGTGTTTCATGTGTCGCAGCTGCGGAAGTACGTAGCGGACCCTTCACACGTTATACCGAGGGTTGATGTGCAGGTTAGAGACAACCTTACGGTGGAGACCTTACCGTTGAGAATTGATGATCGCAAGGTGAAGAAGTTGAGAGGCAAAGAGATACCTCTAGTGAGGGTTGTTTGGGGAGGAGTAGCTGGTGAAAGTCTAACTTGGGAGTTGGAGAGTAAGATGCAGGAGTTTTTTCCTGAGTTGTTTGCTTGAGGTAATATTTCGAGGACGAAATTCTCTAAGTGGGGGAGAGTTGTAACGCCCTAGTTGTTGATTATTTTATTTCAGTTGATTTTAATAAGTTTTTATGATTTTAAATAATTATGTTGATTTTTGGTGTGTTATATATTTTATTATATAGTTATTTTCATTATTTAATTAAAATAGGCAAGAATTATAATTATTAGAAGGTTGGGGATTAAAATGAATTATTTAATAATTTAATAGGAGTTAATTAGAATTAAGGAGAAGTTAATAGGTATTAATAAGGGAAGAAAGAGTCAGAACCAGTTTTACGTAGAAACAGTGAGAAAAACAAGAAAAAGGGGGAAAAACCTAGAAGAAGAGAGAAGAAGCAAGAGGAGAGAAGAACGCTGCTTTAATTCAGGAAGATAATCTAAGGTAAGGGTGGGATTCCTTTCACTAATAATGTATATAATTCTGAAAATTGTGAATTTTGGTGTTCTTGGTTTTCTAGGTTTTAGAAGTTTTGGGTAATTTCTAAAATGGATGAATTGTGTTGTTGATTGCCTATTTCAGTGTTGTTTTGTTGCCTATGTTGTATACTGAATCCATAAACATCTGTGCTTACACGTTTGGGGTAATTAGGGATCAAAATTGGGTTTTTGGATGATTTAGGGTTAGAGAATTCGAGGATTTACCCTGCCCAGACAACCGTTCGCTTAAGCGAACTTCCCGTCGCTTAAGCGACCATTCAAAGTAGTTGCCCAGAACTTAGTTGAGGCTGTTCGCTTGAGCGAGCCTTGAGCGAACTCGTAAGCGAAGTCACCTTTCCTCTCGGCGTTTTGCTCGCTTAAGCGAAGAGGCCTTCGCTTAAGCGAAGAAGGCTTTTAACAGCCGCATTGTGACCTTAGTTCAAACTTAAGGAGGCCTGTCCGGGTATTCCAAAATGCTTAGGTTGAGCTGTATAACCCCTGACTAAGTATTAAACCTTATAGAAACTTCTTGTTGCTTGAAAATGAATGATTTAAGTGAAATTGTGCACTATTTGGTGAATCTTGTTGCAAGGACTTGGTCGTGTCCTATTCAGTTGTAGTCGTACGGTATGTCATAGTTGATTATGCATGCTAGATGTTGATGTTGTTGTTGAGTTGTATGCAGATATACACTATTGAGTCCATTTCATACTCATACATTGTTGAGGGCTCATGCCCTGGAGTGTTTACACTCAATCGTTGAGGGCTTATGCCCTGGAGTGTTTATCACTCAATCGTTGAGGGCTTATGCCCTGGAATGTTATTTCATTGAAACTGTTGGGGGCTTATGCCCCGGAATGCTTAGCATTCAACGCGCGTAGAATGGTACCACATGCATGATGCATTTGTCGTTGTCGATGTCGCATTGTCGTAGTTGTTGTCGTCGGTCATGTCGTTGGTGTTCATTGCTGATAATGACATTGTTGTTGTTGTTGTTGTTTAATGTTGTTGAAGATAATTACGTTGCTATTACATATGTGTATATTAATCACATTATATATGAATTGAATAATGCCTGTTGTAAGATGTTGTTGTTTCATTGATTTGATGGAGTATATATATTTATTATTGATCGTGTATCTCACCCCTTCTGCTGGAATTGCCGCCTTGTGGGCAAGTGTAGGTAACGAAGATTAGTAGGGATGTCGGCTCAAGTGTCTTAGGGCTCTGATACGTAACGGGACGGGAATTTGTTGCTTGTTTTCTCTTTCCTTACGTATTAATTTTGATTTATGAAACTTTTGATGAGGCCTGCGCGCCAAGGATTTATTTAGTTGTTTAAAATTAATTCCGCTGCGAAGTTTTGAAGTTAATTATTATTGACTAATTTATTGGAGAATATTTATTCATCCGTTGATTTTGGAGATATTTATTTGAATGAAAATGTAGCATTCCGTTTTTGGTGATAAACTCTGATTTAATTTGTTAATTAATATTGATGGGAGAACGGGGTGTTACAGTTCTCGCCTCTGATTTTTCCCCAAAACGCCTCAAAATTGCTTATTTTGATTCCCCCATTTCCCATAACCATTAATGTCATCATCCAAGGCTTAAACACATCAAACAGGATCGCTTCGCAACCCTCAAAATAGCTTAAGAATAAATTCAATTAATTTTCAAAGTAAACATCAAGTTTCAACAACGCAACACTTTGATTTCCCAAAATTCAATATAACAACAACAATCACTTCAATTATCATTACCCAATCCTTGAATTATCATGATCAACAATATTCATAGCATGTAAGCATGAATTCACCAACAATCAACAACAACAACTTCATTTTCATTACTTTAAGCAAAAATCATCAAAGTAACTTATCAACAACAACAACTATGAGTTTTAAGCACATAACACATCAATTTCATGAAGTTTATCATACAAAATTACTTTAAGTCACAATTATCACAAAAACACTTAAACCCATAATTGAAAATAGGTGACTATAACTTAATTATGAAAGAGCATTATCCCCCTTACCTCTAGTTCTTCAAGAATCCAAACCCTAACTTCACTTTAGCTCCTAGCCTTCAATTCCAAACTATTTTCCTCCAGCTCCTCTTTTCTCATCTTGGTTCACATTCTCTCTACCTCTCTCTCAAAATGTTTGTAAAATGAGTGAACGAATGTAATAACCTAATTTTCTCACAAGGTTGTGTTTATATAGTCACCACATAAATGAGTTTAGTCTCTAGTTGTCTTAATGGGCTCAATGGTCTTACCTACTAAATCATCAAAGTTACTACACACTAAACCGTCAAAATAACGAATAATTAACATCTCTAAATAATTACCCCAGCTCACTAGTAACTTAGTAAAAATAATTATTCCCACTTAAAACAATGAAAATAACCCTCTTAGTAAAATGACTAATTTACCCTTGCTCATCAAATGACCAAAATACCCCTGAGTCTAAAATGACTAAAATACCCTTCTTAATCCAAAAGTCACTAATCCCGAATAAAATACACACAGAGACAATAAATCACACATAAACACATAAAAGCACACATAATAAATAATTAAAATATTTCTAACGAAAAACCGGCTGTTACAACTTTCACAAAAACTCAAAGTTCGTCTCATTTTTAACTTGTTTCAAAACCACATTCATTTTCAAATCAAAACCAAGTTAAACTACTCATTAAAGTCTAATTATACTTCAATTAGATAAGGGTACGTGTTTGGAACACATATAGATGCTTAAAAGACCGCAAAAACGAGAAAAATCGAGGTTCCGGACAACAGAGGGGGGCGCCTGGCCGTGCCTACAGGGAAAACGACAGTGTGTCCCGTATAACGCCCTATTTCTATTAAAGCGATAAAACACGCGAATATAATAAATATTCAAGAAATAGACGCTACACCTTCAAACAATTTCAAAACAACATGCATGCATATATATATATATATATATATATATATATATATATAAGTTCTCAACAGTCGCAGCGGATATAAATAATACATCATATAATCCAACATGTCAACATATAAATCTCCAAATCCCCACGTATGGGCAATAATCAACAACATAAGTCAAAACAATAAGTAACGACCACTAACTAATCAGAGCCTAAATCTAGACTCGACAGAAAAGTAGAGGAAGCATCCGTTATCCTCGAATCAACTCACCAAGCAAACAAAACTACACCTGCACTCCATCTACCCGTCCATACGGAAAGGCAGGCGGTCAAAATCATTGGGGGTTAGCTTCACATCAATAATAATCAACAATAAACAAATATAGGCATTCAAGGATTCATGCATAACACATATACATAACCATCCCTCCTAGAATATTAACATCACATGAATATTGTCCCACATTCCATACGCAACATGCTATCACAAATCTAACATTGCATAGCAAACATATTTAAACTCTAATCAAGTCATCGACATAGGCTCATCATTTATCAACATCAATTAATGAAAGGATTACTCACCTTATCTCATTTAGCCTAATCAACTCAACAAATACAATTCATCATTTCAAAGCATAAGCAAGAAAGTCATCATCACCAAAAGATCATAAAATCACATTCATATAAATTTCACTTCATTATTTTCACTGAAATTAAACATCATCAATTAGAATCATCAAATGTACAAGTATCACCATTAACAACAAACATCAACAAGTACACATCTTCACATCTTCACCAAATATCACCAAGTGTATAATTCACCAAACACACCAACAACAAGCACATCAATCATAGAGACTCATGCTACAACTTTTATGCACCTAGACATGATTCTAAGTGCACGCGGTACCGTCACCAACAACAAAAGACCGTCGCCCCATGATGCCAACTGCACATCATATGTAAGAGTACACCTCCTCTTACATTAACACCTACGTAAAGGTCCCCACCTACGTCACATATGAGACTATGATGCATGGACATACAAGCAAAGACTCGACAATGCAAATCACCTCAACAACAACAATGTAAAAGTTCACCTCCATTTACATTGAACAACTTCAACAACAATTGCATTATCAAGAATTTACATCCATACAATCAACAAGTCACAATTCAAATAGAATTCATCACCACATCTTCATTCAATATAATTGTTATCACAACTATCAACAAACATCATCACAACTTCATAGAATTTCTCACAATTAAAGTAAAGGAGAAAATTCACCAATCCATGATAATCATCATATTCAACACCTAGTAAACATTCATGTATCCTCAAATATTCATACAAAACCATCTACAAAGGAATTTCGAGATAATCGGTGTTAAGGAATAAATTTGACAAAGTTCGTTTATGATTAATTCAAAACTTCCAACATATACTTTTTCAAAGTAAAGTAATCCATTCAAAATTGAAAACCTACAAATCGATCTTAATTAATCATATAAGCATGAACATAGACCACTTACGAACTATCAAGCATTAGTTCAAAGATTAGCTTAAGTTCACATAATAAAACCCAAGTTCGTCTATCATTTTACCACTTAAAAACAATTGAGACAATTGAAACAAAACCAAGTAAAACAACACTAATGCCTCAACTATGTATACTCTTAGATCATATATGAGTGAATTTGAGTATACATGTGCATTTCACCGGCCAATTATAACAAAACCACCAAAATCACAAAGTTTGTCTCACTTATCATATTGCAAAACCAATTCATTAACAAACGAAAATTAAGTTTGATTCAACAAGACATAGATTAAATACTCTTAAACATCCTAATTAAACTCATAATACTCATATTTGACGTTTGGAAGCAAACCAAAAGTTTCGGGTCGATTTAGAAACGGTTATGCTAAAGTCATTGGAAATCTAACTCAATTATCTAAAACTTTTATGTTTACACCAAAGGCCAATTCAAAACAGAAATGTGTGAAAAAAATACAAGAACGCGAAACAGGGAATGATGTAACTGGACCTGCACGCTTATGCGTACACCTGCACGCTTAAGCGCCCAAAATGGCGTAACTACAGGGGTTGCACGCTTAAGCGTGCCGTCACCTGTTTTGCACAACTTTTCACGAGTTTTCGCCATTTTTCCACCCCAGAACCCAAATTTTGATCCCCAAACATTCAAATTCGTTTTTAAAAGTTGTTTATAGGTTCATGTACATAAAGAGGTTCCCAAAAACACATTAAACTTGAAATCAAACTTCAATCTAACACAAACTAGTAAATTCACCAATTTTTCCTCAAAACAACTTATCCACCATCAACATTCATCAACAACAATCAATTCAACAACACCCAATCCATGAGATCATAACAACAACAACAATCAATCATATTCACATCTCACAAATTATATATACTTCCACATCATAATTCATCAATTCACCCAATTTCACAATTTAACAACAACATAACATAAAGGCTAAAATATGGTTTTGGTCCCTGCAAATATGCCTAGTTTTGGTTTTAGTCCCTGTCAAAAAAAAATTGTTTTTGGTCCCTGCAAATATGTCTCGTTTTGGTTTTGGTCTCTGCCCCACTTTTGTGATGATTTTCACACGTGTCACATGATAACTGAACCCATTTATTAGATAAATAGTCCTTGCAAAATCTTTTGATTTTGAAAAAGGTCCCTGCAAATTTTATTTTATTTTAAAATAGTCCCTCCAGGGACTATTTTCAAAAGTAAAATATTTTGCAGGGATCAAAAACAAAAAAACAAAATTACAGGGACTAAAACCAAAACTAGACATATTTGCAGGGACCAAAACCATATTTTATCCTAACATAAAACATATCATTTTCATGTCAACAACTTAATCAACAACTAAATTCATATTGTAACGCCCTAGTTGTTATTTATTTAATTTCAGTTGATTTTAATAAGTTTATATGGTTTTAAATAATTTATGTTGATTTTATGGTGTGATGTATTTTATTATATGATTATTTTAATGTTTAAATTAAAATAGGTGAGAAACTATAATTATTAGAAAGTTGGGGATTAAAATGAATTGACTAATATTTTAATAGGAGTTAATTAGAAATAAGTGGGAATTAATTAGAATTAATAGGAGTTGGAGGAAGGGAAAGTCAGAAAACAGTTTTCACGTAGAAACAGAGAGAAACAGAGAAAAGGGAGAAAAACCAAGAACCAAGGGAGAAGAGCCAAGTGGGGAGAAGTGTAGAGTTTTGTTCATCAAATTCAGGTAAGGGTGAGACTAACTCTCAATTTTAGGTCTTATAATTTGTTGATTAAGGTTGTGTTGTTAGGGTTGATGAATTGAATTAGGTTAAAGATGAATTGATGTTAATAACTTGATGAATTCATGAAATTGTTGTTGTTTATTGCCGTTCTGATGTTAGTTTGTATAGGAGTAATGCAATTCATCAAAATTGGGTTTTTAGGTGTTGAAAATTGGGTTTGGGGTTGAAAATGAGAAGTCTGTTCGTACAGTTCGTAGTTCTGTCAGTCGCCACTCGCCACGACGAGCAAACCCACTCGCCAGGCGAGCAATGCCTGTGTAGCTCGCCACAACGAGCAGACCTACTCGCCAGGCGAGTAGTGAACCCTTATAGCTCGCCACAGCGAGCAAATGCACTCGCCATGGCGAGTTGCTTAAATTAAAAAGTGTTAATTGTCTTAATGATGTTTTTAGGTCAAATTTTGTATCAACTTGAGTGCCTTAATATATTTAGGAATGAATGGAACCTTTTTACAGAATGAAATTTGGGTTTTGGGGACTTAAAAATGAAGATTTTGGGTGAAAAATGTCAAAAATGCCGAGAGCACCCAGTTTTGCTCGCCTCGAGCTCGCCCCCAACTCGCCACAGCGAGTAGCTCATTTTCCTGAACTCGCCACGGCGAGTAAGGTAGCTCGCCACGGCGAGTAGTACAGTAGTTGCCTAAATTGTTGAATTTTGTTGTGAGACTTTGTTGTACCCTTTGGTTGTGTCCTATCGGTCAAGTTGGAGTTCATGTCATAGTTGATTATGCATTTTGTAGTTTTCGTTGTTGTTGTCAAGTTGTATGCAGATATACACTATTGAGTCCATTCATACTCATACTTGTTGAGGGCTCATGCCCTGGAGTATTTTCACTCAACCGTTTAGGGCTTATGCCCTGGAGTGTTTATCACTCAATCGTTGAGGGCTTATGCCCTGGAATGTTATTTCATTCAAACTGTAGCGGCTTATGCCCCGGAATGCTTAGCATTTAACGCGCGTAAAATGGTACCACATGCATTTGCATTAGTCGCATTGTTGTCGTTGTTGTTTTCGTTGTCGTCGTCGTCGTTGTTGTTGTTGTTGGTTGGGTCGTCGATGTCGTAGCTCGGTAATGTTGTTATTGTTTTGTCTTAATTGTAAAATGACAGTTGATTAAGAATGTATTCTTGTTGTTGAATTTAATTGATGAATTATAATATCTACTGTTGTTTGTGAATCTCACCCCTTCTGCTTGGAAATATTGTCTTTCCTATGGGTAACTTGCAGGTAACGAAGATTAGTAGAGATGTCGGCTCAAAGTGTCTTAGGTCTCTGATACGTAACGGGATGGAGATCTTATTACTTGTTTCTCTTTCCTTACGTATTGTTTTTGAATTATGAAACCTTTGATGAGGCCTGCGTGCCAAAGTTTAATTTTGTTGATTGTAATGAATTCCGCTGCGAAGTTTGAAGGTTAATTTTTATTGACTATTTTTTTTATGAAGAATAAACAGTTATTTATTCATTTGGAGTTTTTGTTTTAAGAAAATGTAGCATTCCGTTAGGTGAATACTCTGATTATATTTATGAATTTTTACTGTTCGGAAAACGGGATGTTACACATATACCCAAACATATTTAGATCATATGAACAAGAATTAAACAAATTAAGTTCATGAAAATCACTTTATCAAATAAGCACTTATGCAAAGAATTAAGGAAGAAAATAAGCTAAGAGATTATTATTGAAATCTAACCCCCCTTACCTTAATTCTCCACAATCCTAAGTTATTGCTTCACTTTAGCTTCAATCCTTGAGCCTCTAACCCTCTCTTGCTCCCAAAGCCTATTCTCTTGAAACCCTCTCTCTAGCTCCTCTTGAACTTTTCTCTCTAGTTTCTCTTTCTAAAACTTTGAAATAAATGAAATAACCCTAGTTTTCTCTACTCATGGGTTTATAAGTCTATTCTCTTCATGGGCCTAATTCACCAAAGTTTCTAATTTAATAACCCAAAACTTCTAATTCACTCGCGGTAAGATATAACGACTAAACAACGGTTCTAATTAATTATCTCAACTAGCGTAGTAACTTAGCTTAATTAATGATTCTCACTCGAAACACTAAAAATAACTCTTATCATGAAGTTACTAAATTACCCTTTCCTCGCAAAATGACTAAAATACCCCTAAGTCCAAAATGACCAAAATACCCTTCTAACACCAAATTCTATGAAAACACACAAAAGGGCATTTAATCACATACGAGCATAAATAATCACAATTAAAAGCAATTAAAATAATTCTACCGAAATCGGGCTGTTACATCCCGATGTCGAGCAAACACCCACGACCGTGCCACAGGGCGCACAATCGTGCTCGTCTGACAGTTCAGAATTTCCGATTTTCTTCGTTTCTCCGTTTCGCGCATAAAATTCTGATCGTTAATTCGATTTCAATTCTTTTTTCTCCTACGCGTTCCAATTACTTAAACCTATCACAGTCTACAGTCAAATCATATTTTCCTATCTCAAATCAACTTATAACAACTTCTCCCAAAATCACTTATTTTCCAAAAACGATTAAAAACGACTTTTACACGAAAATCTTGTTTTCTCCCAAACGATTAAACACCCAAAACATTTAGTTCAAAACAGAAATTCTAAGTGTTTTAATTCATCATAACAACATCATCAACTCACTCAAAACACCAAAAATCATATTTCTCCCTTTTGACTCATTTCACCAAAAACTCATGAAAACACTGCAACTTGAATTACAACAACTCAATTAACAATACCCAAGGCATGAATCATCGTCAACAACAATCAAAACATATAATCATGATTTCACCAACAATTCACAATGACAAATATCATTTCTCATCAAATTAAGCAAAAATCGCAGAGAGTTCATATCATCATACTTCAACAATGAAAAATCCACAACAACAACAACAAGCTTAATATCAATTTAACATACTCAAATTCATCATCAAATAAGGAGCACGAAAATTGACATTAATATTCACAAAAGTCATAATTCACAAATAATCACTTTTACCCATAATTGAAAATATGATGTTTTAGCTTAATTGTGAGAAAGTACCACCCTTAACTCAAGCTTCAAAGATGCTAGCTATGATTTCAATTAAGCTCCTCTTGGTGAAGTGAATAATGAATTGTGTTAACCTAGTTTTCTCATAAGATTTATTTATTTATATCATCAAAATAGGCTAGGTTAAATCTCATTTTAATTGAGCCTCAAAACTCTTACAAACTAATTTCTAAAAAGTTATTACTCATTAAACCGCTAAAACGTCGAATAATTATCATCTCTAAAAAATTACCCCAACTCACTAATAACTTAGTAAAAATAACAGTTTTCACTAAAATATCAAAATAACCTTTTTAGTAAAATTTATTAGTTTACCTTTACTCGCCAAATGACCAAAATACTCTTAGCCTCCAAAAGGACTAAAATATCTTTCTAGGCCAAAAATCCTCTAATTCCCACACAATTATACACATAAGCAAATAAGCATGTACAAACACACATAAACATATATAAATAATCAATTAAATAATCTTAGCTAAAAATGGGCTCTTACAACTGTGAAAAAAACACCGAGAAAATGTGGGCAATGTCAGATGATCGATCATATACTAAATAACCGTGGTGATTTTGTACATACATTTTTCAATCCCTATTATAAGAAAAAAAAATTACCTTTTAGATTTATTGAATAATTGATATATATGGTATATATAAAAATCAGATACATTAATTATTCAATAAATCTAAACAATATTTTTTTTAGGCTAAAATATGCATTTCATCCCTGCAATTAGGGGTCGTTTGAAATTTCATCCCTGAACTTACTAATTCTCCCATTTTGCCCCTGCAAATATTCATCATTTGAAATTCGTCCATTAACCCACTTAATGACTGTTACGTCATCAAATTAGCAAAATGGCATGGGAAAGGACAAAAATACCCTTTTTTAATCAAAAAATTAAAAATCATAAAAAAAAATCTGAAAAATATTTTTTTTTTTAAAAAACTGTTAAAATTAAAAAAAATTTAAAAAAAAAGTGAAAATTATTTTTTTGAAAATTATTTTTTTACTAATTTGAAAATTATATATTACTTTTTTTTTTCGAAAAACTAATTTCCAGATTTAAAAAACTAATTTACACTTTGTTTCTTCATCTTTAAAAAAAATTGGAATTTTTTTATGATTTTTAAAAAAAAAATCAGATTTTTTTTATGATTTTTAATTATTATTTTTTCATATTTTTTAATTAAAAAAAGGGCATTTTTGTCCTTTCCCATGCCATTTTGTTAATTTGATGACGTGACAGTCTTTGAGTGGGTTAATGGACGAATTTTCAAATGATTAATATTTGCAGGGGTTAAATGGGAGGATTAGTAAGTTCATGGATGAAATTTCAAAAGACCCCTCATTCCAGGGATGAAATGTATATTTAAGCCTTTTTTTTATATTTAAAATAGTGACAAGAGGTTGTTTTAGGTAGTAAAACAATATTCTGCTATGAGCAAGACGGGTGAAAATTTTCTCCATTTTAAGTTCTCTCAATTTGTTTCATTACTAAAGTTTTGGTGTATAAATGTTTAATTAATATCTTTAATTTTTAAAATGTGTGCATTTATATCATATATTTACTACAAAACTATAGTAATTGACATTCCCATTCTATTATTTAGAAAATGGAGAGGATCTTCACCTCAACAAAACCCTTTGAACTTAGTCACGATAATATTAAGTTCAACTATATTGTTAATGTAGTAGGTCGTTATTAACTGTCAAGAGATTAGCATGCCAAGTACTCCCCACCATAAATATTTGACTTCGTACACGAGATTAGGTGCTGATCATTAATTACTAGGGGTATTATTTGTTTTTGGTGGGAAATTTCTTTGTACATGACTTCAACTTGGAGCAACAATTTATGGCTTCTCAATTTGTACTATGAATTTGCTTTGGCGTAGATAGGACAATTTATGGCTTCTCAATATGTGACTTTTTCAACCGAGAATCGGTTTATTAATTGCTCAAGCCATTAGTCAATAAGCCAGTATGCATTTACTACAGTGATCGCAATGTCTTGTGGATATTTATTTTTTTAATTTTTTTTTCTTTTTATCATTCTTCGGCGTTCTTAATGGGAGGATTTGTCCGAAATGCTAACAAGTGTTTTTACGACATGAGTTTAAAGTGAAAATTTTATTATAGAATTTATGTATTCAACATATTGAAACATCAAAAATTAACTTTTTCTACATAAAATTATAAATTGTTACTATTTTAAATCTTTAACAAATGTCTTTAGGATATTTGATATATACCCAAAAATATAAAGCAGAGATCATGAAATTAACGATATTTTGATCCGCAATTGATGCGCCACAGACCGGCTCCATCTTTCAGACAAGACTCCTAAGTCAATAGATACATTTAATAATGGATCTAACTTTCGTTCAAAAATTGTGAATTCGAGGTGGGAATAGGTCATACCCTTCTTCACCTATGGTTTGACATATTTAAAGTTTGACTCGGTCTAACTAATTTAGTAAACCTTAGGGGATATATATTTAAAGTTTGAATAGGTCATATATGCTTATTAACCTCTGTAAATGTTAAGACTATAAACTTTAGTGGATATACAAGCAATATATTATATAAAATGAAAATAAAAATAAAAATGTACAGACTACAAAATTTTATTTACCTGTTAGTTTTTTATTTTATATTTTTGTAAATAACCTATTAGGACTAATCGTGATACTGAAGCTTAGTACTAGTAGCTATTGTTAAAAGTCAAATGCACCAGTCTTAAATTAGAATGCTACTAACTTGACTCACCACCTTTAAAGAATTTAATATCCCATTCACTAAGCAGAGACCATCAAAATTAAAGTTTGCCTTTGAAAATTTGTGCTATAAATATTTTACTTGTGTTCCTTACCATTTCATCCACACTTACTTTTCTATTGCTTTTCTTCTTTCATTTAAACCATTTACAGTTTCTACAAAATCATTCATGGCATGGTTTCTTCTGTTTTTGCATCTTTTTCTCTTCCATTTTCCATCATTCTCTTCTTCTTTCAATTTTTCATGCCATCACGAAGAGAGCTCGGCTTTGCTTCAGTTCAAATCCTCCTTCACGTTGTTATCTTCTACCTCTTTTGATTATTGCGCTGGTAACGAACCTTCAACAACAACATGGAAAAATGGGACTGATTGTTGTTCATGGCGTGGTGTCACGTGTGACACCATCTCTGGTCACGTGATTGACCTCAACCTTCAATGTGAAGGCATTCAAGGTATATTACATCCTAATAGTACTCTTTTCCATCTTGTTCATCTCGAAACACTCAACCTTGTATACAATAATTTCTCCGGCTCGCGTTTTCATTCTATGTTTGGTGGGTTTAAGAGTCTTACACATCTTTACTTGTCTTATAGTAACTTTTATGGTGAAATTCCAACTCAAATCTCATATCTTTCCAAATTACAATCACTTTATCTCTCTGGGAATGAGTTAGTTTTGAAAGAGATCACCTTGAACAGGCTGCTGCAAAATGCAACAGATTTACAAGAGCTTTTTTTGTATCGAACCGATATGTCTTCAATAAGACCAAACTCGTTTCCTTTGCTCTTCAACCAATCTTCCTCTTTGGTTGCACTTAGTCTTAAAGCAACTGAATTAAGTGGGAAATTGGAAAATAACTTTCTTTGTTTACCAAGTATTCAAGAGCTATATATGTCAGATAATCCATACTTTGAAGGCCAACTTCCAGAATTGAGTTGCAGCGTTTCTCTTAGAATCTTAGATCTGTCAGGTTGCCAATTCCAAGGGAAAATTCCCATTTCTTTTTCTAACCTCGCACATCTTACCTCTCTAACTCTCTCACATAACCGCCTAAATGGTTCAATCCCATCCTCACTTTTAACACTTCCACGTCTAACTTTATTGGATCTCAGTTACAACCAACTCAGTGGTCGAATTTCAAATGCATTTCAAATGTCAAACAAATATCAAAAATTAGATTTGAGTAATAACAAAATTGAAGGTGACCTTCCAACATCAATTTCAAACCTTCAACATCTCATTCACTTGGATCTTGGATGGAATTCATTAAGTGGTAAGGTACTATCCTCACTTTCAAACCTTCAACATCTCATTCACTTGGATCTTGGAAGGAATTCATTTAGTGATCAAATACAATCCTCATTTACAAACCTTCAACAACTTATTCACTTGGATCTTGGATCGAATTCATTTAGTGGTCAAATACCATCCTCGCTTTCAAACCTTCAACAACTTATTCACTTGGATCTTTCTTCCAATGCATTTAGCGGTCCAATACCAGATATGTTTGGTGGGATGACAAATATGCAAGAACTCAGCTTAGATCATAACAAGTTAGTAGGACAAATTCCATCATCATTATTTAACTTGACCCAACTTGTTGCATTAGGTTGTTCTAATAATAAATTAGATGGTCCCCTACCCAACAAAATTTCAGGGTTCCAAAAGCTAACAAATTTGAGATTAAATGACAACTTGATAAATGGAACAATTCCTTCCTCCTTATTATCATATTCCTTAGACAGACTAGATCTAAGCAACAACAGGCTACAAGGCAATATTCCAGAATGCATTTTAAACCTGACAAAGCTAAATGAACTAGATTTATCATCAAACAACTTGAGTGGTGTTGTCAATTTTAAACTCTTCTCCAAATTTGATTACCTGGAAATTTTATCCCTTTCAAAGAATAGTCAGTTGTCATTAAAATTCGAATCCAATGTCACTTATAGTTTTACTAACCTACAAATACTGAAATTATCTTCTGTCAACTTGATCGAATTTCACTACTTACAAGGAGAATTCCCACGTTTGTCACATATGGATCTTTCCAATAACAAACTTAATGGAAGAATGCCCAATTGGTTTCTCGGAAATATTTATTGGCAATCTGTGGACCTCTCTCATAACTTGTTCACGTCAATAGATCAATTTATTAACATCAATGCATCCGATGTCTCTGTCCTTGATCTTAGTTTTAATTTACTGAATGGTGAAATCCCTTTAGCAGTTTGTGATTTCAGTTCACTTGAATTTTTGAACTTGGGATACAACAATTTGACTGGTGTCATTCCACAATGTCTTGCTGAATTACCATCCCTTTATGTTTTGAATCTACAAATGAACAAATTTCATGACACTTTGCCTAGTAACTTTTCAAAGGACAGTAGAATTGTGTCTCTGAACCTCTATGGCAATCAGTTAGAAGGCCATTTTCCGAAATCCTTGTCTCAGTGTAAAGAGTTGGTGTTTCTAAACCTCGGCAGCAACAGAATAGAAGACAGTTTTCCTAATTGGCTTCAAACATTGCCATATTTGAAAGTATTGGTTTTGCGAGACAATAAGTTGCATGGTCCCATGGAAAATTTAAAGATCGAGCATCTATTTCCAAGCTTAATCATTTTTGATATCTCGGGCAACAGCTTTAGTGGTTTTCTACCAAAAGCCTTTTTAAAAAACTATGAAGCTATGAGGAATGTTACTCAACTGATTGGGGATAGCAGCTTGCAATACATGGACAAGTCGTTTGTTGCGCCCTACACAGAATACTCAGATTCTGTGACTGTGGAAATAAAAGGGAACAAAATGACACTGGTGAAAATTCCAATAAAGTTTGTAAGTATTGATTTGTCAAGAAACAAATTTGAAGGAGAGATTCCAAATGCTATTGGAGAGCTTCATGCACTCAAAGGGCTTAATCTTTCCCGTAACAGACTTACCGGTCATATTCCCAACTCCATAGGAAACTTGGCATACTTGGAATCTTTGGATCTTTCATCAAATATGTTAACCGGTGTGATTCCTGCAGAATTAACCAATTTGGGCTTTCTTGAAGTCTTAGATATTTCAAATAACCATCTAGTTGGAGAAATACCACAAGGAAAGCAATTCAATACATTTACAAATGATTCCTATGAAGGAAATTCAGGGTTATGTGGATTACCCTTGTCAAAGAAATGTGGACCTGAGCAACATTCTCAACCTTCACCCAACAATTTTCGGAGTGAAGAGAAATTTGGATTTGGATGGAAAGCAGTGGCAATTGGATATGGATGTGGATTTGTGATTGGAATAGGCATTGGATATTATATGTTTTTAATTGGAAAGCCTAGATGGCTTGTCATAATATTTGGTGGTCAACCTAAGAGAAGAGTGACAAGGAGAACAAGAGTGAGGACGAACCATGGTTCTACCATGAATCAGAATCAGATGGTGCAAATGTCATAGTTTTATTGTCGTGGTTATTTTCTCTGTCCGGTGTTGGTTTTTTACTTTTTGTTTAAAATAAGTTTGATTCTGAGTGTGACAACATTGCCACTCTTTTGATTTAGATAGTTTGATTTTGAGTTGTAAGTTTTTTGTTTGAATCTGTTATATAATAAAATTTCAAGTTTATATATATGTTTGTAGCTAGCTTATTGTATTTTATTCGAAACCTATCAAATATATTATATTGGTATTTACTACATCTTTATTGACCAAACCTATAAACCAAGATGTGTTATCTTTAAAGCTAGTTGTTACATATTTATTTTGTTTTGAGTTTAAGAAATAGAAAGGAATTGGAATTAAATGAAAAAGTGCCACTTAATTTCAGTTAGAATCAGATGATTTATTTATTTTTAATAATGAAATCAGATGAAACTTTTGCATCAAGTTTAGTGATGAAATGAAATCTTATGATAGGCAATCTCAACTGAAAAATTAAATCAAGGTAGTTGTTACACGTGTATTGACTGTTTCATAATGTTCCAACAATATTCCATGTATCATGATCATGTTACCTTAGCTCTCCGTAAATCAAAATTTATATCAATTCTTCATCATACAACAAACAATTATGTTACTAATACACTGAACATGAGTTCTAGTAAGGTTCACTAATACTTACAGAAACAAGGTGTAGTGATGCAAACAACTTATATCTATCAAAAGATCATGCTTGATCCAGAGATGTTGACTGATATTGATATCCTGAACAGGTGGATGACTGGATTAAAAGAAGGAAATAAAGGATCTGTGACGGAGCCTTGTGTCGGTTTGAAGATTTCAATGCAGCCAAGCAATTGATTGTTAAAATGATAGCAGAGACTCCGCCACCGCTCCTTCGGAATCATATCTCAATGTGATTATTACTGCCTATGTTAAAGCTGGAGAAATCAGACAAGCTTCAGAGATGGTGATGCTATTGGAAAGAATAGGTTTACACACTTGTGGTACTCGTATGCGTCGTTATTCACGATCAATTGTTACGTTACATTTTAGCAAGATTTTGGAAGAAGCCAAAAAGAAGGATTCTAAGTTAAACATTGTACTGTTGTACCATACATTCATTGTTGGACATTGCAGGTGGCAGGATTTTAATGCGGCTCTCAATTTATTGACTACGATGAAGGACTTTGGTGTCTACCGCGCCAATCTTGATGAATATCATAGATTTATCCACCCTCTTTGCTAGAAGGCTATGGATGGAAAACGGCAATATAGCAGCTAGAGGAGTTGGAGCCTGTGGATAGGAAATTAGTGCTGCTGTGAATATTCAATTTTTTCGGAGTTTATTTGGTATATCGCTGATTTTCTTGTTTGCTATGAAAGTTCACAAATCAAATTGATTTTAGTGCTGATTTTTACCTCATGGTAATTTTTGATTTCTCTGTTTTTGCTAAATGCCATTTGATGAATTACATAGTTTTGTGAATTATCATGCCTGTTACTTTTTCTCTAAGATAAATATATTTGGTTGAGATGCAATCTCTAGTTTAAGGTACCGGAGACAATGTAAATCCAAAAAATTTCGTGCCATACGAGATTCAATTACTGTTGAATGTTGATCAATATTTAGTCTTATTTGCTCCGAGTAATTCTATGTAGCACGACTCTAAAGCCATGAATTTCGACAACACGGCAATCAGGTAGATGGCAAAATAAATGTGGGAAAGAGAAAATAATTAATAAAATGAAAAATTGTCATCCAACGATCTGAAATTAGTCGTGCGCTTTCGTGTTTGTATGGCGATCATCCCATAAAGCATTTTCCTATTTGCTCCCCATGTCTTCTCATGTAGTATCGTTCTTGTAGCAATGGCTACCAATTATATATTATGACAGATATATCCTTGTATGAATTCAATGAGAGCCCAAAATTTGTTGAAATTGATACCACCTATAAACCTCAAAGTCAGTGTGCAATGCACTACTACTAAAAATATTCATCTGGTTTAGGAATACCCAAATTTGATCAATTAAAGTGAGCGTCACTATGTAAGTTACGGAGATACAACTCTGATAACAAATGAGCAAAAAGTTGACAAGCCAAGTTAATATTATTGTGACTAAGTTCAAAGGGTCTTGCTTAGAGTAGAATATTGTTTTACTACCTAAAACAACCTCTTGTCACTATTTTAAACTAGTTTGAAACCCGTGTCATGCACGGGAAAATTAGTGCTCACTTTATATATATATTTTAAGGGAAATGCTAACCATTGCCCTCAGGTCGAGGGCAGTGAAATGATTAAGAAGTCTAAAAATGAAGTTTTGTCTTGAAAATAATGCATTCAAAACATTGAAAGTTTAAAAAGTAACATTTTGTACATAAAATTTATAAATTATTTCCATTTTTAAATCCTGTAAGCAATTTTTCACTTTAGGTTCATTCAATAAATGATGTATCTGGTCAATAATTGTGGATTACATACATCATTTATTGAATGAACCCAAAAAGTTAAATACACATATCTTTTAAGTGATTTTTTGTATTCCTTTGTTTCCCTTCATTTAAATCATTTTATCATTTTGCGCTTCAGACTTCAGAGATTTACCAAAATTAGAGTAGATTTCAAGGTTCAATAAACGTTAGTAGAAGTACTTACAGATCACCCATCAAAGAGATCATCACACTAGCAGCGGAAGCTAAACACACGACCTTGCATGTAAGTTAACTCCCTGCCAAGTAAGCTAACCTTCATTGACTATTTTTATAACATTATTTAAGCTATTTTTATTATTCTTGTGACATTTTTTTAATCTTATTTGTCCAAAATTATTCTTTTTATATTTGAGTGCAATAAAAAATTTCTACTTTGATTAATATAAATTGAAGTGGGACCCATTTAAATATGATTTTTTTTAGAAAAAAAAAAAATCTAACATGCTTGTTCACGGTTAGAAATGGATGAACCTTGATCGGAAAACCAATGTGATATACATGCAAAATATATATATATATATATATATATATATATATATATATATATATATATATATATATATATGTATATATAACCTACTTGTAACCATCTAAATCAATAAAATTGACAAAAAAAACTCATGTTAAAAAAATAATAAATATGTTAACCGGTGTGATTCCTGCAGAATTAATCAATTTGGGCTTTCTTGAAGTCTTAGATATTTTAAATAACCATCTAGTGGGAGAAATACCACTAGGAAAGCAATTCAATACATTTACAAATGATTCATACGAAGGAAATTCAAGGTTATGTGGATTACCCTTGTCAAAGAAATGTGGACCTGAACAACATTCTCCCTCTTCAGCCAACAACTCTTGGAATGAAGACAAATTTGGATTTGGATGGAAAGCAGTTGCAATTGGATATGCATGTGGATTTTTGATTGGAATAGGCATTGGATATTATATGTTTTAATTGGAAAGCTTAGATGGCCTGTCATAATATTTGGTGGTCAGCCTAAAAGAAGAGTGACAAGGAAAACAAGAATGAGGAGGAACCATGGTTCTACCATGAATCAGAATCAGATGGTGCAAATGTCATAGTTTTATTGTTGTAGTTATTTTCTCTATTGTGTGTTAGATTTTTACTTTCTGTCACTGCTAGAAAAAGCAAAATTAGAGAGGAAAATTAGTGACGGAAAAAATAAAATTACTCACAAATTCCTTGGTCGCAAAATTTAGTGACGGAATTAGAGAGGGATTTCATGTTTTCCCTCTCTAAAATCCCCTCACTAATTTTTACTTTTTTTTTAGTAGTGTGTTTGAAATTAGTTTGATTTTGAGTGTGACAACATTGCCACTCTTTTAGCTAATTTGATTTTGAGTTGTAAGTTTGTACTTTGAATCTGTTACATAATAAAATTTCAATTTTATATTTATGTTTGTAGCTAGCTTACTGTATTTTATTCTAAACCTATCAAATATATTATATTGGTATTTACTACGTCTTTATTGACCAAACTTATAAACCAAGATGCTATCTGTAAAGCTAGTTGTTACATCTTTCAAGATTGAAAAATCCGAGTATAGATAAACAAGACACATTGAAACCTGTAGATCTCAACATATTTTGAAAACAATAGAGAATCAAAAACATCAGGCCACCATGTCATATTATGAAATATTTTTTTTGTTGTAGATAATTAATTATCATATCTTTTAGAAATACGACTATAAAAAACGTTGAAAACATGATAAAAGAGTCACTAAATAATATTGTTGTATAATTCATACACGAGACTCATAGCGACATATTTATCGATAATGAAATCTTTACTATTTTATATATTTCTACACATTTTTAGCTTACCATTTCATAATATTTAATAACAACTATTTCAATGATTTTATCATGGCAAATTACACTAACCTCTTAGGGTCCGTTTGGTTCGAGAGTTTTGGAGGGGAGGGGAGTGGAGATTTTTAATTTGATATGTTTGGTTCAATTTGTAGA
This sequence comes from Medicago arabica, assembly GCA_946800305.1. Lineage (NCBI taxonomy): Eukaryota > Viridiplantae > Streptophyta > Magnoliopsida > Fabales > Fabaceae > Medicago > Medicago arabica. Next base: position 14,220,624 of record OX326964.1, read on the forward strand.
AGGGAAGGGAGGGAAGGGGAGGGGAGCAAATCTCTTTAAAATTGTATTGCATTGTCATAATTATCCTTAAATTAATTTCAAAACTCAATGTTAACCTTGTAACAACTTTTACTATTTTAGATTATATTATTTTGTAACAATCATATTATTATTAAGTTATCTTATTTTTGTAACAATTTTTATTGTTTTGTTATATTTTCCTTATAACAACTTTTATTATATATTAAGAGATGTGCTATTTTTTATAGAAGTAATTGGAAAAAAATGCAAGGATTACAAAGAATTGCTCTTATAAAAAAAAATTACAAATAATTGCTCTTATAAAAAAACAAAAACAAAAAAAAAACAATATGATGCATGGATATAATTTTTTTTTACAAAGAATTGCTTGCTCTTATAAAAAAAAATATGATGCATAGAGAAAAATACATGAGCCAGTTTGACATAAAATAAACAGCTTAGATATGCGATACTTTTTTCGTCGGTTTCTGAAATCGTAAAATCAAGTTTCTTTTATTTAATTAGTTTAAGGGTAAAACGTTAAAATAATCTTAAAATCTCTTCCCTCTCCTCCTCTCCCCTTGCAAATCAAACACATTTTTAATTAAAAATATCTCCACTCCCCTCCCCTTCCATCCCCTCTTAATTCTCGAAGCAAACGGACCCTTCAGGTCTTCTTAAATAACACAAACATCCACTCTATTTTTAAACTAAACATTAATCTCCCTTTTTTTTATCAAATTGACAAGCACTTCTCTTATATATAACACGGTTTAAACTTTGTTAATTTCATTTATTTTGAGCAATTAACTTCTTCGTGAACTCATATAATTTTTGACCAATTTTTCTTTCCATTTTTCACTTAGGTGATTTTTCTCAACTCATTGTTACTCAGTCAAGGTGGTTTAATTTTTAAACTCTAATGTAATAAAACGGGTATATCGGAGATTATTTCCTTTTCATTGATCAACCGCAATGTCCATCCACCAAAATTCTTCTCAATTCTATATTCTCTTTTGATCTTTTATGTAATTGTCGATGTTTGATTCTATTTGGTGGCAAAAACAAATGTTATTATTGTTTTTCCATTGTGAAAAAACCCCAGTTATCTTAATTGTGAAAAGAGAAAACAGATACAAACAAACCAATAAAAAAAACCTCATTTAACTTAATTGTGAAAAGAGAAAACAGATAAAAGCAAACAAAAATGTATGAAATTAAATTGTATATTGACAAGGTTATTGAAATGGATAAAATGAGGGGAGATTGATGTGTTTGGAAATTATAACAGGTGCTTATGTTATTTAAGAAAGTCCTGATGAAATTCAAAGTAATTTACTCTTTTATCATTAATGTCGGCTTTATCATTAGTTTTTTTTTCTTCTTATTTTCTCAATTCATATAGCATTGAAATACGCTTTGATGCATTTCGAATTTGCCCGTGCGGAGCACGGGTTTGTTGCTAGTTCAAAATTATAAAAATTTATATTATATAATATTATATTTGTTACATTGTTGGTGTCATTGAAAAAGATATTTATAGTTTTTTTTTAATAAGTAAAAGATATGCATAGTTTGTTACAATATGCCTTGTCCAAAAGAAATGTATAGTTTGTTATTAACAAGTAGTTCTAAAGTAGCATTCACCAACTTTTGGCCAAAGCTCATTCCATTCAATTTTATGCATTCTAAAAAAAGTACAAGTACCTTTTTTAGTAAGTACTTAATTGATATTGTGTTGGCCTACCTTCTCCTTAAAAATGTAGAGAAGTAGAAGAAAAAAAAAACTGCAACAAACAGACCCTTAGATGAATACATTGTTATTCAGATTTGCAAAACAAAAAAATAAAGGTTTAAGTGCATTTTTGATCCCTTAACTTTTAAAAAGTTGCAATTTTGGTCCTTTAATAAAAAAAATTGTCCTCTATCTTTTTCGCCCTCTACCTTTAGAGAAATAAGCTCTTTTGCCCCTTTATCTTTACAAAAAGTTGCGATTATATCCCTCTATTTTGACTTTTGAGACACATGGTGTCTTCTCAGCAGCTTTGCAACGTTTTGTAAATTTAAAAGGTAAAATTGTTATTTTTTTGTTAAAGTACTAAAATCACAACTTTTAAAAGTTAAGGGGTCACAAATAGTTTTAAGCCAAAAATAAAAATATTAATTGAATTTTTTAAAACTGTTCTGCGATAAAAGTGGGCATAAGTGTAACGGCCAAGATACGATCATTTCACTTCAGCTTCACTATATATATAGTTCCACCATTACTAGGTTTTCGTGTTACTTAGGTTTTCTGTTTACTTATTTCCTACGTTTTCGTTGCTTTGAAAAGAGGCTCTCTCCATAAACAAGGTATCGTTCTTTTGTTCATAGCTTCTTTCTTTCATTCAATATCTCAATTCATCATCTACATCACAAAGGTAGGGTTTTTTTGTTAATAGTTTTTCTATTCTTTCACTCTCTCAATTCATACTCTAGGTAGGTTTTTTCATTGACATAATTGTGTAATCTTTAAGGTATTAATTTAGGGTTTAGGGTTATTAATTTAGGGTTTAGTGTTTTAGATAATCATACAAGTTTGACAGTGTACTACAGATTGCAAATCATCCCATGACGGTTATATAATGATCTATGAAGCATTGACACAGACACCGACTCGACAAACGCCTTGATCAGAAGTTTCGGTGCTAAGTAGATCTTTTAATGATATTCATATCATTAAAGAATAATAATTTCCTTTACACTCAATCTTTTATGATGAAAAAGCTAGGTTACTATTTCAGCTTTATAATAAGTATTTACGATTATTATGTTTAGTGCCATCACAATAAATGCCTTACTATTCTTTTTATCTTGTTTTCTTTTTTAGTGAGAATAATTTGCGATGGCGGAAAGTTCAGCTCTTGGTGTCGATAATTGGGAGTTTGCTTCTTGTTCTTCCTTGTCGAATGAGGCTAAGACTTTGGTTTTGTTTGGACGCACTGGAAATGGGAAGAGTGCAACCGGAAATAGTATTATTGGAAAAAAGGTCTTCAAGTCGAGGACTAGCTCTTCCGGTGTCACCACCTCATGCGAAATGAAAACAACTGAGCTGAATGATGGACAAATTGTGAATGTTATTGACACTCCAGGTAAAGATGTTATAACTTATAGCTTGCTTTGTTACACGTTTTGATCAGAAATCTTGCTTATCAATGTTAATCTTGAAAATTTTGGAGTGTGTATGAATTGTGATTACTAATTGTTTAATTATTTCTTTATTAAAATTTGCATACTTTGTATGCTTTTACAGGATTATTTGATTTTTCGGTTGGAATTGAGCTACTTGGCAAAGAAATTGTCAAGTGCATTGATTTGGCAAAGGATGGAATTCATGCCTTAATTGTGGTATTCTCTGTTAGAACACGCTTTACTGAGGAAGAAGAGAGTGCTCTGCGTAGCGTGCAGAAATTATTTGGAAGCAAAATTGTTGACTACATGATTATCGTCTTTACCGGGGGAGATGAATTGGAAGAAAACAATGAATCCTTGGACCAGTATTTAGGTCGCGATTGTCCAGAGCCTTTAAAGGTTCTTATTACTATCCTCTTTTTTTTTTGTTCATTGGTTTTTAACATTTGTTGTCTAGCTATTCCATGGATTTTTTCTCATAAACCTGTTTTTCTCCAACCTTCGGCGAAAGTACTAAAATTCATTGTATATATGTTCTAATTTACTTTTTAGTCTTGTATTTGTTATGAACTTCTTGTTGCATTGTGGAAAAAAAATAAGGATAATTGAGCAGCTAGTAATGTTTTACTTGCTGTATTTGCATGCTAGTAAAAAATTGAATGTTGCATTTCCTAGTTTTTGAAAATCCGTTGCTGAATCTCTAATTGAAAATTAATAAATTATTGACCTTCCTCATCAAAAAATAAATTATTGACCTTGAGTTGATGTTAATATTAATGCAGGCAATTCTTTCTCTGTGTGGGAATCGATGTGTGCTTTTCGATAACAAGACTAAGGATGAAAAGAAGCAATCTGGACAAGTTCAACAACTTCTCTCTTTTGTAAACATGGTAATATCACAGAATGGTGGACGGCCTTATACAGATGAGTTGTTTAAAGAACTAAAGGTATAGGATTTGCAAATTTCACGTTCTCGTTTCTAAAATCTTAAAAAAAGTATATTATTGATATCAATGAATTCATCGTGCAGAAAGGAGAAATGGAGATGCAAAAACAACAAAGAGAGGCTGATGCATTGAAAGGATGTACAAAAGAAGATATATTGGAGCTTAAAAAGCAAAGTGAACAAGCATATAATGACCAGCTGAATCGCATTACTGAGATGGTATGTTTCAATTCTATATTAGATACATTATGGTCTGAAAAAGTGTGTGAGAATCAGTCACCTTTCAAGTTGGTTTTGTGAATTTGAGTAACGCCCAAATTATATGCTAGTGATACATGTCTTAGTGCTAGTCGGTAGTTTTGGTAGTTAAATAGGGGAAATGGTAACGGGAATGTGTCGCTTAGGAAAATAAATAAAACTGAAGCATCCTTTGTTGGGGATATAAGGGAACATTTTCTTGTCTTAATCCATTGGTTTTCAGGGAAGGGGTCCTTTGTAATCCAAAGGTTGGCCGGAAAGTAAGTAAAGTCTGACCAATAATGGTTTCAACCAGGAATACATTATCGGGGACTATATTTTAAAGAGAAAACACAAATTTTATATGGCATAACCTAAGATTGATTTTTGTTTTGAACAACATAATTGTTATATGATTTTGTAGGTAGAGTCGAAGTTGAGGGCAGCAACTACAAGGTTGGAGCAACAATTGGAAAATGAGCAAGCTGCAAGACTAGAGGCAGAAAAGTATGCACATGCTGTTCAAATGAAATCAGATGAAGAAATTATGAAACTCAGAAGAAATCTTGAGCAAGCACATGAAGAACTTCGCCAGCAAGGTCAAAATTCATCATTTAAGAAACTCAGAAGACATTTTGAGCAGTCACAAGGAGAACTTCGCAGGCGAGTTCCAGAAGATAGTTGTGCCATTCTCTGATACTAGTAGCTACTTCAAACTTGCAATGAGTTCGTTTAGTTTTTCTTCTGGATGATTATTGTTATTTTGTGTTGACATCATAAGATTAGAGATCTTTTTTAATTTGGATTTTATGGCTAAGTATTTTTAATAAGTTTCTGTTATATATTTACTTTCATTATAAGTACATTGTGGAAATATCAACTTAGTCAATCTATTGCCGAAAATCTCAAATTCGTTCATCTTTCTTGTGGAAATATCAACTTAGTCGATGTATTGCTGAAAATCTCAAATTCTTTCGTCGTTCTTGTATTTCACTTCAGGTTAAATCATTTACAAAAATTATATTTCAAATATTAAAAATTTGATGAAATTTGGTGTGTGCAGACTATATACATCTTTGAGAACCTTAGAGCCATTCATGATTGTTCTAAATGCTATCAATATATGCAAAATAAGTCAAAGCGAGTGTTTAAATCTACTTCAAAATAATTTCTATAGCATATATCTAATATGCCTCTTATTCATTAATATCATAACTATTCTCGACTATCTAAGTCGAGTCTCCCTTGAAGTTCCCATTTCTAAGTGTTAGAATTCTACCCGAGTATTTTCATAAGAATAGAAGATTAAACTCTCACATGTTATGAAACGATGACCTATGCCTAGACTAACTTACATATGATATTTTCTATTATAAAACGACCCTTATGGAATCTTGCAAATAGGTCCCTGGACATGAACTATGTACATTTTAAAAAATATAATTTATGGTACTGAGTTGCTTGTTTGGCGAGACAACCACTGGGTTTTGGAATCTGCAGAAATGTGATTTTCGATCAAACTATCCATATCCAAGCACACCAACATAATCATAGTGATTCCAGGAAGATCACACCAACTAACCTCCCTTAAGGTTTCTTAAAATAGAAATCACACCCCTTTTCACTCTAACACCATTAGTAATCTGTTAGAAATTAAAACCAGTACTTTTCTATTGAAGGTGATAACCTTCCTCCACCAAAATATTGAATATTCTGCCATTCTTGCAAGCTTTCAAATCTTGATTGTTTTCTTTATTTCAAATCCATCGTTAAAATTGCTTTCAATTGATGAATAATCCCCATAAAAAAAGCTGCATAATGGTATTTCCATGTGAAGACACTCATAAAAAACCAATGCCATACCGTTAATTTGGTTTCTGTTTTCATCAAACTAATTGTGAACAAAACCCCCTCTTTTTTTTTATCACAATAACTTGCAACGTAATTGCTTAAAAAAATTGAGTGGATGGCGGATTGATAGCCAACATCTTACATTGGTAAAGGACCTTAAAATAAAACAATAAAACACACACACACACACACACACCTATAGAGAACAAAACACATGAGAAGTAAAGATACTCAATATTGTGTTGTGCGATTCTTCCATGATGGAAGAGAGGTGTGGGTGATTTCTTTGGAGGGAATTGAAAAGGCAAGCATAAAATTTGGACTTATGTTGTTCCATATGAAAAGAAAAAGAGAAGTAGAGTGAGGAAAGATGGGAAATCAATGTTTCTAATTTTTTTAACGGAGGTTACACTGTTCTTGACGGCATGGGAGGTCTCTGTAAAGTTAAAAAAACAGAGGGGATATATGCCTATAAAATGACTGAAAAAAATCCTTTTCAACATTGCACAAACTGTTACAATATTCATTTCAAACAGAACATCAAATATGCATAATAGACAAAAATAAAATCAGCTGTGAGTACAACAGAAAATAAAGAACTGTAGAAAAATAATTATTAAAAAAAATCAATTTCTTTTAGAACCGATTTCTCACATAAATATTACGGTGTTACTTCATATCTCGGCAGAGGAATTGTAATTTTCTTTGGATCAATCTTGTCCATAAAAAATTAGTTTTTGATGGACTAAGTTCAAGGCTTAATCCAAAAATGTTAATCTCTATGGTCCAATTATTCCCAAAAATACTGATATAGTTTTTTATCCATAATCAAAATCTTTATGATTGAGGGTTTATGTCTTTGTTAAATAGTTTAAATAAATTAAATCGGATTTAAATAACTTTTGAATACTGATAGAAAGAATGAGATTCATGTCAGACTCAACACTAACAGGAACTTGGACTGCTGTGTTTTTTACTCAGAATGAAATCAAAATCGGCATTAAAATATGAAGTGTTTGATATCAATCTACCAACCAAATATGTGTCTAACTCAAAACCACATCAAATTGATGCTTGGGGACAAAACTCAATAGATATAAACAAGTATTGAGCATATATAAATCTAATTAATGGGCAATTTAATTTGGCATAATATATTTTATTCCATAATCATTAAAAAGCACATTCCAGTGTTTTCATGAATACAACATTGGAGACTAAAATGACTACAAATTCATTCTATAATCATTTAAAAGCCCAACTATTTTCGCGACGAACATTCTCCTCTTCCTCGGGGGTGTAATCATTCATAATGTTGAAAATTTTGCGAATCTCCTCCGTTGTCTTGTCCTTGATGTTGTCTGATGCAGTCATACATGTAAGATCTAATAGACTCTTGATGTATAAATAGTTAGCAGCGGAGATGAGATCAAAGAGAGTATTTTGATCAACCTTGACAAATTCAGCGTCCCACTTCTCAAGCTCATCAGAACTTGCAACATCAACATGTTTCTTATAATACTCAATGACCAAGGCCAAGATCTTGCCGTTTACATTCAAAATAGGGATTCCAGCGTCGTTTGCACAGTCGTCGTCGATCAAATGCTTGATCGTCTGGGATTGCATTGCCACCGCCTCTTCGATTTCAAAGGTATCACCATTAGAACTCTTCAGGATGATCTTCTTCAAGGATGATGTTGACATGACTTCCAAACCCTAAATTTTTGTGTCTTTCTATGAGTTTGAAAAAATTAGGGGATGGTGAGTACTATTTATAAAGGCCGCACCTAGGCATATCTTTTTCTGCAATTTAATGTCATTTATGTGTTTTTCCATTATTAAAATTATGACTTTTAATGACATTTATGCGTATTTCCATTTTAGAATTTATGCTTTTTATTGTAATTTATGTGTTTTTACATTAAAAGATATTTATATTTTAATGTCATTTATCTACATTCCTTTTACAGAAATTTCTTCAGTTTAATGTCATTTATGTGTCTTTCCCTTACAATTTCCTACATTTTAATATCATTTAGGTTTTTTTTTTCCCTCACATGATTTCTGCATTTTAATGTCATTTATGCAACTTTCTTTTACATACTTTTGTCATTTTAATGTCATTTGAGCACCATATTAATGCATCCGCATTAACGGGTTTCATATAAATTTATTGTGATTTATGCGGCTTTCCATAATAGAATCAATGCATTTTAATGTCATTTATGCGTCTTCTTGTTACAAAAATATATGCATTTTAATGTCATTTATGCGTCTTCATGTTACAAAATATATGCATTTTAATATCATTTTTGTGTCTTCCCTTTACAGAATCTCCACATTGTAATGTCATTTAAATGTTTTCCGATTATACAAATTACGGTTTTAATGTCATTTATGCATCTTTCTATTTCAGAATTTATGCTTTTAATGTCATTTATGCTCTTTTACATTGAATAATTTTTGTATTTTAATGTCATTTATATGCATTCCTTTTGAAAAATCTTCTTTAGTCTAATATCATTTACGCGATTTTTTCATGCTTTTTAATGTCATTTATGAGTTTTCTCTTTACAAAATTTCTCCTTATTAATGTCATTTAAGTGCATTTCCATTACATAAATTATGACAACTAATGTTATTGACACGTGTAACACCCCGAAAATCCCAACTTAAAAATTCATTTATATAATCAGAGTATATCACAATATTCAGGATGTCACATTTCATAAAATCTTTAAAATCAAATCGAATAATAATTTATTCTTAAACAATATTCAAACATAGCAGCGGAATCATAAACGTCTCAAAATCCTTAAAATAAATAATTCTCGGCACAAAAGCCTCATAAAACATCTCAAATCAAGTTACGTCGCAAACATCATCATTAGTCAACATGATACATAAAGGAATAGAATTTAACAAAAAACCCATCCAGTTACATATCAGAGCATTTCCTACGACACCACAAGGACCTCTCACATCGTCGAACCTAAGCTTGGTCACCTGCACTTGCCCACAAGGCGGCAATTCCAACAGAAGGGGTGAGATTCACAACAATTATATTAACATATAATTCAAGTAATTATGCTTAACAATAACAACAATAATCGTCACATATAACTGAAAACATCTCAAACATCTACGTATAATAAATCATCCTAGAACATCTTCTCATAACAAACGTCTCATAACATCTCAGACACAGGACTCGACAAATGCAACTCTAACATCTTAACATCATGCATGTGGTACCAATATTTTAGCTTTAATAAGCTTCACCGTCGCTTTGAGCAAATGCTCCACCGTCGCTTTGAGCATAAGCTCCACCGTCTCAATTATGCAAATGGATGAACTCGACTCTTTATACTTAAAAAAGTTACACCCAACATCTTAACATCAAAATACGACTCTTTATCGACACATGCAATTATACAATACATGGCAGCAGCTCAGCACACTTAACATATATATTTACAGCACATAGTTATCGTCACAAATATCATTTATACTTCATTCATAAACTTCACTTAATAAGCATTTAATCATAGATTAACGCCAACAATGAAAATCATCTTACAACGTCATTACAGGTTCTAATTTAGGTCTTAAACATCTCTAATACTATCCAAGGGTCTACCCTCAAAGCCTCGCTCAAAACAGAGTTATAAAACTCAAGTTGTAGTGGTCTGAGACCACATTGCTTGCTATGGCGAGCGGTTCTGCTCGCCACGGCGGGCTGTCAAATTTTCATTCTACCAGTGCTCGCTACGGCGAGTGATGTTGCTCGCCTCGCGCGCACTAAAGGGGTCGCTCGCCACGGCGAGCTCAGCTGCTCGCCTCGCGAGTGTTTACCTATCTGCTCGCCACGGCGAGCTATCGCAGAGGGTTTACTGGTTCTCTCGAAATCTCGCCAAAATTCGTCCAATTCTTCATGTTATGCTTCTAATCTCTCAGAATTATGGCCCTATTGGTTAAGCTAGGTTCTGTAACAGGTTTCTACATCAATTCGCATCATTATAACATGAATTCATCACAAAATCCATTAAACCCTAACTTTAGAACTCTCTCAAAACTCTCTCTAATCCCTTGGTTAATCATAACAGATGAATTACAGTATAATATAATCGAAGTTAGGCTCACTGTAACGCCTGTTTTAATTATTTAAATTATTTTATATAGTATAGAGTATATTTATATGATTTTGTGTGAATTAAGTGATATTCGAGATATTATGAGATTTATGTGACTTATGTGATGTGTTGTGACTTATCTTATTGTTTAATAAAATAAGATTTGAAAATAAAATAAATGTTTAGTTGTGGGTTTGTTTTAGAATTAGATAAAGTTGTGAGGAAATAAGATAAAATAAAACAAACAATAAGAGGTTTAAAAGGGGGAAATAGGTTTAGAATTGTACAGAACGTACAATTCAGAGTTTTGGAAGAAAAGGGAGAAAACAGAAGAGAAGAACCAGAGAGGCTGCTGCTCGATTTTCTTAAGGTAAGGGTGAGCCTATCATTACAATTTCATTAGAACATGTAGTTCATGATTATAGTTAACAATTATAGGTTTAATTCATGAGAATTAAGAATTAAGAGTTAGGTCAAAAAGTGGTGAATTGATGATTAGATGATGAGAAACTGTACCGTTGACGTAGGAAACTGTTTACAGACCATAAAATAACCCTTAAACATTGTATTAGTCGAAATTTTGAAGAATTAGGATGAAATTTGGGGTTTTGGGTGAAAACCCTCGTAAACCCGTAACTGTTCTGTCGTCGCTCGCCACAGCGAGCAGCCAGCTCGCCATAGCGAGCAAACCCTAGAAGGTTCGCGAGGCGAACAACATACTCGCTGTAGCGAGTAACACCCAGGAGCTCGCCAGGCGAGCAACCCAACTCGCCATAGCGAGTAATACCCCCTGAAGCACGCGAGGCGAGCATTTCCACTCGCCGTAGCGAGTAACCCTGTGATGGTTCGCGAGGCGAGAGATCACACTCGCCATAGCGAGTAGTTCTGTATCAGACTACCTTTTAGAATAATGCGACTCTTGTCGCATGAATAGTTAGGAGATTAATCCAGGATTAGAATTAAGTGCTGAAATATTAAGGCGACCAGTTTAGCCGTTAACTGATGTGTGATGGTTAAGTGACTTATACATTTGTATATGCTTCCTTTGAACTATAAGTGATGATGTATGTGAATACTTATGATTTTACTATGTTGTGATGATGATTGCTGTCATGCTGCCATGTTGTTAATAATTAAAAACTGCATGTGTTGTTATAAGAATTATGATGTTGTAATCCAATTATTGGAATTTATTTTGAGATGTCCAAGATTTAAGAAGTTGAGTCCATGCATATTCATCCAGAGACGAGGGCTCATGCCCTAGGAGCTTTTGCTCAATAGCGACGAGAGCTTATGCTCTAGGAGTATTTTTATGCTCAATAGCGACGAGGGCTTATGCCCTAGGAGTATATTTATACTCAATATGGTACAACATGCATGATTAAGATGTCTAAGCTGCATAAGTTGAGTCGAAGTTGCATTGTCAAGTCAAACTATTAAGTTGAATTATGATGTTGTTTAAGATGTTACTCGACTTTTATTATGATATATGATGACGAAGTTATGCTGTTAATTGTAATTGTTGAATTATATGTTTAATGTTTTGTTATGAGAATCTCACCCCTTGTGCTGGAATTGCCGCCTTGTGGGCAAGTGCAGGTGATTAAGCTTTTGTTGCTGTTGCTGTCGTGAGTGGCTACCCTCACAGTGTCCTTAGGTGCTCTGATACGTAACGGGATGGGAACCTTTATGTTTAATTTCTATTCCTTACGTATTGATTATGATTTAAGTTTTCAGTTGATTTATGTGGAGACGTATTTATGAGGCCTGCGTGCCAAAACGATTTGTTAACTTTGAATTTTATCCGCTGCGATGTTAGAACAATTTTGACTAGAATAAATGTTTATTTATTCCCTTTTTGAGAATTTAAAAATGTAGCATTCCGTTTTATATGATACTCTGATTTATTTATGAAATTTGGAATTTGGGAAAACGGGGTGTTACACTCACCCTTACCTGGTATGTTTGCAGAATTGGGGTTCCCTCTTCTCTGGCCACTTTTCTCCCTTTTTGCAAAAGTCTGTAACGTACTGACTGTTTCTCTCTAAACGTAACTTCCTTTTATACCTCTTACTAATCTCACTTATCCCCACAACTCTATCTTATTTATGAAAACAACCCCATCTCTCTAAATTATTACTATTATATCCCATCTTAATTTTCATATAAATATATATATATATTAACATCACATATTTTATTTTATTAAACAATAAAATAATCACTACATCACAACATCATCTCATACGTCACAAACATCATTAAAATCATATAATATATAATAATATACTATATACTCTAATAAAATAATTAAATAAATAAAGTGGGCGTTACAACACGCCTTCCCAATATCATTTATGCACTTTCACATTAAAGAGTTTTAGAATTTTAATCCTGACGTCATCGTGAACTAGATTGATTCCATTAATGTTTGCTCATGCCTTTTCTTTAAAAACTTAAGATGTTATGCATATTAGATACTTGATATTTGAGGGGTTTCTGTGTTAGAAACGACTGCAAAAATATGCCTCGGAAGGCACCACGTGACCTCTTAAACAAGTCAAGAACTTCCAAAAGGATGTGGAACTCACTACAAACTCGCCAATGTTGAGTTGCCTCTGGAGGTTTTTGGCTATTAGCGAAATATTTCGCTAATAGCAAGTTTTTTCAGATCCTGCATTTCAAATTTCGTACTTTTGACCTAAAAACCTCAAAATCAAGTTCATGATGTCCACAATGCATCTAAAACACATAGAAAACATTATAGGTTCATTGCATGACAAGTACGAACAACAAATCAATACTATTCACGGTACAATGGAAACTAATTTCATAATCATCACCACACTTAACATAAAATTATCTCATAAGACCTTAACTTCATCCGCTTCCAACGACTTTACTTGTTCCTCTGCCGACTCACCTAATGTTCTAACATTAGAACCTTGTTCATTCTGAACGTCCAAATTTCTGGCTTCATACTTACGTCGTCGTTTCTGAGAGTTTACTGATTCCGACAACATATGTCGACTCCTCCATTCTGAATCTTCCTCAGATATTCCTAAATCCTTTACCTTCCTACATACTAAATGCCACTTAACAACTTATCCAACATTGTCGGGGTACTCCATCTTACCCCTAACAACACTCTGTGTCCCCGGAGGAAACCTACTTCGACTGTTTAGTTCACCGGCCACCTTCTGGCACGAGTGAATGCTTACCATTAGTTGCTCCGAGCTCTTACTTCCTAGTTTGTCTCCATCACATACTTCGTTCCTCCTAGGTTCTATTCAGCTCTCAGGCATTCATTCTAACTGTCGTATGCTAGATTGAGTTGATCACGCTCAGCTAGCAACAACATTTAGAACAGTTATCTGGAACCCAATGACCCCACTACATTAGTTGAAACCTAACGACCCATGGCACCATCTGAATCGACCTGCTCTGATACCAAATGCAACGCTCACACTAAATGTATCTAGAAAGTTTAGCATGTGCATTATCTTTAGTTCTAATACATTAAAATTTACAACATAAGTCTCCGAATGAATAAATATATACAACAAATCACGTTCGTACATCTAATGATACAACACTACACATCCGATACATGGTATATACCCATTTGAATCCATAATAATATCCTGCAACCGGTACGAACGAGCACTTGCTGAATATCCATCCGGCCACATTTTTGCTACATCCTGCTAAACCAACCAGTGATCTGAAACAAATAAGGATTGGGATGAGACATATTGCCTCAGTGAGTTCTACCTAATCCTAGGCTATAGGTGACTTCGGGGAAACCTATAGTCACCACGTGTCTACAATAAAACCATTCGGTTTATTATACGTGTGTGGAGCATACTTACCTAAATGATCGTGCATAACTAGGATCGTTACAAGGTTCTACGTATCATGGCTTACAAGTCTTGTCATATACTCTACATGTCATGGCGGTTAAGCGAACCTAAGACCGCTACGTCAAGATACGATAAATGCATCAAGACCTAATCATAAATCATTCATAACATGATCTTGAACTGGACGATCGAGGAGATACTAAGATCGTCGACAATGCATCTTCATAATATTATCATGTTACATAAGCTTATACATATCTCATAGCATATCATAATCGTGTCATATTGTGGTTCATAATTATCAATTATGTTAGAGAGTTAGCGTGTGACGTACAATAATATCTTGGTTCGTTTTACAGATTAATCCCGAGTGGATTAACCCCGGAATATAATCCCATGACATAACCGGTGAAATTCCTATCTGAGGCTAACACTGTTACTCTTCTTAATGTTGTGCAGGCCTACCTTGCGGAGTGTATCCCGCCCCTAACATGAACCTCTCGTATCCCCCTAACGTGGATAACGAAAAGACACGACATGTTCATATTACTTGGCTTATTAGTCTTGTACATACATAAGGATTTATCCTATTACTTGCTTGATTGGTTACCATGGGTCCGTAACCTACCTGATTGTCGGTAATTGTGTACATACTTGTTCTTGTTCATACATAACTTAACCTAACATGTTTAGGTTACATACTAACATGACTATTCTCGACTATCTAAGTTGAGGTTCTAGGATTTCCCATACTTATGGATTAGGTTTCAATCCGTACATGATTCTTATCGTTTACTCTCGTGTACCATTCGTTAACAAGCCATGCTAATGAATTGCCATGCATTTCCTTCATTTAAAACCTTGATTATAATTGTACATTAGGCAACTTAAGATCGAGGGGTTTGTACGTTGTAAAAATTATACAAAACGAGCCTTGTACGGCTTGAATGCACCCCCGAACGAGCTGACAACTCAATGAAGAGCTGTCAAACTCGTCTGGAACTCGCTAATGAAGAGTTGCTGCTGTAAGTTACTTGCTATAAGCGAGTAACTCGCTTATGGCGAGTTTCTTCAGCAGCTGAAGTGCATAAAACATGTTTTTCATGGAAAAGCCTCAAATCTAAGCCACATAATGCACCCAATTCAATCAGAACACGTAAAAACAACAAAGAATAGATTGCATGGCATCATTAACATAATTTTAACAATTATGGTACAAAGGGGGTACTAGGGTTCTATAACATGAAACATAAATCCTCACATAACCATAACACACACCCATAGGATGGTACTAACTAGAGAACTCACCTCTAGATTAGATGCTACCTCCAATTTCTCTATTTCCTATTTCTAACCTTAAACCATGCAAGGCTCAATTGTGAGAATCCAAGTTGTGTGCAAGCTTAATTCAAGACCATCCTAGCTGCAATCATCACTCACAATCCAATACTTGGCCATGATTCCAAGAGTAGAGCTTGAAGTGATCAAATGTAGAGGGAAAGGATGGGTGTTCGTCTTCTAGAGAGAGAGAGAGAGAGAGAGAGAGAGAGAGAGAGAGAGAGAGAGAGAGAGAGAGAGAGAGAGAGAGAGAGAGAGAGAGAGAGAGAGAGAGAGAGAGAGAGAGTTTTGTTTTTTCACCATTCTTAGAGAGAGAAAGTCTTGTGAAGAATGAAGATTTTTGGGTCTAAAGCATATATATACCCTTGTGTGCAATTTACCATAATGTCCTTTATCTTAGCGTGATTAACCTACTGATAATTAAATCCGTGCTTAACTGACATTGCATCATAAAACATTCCTCGTCGTAAATAAAATTTCTAAACACTTAACCTCTGACACGTCCAATTGATAACACTCCTATTGCTGACAAGTGGGATATTATAGGAAGAGTGGCAGGACGAGGAAGTCCTGTTAAAGATCAATCAGTCCATCAAGAAACTGGATAAGCTTTTGAGTGATTATAGAATGAACAATCAATTTAGTCTCTAGTGTCTTGGTCAATTTAGTTTTCTTCTTGTTATGTTTCATTTTATTCATGAAAGAACTACAATGTAGTTTTGGTGTGTGGTAGTTTGATTCAAGTTTATGTGTATGAAACTTTATAGTTAAGTTGAATAATGTTGTAATTATTTATTTGAAGTTTTCCTTATTGTGTTTGTAATTAATATTGAAACAATTTGTCCAATTTCTGCTGCGCTATATAGCTGCTATATGACAATTTGTCCAATTTATCTATGGTCATAAGAATTTGGAAGAATTTATGAAAACATCTTGTCACATGCCTATACGTTATTTTATGCTTATTTTCATAAGCTTTCCAAGTAACTTATAAAATAAACTTATAACTTTTACGGAAACAACTTTAACATATATGAGAACAATTTGACTTTTTATATATAAATAACTTATACATAAGCACTTATAAGATAAAAACTTGATCAATCTGTTTATCCAAACATGGCCTAAATGTATTTGTGCACAATGGAAAAAAAGTAATTTTAGTTTCTTATCGATATTGACGTTCGAATGTCGTGCCAAAAATTTTAGCTTTCATTTGCAGAAAACATGCGTAGCTTGAGACTGAAAGGAAGGGACTGGTGCAGAAGAACAAATTCCTCTTAAGTTCAACCTAGAGCGCGTTCGGCCAACAAAACATTTTATATGTATATGATTAGTTTTATGCTTGTGAATCTCTTGATCCAGAAAAGTAACAAAATCTCCATATCGTCCATTTGCGCGTTTACCTGGCCTTTTTTTATCATTTAACAACATTCTATAAAGAAGATTGATATGTTACTATCAAATGAATGCGTAGCATTGCTAGAAAGTGAGTTTCTTCATTCTCTTCTCGCATTACTTATTAAACTATGACAGAAAAATAAAGAAAAAGAGAGTTCCTTCATTCTCTTATCCTACTCTTTAATTATAGGTTTCTTTTAACTATTTTTCAAATTTCAAAATCTAGTTAGAAGCTATGATGTCCTCCAATAGGTTGCAATCCCATTGACGAACATAAAAAAGAAGTGGATTCATATTTTTAAGTCACATCATTTCTTTTAGAAGTGATCATGGAGGAAAATTTGAAAACTCATCCTTCAAGCATTTCTTTGATGATGAAAATAGAATATCGCATAATTTCTCTTGTCGTTGAACACCTCATTAAAATGGAGTTGTGGAAAGAAAAATTAGAACACCACAAGAAATGGCAATTACTATTTTAAACCAATCAAATAATGTCAAAAAATAATTTTGAGCAGAAACCATAAATACATCTTGCTATATCTTGAATAGAGTTTCAATAAGATTTTTTTAAAATAAAACCATGTATGAACTCTGGAAAGAATATTTCAAGGATATTTTACAAGATCAAAAGCTTACAGAATCTACAACATAAAAACAATAATTGTAGAATAAAGCATGCACATAATATTTGATGAGTTTGAGGAACTTGAAGATAAAAGAAAAATAGGCGATGAAGAAGAAATTTAACATGAATCACGCAAGGAAGATGATTCTCATCAAAGTTCCCCAAATAAAGATTCTCCCTAAACTCCTCCAAGATCATGGAAAATAGTAGATCATCATTCACAAGAGCAAAAAATTGGAGAAAGAACACATGGAGTCAGATCAAGATGATCATTCAAAAATAACGACATGACCGTGGTATCAAAAATTGAACCAAAATCCACAAGGAAGCAATTGATGACAATTCTTGGATAGAGGCCATGAAAGAGGAATTATCACAATTTTACAAAAATAAAGTATGGAAGTGTATGATCTGATTTGGAACTCAATTCCATAAACTGATTTATGAAATATGGCATTTGATTCATAATGTGGTTTTTAATAAAATATTTACTTTAATTTTAAATTAAAGAGTTGTGCTATATGGCTAGACTCAAAAGACGGACGAATTGCAAGAGTGCATGTTTCAGCAGTACATCACAACATTACAACATTTTATAACTTATCCTTGTCGTCACTGACTCACCGTCATCTACACAACTTATCTATGTCCCTCTGCCTGATCATCGTTTTCTTCAACGTCGTCGCTGCACAACTACCATTGGTTACACGCATTGCATATGAATACTCCAACGGTAAGAAGCGGTGAAACTAAAACAGAGGTTGTTTCATTTTTCTTGTCGTCTTGTCGAGAAATCAATTGGTCTCGATGTTACATGTTGGAATGATGGGAGGCCACACTTCCATCGGTGTCGAAGGCAAAAACAGTAGCTGCGCGGAGGGGGTACATGAACCCGGCATAATTGGTGACTGTCATTACTTGTTGTGCGTTGCGTGTAAGGGAGGAAGAGTTTAGTGGAACAGTGGTGGCACTGGTGTACATGCAAGAGGGATTTTTTAATACAAAGATGCAATTTTAGATCAAATAAAGTTTAATAGGGTGAACCGCTGGACGCGCATTAATCAGTCGTGGGATTTGCACATAAGTTTTTGTCGTGCACCTTAGCATTACTCTAAATTAAATACAATTATGAATTCTTTAGTGCAAGATTCTAAGTTGTATTTAAGAGAAAAAATACGCACTTTTGATGTTAAAAATCCATGTATTCCAAGTTAAGATTATCACTGCATACAATATATAAATTTTAGTAAGCAACAAAGGTTTTTGGATTTAAGTAGCAGATGAATTTTTTGTCTGATTTCACTAAAATCAATTGTAATTATTTTTAACAATAGAAAATCAAATCACAGAGCTAAAGCCATAACAATATGATAACATACATTTTCCATTCTAAAAAAAACATCTTATAGACATACTTAGTCACATAGAGTAAATATAAATCAAATTTAACTTCAAATTCTTGACTTATAAAATTATGGTACTAGTGGATTTCTGGCTGTCACGTTGATGCTTATATCTAAATTCATGTTGGTAATATTCTATTAGAGAATATAGTAAATGAGTCGTGGATGTCTAGTTCTTTGATAATCTTATTCAAACATATAGCTTATATATTTGCAATTTTGAAGAAAAAAAATAAAAAGGGTCGATTTTTCAGGTTCAGGCAGAAGCATGTGTTTCTGTGAGAGATCAATGGTATTCATCAAAGATATTGAAGAGTATTAATCATACACCTTATTTGCTACAAGCTAAATGAGGAGCTTATTCAAAGTGTATGATCAATGGTCTTAAAAAACATTTAGCTAGTAACTCCATCTCATTTAATTTCATATTATACTATAAACTAACGTACATAGTTCGCTACAAACTGATAGAAAAGAAAATAAAAGTTACATATTTAGATCGACAAAGCCAGAATGATATCCATATACTTTGGAAACACATGCATGAGAAGTCAATCTCATGAGCAATGTTCTACAAAGCTCTACTAAGCAATAACCAAAATAGCAAAACAATAGTACGATGACTAAACATAACATGAACCTATAATTGTTAAATTTAAGTTCAAATTAAATATCAAACTATTTTTGTCGATTGTGATTATTTTATTTATACATATTCAATGTTAAAATATTATGAAAAATAATTTTTTTGACGCAATTTTGATAGATAATTAGAACACAAATTTATATATAAAAAATAATATAACACGAATATTGACAAAATACTTGGACATTGTGTGTGAAATACGTCAAAACCACATTTATTGTTTGTGCTAGATCAATATCATAGTTTTCTATTTTTTATTTAAAAACCGGTCAATTAGGTTCCTGACAATATTTAAAAACGAAAAATATAGTTCATGTGCAAAAAAATTTCATACATGTTTATAGAAGTTCAAAAAAAAAAGGAAGACAAGATCCAAAATGAACCATAAAGTATCCATAATATAAAATAAAAAGTAAATTAATATTTTTTTTTGAAAAGTAAATTAATAATTTTGTATGTGCTTTTTAAAAAAAAATAGTTTATTTTTATATTTAGAAAATAATAGTGTATATTTATGGCTTACACTAAAAATAAAGGAAAATTGCTTTTTTGACATTAAAAGTTTCCTAAACACACATGGAAATTACACAATTACCCCCAAGGTAGTAAGTTAACTACCATCAGAAACAAAACCGGCGATAGTTAACTACGTTTGACCTCTACAAGGCTTGAAAAACAATTGGCAGAAGAGAGAGAAACTACAAGGCTGCAAGACTAAGAGTAGAATATAAGGAAAAAATTTTAGCATGTGCGTTAACTCAGTACAAGATACATTAATATTACAACATAATTTCGATCGAATGAATATATATACATCAATACAAGTTCGTACATCTGATAAAAACAATACTAACTGTCAAATACGTATATTTGATACATATTTGAGTACATAAGAAAGGTCTGCAACTGGTACAAACAAGCCCTTTACGATAATCCATTCAGCTACATATCTGCTACCTCTTGCTACGAGCAATCTGCTGATCTGTAAAATAATAAAAGGATTGGGATGAGATGGGAAGTCTCAGTGAGTTCCATCTATTCTAGACTGTAGGCAATCTTGGGGGAAAATTATATGATCACCATCTGACTAAACTCAACCCATTTCATGTTTATACGGTCGTCTGCATAACTAAACGATCAGGGGAAACTATGATCATTATCTAATCTCTATCATAGGTCTAATCATGTACATAATTATATTCATATTCTAGTTTCATATTAATGTTAGAAAGTTAGTGTTGAACAACATTATTATCTGGGTTGATTTTACGGAATGGATCCCGAGTGGAGTAACTTTGGTCACCATCCTACTACTATCTGGTGAAACTCCTATCTAAGGCAAATCACCAGAACTCCTTTGACTACTTGTGGTTTACCATCTATGATAAACCCATCCAGAGGAACCTGGAGCATGTTGAGGGACTCATATTATTATTATATTATCTATATACATATGTATGAATCCTAATGAAGGTTCCTTGACAGACTGATCTTTCCAGACATAGTTTGGAGCTTGCCTAAGTCACAACTCATCTACATACATTATATATATATATATATATATAGGATATATCTAATTATGCCTATTATTCATTAATATCATAACTATTTTCGACTATCTAAGTCGAGTCTCTACTGAAGTTCCCATTTCCAAGGGTTAGAATTCAACCCGAGTATTTTCATACAAATAAAAGATTAAACTCTCACATGTTATAAAATGATGACCTATGCCCAGACTATGTTATTTTCTATTATAAAATGACCCTTCTGGAATCTTGCAAATAGGTCCCTTGATATAAACAATGTACATTTAAAAAAAAATATGATTTATGGTACTGAGTTGCTCGCTTGGCGAGACAACCACTGGGTTTTGGAACCTGTAGCAATGGGATTTTCGATCAAATTGTCCATACCCAAGCACACCAACATATTCATAGCGATTCCAGGACGACACACCAACTTACCTCCCTTAAAGTCTCTTAAAATAGATAACACGCCTCTTTTCACTCTAAAACCGTTAGTAATATGTTAGAAATCAAAACCAGAACTTTTCTATTGAAGGTGATAACCTTCCTCCACCAAAACATTGAATATTCCGCCATTCCTGTAAGCTTTCAAATCTTGATTGTTTTCTTTATTTCAAATCCATCGTTAAAACTGCTTTCAATTGATGAATAATCCCCATAAAAAAGCTGCATAATGGTATTTCCATGTGAAGACACTCATAAAAAACCAATGCCATACCGTTAATTTGGTTTCTGTTTTCATCAAACTAATTGTGAATAAAACCCCCTCATTTTTTATCACAATAACTTGCAAAGTAATTGCTTAAATTTTTCTGAGTGGATGGCGGATTGGCAGCCAACATCTTACATTGGTAAAGGACCGTAAAATAACACAATAAAACACACACACACACATCTATAGAGAACAAAAAACATGAGAAGTAAAGAAACTCAATATTGTGTTGTGCGATTCTTCCAAGAAAATGACAAGAGAGGCGTGGGTGTTTTCTTTGGAGGGAATTGAAAAGGCAAGCATAAAATTTGGACTTATTGTCCAGAAGAAAAGAAAAAGAGAATTAGAGTGTGGAAAGATGGGCAATGAATGTTTCTAATTTTTTTAACGGAGGCTACACTGTTGTTGACAGCATGGGAGATCTCCTTAAAGTTAAAAAACATAGGGGATGTATGCCTATAAAATGACTGAAAAAATCCTTTTCAACATTACAAAAATGTTAAAATATTCATTTCAAACAGAACATCAAATATGCATAACAGATAAAAATAAAATCAGCTGTGAGTACAACAGACAAATAAAGAACTATAGAAAAAGAATAATTCAAAAAAAAAATCAATTTCCTTTAGAACCGATTTCTCACATAAATATTACGGTGTTACTTCATATCTTAGCAAAGGAATAGTAATTTTCTTTGGATCAATCAAGTCCATAAAAAATTAGTTCTTGATGGACTATGTTCTAGGCTTAATCCAAATATTTTAATCTCTATGGTTCAATTATTTCCAATAATACTAATACAGTTTTTTATACATAATCAATATATTTATGATTGAGGGTTTATTTCATTGTTAAATAATTTAAATAAATTAAATCGGAGAATGAGATTCATGTAAGACTCAACACTAACAGGGACTTGGATTAACTGTTGTGTTTTTTTACTCAAAATGAAATCAAAATCGGCATTAAAATATAAATTGTTTGATATCAATCTACCCGCCAAATATGTGTAAAACTCAAAAACATATCAAATTGATGACTAGGGGCAAAACTCAATAGATATAAACAAGTATTGAGCATATATAAATCTAATTAATGGGCAATTTAATTTGACACAATAGATTTTATTCCATAATCATTAAAAAATACATTCCAGTTTTTTCATGAAGATTTTTCATAACCATTAAAAAACAACATTGGAGATTTTATTCTATAATCATTCAAAAGCCCAATTATTTCCACGACGAACTTTCTCCTCTTCCTTAGGGGTGTAATCATTCATAATGTTGAAAATCTTGCGAATCTCCTCCGTAGCCTTGTCCTTGATGTTGTCTGCTGTAGTCATACATGTAAGATCTAATAGACTCTTGATGTCTAAATAGTTAGCAGCCAAGATGAGATCGAAGAGAGTATTTTGATCAACCTTGACAAATTCAACTTCCCACTTCTCAAGCTCATCAGAACTTGCAGCATCAACATGGTTCTTGCAATACTCAATGACCAAGGCCAAGATCTTGCCGGTTACATTAGGGATTCCAGCGTCGTTTGCACAGTCGTCGTCGATCAAATGCTTGATCGTCTGGGATTGCATTGCCACCGCCTCTTCGATTTCAAAGGTCTCACCATCAGAACTCTTCAGGATGATCTTCTTCAAGGATGATGTTGACATGACTTCCAAACCCTAATTTTTTGTGTTTTTCTCTGAGTTTGAAAAAATTAGGGCAGGGTGAGTACTATTTATAATGGCCGCACCTAGGCGTATCTTTTTCTGTATTTTAATGTCATTTATGTGCTTTTCCATTATAAAAATTATGACTTTTAATGACATTTATGCGTGTTTCCATTTTAGAATTTATGCTTTTTATTGTAATTTATGCGTTTTTACACCAAAAGATATTTATATTTTAATGTCATTTATGTGTAGGCTCGGAGAACTTCAACAGAACATGATGGGTTGGAGAACCCCGTATTGGGTTGTTGCTCGCTCTTGCTGCTGGTCTAGGACAATGCCAGAAGGTTTGGTCCTTCAGACTCTCTGTCAATCAAAAGACATTTGCCAGAGCGATGGAAGATTGTCTGGCTTTCACAGTCCATCTCCTAGGGATGATTATGAGTACTCCCAAACAAAAGTTTGCATCCGCTGTCGATTTGATATTGAGCTTCACTATTTTCGAAGGATGTTCAACTTTGGCCCCTTTTACTATGGACTTACAAATTAATTTAGGGCTATTATATCTTTTGTAGTACTTGTCGAATGTTATGTATTGGATCTTTGCACTTATCTTTACTATTCGACACTTTTGTACTTTGCTTATTAGATGGCTTCTAATTTCATAATGCCATATTATGTATTTTTGAATTAATCTTGCGTTATTTTAATTTCTAGCAGTAATGGTTTATATTTTTTCAAATAATTTTCATTTATGCGCATAATTCCATTGTCGTCTGCTAACTCTTCGACTTCGTACGCATTATTCGAAAACACCCTCACAATTTTCCATGGTCCTTCCCAACTAGGTGACCATTTTCCCATAATTTGGTCTCTTTTATTTATAGGCAAGATAACTTTCCAAACCAAATCGCTTACAACAAAAATATTGGATTTAACTTTCTTATTATATGACTTTTCTATTCTCTCCTTTTGCCTTGTAAGGATGTCTAAAGCTCTTAGCCTTTAGATTTACAAAGGTATTGAGGTCACGTTTGCATCATTGCTTGTAGGAATCTTGGGAAAATTGAATGGTTGGTGGTTGCTTGTGGGAGGCCGAGCCTAGAAGAGAAGGAGGAAGAGAAATCATATTCTAGAGTGAGAAAAGAGTAAGGAAATACGAAGGAAAGAAGCTTTGGGCCTTTAAATAGTCTAAAGTACAAAATTACTAAATTGCCCTTTTAACTCGTAACTCGTATAACTCTCATTCGTTATCAAAAAAACTGACACTGATAACTGGACATGTGTGTTTAACTACACTGCATGTTAAATACTCCTTCTTACAATTAATCCTTCATAAATAATTCCTCTCTGACATGTTCACTGATACTGCAATCCATTGAGAATTAACGGGATGTTACATTTATTTTCAATTCAATATATTTCTTTCTATATAGGCCAGCATGTTAGGCTTGATAGACTTATTTTTCTACCCAAGCCTGACCTATTTATGTATAGGCCTTTTAAAAAGCCTAAGCCTGCATCTTTGACTAAAAAGGCTAGGTCGGGTTGAGCCTTAAATAGGCCATGGCATAGGCCCATATTAGGCGGTCTGGCCTATTCCCAGGCGAGAAATACATCACACACCCTAGAGGCTAGATGTTGAACTACATGCTAAAACATCTTGTCTCACATATTGTCCGAGCCTATTGTTTTAACTAAATGTAGCCAATCAAAAAACAAAAACACAACAATCGAAAAAGATAAGTATACTTTGTTAGAATATAGAAATTCAAAATAACTATTATCAATACCTATATCTATAATTTTGATTTAAATCAAAATAATTCCAATCAAAATTACAAAGATATGTTGTTCGCAATTTATCGCATTAGCACAAAAGAAAGAGTGGATAGACGGGCACACAGTGCTCGTCTGAATAATAGTATCAATGACAAATGTTTTAATATTGTAAAAAAAAGTCATTAGGAAAAAAATCTTTTCATTTGGAGGAAAAAAATCTCTTTAATTCAAAATCAAATATTGTAAAAAACACCTCTTTCAAAAAACAAAAAAATGTTTTGATTTTTTTATTCAAAAAAAAAAATGTTTTGTTTTTGGAATCCTCTAGAAAAAAGTTGTTGGGCAAGTAGGACGGTAGGAGACCCTAGTCGCTTGCCTTATAAATAACACTCACATTTATTCTTTTTTTTCAATAAAAACTCCACCAGCTCCCTCACTTTGACAAAAAATTTAGGGTTTGGAAAAGCGAAGAACAAAATCATGTCATCATCCAAAGAACATCACCCTGAATCATCAGTTGGATCAAAGACTATTGATATCTAAATAGTTTGCAGCCAACAAGAGGTTGATCAAAATACCCTCTTCGATCTTATGTTGGCTGTAACTATTTGGACATCAATAGTCTTTGGATCTTACTTGAAAGTCTGTGGCAGACATGATGTTGGAGGCTAAGACGCCGGAGGGAATCCAGAGGAAGAGGAGAAGATCCGTTGTGAAAATCAATGGGCTTTTGAATGAGTATTATTATTAAATCTGTATTCAATTTAGTCTCCAAAGTCTTTTATTATTTATATAGTTCAAAGATCTGTCATGTGGATTTAATGTTTTGAGATTATTGTTTCCTTGATTATTATATTTTAACATTTTACAATATCAATTAAGAATCTGTCATGTGGGTTTCATGGTCTGCGTTTAATTTTGTGTATATAGCTTCATTGTTATGTTACGCTTTGAAATATGATTTTTTTTTTTTTTTAAAGTCTTTGAAAAATTATTTTGACATATTGGGATTAAATGGTTCATATAATAATTTATATAGACAAAGATATGATCCTTCAATTGTAAAGAGATTGATTAACAGTATTGTTGTTTCTTTGATATGTATATTTGATGTTCGATCATAGGAAGGGATATGAAGTTTTCCTTATAATGTTTGGAATTATTATTTAAACAATTTGTGTATCTTTCAGCTCTTTCACAATTTGTGTAATGTTGAAACAATTTCCTTATTCTGTTTTCATTTGATGGTGGTTTTCAGAGTGGTAGTTGGTGGTGGTCAGGTTGGTGATCGAAGGTGGATGGAATTGTCCGAGCAGTGGTTGGTGGTGACCAGTGATGGCATATATGCTGAATTTCAATCTGAAGCAATTTTGTTTAAGAGAAGCATTTGAGTTGGTTCTAGCAAGTGGTCGACGGCATTGTCACAGAGTTGGTTCTAGCAAGTTGTTATCTTTATTCTTGCAAAAAATTCAGAACCATTTATAAATAACAACACTTCTGTTGGAAAGCTGGCAGAATGCTGCTCAGTTTTCTAACTTTGCTCCCATAATAGGTTAAAGTTTTCGCTGCCGCGTAAAACAACATATTGCAATCTTCCATAATATTTCATTGTAACACTCATTGACATTCGGTTTTATATTCACAACATAAAGAAACAAAATCTCCAATGGATAGATCTCATCACATGTATGTACTTTTGTATGTCTATAACATACTTTCAGACCACTTAGACAACAAGAGTTCCTGTGATGTATAAGAGCATAGAGTCAAGAAGTTAAGAACAAATTCCTATGATGTGGAAGAACATACAAATTTATAAATAACATAAACTGAATGTGCAACTCAAACAAATAAATTGTTCATCAGAAACTTCAATCAGAAAACAATATGACAAGCTAAATCACGATATGTAAGAAATTGCAATCTGAAAACACAATGAAGTAAGAAACTCAAGTATTTATCGTATAAGTGCGTATGTATAAGACATTGATATAATAAAAAAAATAAAAAAAAAAGTCAAATTGTTTTCATATAAGATAAAAGTTGTTTTCATAAAAGTTATAAGTTATCTTGGAGAGCTTATGGAAATAAGTTTAAAACAACGTATGGGCATGTAACAAGCTGTTTTCATAATCCCTTTTAAACAGTTTCACAAATGCTTATTACAATGGATAAACTCAAATAAACCAATCTAAACCAAATTAATGAAAAGTGAATGCAATGATCAATCATCTGTGTAATCTTTCTCAATCTACCTTATATTCGATCATTAAAAAGTAATTATTTGGAATAGGAATTTAAAAGCGAAGATAATCGTTCTAACATAATCGTTCTAACATAATCAAATCAAATAGCTAACTAAGTTAAACTTACAAGCGATATCAGCAGACCATTTGAATGTTCTTGAATTTCTAATTGTTTATGTATACCGCTTTCAACCTCCCATCATTTACTGCATATTAATCTCAGATTTTATAGTTTATTTAACCAAATTATAAAAAATCAAGTAATCAACGGTTTACAAATTATGAGAAAAATATCAAAGATATGGTAGGAAATACCAAGGTTGACATGCACTCTAATCAGTTTTTGGTAGAATAAAAAGCAAAGAATTGAGCAGGGGATGTTATACGGTTTTGTGTATTCCATGTATAATTCTAAGTAATGTAGTAAATTTTGGATCCAATGTTGCTATCCATATAATCTATGTTATACATACTGCCAGTGCCATGAATAAGTTATGAATAAAGCTATAGTGTAACTTGCAAAACATACTGTCAGTGTCATCATTAATCATTAATATCTAATATTAGCAGTAGTCATAAAATCAATATTAATAGCAATTCATATGCTAGTGTCATAAAGATGTTTTGGAATAAAATCCAGAAATTATGGAATAAGATTGAATTCATCACAAGATGCTAGAAAATATGAAATGTAGATATTATAATTATTCACTACAACATGTACTATACGAATAGGAACAATCAACAAGACATTAAATGGAGAAGAGAGGGTTGCGGTCGTTAGAGTGGTGACCGGTGGTGGTATATATGTTGAATTTCAATCTGAAGCAAATATTTCTTAGGAGAAACATTTCAAAACTATTATGTTGAATTTGATTTTGGTTTTTGAAAATTTCAACACAAAATCTGATTTTCATTTTTACAAATTTAAGGCGTAAAACAGAAAACCACCCTAAACGAGGCCTAAACAAACAAGTTGCTGAGTCCACTGATCATTAAACCCAAAATGTCATCTGTTGTTCTTCGATTTCAACCACTACCAATACACGATTTTATTTCTTTCAATTAACTAAAAAACAATTTCTCGAATTGGTTTAAAATTATGTTATTATGTGCTTTCCATATAGACAGTACACATGCAAACCAAATGATGTCAAGCATATTATGAATTACTTTACCATCATCAAACAAATCGTAAAAACAAAATCCGTGTTGTAAAACTCTATCGGAAAGAGAACAACTCTCATCCAACCACCTCAAAGCATATAGCTACGATTCTTAAATCTCCAACACACAAAATAGAAGTCAGAACTGGAGCTGAGATGGTAAAAGATTGTTATGACATTGATGTGCAGGTGAACTAGTCTCTTTAAAACCCAATAAATTATGTTTTGCAAGAATAAAAAAACTTAAAATGGACCTTATTTTTCTCATGTTTCGTCAATGGAATTTTACTTAACAGATAAATGGTTGATAATCTGTTAGTTTTTTTTTAGGTTGAAACCAATCGAAAGACTTCATAGCTACAAACTAGAATTTGAAACACAATAAGAGAATGAATTTAATTAACCTGGATAAGACTAATTAGGGGGAGCTTACAAACCTCACCTTAAAGACTATCAGACTCAGGGGGAGTCAAAGCTTACAAACCTCAGACCCTTAAGTCAACTTGTTAATTAGATTAACAACAATTGACATTTTAAATACTTATGTTTGTCATCATCAAAAAGGGGGAGATTGTTGGAACAAAGGGTGTTTAACAATACCACTTATAGTTTTGATGATAACAAGGTATTAAAAATTGTCAATTGGATATGCTAATATTTGTTTAAGTGTGCATGATCTTAGTCAAAGATTTTAATCTTAGAAAGTATTCTGTAAGAACAAATGAGTGTTTTCTTTGGAGGGAATTGAAAAGGCAAACATAAAATTTGGACTTATTGTGTTCCATAAGAAAAGAAAACGAGAATTAGAGTGTGGAAAGATGGGAAATCAATGTTTCTAATTTTTTTAACGGAGACTACACTGTTGTTGACGGTATGGGAGGTCTCCGTAAAGTTAAAAAACAGAGGGGATGTATGCCTATAAAATGACTGAAAAAATCCTTTTCAACATTACACAAAATGTTAAAATATTCATTTCAAACAGAACATCAAATATGCATGACAGATAAAAATAAAATCAGCTGTGAATACAACAGACAAATAAAGAACTGTAGAAAAAGAATAATTCAAAAAAAAAAAATCAATTTCCTTTAGAACCGATTTCTCACATAAATATTACGACGTTACTGCATATCTGAGGAATAGTAATTTTCTTTGGATCAATCAAGTCCATAAAAAATTAGTTCTTGATGGACTAAGTTCTAGGCTTAATCCAAAAAATTTAATCTCTATGGTTCAATTATTCCCAATAATACTAATACAGTTTTTTATACATAATCAATATCTTTATGATTGAGGGTTTATTTCATTGTTAAATAATTTAAATAAATAAAATCGGATTTAAATAAATTTTGAATACTAATAAAAAGAATGAGATTCATGTCAGACTCAACACTAACAGGGACTTAGATTAAGTGTTGTGTTTTTTTACTCAAAATGAAATCAAAATCGGCATTAAAATATAAATTGTTTGATATCAATCTACCAACCAAATCTTACTTACTAAAGCTTAACCCCCCAGGCTATTGTTGCCCTAATTTTTCCCCCTATTTTTTCCCTCCACTTTGCAAGCATTCAATTCTTCTAAGTGCTTATCCTAATCAGAATTCCACTATGTCTTTCAATTTTCCCTCCCACAAGTTTGTATGTTTCCAAAGCCAATACCATAATTGTTTCAAAACCCATGATGATAACTTTTCTGTTTTCCAAAAACAGGCGCGCCGCTCTAAACTAATTAACATTGACTGATAATTTCAACACACGTTATTCACGTTTAACTTTTTTGTTTCACACCTAATAGAGAACCGCTTCTCTTCTTTCTTATTTTCTCTCCATCGCTGCTCCTCTCTCTCTCTCTCTCAGTCGCCGCTCTTCTCCTTTCTCAGCCGATACTTTGCTCTTCTTCCTCCTCATAGCCTCCACTTCCGGCCACCTTATCGTAAACCACCACAAGGTATTATCATCACAATCCCTCACTAAATCCATTCAACCTTTCGATTCTGATTTCAATTTTGTGAACGGAGCCAAACTCCATTATCACCATCTTGGATGGGTTTATATATGTAGCATTATTCTGTTTGGATCATTCTGAATCCAAGTTCCACTGCCTTCGTTTTGTTTCAATGGAGCGTCAAAGGAAACTTTTTACGGTGACTGGTGTTCTGCTGTTTACACATGGAGGGAACCTACAACCTATCACGGTATGTGTTGTTTACAGTAAGATTTCAGAGGCTTTTCATTTTTCATTTTTGGGTTTTTAGTAAGATTTGGTTAAAAAAAATTTAAGGTTCTCTTATGGTTGTGATTGAATGCATGTCAGCAGGAAAAACTTCCATGAAAGTTTTGCAAAACTTATTGAAGGACCGATTCAGCTTTATTACAAAAGTCAAAACCAAGTTTCACAAATTATCTTTAGTGAAAAGAAGAAAACAATTGTCTCATATCAAATACACTTAGTTTATGATATCATGCCATAAAATTACAAATTGTAATTCTGCAAAATCAGTTGGTTCATCTAAAACTATTAATATTTTTCTACCGCACCAAGTATCTATTATCTAATTTTTTGTTCAAACTCCCCAAGCTATTGTTCAAATTGCTTACTAAAGCTTATCCCCTAAGCTATTGTTTACCCTAATTTTTCCCACTATTTTTTCCCTCCTCTTTGTAAGCATTAACTCACTCTATATTTTAATCCTAATCAGCATTTCACTATCTATTCCTATTTTCCCTCCCACAATCAACTCCTCTGCCGATGCATGTTTCTAAAACAAGAGGAATTCATTTCTCCATCATTAGCTATATGTTTCCAACGTGACTTTTATGTTCTCAATGCATATTCAAAATTTCTCACTTTCCCTTGACAATTTTACCCCTTAACATTCTCCTTCTATTTCATTTGAAATTTGAATTCTGATTGTCATTCGAAGTTTCACGACATTGGAAGTATAGAGAAATCAATTTTGCAAGTCTCAAGGGCACTTTTATTTTTGTTTCATTTCCAAGAAAGGCAAATGGCAACATGCAGTGCTCAATTCATCTTTAATCTCCACCCTTGCCTTCTCTCTCATTTTTATATCTCTCAAATCTTTACCACTTCACCAAATGACCTTCCTCCAAACATTTGCTTCTTCTAACACCGATTAACTCGACGGAGAAAGCGATACCATATGTGGTGCCAGCTATTTGTCGGTTAACAAAAGCTTCAAAGAGATGGGGAAAAAAGATGGTTTACAGTGTGAAATCTGTCAGCTATTCAACAACGTGTATAGCTCAAGTTTGTTTCATCTTCTTTCTTTCCAGGTTGACGATGATGATTGTGTGGTGAGTTGTGTATATATGGTGATAAAGGAAAGGTATTTCCTTTAATTTCCTTCTATTAGTATTTAATAAAAAATGTTTTATATTATGTTAATTGTTTGAATAAGCAATTGGAAGAGCATAAATTGATGTTGAATTTTACTTTTCCTCACTCAAGTATGAATCATTTAGGCATTGTCTTTTGTTGGTAGGTAAGTTGCAACGATCCTTTAGGCTATCTAATAGGAGTGATAGATATTTTTATACTTCTGATTGTTTTACTGCTTTTAATTTTCTGTATCGCCAAGGTAACAAGGTTCTACCTCATTTTTTATTTTGTTTTGCCTTTCGATGCTTTTATCCTATGGCCTTGATGTAGCACAACCAAAATCTGGGTATATAATAAGAAACTAATGTGCTGTCTTGGCTAAAAAAAGGTGTATTTTAGATAAGATTTCTGATTAGGGATTGCAGATGCAGTCATTGGTTTCAAGACAACTTTGACATTATTGCAGATGAAGTATTTTGATCTAATTGAGGTTATTATTTTGCAGAAACTCAACGACGGTTTTGACATAGACTATGAAGTGCTTTGATCTAATTGATGTTATAATTATTTTGCAGAAACCAAACTACAATTATGACATAGGCTTTAGGGTGCTTAGATCTAATTGAGGTTATTATTTTTCAGTTGTATAATTTTCCCTATGTTACTTCTTTGTCTTTTATGCAAAACTTAGATGCATATATTATCCCTTCTAATTTTGTTCCCCTAGGGACATCAATGCAATTATATAATCTGGTTAGTCCATGTAAAATGTTGTTCACAAAATTTTTCTGCTGCTACATCATATGAATAGGGATTTAAAAGTGTGACATACAAGCTTCAATTTGAACAATTAAATGGAATGCAAGAGGAACTTTTGTTTAGTTTGAGCAGAATGGAGTTTGAGGTTAGTAGCTAAGTAGTCAAACATGTTGCATGATTTCTTTTTAAAATAATTCCAATCTCAGGTTAGAGCTTTATTAATAGAAACAAAAAAAAATGCAATGTTTGATTCAATGTTAGATAGGTTTCGAAAACAGAAGATTATCTTTTCAAGAATGTTTTGTATGTGAAGTAATTTTCAAATATGCAATTTGACAAGAAAGGATCCATTGCAACCAAGAATGACGATGGTAAAACTGGAATGACGATGGTAAAACTCGATGATAGTAACGCATATTGCATTTATGTACTACACTTCTTCATATTGCATTGCAATCAAGGATTAAGTAATAAGGTTGCTAATTTCTATCAGTTTTTTACTCACGAAATTGCAAAGATGTTTGGAATTTATGTATGTTGGGCAAGCTTATTGGAGCATTGCTTTGAATTCTTTACTACTTTCCTCTTTTTGTTAATTTGTTTCCCTTTATTTTTGCTTTCTTATTTTAGTTTAACGATATCTTTAATTTAAGTTGAATGATTCTGACCACAAGTGGATTAGTGTGTGCGCGAATTTAGTAAATCAAATTTGCA
This sequence comes from Medicago arabica, assembly GCA_946800305.1. Taxonomy (NCBI): domain Eukaryota; kingdom Viridiplantae; phylum Streptophyta; class Magnoliopsida; order Fabales; family Fabaceae; genus Medicago; species Medicago arabica. The sequence goes on from OX326964.1 coordinate 14,254,161, forward strand.
TTGCTTAAAAATTGGATTAGTGCGTGTGCGCAAATTTAGTGTTCTCAATTTGTTAGTGAATTCACACTAATCCACGGTGTGCTAATCCGAGAACTATGTTTATGTTTATGATACGACTTATATGTGGATTTATGTTTATAACACGACTTATGAGAACTATATTTTATTTTAGAATAATATGTTTTTCTTATCAAGTATTATGGATAGACGAATTGATGTCTCTTTGGTCGGTAAGACCTGTGCGGAGCACGGGTCAATGATCTAGTATGTGTAAAACTCACAAACACATCAAATTGATGACTAGGGGCAAAACTCAATAGACATAAACAAGTATTGAGCATATATAAATCTAATTAATGGGCAATTTAATTTGACACAATAGATTTTATTCCATAATCATTAAAAAACACATTCCAGTTTTTTCATGAATACAACATTGGAGACTAAAATGACTTTCATTCTGTAATCATTCAAAAGCCCAACTATTTCCGCGACGAACTTTCTCCTCTTCCTCGGGGGTATAATCATTCATAATGTTGAAAATCTTGCGAATCTCCTCCGTAGTCTTTTCCTTGATGTTGTCTGTTGTAGTCATACATGTAAGATCTAATAGACTCTTGATGTCTAAATAGTTAGCAGCCGAGATGAGATCGAAAAGAGTATTTTGATCAACCTTGACAAATTCAGCTTCCCACTTCTCAAGCTCATCAGAACTTACATTAGGGATTCCAGCGTCGTTTGGACAGTCATCGTCGATCAAATGCTTGATCGTCTGGGATTTCATTGCCACCGCCTCTTCGATTTCAAAGGTCTCACCATCAGAACTCTTCAGGATGATCTTCTTCAAGGATGATGTTGACATGACTTCCAAACCCTATTTTTTTGTGTTTTTCTCTGAGTTTGAAAAAATTAGGGCAGGGTGAGTACTATTTATAATGGCCGCACCTTGGCATATCTTTTTCTGCATTTTAATGTCATTTATGTGCTTTTCCATTATAAAAATTATGACTTTTAATGACATTTATGCGTGTTTCCATTTTAGAATTTATGTTTTTTATTGTAATTTATGCTTTTTTACACCAAAAGATATTTATATTTTAATGTCATTTATCTACATTCCTTTTAGTGAAACTTCTTCAGTTTAATGTCATTTATGTGTCTTTCCGTTACAATTTCTTACATTTTAATATCATTTAGGTTTTTTCCCCTCACATGATTTCTGCATTTTAATGTCATTTATGCAGCTTTCTTTTACATAATTTTGTCATTTTAATGTCATTTGAGCGCCATTTTAATGTCATTAACGGATTTCGTATCAATTGAATGTGATTTATGCGGCTTTCCATAATAGAATCCATGCATTTTAATGTCATTTATGTGTCTTCCTATTACAAAATATATGCATTTTAATGTCATTTATGTGTCTTCCCTTTACAGAATCTCCACAATTTAATGTCTTTTAAGTGTTTTCCAATTATATAAATCATGGTTTTTAATCTCATTTATGCATCTTTTCATTTCAGAATTTATGCTTTTAATGTCATTTATGCTCTTTTACATTAAATAATTTTTGTTTTTTAATGTCATTTATGTGCATTACTTTTGAAAAATCTTTTAAAAAATCTTTTTCATTTGGAAAAAAAAATCTTTTTAATTCAAAATCAAATATTGTAAAACACACCTCTTTCAAAAAACAAAAAAAAATGTTTTGATCTTTTTATTAAAAAAAAAAATGTTTTATTTTTGGAATCCTCTAGAAAAAAGTTGTTGGGCAAGTAGGACGGTAGGAGACCCTAGTCACTTGCATTATAAATAAAACTCAGATCTATTCTTTTTTTTCAATAAAAACTCCACCAGCTCCCTCTAACCAAAATTTAGGGTTTGGAAAAAGAGAAGAACAAAATCATGTCATCATCCAAAGAACATCACCCTGAATCATCAGTTGGATCAAAGACTATTGATGTCCAAATAGTTTGCAGCCAACAAGAGGTTGATCAAAATACCCTCTTCGATCTTATGTTGGCTGTAACTATTTGGACATCAATAGTCTTTTGGATCTTACTTGAAAGACTGTGGCATACATGATGTTGGAGGCTAAGACGCCGGAGGCTAAGACATGGTCTGCGTTTAATTTTGTGTATATATGCTTCATTGTTATGTTACGCTTTGAAATATTATTTTAATTTTTTTTTTAGAAAATCTTTGAAAAAATATTTTGACATATTGGGATTGAATGGTTCATATAATAATTTATATAGACAAAGATATGAACCTTCAATTGTAAAGAGATTGATTATCAGTATTGTTGTTTCTTTGATATGTATATTTGATGTTCGATCATAGGAAGCGATATGAAGTTTTCCTTATAATGTTTGGAATTATTATTTTAACAATTTGTGTATTTTTCAGCTCTTTCTCAATTTGTGTAATGTTTAGACAATTTCCTTATTTTGTTTTCATTTGATGGTGGTTTTCAGAGTGGTAGTTGGTGGTGGTCAGGTTGGTGATCGAAGGTGGATGGAATTGTCCGAGCAGTGGTTGGTGGTGACCAGTGATGGCATATATGCTGAATTTCAATCTGAAGCAATTTTGTTTAGGAGAAGCATTTGAGCTGGTTCTAGCAAGTGGTTGACGGCATTATCACAGAGAAGCATTTGATTTTGGGAATTTCTTTGTTTTTTTGTCACATAGCGAAATCGAAATATGGACCTTGTTTCAAAGCAAGTACTATTTAACATACCTGTTTCATAAAACATAACCTATTTCATAAAGTCTTATTTAAATCAAGATAGTAACATGTCAATCTTCTTTTCAGATTATTGTTACATGATAAAAAGGCCAGCGAAACAGGCTAGAATAGATGCTGAACGCACAAATGGTTCAATAGGTGGATATAAAGATTTTTGTACATTTTCTGGATAAAGAAGATTCTTGAGCCAAATTGATGATTCAAGTGCATTTAGAGTTCCAAGACTTCATAGCTTCTGGTCGACAGTAATGCAAATTGTTATATTTATTCTTGCATCTCAAGCATTCATCTACTATCACAAAATTCAGCAGCATTTATAAATAACACTTCGGTTGGAACTCCCATAATAGGTTAAAATTTTCGCTGCCGTGTAAAACAAAAAATTGCAATCTTCCTTAACATTTTGTTATAACATGTTGAATATTTGGATTTACTTTAATTAATTATTTAAATATAAATGTATTATATAGTATTAGTATTAAATATTTAATGTTATTGTACTTGGTATTTGTATTGGGCTTATTGTGGACGGACCGTGATGGGTTGGACCGTTCTTATTAGTCAGCTCATTTGAGAGGTCCTGCCTCCACTGATGAGTATATAAGCTAACTATCCCATTAGGTTAGCCACACTGAAAACTGAAAGAACGCTCAATCAATAAGGCGGCAGAAGAACTCTCAAAACCTAATTCTCTCAAGTCACTTTCAAGTCTCATGGATTCTTCTTCAACCATTCAAGGTACACGGTTATGATGTCAATTAATACTGTTAATAACATGCTATATTTCATATCTATAAATTTGGTCATCTGTTAAAACACTTCAATTGGTATCAGAGCCTCATAAATATGTTATATGGCTGTTTGTATAATTGTAATCGATAAAATAAAAAAAAATTCAATTGAAATTCTCACTTTCTATCACAATTGAACATCATGTTGCTAACTATTAATATACACACCGTATACGGTGACATCGATTGCAAGCCATCTTTGAAAAATGAATATTATAAAACACAACTGCAATAAACATGTATAGTTATATGATATACACATAATTCTGTTATCCATATTTATCAACGATTTGTTTCTTTTTTTTTTTCTTAATTGAATTTGTGTATATGCATGAAAATCAATTGATTTCAATATTCCCTCGATTCTATGATATCAACACTTCCGATTCATGTTTTTATTGAATAAATTTGTGATTCATATATTTTGTTTGTTTGTCGTTCTTTGCCGTAACTGCTTAATTTTCTGCTGTACTGAACCCTGTAACAAGATAGATCCAACCATATCAGTTGCGGGTCGTTTCGACCCGTTTAAGGAAAATAAACCGTCAAGCGCGTGTATCACACGCACGAAAGAACCAGGATGTGCGTAACCGTTCAGCGCATGTATCCCACACGCGCACTTTTCTTTGGCCCTCTGACGCACAATACATATATATATATGCACGTGTTTCTGTTTTTTTTAATACTCAATACGTGTACTCACCATGAGGCACACATGTTTGTGCTGTACACTTAGGCTCAACTGTAGGGCCCAAAATTCATTTAATTTTGTTTATGTAGACTTGGTTTCTATTTGAAAAGAATTACCATAATTATAATACATTTAGAGCTTGTCTATGCTTGGTATAAACTTATAAAATTCTTTTGAGCATAGATATTGTCAATTTGTACAATTGTAACTTAGCCTATCGCAAGTACAGTTGTGCGAGTTATGTATGTTAATTGCATAAATAAAATTTATTATGTAGCAATTAATTCATTTATATTAATGGTAACTATATCCTATCGATATATTATTATTAATATAAATTACAAAGTAAATAATTATCACCGTTTGCCTCTGAAAAATTTATTAGTAATTGTGGTCTATATTATGTTAGTAGTAATTATACCTTATCGGTATATTATTATTAATGTAATTTTTTATGATACAATAACCTCATTCATGCCTTATGCTTATATTTATCATTTTCAAATATCCTATCGATATTGGACTTGATAATATAAGTTTTCTTATTATTGTATTTATTTCAAGATCATAATATGAAAGAGTTTTATTAAAGGACAAGTTTGACTGTGTATATGTGGAATCATTCTATTCATAATTTATTAATGATTCCTTATTCTTTCATGACAGTCTCTTTTCCTAGCTCCGTGAAAACTCTCAACGGGACTAACTATGAGGATTGGAAAGATTCTTTGGATCTTTATTTATCCATCAATGACCTTGATTTAGCTTTAAGAACTGATAAGCCTGCTGCTCTTACCAATGAGTCCACTGAAGATCAGAAAACCTTCCATAAAGAATGGGAAAGATCTAATAGGAAATCACTGAAGGTCATCACGTACACTATGGAGAAATCTATTAGGCAAAGCATTCCTGAAAGTGACAATGCTAAAGATTACTTGAAAGCTATTGGTGAAAAATTCACTCGTTTTGACAAGGCTAAGAAAGGAGAGTATCTCTCATTGTTTGACAAGACCAAATATGACGGTGTCAGCGGTGTGCGAGAGCACATCATGAAGTTGATGAACTAGTAAAACAAGCTTAAGGATCTTAAGGTTGAGATTGAGGAAGACACTTTGATCTGGAGAGTCCTTGAATCCTTGCCTTCTCAATTTGATGTCATGAGGACTTCATATAATACTCAAAAGGCAGAATGGACAGTTGATGAAATGATTGCTATTATCACTCAAGAGGAGGAATCTTTTAAGAAGGCAAAATCTCAGAGTGTTCATTTTGCTGCTGCTTCTTCTAAGCATCCTACTGCTTCTTCTTCGAAGTATCCTCCTGCTTCTTTCAATGGTACAAAAGGTTTTAAGGGAGGCTATCACAAAGGAAAACATCACTCTCATGATAAGAGGAGAGGAAATGTTGTGGAACATTTGGAACCTAAAAAGAAATCTTTTAAGTATAAGGGAGAGTGCAAGTATTGCAAGAAATATGACCACAAGGTTGATGATTGTTACTTCTTGAAGAGGAAACTTGAAAAAGAAGGTACACTCCTAGCTCTAGCTCTATTTGAATCTAATGTTGTAGATGTACCTTTGGATACTTGGTGGTTAGACTCAGGCGCAACTATTCATGTTGTGAATTCTTTGTAGGGGTTCGCAAGTGTAACGCCCTATTTTATTATTTATTTATTTTATTGAGTTCAGATATCTTTTTATAATTTAGTCGATTTATTTTGAAAAGTGATATTTTGTTATGTTATATGTTGGTATTTATTAGTATAATATATTTGTTATCTGGTGTAGAAAATATATTTGTTATTTGGTGTAGAAATATATATATGTTATTTGGTGTAAAAATATATTTGTTATTTGTTATAGAAATATATTTGTTATAGAAATATACATGTTATTTGGTGTAAAAAATATACTTGTTATTTGCTATAGAAATATATTTGATATTTGTTATGGAAGTAATTTATATATATTTTTAAATAGAATATTGAGTTGAGGGGCTGATTTAGGGATTTAAAAGAGTTTAAGAGACTAAGTGAAATAAGATAAATTAGATAGAAGAGATATAAAAAGGAAAACTAGGTTAGAATTGTACAGAAGGTACAATTCAGTTTTTGGAGAAAAAAGGGAGAAAACTGAGAATTCAGAGAAAGAGGAGAATCTTGTGAGAAGATGAGCAATCTTGTAGAGTCCGATAGTCTAATCTAAGGTAAGGGTGGGATTTCCTTCAATAATCATAGTATATAATTCTGAAATTTGATGAATTGTTGTGTTCTTGAGTTAGGGTTAGAAAGTTTATGTTAATTGATAAAATAAGATGAATTGTGTTGTTTGATGTATGTTCCTATGTTGTTTTGATTTCTATATTGCCTATTTGACCTGTAAACATCATTGTAAATCATTTTGGGTGGTGATTAAGGGATCAAAAATTGGGTTTTTGGAGTGAAAACTGTTCTTTCCTGTAAGCGAATTCGGCCACCGATTTTCTGAAAGCCAAAACTGAAAAAACACTCACTTTTCACTCATTTCTGTTTTGAGTTAGCTTTGGGTTTAAACACGAAAGTTGTAGGTATGGATGTTAGCTTTTTAATGCCGTTGGTTTGACTTATATATGATTTATAGAACTTGAGTTATGGTTAAATTACTGCATGTAGGTCACAGTGAATATTTATGAATTTCAGCACAACCATTCCCGAATTTGAAATGAAAACTGGTATTGATAGGTACAGAATTGATCTTAGGTGTAAACACGAAAGTTGTAGGTATGGATGTTAGAATTTTAATGCCGTTGGTGTGATTTCTAAATGATTTATAGAACTTGAGTTAGGGTTAAATTACTGCACATAGGTCACAGTGAATATTTATGAATTTCAGTACAACCATTCCTGAATTTGAAATGAAAACCGGTATTGATAGGTACAGAATTGGTCTTAGGTGTAAACACGAAAGTTGTAGGTATGAATTTTATCTTTTTAATGCCATTGGTTTGACTTCTAAATGATTTATAAGACTTGAGTTATGGTCATATTACTGCACATAGGTCACAGTGAATATTTATGAATTTCAGCACAACCATTCCCGAATTTGAAATGAAAACTGATATTGATAGGTACATATATGACCTTTGGTGTAAACATGAAAGTTGTAGATAATTGTATTAGCTGTCCGTTGGCTTTGGGTTGACTTGAAAATGATTTTTGATGTTTGAGTTATGATGAAAATACTCCAAGGAGGCTTTAGTGAATTATTATATGAATGTATATGTTGATGAATATGATGTTATATGATGTGTTCATGATTGATGAATTATTATATGAAGGTATAAGTTGATGAATATTGTAACACCCTGAAATCCCGACTTAAAAATTTCATCCAAATGATCAGAGTATACCTCAATAAATCAGGATGTCACATTTCATAAAATCTTTAAAACAAAATGAATAATAATTTATTCTTAAACAATACTCAAACATAGCAGCGGAATTCATAAACGTCTCAAAATCTTTAAGAAATAGTTCTCGGTTCAAAGCCACATAAAACATCTCAAGTCAAGTTACGTCGCAAACATCATTATTAGTCAAAATGATACATAAAGGAATAGAAACAATTGATAAATCCTCATCCCGTTACGTATCAGAGCTCCTAAGACTCCACAAGAACCTCTCACATCGACGAACCTAAGCTTGGTCACCTGCACTTGCCCACAAGGCGGCAATTCCAACAGAAGGGGTGAAATTCACAACAATTATATTAACATATAATTCAAATAATTATGCTTGACAACAACAATAATATTCTTCACATGTAACTGAAAACATCTCAAACATCTACGTATAGTAAATCATCTTAAAACATCTTCACAAAATAAACGTCTCAAAACATCTCAGACACCGGACTCGACAATGCAACTCTAACATCTTAACCTCATGCATGTGGTACCAATAATTTAGCTTTAATAAGCTTCACCGTCGCTTTGAGCAAATGCTCCACCGTCGCTTTGAGCATAAGCTCCACCGTCTCAAAAAAATGCAAATGCATGGACTCGACTCTTTAAATCTTAAACAAGATATCACAACATCTTAACATCAAATACGACTCTTTATCGACACATGCAATTATACAATACCTGGCAGCAGCTCAGCACACTTAACAATATATATTTACAGCACATAGTTATCATCACCAACATCCTTTGTACTTCGTTCATAAACCTCACTTAATAATCATTTAATCATAGATTAATGCCAACAATTAAACATCCTATCACAGCGTCATTACAGGTTCCAATTTAAGTCTTAAACATCTCTAATGCTATCCAAAAGTCTACCCTCAAAGCCTCGCTCAAAACAGAGTTCTAAAACTCAAGTTATAGTGGTCTGAGACCACATTGCTCGCTGTGGCGAGTGGGACTGCTCGCCACGGCGAGCAACTTAAATTGCATTCTGCCACTTGCTCGCTACGGCGAGTGAAGTTGCTCGCCTCGCGCGCACTAAAGGGATTGCTCGCCACGGCGAGCTCAGCTGCTCGCCACGGCGAGCTCAGCTGCTCGCCTCGCGAGTGAATACCTAACTGCTCGCCACGGCGAGTGATGTTACTCGCCTCGTGAATTAAACTGTTCTGCTCGCCACGGCGAGCGGTCGCAGAACAGGCTGCGGGTTCGCTCATATCCTCGCTAAAACTCGTCCAATCTCTTCGTTTCATGCTTCTAATCTATCAGAATTATAGTCCTAGTGATTAATCTAGGTTCTGTAACAGGTTTCTACACCAATTCACATCATTCTAACATCAATGCATCCAAAAATCCCCTAAACCCTAGTTTATGAAATCCCTCAAATTACTTCCTAATTCCTTCGTTAATCATAAATAGATGAATTACAGTAATATAATTGAAGCTAGGCTCACCCTTACCTGGTAATATTGCAGAATTGGGGTTCCCTCTTCTCTAGCCACTTTTCTCCCTTCTTGCCAAAAGTCTGTAACGTACTGACTGTTTCTTTCTAAACCTAACTCCCTTAAATAATTCTTTCTATTCTCACTTATCCCCACAACTCTATCTTATTTATGAAAACAACCCCATCTCTCAAAATATTTGTTATTATATCACATCTTAATTTTCATCACATATTTTATATTAACGTCACATATTTTATTTTATTAAACAATAAAATAAACATCACACCACAACATCATCTCATACATCACAAACATCATTAAAATCACATAATATATAATAATATACTATATACTCTAATAAAATAATTAAATAAATAAAGTGGGCGTTACAACTCTCCCCCACTTAAAGGGTTTTCGTCCTCGAAAATCTTACCTCGATTAAACAACTCTGGATATGACTCCAGCATCTTACTTTCAAGCTCCCAAGTTAAGCTTTCACCGGTCGCTCCACTTCAAACAACCCTCACCAGAGGTATCTCCTTGCCTCTCAACAACTTCACTTTGTGATTATCGATCCTCAAGGGTAGATTCTCAACCGTAAGGTTGTCCCTTACTTGCACATCGTCACTTTGGATCACATGGGATGGATCCAGAACGTACTTCCTCAACTGCGACACATGAAAAACATCGTGCAAATTCGATAAATGCGGTGGTAATCCAACACGATAAGCCACCGTCCCAATCCTCTCTGATATCTGATACGGACCAATAAACTTTGGAGTCAACGTCTTTGACTTCAAGGCACGACCTACACCGGTCATTGGAGTAACTCGCAAAAACACATGATCTCCCTCTTGGAACTCAAGGTCCTTTCTACGCTTGTCATGATAACTCTTTTGTCGACTCTGCGACGCTTTCATCTTCTCTTGGATCATTCTTACCTTCTCAGTGGTTTGTTGCACAATCTCTGGTCTTAAAACCACACTTTCACCCGACTCAAACCAACATAACGGAGTTCTACATCTTCTTCCATACAAAGCCTCGAAAGGTGCCATTCCAATACTAGAATGGTAACTGTTATTATAAGTGAATTCTATCAACGGGAGATGATTATCCCAAGCTCCTCCTTGTTCGAGTACACATACCCTCAACAAATCTTCCAACGATTGAATCGTCCTCTCGGATTGACCATCTGTCTGAGGATGGTACGCCGAGCTCAACTTCAACTGCAACCCTAAAGCTTCTTGCAAACTTTTCCAAAATCTAGAAGTAAATCTCGGATCTCTATCTGACACAATGCTCGAAGGAACACCATGCAATCTTACTATCTCTTGAATGTAAATTTCGGCTAACCGAACCATAGGAAAAGTGATATTGATTGGTAGAAAATGAACTGACTTTGTTAACCTATCGACAATCACCCAAATAGCATCGTTCCCTCTTGGAGTAGTTGGCAAACTCGTCACAAAATCCATGGATATGCTATCCCATTTCCACTCTGGCACATCCAACGGTACCATCATACCAGCAGGCTTCTGATGTTCTATCTTCGACTTCTGACAAACTAGGCAAGAATACACAAACTGTGCCACATCACGTTTTAATCCAGACCACCAAAACAACTTCTTCAAATCATGATACATCTTCGTAGCTCCTGGGTGAATACTCAAGCTACTTCTATGGCTCTCTTCAAGTATTGCCTTCTTCATCTCGTTGTTGTCCGGAATACAGATTCTACCTCGGAACCTCAACACACCGTGATCATCGACTCTAAAGTCACCACCTGCAGTCTGGTTACTCGCGACAAGTAAATCTACAAACTTAACGTCTTCTTTCTGCGCTTCCTTAATATTTTTCAGAAAATCATTGTCAATTCTCAACATTCCTAGCTTTACACTCTGATGTGATCTTTCACAAACCAAACTCAAATCTCTGAATTGTTCCAATAATTCGAACTCTTTCGCCATCATAGCAGACATATGCAACGTTTTCCTACTCAAGGCATCAGCAACTACGTTAGCTTTACCCGGATGGTAACTCAAATCAAAATCATAATCCTTCAATAACTCGAGCCATCTCCTCTGCCTCATATTTAATTCTTTCTGATCAAACAGGTACTTCAAACTCTTGTGATCACTAAACACTTCAAACCTCGAACCATACAAATAGTGTCTCCAAATTTTCAACACAAATACCACTGCAGCCAACTCAAGATCATGGGTAGGATAATTTCTAATCTCGGTAACCGACCTTGGAGTCTCCCATTGCGACACTGCTTCAACTTTAGACGGATCAACCGCTATACCGTCACCGGAAATAATATGACCGAGGAAACTAACTTCCTTCAACCAGAACTCACACTTAGACAATTTAGCATACAACTTCTTTTCTTTCAATACTTGCAAGACAATCTTCAAATGTTCAGCATGTTCTTCTTCGGATTTGGAATATATCAAAATGTCGTCAATAAACACCACCACAAAACGATCCAAAAATGCTTGGAAGGTCCGATTCATATACTCCATAAATACTCCTGGCGCGTTCGTAACACCGAAAGGCATCACTTTATACTCATAATGACCATATCGAGTTCTAAAGGCCGTCTTCTGCATATCTTCATCTTTCACTTTTATCTGATGATAACCCGACCTTAAGTCAATCTTGCTAAACACACGTGCACCCACTAACTGATCCATCAAATCATTAATTCTCGGAAGTGGATACCTATTCTTTATAGTTACCTTGTTCAACTGACGATAGTCAATGCATAGTCTCATACTCCCATCTTTCTTCTTCACTAGCAACACAGGCGCTCCCCAAGGTGAAACACTTGGTCTTATAAACTTCTTCTTAAGCAGATCCTCCAATTGCTTCTTTAACTCAGCTAACTCAGAAGCTGACATACGGTAAGGTGTCATAGACACAGGCTTCGTTCCAGGAACAAGATCAATCGCAAACTCAACTTCCCTTTCAGGAGGCACATCAGGAATCTCATCAGGAAATACTTCAGGAAACTCGCACACCACTTGCAATTCGTCGATCTTCTCTTGATTCTCAAAAGATAAGGATGCCATCAGAGAAAACATCAAAACTCCATCTCGTCCTAATTGTTTCAGCTGCTTGGTAGATAAAAATTCTGCTCCACTTTCTTCCTCTTCAGACAAGAAATACACCGTCTTGCGAAAACAGTTGATAAGCACACGGTTGTACTCTAATCAATTCATCCCGAGAATTACATCCATACCAGTCAAAGGTAGGAAGACTAAATCCATCTCAAAATTTCGATCGAACATAGACAACGGACAACTTAAACATACACGAGAAGTAGTCACCGAACCCTTAGCTGGAGTTTCGACAACCATCTCTCCATTCATATCAGACATAACAAGACCCAACTTAACAACACAATCATAAGCAACAAAACAATGTGTAGCGCCAGTATCAATAATAGCAACTAAAGGTATATCATTAATATAGCAAGTACCTCTGATCAAGCGATCCTCGTTCTCAGTCTGAGTGTCGGTCAACGCGAAAACCCTTCCAGTAGTCCTAACTTTCTTTGGCTTCTTGCACTGCGAGCCAATATGTCCTTGCTCATCACAGTTGAAACACACAACATCATCAAACTTGCAGTCTGGGGTAATATGCCCTTTCTGTCCGCATCGGTAACACCTCTTCACATCAACAGGACACACATTACTCTTGTGGCCTTTTTGCCCGCAATTATAACAAGTAATCTCAGCAGGAGCATCCTTCTTCTGAGGTCGCCTCTCATCATTCACTCTTTGCTTACCCTTATCTCTAGGAGCATCATAAGGTTTGGGACGACTCTGCTGACCCTTCGCTTTTCTATCATTCACTACCTTGTAGTGAGCCTTGGTATCCTCCTCGTAGATCCTGCAACTACTCACCAGCTCAGAGAAATTTCGGATCTTCTGGTAACCAATCGCCCTCTTAATCTCAGGACGCAAGCCATTCTCAAACTTGATGCACTTGGAAAACTCAGCATTCTCAGCAGTATAATGGGGGTAGAACTTCGCCAGTTCCACAAACTTCGACGCATACTCAGTCACGGACATATTTCCTTGCTTCAACTCAAGGAACTCGATCTCCTTCTTTCCCCGGACATCCTCAGGAAAGTAACGGTTCAGGAATTCTCTCCTGAACACAGCCCAAGTCACAATAGCACCTCCTTCTTCCAGGATAGGTCGAATACCAACCCACCAGTCATCTGCCTCCTCCGCCAACATATGGGTACCAAACCGTACCATCTGACCATCTTCGCACTACATCACTCTAAAGATCCGCTCAACTTCCTTGAGCCACGTCTGAGCCCCGTCAGGATCATATCGCCCTTTGAAAGTAGGCGGGTGGTTCCTCAGAAAAGTTTCCAACATACTCGTCCCGTCGTTCCCACCAGCGTTGTTCTGATTTCCCACAGCTTGGGCCATTGCTTGCAAAGCGGCAGCAAGAGCGGCATCATTCCTTCCAGCCATCTTATTCCTCTACAAAGCAAACATAAGTTAGAATAATATAACCATCATATTCTAACTCTAAGACACCGTCACTCGACTCTCTAATTGGCCGGACGGACCGACCTGCTCTGATACCAATTGTAACACCCCGAAATCCTGACTTAAAAATTTCATCCAAATGATCAGAGTATACCTCAATAAATCAGGATGTCACATTTCATAAAATCTTTAAAACAAAATGAATAATAATTTATTCTTAAACAATACTCAAACATAGCAGCGGAATTCATAAACGTCTCAAAATCTTTAAGAAATAGTTCTCGGCTCAAAGCCACATAAAACATCTCAAGTCAAGTTACGTCGCAAACATCATTATTAGTCAAAATGATACATAAAGGAATAGAAACAATTGATAAATCCCCATCCCGTTACGTATCAGAGCTCCTAAGACTCCACAAGAACCTCTCACATCGACGAACCTAAGCTTGGTCACCTGCACTTGCCCACAAGGCGGCAATTCCAACAGAAGGGGTGAAATTCACAACAATTATATTAACATATAATTCAAATAATTATGCTTGACAACAACAATAATATTCGTCACATGTAACTGAAAACATCTCAAACATCTACGTATAGTAAATCATCTTAAAACATCTTCACAAAATAAACGTCTCAAAACATCTCAGACACCGGACTCGACAATGCAACTCTAACATCTTAACCTCATGCATGTGGTACCAATAATTTAGCTTTAATAAGCTTCACCGTCGCTTTGAGCAAATGCTCCACCGTCGCTTTGAGCATAAGCTCCACCGTCTCAAAAAAATGCAAATGCATGGACTCGACTCTTTAAATCTTAAACAAGATATCACAACATCTTAACATCAAATACGACTCTTTATCGACACATGCAATTATACAATACCTGGAAGCAGCTCAGCACACTTAACAATATATATTTACAGCACATAGTTATCATCACCAACATCCTTTGTACTTCGTTCATAAACCTCACTTAATAGTCATTTAATCATAGATTAATGCCAACAATTAAACATCCTATCACAGCGTCATTACAGGTTCCAATTTAAGTCTTAAACATCTCTAATGCTATCCAAAAGTCTACCCTCAAAGCCTCGCTCAAAACAGAGTTCTAAAACTCAAGTTATAGTGGTCTGAGACCACATTGCTCGCTGTGGCGAGTGGGACTGCTCGCCACGGCGAGCAACTTAAATTGCATTCTGCCACTTGCTCGCTACGGCGAGTGAAGTTGCTTGCCTCGCGCGCACTAAAGGGATTGCTCGCCACGGCGAGCTCAGCTGCTCGCCTCGCGAGTGAATACCTAACTGCTCGCCACGGCGAGTGATGTTACTCGCCTCGCGAATTAAACTGTTCTACTCGCCACGGCGAGTAGGTCTGCTCGCCACGGCGAGCGGTCGCAAAACAGGCTGCGGGTTCGCTCATATCCTCGCTAAAACTCGTCCAATCTCTTCGTTTTATGCTTCTAATCTATCAGAATTATAGTCCTAGTGATTAATCTAGGTTCTGTAACAGGTTTCTACACCAATTCACATCATTCTAACATCAATGCATCCAAAAATCCCCTAAACCCTAGTTTATGAAATCCCTCAAATTACTTCCTAATTCCTTCGTTAATCATAAATAGATGAATTACAGTAATATAATTGAAGCTAGGCTCACCCTTACCTGGTAGTATTGCAGAATTGGGGTTCCCTCTTCTCTAGCCACTTTTCTCCCTTCTTGCCAAAAGTCTGTAACGTACTGACTGTTTCTTTCTAAACCTAACTCCCTTATATAATTCTTTCTATTCTCACTTATCCCCACAACTCTATCTTATTTATGAAAACAACCCCATCTCTCAAAATATTTGTTATTATATCACATCTTAATTTTCATCACATATTTTATATTAACGTCACATATTTTATTTTATTAAACAATAAAATAAACATCACACCACAACATCATCTCATACATCGCAAACATCATTAAAATCACATAATATATAATAATATACTATATACTCTAATAAAATAATTAAATAAATAAAGTGGGCGTTACAAATATGATGTTACATGTAGTTGTTTATAATTGTATTGTCTTTCAGTGAGTCTGAATTAATATGAATATTGTTGTTGAATAATTTGAGATACATATATATAATTGTATATGCGTTTTGAGAAATATAAGCGATGAACTATGTGATTGTTTATGATATTGTCATATCTTGAAATATTTGATGTGCTGTCATGTTGCTGTTTATTATTGACTAAAAGCCGCATGTGTCAGTCTAAGATTATGAGTTATTGATCCATGTTATTGGAGTCATTTATGATATCCAAGATATAAGATGTTGAGTCCATGCATACTCATTTAAAGACGAGGGCTTATGCCCTGGAGTATTTTTAAGCTCAAATAGCGACGAGGGCTTATGCCCTGGAGTATATTTATGCTCAAATAGCGACGAGGGCTTATGCCCTAGATTGGTACCACATGCATGAGTAAGATGATAGAGTTGCATAGTCGAGTTACATTGTCGAGTCAAAGATTGTTAAGTCGAAGTTGTTGATGTTGCATAGTCGAGTCGATGTCGAAGTTGTCGAGTTGTCTAAGTTGTCGAGTTGATAATTATCAATGAAGAGTTATATGTTGTTGTTTATGTTGTTTATGTGAAGTATTGTTAAAGATGATTTGAAGTTGATTGTTGCTTATGTTGTTTATATTGTTTATATAAAGTATCATTAAAGATAATTTGAAGTTGATTGTTGTTTATGTTGTTTATATTGTTATATGAAGTATTATAAAG
Organism: Medicago arabica; assembly: GCA_946800305.1. NCBI lineage: Eukaryota > Viridiplantae > Streptophyta > Magnoliopsida > Fabales > Fabaceae > Medicago > Medicago arabica. The sequence goes on from OX326964.1 coordinate 14,270,586, forward strand.
ATGAACTACGTGGTTATTTGTATTACTAATTGATGTTGTTATGATGATTACATGATGGTGCTTATGAGTTGTTAAAGAAGAGCTATGTAGAATATTAGTATTACTAAGTGATGTTGTTATGATGATTACATGATGTTGCTTATGAGTTGTTAAAGAAGTACTATATGAAGAATTATTATTATTAATTGATGATGTCTATGTTGTTAAATGCATTTGATGAATTATATGATCATTATTATTGTTTGTGAAATCTCACTCCTTCTGCTTGAAAACTGTTGCCCTTCGTATGGGTAACTTGCAGGTAACCAAGAATAGTTGCAGTCGTGTGAGGTTTCTCTCGCGTGTGTCTTAGGTGCTCTGATACGTAACGGGATGGGAATTTTGTTGTCGTTTCTATTCCTTACGTATTGTTTTATGAACATGTTGATGAACTAAATTTATGAGATTTTGTGTTGAGGCCCTTGTGCCAAAGATTGTTTTGAAAAGTTGAAATATTTCCGCTGCGATGTATTAAAGGATTTTTATTCTATTTATGATTTTATGAAAAGAAGTGTGACATTCCGTTTACGTTGAATTACTCTCATATTATGCAAAAAAAAATCAAGTTGGGAAAACGGGGTGTTAGAGCAAGCCTGAGGAAACAAGTGATGCTGAGGCAAAGGTCATTGTGGGAGATGGAGTTGGAGTACCTGTTTTAGAAATAGGAGTTGTTTCGTTGTTTTTACCTTCTGGACACACTTTAATTTTAAAGGATGCAGTTTATGTACCTTCCATGAGAAGGAATTTGATTTCTGTTTCTGCATTGGATAAATGTGGCTACACTTTTAATTTTGGCAATGGAAAATTGGTTGTTTCTTTTAAATCTACTCCCGTGTGTTCTGGAATTTTGCGTGATGGATTATATATGTTGAATATGGATAAATTCTCTGTTAACACCTTTACTGGATCTAAGCGTAATATGAAAGATGAAAATTCATCAATGTTATGGCATAAACGTTTAGGGCATATTTCTAGACCTCGCATTGAAAGGTTAATTAAAGACAATATCCTTCCTAATCTCGATTTCTCTGATTTTGAAACTTGTGTCGATTGCCTAAAAGGAAAGTTAACTGCAAAATCTAGGAATTCAAAAGGGAATAGATGTGACAATGTCTTACAACTGATTCACACTGATATGTGTGGACCTATAACTCCTGCTGCGATGGGTGGACACAAGTATTTTATAACTTTCATTGATGATTTCTCTAGATTTGGTTGGATAGAACTTCTGCAAGAAAAATCTAGTTCTTTGAATGCTTTCATGTCTTTTAAAGCTGCTATTGAGTTAAAAACAGGAAAGAAGATCAAATGTGTTAGATCTGATAGAGGAGGAGAATATTATGGCAGGTATGATGAGACCGGACGAAACCCTAGACCGTTTGCTAGATTTCTTGATGAATGTGGAATTGATGCTCAGTACACTATGCCTAGCACTCCTCAACAAAATGGAGTTGCAGAGAGGCGTAACCGTACCCTTATGGATATGGTGAGATGCATGTTGAGTCATTCTACATTGCCTGATTTTCTTTGGGGAGACGCCTTGAAAACTGCTGCTTACATTCTTAATCAAGTACCAAGTAAGTCTGTATCAAAAACTCCCTATGAGCTTATGACAGGAAAGAAGCCAAGTTTAAAACATTTTCATGTATGGGGTTGTAAAGCTGAACTCAAACATTATAATCCTCAACAAAAGAAGCTTGATATGAAGACTATTAGTGGTTTCTTTATTGGCTACAGTGTGGGCTCCAGAGGTTGTAGGTTTTATTGTCCTTCTCATTCTACACGGGTTATTGAATCTGACTGAGCAGTTTTCTTTGAGGATGATTTGGAAAGTGGGGTACCTATGTCACGACCAATTACTTTTAAGGAAGATCGTACTTTTCTCCCTGTGCCATTTGTTACTCTTCCTACAGATATTGTGATTCCAATTGTTCAAAATAATATCCCCAATGTTCAAGAAGATGATGATATAGCAGCACCATTGATTATTGAACAAGAACCCGAACATATTCAAGATCAAAATGTTGAACAAAATGATGTTGTTGAAGTAGTTCCATTGAGGCGATCTCAAAGAGCACGCAAATCCACTATTTCAAATGATTTTCTCGTATACCTACAAGAACATGAGTTTGATCTCCATGATAATTATCCTATTACTTTTAATGAAGCAATATCTTGTCCTCATGCTCCTGATTGGATAAATTCCATGCATGATGAATTAACTTCTATGTCTGATAATGATGTTTGGGATCTCATGGAGTTACCAGTTGGATGTAAACCCGTAAGGTGCAAATGGGTCTTCAAAATTAAACGTGACCCAAGTGGTAAAATTGAAAGGTACAAAGCCAGACTAGTAGCAAAAGGCTATAGTCAAAGAGAAGGAATTGATTACAAGGAGACCTTCTCACCTGTTTCTACTAAGGATGCTTTTCGGGTTGTTATGGCTTTGGTTGCACATTTTAATTTAGAACTTCACCAGATGGATGTGAAGAAAACTTTCTTGAACAGAGAACTTAAAGAAGATGTGTATATGGTTCAACCTGAAGGTTTTGTTAAAGCACGTGAAGAACACTTAGTGTGTAGGCTGAATAAATCTATTTGTGGATTAAAACAGGCATCTAGACAATGGTATCTGAAATTTGATCAAGTTGTCACTTCTTTTGGTTTTAATGAAAACACATCAGATCAGTGCATTTATCTAAAGACTTGTGGGAGCAACTTCATAATTCTCGTGTTATATGTCGACGATATCCTTCTTGCTAGCAGTTCTGTTACCCTTTTGAATGAAACAAGACAAATGTTAAGTAGCCACTTTGATATGAAGGACCTTGGTGACGCTTTAGTTGTTTTAGGCATCCAAATCTTCAGTGATAGGTCACGTGGTGTTCTTGGATTGTCTCAAAAGGGATAAATTGAAATTATTCTTAAATGTTTTAATATGCACACTGATAGAATTTTGGCAAGTGTACCAAATACTATCGAAGTAGTAAAAATATCGTTCCCACAAGGACTGGTTTTAATCTCAAAAAGTCAAATACGTTATTAACTTAGGATGTAGTAAAAGTTATTTTGTTTTGCCACTAGGCAGTAAATTTGTTTAATAGCATAAAACTTAGTAACAGAAAATAAATTGATTGTATAAATTAAGAGAGAGATGAGTTAGGTCTTCGAATCATCTGAGTTCCCCTAATTGGTCACTGCACCTATTCTTATGAATAATTTTCTAGTTTCACGATAGTTAACAAAATAGTCCTAATCAATCCCTTGAGTTAGGACCCTCTTCTAAGATTACAGCCCCTAATCCCTTAGGTGGTCTAATAATCTTCGAAGGTTTGAAGAACGTTAACCTAATATCACTAATAAAGAATTATCCATTCCTAGACTAATTATAATTATTAGAACAATTCAACTAGGTCAAAGTCGAAAGCTATGGTCAGTAGTCGTTCGTTCTCACCAAATCATATATATATGTGATCAGAATATATAAAGCATTAAGAACAATTGAATTGAATAAAAACTAAATTGTCATTCACAATAAATAGAGTTTCACAGCAACATATGTCAATTAGGGTTACAAAGAATCATCTCATACCTAACCTCTAATGGATTTAGCTCCTCATAATTGAATTTATAAATAACATAATCATTAGAGGTAACAATACATACATGAACTGGTTACAAGGTGAAGAAATCGCCCCTGCAGCCGTCTTCCAGTGTAAAAATCGCACTTTGCTCTTCTCAAATCGTAACCCTTGTTTTTAGAATAGCCTTCAGCTTAAATAGGCACATAAATTCGCCTAAAATCGTGTCACGTTTTGTGGAATCGTGTCACGATTTTCCTTGTATAACAAACTTCTAAATTAGGGTTTCTAGAAATCGTGTCACGTTTTGGTCAACATAACGTGACACGTTTTTGCCTTGGCAGAGAGCATGTTTTTGTCTTCTTGAATCGTGCCACGTTTTGTACCAATCGTGACACGATTTGGTCCTTCTTGAATTCTTCAGTTTTTTCTGCTTTTCTTGCTGCTTAAGTTAACTTGTGAACTCTAAATTGTGATTAAAATACATAAAAATTACGTAAGGACAGAGTGTCATCACAACCCCAAACTTGAACTATTCCTTGTCCTCAAGGAATTTATTTATGAAATTGAAATTAGACAGTAAAATAACAAGTACCTGATCAAGCGATAGTACCCAAAAGGTCAACACCTTACTAGCTAAAGATGAGCTAGTTTGACTTGTTAGCATCCACCAACTCACAACTCCACGCAACAGTTTGAAAAGGGTTCACACATAGTCGACATGCAATCTACATATTACCATAAGCTTGAAAAATTTCTAAACGTCAATCAAAATTAATGTCACTGCATACTTTGAGGTCTTCAAGGGTTATAACAGGGCTTAGGTGAAGGTGGGATAGTATTTGGATAAGTAGGCTACACAAAATCATGAGCTAGACACTCCTACAGAAATTAAAACAAAGATCCAACCCCTTCATTCACCTTTTAAACAACAATATGTAACGGTACTAGAGAACATTTGTAACTTTTTTTTTTATTTGGACGATCGAGTTTAAAGTTACTCGGATTTTCAATGATATGTCCCTTTTTCATTCTTTTTTTCCTACACCATTTTTGTGTATATTTTTCATTCATCACATTTTTTTTTATTCTTGTTCTCTTAGTAATACCACCCCAAACTTATTTGGTTGCACATTCCAAAAGCAACCCCAAACTTAGTATTTAGCAACAGTCTACAATGCCTAGCTCAGATAACAAAGTGGGATAAATCCTACAAGTCTCTAAGCTTGTAATGTAGTTTGTCACCGAACAAAAAGTTCTAAACCTACCGGCTCAATTTGGCTAAAAAGAGGATATAAATTCAATAAGAAATCAGGGTAGGCTTCAAAAAGGCTCACAGGACCAAGCACTTTTGCCTCAGTATGCAATAACAAAAACCAATCAACAGTAGAGAAACAATGCAAGTTCTAGAAATGTAAAAGCATGGAACACTCTTATATAAGTAAATTGAAAAATAAAATTTGGCCATGAACCTTACAGAGTTTAGCTTTCTGGGAGTTGTGACTACCTATCATTAACTGCCGTACACTTCGCCTTTGAAACACAAGTCACTCCTCCTTTTGAACTTTTGGAATACCACTTGAACAAACATTTGTTATCAAACTGTAAAATTTCAATTAAACAGGTAAATTCATCAATAATAAACAAGTTCAAGATCAATCACAAAATAGGGGAGTTACAACTTAATTATAAAAGTAAAGCAATAAAATTGTTCAAGTGAAATAAAAAGTACATCATAAAAAGGCGCTGAAACAAAAGAAAGAAAAGAAAAACATCAAAAGAGATGGACCATCAGTAGTCCACTCAATCCTCCATCTGGTCCTGGTCAATCCATGTGTTCGGGTTCTCCTCCGCATAAGAATCCTCCCCAAAATGATATCTGGAGTTAGCACCTCCAGCAGCAAAATCAGCCCTAATCTCCTGTTCTCGATCCTGAGCTCGTCCTCTGGTCACATCAAAATAGTGGTCCATTGCTTCCTCGGACCCATCAAAGCGCTCAAAAGACCCAGTCATAGGCCTCCTGTTAAGGGCAACCATCTTGGAGAATTCCTGCCCAAACCTCGGACGGTTCCAGTACTCCTGATCAGAAACTTCATTCATCCAGTTTGAGTGGCCAAACATGTAGTCTAGCACCAAAGGATGGATGGGCGCATGAGTGAACTGCTGACTACTCCCCTCTCCATGCACAGATTGCTGTTGAGGTGGAGGTGGTTGTACCGGAGGCTGTTCCTGTTGTTGTGCAGCTGCTTCTTCCTCTCTTCCCAGCTGTAACAGACGCTCTTGGTAATCCTTCACAAACCCAGCTAGATACGTGTCTGTCAGAGGCTTCATCATCGGAGCATCCAGATCATTTGCATACAATTGGCAGTCCGCCTCTTCACATAACCAGTTAATGAGACTCAAATGCGGTACCGCTTTCTTTGTACCTGTAGCAAAAAGAGCAATGTTGTCGGCAATTAACTCACCAACATAAATCGGTGCACCATCCAGTATTGCTGCCACAGCATGAACACGTGCTAATGGAATTTCAGACGTGCACGAAGTTCCCTCCAAAGTTTGCACCACAAAGGATGCCCAGGCCTTGGGAACCGGCTTGAAGTCAGACTTCAACAGCATCCGTTTCCCTCCTTGCCACTTAGCTCCTTCAACACACAGCTGCAACAGAAGCTCTTCCCATGCCTCATCATTCCAACTCCCACAAGTCTCCCTCCTTCTCTTAACATCGCATTGTTCCGGAGGAACAAGCTTCAACAGATCATTGATAACAGCAGGGGAGAAATCAAATACCTTACCACGAACATACGAACTGTACCTCCTCCTAGAAAATCTAGCGTTGACATAAAACTCCAAAGCCAAAGTCTTGTTGGCTTGCTCAAATATCATACCATTCAGCCCATGCCAATCCCTAGCCGTCAAAGCCAAATTCCGGGTTACCGAAAAGTTTAGGAAGCAAGAAGGCTCGCTCTTGAATCACCCTAAAGTGTTTGATAGCCTTGAAGCAATCACGAGCCTCCTGGTTGAGGAATCTGTCTATGGAAGGTGGTGGTGGTTGGTTTGAAGGTTTAGGTTTAATGGGTTGTTTTCTTTTGGCGGTGGTTTTGGCCTTTTTGGTTGGTTGGGATTTTTTTCTTGTGTCCACCATGGTTAGGGTTAGGGTTAATGACGTAAGGTTTGAGAAATTTGTGGAGATGACGGATTTGATCGGATAAATGATGATGGTGATGGTTTAGGTTGATGAAGGGTTGATTAGATGATGAAAAGATGATGAAATTTGGGGAGAAAGGTTAAAATTTTCGCAGGTTAGGGTTCTGGGAGAAATTTGGCAGAGGTTGGCTACTTTTGGAAGTGGATGGAATGAAAATCGTGTTGGGTGTATATATAGGCTGAGAAAATCGTGTCACGTTTGGCCAAAAACGTGTCACGATTTTCCTTTGTAACGGTCAGATTTTGAAACCACCATAATCGTGTCACGTTTGGGTAAAAACGTGTCGCGATTTTCAATTTTTGAAAAATTTCTTGCCCAGAAATCGTGTCACGATTTGGTCAACGTGACACGATTTGGCCTGGCAGTAAGGAACACTTTTTTAACTTAGAAAATTTTTGAGACCTTCAGAGGGAGGTAAAATCGTGTCACGTTTTACCCAAAACGTGTCACGATTTTGCCCAGTTTTGGACTTGAAATTTTTTTTCTTCCTCTGTTGTTTCAGCTAAAATATTTTTGTATTTTTAATTTTTTTTGAAAGTAATAATAAAAATAAACTACTACCTGAAATTAAAGATGTGGGTTGCCTCCCACCAAGTGCTTCTTTACTGTCACTAGCTTGAATGTCAAGGACCCTTAAAGGTCCGTCAGAACAAGTCCTACCCTCTCTTTGGGTAGGTCGCCACCTAGATATGGCTTAACTCTTTGCCCATTCACCTTGAAACTTCTGTCACCGTCTGGCGTGGTTAACTCAACAGCTCCATGAGGTGACACACTCTTGACCACAAATGGTCCTGACCACTTTGACTTGAGCTTTCCAGGAAACAGCTTCAACTTGGAATTAAACAACAAAACTAGTTGCCCAGAGTTAATATCCCTAGATACTAAGTTCTTGTCATGATATCTTTTAGTCCTGGCTTTATAAATGAGCGCATTTTCATATGCTCTAAGCCTCATCTCTTCCATCTAATTAAGTTTAAAGAGTCTTTTCTTACCAGCGGCTACTTGATCAAAATTTAAGGCCTTAATGGCCCAATACGCTTTATGTTCTAGCTCAACTGGAAGATGACAAGCCTTAGCATACACTAACTGATAGGGCGAAAGCCCTATATGAGTTTTGAAAGCTGTCCTATAAGCCCACAGTGCGTCATCTAGTTTCTTAGACCAATCCTTCCTATTTGACGCCACTGTCTTTTCAAGGATCTGCTTTAGTTGACGGTTAGAAACCTCTACTTGTCCACTAGTTTGAGGGTGATAAGGAGTTGCAACTTTGTGCTTGGTGTTATACCTTCTGAGCACATTTTCAAGAAGATTATTGCAAAATGCTTCCCCCCATCACTGATTAAGACTCTAGGTGTTCCGAACCTAGTGAAAATATTTTTCTGCAGAAAGTTGACCACCGTCTTAGCATCATTAGCAATACATGGTATCGCTTCAACCCATTTGGTGACGTAGTCAACACAGACAAGTATATGGAGATAAGAGTGAGAAGAAGGAAAGGGTCCCATGAAATCAATGCCCCAACAATCAAATGGTTCAATTTCAATGATTCCAGTTAGGGTCATCTCATTCCTTTTGGAAATGTTACCTGTCCGTTGGCACTTATCACACTGCTTAACAAAGTCCTGGCAATCCTTGAATAAGGTAGGCCACCAGAATCCACTTTGCAGAAATTTTGCAGCTGTTCTTTCCCCACTATGGTGGCCTCCATAAGCTGAGCTATGGCAGTGCCACATAATCTTATTAGCTTCCTCACCTGCAACAGAACGTCTAATTAAACCGTCAGTGCTTACCTTAAACAGATAAGGGTCATCCCACAGATAATGGTTGGCATCTTTGAAGAACTTCTTCCGTTGATGATGGGACATCTCATCCGGAATGATGTTACCGGCCTTAAAATTCGCCATGTCGGCAAACCATGGCCTTACATTCACATTGAATAGCTTTTCATCCGGAAATTCAGCCATAATGGCCCTTTCTTTCTTTGTAACCTCATTGTTCTCAAGTCGCGACAGATGATCAGCCACCACATTTTCGACTCCCTTTTTGTCACGAATCTCAAGATCAAACTCTTGCAACAAAAGAATCCATCTCAGTAAGCGAGGTTTTGACTCCCCCTTGGTGAGGAGATATTTAAGAGCTGCATGATATGTAAAGACAATGACTTTGGAGCCAATTAGATAAGAACGAAATATTTCCAAAGCAAATATTACCGCAAGCAACTCTTTTTCAGTAGTGGAATAATTCACTTGATTTTCGTTCAAAACCTTGCTTGCATAGTAAATAGCATGGAAAAATTTGTTCTTGCGTTGGCCTAGGACTGCACCAACAGCATAATCACTTGCATCACACATAAGTTCAAAAGGTAAAGCACAATCAGGAGCAATGATTATTGGTGCAGTCACCAACTTAGTTTTAATCAAAGAAAAAGCATCTAAACATTCAGAATCAAAATTAAACTCATTTTCTTTGACCAAGAGGTTACAAAGGGGCTTGGCAATTTTTGAAAAATCTTTTATAAATCGCCGGTAAAAACCAGCATGCCTCAAGAAGCTCCTCACTCCTTTAATATTAACAGGAGGGGGAAGTTTCTCTATAACCTCTATTTTTGCCTGATCCACCTCAATGCCCTTAGCACTTATTTTATGTCCCAAAACGATACCTTCAGTTACCATAAAATGGCATTTTTCCCAATTTAAAACAAGATTCGTTTCGGTACATCTTTTAAGGACAACATCTAAATGGAAAAGGCATTGATCAAAAGACTTACCGAACACGGAGAAATCATCCATAAATACCTCTATGTTCTTCTCTATCATATCAGAGAAGATGGAGAGCATGCACCGTTGAAAGGTTGCTGGTGCACTACACATCCCAAAAGGCATTCTTCGATATGCAAACACACCAAAGGGACAAATGAATGCGGTCTTCTCTTGATCTTCCGGAGCCACAACAATTTGATTATACCCCGAGTACCCATCCAAAAAACAGTAAAAAGCTTGGCCAGCCAACCTCTCTATCATTTGATCCATGAATGGTAACGGAAAGTGATCCTTTCTTGTTGCTGTATTCAACCTGCGGTAGTCTATACACATTCTCCAACCAGTGACGGTGCGGGTGGGAATCAATTCATTTTTATCATTAGTCACCACCTTCATACCACCTTTCTTAGGCACAACATGAACAAGACTTACCCATGCACTATCAGAAATAGGGTAAATCATACCAGCATCGAGCAGTTTTAGAACTTCCTTCTTCACCACTTCCTTCATTGTTGGGTTTAGTCTTCTTTGAGGTTGAACCACAGGCTTATATTCGGCCTCCATATGTATCTTGTGCATGCAATAAGCTGGGCTAATACCATTCAGATCAGAGATTGACCAACCTATGGCTTCCTTGTTCTCTCTCAACACCCTCATTAGCTTTTCTTCCTCCAAAGGTGTTAAAGTGCTGCTTATAATTGCTGGTTGAGAAGTATCTTTGCTAAGGAAAACATACTTCAATGTAGGAGGTAAAACCTTCAATTCTGGACTATTCTTCTCCTCCTTGCTCAAGGGCTGAACTCCCTTAGAATCTTCAGCATGTAACTCTTCAATTTTTACCGATCCTTTCTCTTGCTTGTTTGCCTCAAGTTGTGCAACACATTCCTTAATCTCAAGGTCTTCATCAGCTTCACAAGTTTCTATAGAGTTCACAATTGTTCTCTCCATAGGTTGTGTGGTCGGAGGTTCACATGAGTCATCTTCCACTATTTCTTCAATAACATCGATACGGTAACATTGAGGATTGTCACTTCAGTGCTTCATGGCTTCAAAAATATTGAACACAACCTGTTCATCTTGGAATCGTAACATCAGTTCACCTCTTTCAATATCAATCAAAGCGCGACCTATTGCAAGGAAAGGTCTCCCCAAGAGTAAGGGTATGTCTTCATCTTCAGCAAAATCCAAGATAACAAAATCAGCAGGAAACACCAGGTCATTAACTTTGACCAAAACATCTTCCAATATACCATACGGATAAGAGATTGACCTATCAACTAATGTGAGAGTCATTCTTGTAGGCTTAGGTTCCCCACATCCTAGCTTCTTCATCATTGATAGAGGCATCAAGTTTATACTTGCCCCCAAATCGCATAACGCTCTTCCGACGTCTAAGTTGCCAATGGAGCATGGAATAGTAAATGCTCCTGGATCTTTCATCTTCGGGGGCAGTTTCTTCTGGAGTATTGCACTACAATTTTCAGAAAGTGAGATGTTCTCATCATCCTTCGGTTTTCTTCTTCCAATCAATAACTCTTTCATAAATTAAGCATAAACAGGCATCTGATCAAGTGCTTCACTAAAAGGAATATTGACCTGTAGTTGAGAGAAAAGTGCCATGAACTTCTTGAATTGTCCTTCTTCCTTCTTCTTCTTCTTAGCCAAATGAGGGTACGGGAGCTTCACATAAGATGGAATAACCTGATCCTTGTTCCCATCCTTCAGCAGTTGGCTTTTACTTTTTCTTAAGATCGAATCAACATCTATTAACTTCTCATTTCCTTCTTTCTCAAGAGTCTTTTTCTTCTTTTCATTTTCAACTACGCCATTAGTACTCTCTTTTTCAACTTTGCCTTGTTCATCTTCATCCACAGTTATTCCTACCCCAACATTCTTTTCAACTAATTCACCATCATCCTCCTCTTCAACAACTGTGTCACCCTTCTTCTGGTTTTGTGGAGCTGGAGGTGTTAACACCCTCTTGCTCCTCAACTCTATAGCATTACAAGTTTCATTCTTAGGGTTTTCTTTTGTATTACCTGAGAATCCCCCTTTGTTCTGCTCAGCCAGTTGCTTCGCCATCTGCCCTATTTGAGTTTCAAGCAATTTTCTAGAGGCCTCATTGTTCTTTCTTTCAGTTTCTTGACTCTTCTTCATATCTTCAAAGTTTTCTTGAGTCATCTTCATGAAATTGATCATAGTCTCCTCTAGAGCTGAAGGCTTCCTTGGTTGTTGCTGTTGTTGAGGGTTTGGTAACAACGGATTCAAAGTATTATTGTTGGAGTAACTCAAGTTAGGATGTTTGTTAAACCCCGAATTAAAGTAAGGATTCTGTCTTTGATAGTTTCCCATGTAATTCACCTCTTCACTGCCTCCTTCTGGAACACACTCGCCATTGGCATGTCCCTCTCCATAGAAATCACACTTGACAGCAGCAACTTGTTGAGGTTTGTTGGAAATCATATAGCTATGAAATTCTTTAGTAAGAATCTCCAGTTGCTTATTCATTGCTGCTTGGTTGGCTAGGATAGAAGTTTGATCACTAACATTAAACACGCCCTTCTTCTTCTTTTCCGCATCAGCACGGTATTCATTTGCAGCCATGTTCTCAATTAAAGCTTGCACTTCATGGTCAGTCTTCACTTTCAGGCTTCCTCCAGCTGAAGCATCTAAGAACATTCTGTTGTTGGAAGTTAGTCCCTCAGTAAAGATTTGAAGGTATTGTTTCTCAGAGAACTCTTGATTAGAGCATCTTTTCAGAAGCAAATTGAATCGCTCCCATGCATCATATAGTGACTCATTTTCCCCTTGCCTGAAATTTGAAATTTCCTGCTTCTTATCCCAATACTTAGACATAGGAAAGTATTTCTCCAAAAACTTCAGCTCAAGTTCCTCCCATGTTTGGATGGTTCCACTAGGTAAAGAGAGTAACCAATCCTTTGCTCTCCCAGTGAGAGTAAAAGCAAACAACCTTAGCTTCTTTTGGTTTTCAGTGACCGTAGCTGGAGGTACACAAAACTCACAAGTTTCATGAAAGTGGCTTAAATGTTCATGAGGACTCATCGAATCGGACCCATCAAATTGTTTCTCCTTTAAGCCATTCTGAATAGAGGTCTTGATGTCAAAAGCAACAGGGTTAGCAGGTTGGAAGGTGTGAGTTAGTCGACCACGGTTGTTGGCTAAACCATAATCTCCCAACTTAGGCCTTTGTGGTTGATCTCCCATGGTGATAGAATTAGGAGAGAGGATTGATTCAGGTTCAACTAGTGTTGAATTAGGTAGTTGTTCACGAACACCCGGTGGAACTGACTTTGATTTGGCTAACCGGGCGGTTTTCCGATTAGCTCTTGCAGTTCTTTCGATCTCAGGATCGTACTCTAGGTCGTCCGAACTTCTTCTACCTCGCATAAACAGCAAAATACCTTAGTAGCACTGCACAATGCAAATTAAATAATGAACACTGAATCAATTTAATATTTCTAAACAGAAAATAAATTGCAGAAATCCTAAATTAAAACGCAATTTCCTTGTTGAAATAAATCAACAGTCCCCGGCAGCGGCGCCAAAAACTTGATAGAATTTTGGCAAGTGTACCAAATACTATCGAAGTAGTAAAAATATCGTTCCCACAAGGACTAGTTTTAATCTCAAAAAGTCAAATACGTTATTAACTTAGGATGTAGTAAAAGTTATTTTGTTTTGCCACTAGGCAGTAAATTTGTTTAATAGCATAAAACTTAGTAACAGAAAGTAAATTGATTGTATAAATTAAGAGAGAGATGAGTTAGGTCTTCGAATCATCTGAGTTCCCCTAATTGGACACTGCACCTATTCTTATGAATAATTTTCTATTTTCACGATAGTTAACAAAATAGTCCTAATCAATCCCTTGAGTTAGGACCCTCTTCTAAGATTACAGCCCCTAATCCCTTAGGTGGTCTAATAATCTTCGAAGGTTTGAAGAACGTTAACCTAATATCACTAATAAAGAATTATCCATTCCTAGACTAATTATAATTATTAGAACAATTCAACTAGGTCAAAGTCGAAAGCTATGGTCAGTAGTCGTTCGTTCTCACCAAATCATATATATATGTGATCAGAATATATAAAGCATTAAGAACAATTGAATTGAATAAAAACTAAATTGTCATTCACAATAAATAGAGTTTCACAGCAACATATGTCAATTAGGGTTACAAAGAATCATCTCATACCTAACCTCTAATGGATTTAGCTGCTCATAATTGAATTTATAAATAACATAATCATTAGAGGTAACAATACATACATGAACTGGTTACAAGGTGAAGAAATCGCCCCTGCAGCCGTCTTCCAGTGTAAAAATCGCACTTTGCTCTTCTCAAATCGTAACCCTTGTTTTTAGAATAGCCTTCAGCTTAAATAGGCACAGAAATTCGCCTAAAATCGTGTCACATTTTTGTGGAATCGTGTCACGATTTTCCTTGTATAACAAACTTCTAAATTAGGGTTTCTAGAAATCGTGTCACGTTTTGGTCAACGTGACACGTTTTTGCCTTGGTAGAGAGCATGTTTTTGTCTTCTTGAATCGTGCCACGTTTTGTACCAATCGTAACACGATTTGGTCCTTCTTGAATTCTTCAGTTGTTTCTGCTTTTCTTGCTGCTTAAGTTACCTTGTGAACTCTAAATTGTAATTAAAATACATAAAAATTACGTAATGACAGAGTGTCATCACACACTTGCTCCCCATGCGCTGCGCCTATTCAAAAGGGTGAAAAACTCTCTAATTCTGAATGTCCTCAAAATGATAATGAAATTGTCGAAATGGAAAAAGTCCCATATGCTTCCGCTGTTGGTAGTTTGATGTATGCTCAAGTTTGTACTCGTCTTGATATTTCTTTTATAGTTAATGCTTTGGGAAGATACTTGAGCAACCCAGGGTTGGGTCATTGAAAAGCCGTTAAAAAGGTCTTACGATATTTGTAGGGAACCAAAGATTATATGTTGACTTATAAGAAGTCTGATCAACTCGAGGTCATTGGTTATTCTGATTCTTATTTTGCAGGTTGCCCTGATGACCGAAAGTCTACTTCCGGCTTAATTTTAAAGATGGCAGGAGGAGCTATTTCTTGGAAGAGTGTTAAACAAACTCTTACAGCTACTTCTACCATGGAGGCAGAGTATGTCGCTTGCTATGAGGCTACTTGTCAAGCTATGTGGCTGAAGAACTTAATTTCTTATTTCAAAGTTGTTGAAAGTATATCTATAATCATATCTCTTATTGATGTAATTTTATGAGATATGTAATAAATGACGTCACTCTATAATCATATCTCTTATAGGATTTTATATGCATGGACCTTTATTGGATTACAAACTCTCAATTTATAATGTTAATCCATATTCTTCATTCTATGTGAAATGTAAGGTTTAACATGTATGATTTTGTTTACCCTATCGGATTCATTTTCTGCATTGTTGAATTTTGTGTTTCTTATACTACTTTGATGACAAGTACTATTATAAATATTTGATATACTTCTACTACCATTCTTATATTATTTTAATATTTAATTAAAGTAATCCAAGTGAGTGATTGTTGAATATTTGGATTTACTTTAATTAATTATTTAAATATAAATGTATTATATATTATTAAATATTTAATGTTATTGTACTTGGTATTTGTATTGGGCTTATTGTGGACGGGCCGTGATGGGTTGGACCGTTCTTATTAGTCAGCTCATTTGAGAGGTCCCTGCCTCCACCGATGAGTATATAAGCTAACTATCCCATTAGGTTAGCCACACTGAAAACTGAAAGAACGCTCAATCAGTAAGGCGGCAGAAGAACTCTCAAAACCTAATTCTCTCAAGTCACTTTCAAGTCTCATGGATTCTTCTTCAACCATTCAAGGTACATGGTTATGATGTCAATTAATACTGTTAATAACATGCTATATTTCATATCTGTAAATAAATTTGGTCATCTGTTAAAACACTTCATAACACTCATTGACATTCGGTTTTATATTCACAACATAAAGAAACAAAATCTCCAATGGATAGATCTCATCACATGTATGTAATCAGTTGTGGATCCAATGATGCTATCCATATAATCTGTGTTATACATACTGCCAGTGCAATGAATAAGTTATGAATAAGCTATAGTGTAAACTTGCAAGACATACTGTCAGTGTCATCATTAATCATTAATATATAATATTAGCAGTATTCATAAAGTCAATATTAATAGCAATTCATATGCTAGTGTCGTAAAGATGTTTTGGAATAAAATCCAGAAATTATGGAATAAGTTTCAATTCATCACAGGATGCTAGAAAATATGAAATGTAGTAATTACAATTATTCACTAGCTATAACATGTACTATACAAATAGGCACAATCAACAAGATGTTAAATGGAGAAGTGAGGGTGGTGGTCTTTAGAGCGGTGACCGGTGGTAGTATATATGTTGAATTTCAATCTGAAGCAAATATTGTAAAAAATACCGTAATTCCTTGCCATCCAAATCGACCAAAGGAAGGCATGCCAGATGAGTAGGAAACTTTTTGCAACACTTTTACCTTTACAAGTCTCAATTTAATATGCTAATAGTCGACAGGAAAACTAATCCAAGCAATTGCAGGAAAAGAAACAATGCACATATAGAAAGAAATGTAATGAGTCTAATACCAAAATTCTAAATGAAAACCGAACAAGATAAACAAATTGGTTCAATATCCCTTATTCTTAAAGCTTATTAGGTTAGGCTACATCTAAAACTAATTTTCCTTCTAATTCTCGGTAATTAATGCTAAACCATGGAACCCTAAAATTATTTCTCTCCTACTGTTTGTTGCATTTGAATTTGAATTTCAAATTTTCCTAGAAGTTTGTAGCAACTCCTCCACTTCGTATACATTAATTGAGGGATGATGTAATCAGAATTGATTATGTTTTCCCAATATTTTCCCAATAATTTAGCATAATTGAAATTCAGATTCCCTTTAGATATTAATCACGTCATTTGGGATATCCCATGCAAATCCATACAGACTCCCACTCACCACAAATTTAGTTGTTACCAAATCACATTCATGTATCCTAAAACACTCCCTACTAAATACAAATGCATGCCATACAGAGTTGAATAAAACACATCCATATTTTTTCCTTCAATCATTCATTCAGAAAATGCCAGGTTGTAATATTGAAACTTTGAGTGTGTTGATTCCTGTAGAAACACTAATGTGGTCAAGACTCCGACAAAAGAAACACAAATGAAAGATTATCTGATAGTGATAACGGTGCCGATGATGTGGATGTTGAGAGCGGCGCAGCTTCAACTACAAAGCCGTCAAAGATGGTTCCTGTGAAGGTTGAGCCCGTTGAGAAGTGAACGTAGCAGGAATTTTTTTTATTCCAGTTGTTATGTAACCAAATTGTGTTTGGAATAATATTTTCGGGTTTTTTTTGCATATCAGAATATATTATTATTAGTCTCTACCAATTTTGTCAACTATGAATGTGGAGACAATTTTCCCTTTAAAAACTGATGAAGAAAATTAAGGGTATTCTGATTGCTACTTACTTTGTGTGTGCATGTCTTAATGCTTAATTTTTTAGATGGAATGTATTGAGGTTTTTAAGGTTTAAGCTTCACATCTAAGGAAGAATTACACTTTAAAATTTACAATCATCATAATTTAGAGAATGTGAAGACAATTGATGCAGTATGATATTGCTGAAACTATATCGTAGTATCAAGAAGGATCTGTATGCCATACCTCAAGCAATATATAATGTATATTTCACAAGCTCATATTAGATAATTAGGTGATTGACAAATTCTATTGTTAACTATACGATTTGTTACGGTTACAACTTTGAATATTTGAATGAGAGTCATTAATGGTTGCCGTATATATGGATATTATTCAATGCACTTAATGGAAAGTCACTAAAGCAATTTGCTATAATTATAGGCTTTATACTATATTTCTCCATGAAGACAATTTTAATTTATTTTAGTATCAAATTTCTTTTCCATTCTAAACTACCGCGTTTTTTATTTGGCATCTTTTAATGGCAAAGTCACTAAAGCTATTGCACGTTCAACTTTAAATGTAGCCTTAATTGTATTGATCTTTAATCTGCATATAAATGGATTGGTTTGATATCAATATAATCCTTTTGAGTTATAATAATGGTTCGGACGGCAAAATGTAGCTCTAGTAATAAAAAATTACTTATTAAGCATTAATAATAAGTTAGTTTTGTCAAAAAAGAAAACAGATTAGTAAATAATATGAATTTAAGTTGTGAACTTTTCGTTTCTTTTATATTTACCCTGTAGGAAGCATGCAGATAGTAGTTAATAAGTGACTTTACGTATTTCAATATGGACTTACATTGATTTCTCTTCACACCTAAAATAACAACATCATTTAGTTGGTTGCCATCAACACCTGATTATTTGTATGCCTTATGCTATAACAACATGAGGTCAATACTTACTATCTTTGTTTACGTAGTGCTGCATTTTAAAATAAGATTGACAAGTCCACTTTGTGTTTTACGGATCAACTAAGGTGAATGAGTTTAGCTGATTCTCTTCTGTAGCTGAAACATGGAGAGGCACGACACTATGAAAGGCAGTTTCCTTTGACTCTATCATTTGTAATGACTATTAATAATAGTCAAGGTAGTCACTTAAAAATGTTGGCATATATCTATCAACTTTTGTATTTTCACATGGACAACTATATGTTGTTGTTTCGAGAGTTACATCAAGAGAAGGGTTGAAGATATTGATCACTAATGAAGATAGTGAAGATATTGATTTTACATCTAACGTCGTTTATGAGGAAGTATTTCGTAATGTTTGATATAAGACATTTCATGTAGATGATGATCATACTAGCTTGACTGTTGTTTGAATTTTAATATATGATACAATATTATCTTTATGTATTTTACTTATTTCATATAAACTATTACATTTTATCATTATGTAAAGATCTTCAGCTCATAAGACCTGTGTGGCGCATGGGTCATCAATCTAGTTAATTACAAACATAATAAGGAAAAGTTCATATCTCTTCTTATGATTGAACCAATCAACACAACATCAAACATGCATTCAAGCAAACATAAAATCAAGAAAAAAAAAAGAATTATTCAGAATTTTTCTCATAAGTTCTTACTCCTCTTAACATGATTTAAAAAAATGGGGGTTTAGAAGTGAGAGAGGTTTTACCTTGGAGGTTGCGAGGAGTCTCCTTTATATAGAGGTGGGTGAATGCAGAGACGTTGTAATGTAACATGTGTGTCCGACGGTTACGAAATCGTGGGAAGTCTAACTGCCCGTGATATATTCGCGGGAACGTGGGTAAAGAGACGTTACATTTCATTTCAATTGGTCTGTGTTGCTATGTGCATCCCCCTTGCGGAGAAGGGGTGAGTTGCGACTAAACTACCAAATATGGTATTTGGGCTTGATTTGTTATTGGGTCTAGGTCTCTGACCGGTCCAGAACAGTTTGTTATAATAAAAAATACAACAATTGAAAAAGATAAGTATAGTTTATTACAAGAGCAGTGCTAATTAGTACGATAAACGATATATACGAAACACAAGAAATCTTACGCGTTCAGTTTTGTACACAATATGGAATGTTTTTTGTTGGATAAAACAGCAGTCAGCACTTATAAATTTGGTATTTGGTATCTTTGTAAAATAAAATAAAGTTGGCCTTTAACACAATACATGGCCAGGTAGTGTGAAAGTGGGGTCATGGCATAATTTATGGTTAAATAGTGGCGTAAAATCACCAAGTAGAAGAGTTTCGTGTGTTTCGTTAACTTTGGTTTCGTAGCAAAAACCATTACCTATATTACGATATGGAAGTGCAAAATATCTATTATCGATACCTATATCTATAATTTTGATCTAATCAAAATAATTTCAATAAAAGTTTTAAAAAAAAAAACTTTTGTTCACCATTTATCAGATTAGCTCAAAAGAAAGAGCGGATAGACGGGCATACAATGCCTATCTGAATGATAGTATCAATTAACAGCTATTTTCATATTGCCAAAAAAAAATTATTGAGAAAAAATCTTATAAAAAATATTTTCATTGGGAAAAAAAGAAAAAATCTATTTAATTAAAAATCAAATATTGTAAAAACACAACTTTTTTCAAGAGGATTCCAAAAACAAGTAAAAAAAAAATTCATTGGGAAAAAAATATTACAAGAAATATTTTCATTGGGAAAAACAATCTATTTGATTAAAAATCAAATATTGTAAAAACACAACTTTTTTCTAGAGGATTCCAAAAACAAGTCAAAAAAAATTCTTTGGGAAAAGAAAGTTTTTAAAAAAGATTTTAATTGGGAAAAAAAGAAAAAAATCTATTGAATTAAAATTCTAATGTTGTAAAAACACAACTATTTTCAAGAGGATTCCAAAACAAGTCAAAAAAAATCTTCTAAAAAATATTTTCTTTGGGAAAAAAATCTATTTAATTAAAAATCAAATATTGTAAAACCGAAACTTTTTTCAATAGGATTCCAAAAACTACTCAAAAAAGTTTATTGGGAAAAAAATCTTTAAGATAATATTTTCATTGGGAAAAAAAGAAAAAATATTTTTAATTAAAAATCAAATATTGTAAAAACACAACTTTTTTCAAGAGGATTCCAAAAACAAGTAAAAAAAATTCATTGGGAAAAAAAATCTTACAAGAAATATTTTCATTGGGAAAAACAATCTATTTAATTAAAAATCAAATATTGTAAAAACACAACTTTTTTCTAGAGGATTCCAAAAACAAGTCAAAAAAATTCTTTGGGAAAAGAAAGTTTTTAAAAAAGATTTTAATTGGGAAAAAAAGAAAAAATCCATTGAATTAAAAATCAAATATTGTAAAAACACAACTTTTTTCTAGTGGATTCTAAAAACAAGTCAAAAAAAAGTCATTGGGAAAAAAATTCTTACAAGAAATATTTTCATTGGGAAAAAAATCTATTTAATCAAAGGAACCATCTGAATATTGATGATAGTCATTTAAACAGAAAAAAATTTGCAGATTGGGCCAACGCCATCTGAATATTGATGATAACCCTACAATATGAAAGGAACCTTTGTATGAAAGGCCAACAGTGCAACATTGGCAACATGAACACTACTCATAAGGAATTTATGAAAGAAAAGGAGAAAATCTGAGTTGGAATGAGAATTTGTGAAGAATAGGTGGACATATACGAGGGAAATGCTATTAAGTGTAACGACAAGACAAAGGACTGAGAAAAAATCGTGCTTAATTTTAGATGGCATATATGTTGAATAGGAAATCATTTTTTGGAGTTTTGTGGACCGATCGCTTTTGATTAGAGAACAGGAGTCAATGCTTTGATGTAAGTTTGATTTGGGTTAATTATGGTGTTTTTCTTCGGTGGACCGGGGGTAGTGATGTGGTGGAAGCTGAATGAGCGTTGGAATATGAAATTTTCAGGTGTGGCTCAACTATGGTGATGAGAAGGGGATATATGATTTAGAGGGGTGTTTTTTTGGGGTGAGCAGAGGGTGATGAGTGTTTATGGATTTCCTTTTCAGTGGTCGTTTACGATGGAGTTTGATTTAGGCGGTGAAGTAAGTTTTTCGTGATTGAAGGTAAGTGTTAGTTAGGTGAAGCGTGTACTGGTATTTGTGTTTCTTTTGGGTGTTCCTCTTATATACGGCGCCCTTTGTTTTGTAATCTCTACTTTCCAGTCTATATTCATCTTGAGCATAGATCTGACTTTTAATAAGTTTTGCCGTTAAAAAAATAGAAATTATACTGCTAGTGATGCTAAATATACTGCTAGTGCCATCAATAAGTTATGAATATGCTATACATACCGTCAGAGTCATCATTAGCAGTAGTCATAATCCTTAATACAACATTTACTAGCATTACCAATACAAAAGCACTCCTAAACAAAAATACAATAATAAGATAAATTGGCCATAGTCATGAAAACCAGTTCCTCAATTCAGCCAGATTCTCAACTTTATTGTTAAAAATATTGTAATTCCTTGCCATCCAAATCGAGCAAAGGACGGCATGCCAAATAAGCAGAAAACTTTTTGCAATACTTTTACCTTTACAAGTCTCAATTTAATATGCTAATAGTCGACATGAAAACTAATCCAAGCAACTGATAGGAAAAGAAACAATGCACATATAGAAAAAAATGTAATGAGTCTGATACCATAATTCTAAATGAAAACTGAACAAGATAAACAAATTGTTTCAATATTTCTTATTCTTAAAGCTTATTAGTTTAGGCTACATCTAAAACTAATTTTCCTTCTAATTCTCTGTAATTAATGTTAAACCATGAAACCCTAAAAATATTTCTCTCCTACTCTTTGTTGCATTTGAATTTCAAAATTTCCTAGAAGTTTGTTGCAACTCCTCCACTTCGTATGCATTAATTGAGGGATGATGTAATCTGAATTGTTTATGCTTTCCCAATATTTTCCCAATAATTTAGCTTTTTGAAATTCAAATTCCCTTATGATATTAATCACGTCATTTGGGATATCCCATGCAAACCCATACAGACTCCCACTCACCACAAATTAAGGGTTTGGAAAAAGATAAGAACAAAATCATGTCATCATCCAAAGAACCTCACCCAGAATCATCTGCGAAGAAGATCACCCTCACGAGTTTCGATGGTGAAACCTTTGAAATCGAAGTGGCAGTGGCAATGGAATCTCAAACGATCAAGCATTTGATCGATGATGTTTCTGACGACACTGCAATCCCTATTCTGAAGGTGACTGGAAAGATCTTGGCTCAGGTTGTCGAATATTGCAAGAAACATTTTGAGTCTGCGAGATCCAATGAAAAAACACCGGAAGATGAACTTAAGAAGTGGGACACTGAATTCGTCCAGGTTGATCAAATTACCTTATTCGATCTTATGTTAGCTGCTAACTATTTGAACATCAAGAGTCTTTTGGATCTTACTTGCAAGACTGTGGCAGACATGATGTTGGCAGCTAAGACGCCAGAGGCGATCCGTGAGAAGTTCAACATTAAAAATGATTACAGTCCCGAGGAAGAAGAGAAAATTCGTCGTGAAAATCAGTGGGTATTTGAATGATTATTATTATAGATTAAAGATCTGTCTTATGGATTTTATGTCTTGAAATTGATGTTTTACTGATTATTAGTTTAAAGATATGTTGTGTGGATTTTTTGTATGAGATTAATGTTTTATTGATTACTAGTTTAAAAATATGTCATGTGGATTTTATGTTATGAGATTAATGTTTTACTGATTATTATATTTTAACATTTTTTTTGAACAATATATTTTATCATTTTACAATATCAATTAAGAATCTGTCATGTTATGCTTAGTTTTAATTTTATGTATATATGCTTTGATGTTATGTCATGTGGATTTTATGTTATGCGATTGATGTTTTGTGCATTGGTTCAATCATAGGAAGGGATATAAAGTTTTCTTTATTCTGTTTGGAAATATTATTTAAACAATTTGTGTGATGTTGAAACAATTATTTTTTAACTTTTCATTTCCTTGTTTTGTTTTCATTTAAAATTGTGGTATTAGACTGGTAGTTGGTGGTGGTCGGATTGACCGTCGAAGGTGGATGGAATTGTCCTAGCAGTAGTCGGTGATGGCATATATGCTGAATTTCAATCTGAAGCAATTTGTTTAGGAGAATCATTTGAGTTGGTTCTAGCAAGTGGTCGACGACATTGTCATAGAGAAGCATTTGATTTTGGGTATTTCTTTGTTCTTTTGTCACATAGCAAAAGAGAAATTTCAAAACAAAAACTGATTTTGATTTTTACAAATTGAAAGCATAAAACAGAAAACCACTTTAAATGAGGCCTTAACAAACAAATGGCTGATTCGACTAAACATTTACCCCAAAATGGCATCCCTTGTTCTTAGACTCCAACCATTAATACAACCATTTCTATCAAAATTACTGAAAAACAATTTCTTAATACAAGAATATTATAAATAAAAGGGGTGTTGTAAAACTCTTGAGGGGAAGCATTATTTAGGTGGTAAAGCAAAACATTTGAGTTGGATTTTGGGTTTTGAAATTAAAAAAAAAAACAACTGATTTTGAATTTTACAAATTTAAAGCATAAAACAAATCAATTAACCAAAAATGTCATCCCTTGTTCTTCAACTTCCACCACCAGCAATACAAGAGATTAATTCTATCAATTAACTAAAAAAGTTTTTTGATCTGGTTTAAAATCTTGTTATTATGTGCTTCCATATACATGCAAACCAAACGATGACAAGCATGTTATGAATTACTTTACCGTCATCAAATAAATCGCAAAAAGAAAAGGTGTGTTGTAAAACTCTATTGGAAAGAGCACTACTCATGTACAACCACCTCAAAATAGAGAGCTACAAATCCTCAAAACTTAGTGTTCAAAATAGAGAGCTACGTATCCACAATCTCCGACACACGAAATAGATTCAAAATTGCAGCTGAAATGGTAAAAGATTGTGCCGACATTGATGTGTCGAGGAGCCTAGTCTCTTTGAAATAAAAAATAAAATATTTTTTGTTGGCATGAACCAAATAACATAGTTTCATTTGGACTTAAAAATATGGACCTTCTTTTTCTTATGTCTGTCTCACTGCATGTGCTATTTAACATAAACTATTTCATATGACATAGCCTGTTTCATAAAGTCTTATTTAAATCAAGATAAATGGTTGATAATCTATTAGATGTTTTTGAGATTGCAACCTATTGGAGGGTTTCACTTTTTCATATATTTTATGTAGAGTTTCATAAGAAATGCTAAGCATTCAATAGATAGTAACATGTCAATCTTCCTTACAGAATGATAAAAAGGCCGGCTAAACAGGCTAGAATGATGCTGAACACGAAATTGGGTTCAATAGGTGAATATGGAGATTTTGTACATTTTCTGGATAAAGAAGATTCTTAAGCAGAACAATATAATCATACGATGTTATGTCAAATTGATGATTCTTAGAGTTCCAAGATTTCATAGCTTCTGATCGATAATAATGCAAATTGGTAACTTTCTTGCATCTCAAGCAATCATCTAATGCAAATTGTTAACTTTGTTGAGACACAATTCAGCTTATTAGTTGGTTTTATAAGCTATCTATGAGAGCTAATGGAAATAAGCTTAAAACAATCGATGGGCATGTGACGAGATGTTTTCGTAAGCCCTTTTACTCTGTCTCACAATTGCTTATGACAATAGATAAACTCAAATAAGCCAATCTAAACATGATTTTAGTCTTCAAATTACAAAATTTAATGAAAGGTAAATGCATTCTATACAATCATCTGTGTAATCTGTCTCAACAGAAACAAACAGCTTCTGTAAACTAAAAGATAAACCAAACATTCAAAGGAAATAATTACATATTTTTAAGAAACACAAAAGTTTTGGGAATTATTCTATAGTATAAAAACAAGGAAACAAATGAAATAAACATGTCAACTTTATGAAATAAATATTGTCAAATATATAGCAGCTATACCGCAGCAGAATTTGGACAAGTCTTTCTTGTCTCGTGATAGGTTATTCATTATAAAGTTTTCTCAATTAACTTCTATAGCAGTTCTAAAAAGCGCACACTAGTTCTTTCAAGAATAAAAGCAATAATAACAAAAAAAATATTGACTACAACACTGGAGACTAAATTGACTGAGATTGAGATTATAAGATGTCAAAATATAATAATCAATAAAACTTTATTCCATAATCATTAAAAAGTACATTATATAGTTCTATCATGAATAAAACATAGTCATACATGCAAGATCATATAGACTCTTGATGTCCAAATATTGAGCAGCCAAGATCAGTTTCAAGAGAGTATCTTGATCAACCTTGACAAATTCAGTGTCCCACTTCTCAAGCTCATCAGAACAAGCAGCACCAAAATGTTTCTTGCAATACTCAATAATCATGTAACGATCGCCATGTAACGACCTATTTTTGACTACCATTCCTATTTTTGTTTCTTTAGAATGTGGGACACTCAACTTCGATGTGACCATAACATTCACATTCATGACATTGAATTCCTTTGCCTTTACCTGTTTTCTCTTCGTCTTTGTTCTTGCGCTGAACCCAACATTCCTGAACTTATTTGACATTTGTCCTCGTGATTTTGTCCATTTTCTTCAAGATTTTGTTAAATTTTAAGAAGGGCAACACAATCTGAGAGGCTTTCTTCAATTTCATGTTCACATGGATCTTCATTCTCATCAGTGTTGGATATGAAGGCTATTCATTTAAGTTTATTTCCAGATCTAATATTCTTAGTCAACTCAAAGGTCTGTAGAGATCCAATGAGTTCATCAACCTTGTTGCTACTTATGTCTTGGGCTTCTTCAGCACCAACAACTTTCATATCAAACTTCTTGTAAGCTTTTCTTCAGACATCTTTTCTCCTAGAGCAAATGATGTGTTATCTATGTCACGCATATAAATATTGAAGCCAGAGATGGATTCATCATCATTCATCTTTATATTCTTAAACTGGGTTGCGAGGAGATGTAATCTTGACATGAGCACCTTAGATGTTCCTTCATGAGATGTAATATTTTTCGTCGTTGGAATTATTTAACAGTCGAGTCTCATTTATGCTATTTATCGTTATCTATCTAAGTGATGAGTTCGTGGGGTTTTACTAGTTATCAGTTGTCAAGTTGCAGATGTTGATCACATGGCGATCGTTACATGTTGGTCTTACTCTCTCACATATATGGGATCATTCCCCTCAGGTATTGTGTTGCAACTGCTGATAACTTAGACATATTGTTTCTTGTGTTGGCTTGTCTTTGAGAGGGTGGATTTAGTCCCACATCAGTTAGAAAGGAAGCTTGATCAGAGTTTATAAAGAGAAGGTTCTCCTCACCTTACAAGCTGATTTTGTAAATGTTGGGATTCCGCATTGCGACACTTTTATGCCCATTGACCCTGAGCGTGAGGGGGTTGTGTTAGTAATCCCACTAGATTCAAAATGAGTAAGAAAGGACATCAAAAACAGGTTCTTGATGGGCTGAGTTCTAGGTTTTACTGCAAATTTTGGTATGTATATGGTCCAATTATTCCCTAGACTTTTTTTTCATAGTTTTTTCATGATTCAATCAATAATACCGATACAGTTTTTATCCATAATTAATATCTTTATGATGAAAGATTATAATTTTTGAAATAGTGTATGATAACAATGTCTATATAAATTTATTAAGTAGGATTTAATAAGATTTCAAATAGACGAGTGTGATAAAAGAATGTTAGAATGTGTTGTTAGTGATATCAGATTCATGACCAGACTCAACACTGACAAGGACTTGGATCTCAATTTAGTTGACTTGGATTGAAATTGAATGACGCTTGGTATTCTCTACTCAAAAAGAAATCAAAATCTACGTTAAAATATGAATGGTTTGATTTCAATCTAGCAGCCAAATATGTGCCAAATTCAAAAGCACATCAAATTGATTATTGCCGACAATCCAATTTCGATTCAAAAGTTATAAGCAAATACTAGTAATATATAAATCTGGTAGATAGTCCCTTAAAAAAAATCAACAAACATAAACAAGTATTGAGCATTTAAAAATCTAATTGATGGCCAATTGAATTTCGATTCAATAGATTCATGACATATCCTTTACTGAGATTGAAACTATAAGATGTCAAAATATAATAATAAAAACCTTTATTCCATAATCATTAAAAAGCACATTCTAGTTCTTTCACGTATAAAACCAAGTATAACAAAGAGAAATTGACTACGACATTGTAGACTAAATTGACTACATATTCATTCCATAATCATTCATAAGGTTTCTGGTGCAAGAAGATGGAAGGGGAAGAAGGAAAAAGTTTGGCAACCCTATCGCATATCCTTAGTAGGAAGGAGATGAGAATGCAAGAGCCGAAGTGGGTAGAGGATACTCTAAAGAGCAACCTCAAATATCGACAACTCGCAGATCCAAACTGATATTTGGTGCAAATTTGTAGATTGGGCCAACGACCTTTGAACATTCAGGAAAATACCTATAATATGACAGGAACTTTTGTATGAATAGCCAACAGTGGAACATTGGCAGCATGAACACTACCCGGAATAAATTTATGAAAGAAAAGGAGAAAATGTGAGTTGGAATGTGAATTTTTTAAGAATGGGCAGGTATTTACAAGGTAAATGCTACCATATAGTGTAACGATAAGTCAAAAGAATGAGAAAAAAACATGGTTGATTTTTTATGACAAGAAAAGTAAACAAAACATGTTAAATGAACTTCCCAAGGTTCGTTGAAAAAACAACTTGAAAATTCTAAGTTATCAAATATACGCCTACAAAATGATAGACAATAGCATTGATAATACCTTGTATGAATGAATTCAATTTGCATTAAAGATCAATAGCATAAAGTTCAAAATCAATAAGAAAGATTGATACCACAATTTTAAATGAAAATTGAACAAGGAAATGAAAAGATAAAATTTTAGATTCAACATTACACAAACTGTTACAATATTCATTCCAAACAGAACATCCAATATGCATATCAAACAAAAATAAAATCAGTCGTGAATACAACGGAAAATAAAGAACCGTATAAAAAATGAATTATTCAAAAAACAATAATCAATTTCTTTTAGAACCAAGTTGTCACATAAATTTTTCTGTGTTACTTCATATCTTGGTAAAGGAATTGTAATTTACTTTGGATCAATTAAGTCCATCAAATAAAGTTATTCCCTAGACTTGTTTTCGTTTTTTTCATAGTTTTTGGATGATTCAATCACTAATATGAATACTTTTTTTTCTTTCAAAAAAGGTGGAAAGAAACCACCCTTAATATATATTAAAGAAAAAGGTAACCAAATACATAAAAAAGATGGGGGGATCAATCCAAAACCCCATCAAGTAACAAACCTAAAGCAAAGAAGCCCTAGTTTGTTCCTATCAAAATCATCTGGAATACTAATGTGAACATTTGTTAACCAAACCATCTCAGTAAAAAATATGAGTGACCATAAAATTCATAGATTGAGTGAGTAACAAGCATTGATTCCATCTTGACCTCAACTGCCAAGGCACAATGGAGATGGATTTAAAAGCTGAGACCACTAGCTTTGAATCAGTTTCCAACCAAAGTTTTCTCCAATTATTTTCATATGCTATCTCTATTACGTATTGTCATTGATCCAACTAGTTCAGCCTTTAGCGCATTACCATTTTCCACTTTCAAAGCAAAACTAATATGAATACAGTTATATCTT
Organism: Medicago arabica; assembly: GCA_946800305.1. Taxonomy (NCBI): domain Eukaryota; kingdom Viridiplantae; phylum Streptophyta; class Magnoliopsida; order Fabales; family Fabaceae; genus Medicago; species Medicago arabica. The sequence goes on from OX326964.1 coordinate 14,299,514, forward strand.
TGTTAATTAGTTTTTATTTACATTGTCTATAATAATTTATTAAGTCGGATTTAAATAAATTTTGAATAAAAGAGTTTGATAAAAAAAATGTTAGAATGTGTTGCTACTGCTTTTGAGATAAAAAGAGTGAGATTCATGAATATACTCAACACTCTTAAGGACTTGAATTAACTACAGTAATTTAGTTGACTTGACTTGAATTGAATGACTTTGTATTTTCTAATCAGAAATCAAAATCTGCATTAAAATATAAAATCTTTGATCTCAATCTACAAACCAAATATGTGCCGAATTCAACAACACATCAAATTGATTAATGCGGGCAATCCAATTTCGACTCAATAGATATAAACAAGTACTAAGAATATATAAATCTCATAGATAGTCCATTAAAACATAATAATCACTAGACATAAACAAGTACTATGAATATATAAATATAAGTGATGGGCAATCGAATTTCGACTCAATTGATTCATGACATATGTCAAAATATTATAATGCATAAAACTTTATTCCATAATCATTAAAAAGCACATTCTAGCTCTTTCATGGTTAAAACCAAGCATACAAAAGAGAAATTAACTAACACATTAAAGATTAAATAGACTACTGATTTATTTTATAATCATTCAAAAGCCCAGTTATTTTCACAACGAGCTTCCTCCTCTTCCTCTGGAGTGTAATAATCATTCTTGATGTTGAAAATCTTGCGAATCTCCTCTGGTGTCTTGTCCTTGATGTTGTCTGCTACAGTCATGCATGTAAGATCCAACAAACTTTTTATGTTCAAATAGTTAGCAGCCGATATAAGATTAAAGAGAGTGCTTTGATCAACCTGGACAAATTCGGCGTCCCACATCCTAAGCTCATCAAAACTTACAACATCAACATGTTTTTTGCAATACTCGATAACCATGGCCAAGATCTTGCTGGTTACGTTTGAAATAGGGATTCTAGTGTCTTCAATCAAAAGCTTGATTGTCTGGGATTGCACTGCCACCGTCTCTTCAATTTCAAAGGTCTCGCCCTCATAACTCTTAAGGATGATCTTCTTTGACGACAATGATGCCATGTCTTTGAAACCTTAAATTTGTATCTATCTCTAAGTTTGAAAAGAATAGTTGTGAGTGAGTACTACATATAAAGCTAGCCACTAGGAATATATATGTTGTTTTATATTTAAAAAAAAATTGTTTATAGAATTTTTATTTTCAATTTAATATATCTCTTCCCTCAAAAATAATATTTTAATTAACAAAAATTGTTTCTAGATTGTTGTATTATTAATTTAAAATTTTTTTTCTAGAATATTCATTTTATAATAAAATTTTTTTCTATAATATTATTTTTAAACTCAAAAAATTGTTTCTCCCGAAAAAATTAATATAAATTTTTTTGATTCTAGAATATTTTTTCAATAAAAAATAATTGTTTCTCCACTAATAATAATTTTCTTTTTAGAATATATTATCCTTATTTATTAATTTTATTAAGTCTGCAGCAACTTAACCTAATAATTTCTCTCTAAAATGCTTCATTAGGTTAACACCAATTTAACCTAACAAATTTCATCTAAAATGCAGCAATCCCTAATATTTCTCCTCACTGATGAGATTTTCATTCCTATCCTTTTGTTTCATCGTTTGTATATATCTATTGTTTCACCAGACTTTTTTTTTGACAAGTTGTTGTACACTTATTTAATACGTAGTCATTAATTATTATTAGTCAGGGATATGTAATTGCTTTAAATTAAATTAAATTATATGTTAAACGATGACATCTTTAATTTGATGATGACAACATTATCCGATTTGTATAACAACTGCATTATATGTTTTTATTTTGGTGGTATGTTCAGAGTAATAATTTGTTAACGCCACAAAACATCTTTGCCCGTGTGTTGCACGGGTGGAAATACTAGTTTTCAATTAACAAATTTGATTCTAGAATATTTTGTTTTTGAGTAAATACAGTAGATTTCTTTATAATAAAAACAATAGTGTTAATTTTTTTTAAAGAAAAACAATAGTAGATATTGATCGAATTGCAAATGGAATATGTGATTTTTTTTTTCAACTTTGATAATTTTTAGGGTCAAGAAACCTAAGGTTTAACTATAGAGCGTAGATTGTCTTAGCAACTTGCAGTATTTCATCTAACACATTAGAACCGTTGTTCAACATCCGAACATATTTCATCATGTTTTCTAACATGGTAGCTGCGTCTTGTAGGCCAGTGATGATTGACATAAGTTTCTCCTTTTCAAGAAGAAAATCACTGATGGTTTTCTTTCGTTTCTCTACTAAATTGCAAGCTTTCCACCCACTTCATGCACAAGAATTTGTAAAGTTTATTACATATCTGTTCATCAGAGTTGTCTTCATCACTTGACTGATTACTAGAATCACACTCTCATGTGAAAGTCATAACATGGTTTGTTGTCTCATCTTCACATTCACCTTTTGAACTTTCATCGAGACAAGTGACTATCATCCCTATTTTTGTTTCTTTAGAAATGTGGGACACTCAACTTCGATGTGACCATAACATTCACATTCATGGCATTGAATTCCTTTGCCTTTACCTGTTTTCTCTCCGTCTTTGTTTCTGCGCTGTAACCCAACATTATTGAACTTATTTGACATTTGTCCTTGTGATTTTGTCCATTTTCTTCAAGATTTTGTTCAATTTTCAACCAAGAAGGGAAACAACATCTGAGAGGCTTTCTTCAGTTTCATTTTCACAAGGATCTTCATTCGCATCAGTGTTGGATATGATGGCTATACATTTAAGTTTATTTTCGGATCTAATTTTCTTAGTCAACTCAAAGGTTTGTAGAGATCCAATGAGTTCATCAACCTTGTTGCTACTTATGTCTTGGGCTTCTTCAGCAGCAACAACTTTCATATCAAACTTCTTAGACAAAGAAACAAGTTGCAGATGATGTGTTAGCTATGTCATGCATGAAATTGTTGAAGCCAGAGATAGATTCATCATCATTCATCTTTATATTCTTAAACTGGGTTGCGAGGAGATGTAATCTTGACATGAGCACCTTAGATGTTCCTTCATGAGATGTAATATTTTTCGTTGTTGGAATTATTTAACAGTCGAGTCTCATTTATGCTATTTATTGTTATCTATCTAAGTGATGAGTTCGTGTGGTTTTACTAGTTATCAGTTGTCAAGTTGCAGATGTTGATCACATGGCGATCGTTACATTGTTGGTCTTACTCTCTCACAGATATGGGCTCATTCCCCTCCAGGTATTGTGTTGCAACTGCTGATAACTTAGACATATTGTTTCTTGTGTTGGCTTGTCTTTGAGAGGGTGGATTTAGTCCCACGTCAGTTAGAAAGGAAGCTTGATCAGAGTTTATAAAGAGAAGGTTCTCCTCTCCTTACAAGCTGATTTTGTAAATGTTGGGATTCCGCATTGCGACACTTCATGCCCATTGACCCTGAGCGTGAGGGGGTTGTGTTAGTAATCCCACTAGATTCAAAATGAGTAAGAAAGGACATCAAAAACAGGTTCTTGATGGGCTGAGTTCTAGGTTTTACTCCAAATTTTGGTATCTATATGGTCCAATTATTTCCAAGACTTTTTTTTCATAGTTTTTTCATGATTCAATCAATAATACCGATACAGTTTTTATCCATAATTAATATCTTTATGATGAAAGTTTATAATTTTTGAAATAGTGTATGATAACGATGTCTATATAAATTTATTAAGTAGGATTTAATAAGATTTCGAATAGACGAGTGTGATAAAAGAATGTTAGATCGTGTTGTTAGTGATATCAGATTCATGACTAGACTCAACACTGACAAGGACTTGGATCTCAATTTAGTTGACTTGGATTGAAATTGAATGACGCTTGGTATTCTCTACTCAAAAAGAAATCAATTGGATATGCTAATATTTGTTCAAGTGTGCAGGACCATATACTAAAATTTATAAGTCTTAAATAAGGTATTGGTTCTGAAATATTAATTGAGAGCAAAAGATTTAAAAGAGAAGCTTTTATGCAAGTCAGAGTCTGAAGACATCAGAGTTTAAAGACCATCAGAAGCTGACCCTCAAACTATGAAGTCACCAGAGTCTGAAGACCTTCAGAGTCTGAAGTGAAGAATTTGAAGTTAGATAAATTGGATATTTGATGACATAAGTATGCAGAAGGAATAGAAGACGGAAGTAACGAATATTTCAGAGGAATTACAACGCATTGGATGCTTATCCACTGAAGAAGAACAAAGAAAGGACAATAGTAAAATTGTACAACCACTACTCCAACATTTCCTGCGCATAGTACAAACTACAACTATGTCTCTCCTGGTTAATTCTCCATACAAGGAATGGTTTTCAAATTATTCCTTCCTAGGACATTAACCAAATCAAGCAACAGATCATTGGTGATTGATCAAGCTTTTACAACGACTCTTTGATGTGTTGGCACCTCTACAACATCTCTTTCATACCTCTATATAAAGGAATGAAGACTTGACGATTAGTATAGACTCTACAACATTTAAATTGTGCCAAAACTCTGCTGAAATTGTTGTGCATCAAACACTTAGAATTTATTAACAACTTTCATATCTTAAAAATTCTAGAGTCTGATTTATTTTGTATTGTGAACACCACTGATTGTATATCAAGTGTTCAACCAAACATATTTCTTTGTAATTTGTGTGTTTAGAAGTATCTTGCTTTTGTGCTTGAGCATAGGAAATATCTTGCTTGTATGCTTGAGCATTTGTAATCTGATTGGATTATAGTGTGATGATAGTCAGACATTCACTATTTTTAGTGTTATTTTCATGATATTTTGAATTCACAAGCATGCTTAAACAACACGGAAAGCAATAAAAATAGAAAATTTTAAAGAAAGCAAAAACGTGTCAGGATTGTTGAAAATGTGTCACGATTTGGAGCAAAGGATGAGGTTCATTCGACATTGGTTAAAATGTGTCACGATGGCTATTTCGTGACACGATTTTAGGAACCCTAATTTTGAAGTTTGTTATTCAAGGCAGAATCATGTCAAGATTTCCTCAAATCGTGCCACGATTTAGGAGCATTTGTTGCCTATTTAAGCTTAATTAGTTTCAGAAACAAGGGTGAAGAATCCTGGAGAGAGAAAGTGCGATTTTTAGACCTTAAAACGGCTGTAGGGGCGATTTCATCACCTTGTAACCCGTTCATATATGTTTTAATTATTCCATTGATTATGCTATTTGTAAACTCGATTATGAGTAGCTAAATCTCTTAGAGATTAGGTCTGAGATGATTATGTGTAATCCTAATTGAAAAATGTTGCTGTGAAACTCTACCTATTGTGAATGACAATCTAGTTTTATTTAATTCAATTGTTCTAAATGCTTTTTATATCCTGATCAAATATAAACATGATTTAGTGAGAATGAATGACTACTGATCATAGCTTTCAACTAAGACCTAATTTAGGGTTAGTTTAGGTGGATAATCGTTTATTAGTGATTATAGGTTAACGTTCTTACAACCTTCAAAGATTATTAGACCACCTAATGAATTAGAGGTTGTAATCTGAGAAGAGGGTTCTAAGTCAAGGGATTGATTAGGGCTAATTTGTTAATCATCGTGAAACTAGAGAATCATTCATGAGAAATAGGTGCATTATACCAATTAGGAGAAACAGAGGATTCGAAAGACCTAGTCTCATCTCTCTTCATATTTTCTAGCCAAATCTATAATTTTTTACCGAATCTATATTTTCTCAACAAATCTTTATTTTTCCGTTATTTAATTTTATGTAATCAAATCAAATCTACTGCCTATGGCAAACAAAATAGTTTACACATCCTAAATATTTACTTTATTGCTAAATTGAGATTACCACAGTCCTCGTGGATACGAACGTATTTTACTTATTTCATATAAACTATTACATTTTTTCATTATGTAAAGATCTTCAGCTCATAAGAACTGTGTGGTGCATGGGTCATCAATCTAGTTAATTACAAACATAATAAGGAAAAGTTCATATCTCTTCTTATGATTGAACCAATCAACACAACATCAAACATGCATTCAAGCAAACATAAAATCAAGAATAAAAAAGAATTATTCAGAATTTTTCTCATAAGTTTTTACTCCTCTTAACATGATTTAAAAAAATGACGGTTTAGAAGTGAGAGAGGTTTTACCTTGGAGGTTGCGAGGAGCCTCCTTTATATAGAACATGTGTGTCCGACGGTTACGAAATTGTGCATCCCCTTTGCGGAGATGGGATGAGTTGGGACTAAACTACCAAATCTGGTATTTGGGCTTGAGTTGTTATTGGGCCTAGATCTCTAACCGATCCAGAACAATTTGTTATAATAATAAATACAACAATTGAAAATGATAAGTATAGTTTATTACAAAAGCACTGCTAATTTAGTACGATAAACGATGTATACAAATAGTGGGGTCATGGCATAATATATGGTTAAATAGTGGCGTAAAATCACCAAGTAGAAGAGTTTCGTGTGTTTCGTTAACTTTGGTTTCGTAGCAAAAACAATTACCTATGTTACGATATGGAAGTGCAAAATATCTATTATCGATACCTATATCTATAATTTTGATCTAATCAAAATAATTTCAATAAAAGTTTAAAAAAAAAAAAACTTTTGTTCACCATTTATCACATTAGCTCAAAAGAAAGAGCGGATAGACGGGCATACAATGCCTATCTGAATGATAGTATCAATTAACAGCTATTTTCATATTGCCAAAAAAAAAATCATTGAGAAAAAATCTTATAAAAAATATTTTACAGTGGGAAAAAAAGAAAAAATCTATTTAATTAAAAATCAAATATTGTAAAAACACAACTTTTTTCAAGAGGATTCCAAAAACAAGTAAAAAAAAAATTCATTGGGAAAAAAATATTACAAGAAATATTTTCATTGGGAAAAACAATCTATTTGATTAAAAATCAAATATTGTAAAAACACAACTTTTTTCTAGAGGATTCCAAAAACAAGTCAAAAAAATTCTTTGGGAAAAGAAAGTTTTTAAAAAAGATTTTAATTGGGAAAAAAATAAAAAATCCATTGAATTAAAAATCAAATATTGTAAAAACACAACTTTTTTTCTAGTGGATTCTAAAAACAAGTCAAAAAAAAGACATTGGGAAAAAAATTCTTACAAGAAATATTTTCATTGGGAAAAAAATCTATTTAATCAAAGGAACCATCTGAATATTGATGATAGTCATTTAAACAGAAAAAAATTTGCAGATTGGGCCAACGCCATCTGAATATTGATGATAACCCTACAATATGAAAGGAACCTTTGTATGAAAGGCCAACAGTGCAACATTGGCAACATGAACACTACTCATAAGGAATTTATGAAAGAAAAGGAGAAAATCTGAGTTGGAATGAGAATTTGTGAAGAATAGGTGGACAAATACGAGGGAAATGCTATTAAGTGTAAGGACAAGACAAAGGACTGAGAAAAAATCGTGCTTAATTTTAGATGGCATATATGTTGAATAGGAAATCATTTTTTGGAGTTTTGTGGACCGATCGCTTTTGATTCGAGAACGGGAGTCAATGCTTTGATGTAAGTTTGATTTGGGTTAATTATGGTGTTTTTCTTCGGTGGACCGGGGGTAGTGATGTGGTGGAAGCTGAATGAGCGTTGGAATATGAAATTTTCAGGTCTGGCTCAACTATGGTGATAAGAAGGGGATATATGATTTAGAGGGGTGTTTTTTTGGGGTGAGCAGAGGGTGATGAGTGTTTATGGATTTCCTTTTCAGTGGTCGTTTACGATGGAGTTTGATTTAGGTGGTGAAGTAAGTTTTTCGTGATTGAAGGTAAGTGTTAGTTAGGTGAAGCGTGTACTGGTATTTGTGTTTCTTTTGGGTGTTCCTCTTATATACGGCGCCCTTTGTTTTGTAATCTCTACTTTCCAGTCTATATTCATCTTGAGCACAGATCTGACTTTTAATAAGTTTTGCCGTTAAAAAAATAGAAATTATACTGCTAGTGATGCTAAATATACTGCTAGTGCCATCAATAAGTTACGAATATGCTATACATACCGTCAGAGTCATCATTAGCAGTAGTCATAATCCTTAATACAACATTTACTAGCATTACCAATACAAAAGCACTCCTAAACAAAAATACAATAATAAGATAAATTGGCCATAGTCATGAAAACCAGTTCCTCACTTCAGCCAAATATTCTCAACTTTATTGTTAAAAATATTGTAATTCCTTGCCATCCAAATCGAGCAAAGGACGACATGCCAAATAAGCAGAAAACTTTTTGCAATACTTTTACCTTTACAAGTCTCAATTTAATATGCTAATAGTCGACATGAAAACTAATCCAAGCAATTGATAGGAAAAGAAACAATGCACATATAGAAAAAAATGTAATGAGTCTGATACCATAATTCTAAATGAAAACTGAACAAGATAAACAAATTGTTTCAATATTTCTTATTCTTAAAGCTTATTAGTTTAGGCTACATCTAAAACTAATTTTCCTTCTAATTCTCTGTAATTAATGTTAAACCATGAAACCCTAAAAATATTTCTCTCCTACTCTTTGTTGCATTTGAATTTCAAAATTTCCTAGAAGTTTGTTGCAACTCCTCCACTTCGTATGCATTAATTGAGGGATGATGTAATCTGAATTGTTTATGCTTTCCCAATATTTTCCCAATAATTTAGCTTTTTGAAATTCAAATTCCCTTATGATATTAATCACGTCATTTGGGATATCCCATGCAAACCCATACAGACTCCCACTCACCACAAATTTAGTTGTTTCCAAAGCACATTTATGTATCCTGAAACACTCCTCACTCACTATAAATATATGCCATACAAAGTTGAATAAAACTCATCCTTACATTCATTCAAAAAATGTCATGTCGTAATATTGAAACTTGAGTGTGTTGATTCCTGTAGAAACACTTATGTGGACAAGACTCCGACAAACAAAACACGAATGAAAAGATCATCTGATAATGATAACGGTGCCGATGACGTGGATGTTGGGAGTGGCGCAACAATGTTTTGGACGGCAAACTATAGCTCTTGAGTAGTAATATATTTTTTTTACTTATTAACATTAATAATAGATTAGTTTTGTCAAAAAAAAAACAGATTAGTAAATAATATGCAGATATTAGTTAATTAGTGACTTTACGAATTTCAATGTGGATTTACAATGATTTCCCTTCACACATAAATTAACAACATCATTTAGTTGGTTGCCATCAACACCTGATTATTCGTATGCCTTATGCTATTACAACATGAGGACAATACTTACTATCTTTGTTTAAGTAGTGCTGCATTTTATAATAAGACTGACAAGTCCACTTTGTGTTTTACGGATCAACTAAGGTGAATAAGTTTAGCTAATTCTCTTCTGTAGCTGAGACATGGAGAAGCAGGACACTATGAAGGCAGTTTCATTTGGCCTTATAATTTGTAATAACTATTAATAAGAGGCAAGGATAGTCACTTAAATGTAAAACACTAAAGGAGGACATGAAGAATTTGGTAACCCAGTTCGGTGCAACGTCACCTACGTCTAGGGGACATTCAACCAAGAAAGGAAATCCATTATTGATAGTATTATTTCACATAGCCTTATATGAATAAACCTTGTTTGATGCCTCTTCGCTTAATACTACCTTGCATTTCCATCTAGGTCTCCCCATAAATATTATTAGAAAGCCCTCTCACTTTCTCTCAATCACTCACCAAAGTGATTGGCTCAATGACAATTACAATATAGAGGATGTATTACAATTCAACTAACACAAACCAACTGTAAGCCTTATAATAAATAATAACGGCGCTAGAGAGGTATACAATAAAACACAAAGACTAAAACACACGAAATCCTAAAAGACTATGGTCTTCAATACAAATTTCGATGTCTTGTTGTTAGGGTTGAGCCTCCTTATATAGTCATATAACAGCATGGAATTTTTCCTTGAAACGGGATAAGAACATCATTTGTCCAAAAATATATTTGACACAAATCTTCTAGAAGAACACAATATATATGTCTTTTGGAAACACGTGAAAACATAAACCGACAACAAATAATATTCGAAAACATCTTGTCTTCTAGAAACATGCGAGAAATATGTGTTGGAACAAAGGTGTTCAGCAATACCACGTTTTGAGTTTTGATGATAACAAGGTATTAAAAAGTTGTCAATTGGATATTGCTAATATTTGTTTAAGTATGCAGGATATCAATTAAGATTTGTATCTTAGAAAGCATTATGTTTGAACAATGTTAAAGAGCAATAAATCCATAGAAGCTTGTTGCTTGTGATTCTGTTTCGAAGAGAGTCTGAAGACTGTGCTGAAGAGAGTCTGAAGACTGTACCAAAGAGAGTCTGAAGACTGTATCAGAGTCTGAAGACCATCAGAATCTGAGTACCTAGAGAGTCTGAAGATTATCAGAAGCTTAGTACTACAGTGAGTCTGAAGCCACAAATTTGATGATCTGCTAACAGTGATCTCTACTGCATTGCTATGCACAAAGAAACTCTAATGGAGTAACGGCTAGCTTCTAAGTCAACTTGAGCGTGGGAAGCACAAAGACAAAGATTGCAGGCCAGTACAGAGTACGTTGTACGAACTCTGTTTCCACTACCACGTACAGTTTGGCAACTGTGTCTACCGGTATTAATCATCAAAGGGAATGGAATTCAAATGATGCTATTGAAGGACTATTACCAAATCAAGCAACAGATCAACAGTCATTGATCAAGCTTCAGAAATCATCCTGATGCGCTGGATGACTCAACGTCTCTTTCCTACGCCTATATAAAGGATAGAAGACTTGAAGAAGTGTGGGACTCTACAACTTAGAAAAACTGCATTGCGCTGCTTTCGTATTCAACAGAGTCTTAACAAAAGCACATCATTAACTTAGATTCTTACAAACTGAGTATTCTAGAATCTCTAAGTTTCACAGAAAAACAGAGTCTGTCTTTTGTGTAAAACAGAGTCTGTCTTTGTTGTATTTGAAACACATTTTGATTGTTATCAAAGTGTTTCAACTGTATTCAATTTTCTGTAATTGTGTAAAAGTCTCTTGCTTTTGTGCTTGAGCAAAGGAAGTCTCTTGGCTGCGTCCTTGAGCAAAGGAAGTCTCTTGGCTGCGTCCTTGAGCAAAGGAAGTCTCTTGGCTGCGTCCTTGAGCATAGGAAGTCTCTTAGTTGTGTCTTTGAGCAAGGAAGTCTCTTAGTTGTGTCTTTGAGCAAGGAAGTCTCTCGCCTGTGTGCTTGAGCAAGGAAGTCTCATACTGTGTGTTTGAGCAACTTGTAATTTGATATTACATTTTAGTGAACTCTCCTTGGAAGTACAAGGGGGACAGGACTACTTCCGGTTTGTGGAAGGAACCTGTATAATTGCTTGTGTTCTCTGTTCTCTCTTTATCTCTTGATTATTCCGCTGCAATCAGAACCTAATCTCCTATCAGACTCTGATCTCATTCAGACTCTGAGTTTAAAGGAATTAGATTCTCACTCTTCAAGAGTTGCGAAAAGTAAACACAATTCAACCCCCCCCCCCTTCTTGTGTTTTTCTCACCTTCAGTTGGTATCAGAGCTCCGGCTCTGTTGTCTTAGCACTTAACCGTGTAACAAAAAAGATCCAGAGAAAAACATGTCTTCAAGTGAACCGTCTTCTTCTGGTGCCACTTCTGGTGCTGCTATACCATATGAATATGGATCCAATAACAGCAGTAGAAAGGCTGATTATGGAAAAATTCCTAAGTTCAATGGTGATCCTGAAGAATTTTCTTGGTGGAAAACCAACTTCTATAGTTATGTCATGGGTCTTGATGAAGAACTCTGGGACATACTTGAAGATGGTGTTGGTGACTTACAACTTGATGACGAAGGTGCTGCCATTGACCGCAAACTTCACACTGCTGCTCAAAAGAAAATCTATAAGAAACATCATATCATTAGAGGGGCTCTTGTCACTTGTGCTCGTGATTTTCGGGTGTCAAAATCATTGATTAGATTCGAACCTTGAATCATTGAACTCTCAACTTTTATTCGCGGGAAGGGAAAAAAGTGAGTAAAAACCCTTGAGACCTTGGATTCGGAGGTTGGTTTCGATTGGGGAAGGTGTTAAGCACCCTAACCGACTATGGTATCCCATAGGAACCTTCTACCTATTCTCTAATCTGGCGCTAAATTGATTTTACTTATATTAAAAATTTAAGAGTTAAAGTGAAAGAAGGGAGAAAGAAGAAGCATGTTTTTTGGTTATTTTTATTGATTTGGAAGGGTCGAAACCCTTTGCCTACTTACCCAAATAAATCGGGATCAAAATCAAGTAGTTCGGCTTAAGAACTTATTTGATGAGTTGAATTGATTTTAACATTTTTTTGAAAAGATTTTAAGAAGAGATGAGAGGCCTCAAGGCATGAGAAGAAAATACGATGAAGTTGGTTAATTTTAAATGTACGAAATCCATGTCTAATGTGGATATTAAATTAATTAACATTTGATTAAGGAAAATAAAAGAAAAAAAACACTTGGATTACATACCAAGGTTTACTTAAAATAAAATTGAGTTTGACTTGATTGACTTTTGAAGAAAATATTTTTCTAAACTAACGACGAAATCGCGTAACGACGGAAAAAAATAAATAAGCGTAAAGCGATAAATAAAGTGGTGTGTCGGTGCGCGTGTCAGTGCGTGTGCCGGTTACATATTACATACCCTAGATACATTCTATGGTCTCAAAAGAAAAATGCGCGAAAAATAAATTACATCAATTCCCTAATTATACACACTAAACCAAAAATAAAAATAAAACAAAATAAATGTCAAGAAATTTAAATATGCATGCAATATTTAATATGAGAGTTATTTCTACAAACTAAAATGCAATTTTAAACACATTAAAGACAACAAGACCCTAAAATGCAAATATACGAAATAACCCTAAATGCCGAATAACAAAATTAAAAGAAACAAAAGTGCATGAAATTTTTTTTAGCATATTTAAATGAATAAAATTTATATGAATGGGAAAATTAACTATGAACTAAACAAAAAATGCATGATGTTAAAATTAAGACAAAAAAAATGCATGAATTATGGTTTAAAATCATATGAATTAACTAATTAAAATAAACGCATGAAATTATAACATATTCTATTACGCTTACTACAAAAATAAAGACAATCAAAAAATAACAATAAAATATGCATGAGATGGTGATTAAACAATTAAAAGATAATGCATGCATAATAATGGAAACATTAGGCCAAAATGAAAAAAAAAATGAGATGTTACTTCATAACCTAAAATGCATTAAACATAAGTGATAAAATAAAATAAAATGCATGATGTGAAAATTAAAATACTAATGAAGACGCATGAAAATACAATATAACACTTAAATGAAATAATTTAAGAGGCAAGCACATGAAATTAAAAGAAAGAACAAACAAACAAAAAACAAAAAAAAAAAAAATTACTACACCAAGCAGGGGGTGCAGACAGCATCAATGGGGGGTGAAAAGGCAAAACAGTAGAAACATAGGAACCTGGGCTTGGGTTACTGGAGCTGGGCATGGGTACTGGGTACTGGGTCGACCCACCCAGCTCCCACTAATGAATATAAAAGGGATTTTCACCCCTTTTTCTTCATTTTTCACAAACCAATCTCTCTCTAGAATATAAGAAAAGAAAAAAAGCTCTCCCTTCTCTCTAGAAGGGAGCTCACCGGCGACGGTGGGGGGTGGCCGGAGAAGAAGGCCGGAAAAGACTCCGGCGCGGTGGTTGGCCGGAGGGCCACCGCGCCGGAGGTAAGAAAACCCTTTTTTTTGAAAATTTTTATACCAATCTTTTCCTTTCCTTCTCCTCTACCTAGATCTATGCCTAGATTTTCAAGAACACATCACATAAACCCTAGATCTACGAATATAGTACTCATAAAAAAAACATACAAAGTTCAAGAATATACCTCTATTCTTTCTCTTCCGTTCGGTTTTGTTCCTTCTTCTTCCTTTGCCTTTTTCGTTTTGCCTCTCAAGCTTTGTTCTTGTGTTTGGCTCCGATTCTTCACTTCTTCGGTTTTGTTCTTTGACTTCGGTTGCTTTGCCTTGTGGTTTGGGTTCGGATTTGTGATGTGTATGTTGGTGATTCGGATTCGGTTTGGCCGAATCTCTTGTTGTTGTTGTTGGATTCGAAAAATGTGGTTATGTTTGGTGAGGATGGTGTTTTCGAATTTGTGTGGTGATTGTTGTTGTGCTTGGCCGAATCTGTGTGTTGGCTGTTGGTTCGGATTTGTGAATTTGTTGTTGGATTTGTTGGTGGTTCACGGTTTGGATTTGTTGGATGTTGTTGTTGGCCGAAAATGAAGTTTTTTTTTTTTGTGGGTTAGGGTTTTGAAACTTCTTCTTCTCTCACTGATCTTCTGTGATCGTGCTTGAGTTTGTCACCAAACGGTGACGAACTCGCACTTGTATTGCAGAGGAAATGGTTCAATGATGACGGTTCTGCAATGAACTACTGAGAATCATTTTTTTTTTTTTAAAAATTTGTTCTTGGTGTTCTTGGTGGAAAGAATTTTTTGATCTGTTTTTCTTTGTTTTTGATTTTCCAAATCTGTTTCTGCCTTGAAAACTGTGACTGATGACTAACTCTGATACACTCCCTTAATTACCTGACGCACGGAAAAGACCAGAATACCCTTGCTCTTTCTTGGAGGAAAAGTTGGATTGGACCAATGGTAAAGTGACATGTGGACCAAGACTTAAAATAAATAATAAATCTGATAACTAAATAACAATAAATAAGTAAAAATGAAATAATAAATAAATGACTAAATAATAAATAAAAACGAAAATTTAAATAATAAAATAAAAAAATGTCCCGTCGGAACCAAAAAAAATGAGGTATTTTAAAATACCTCTCTGCCGAAATTTCGTCTGATACGACTGAGATTACGCGGCGTTTTACGCTAATTAAAACGATAAAACCACGACGTGAATGAAATAAACTTTACGAACGCAAACGCTACGCTACGCTAAAAAACGCACAAAACGCGATTAAAAATTACGAAAATAAAATGCGAGTGACATTAAAAATAAACGACGGACGAAAAGTAAATGCGACCACAAGTACGAACAAAAACAGATTATTACGAGAATTCGCGCGCGAATAGATGACTGGAAAACAAACGATGTACGAATAAAACTAAAATAAAACGGTCAAAAATTAGGGTACGACAGATGCCCCTATTTAAGTTTCTCCGTCACGAGGGTTTAAAAAGACGAGGTTTTTTGAAATGACGGGCCGGAGAGACTTAAATATCAAGTACACCAATTTTTGACCAACTCAGAAATTGAGAAAGCTTTATGGATGTAATGATATGAGTTGTCTGTTATGCAAGTACGAATGCAATGACGACTAAAACACTAACTCGAGGACCAAATAAAGTGTTACTGGGGAGAAAAAGATGTCTATTACCTTTACAGGGGTAAAGACGAACCTATGAAGGGTAAAACTGTCAATTACCTTTACTGAGGAAATGACGAACATACGAAAGGGTAAAACTGTCAATTACCTTTACTGGGGTAACGACAAACATACGAAAGGATAAAACGGTCAATTACCTTTACTGGGGTAATGACGAACATACGAAGGGTAAAACTGTCAATTACCTTTACTGGGGTAATGACAAACATACGAAGGGGTAAAACTGTCAATTACCTTTACTGGGGTAATGACAAACACACGAAGGGGTAAAACTGTCAATTACCTTTACTGGGGTAATGACGAACACACGAAGGGTAAAACTGTCAATTACCTTTACTGGGGTAATGACAAACACACGAAGGGTAAAACTGTCAATTACCTTTACTGGGGTAATGACAAACACACGAAGGGTAAAACTGTCAATTACTTTTACCGGGGTAATGACAAACATACGAAAGGGTAAAACTGTCAATTACCTTTACTGGGGTAATGACAAACATACGAAGGGGTAAAACTGTCAATTACCTTTACTGGGGTAATGACAAACATACGAAGGGGTAAAACTGTCAATTACCTTTACTGGGGTAATGACAAACATACGAAGGGGTAAAACTGTCAATTACCTTTACTGGGGTAATGACAAACACACGAAGGGTAAAACTGTCAATTACCTTTACTGGGGTAATGACAAACATACGAACTGAAATACTGTATATGCGTTACTACTACTGAGGCAAATTTGTTGAACAAAATACAGGTTACAAACGATTACCCTTCGTACGAATGTAGCTTAAACAAGATACCGGGGAAAAAATTGAAAGATGGGACCTGCCACTTGAAAGAAATTTAACGGATAAACAGACCGAAATGAACACAATGGTGATGACAAATTTTACTGGATACACAGAGTACGACACACGGGTAAAAATGCATATGAATGATATCAGTATGCATGATGTGTATGCATGAATGAATGAACATGTATGAAAATATATTGGTGAAACTGACGAAACAAGATTGGGCAGGTCGTAAGGATAGTGACCCGGTATTACAGTGCCAACACTTAGTATTCTTCACTGGGGATAATATCACTGGAGATGAATCGAACACAACCGGGGTACCACCCGTTAACCAAACTAATGCTAGGTAAAGAACACATAATACAAAAACCTGGCTAAGGTCGCCATTTCTGAACTGAACCAAAATACCCTCTCAAAAACGTGCTTCACATAGTCATTGCTTTTTTTGTATTCTTTTTTTTTTTTTTTTTTTTTTGAAATCCCTAATTTTTGCCTGGATCGCCCTTTCGGGTTTTCAATCCACCGGGAATATATTCTTTTTTTTTTTTTTTTTTTTGCGTGCCCCTAATTTTTGCCTGGATCGCCCTTTCGGGTTTTCGATCCACCGGGACGCTCATTTTTGGCTTAAGCCGCCCTTTCGGGTTTTCGACTTAGCGAGTTTTTTTTTTTTTTTTTTTGCTACTTTGCTAGACTATGATCCACTCTGTTGAATTCACCTGCGTTTGAATGGATGTTGACATATGTTTCCATGATACATGAACCTACAGATAATATGCTTGTCATTTTTTTGTTTTTTTTTTCAAAAGAAAACATAAAAGTAAAAGAATTTTTCAAAGTTTTTACGTCAAGTATTGACATTAAAAATGGAAGAAGAAAATTGCATATAGAATAAACAAGAATTCCAAAAGAGGGCACCAGCTCAAATTAATGTAATAGGGTGGTAACCGGCCAAAGGCATGGCTCCACGGATTACAAAAGTTGGAAAATGGTAATTACAAGGGAAGGTACATTGAACACAATAACCACTACATTCCTTAACAACTTTGAACCACTGTTTAGATGCTTTAGTGTCGGAGGACTTCTGACAGCTAAGGTGCCCCAACTGGGTGATGCTTGATCTGATGCAGTTACTTCGTCATAATCCTTAACTTTTGCATAGGCCGCCCTTTCGGGTTTTCAACCTATCAGGATAAACTCTTTTTGTCAATTCTTTTTTTTTTTTTTTTTGTGTCTCTAATTTTTGCCTAAGCCGCCCTTTCGGGTTTTCGACTTACCGAGACGCTCTTTTTTGGTTTAGGCCGCCCTTTCGGGTTTTCGACCTACCGAGCTGTTCTTTTCATATATCTTTAGACAAAGTATTTCTTGACTGCATCAGAATTCACTGGACGAGGTAAATCTTCTCCATCCATATTTGTAAGGATTAAAGCACCACCAGAGAACGCTCTCTTGACCACATAAGGACCTTCATAATTGGGAGACCACTTGCCCCTGGGGTCCGGTTGGAAAGATTTGATGCACTTGATCACAAGGTCTCCTTCTTTGAATTCACGGGGACGAACCTTCTTGTCAAACGCCTGTTTCATCCTTGACTGATATAGTTGTCCGTGACACAAAGCGGTCATGCGTTTCTCTTCAATCAAATTCAAATGATCATATCTACTCTGGCACCACTCAGCTTCAGTTAACTCAGCCTCCATCAAGACTCTCAAAGATGGGATTTCTACCTCCACAGGGAGCACTGCTTCCATACCATATACCAAAGAGAACGGGGTTGCCCCTGTTGAAGTACGCACTGAGGTACGATATCCATGTAAAGCATAGGGTAACATCTCATGCCAATCTTTGTAGGTAACCACCATCTTTTGCACGATCTTCTTGATATTCTTATTTGCAGCCTCAACCGCACCATTCATCTGAGGTCTGTATGGGGAAGAGTTGTGATGTTCAATCTTGAAATCATCGCACAATTCTTTCATCATGTTGTTGTTCAAATTTGTACCATTATCCGTGATGATCTTGTTAGGAATACCATAACGGCAGATGATGTTATTCTTGATGAACCGAACTACTACTTGCTTGGTCATATTGGCGAAAGATGCCGCTTCAACCCACTTGGTGAAGTAATCAATAGCCACTAGTATGAAACGATGTCCATTAGAAGCTTTTGGCTCAATCCGACCAATCATATCAATGCCCCACATGGAGAAAGGCCACGGAGAAGAGATAACATTGAGCATAGATGGTGGTACATGGCTCTTATCTGCATAAATCTGACATTTGTGGCACTTCTTGGCATAATTATAACAATCATTTTGCATCGTTATCCAGTAATAACCTGCCCTCAACGCTTTCTTAGCCATTGCATGTCCACTGGAATGAGTACCAAAGGGACCTTCATGTATCTCATGCATCAATAAATCTGCTTCACGTTCATCCACACACCTGAGCAACAATGCATCAAAGTTTCTTTTGTACAATACATCTTCATTCAGGAAGAAATTACCAGACAGTCTTCTCAAAGTCCTCTTATCTTTGTGAGATGCCCCAAGCGGATACTCTTGAGTTTGAAGGAAAACCTTGATATCATGAAACCATGGCTTCCCATCGGCAAGTACTTCAACTGCAAACACATAAGCGGGCCTTTCAAGGAACTGCACACTGATTAAAGGCACATCATTGTGACGATTTACTTTGATCATCGAAGACAAGGTGGCCAAAGCATCTGCCATCTGATTCTCATCACGGGGAATGTGACGCAACTCCACTTTGTTAAAGAAAGTTAACAACCGTCTTGCATAATCTCTGTAAGGAATCAAACCAGCATGGTGAGTTTCCCACTTCCCTTTGATCTGATTAATCACCAAGGCTGAATCTCCACATATATCAATATTCTTAATCCTCATATTGATTGCTTCTTCAATGCCCATGATGCAAGCTTCATATTCTGCCATATTGTTTGTACAATCAAATCGTAGCCTTGCAGTAAAAGGGATGTGAGTACCCTCAGGTGTGATCAGGACTGCCCCAACTCCATTGCCATAAGCATTAACGGCCCCATCAAATATCAAACCCCATTCAGACTCAGGATCTGGACCTTCACCAAACAACGGTTCATCACAATCTTTCATCTTCAAATACATGACCTCTTCATCAGGGAAATCAAACTTAACAGGTTGGTAATCTTCAACTGGTTGATGAGCCAAGTGATCTGCAAGGATACTCCCTTTGATTGCTTTCTGAGTATGGTATTCAATATCGAACTCGGCCAATAACATCTGCCAACGAGCAATTCTTCCTGATATCGAAGACTTCTCCAGGAGGTACTTGATTGGGTCCATTTTGGATATCAACCAAGTGGTATGATTGATCATATAGTGCCGAAGACGTTTGGTAGCCCAGGCTAAAGCACAACAAGTCTTCTCAAGTGCCGAGTACCGGGATTCACAATCTGTGAACTTCTTGCTTAAGTAATAGATTGCATGCTCTTTTCGACCAGTTTCATCTTGCTGTCCGAGTACACAACCCATGGAATCTTCTAACACAGTCAAGTACATGATCAACGGTCTTCCTTCAACTGGAGGAACAAGAATTGGAGGTTCTAACAAATACTCCTTGATACTGTCGAAGGCTTTCTGACAATCTTCCGTCCAAACAATCCTTTGATCTTTGCGGAGTAACTTGAATATCGGCCCACAAGTAGCAGTCATATTGGAGATAAACCTGGAGATATAATTCAGTCTTCCGAGAAAACCTCTGACTTGTTTCTCTGTTTTTGGAACGGGCATATCCCGGATGGCTCTGACTTTGTTGGGATCTACTTCAATGCCCTTCTGACTAACAATGAAGCCCAAAAGTTTCCCTGATCGGACACCGAAAGTACATTTGTTAGGATTCAGACGGAGCTTGTACTTTCTCAACCGCTGGAACATCTTCAACAGAAACTCCACATGTTCTTCTTCAGTACCAGACTTGACAATCATATCATCCACATAAACTTCTATCTCTTTGTGCATCATATCATGGAATATCTTGGTCATACCCCTCTGATAAGTGGCACCAGCATTTATCAAACCAAATGGCATTACTACATAGCAGAAAGCGCCCCACGGCGTGATGAAAGATGTCTTTTCTCTATCTTCAGGAGCCATCTTGATCTGATTGTAACCAGAGAAACCATCCATGAAGGAGAAAACTTTGCATTGAGCAGTACTATCAACCAATACATCAATATGAGGTAGAGGGAAATCATCCTTCAGACTTGCCTTGTTCAAATCTCGGTAATCAACACACATTCGGACCTTACCATCTTTCTTCGGAACAGGCACAATGTTGGCCAACCACTGAGGATACTCGGATGTAACTAGAAAGCCTGCATCAATCTGCTTCCGTACTTCTTCTTTGATCTTGAGAGTCATATCAGGATGTGACCTTCTGAGCTTCTGTTTGACTGGAGGACACTCAGGTTTCAAAGGCAAGCGGTGTTCTACAACTTCATGATCTAATCCTGGCATGTCTTTGTATGACCAAGCAAAAATGTCAGCGTACTCTCTGAGAAGTTCAATTACCTTTCCTTTGACAGTAACTTCCAATGACGCTCCAATCTTAATCTCTTTTCTATCCTCCTCAGTACCCAGATTGATCAATTCTAACTCTTCTTCATGAGGCTGAATGATCTTTTTCTCTTGCTCTAACATCCATCTGATCTCATCAGGAATCTCAACATCCTCCTCTACTATAGCCTCGTAAACAGGGGATTCAAAGTTGGGCAGAAGCATAGGGTCACTGTGTTCAACGGGCTTATGTATGTTCAGTCTGCACATGATTTATGATTGATTTTAGTAAATGAGTAAATGCAGACTTTTGAATTTGATTGATTTAAAAGAAAAAAGAGAATGAAATTTTTTTTTTTTTTTTGGGATTTTTCTATTACCATTTTTCCAGAAAAAGCAGTAAATAAAAATAAAACAGTCATGATAGAAACGACGTTTTCATTAATAACGACAATACTTGAAGATAAAACCAAAAGCCCTACAAGAGTTCATTTTCGTCTGGGGCAGGACGAAAAGAGTTTTCTTAAAAAACGAAAAAGTAGACAAACATATTACTTAGACACATGCATCACAGAAGGAATATCCACAGCAATCCAATTGCAACAGGCTCCTCCAGGTGTAACAAAGATAGGTGCAACCTCTTCCGACTGATCTTCCAGGATAGCATTGGTTTCAGGTGGAGCATGAATAAACCCAGCACTGTGAAAAATACCCTCAACTGGCTTGAAACTGGCGCTCGACTGACTGGTAGAGAAACCGAGACCCTCTTTCCGCTTGTTCTCAGGCAGCTGTACCAACTGACCCCAGCCTCCTGTTTTACCATCTTGTACAAGCTTCAGGGCATCCTTCAAGGAGGCCATACAAGTCTCACCCTTCTTAGCAACTCCTCCTTCCGCAGAGAACCCCTGAAAAGAAGTTCCTTCTACATCATCAGCACCAATATAGGAGAAAGCAGACAAATGACTAACCAACAAGGCTGATTCACCAATTACCGTTATCAGCTTTCCACAACTTACAAACTTCAGCCTTTGATGAAGAGTGGAGGTCACTGCCCCAGCCTCATGGATCCACGGTCGTCCCAGTAAGCAACTGTATGAAGCTTGGATGTCCATGACTTGGAATGTAACCTTGAAGGTATGAGGACCCACCGTGATAGGCAAGTCTATGTCCCCAATCACCGACTTCCTAGATCCATCGAATGCTTTTACCATTACTGCACTTGGCCTCAACTGGGCGCCACGGTATGCCAACCTTTCCAAAGTAGTTTTTGCCATCACATTGAGGGCTGAACCGGTGTCTATCAACACATTCGACATCGAGTCTGACTTACAAAGGACGGAAATGTGCAAAGCCCAGTTGTGGTTTCTTCCCTCCGCCGGGAGGTCTTCATCACTAAAGCTCAGGTTATTACACGCAGTTACATTCCCGACTATACTCCCGAATTGCCCCAAGGTAACATCGGGATCCACATATGCTTGAGCCAAAATCTTCATCAGAGTGTCCCTATGAGCTCCAGAGTTCATTAGTAAGGACATTATAGAAATTTTGGACGGAGTTTGCAACAACTGATCGATTATCTTGTATTCACTCTTTTTGATCAGCTTCAAGATCTCATCACTACCTTCCTGAATGATCCCCTCAGGTTGGCTGGCACCCTTACCCTTGTCAAGATTCTGCACTAGCACATTCGGAGTAGCATTCTCATTGCGCACAACAGTAGGGAGAATACGCCCACTTCTCATTACTTTACCCACACCTGCTATATTTATGACAGCATCTGCAGAGTGCAGAGGGATCTCTTTACCATTCTCCACAATAGTTGCCTCATACCGGTAGGGTATGGCCTTCTGAGAAGTATAGGGAACAGGTCCTGGCAAGCGGATCACTAGAGGAGTGACATCTGACTTCGCACCATCACGGACCACCTCAAGATTCTTAAACACCGGAGTAATAACACAAACATTCCTGGATTCCCTCTTGACAATCAGCTCTTTTCTGTCAATCAATCCTTGTATATCCTCCTGGACTTTCTCACACCCTCGGGGATCCATAGAACACACTTCACAAGCATCGTGATTGTGGTCAAACATGTTTACTTCGCACATCTTGGCGTGAATCGGGACCAAAGGAGTTCTAATATCTTGAGCCTTGAGAATTATGCTCAAATCTTGATCCTCTTGAATCATATTAACAGTCGGCCCATGAGATGGCAAAGGGTTATTCTGAGTATTGGAATTAGTGTCCTCGAAGGACAACTCTTTGCTTTGAATCAATCTCTGAACCTCTTCTTTGAGCGGGTAGCAGTGCTCAACATCATGCCCAGGTGCCCCTTGGTGAAAGGCACAAGTAAGGTCAGCACGGTGCCATGGAGGTAATGGGTTCTGCAGGCGGGGAGACTGCCTAGTCTGCACAAGATTCCTTGCTAATAAAGAGGGTAGCAAGTCTGCATACAACATGGGTATGGGGGGAAACTCTTTTCTGGGTAGACGATTTGGCTGTTGTGGGGCTCGATTACGAGGTTGTTGTTGTTGAGGTGGTGGTGGGTAATATGGTTGTTGGTAGAAAGGTTGCGGATACGGTTGTTGATATAGTGGTGGATAGAATGGTGGAGGCCTCTGGGGCGTTTGGGGGTGGTAATGTTGATTTTGTGGAGCTGGAAAAGGTGGTGGAATATTGGCAATAAAGAAGTAGTTTGGATATATTGGCTGGGATCCACCCTGGGCTACCATACTGACTTCCTGAGCACTCTTCTTTGGATAACTGTTTCCAAATTTCTTGGGTCCATTAGACGACCCACCTGACGAAGCACTTGACACACTACCTTCTTTGGCCAAAATTCCTTTACGGACCAAATCTTCAATGCGAACCCCCGCGTCAACCATCTCAGTAAATTTCTGCGATGCGCAACCAATCATTTTCTCCGAGTAGTAGGGACTCAAAGTTTCAAAGAATAGATCAGCCATTTCTCTTTCCTCCAGAGCAGGGCGGATTTGGGCCGATTTTTGAATAAAGCGGAGAGCATACTCCTTGAAAGACTCTTTATCCTTTTGAGTCATAGCTTGCAGTTCCCTTCGGGTGGGCCCCAGATGTATGTTATACCTGTACTGCTGTATGAAAGCCCTGGCCAGTTCTTCGAAGGTGGTGATCCCCTTCAGATTCATATACCATATTTGTGCGGGACCAGTCAAACTGTCTTGGAAACAATGAATGAGAAAAGGTTCATTGTCTTTGTAGGCTGTCATCTTCCTTACATACATAACCAGGTGACTCTGTGGACAAGTGTTCCCTTCATATTTGACGAAATCCGGAGTCTTGAACTTAGGAGGCAGCACCACATTTGGGACCAAACAAAGATCGTGCACATTCTGACCATAGATGTCTTTACCACGAAGAGCCCTCAGTTCTTTCTGCACTACGTCGTACTTCTCTTCCAGACTTACCATTCTGTCATCTCCTACCACACTACCCGAATGATAAATTGGTCCTTCCTCCTGCTGAGCAGTGTGCACAATGGGTGCTGTGTGATTCATGACAGCTTGAGGGAAAAACTGTCCATGATGAAAAAGTGGCGTTGCTTGTTGTCCATAAGGAGTTGGCATTTCTGGGCCAGCAAAGCGTACACCTTCATTAGCTGTAAGAGGCATACTCCAAGGATACTCTTTGGACATGTAGTTCTGAGGGTGATAAGCAAAACCGGGAGGGCGAAGACCTTCATTGTACATATTCGATGCATCTCCAAAAGAAAAACCAGCCGGGGTGGGCTGTGCAGTGCCAGTAGCCGTGGCAGTAAGGATTGGTTGTGTAGGACCAGTCTGGGCAGACGAAACAACCACAGGAGAATTATGTGCAGCAGACGTAACAACAGGAATTGGCTGAGCATCAAGAACTGGTTGAACCGGGATAACATCAAGAATCGGCTGGGTAGCTGCCGCTTGTGCCTGATTGGCCATTATAGCCTCCATCATAACCGTTAACTTGTCCATCCCTTCCCTGAGTGTAATAACCTGTTCTTTGAGGTCCCTGTTCTCTTGTTCCATCAAATCCATCTTCTTTTTAACAATTGCCCGAGTGTTGTGGATGCGAGAAGGCTTGTACTGAATACGTCGGGCCACTTTCCTTGACTGAGGCAGAAATGAGAGAAATATGAGACCCGGTTTTGACAGTTTATGGATGCAGTATGATGCATGATATGCTAAATGCAAAAACAATGCAATTTTTGATTCATCGAAGAACTTATAGAAACAAACTTTTGTAAACATAACAACCCTAAACATTCATTACAAAAATAAAGAAGCAAAAACAAGATAATTCCCTTTTAACAAACTGAGCCAAGGGATAGACTTCAAAGTACATAACAGAAAACTAAGAAAATACAATAAACGGAAACAAAAGATGAACATCTCAAGCTCTTGAAGCAGACTACTCCTCCAAATCTGAATGCGGACCAGTGAAGAAATCCATGCGTTTCTTCTTACTCCTGGGAACCTGTTCAAGTATAGCATCTTTCACCCTGATACGCTCCTTCAGCTCAGCAATCTCTTGATCTTTCTTATAATTTTTCCAATTCTCTTCTTCTAGCAAATTCATGAGGGTGTCATTCTCGCGCTTAGCTATTTGATACTTTCCTTCCCACTCAGCCTTTTCACGCTCTAACTTAGCCAAACGTAACTGATACTCTTCCGCAGTCTGAGGAGGTAAAGGCAAGATCGGTGCTGGTACAGTTGAAGATAGGAACCTCGGTAAAACATAAGGCATTCCAAAGTCTGCAGCCCTGTCAATGACCCATTGGGTGTAGGATTCGTGCACAAAGCCTTCTCTTCTTCCTAATTGACCCTTACTAAGTCTATGGATGCCACGCCAAGCTTGCACAAACAACCCTCTCTGGTTCCGGTGATCTTTGTTATTGAGATAGAACTCATTCTCTAGATAAATATTATCTGGCTTAGTTCTCAACGGATATCCAAACTGACGTCTGGCTAGAATAGGGTTGTAGTTAATTCCCCCGTGTATACCGAGAAGGGGTACACTGGAGTATTCACCACAACTGACAATGATAGCTTCCACATCATTAGTTGCGCGGTACCAGACTATATCGGATGGAGTTAGAGACATGATTCTTCGGGACCACGGATGACCCTCTTGATTGGCTTGAAATGAATGGGTTTGAGGTAGATGGGAGGTAAACCATTTGTAGAGTAAAGGCGCACAACAAAAGACAGTTCCACGTCTTGCGAGGGTTCGGTCATGGATAGAATGGTATGTATTGGCTAACAAAGTAGGGACAGGGTTTTTGGTGAGAAAAATTTGGATAGCATGGATATCGACAAAGTTGTCGAGGTTTGGGAAAAGCACAATGCCGTATATGAGCAAAGCTAAAACGGAATGGAATGCCTCATTACTGGATGCGTCGGCAAAGGTGGAAAAACACGTCAAAAGAAAATCTACAAGAAACATCATATCATGAGAGGAGCTCTTGTCACTGCTATTCCTAAATCTGAATACATGAAGATGAGTGACAAATCTACTGCTAGAGCCATGTTTGCTTCTCTCTGTGCTAACTACGAAGGAAGCAAAAAGGTCAGGGAAGCTAAAGCTCTTCTATTAGTTCATCAATATGAACTATTTAAGATGAAAGAGGATGAAAGTATTGAGCAGATGTACTCAAGATTTCATACTCTAGTATCTGGTCTTCAGATACTGAAGAAGAGTTACATAGCTTCTGATCATGTTAGCAAGATTTTAAGGAGCTTACCCTCTAGATGGAGACCAAAGGTCACTGCAATTGAGGAGGCTAAAGATTTAAACACTTTAAGTGTTGAAGATCTTGTAAGCTCACTCAAGGTTCATGAGTTAAGTCTCAATGAATATGATTCTGCAAGAAAATCCAAAACCATTGCTTTAAAATCAAAAGGAAGGTCTTCAAAGGCTCTCAAGGTTGAAGAATCTGAAAATGAGTCTTCAGCTTCTGAAAGCTCAGAGGAGGATCCTGATGTAGCAAAGGAAATGGCTATGCTTTCAAGCAGAATGCAGTACCTTGCTAAGAAGAACAAGAGATTTCTGAGCAAGAGCAGTGGGAAGGGGTTCAAAAAGGAGGATCAGAAAGGTTGCTTCAACTGCAAGAAAACTGGACATTTTATTGCTGAGTGTCCAGAACTGCAGAAGGAGAAACCCAAGTCAAAAAGGCCAACCTTCAAGTCAAGCAAGTTTAAGAAGCAGATCAAGAAAAGTCTGATGGCCACCTGGGAAGATCTTGATAATGAGTCAGGATCTGAAGATGATGATGCTGATGGTGAAGCCAATGTAGCTGTTGGACTAATGGCTACAACCGAATCTGTTAAAGAGACACCTGAGGCAGAATCAGATACAGACTCTGAAAATGAAACAGAGGTATATTCTGAACTCACAAGATCTGAACTTATAGAATCTGTCAATGAGCTTCTTGGTCATTTTAAAACTAAGACCACTGAGTTGAAGAAAGTCAAACAACAGCTTGATAAGCTGTCAAAAAGACATAATTCAACTCTGTTGGAATTAGAAGATTTAAAAGAAGAAAATATCTCTTTATTGATCAAGTGTAGATGTAAATACTTAAGTGAGCAAGATGTTGCTCTGCAAGAATTTATTGCTACTGGAATTGACAGATCAAGGGTTGCATCCATGATCTATAGCACGTATCAGAACAGAGGACAGGGTCTTGGATTCATTGGAGGAAACTCAAATGAAATGACTCTGAAATCTCGTCCTGATGGAGCCAGAGAGGCGTTGAAAAATCATTTTGTAAAAGAGTCTGATGAAGTCAACACAGAGACTCATTCAGAACCTACAACTTCTACTTCTAAGATTCTGACTAAGGCAAAACTTCAGAATGTTAAGTTAAAGGGTCTGAAAACTTTGAACCCAAAGCTTTAAAGTCTCAGACTCTGAAACATTCAAAGTCTGATAAACAGACTCTGAAAAAGCCAGAGTCTGAAAAACCAAAGTCTAAGTTTCAAAGGAGAGAAACTGTGAAAGGCAAGTTGAAACCTAAACCAAACGGTTCCAACCCTAAGGTATGGGAGAAAACATTGCCAAGGATTTCAAGACATAACTTGCGAAAAGAGTTCAATGGTTCTAAGACTAACCAAAAAGGACCCATAAGAATATGGGTACCTAAGTCTGATATTATTGATGCTGCAGGTATGTCTAAAAGGACTAAGAAAGCACAAGGCTTGGTACCTAGACAGTGGGTGCTCGCGTCACATGACGGGAGAAAGGTCTATGTTCCTAACCCTAACCATGAAAGAGGGAGGAACTGTGGGATTTGGAGGAAACTAAACTGGCAAAATCATTGGTACTGGAACCATTGGTAACTCTCTGATCTCAATCAGTAATGTGTGGTTCGTTGATGGACTTAAACATAACTTACTAAGCATAAGTCAATTATGTGACAGTGGTTATAATGTATTGTTTAATAAGAACAACTGCACAGTGGTTAACAAGGATGATCAGTCCATAGTCTTCAAGGGAAAACGAAGAAACAATGTATACAAGATAAAATTCTCAGAACTGACTGATCAGAAGGTAATGTGCCTTCTGTCAATGGGTGATAAGAAGTGGATGTGGCATAGACGTTTGGGACATGCTAACTGGAGATTAATCTCTAAAATTAGCAAGTTACAACTTGTCAAAGGCCTACCAAACATTGACTATCACTCAGATGCTCTTTGCGGAGCATGTCAGAAAGGGAAAATTGTCAAGAGTCCCTTCAAGCCTAAAGAAATTGTTTCAACTTCCAGACCCTTGGAGTTACTTCATATTGACTTATTTGGACCAGTTAACACTGCATCCTTATATGGAAGTAAATATGGACTAGTTATTGTTGATGACTACAGTAGATGGTGTTGGGTTAAATTTCTGAAAACTAAAGATGATTCATATTCTGTGTTTAGTAAATTCTGCATTCAAATTCAATCAGAGAAGGAAATGAAAATCTTGAAAGTCAGAAGTGATCATGGAGGAGAATTTGAAAATGAACCGTTTGAGATTTTCTGTGAAAAACATGGAATTATTCATGAATTCTCTGCACCTAGAACTCCACAACAAAATGGAGTTGTAGAGAGAAAGAACAGAACCTTACAAGAGATGGCTAGAACCATGATCCATGAGAACAATCTGGCTAAGCATTTTTGGGCAGAAGCAGTAAACACAGCTTGTTATGTTCAGAACAGAATCTATATTAGACCTCTGTTGAACAAAACAACTTATGAACTCTTTAAAGGAAGAAAACCCAACATATCTTATTTTCATCAGTTCGGATGTACATGTTATGTCCTGAACAACAAAGTCTACCTAAAGAAATTTGATGCCAAAGCTCAAAAGGGAATCTTTTTAGGTTACTCTGAACGCTCTAAGGCATACAGGCTGTATAATTCAGAAACACAATGTGTTGAAGAATCTATGCATGTAAAATTCGATGACAAAGAGCCTGGAAGTGAAACTCCAGTGCAAGATGAAAGTCATGAAAAATCTCAAGATTCTGATGATAACTCAGAATCTGATCAGATTCCAGAATCTGAAGATACTTCAGAAGCTGGAACAACCCCTGAAGTTCCTAATGAAGAAGCTTCTGATGAAGCTCAAGATGGTTCTCTGCAAGCTAGTCAATTCAAACAATCTTTCAAATACAAGTCTTCACATCCAGAAGATCAGATAATTGGCAATAAAGAAAGTCCTATGAGAACAAGATCGCATTTCAGACAAGAAGAGTCTGCTTTAGGATTATTATCTGTTATTGAACCAACTTCTGTTGAAGAAGCTCTTGGAGATGAAGGATGGATTCTAGCAATGCAAGAAGAACTGAATCAATTCAAAAGGAATGAAGTATGGGATCTAGTAGCTAAGCCTAATCACAAGAATATCATTGGAACCAAGTGAGTGTTCAGAAATAAGCTTAGTGAACAAGGAGAAGTAATCAGAAACAAGGCCAGACTTGTTGCACAAGGCTTCAGTCAGCAAGAAGACATTGATTACACAGAAACTTTTGCTCCAGTTGCAAGATTGGAAGCAATCAGGTTACTTCTTTCCTATGCAGTTAATCACAACATAACTTTGTATCAAATGGACGTTAAGAGTGCATTTCTTAATGGTGTCATTTCTGAAGAAGTATATGTCAGACAACCTCCTGGCTTTGAAGATTTAAAGCATCCAAAGCATGTTTATAAATTAAAGAAATCACTCTATGGCTTGAAACAAGCTCCCAGAGCTTGGTATGAAAGACTGAGTAATTTCTTGATTCAAAACAACTTTGAACGAGGACAAGTTGACACCACTTTATTCAGAAAGACTCTAAAGAAAGACATTCTTGTAGTTCAGATTTATGTTGATGATATTATCTTTGGTTCTACAAATAGTTCACTTTGCAAAGAGTTTTCAAAAGTAATGCAGGATGAATTTGAAATGAGCATGATGGGAGAATTGAAGTTCTTTCTTGGAATTCAAATCAACCAATGCAAAGATGGAGTCTACGTTCATCAGTCCAAGTATACGAAAGAGCTTCTGAAGAAGTTCAATCTTGAGGACTGCAAAGAAATGAATACTCCAATGCATCCAACCTGCACTCTGAGCAAAGAAGATCAAGGAACCAAAGTTGACCAGAAGCTGTATAGAGGTATGATTGGTTCTTTGTTATACCTAACTGCATCCAGACCAGATATTTTGTACAGTGTATGTTTGTGTGCAAGGTTTCAATCAGATCCTAGAGAGTCTCACTTAACTGCTGTTAAGAGAATCTTTAGATATCTGAAAGGAACTACTAATCTTGGACTTCTTTACAAGAAATCCTCTGACTACAAGCTAGTTGGATTCTGTGATGCTGATTATGCTGGAGACAGGATTGAAAGAAAATCTACCAGTGGCAATTGTCAATTCTTGGGAGAGAATCTGATATCCTGGGCTAGCAAGAGGCAAGCAACCATTGCTCTGTCTACAGCAGAAGCAGAATACATCTCAGCTGCTAGTTGTTGTACACAGCTACTCTGGATGAAACATCAGCTTGAGGACTATCAAATAACTGAAAACCATATCCCAATTTATTGTGATAATACAGCAGCTATATGTTTGTCTAAAAATCCAATTTTGCATTCAAGAGCAAAGCATATTGAGATTAAACATCATTTTATAAGAGACTATGTTCAAAAAGGAATTTTAGATATCCAATTCATTGATACTGATCATCAATGGGCTGATATATTTACTAAACCCTTATCTGTTGAAAGATTTGATTTCATAAAGAAAAATTTGAACATGTGTTATGTCTCTGGGTAATATGCGCCTCTGAAAACAGAATTCAGACTCTGAAAATATTTAGAAGCTATCTGGGAATCAGACTCTCTTTTGGAGATTCTGATGAAAGCTTCTGGTAAAATATTCAGACTCTGGTAAGGAATCTTTAGACTCTCAGAAGCTCGTATTAGTGGAAGCGTGACTGTTAAGTTCAGTAACACCTGCCCCACTATGGTGACAGTTACTTTACAGTTTCTCAGACGTGGCCTGTCTGTATTGGGTAAGAACTCAAAGGGCAATGATTTCATTAAGTTAAACAAGTTACCTTCGCTTTGTCCTAATACGTTTACGGCTGCATGCTATATGTATTTATTGTTTGTGTTTGTTTGTCCCCTACTCTTTCCAAACAGTTTTCAAACATTTTCTCTATAAATACATAACACACACAACTCACTTCTCTTTTCACTCTTTGATTTTCTCTCTGAACAAATTTCTTGTTTTTCAATACTTTGCAAAACCTTTTCTTTTGTTCTCAAATCAAACTCTTAGAAAACCCTAATGGCAAGTGATCTCATCCAATCTGGTGTCATAATCAAGTCCAGAGGTTCCTATGTTATCAAACCCAGAACAATGAACATCATCAAGGAGACTCTGGAAATTCAAGTTGAATCTCCAGTAGATTTTGGTTCACTCAGTCATCATGGAGTTGACGTTGCACCTCATTTCTTATCACAAGGAATGATGAGATACTTTGGTATGTTGAATGGACCAACATATCAGGAGCTTGTTAGAGATTTTTAGGTTAGGTCAGAAGTCTACGACAAAGCTAAAGCTACTTTGGAAGAAACAGTAGCAATCTCAAACAACCCCAGTCTTGCTGGCAAAAACAGAGACCAAATGGGTTTAAAACCGTACAATGGTCTTGAAATTAGGTCTGCTGTGATGGGAATTCATATAGTTATCAATGAAGAGGTGGTAGCCAGGGTTTATCAGATGGAGAGCGCTGGTAAATTTCAGTGGAATGTCAACAAGAAAAGTGAATGGGCTGTTGTCTGCAACAAGTTGTTATTTGAAGGGAGACCCTCAAATAAATTGGTGGATATGCATCCTGAGCATAGGGTGCTTTTGAAGATTATACTGGACAGTATGCTTCAGAAAGGAGGAGGAACAGATACATTATCTGTGGATCACAAAGTTCTTCTTTATTTTCTTATCAACAAAATAAAGATCAACTTCCCCAGATATGTGATGCACCACATGTGTTGGGCCATCAAGAAGAGTCAATCAGAAACCAGGAGGCAAGTTCCTTTTGGAAGATTAATATCTGAGATTCTGTATCAAGGAGGTCTTTTAAAGGTCTTATCAGAATCTGGTGTGGTATCAGATATTCATCTAGGAACTGTGACCGGTAGAATCATCAATGGCAAGACTCTACAGTACATGAAGATTGTCAAGAGATTCAATCCCTCTAAGCATGATATGAGAGAATCCTATGTACAATCTGATTTGATGATGGACTTCCCTCCCATATCCAAAGAAGATAATCCTGAAGTTCTTGCTAGATTTGTGGTGGATTACTTCAAGGAGACTGGTAGAATAATCAACTATTCTTCTATTCCTGAGACTGCTGGAGGAGGCCCTCTTAAGGTCAAAGGAAAAAGGACCAAGGAAGTGGTTCTCAAGGAAGAGGAAGAGAAGCAGGAGCCTCTCAAGAAAAAGATCAAATCTTCTGCTCTTCCTGGAGATTCAATTGGTTCTCCTTCTTCATCTTCTGCACTTCGTGAAATTAAGAATGGGAAGAAGGCTAAGAAAGATGAGAAGAAGGCTAAGAAAGCTGAGAAGAAAGCAATAATAGGCAAAGCTGACAGAGACTATGACAAGTTAGCTCAAGATATTGCTGATTTCATTGATGCTGACTCTGGAGGTGAAGAGAGTCAGATCAAGAAGAGAAAGGTGGATGTGATTCCTGTGGCTAAGGATGTAGCACAGAAGATAGATACTTCTGTATCTATGATTGAGGATGAACACACTGCTGGCAAGGTTATGGCAGCAGATTTGATTGCTGACGAATTGAAGGAAGAGACTGTCAAGGAAGCTGCTAAGTTACTTGCTTCTGCTCTTAAACAGAAGAGTACTTCAGAACCTGCAGAAGCTGAGTTATCAGAAGCTACTGTGTCTGATCATTTTGCCTCTCCAGAAGCTGGCATTGGCACCTCTGGCAACGTGGCATATAGCTCATCTTCTTCTTTGAATCATGAGTCAGAATCAGATTCAGAATCTGACAACAAACCCTTGAGCCAAATTCTTCCATCTCTCAAAAATTCATCTCCCTCACCAATAAAACCCATATCATCCCATAACCCACTTGACCAGGCAGTAGTTGATTATGTTGATTCAACTATGGACAAAGTAATTCAAGACACAATCACAGTGTCTATGAATCTTCCTGCTGACCATCCTGCTCAACCTTCATTTCTCAAACCACTTCAGGTAATTCAACCTTCTGAAAAACCTGAAGCAACCATTCAATCCAAACAACCATCCCCCCAAACTGAAACCATTTGTGTAGACTCTCCAGACACTCTAGATTCTCTTGAAAAACATCTAGGGGGAGAACTACCAAAAACCCCTGCAAAATCCAAAACAACAAAAGCTACTTCATCCGTTTCCAAACCAGACCCTGTACCTGAACCTACAGAGAATCTGACCTTAGCTTCTGTTAAACCTTCAGAACCTGCTGAACCAGCTTCTGAAAATCTGGAACAAGCCTCTGATACTGTATCAGCCTCTGTAACAGAGTGTAGAGCTGAGACCAGAAGAGTTTCCCAACCTCTTTGTGATCCTATAACCTTTTTCTCTTTTGAAACTTTTCTAGCTTTGAGAGCTTCTCTACCCTCAACCTCTGAACCTCAAACTGACTTATTTGATTCAAATGAGATTGATGAGTTTTATGCCTCTTCATGCAATAAGCTCAAAGAAGTCATTGAGCAAAGGCATATACCAATACTCAATGTGAGCTATGAGGACAAGTTCTCTACAGTGAAGACTGAGTTTTTGGATTTTATCACCAAAATTCAAAAAGCTGCTGCCAAGGAACAAGTTCTTATCACTGCCAAGCATGTTGAAGAAGTAAAGCGGGCTGAGAAAGTTGTAGCTCTGGAAAATGCTCCTATTCTGAGGATAAGAGATACACCCTTCTTTGATGAGGATCAGTATATTCCTAGAGAATCAGTGGCTTACAATTCTTTGAAGAGGAAGTTGTATAGAATTCAAGAAGAAGCTAGACTGGAAAGAGAAGCACATTTGCAAAGAACTGAGGCTCTGGAAGAGTTGGTAAAGAAACAGCAAGAGGATCTCCAGAAACTGATGGATCATCTTGCCAAGCAAAACCAACCTTAGTTTAATTTCGTTTTGTTTATTTTTTTGTAATTTTTTTTCTGAACTTGTTTTTACTTACAATTTATTCAAGTTTTTTTATTCTACTTTGCATTCTATTTCTTTTATGCTCCGAATCTTCTATGTTTTCCCTCTGAATCTCTTTCTTCTTTAAAACATGTTTACACCCTTACCTTAAGTCATTTAAAAAGGGGGAGGAACCATGTTCTGAACTTTTTTTTGTTGATGACAAAAGGGGGAGAAGGGAAAGTATTTATGTCAGGGAGGAGAGAAAGCCTTCTTTAATTACATTGCATGTATATGTTAAAGGGAAATCTGCGAAAGGTGCTTAGTTAGACTCTGAGCCCTGTTTAAGAATCAATTTACTAAATATTCTGAGTATGAATCTGATTGCTTTTGAAAAACAATTTAATTAACCTGGATAGAACTCAAGATGAGCTTACAAACCTCAACTTAAGAACTATCAGACTCAGGGGGAGTCAGAGCTTACAAACCTCAGACTCTGAGCTTACAAACCTCAGAACCCTTTAAGTCAACTTGTTAATTAGATTAACAACAATTGACCTTTTAAATACTAATGTTTGTCATCATCAAAAAGGGGGAGATTGTTGGAACAAATGTGTTCAGCAATACCACGTTTTGAGTTTTGATGATAACAAGGTATTAAAAAGTTGTCAATTGGATATTGCTAATATTTGTTTAAGTATGCAGGATATCAATTAAGATTTGTATCTTAGAAAGCATTCTGTTTGAACAATGTTAAAGAGCAATAAATCCATAGAAGCTTGTTGCTTGTGATTCTGTTTCGAAGAGAGTCTGAAGACTGTGCTGAAGAGAGTCTGAAGACTGTACCAAAGAGAGTCTGAAGACTGTATCAGAGTCTGAAGACCATCAGAATCTGAGAACCTAGAGAGTCTGAAGATTATCAGAAGCTTAGTACTACAGTGAAAGTGGGGTCATGGCATAATATATGGTTAAATAGTGGCGTAAAATCACCAAGTAGAAGAGTTTCGTGTGTTTCGTTAACTTTGGTTTCGTAGCAAAAACCATTACCTATGTTACGATATGGAAGTGCAAAATATCTATTATCGATACCTATATCTATAATTTTGATCTAATCAAAATAATTTCAATAAAAGTTTTAAAAAAAAAAAAACTTTTGTTCACCATTTATCACATTAGCTCAAAAGAAAGAGCGGATAGACGGGCATACAATGCCTATCTGAATGATAGTATCAATTAAAAGCTATTTTCATATTGCCAAAAAAAAAATCATTGAGAAAAAATCTTATAAAAAATATTTTACAGTGGGAAAAAAAGAAAAAATCTATTTAATTAAAAATCAAATATTGTAAAAACACAACTTTTTTCAAGAGGATTCCAAAAACAAGTAAAAAAAAAATTCATTGGGAAAAAAATATTACAAGAAATATTTTCATTGGGAAAAACAATCTATTTGATTAAAAATCAAATATTGTAAAAACACAACTTTTTTCTAGAGGATTCCAAAAACAAGTCAAAAAAATTCTTTGGGAAAAGAAAGTTTTTAAAAAAGATTTTAATTGGGAAAAAAAGAAAAAAATCTATTGAATTAAAATTCTAATGTTGTAAAAACACAATTTTTTTCAAGAGGATTCCAAAACAAGTCAAAAAAAAAACTTCTAAAAAATATTTTCTTTGGGAAAAAAATCTATTTAATTAAAAATCAAATATTGTAAAATCGAAACTTTTTTCAATAGGATTCCAAAAACTAGTCAAAAAAGTTTATTGGGAAAAAAATCTTTAAGAAAATATTTTCATTGGGAAAAAAAGAAAAAATATTTTTAATTAAAAATCAAATATTGTAAAAACACAACTTTTTTCAAGAGGATTCCAAAAACAAGTAAAAAAAATTCATTGGGAAAAAAAATCTTACAAGAAATATTTTCATTGGGAAAAACAATCTATTTAATTAAAAATCAAATATTGAAAAAACACAACTTTTTTCTAGAGGATTCCAAAAACAAGTCAAAAAAATTCTTTGGGAAAAGAAAGTTTTTAAAAAAGATTTTAATTGGGAAAAAAATAAAAAATCCATTGAATTAAAAATCAAATATTGTAAAAACACAACTTTTTTTCTAGTGGATTCTAAAAACAAGTCAAAAAAAAGACATTGGGAAAAAAATTCTTACAAGAAATATTTTCATTGGGAAAAAAATCTATTTAATCAAAGGAACCATCTGAATATTGATGATAGTCATTTAAACAGAAAAATTTTTGCAGATTGGGCCAACGCCATCTGAATATTGA
Organism: Medicago arabica; assembly: GCA_946800305.1. Taxonomy (NCBI): domain Eukaryota; kingdom Viridiplantae; phylum Streptophyta; class Magnoliopsida; order Fabales; family Fabaceae; genus Medicago; species Medicago arabica. The sequence continues at coordinate 14,336,347 of OX326964.1, forward strand.
TGATAACCCTACAATATGAAAGGAACCTTTGTATGAAAGGCCAACAGTGCAACATTGGCAACATGAACACTACTCATAAGGAATTTATGAAAGAAAAGGAGAAAATCTGAGTTGGAATGAGAATTTGTGAAGAATAGGTGGACAAATACGAGGGAAATGCTATTAAGTGTAACGACAAGACAAAGGACTGAGAAAAAATCGTGCTTAATTTTAGATGGCATATATGTTGAATAGGAAATCATTTTTTGGAGTTTTGTGGACCGATCGCTTTTGATTCGAGAACGGGAGTCAATGCTTTGATGTAAGTTTGATTTGGGTTAATTATGGTGTTTTTCTTCGGTGGACCGGGGGTAGTGATGTGGTGGAAGCTGAATGAGCGTTGGAATATGAAATTTTCAGGTCTGGCTCAACTATGGTGATAAGAAGGGGATATATGATTTAGAGGGGTGTTTTTTTGGGGTGAGCAGAGGGTGATGAGTGTTTATGGATTTCCTTTTCAGTGGTCGTTTACGATGGAGTTTGATTTAGGCGGTGAAGTAAGTTTTTCGTGATTGAAGGTAAGTGTTAGTTAGGTGAAGCGTGTACTGGTATTTGTGTTTCTTTTGGGTGTTCCTCTTATATACGGCGCCCTTTGTTTTGTAATCTCTACTTTCCAGTCTATATTCATCTTGAGCACAGATCTGACTTTTAATAAGTTTTGCCGTTAAAAAAATAGAAATTATACTGCTAGTGATGCTAAATATACTGCTAGTGCCATCAATAAGTTACGAATATGCTATACATACCGTCAGAGTCATCATTAGCAGTAGTCATAATCCTTAATACAACATTTACTAGCATTACCAATACAAAAGCACTCCTAAACAAAAATACAATAATAAGATAAATTGGCCATAGTCATGAAAACCAGTTCCTCACTTCAGCCAAATATTCTCAACTTTATTGTTAAAAATATTGTAATTCCTTGCCATCCAAATCGAGCAAAGGACGACATGCCAAATAAGCAGAAAACTTTTTGCAATACTTTTACCTTTACAAGTCTCAATTTAATATGCTAATAGTCGACATGAAAACTAATCCAAGCAATTGATAGGAAAAGAAACAATGCACATATAGAAAAAAATGTAATGAGTCTGATACCATAATTCTAAATGAAAACTGAACAAGATAAACAAATTGTTTCAATATTTCTTATTCTTAAAGCTTATTAGTTTAGGCTACATCTAAAACTAATTTTCCTTCTAATTCTCTGTAATTAATGTTAAACCATGAAACCCTAAAAATATTTCTCTCCTACTCTTTGTTGCATTTGAATTTCAAAATTTCCTAGAAGTTTGTTGCAACTCCTCCACTTCGTATGCATTAATTGAGGGATGATGTAATCTGAATTGTTTATGCTTTCCCAATATTTTCCCAATAATTTAGCTTTTTGAAATTCAAATTCCCTTATGATATTAATCACGTCATTTGGGATATCCCATGCAAACCCATACAGACTCCCACTCACCACAAATTTAGTTGTTTCCAAAGCACATTTATGTATCCTGAAACACTCCTCACTCACTATAAATATATGCCATACAAAGTTGAATAAAACTCATCCTTACATTCATTCAAAAAATGTCATGTCGTAATATTGAAACTTGAGTGTGTTGATTCCTGTAGAAACACTTATGTGGACAAGACTCCGACAAACAAAACACGAATGAAAAGATCATCTGATAATGATAACGGTGCCGATGACGTGGATGTTGGGAGTGGCGCAACAATGTTTTGGACGACAAACTATAGCTCTTGAGTAGTAATATATTTTTTTTACTTATTAACATTAATAATAGATTAGTTTTGTCAAAAAAAAAACAGATTAGTAAATAATATGCAGATATTAGTTAATTAGTGACTTTACGAATTTCAATGTGGATTTACAATGATTTCCCTTCACACATAAATTAACAACATCATTTAGTTGGTTGCCATCAACACCTGATTATTCGTATGCCTTATGCTATTACAACATGAGGACAATACTTACTATCTTTGTTTAAGTAGTGCTGCATTTTATAATAAGACTGACAAGTCCACTTTGTGTTTTACGGATCAACTAAGGTGAATGAGTTTAGCTAATTCTCTTCTGTAGCTGAGACATGGAGAAGCAGGACACTATGAAGGCAGTTTCATTTGGCCTTATAATTTGTAATAACTATTAATAAGAGGCAAGGATAGTCACTTAAATGTAAAACACTAAAGGAGGACATGAAGAATTTGGTAACCCAGTTCGGTGCAACGTCACCTACGTCTAGGGGACATTCAACCAAGAAAGGAAATCCATTATTGATAGTATTATTTCACATAGCCTTATATGAATAAACCTTGTTTGATGCCTCTTCGCTTAATACTACCTTGCATTTCCATCTAGGTCTCCCCATAAATATTATTAGAAAGCCCTCTCACTTTCTCTCAATCACTCACCAAAGTGATTGGCTCAATGACAATTACAATATAGAGGATGTATTACAATTCAACTAACACAAACCAACTGTAAGCCTTATAATAAATAATAACGGCGCTAGAGAGGTATACAATAAAACACAAAGACTAAAACACACGAAATCCTAAAAGACTATGGTCTTCAATACAAATTTCGATGTCTTGTTGTTAGGGTTGAGCCTCCTTATATAGTCATATAACAGCATGGAATTTTTCCTTGAAACGGGATAAGAACATCATTTGTCCAAAAATATATTTGACACAAATCTTCTAGAAGAACACAATATATATGTCTTTTGGAAACACGTGAAAACATAAACCGACAACAAATAATATTCGAAAACATCTTGTCTTCTAGAAACATGCGAGAAATATGTGTTGGAACAAAGGTGTTCAGCAATACCACGTTTTGAGTTTTGATGATAACAAGGTATTAAAAAGTTGTCAATTGGATATTGCTAATATTTGTTTAAGTATGCAGGATATCAATTAAGATTTGTATCTTAGAAAGCATTATGTTTGAACAATGTTAAAGAGCAATAAATCCATAGAAGCTTGTTGCTTGTGATTCTGTTTCGAAGAGAGTCTGAAGACTGTGCTGAAGAGAGTCTGAAGACTGTACCAAAGAGAGTCTGAAGACTGTATCAGAGTCTGAAGACCATCAGAATCTGAGTACCTAGAGAGTCTGAAGATTATCAGAAGCTTAGTACTACAGTGAGTCTGAAGCCACAAATTTGATGATCTGCTAACAGTGATCTCTACTGCATTGCTATGCACAAAGAAACTCTAATGGAGTAACGGCTAGCTTCTAAGTCAACTTGAGCGTGGGAAGCACAAAGACAAAGATTGCAGGCCAGTACAGAGTACGTTGTACGAACTCTGTTTCCACTACCACGTACAGTTTGGCAACTGTGTCTACCGGTATTAATCATCAAAGGGAATGGAATTCAAATGATGCTATTGAAGGACTATTACCAAATCAAGCAACAGATCAACAGTCATTGATCAAGCTTCAGAAATCATCCTGATGCGCTGGATGACTCAACGTCTCTTTCCTACGCCTATATAAAGGATAGAAGACTTGAAGAAGTGTGGGACTCTACAACTTAGAAAAACTGCATTGCGCTGCTTTCGTATTCAACAGAGTCTTAACAAAAGCACATCATTAACTTAGATTCTTACAAACTGAGTATTCTAGAATCTCTAAGTTTCACAGAAAAACAGAGTCTGTCTTTTGTGTAAAACAGAGTCTGTCTTTGTTGTATTTGAAACACATTTTGATTGTTATCAAAGTGTTTCAACTGTATTCAATTTTCTGTAATTGTGTAAAAGTCTCTTGCTTTTGTGCTTGAGCAAAGGAAGTCTCTTGGCTGCGTCCTTGAGCAAAGGAAGTCTCTTGGCTGCGTCCTTGAGCAAAGGAAGTCTCTTGGCTGCGTCCTTGAGCATAGGAAGTCTCTTAGTTGTGTCTTTGAGCAAGGAAGTCTCTTAGTTGTGTCTTTGAGCAAGGAAGTCTCTCGCCTGTGTGCTTGAGCAAGGAAGTCTCATACTGTGTGTTTGAGCAACTTGTAATTTGATATTACATTTTAGTGAACTCTCCTTGGAAGTACAAGGGGGACAGGACTACTTCCGGTTTGTGGAAGGAACCTGTATAATTGCTTGTGTTCTCTGTTCTCTCTTTATCTCTTGATTATTCCGCTGCAATCAGAACCTAATCTCCTATCAGACTCTGATCTCATTCAGACTCTGAGTTTAAAGGAATTAGATTCTCACTCTTCAAGAGTTGCGAAAAGTAAACACAATTCAACCCCCCCCCCCTTCTTGTGTTTTTCTCACCTTCAGTTGGTATCAGAGCTCCGGCTCTGTTGTCTTAGCACTTAACCGTGTAACAAAAAAGATCCAGAGAAAAACATGTCTTCAAGTGAACCGTCTTCTTCTGGTGCCACTTCTGGTGCTGCTATACCATATGAATATGGATCCAATAACAGCAGTAGAAAGGCTGATTATGGAAAAATTCCTAAGTTCAATGGTGATCCTGAAGAATTTTCTTGGTGGAAAACCAACTTCTATAGTTATGTCATGGGTCTTGATGAAGAACTCTGGGACATACTTGAAGATGGTGTTGGTGACTTACAACTTGATGACGAAGGTGCTGCCATTGACCGCAAACTTCACACTGCTGCTCAAAAGAAAATCTATAAGAAACATCATATCATTAGAGGGGCTCTTGTCACTTGTGCTCGTGATTTTCGGGTGTCAAAATCATTGATTAGATTCGAACCTTGAATCATTGAACTCTCAACTTTTATTCGCGGGAAGGGAAAAAAGTGAGTAAAAACCCTTGAGACCTTGGATTCGGAGGTTGGTTTCGATTGGGGAAGGTGTTAAGCACCCTAACCGACTATGGTATCCCATAGGAACCTTCTACCTATTCTCTAATCTGGCGCTAAATTGATTTTACTTATATTAAAAATTTAAGAGTTAAAGTGAAAGAAGGGAGAAAGAAGAAGCATGTTTTTTGGTTATTTTTATTGATTTGGAAGGGTCGAAACCCTTTGCCTACTTACCCAAATAAATCGGGATCAAAATCAAGTAGTTCGGCTTAAGAACTTATTTGATGAGTTGAATTGATTTTAACATTTTTTTGAAAAGATTTTAAGAAGAGATGAGAGGCCTCAAGGCATGAGAAGAAAATACGATGAAGTTGGTTAATTTTAAATGTACGAAATCCATGTCTAATGTGGATATTAAATTAATTAACATTTGATTAAGGAAAATAAAAGAAAAAAAACACTTGGATTACATACCAAGGTTTACTTAAAATAAAATTGAGTTTGACTTGATTGACTTTTGAAGAAAATATTTTTCTAAACTAACGACGAAATCGCGTAACGACGGAAAAAAATAAATAAGCGTAAAGCGATAAATAAAGTGGTGTGTCGGTGCGCGTGTCAGTGCGTGTGCCGGTTACATATTACATACCCTAGATACATTCTATGGTCTCAAAAGAAAAATGCGCGAAAAATAAATTACATCAATTCCCTAATTATACACACTAAACCAAAAATAAAAATAAAACAAAATAAATGTCAAGAAATTTAAATATGCATGCAATATTTAATATGAGAGTTATTTCTACAAACTAAAATGCAATTTTAAACACATTAAAGACAACAAGACCCTAAAATGCAAATATACGAAATAACCCTAAATGCCGAATAACAAAATTAAAAGAAACAAAAGTGCATGAAATTTTTTTTAGCATATTTAAATGAATAAAATTTATATGAATGGGAAAATTAACTATGAACTAAACAAAAAATGCATGATGTTAAAATTAAGACAAAAAAAATGCATGAATTATGGTTTAAAATCATATGAATTAACTAATTAAAATAAACGCATGAAATTATAACATATTCTATTACGCTTACTACAAAAATAAAGACAATCAAAAAATAACAATAAAATATGCATGAGATGGTGATTAAACAATTAAAAGATAATGCATGCATAATAATGGAAACATTAGGCCAAAATGAAAAAAAAAATGAGATGTTACTTCATAACCTAAAATGCATTAAACATAAGTGATAAAATAAAATAAAATGCATGATGTGAAAATTAAAATACTAATGAAGACGCATGAAAATACAATATAACACTTAAATGAAATAATTTAAGAGGCAAGCACATGAAATTAAAAGAAAGAACAAACAAACAAAAAACAAAAAAAAAAAAAATTACTACACCAAGCAGGGGGTGCAGACAGCATCAATGGGGGGTGAAAAGGCAAAACAGTAGAAACATAGGAACCTGGGCTTGGGTTACTGGAGCTGGGCATGGGTACTGGGTACTGGGTCGACCCACCCAGCTCCCACTAATGAATATAAAAGGGATTTTCACCCCTTTTTCTTCATTTTTCACAAACCAATCTCTCTCTAGAATATAAGAAAAGAAAAAAAGCTCTCCCTTCTCTCTAGAAGGGAGCTCACCGGCGACGGTGGGGGGTGGCCGGAGAAGAAGGCCGGAAAAGACTCCGGCGCGGTGGTTGGCCGGAGGGCCACCGCGCCGGAGGTAAGAAAACCCTTTTTTTTGAAAATTTTTATACCAATCTTTTCCTTTCCTTCTCCTCTACCTAGATCTATGCCTAGATTTTCAAGAACACATCACATAAACCCTAGATCTACGAATATAGTACTCATAAAAAAAACATACAAAGTTCAAGAATATACCTCTATTCTTTCTCTTCCGTTCGGTTTTGTTCCTTCTTCTTCCTTTGCCTTTTTCGTTTTGCCTCTCAAGCTTTGTTCTTGTGTTTGGCTCCGATTCTTCACTTCTTCGGTTTTGTTCTTTGACTTCGGTTGCTTTGCCTTGTGGTTTGGGTTCGGATTTGTGATGTGTATGTTGGTGATTCGGATTCGGTTTGGCCGAATCTCTTGTTGTTGTTGTTGGATTCGAAAAATGTGGTTATGTTTGGTGAGGATGGTGTTTTCGAATTTGTGTGGTGATTGTTGTTGTGCTTGGCCGAATCTGTGTGTTGGCTGTTGGTTCGGATTTGTGAATTTGTTGTTGGATTTGTTGGTGGTTCACGGTTTGGATTTGTTGGATGTTGTTGTTGGCCGAAAATGAAGTTTTTTTTTTTTGTGGGTTAGGGTTTTGAAACTTCTTCTTCTCTCACTGATCTTCTGTGATCGTGCTTGAGTTTGTCACCAAACGGTGACGAACTCGCACTTGTATTGCAGAGGAAATGGTTCAATGATGACGGTTCTGCAATGAACTACTGAGAATCATTTTTTTTTTTTTAAAAATTTGTTCTTGGTGTTCTTGGTGGAAAGAATTTTTTGATCTGTTTTTCTTTGTTTTTGATTTTCCAAATCTGTTTCTGCCTTGAAAACTGTGACTGATGACTAACTCTGATACACTCCCTTAATTACCTGACGCACGGAAAAGACCAGAATACCCTTGCTCTTTCTTGGAGGAAAAGTTGGATTGGACCAATGGTAAAGTGACATGTGGACCAAGACTTAAAATAAATAATAAATCTGATAACTAAATAACAATAAATAAGTAAAAATGAAATAATAAATAAATGACTAAATAATAAATAAAAACGAAAATTTAAATAATAAAATAAAAAAATGTCCCGTCGGAACCAAAAAAAATGAGGTATTTTAAAATACCTCTCTGCCGAAATTTCGTCTGATACGACTGAGATTACGCGGCGTTTTACGCTAATTAAAACGATAAAACCACGACGTGAATGAAATAAACTTTACGAACGCAAACGCTACGCTACGCTAAAAAACGCACAAAACGCGATTAAAAATTACGAAAATAAAATGCGAGTGACATTAAAAATAAACGACGGACGAAAAGTAAATGCGACCACAAGTACGAACAAAAACAGATTATTACGAGAATTCGCGCGCGAACAGATGACTGGAAAACAAACGATGTACGAATAAAACTAAAATAAAACGGTCAAAAATTAGGGTACGACAGATGCCCCTATTTAAGTTTCTCCGTCACGAGGGTTTAAAAAGACGAGGTTTTTTGAAATGACGGGCCGGAGAGACTTAAATATCAAGTACACCAATTTTTGACCAACTCAGAAATTGAGAAAGCTTTATGGATGTAATGATATGAGTTGTCTGTTATGCAAGTACGAATGCAATGACGACTAAAACACTAACTCGAGGACCAAATAAAGTGTTACTGGGGAGAAAAAGATGTCTATTACCTTTACAGGGGTAAAGACGAACCTATGAAGGGTAAAACTGTCAATTACCTTTACTGAGGAAATGACGAACATACGAAAGGGTAAAACTGTCAATTACCTTTACTGGGGTAACGACAAACATACGAAAGGATAAAACGGTCAATTACCTTTACTGGGGTAATGACGAACATACGAAGGGTAAAACTGTCAATTACCTTTACTGGGGTAATGACAAACATACGAAGGGGTAAAACTGTCAATTACCTTTACTGGGGTAATGACAAACACACGAAGGGGTAAAACTGTCAATTACCTTTACTGGGGTAATGACGAACACACGAAGGGTAAAACTGTCAATTACCTTTACTGGGGTAATGACAAACACACGAAGGGTAAAACTGTCAATTACCTTTACTGGGGTAATGACAAACACACGAAGGGTAAAACTGTCAATTACTTTTACCGGGGTAATGACAAACATACGAAAGGGTAAAACTGTCAATTACCTTTACTGGGGTAATGACAAACATACGAAGGGGTAAAACTGTCAATTACCTTTACTGGGGTAATGACAAACATACGAAGGGGTAAAACTGTCAATTACCTTTACTGGGGTAATGACAAACATACGAAGGGGTAAAACTGTCAATTACCTTTACTGGGGTAATGACAAACACACGAAGGGTAAAACTGTCAATTACCTTTACTGGGGTAATGACAAACATACGAACTGAAATACTGTATATGCGTTACTACTACTGAGGCAAATTTGTTGAACAAAATACAGGTTACAAACGATTACCCTTCGTACGAATGTAGCTTAAACAAGATACCGGGGAAAAAATTGAAAGATGGGACCTGCCACTTGAAAGAAATTTAACGGATAAACAGACCGAAATGAACACAATGGTGATGACAAATTTTACTGGATACACAGAGTACGACACACGGGTAAAAATGCATATGAATGATATCAGTATGCATGATGTGTATGCATGAATGAATGAACATGTATGAAAATATATTGGTGAAACTGACGAAACAAGATTGGGCAGGTCGTAAGGATAGTGACCCGGTATTACAGTGCCAACACTTAGTATTCTTCACTGGGGATAATATCACTGGAGATGAATCGAACACAACCGGGGTACCACCCGTTAACCAAACTAATGCTAGGTAAAGAACACATAATACAAAAACCTGGCTAAGGTCGCCATTTCTGAACTGAACCAAAATACCCTCTCAAAAACGTGCTTCACATAGTCATTGCTTTTTTTGTATTCTTTTTTTTTTTTTTTTTTTTTTGAAATCCCTAATTTTTGCCTGGATCGCCCTTTCGGGTTTTCAATCCACCGGGAATATATTCTTTTTTTTTTTTTTTTTTTGCGTGCCCCTAATTTTTGCCTGGATCGCCCTTTCGGGTTTTCGATCCACCGGGACGCTCATTTTTGGCTTAAGCCGCCCTTTCGGGTTTTCGACTTAGCGAGTTTTTTTTTTTTTTTTTTTGCTACTTTGCTAGACTATGATCCACTCTGTTGAATTCACCTGCGTTTGAATGGATGTTGACATATGTTTCCATGATACATGAACCTACAGATAATATGCTTGTCATTTTTTTGTTTTTTTTTTCAAAAGAAAACATAAAAGTAAAAGAATTTTTCAAAGTTTTTACGTCAAGTATTGACATTAAAAATGGAAGAAGAAAATTGCATATAGAATAAACAAGAATTCCAAAAGAGGGCACCAGCTCAAATTAATGTAATAGGGTGGTAACCGGCCAAAGGCATGGCTCCACGGATTACAAAAGTTGGAAAATGGTAATTACAAGGGAAGGTACATTGAACACAATAACCACTACATTCCTTAACAACTTTGAACCACTGTTTAGATGCTTTAGTGTCGGAGGACTTCTGACAGCTAAGGTGCCCCAACTGGGTGATGCTTGATCTGATGCAGTTACTTCGTCATAATCCTTAACTTTTGCATAGGCCGCCCTTTCGGGTTTTCAACCTATCAGGATAAACTCTTTTTGTCAATTCTTTTTTTTTTTTTTTTTGTGTCTCTAATTTTTGCCTAAGCCGCCCTTTCGGGTTTTCGACTTACCGAGACGCTCTTTTTTGGTTTAGGCCGCCCTTTCGGGTTTTCGACCTACCGAGCTGTTCTTTTCATATATCTTTAGACAAAGTATTTCTTGACTGCATCAGAATTCACTGGACGAGGTAAATCTTCTCCATCCATATTTGTAAGGATTAAAGCACCACCAGAGAACGCTCTCTTGACCACATAAGGACCTTCATAATTGGGAGACCACTTGCCCCTGGGGTCCGGTTGGAAAGATTTGATGCACTTGATCACAAGGTCTCCTTCTTTGAATTCACGGGGACGAACCTTCTTGTCAAACGCCTGTTTCATCCTTGACTGATATAGTTGTCCGTGACACAAAGCGGTCATGCGTTTCTCTTCAATCAAATTCAAATGATCATATCTACTCTGGCACCACTCAGCTTCAGTTAACTCAGCCTCCATCAAGACTCTCAAAGATGGGATTTCTACCTCCACAGGGAGCACTGCTTCCATACCATATACCAAAGAGAACGGGGTTGCCCCTGTTGAAGTACGCACTGAGGTACGATATCCATGTAAAGCATAGGGTAACATCTCATGCCAATCTTTGTAGGTAACCACCATCTTTTGCACGATCTTCTTGATATTCTTATTTGCAGCCTCAACCGCACCATTCATCTGAGGTCTGTATGGGGAAGAGTTGTGATGTTCAATCTTGAAATCATCGCACAATTCTTTCATCATGTTGTTGTTCAAATTTGTACCATTATCCGTGATGATCTTGTTAGGAATACCATAACGGCAGATGATGTTATTCTTGATGAACCGAACTACTACTTGCTTGGTCATATTGGCGAAAGATGCCGCTTCAACCCACTTGGTGAAGTAATCAATAGCCACTAGTATGAAACGATGTCCATTAGAAGCTTTTGGCTCAATCCGACCAATCATATCAATGCCCCACATGGAGAAAGGCCACGGAGAAGAGATAACATTGAGCATAGATGGTGGTACATGGCTCTTATCTGCATAAATCTGACATTTGTGGCACTTCTTGGCATAATTATAACAATCATTTTGCATCGTTATCCAGTAATAACCTGCCCTCAACGCTTTCTTAGCCATTGCATGTCCACTGGAATGAGTACCAAAGGGACCTTCATGTATCTCATGCATCAATAAATCTGCTTCACGTTCATCCACACACCTGAGCAACAATGCATCAAAGTTTCTTTTGTACAATACATCTTCATTCAGGAAGAAATTACCAGACAGTCTTCTCAAAGTCCTCTTATCTTTGTGAGATGCCCCAAGCGGATACTCTTGAGTTTGAAGGAAAACCTTGATATCATGAAACCATGGCTTCCCATCGGCAAGTACTTCAACTGCAAACACATAAGCGGGCCTTTCAAGGAACTGCACACTGATTAAAGGCACATCATTGTGACGATTTACTTTGATCATCGAAGACAAGGTGGCCAAAGCATCTGCCATCTGATTCTCATCACGGGGAATGTGACGCAACTCCACTTTGTTAAAGAAAGTTAACAACCGTCTTGCATAATCTCTGTAAGGAATCAAACCAGCATGGTGAGTTTCCCACTTCCCTTTGATCTGATTAATCACCAAGGCTGAATCTCCACATATATCAATATTCTTAATCCTCATATTGATTGCTTCTTCAATGCCCATGATGCAAGCTTCATATTCTGCCATATTGTTTGTACAATCAAATCGTAGCCTTGCAGTAAAAGGGATGTGAGTACCCTCAGGTGTGATCAGGACTGCCCCAACTCCATTGCCATAAGCATTAACGGCCCCATCAAATATCAAACCCCATTCAGACTCAGGATCTGGACCTTCACCAAACAACGGTTCATCACAATCTTTCATCTTCAAATACATGACCTCTTCATCAGGGAAATCAAACTTAACAGGTTGGTAATCTTCAACTGGTTGATGAGCCAAGTGATCTGCAAGGATACTCCCTTTGATTGCTTTCTGAGTATGGTATTCAATATCGAACTCGGCCAATAACATCTGCCAACGAGCAATTCTTCCTGATATCGAAGACTTCTCCAGGAGGTACTTGATTGGGTCCATTTTGGATATCAACCAAGTGGTATGATTGATCATATAGTGCCGAAGACGTTTGGTAGCCCAGGCTAAAGCACAACAAGTCTTCTCAAGTGCCGAGTACCGGGATTCACAATCTGTGAACTTCTTGCTTAAGTAATAGATTGCATGCTCTTTTCGACCAGTTTCATCTTGCTGTCCGAGTACACAACCCATGGAATCTTCTAACACAGTCAAGTACATGATCAACGGTCTTCCTTCAACTAGAGGAACAAGAATTGGAGGTTCTAACAAATACTCCTTGATACTGTCGAAGGCTTTCTGACAATCTTCCGTCCAAACAATCCTTTGATCTTTGCGGAGTAACTTGAATATCGGCCCACAAGTAGCAGTCATATTGGAGATAAACCTGGAGATATAATTCAGTCTTCCGAGAAAACCTCTGACTTGTTTCTCTGTTTTTGGAACGGGCATATCCCGGATGGCTCTGACTTTGTTGGGATCTACTTCAATGCCCTTCTGACTAACAATGAAGCCCAAAAGTTTCCCTGATCGGACACCGAAAGTACATTTGTTAGGATTCAGACGGAGCTTGTACTTTCTCAACCGCTGGAACATCTTCAACAGAAACTCCACATGTTCTTCTTCAGTACCAGACTTGACAATCATATCATCCACATAAACTTCTATCTCTTTGTGCATCATATCATGGAATATCTTGGTCATACCCCTCTGATAAGTGGCACCAGCATTTATCAAACCAAATGGCATTACTACATAGCAGAAAGCGCCCCACGGCGTGATGAAAGATGTCTTTTCTCTATCTTCAGGAGCCATCTTGATCTGATTGTAACCAGAGAAACCATCCATGAAGGAGAAAACTTTGCATTGAGCAGTACTATCAACCAATACATCAATATGAGGTAGAGGGAAATCATCCTTCAGACTTGCCTTGTTCAAATCTCGGTAATCAACACACATTCGGACCTTACCATCTTTCTTCGGAACAGGCACAATGTTGGCCAACCACTGAGGATACTCGGATGTAACTAGAAAGCCTGCATCAATCTGCTTCCGTACTTCTTCTTTGATCTTGAGAGTCATATCAGGATGTGACCTTCTGAGCTTCTGTTTGACTGGAGGACACTCAGGTTTCAAAGGCAAGCGGTGTTCTACAACTTCATGATCTAATCCTGGCATGTCTTTGTATGACCAAGCAAAAATGTCAGCGTACTCTCTGAGAAGTTCAATTACCTTTCCTTTGACAGTAACTTCCAATGACGCTCCAATCTTAATCTCTTTTCTATCCTCCTCAGTACCCAGATTGATCAATTCTAACTCTTCTTCATGAGGCTGAATGATCTTTTTCTCTTGCTCTAACATCCATCTGATCTCATCAGGAATCTCAACATCCTCCTCTACTATAGCCTCGTAAACAGGGGATTCAAAGTTGGGCAGAAGCATAGGGTCACTGTGTTCAACGGGCTTATGTATGTTCAGTCTGCACATGATTTATGATTGATTTTAGTAAATGAGTAAATGCAGACTTTTGAATTTGATTGATTTAAAAGAAAAAAGAGAATGAAATTTTTTTTTTTTTTTTGGGATTTTTCTATTACCATTTTTCCAGAAAAAGCAGTAAATAAAAATAAAACAGTCATGATAGAAACGACGTTTTCATTAATAACGACAATACTTGAAGATAAAACCAAAAGCCCTACAAGAGTTCATTTTCGTCTGGGGCAGGACGAAAAGAGTTTTCTTAAAAAACGAAAAAGTAGACAAACATATTACTTAGACACATGCATCACAGAAGGAATATCCACAGCAATCCAATTGCAACAGGCTCCTCCAGGTGTAACAAAGATAGGTGCAACCTCTTCCGACTGATCTTCCAGGATAGCATTGGTTTCAGGTGGAGCATGAATAAACCCAGCACTGTGAAAAATACCCTCAACTGGCTTGAAACTGGCGCTCGACTGACTGGTAGAGAAACCGAGACCCTCTTTCCGCTTGTTCTCAGGCAGCTGTACCAACTGACCCCAGCCTCCTGTTTTACCATCTTGTACAAGCTTCAGGGCATCCTTCAAGGAGGCCATACAAGTCTCACCCTTCTTAGCAACTCCTCCTTCCGCAGAGAACCCCTGAAAAGAAGTTCCTTCTACATCATCAGCACCAATATAGGAGAAAGCAGACAAATGACTAACCAACAAGGCTGATTCACCAATTACCGTTATCAGCTTTCCACAACTTACAAACTTCAGCCTTTGATGAAGAGTGGAGGTCACTGCCCCAGCCTCATGGATCCACGGTCGTCCCAGTAAGCAACTGTATGAAGCTTGGATGTCCATGACTTGGAATGTAACCTTGAAGGTATGAGGACCCACCGTGATAGGCAAGTCTATGTCCCCAATCACCGACTTCCTAGATCCATCGAATGCTTTTACCATTACTGCACTTGGCCTCAACTGGGCGCCACGGTATGCCAACCTTTCCAAAGTAGTTTTTGCCATCACATTGAGGGCTGAACCGGTGTCTATCAACACATTCGACATCGAGTCTGACTTACAAAGGACGGAAATGTGCAAAGCCCAGTTGTGGTTTCTTCCCTCCGCCGGGAGGTCTTCATCACTAAAGCTCAGGTTATTACACGCAGTTACATTCCCGACTATACTCCCGAATTGCCCCAAGGTAACATCGGGATCCACATATGCTTGAGCCAAAATCTTCATCAGAGTGTCCCTATGAGCTCCAGAGTTCATTAGTAAGGACATTATAGAAATTTTGGACGGAGTTTGCAACAACTGATCGATTATCTTGTATTCACTCTTTTTGATCAGCTTCAAGATCTCATCACTACCTTCCTGAATGATCCCCTCAGGTTGGCTGGCACCCTTACCCTTGTCAAGATTCTGCACTGGCACATTCGGAGTAGCATTCTCATTGCGCACAACAGTAGGGAGAATACGCCCACTTCTCATTACTTTACCCACACCTGCTATATTTATGACAGCATCTGCAGAGTGCAGAGGGATCTCTTTACCATTCTCCACAATAGTTGCCTCATACCGGTAGGGTATGGCCTTCTGAGAAGTATAGGGAACAGGTCCTGGCAAGCGGATCACTAGAGGAGTGACATCTGACTTCGCACCATCACGGACCACCTCAAGATTCTTAAACACCGGAGTAATAACACAAACATTCCTGGATTCCCTCTTGACAATCAGCTCTTTTCTGTCAATCAATCCTTGTATATCCTCCTGGACTTTCTCACACCCTCGGGGATCCATAGAACACACTTCACAAGCATCGTGATTGTGGTCAAACATGTTTACTTCGCACATCTTGGCGTGAATCGGGACCAAAGGAGTTCTAATATCTTGAGCCTTGAGAATTATGCTCAAATCTTGATCCTCTTGAATCATATTAACAGTCGGCCCATGAGATGGCAAAGGGTTATTCTGAGTATTGGAATTAGTGTCCTCGAAGGACAACTCTTTGCTTTGAATCAATCTCTGAACCTCTTCTTTGAGCGGGTAGCAGTGCTCAACATCATGCCCAGGTGCCCCTTGGTGAAAGGCACAAGTAAGGTCAGCACGGTGCCATGGAGGTAATGGGTTCTGCAGGCGGGGAGACTGCCTAGTCTGCACAAGATTCCTTGCTAATAAAGAGGGTAGCAAGTCTGCATACAACATGGGTATGGGGGGAAACTCTTTTCTGGGTAGACGATTTGGCTGTTGTGGGGCTCGATTACGAGGTTGTTGTTGTTGAGGTGGTGGTGGGTAATATGGTTGTTGGTAGAAAGGTTGCGGATACGGTTGTTGATATAGTGGTGGATAGAATGGTGGAGGCCTCTGGGGCGTTTGGGGGTGGTAATGTTGATTTTGTGGAGCTGGAAAAGGTGGTGGAATATTGGCAATAAAGAAGTAGTTTGGATATATTGGCTGGGATCCACCCTGGGCTACCATACTGACTTCCTGAGCACTCTTCTTTGGATAACTGTTTCCAAATTTCTTGGGTCCATTAGACGACCCACCTGACGAAGCACTTGACACACTACCTTCTTTGGCCAAAATTCCTTTACGGACCAAATCTTCAATGCGAACCCCCGCGTCAACCATCTCAGTAAATTTCTGCGATGCGCAACCAATCATTTTCTCCGAGTAGTAGGGACTCAAAGTTTCAAAGAATAGATCAGCCATTTCTCTTTCCTCCAGAGCAGGGCGGATTTGGGCCGATTTTTGAATAAAGCGGAGAGCATACTCCTTGAAAGACTCTTTATCCTTTTGAGTCATAGCTTGCAGTTCCCTTCGGGTGGGCCCCAGATGTATGTTATACCTGTACTGCTGTATGAAAGCCCTGGCCAGTTCTTCGAAGGTGGTGATCCCCTTCAGATTCATATACCATATTTGTGCGGGACCAGTCAAACTGTCTTGGAAACAATGAATGAGAAAAGGTTCATTGTCTTTGTAGGCTGTCATCTTCCTTACATACATAACCAGGTGACTCTGTGGACAAGTGTTCCCTTCATATTTGACGAAATCCGGAGTCTTGAACTTAGGAGGCAGCACCACATTTGGGACCAAACAAAGATCGTGCACATTCTGACCATAGATGTCTTTACCACGAAGAGCCCTCAGTTCTTTCTGCACTACGTCGTACTTCTCTTCCAGACTTACCATTCTGTCATCTCCTACCACACTACCCGAATGATAAATTGGTCCTTCCTCCTGCTGAGCAGTGTGCACAATGGGTGCTGTGTGATTCATGACAGCTTGAGGGAAAAACTGTCCATGATGAAAAAGTGGCGTTGCTTGTTGTCCATAAGGAGTTGGCATTTCTGGGCCAGCAAAGCGTACACCTTCATTAGCTGTAAGAGGCATACTCCAAGGATACTCTTTGGACATGTAGTTCTGAGGGTGATAAGCAAAACCGGGAGGGCGAAGACCTTCATTGTACATATTCGATGCATCTCCAAAAGAAAAACCAGCCGGGGTGGGCTGTGCAGTGCCAGTAGCCGTGGCAGTAAGGATTGGTTGTGTAGGACCAGTCTGGGCAGACGAAACAACCACAGGAGAATTATGTGCAGCAGACGTAACAACAGGAATTGGCTGAGCATCAAGAACTGGTTGAACCGGGATAACATCAAGAATCGGCTGGGTAGCTGCCGCTTGTGCCTGATTGGCCATTATAGCCTCCATCATAACCGTTAACTTGTCCATCCCTTCCCTGAGTGTAATAACCTGTTCTTTGAGGTCCCTGTTCTCTTGTTCCATCAAATCCATCTTCTTTTTAACAATTGCCCGAGTGTTGTGGATGCGAGAAGGCTTGTACTGAATACGTCGGGCCACTTTCCTTGACTGAGGCAGAAATGAGAGAAATATGAGACCCGGTTTTGACAGTTTATGGATGCAGTATGATGCATGATATGCTAAATGCAAAAACAATGCAATTTTTGATTCATCGAAGAACTTATAGAAACAAACTTTTGTAAACATAACAACCCTAAACATTCATTACAAAAATAAAGAAGCAAAAACAAGATAATTCCCTTTTAACAAACTGAGCCAAGGGATAGACTTCAAAGTACATAACAGAAAACTAAGAAAATACAATAAACGGAAACAAAAGATGAACATCTCAAGCTCTTGAAGCAGACTACTCCTCCAAATCTGAATGCGGACCAGTGAAGAAATCCATGCGTTTCTTCTTACTCCTGGGAACCTGTTCAAGTATAGCATCTTTCACCCTGATACGCTCCTTCAGCTCAGCAATCTCTTGATCTTTCTTATAATTTTTCCAATTCTCTTCTTCTAGCAAATTCATGAGGGTGTCATTCTCGCGCTTAGCTATTTGATACTTTCCTTCCCACTCAGCCTTTTCACGCTCTAACTTAGCCAAACGTAACTGATACTCTTCCGCAGTCTGAGGAGGTAAAGGCAAGATCGGTGCTGGTACAGTTGAAGATAGGAACCTCGGTAAAACATAAGGCATTCCAAAGTCTGCAGCCCTGTCAATGACCCATTGGGTGTAGGATTCGTGCACAAAGCCTTCTCTTCTTCCTAATTGACCCTTACTAAGTCTATGGATGCCACGCCAAGCTTGCACAAACAACCCTCTCTGGTTCCGGTGATCTTTGTTATTGAGATAGAACTCATTCTCTAGATAAATATTATCTGGCTTAGTTCTCAACGGATATCCAAACTGACGTCTGGCTAGAATAGGGTTGTAGTTAATTCCCCCGTGTATACCGAGAAGGGGTACACTGGAGTATTCACCACAACTGACAATGATAGCTTCCACATCATTAGTTGCGCGGTACCAGACTATATCGGATGGAGTTAGAGACATGATTCTTCGGGACCACGGATGACCCTCTTGATTGGCTTGAAATGAATGGGTTTGAGGTAGATGGGAGGTAAACCATTTGTAGAGTAAAGGCGCACAACAAAAGACAGTTCCACGTCTTGCGAGGGTTCGGTCATGGATAGAATGGTATGTATTGGCTAACAAAGTAGGGACAGGGTTTTTGGTGAGAAAAATTTGGATAGCATGGATATCGACAAAGTTGTCGAGGTTTGGGAAAAGCACAATGCCGTATATGAGCAAAGCTAAAACGGAATGGAATGCCTCATTACTGGATGCGTCGGCAAAGGTGGAAAAACACGTCAAAAGAAAATCTACAAGAAACATCATATCATGAGAGGAGCTCTTGTCACTGCTATTCCTAAATCTGAATACATGAAGATGAGTGACAAATCTACTGCTAGAGCCATGTTTGCTTCTCTCTGTGCTAACTACGAAGGAAGCAAAAAGGTCAGGGAAGCTAAAGCTCTTCTATTAGTTCATCAATATGAACTATTTAAGATGAAAGAGGATGAAAGTATTGAGCAGATGTACTCAAGATTTCATACTCTAGTATCTGGTCTTCAGATACTGAAGAAGAGTTACATAGCTTCTGATCATGTTAGCAAGATTTTAAGGAGCTTACCCTCTAGATGGAGACCAAAGGTCACTGCAATTGAGGAGGCTAAAGATTTAAACACTTTAAGTGTTGAAGATCTTGTAAGCTCACTCAAGGTTCATGAGTTAAGTCTCAATGAATATGATTCTGCAAGAAAATCCAAAACCATTGCTTTAAAATCAAAAGGAAGGTCTTCAAAGGCTCTCAAGGTTGAAGAATCTGAAAATGAGTCTTCAGCTTCTGAAAGCTCAGAGGAGGATCCTGATGTAGCAAAGGAAATGGCTATGCTTTCAAGCAGAATGCAGTACCTTGCTAAGAAGAACAAGAGATTTCTGAGCAAGAGCAGTGGGAAGGGGTTCAAAAAGGAGGATCAGAAAGGTTGCTTCAACTGCAAGAAAACTGGACATTTTATTGCTGAGTGTCCAGAACTGCAGAAGGAGAAACCCAAGTCAAAAAGGCCAACCTTCAAGTCAAGCAAGTTTAAGAAGCAGATCAAGAAAAGTCTGATGGCCACCTGGGAAGATCTTGATAATGAGTCAGGATCTGAAGATGATGATGCTGATGGTGAAGCCAATGTAGCTGTTGGACTAATGGCTACAACCGAATCTGTTAAAGAGACACCTGAGGCAGAATCAGATACAGACTCTGAAAATGAAACAGAGGTATATTCTGAACTCACAAGATCTGAACTTATAGAATCTGTCAATGAGCTTCTTGGTCATTTTAAAACTAAGACCACTGAGTTGAAGAAAGTCAAACAACAGCTTGATAAGCTGTCAAAAAGACATAATTCAACTCTGTTGGAATTAGAAGATTTAAAAGAAGAAAATATCTCTTTATTGATCAAGTGTAGATGTAAATACTTAAGTGAGCAAGATGTTGCTCTGCAAGAATTTATTGCTACTGGAATTGACAGATCAAGGGTTGCATCCATGATCTATAGCACGTATCAGAACAGAGGACAGGGTCTTGGATTCATTGGAGGAAACTCAAATGAAATGACTCTGAAATCTCGTCCTGATGGAGCCAGAGAGGCGTTGAAAAATCATTTTGTAAAAGAGTCTGATGAAGTCAACACAGAGACTCATTCAGAACCTACAACTTCTACTTCTAAGATTCTGACTAAGGCAAAACTTCAGAATGTTAAGTTAAAGGGTCTGAAAACTTTGAACCCAAAGCTTTAAAGTCTCAGACTCTGAAACATTCAAAGTCTGATAAACAGACTCTGAAAAAGCCAGAGTCTGAAAAACCAAAGTCTAAGTTTCAAAGGAGAGAAACTGTGAAAGGCAAGTTGAAACCTAAACCAAACGGTTCCAACCCTAAGGTATGGGAGAAAACATTGCCAAGGATTTCAAGACATAACTTGCGAAAAGAGTTCAATGGTTCTAAGACTAACCAAAAAGGACCCATAAGAATATGGGTACCTAAGTCTGATATTATTGATGCTGCAGGTATGTCTAAAAGGACTAAGAAAGCACAAGGCTTGGTACCTAGACAGTGGGTGCTCGCGTCACATGACGGGAGAAAGGTCTATGTTCCTAACCCTAACCATGAAAGAGGGAGGAACTGTGGGATTTGGAGGAAACTAAACTGGCAAAATCATTGGTACTGGAACCATTGGTAACTCTCTGATCTCAATCAGTAATGTGTGGTTCGTTGATGGACTTAAACATAACTTACTAAGCATAAGTCAATTATGTGACAGTGGTTATAATGTATTGTTTAATAAGAACAACTGCACAGTGGTTAACAAGGATGATCAGTCCATAGTCTTCAAGGGAAAACGAAGAAACAATGTATACAAGATAAAATTCTCAGAACTGACTGATCAGAAGGTAATGTGCCTTCTGTCAATGGGTGATAAGAAGTGGATGTGGCATAGACGTTTGGGACATGCTAACTGGAGATTAATCTCTAAAATTAGCAAGTTACAACTTGTCAAAGGCCTACCAAACATTGACTATCACTCAGATGCTCTTTGCGGAGCATGTCAGAAAGGGAAAATTGTCAAGAGTCCCTTCAAGCCTAAAGAAATTGTTTCAACTTCCAGACCCTTGGAGTTACTTCATATTGACTTATTTGGACCAGTTAACACTGCATCCTTATATGGAAGTAAATATGGACTAGTTATTGTTGATGACTACAGTAGATGGTGTTGGGTTAAATTTCTGAAAACTAAAGATGATTCATATTCTGTGTTTAGTAAATTCTGCATTCAAATTCAATCAGAGAAGGAAATGAAAATCTTGAAAGTCAGAAGTGATCATGGAGGAGAATTTGAAAATGAACCGTTTGAGATTTTCTGTGAAAAACATGGAATTATTCATGAATTCTCTGCACCTAGAACTCCACAACAAAATGGAGTTGTAGAGAGAAAGAACAGAACCTTACAAGAGATGGCTAGAACCATGATCCATGAGAACAATCTGGCTAAGCATTTTTGGGCAGAAGCAGTAAACACAGCTTGTTATGTTCAGAACAGAATCTATATTAGACCTCTGTTGAACAAAACAACTTATGAACTCTTTAAAGGAAGAAAACCCAACATATCTTATTTTCATCAGTTCGGATGTACATGTTATGTCCTGAACAACAAAGTCTACCTAAAGAAATTTGATGCCAAAGCTCAAAAGGGAATCTTTTTAGGTTACTCTGAACGCTCTAAGGCATACAGGCTGTATAATTCAGAAACACAATGTGTTGAAGAATCTATGCATGTAAAATTCGATGACAAAGAGCCTGGAAGTGAAACTCCAGTGCAAGATGAAAGTCATGAAAAATCTCAAGATTCTGATGATAACTCAGAATCTGATCAGATTCCAGAATCTGAAGATACTTCAGAAGCTGGAACAACCCCTGAAGTTCCTAATGAAGAAGCTTCTGATGAAGCTCAAGATGGTTCTCTGCAAGCTAGTCAATTCAAACAATCTTTCAAATACAAGTCTTCACATCCAGAAGATCAGATAATTGGCAATAAAGAAAGTCCTATGAGAACAAGATCGCATTTCAGACAAGAAGAGTCTGCTTTAGGATTATTATCTGTTATTGAACCAACTTCTGTTGAAGAAGCTCTTGGAGATGAAGGATGGATTCTAGCAATGCAAGAAGAACTGAATCAATTCAAAAGGAATGAAGTATGGGATCTAGTAGCTAAGCCTAATCACAAGAATATCATTGGAACCAAGTGAGTGTTCAGAAATAAGCTTAGTGAACAAGGAGAAGTAATCAGAAACAAGGCCAGACTTGTTGCACAAGGCTTCAGTCAGCAAGAAGACATTGATTACACAGAAACTTTTGCTCCAGTTGCAAGATTGGAAGCAATCAGGTTACTTCTTTCCTATGCAGTTAATCACAACATAACTTTGTATCAAATGGACGTTAAGAGTGCATTTCTTAATGGTGTCATTTCTGAAGAAGTATATGTCAGACAACCTCCTGGCTTTGAAGATTTAAAGCATCCAAAGCATGTTTATAAATTAAAGAAATCACTCTATGGCTTGAAACAAGCTCCCAGAGCTTGGTATGAAAGACTGAGTAATTTCTTGATTCAAAACAACTTTGAACGAGGACAAGTTGACACCACTTTATTCAGAAAGACTCTAAAGAAAGACATTCTTGTAGTTCAGATTTATGTTGATGATATTATCTTTGGTTCTACAAATAGTTCACTTTGCAAAGAGTTTTCAAAAGTAATGCAGGATGAATTTGAAATGAGCATGATGGGAGAATTGAAGTTCTTTCTTGGAATTCAAATCAACCAATGCAAAGATGGAGTCTACGTTCATCAGTCCAAGTATACGAAAGAGCTTCTGAAGAAGTTCAATCTTGAGGACTGCAAAGAAATGAATACTCCAATGCATCCAACCTGCACTCTGAGCAAAGAAGATCAAGGAACCAAAGTTGACCAGAAGCTGTATAGAGGTATGATTGGTTCTTTGTTATACCTAACTGCATCCAGACCAGATATTTTGTACAGTGTATGTTTGTGTGCAAGGTTTCAATCAGATCCTAGAGAGTCTCACTTAACTGCTGTTAAGAGAATCTTTAGATATCTGAAAGGAACTACTAATCTTGGACTTCTTTACAAGAAATCCTCTGACTACAAGCTAGTTGGATTCTGTGATGCTGATTATGCTGGAGACAGGATTGAAAGAAAATCTACCAGTGGCAATTGTCAATTCTTGGGAGAGAATCTGATATCCTGGGCTAGCAAGAGGCAAGCAACCATTGCTCTGTCTACAGCAGAAGCAGAATACATCTCAGCTGCTAGTTGTTGTACACAGCTACTCTGGATGAAACATCAGCTTGAGGACTATCAAATAACTGAAAACCATATCCCAATTTATTGTGATAATACAGCAGCTATATGTTTGTCTAAAAATCCAATTTTGCATTCAAGAGCAAAGCATATTGAGATTAAACATCATTTTATAAGAGACTATGTTCAAAAAGGAATTTTAGATATCCAATTCATTGATACTGATCATCAATGGGCTGATATATTTACTAAACCCTTATCTGTTGAAAGATTTGATTTCATAAAGAAAAATTTGAACATGTGTTATGTCTCTGGGTAATATGCGCCTCTGAAAACAGAATTCAGACTCTGAAAATATTTAGAAGCTATCTGGGAATCAGACTCTCTTTTGGAGATTCTGATGAAAGCTTCTGGTAAAATATTCAGACTCTGGTAAGGAATCTTTAGACTCTCAGAAGCTCGTATTAGTGGAAGCGTGACTGTTAAGTTCAGTAACACCTGCCCCACTATGGTGACAGTTACTTTACAGTTTCTCAGACGTGGCCTGTCTGTATTGGGTAAGAACTCAAAGGGCAATGATTTCATTAAGTTAAACAAGTTACCTTCGCTTTGTCCTAATACGTTTACGGCTGCATGCTATATGTATTTATTGTTTGTGTTTGTTTGTCCCCTACTCTTTCCAAACAGTTTTCAAACATTTTCTCTATAAATACATAACACACACAACTCACTTCTCTTTTCACTCTTTGATTTTCTCTCTGAACAAATTTCTTGTTTTTCAATACTTTGCAAAACCTTTTCTTTTGTTCTCAAATCAAACTCTTAGAAAACCCTAATGGCAAGTGATCTCATCCAATCTGGTGTCATAATCAAGTCCAGAGGTTCCTATGTTATCAAACCCAGAACAATGAACATCATCAAGGAGACTCTGGAAATTCAAGTTGAATCTCCAGTAGATTTTGGTTCACTCAGTCATCATGGAGTTGACGTTGCACCTCATTTCTTATCACAAGGAATGATGAGATACTTTGGTATGTTGAATGGACCAACATATCAGGAGCTTGTTAGAGATTTTTAGGTTAGGTCAGAAGTCTACGACAAAGCTAAAGCTACTTTGGAAGAAACAGTAGCAATCTCAAACAACCCCAGTCTTGCTGGCAAAAACAGAGACCAAATGGGTTTAAAACCGTACAATGGTCTTGAAATTAGGTCTGCTGTGATGGGAATTCATATAGTTATCAATGAAGAGGTGGTAGCCAGGGTTTATCAGATGGAGAGCGCTGGTAAATTTCAGTGGAATGTCAACAAGAAAAGTGAATGGGCTGTTGTCTGCAACAAGTTGTTATTTGAAGGGAGACCCTCAAATAAATTGGTGGATATGCATCCTGAGCATAGGGTGCTTTTGAAGATTATACTGGACAGTATGCTTCAGAAAGGAGGAGGAACAGATACATTATCTGTGGATCACAAAGTTCTTCTTTATTTTCTTATCAACAAAATAAAGATCAACTTCCCCAGATATGTGATGCACCACATGTGTTGGGCCATCAAGAAGAGTCAATCAGAAACCAGGAGGCAAGTTCCTTTTGGAAGATTAATATCTGAGATTCTGTATCAAGGAGGTCTTTTAAAGGTCTTATCAGAATCTGGTGTGGTATCAGATATTCATCTAGGAACTGTGACCGGTAGAATCATCAATGGCAAAACTCTACAGTACATGAAGATTGTCAAGAGATTCAATCCCTCTAAGCATGATATGAGAGAATCCTATGTACAATCTGATTTGATGATGGACTTCCCTCCCATATCCAAAGAAGATAATCCTGAAGTTCTTGCTAGATTTGTGGTGGATTACTTCAAGGAGACTGGTAGAATAATCAACTATTCTTCTATTCCTGAGACTGCTGGAGGAGGCCCTCTTAAGGTCAAAGGAAAAAGGAACAAGGAAGTGGTTCTCAAGGAAGAGGAAGAGAAGCAGGAGCCTCTCAAGAAAAAGATCAAATCTTCTGCTCTTCCTGGAGATTCAATTGGTTCTCCTTCTTCATCTTCTGCACTTCGTGAAATTAAGAATGGGAAGAAGGCTAAGAAAGATGAGAAGAAGGCTAAGAAAGCTGAGAAGAAAGCAATAATAGGCAAAGCTGACAGAGACTATGACAAGTTAGCTCAAGATATTGCTGATTTCATTGATGCTGACTCTGGAGGTGAAGAGAGTCAGATCAAGAAGAGAAAGGTGGATGTGATTCCTGTGGCTAAGGATGTAGCACAGAAGATAGATACTTCTGTATCTATGATTGAGGATGAACACACTGCTGGCAAGGTTATGGCAGCAGATTTGATTGCTGACGAATTGAAGGAAGAGACTGTCAAGGAAGCTGCTAAGTTACTTGCTTCTGCTCTTAAACAGAAGAGTACTTCAGAACCTGCAGAAGCTGAGTTATCAGAAGCTACTGTGTCTGATCATTTTGCCTCTCCAGAAGCTGGCATTGGCACCTCTGGCAACGTGGCATATAGCTCATCTTCTTCTTTGAATCATGAGTCAGAATCAGATTCAGAATCTGACAACAAACCCTTGAGCCAAATTCTTCCATCTCTCAAAAATTCATCTCCCTCACCAATAAAACCCATATCATCCCATAACCCACTTGACCAGGCAGTAGTTGATTATGTTGATTCAACTATGGACAAAGTAATTCAAGACACAATCACAGTGTCTATGAATCTTCCTGCTGACCATCCTGCTCAACCTTCATTTCTCAAACCACTTCAGGTAATTCAACCTTCTGAAAAACCTGAAGCAACCATTCAATCCAAACAACCATCCCCCCAAACTGAAACCATTTGTGTAGACTCTCCAGACACTCTAGATTCTCTTGAAAAACATCTAGGGGGAGAACTACCAAAAACCCCTGCAAAATCCAAAACAACAAAAGCTACTTCATCCGTTTCCAAACCAGACCCTGTACCTGAACCTACAGAGAATCTGACCTTAGCTTCTGTTAAACCTTCAGAACCTGCTGAACCAGCTTCTGAAAATCTGGAACAAGCCTCTGATACTGTATCAGCCTCTGTAACAGAGTGTAGAGCTGAGACCAGAAGAGTTTCCCAACCTCTTTGTGATCCTATAACCTTTTTCTCTTTTGAAACTTTTCTAGCTTTGAGAGCTTCTCTACCCTCAACCTCTGAACCTCAAACTGACTTATTTGATTCAAATGAGATTGATGAGTTTTATGCCTCTTCATGCAATAAGCTCAAAGAAGTCATTGAGCAAAGGCATATACCAATACTCAATGTGAGCTATGAGGACAAGTTCTCTACAGTGAAGACTGAGTTTTTGGATTTTATCACCAAAATTCAAAAAGCTGCTGCCAAGGAACAAGTTCTTATCACTGCCAAGCATGTTGAAGAAGTAAAGCGGGCTGAGAAAGTTGTAGCTCTGGAAAATGCTCCTATTCTGAGGATAAGAGATACACCCTTCTTTGATGAGGATCAGTATATTCCTAGAGAATCAGTGGCTTACAATTCTTTGAAGAGGAAGTTGTATAGAATTCAAGAAGAAGCTAGACTGGAAAGAGAAGCACATTTGCAAAGAACTGAGGCTCTGGAAGAGTTGGTAAAGAAACAGCAAGAGGATCTCCAGAAACTGATGGATCATCTTGCCAAGCAAAACCAACCTTAGTTTAATTTCGTTTTGTTTATTTTTTTGTAATTTTTTTTCTGAACTTGTTTTTACTTACAATTTATTCAAGTTTTTTTATTCTACTTTGCATTCTATTTCTTTTATGCTCCGAATCTTCTATGTTTTCCCTCTGAATCTCTTTCTTCTTTAAAACATGTTTACACCCTTACCTTAAGTCATTTAAAAAGGGGGAGGAACCATGTTCTGAACTTTTTTTTGTTGATGACAAAAGGGGGAGAAGGGAAAGTATTTATGTCAGGGAGGAGAGAAAGCCTTCTTTAATTACATTGCATGTATATGTTAAAGGGAAATCTGCGAAAGGTGCTTAGTTAGACTCTGAGCCCTGTTTAAGAATCAATTTACTAAATATTCTGAGTATGAATCTGATTGCTTTTGAAAAACAATTTAATTAACCTGGATAGAACTCAAGATGAGCTTACAAACCTCAACTTAAGAACTATCAGACTCAGGGGGAGTCAGAGCTTACAAACCTCAGACTCTGAGCTTACAAACCTCAGAACCCTTTAAGTCAACTTGTTAATTAGATTAACAACAATTGACCTTTTAAATACTAATGTTTGTCATCATCAAAAAGGGGGAGATTGTTGGAACAAATGTGTTCAGCAATACCACGTTTTGAGTTTTGATGATAACAAGGTATTAAAAAGTTGTCAATTGGATATTGCTAATATTTGTTTAAGTATGCAGGATATCAATTAAGATTTGTATCTTAGAAAGCATTCTGTTTGAACAATGTTAAAGAGCAATAAATCCATAGAAGCTTGTTGCTTGTGATTCTGTTTCGAAGAGAGTCTGAAGACTGTGCTGAAGAGAGTCTGAAGACTGTACCAAAGAGAGTCTGAAGACTGTATCAGAGTCTGAAGACCATCAGAATCTGAGAACCTAGAGAGTCTGAAGATTATCAGAAGCTTAGTACTACAGTGAAAGTGGGGTCATGGCATAATATATGGTTAAATAGTGGCGTAAAATCACCAAGTAGAAGAGTTTCGTGTGTTTCGTTAACTTTGGTTTCGTAGCAAAAACCATTACCTATGTTACGATATGGAAGTGCAAAATATCTATTATCGATACCTATATCTATAATTTTGATCTAATCAAAATAATTTCAATAAAAGTTTTAAAAAAAAAAAAACTTTTGTTCACCATTTATCACATTAGCTCAAAAGAAAGAGCGGATAGACGGGCATACAATGCCTATCTGAATGATAGTATCAATTAAAAGCTATTTTCATATTGCCAAAAAAAAAATCATTGAGAAAAAATCTTATAAAAAATATTTTACAGTGGGAAAAAAAGAAAAAATCTATTTAATTAAAAATCAAATATTGTAAAAACACAACTTTTTTCAAGAGGATTCCAAAAACAAGTAAAAAAAAAATTCATTGGGAAAAAAATATTACAAGAAATATTTTCATTGGGAAAAACAATCTATTTGATTAAAAATCAAATATTGTAAAAACACAACTTTTTTCTAGAGGATTCCAAAAACAAGTCAAAAAAATTCTTTGGGAAAAGAAAGTTTTTAAAAAAGATTTTAATTGGGAAAAAAAGAAAAAAATCTATTGAATTAAAATTCTAATGTTGTAAAAACACAATTTTTTTCAAGAGGATTCCAAAACAAGTCAAAAAAAAAACTTCTAAAAAATATTTTCTTTGGGAAAAAAATCTATTTAATTAAAAATCAAATATTGTAAAATCGAAACTTTTTTCAATAGGATTCCAAAAACTAGTCAAAAAAGTTTATTGGGAAAAAAATCTTTAAGAAAATATTTTCATTGGGAAAAAAAGAAAAAATATTTTTAATTAAAAATCAAATATTGTAAAAACACAACTTTTTTCAAGAGGATTCCAAAAACAAGTAAAAAAAATTCATTGGGAAAAAAAATCTTACAAGAAATATTTTCATTGGGAAAAACAATCTATTTAATTAAAAATCAAATATTGAAAAAACACAACTTTTTTCTAGAGGATTCCAAAAACAAGTCAAAAAAATTCTTTGGGAAAAGAAAGTTTTTAAAAAAGATTTTAATTGGGAAAAAAATAAAAAATCCATTGAATTAAAAATCAAATATTGTAAAAACACAACTTTTTTTCTAGTGGATTCTAAAAACAAGTCAAAAAAAAGACATTGGGAAAAAAATTCTTACAAGAAATATTTTCATTGGGAAAAAAATCTATTTAATCAAAGGAACCATCTGAATATTGATGATAGTCATTTAAACAGAAAAAAATTTGCAGATTGGGCCAACGCCATCTGAATATTGATGATAACCCTACAATATGAAAGGAACCTTTGTATGAAAGGCCAACAGTGCAACATTGGCAACATGAACACTACTCATAAGGAATTTATGAAAGAAAAGGAGAAAATCTGAGTTGGAATGAGAATTTGTGAAGAATAGGTGGACAAATACGAGGGAAATGCTATTAAGTGTAACGACAAGACAAAGGACTGAGAAAAAATCGTGCTTAATTTTAGATGGCATATATGTTGAATAGGAAATCATTTTTTGGAGTTTTGTGGACCGATCGCTTTTGATTCGAGAACGGGAGTCAATGCTTTGATGTAAGTTTGATTTGGGTTAATTATGGTGTTTTTCTTCGGTGGACCGGGGGTAGTGATGTGGTGGAAGCTGAATGAGCGTTGGAATATGAAATTTTCAGGTCTGGCTCAACTATGGTGATAAGAAGGGGATATATGATTTAGAGGGGTGTTTTTTTGGGGTGAGCAGAGGGTGATGAGTGTTTATGGATTTCCTTTTCAGTGGTCGTTTACGATGGAGTTTGATTTAGGCGGTGAAGTAAGTTTTTCGTGATTGAAGGTAAGTGTTAGTTAGGTGAAGCGTGTACTGGTATTTGTGTTTCTTTTGGGTGTTCCTCTTATATACGGCGCCCTTTGTTTTGTAATCTCTACTTTCCAGTCTATATTCATCTTGAGCACAGATCTGACTTTTAATAAGTTTTGCCGTTAAAAAAATAGAAATTATACTGCTAGTGATGCTAAATATACTGCTAGTGCCATCAATAAGTTACGAATATGCTATACATACCGTCAGAGTCATCATTAGCAGTAGTCATAATCCTTAATACAACATTTACTAGCATTACCAATACAAAAGCACTCCTAAACAAAAATACAATAATAAGATAAATTGGCCATAGTCATGAAAACCAGTTCCTCACTTCAGCCAAATATTCTCAACTTTATTGTTAAAAATATTGTAATTCCTTGCCATCCAAATCGAGCAAAGGACGACATGCCAAATAAGCAGAAAACTTTTTGCAATACTTTTACCTTTACAAGTCTCAATTTAATATGCTAATAGTCGACATGAAAACTAATCCAAGCAATTGATAGGAAAAGAAACAATGCACATATAGAAAAAAATGTAATGAGTCTGATACCATAATTCTAAATGAAAACTGAACAAGATAAACAAATTGTTTCAATATTTCTTATTCTTAAAGCTTATTAGTTTAGGCTACATCTAAAACTAATTTTCCTTCTAATTCTCTGTAATTAATGTTAAACCATGAAACCCTAAAAATATTTCTCTCCTACTCTTTGTTGCATTTGAATTTCAAAATTTCCTAGAAGTTTGTTGCAACTCCTCCACTTCGTATGCATTAATTGAGGGATGATGTAATCTGAATTGTTTATGCTTTCCCAATATTTTCCCAATAATTTAGCTTTTTGAAATTCAAATTCCCTTATGATATTAATCACGTCATTTGGGATATCCCATGCAAACCCATACAGACTCCCACTCACCACAAATTTAGTTGTTTCCAAAGCACATTTATGTATCCTGAAACACTCCTCACTCACTATAAATATATGCCATACAAAGTTGAATAAAACTCATCCTTACATTCATTCAAAAAATGTCATGTCGTAATATTGAAACTTGAGTGTGTTGATTCCTGTAGAAACACTTATGTGGACAAGACTCCGACAAACAAAACACGAATGAAAAGATCATCTGATAATGATAACGGTGCCGATGACGTGGATGTTGGGAGTGGCGCAACAATGTTTTGGACGACAAACTATAGCTCTTGAGTAGTAATATATTTTTTTTACTTATTAACATTAATAATAGATTAGTTTTGTCAAAAAAAAAACAGATTAGTAAATAATATGCAGATATTAGTTAATTAGTGACTTTACGAATTTCAATGTGGATTTACAATGATTTCCCTTCACACATAAATTAACAACATCATTTAGTTGGTTGCCATCAACACCTGATTATTCGTATGCCTTATGCTATTACAACATGAGGACAATACTTACTATCTTTGTTTAAGTAGTGCTGCATTTTATAATAAGACTGACAAGTCCACTTTGTGTTTTACGGATCAACTAAGGTGAATGAGTTTAGCTAATTCTCTTCTGTAGCTGAGACATGGAGAAGCAGGACACTATGAAGGCAGTTTCATTTGGCCTTATAATTTGTAATAACTATTAATAAGAGGCAAGGATAGTCACTTAAATGTAAAACACTAAAGGAGGACATGAAGAATTTGGTAACCCAGTTCGGTGCAACGTCACCTACGTCTAGGGGACATTCAACCAAGAAAGGAAATCCACTATTGATAGTATTATTTCACATAGCCTTATATGAATAAACCTTGTTTGATGCCTCTTCGCTTAATACTACCTTGCATTTCCATCTAGGTCTCCCCATAAATATTATTAGAAAGCCCTCTCACTTTCTCTCAATCACTCACCAAAGTGATTGGCTCAATGACAATTACAATATAGAGGATGTATTACAATTCAACTAACACAAACCAACTGTAAGCCTTATAATAAATAATAACGGCGCTAGAGAGGTATACAATAAAACACAAAGACTAAAACACACGAAATCCTAAAAGACTATGGTCTTCAATACAAATTTCGATGTCTTGTTGTTAGGGTTGAGCCTCCTTATATAGTCATATAACAGCATGGAATTTTTCCTTGAAACGGGATAAGAACATCATTTGTCCAAAAATATATTTGACACAAATCTTCTAGAAGAACACAATATATATGTCTTTTGGAAACACGTGAAAACATAAACCGACAACAAATAATATTCGAAAACATCTTGTCTTCTAGAAACATGCGAGAAATATGTGTTGGAACAAAGGTGTTCAGCAATACCACGTTTTGAGTTTTGATGATAACAAGGTATTAAAAAGTTGTCAATTGGATATTGCTAATATTTGTTTAAGTATGCAGGATATCAATTAAGATTTGTATCTTAGAAAGCATTCTGTTTGAACAATGTTAAAGAGCAATAAATCCATAGAAGCTTGTTGCTTGTGATTCTGTTTCGAAGAGAGTCTGAAGACTGTGCTGAAGAGAGTCTGAAGACTGTACCAAAGAGAGTCTGAAGACTGTATCAGAGTCTGAAGACCATCAGAATTTGAGAACCTAGAGAGTCTGAAGATTATCAGAAGCTTAGTACTACAGTGAGTCTGAAGCCACAAATTTGATGATCTGCTAACAGTGATCTCTACTGCATTGCTATGCACAAAGAAACTCTAATGGAGTAACGGCTAGCTTCTAAGTCAACTTGAGCGTGGGAAGCACAAAGACAAAGATTGCAGGCCAGTACAGAGTACGTTGTACGAACTCTGTTTCCACTACTCCACTACCACGTACAGTTTGGCAACTGTGTCTACCGGTATTAATCCTCAAAGGGAATGGAATTCAAATGATGCTATTGAAGGACTATTACCAAATCAAGCAACAGATCAACAGTCATTGATCAAGCTTTAGAAATCATCCTGATGCGCTGGATGACTCAACGTCTCTTTCCTACGCCTATATAAAGGATAGAAGACTTGAAGAAGTGTGGGACTCTACAACTAAGAAAAACTGCATTGCGCTGCTTTCGTATTCAACAGAGTCTTAACAAAAGCACATCATTAACTTAGATTCTTACAAACTGAGTATTCTAGAATCTCTAAGTTTCACAGAAAAACAGAGTCTGTCTTTTGTGTAAAACAGAGTCTGTCTTTGTTGTATTTGAAACACATTTTGATTGTTATCAAAGTGTTTCAACTGTATTCAATTTTCTGTAATTGTGTAAAAGTCTCTTGCTTTTGTGCTTGAGCAAAGGAAGTCTCTTGGCTGCGTCCTTGAGCAAAGGAAGTCTCTTGGCTGCGTCCTTGAGCAAAGGAAGTCTCTTGGCTGCGTCCTTGAGCATAGGAAGTCTCTTAGTTGTGTCTTTGAGCAAGGAAGTCTCTTAGTTGTGTCTTTGAGCAAGGAAGTCTCTCGCCTGTGTGCTTGAGCAAGGAAGTCTCATACTGTGTGTTTGAGCAACTTATAATTTGATATTACATTTTAGTGAACTCTCCTTGGAAGTACAAGGGGGACAGGACTACTTCCGGTTTGTGGAAGGAACCTGTATAATTGTTTGTGTTCTCTGTTCTCTCTTTATCTCTTGATTATTCCGCTGCAATCAGAACCTAATCTCCTATCAGACTCTGATCTCATTCAGACTCTGAGTTTAAAGGAATTAGATTCTCACTCTTCAAGAGTTGCGAAAAGTAAACACAATTCAACCCCCCCCCCCCCTTCTTGTGTTTTTCTCACCTTCAATATGTCACACCACCTAGAGCCTAGATGATGAACTACATGCTAAAACATCTTGTCTCACATATTATATGAGCCTATTGTTTTAACTAAATATAGCCGATCAACAATAAAAAAGACAACAATAGAAAAAAATAAGTATAGTTTGTTAGAATATATAGAAGTTCAAAATATCTATTATCGATACCTATATCTATAATTTTAATCTAAATAAAAATAATTCGAATCAAAATTTCAAAAAACCATTGTTCGCAATTTATCACATTAGCAAAAAAAAGAGAACGATAGACAGGCACACAGTACCCTTCTGAATGATAGTATCAATAACAAATATTTCCATATTGTAAAAAATATATAAATTCATTCAGGAAATAAAATCATTGGGAAGAAAAAAAATCATTTTAATTGAAAATCAAATTTTGTAAAAACGGTGGATTCAAGGGTGAGGGATCAGTTAAGTCCCTCACTGGTGAACCATGACAAAAATACCATTAGATTGAATCAATGGTCTATATTTATTAAAATAAAAAATGAGACCACCAACACATGTTCACACACAACCATGCCCTCGTGTCTTCCTCATCTACCTCCCCTTAATGCATAAATTTGTTTGCTAGAAAATTAAGGAATTGTAACTAACTACGATTTGCAAACATTCAACTTTTGTATATGATATACACACTTTAGTTAGTTCTCTTTGCTTATATATGTTTGTTAAGACAAAAAAAAAGAACTTTTTTTTTCAATGTTCCTCCAAATAATTTGAAGTTTAAAGGCCATTTTTTATCACGTTCATTTCAATTGAAATTTCTATTTATTTGTTTGTGTGTTAAAGGCTAGAACCAAACATTATTCTTGTAGCGTTTTTTACCATGAATTATTGAAGTTATCAAATTTTAGGGGTTTCTCTTTTGACGCAATAGTTATCAACACCGATTTTAATTTTGCATTTTGTATCGATGTAAAAATGTTTGATAAAAGAAATTGTGATCCTGTCACTTTCCCAATTCTGCTTTCTAGAATTACAGATTTAATGGGAGTTGAAAAGGATGAAGAAATATTATTGGGACAAGATTGTATGTTAAAATGTCTAGATGTTATCAATTTTTTTTTCAAAAAATCTCATCCATTGATTCAATCAAGCAGTATTTTCTTCAGGGTCCATCGGTGAGGGACTTAATTGCTCCCTCACCCTAGAATCCTCCTGTAAAAACACAACTTTCTCAAAAAACAAAAAAAAGAACGTTTTGATTTTGGAATCCTCTAGAAAAAAGTTGTTTGGGCAATTAGAAATCTATTATATCAATAAAAACTCCACCCGCTCCCTCACTTTGTTTTCAAACTCAGCGAAATTTAAAAATTAAGGGTTTGGAAAAAGATAAGAACAAAATCATGTCATCATCCAAAGAACCTCACCCAGAATCATCTGCGAAGAAGATCACCCTCACGAGTTTCGATGGTGAAACCTTTGAAATCGAAGTGGCAGTGGCAATGGAATCTCAAACAATCAAGCATTTGATCGATGATGTTTCTGACGACACTGCAATCCCTATTCTGAAGGTGACTGGCAAGATCTTGGCTCAGGTTGTCGAATATTGCAAGAAACATGTTGAGTCTGCGAGATCCAATGAAAAAACACCGGAAGATGAATTTAAGAAGTGGGACACCGAATTCGTCCAGGTTGATCAAATTACCTTATTCGATCTCATGTTAGCTGCTAACTATTTGAACATCAAGAGTCTTTTGGATCTTACTTGCAAGACTGTGGCAGACATGATGTTGGCAGCTAAGACGCCAGAGGCGATCCGTGAGAAGTTCAACATTAAGAATGATTACAGTCCCGAGGAAGAAGAGAAAATTCGTCGTGAAAATCAGTGGGTATTTGAATGATTATTATTATAGATTAAAGATCTGTCTTATGGATTTTATGTCTTGAAATTGATGTTTTACTGATTATTAGTTTAAAGATATGTTGTGTGGATTTTTTGTATGAGATTAATGTTTTATTGATTACTAGTTTAAAAATATGTCATGTGGATTTTATGTTATGAGATTAATGTTTTACTGATTATTATATTTTAACATTTTTTTTTAACAATATATTTTATCATTTTACAATATCAATTAAGAATCTGTCATGTTATGCTTAGTTTTAATTTTATGTATATATGCTTTGCTGTTATGTCATGTGGATTTTATGTTATGCGATTGATGTTTTGTGCATTGGTTCAATCATAGGAAGGGATATAAAGTTTTCTTTATTCTGTTTGGAAATATTATTTAAACAATTTGTGTGATGTTGAAACAATTATTTTTTAACTTTTCATTTCCTTGTTTTGTTTTCATTTAAAATTGTGGTATTAGACTGGTAGTTGGTGGTGGTCGGATTGACCGTCGAAGGTGGATGGAATTGTCCTAGCAGTAGTCGGTGATGGCATATATGCTGAATTTCAATCTGAAGCAATTTGTTTAGGAGAATCATTTGAGTTGGTTCTAGCAAGTGGTCGACGACATTGTCATAGAGAAGCATTTGATTTTGGGAATTTCTTTGTTCTTTTGTCACATAGCAAAAGAGAAATTTCAAAACAAAAACTGATTTTGATTTTTACAAATTGAAAGCATAAAACAGAAAACCACTTTAAATGAGGCCTTAACAAACAAATGGCTGATTCGACTAAACATTTACCCCAAAATGGCATCCCTTCTTCTTAGACTCCAACCATTAATACAACCATTTCTATCAATTACTGAAAAACAATTTCTTAATACAAGAATATTATAAAGAAAAGGGGTGTTGTAAAACTCTTGAGGGGAGGCATTATTTAGGTGGTAAAGCAAAACATTTGAGTTGGATTTTGGGTTTTGAAATTAAAAAAAAAAAAAAACAACTGATTTTGATTTTTACAAATTTAAAGCATAAAACAAATCAATTAACCAAAAATGTCATCCCTTGTTCTTCAACTTCCACCACCAGCAATACAAGAGATTAATTCTATCAATTAACTAAAAAAATTTTTTGATCTGGTTTAAAATCTTGTTATTATGTGCTTCCATATATATGCAAACCAAACGATGACAAACATGTTATGAATTACTTTACCGTCATCAAATAAATCGCAAAAAGAAAAGGTGTGTTGTAAAACTCTATTGGAAAGAGCACTACTCACGTACAACCACCTCAAAATAGAGAGCTACAAATCCTCAAAACTTAGTGTTCAAAATAGAGAGCTACGTATCCACAATCTCCGACACACGAAATAGATTCAAAATTGCAGCTGAAATGGTAAAAGATTGTGCCTACATTGATGTGTCGGGGAGCCTAGTCTCTTTGAAATAAAAAATAAAATATTTTTTGTTGGCATGAACCAAATAACATAGTTTCATTTGGACTTAAAAATATGGACCTTCTTTTTCTTATGTCTGTCTCACTGCATGTGCTATTTAACATAAACTATTTCATATGACATAACCTGTTTCATAAAGTCTTATTTAAATCAAGATAAATGGTTGATAATCTATTAGTTGTTTTTGAGATTGCAACCTATTGGAGGGTTTCACTTTTTCATATATTTTATGTAGAGTTTCATAAGAAATGCTAAGCATTCAATAGATAGTAACATGTCAATCTTCCTTACAGAATGATAAAAAGGCCGGCTAAACAGGCTAGAATGATGCTGAACACAAAATTGGGTTCAATAGGTGAATATGGAGATTTTGTACATTTTCTGGATAAAGAAGATTCTTAAGCAGAACAATATAATCATACGATGTTATGTCAAATTGATGATTTTTAGAGTTCCAAGATTTCATAGCTTCTGATCGATAATGATGCAAATTGGTAACTTTCTTGCATCGCAAGCAATCATCTAATGCAAATTGTTAACTTTGTTGAGACACAATTCAGCTTATTAGTTGGTTTTATAAGCTATCTATGAGAGCTAATGGAAATAAGCTTAAAACAATCGATGGGCATGTGACGAGATGTTTTCGTAAGCCCTTTTACTCTGTCTCACAATTGCTTATGACAATAGATAAACTCAAATAAGCCAATCTAAACATGATTTTAGTCTTCAAATTACAAAATTTAATGAAAGGTAAATGCATTCTATACAATCATCTGTGTAATCTGTCTCAACATAAACAGCTTCTGTAAACTAAAAGATAAACCAAACATTCAAAGGAAATAATTACATATTTTTAAGAAACACAAAAGTTTTGGGAATTATTCTATAGTATAAAAACAAGGAAACAAATGAAATAAACATGTCAACTTTATGAAATAAATATTGTCAAATATATAGCAGCTATACCGCAGCAGAATTTGGACAAGTCTTTCTTGTCTCGTGATAGGTTATTCATTATAAAGTGTTCTCAAATAACTTCTATAGCAGTTCTAAAAAGCGCACACTAGTTCTTTCAAGAATAAAAGCAATAATAACAAAAAAAATATTGACTACAACACTGGAGACTAAATTGACTGAGATTGAGATTATAAGATGTCAAAATATAATAATCAATAAAACTTTATTCCATAATCATTAAAAAGTACATTATATAGTTCTATCATGAATAAAACGTAGTCATACATGCAAGATCATATAGACTCTTGATGTCCAAATATTGAGCAGCCAAGATCAGTTTCAAGAGAGTATCTTGATCAACCTTGACAAATTCAGTGTCCCACTTCTCATGCTCATCAGAACAAGCAGCACCAAAATGTTTCTTGCAATACTCAATAATCATGTAACGATCGCCATGTAACGACCTATTTTTGACTACCATTCCTATTTTTGTTTCTTTAGAATGTGGGACACTCAACTTCGATGTGACCATAACATTCACATTCATGACATTGAATTCCTTTGCCTTTACCTGTTTTCTCTTCGTCTTTGTTCTTGCGCTGAACCCAACATTCCTGAACTTATTTGACATTTGTCCTCGTGATTTTGTCCATTTTCATCAAGATTTTGTTAAATTTTAAGAAGGGCAACACAATCTGAGAGGCTTTCTTCAATTTCATGTTCACATGGATCTTCATTCTCATCAGTGTTGGATATGAAGGCTATACATTTAAGTTTATTTCCAGATCTAATATTCTTAGTCAACTCAAAGGTCTGTAGAGATCCAATGAGTTCATCAACCTTGTTGCTACTTATGTCTTGGGCTTCTTCAGCACCAACAACTTTCATATCAAACTTCTTGTAAGCTTTTCTTCAGACATCTTTTCTCCTAGAGCAAATGATGTGTTATCTATGTCACGCATATAAATGTTGAAGCCAGAGATGGATTCATCATCATTCATCTTTATATTCTTAAACTGGGTTGCGAGGAGATGTAATCTTGACATGAGCACCTTAGATGTTCCTTCATGAGATGTAATATTTTTCGTCGTTGGAATTATTTAACAGTCGAGTCTCATTTATGCTATTTATCGTTATCTATCTAAGTGATGAGTTCGTGGGGTTTTACTAGTTATCAGTTGTCAAGTTGCATATGTTGATCACATGGCGATCGTTACATGTTAGTCTTACTCTCTCACATATATGGGCTCATTCCCCTCAGGTATTGTGTTGCAACTGCTGATAACTTAGACATATTGTTTCTTGTGTTGGCTTGTCTTTGAGAGGGTGGATTTAGTCCCACGTCGGTTAGAAAGGAAGCTTGATCAGAGTTTATAAAGAGAAGGTTCTCATCACCTTACAAGCTGATTTTGTAAATGTTGGGATTCCGCATTGCGACACTTCTTGCCCATTGACCCTGAGCGTGAGGGGGTTGTGTTAGTAATCCCACTAGATTCAAAATGAGTAAGAAAGGACATCAAAAACAGGTTCTTGATGGGCTGAGTTCTAGGTTTTACTGCAAATTTTGGTATCTATATGGTCCAATTATTCCCTAGACTTTTTTTTCATAGTTTTTTCATGATTCAATCAATAATACCGATACAGTTTTTATCCATAATTAATATCTTTATGATGAAAGTTTATAATTTTTGAAATAGTGTATGATAACGATGTCTATATAAATTTATTAAGTAGGATTTAATAAGATTTCAAATAGACGAGTGTGATAAAAGAATGTTAGAATGGGTTGTTAGTGATATCAGATTCATGACCAGACTCAACACTGACAAGGACTTGGATCTCAATTTAGTTGACTTGGATTGAAATTGAATGACGCTTGGTATTCTCTACTCAAAAAGAAATCAAAATCTACATTAAAATATGAATGGTTTGATTTCAATCTAGCAGCCAAATATGTGCCAAATTCAAAAGCACATCAAATTGATTATTTCCGACAATCCAATTTCGATTCAAAAGATATAAGCAAATACTAGTAATATATAAATCTGGTAGATAGTCCCTTAAAAAAAATCAACAAACATAAACAAGTATTGAGCATTTAAAAATCTAATTGATGGCCAATTGAATTTCGATTCAATAGATTCATGACATATCCTTTACTGAGATTGAAACTATAAGATGTCAAAATATAATAATAAAAACCTTTATTCCATAATCATTAAAAAGCACATTCTAGTTCTTTCACGTATAAAACCAAGTATAACAAAGAGAAATTGACTACGACATTGTAGACTAAATTGACTACATATTCATTCCATAATCATTCATAAGGTTTCTGGTGCAAGAAGATGGAAGGGGAAGAAGGAAAAAGTTTGGCAACCCTATCGCATATCCTTAGTAGGAAGGAGATGAGAATGCAAGAGCCGAAGTGGGTAGAGGATACTCTAAAGAGCAACCTCAAATATCGACAACTCGCAGATCCAAACTGATATTTGGTGCAAATTTGTAGATTGGGCCAACGACCTTTGAACATTCTGGAAAATACCTATAATATGACAGGAACTTTTGTATGAATAGCCAACAGTGGAACATTGGCAGCATGAACACTACCCGGAATAAATTTATGAAAGAAAAGGAGAAAATGTGAGTTGGAATGTGAATTTTTTAAGAATGGGCAGGTATTTACAAGGTAAATGCTACCATATAGTGTAACGATGAGTCAAAAGAATGAGAAAAAAACATGGTTGATTTTTTATGACAAGAAAAGTAAACAAAACATGTTAAATGAACTTCCCAAGGTTCGTTGAAAAAACAACTTGAAAATTCTAAGTTATCAAATATACGCCTACAAAATGATAGACAATAGCATTGATAATACCTTGTATGAATGAATTCAATTTGCATTAAAGATCAATAGCATAAAGTTCAAAATCAATAAGAAAGATTGATACCACAATTTTAAATGAAAATTGAACAAGGAAATGAAAAGATAAAATTTTAGATTCAACATTACACAAACTGTTACAATATTCATTCCAAACAGAACATCCAATATGCATATCAAACAAAAATAAAATCAGTCGTGAATACAACGGAAAATAAAGAACCGTATAAAAAATGAATTATTCAAAAAACAATAATCAATTTCTTTTAGAACCAAGTTGTCACATAAATTTTTCTGTGTTACTTCATATCTTGGTAAAGGAATTGTAATTTACTTTGGATCAATTAAGTCCATCAAATAAAGTTATTCCCTAGACTTGTTTTCGTTTTTTTCATAGTTTTTGGATGATTCAATCACTAATATGAATACTTTTTTTTCTTTCAAAAAAGGTGGAAAGAAACCACCCTTAATATATATTAAAGAAAAAGGTAACCAAATACATAAAAAAGATGGGGGGATCAATCCAAAACCCCATCAAGTAACAAACCTAAAGCAAAGAAGCCCTAGTTTGTTCCTATCAAAATCATCTGGAATACTAATGTGAACATTTGTTAACCAAACCATCTCAGTAAAAAATATGAGTGACCATAAAATTCATAGATTGAGTGAGTAACAAGCATTGATTCCATCTTTACCTCAACTGCCAAGGCACAATGGAGATGGATTTAAAAGCTGAGACCACTAGCTTTGAATCAGTTTCCAACCAAAGTTTTCTCCAATTATTTTCATATGCTATCTCTATTACGTATTGTCATTGATCCAACTAGTTCAGCCTTTAGCGCATTACCATTTTCCACTTTCAAAGCAAAACTAATATGAATACAGTTATATCTTTGTTAATTAGTTTTTATTTACATTGTCTATAATAATTTATTAAGTCGGATTTAAATAAATTTTGAATAAAAGAGTTTGATAAAAAAAATGTTAGAATGTGTTGCTACTGCTTTTGAGATAAAAAGAGTGAGATTCATGAATATACTCAACACTCTTAAGGACTTGAATTAACTACAGTAATTTAGTTGACTTGACTTGAATTGAATGACTTTGTATTTTCTAATCAGAAATCAAAATCTGCATTAAAATATAAAATCTTTGATCTCAATCTACAAACCAAATATGTGCCGAATTCAACAACACATCAAATTGATTAATGCGGGCAATCCAATTTCGACTCAATAGATATAAACAAGTACTAAGAATATATAAATCTCATAGATAGTCCATTAAAACATAATAATCACTAGACATAAACAAGTACTATGAATATATAAATATAAGTGATGGGCAATCGAATTTCGACTCAATTGATTCATGACATATGTCAAAATATTATAATGCATAAAACTTTATTCCATAATCATTAAAAAGCACATTCTAGATCTTTCATGGTTAAAACCAAGCATACAAAAGAGAAATTAACTAACACATTAAAGATTAAATAGACTACTGATTTATTTTATAATCATTCAAAAGCCCAGTTATTTTCACAACGAGCTTCCTCCTCTTCCTCTGGAGTGTAATAATCATTCTTGATGTTGAAAATCTTGCGAATCTCCTCTGGTGTCTTGTCCTTGATGTTGTCTGCTACAGTCATGCATGTAAGATCCAACAAACTTTTTATGTTCAAATAGTTAGCAGCCGATATAAGATTGAAGAGAGTGCTTTGATCAACCTGGACAAATTCGGCGTCCCACATCTTAAGCTCATCAGAACTTACAACATCAACATGTTTTTTGCAATACTCGATAACCATGGCCAAGATCTGGCTGGTTACGTTTGAAATAGGGATTCCAGTGTCGTTGGCACAACCGTCATCAATCAAAAGCTTGATTGTCTGGGATTGCACTGCCACCGTCTCTTCAATTTCAAAGGTCTCGCCCTCATAACTCTTAAGGATGATCTTCTTTGACGACAATGATGCCATGTCTTTGAAACCTTAAATTTGTATCTATCTCTAAGTTTGAAAAGAATAGTTGTGAGTGAGTACTACATATAAAGCTAGCCACTAGGAATATATATGTTGTTTTATATTAAAAAAAAATTGTTTATAGAATTTTTATTTTCAATTTAATATATCTCTTCCCTCAAAAATAATATTTTAATTAACAAAAATTGTTTCTAGATTGTTGTATTATTAATTTAAAAATTTGTTTCTAGAATATTCATTTTTCAATAATTTTTTTTTCTATAATATTATTTTTAAACTCAAAAAATTGTTTCTCCCGAAAAAATTAATATAAATTTTTTTGTTTCTAGAATATTTTTTCAATAAAAAATAATTGTTTCTCCACTAATAATAATTTTCTTTTTAGAATATATTATCCTTATTAAATTAATTTTATTAAGTCTGCAGCAACTTAACCTAATAATTTCTCTCTAAAATGCTTCATTAGGTTAACACCAATTTAACCTAACAAATTTCATCTAAAATGCAGCATCCCTAATATTTCTCCTCACTGATGAGATTTTCATTCCTATCCTTTTGTTTCATCGTTTGTATATATCTATTGTTTCACTAGACTTTTTTTTTTGACAAGTTGTTGTACACTTATTTAATACGTAGTCATTAATTATTATTAGTCAGGGATATGTAATTGCTTTAAATTAAATTAAATTATATGTTAAACGATGACATCTTTAATTTGATGATGACAACATTATCCGATTTGTATAACAACTGCATTATATGTTTTTATTTTGGTGGTATGTTCAGAGTAATAATTTGTTAACGCCACAAAACATCTTTGCCCGTGTGTTGCACGGGTGGAAATACTAGTTTTCAATTAACAAATTTGATTCTAGAATATTTTGTTTTTGAGTAAATACAGTAGATTTCTTTATAATAAAAACAATAGTGTTAATTTTTTTTAAAGAAAAACAATAGTAGATATTGATCGAATGGCAAATGGAATATGTGATTTTTTCTTTCAACTTTGATAATTTTTAGGGTCAAGAAACCTAAGGTTTAACTATAGAGCGTAGATTGTCTTAGCAACTTGCAGTATTTCATCTAACACATTAGAACCGTTGTTCAACATCCGAACATATTTCATCATGTTTTCTAACATGGTAGCTGCGTCTTGTAGGCCAGTGATGATTGACATAAGTTTCTCCTTTTCAAAAAGAAAATCACTGATGGTTTTCTTTCGTTTCTCTACTAAATTGCAAGCTTTCCACCCACTTCATGCACAAGAATTTGTAAAGTTTATTACATATCTGTTCATCAGAGTTGTCTTCATCACTTGACTGATTACTAGAATCACACTCTCATGTGAAAGTCATAACATGGTTTATTGTCTCATCTTCACATTCACCTTTTGAACTTTCATCGAGACAAGTGACTATCATCCCTATTTTTGTTTCTTTAGAAATGTGGGACACTCAACTTCGATGTGACCATAACATTCACATTCATGGCATTGAATTCCTTTGCCTTTACCTGTTTTCTCTCCGTCTTTGTTTCTGCGCTGTAACCCAACATTATTGAACTTATTTGACATTTGTCCTCGTGATTTTGTCCATTTTCTTC
This sequence comes from Medicago arabica, assembly GCA_946800305.1. Taxonomy (NCBI): domain Eukaryota; kingdom Viridiplantae; phylum Streptophyta; class Magnoliopsida; order Fabales; family Fabaceae; genus Medicago; species Medicago arabica. Next base: position 14,380,981 of record OX326964.1, read on the forward strand.
AAGATTTTGTTCAATTTTCAACCAAGAAGGGAAACAACATCTGAGAGGCTTTCTTCAGTTTCATTTTCACAAGGATCTTCATTCGCATCAGTGTTGGATATGATGGCTATACATTTAAGTTTATTTTCGGATCTAATATTCTTAGTCAACACAAAGGTTTGTAGAGATCCAATGAGTTCATCAACCTTGTTGCTACTTATGTCTTGGGCTTCTTCAGCAGCAACAACTTTCATATCAAACTTCTTAGACAAAGAAACAAGTTGCAGATGATGTGTTAGCTATGTCATGCATGAAATTGTTGAAGCCAGAGATAGATTCATCATCATTCATCTTTATATTCTTAAACTGGGTTGCGAGGAGATGTAATCTTGACATGAGCACCTTAGATGTTCCTTCATGAGATGTAATATTTTTCGTTGTTGGAATTATTTAACAGTCGAGTCTCATTTATGCTATTTATTGTTATCTATCTAAGTGATGAGTTCGTGTGGTTTTACTAGTTATCAGTTGTCAAGTTGCAGGTGTTGATCACATGGCGATCGTTACATTGTTGGTCTTACTCTCTCACAGATATGGGCTCATTCCCCTCCAGGTATTGTGTTGCAACTGCTGATAACTTAGACATATTGTTTCTTGTGTTGGCTTGTCTTTGAGAGGGTGGATTTAGTCCCATGTCGGTTAGAAAGGAAGCTTGATCAGAGTTTATAAAGAGAAGGTTCTCCTCACCTTACAAGCTGATTTTGTAAATGTTGGGATTCCGCATTGCGACACTTCATGCCCATTGACCCTGAGCGTGAGGGGGTTGTGTTAGTAATCCCACTAGATTCAAAATGAGTAAGAAAGGACATCAAAAACAGGTTCTTGATGGGCTGAGTTCTAGGTTTTACTCCAAATTTTGGTATCTATATGGTCCAATTATTTCCAAGACTTTTTTTTCATAGTTTTTTCATGATTCAATCAATAATACCGATACAGTTTTTATCCATAATTAATATCTTTATGATGAAAGTTTATAATTTTTGAAATAGTGTATGATAACGATGTCTATATAAATTTATTAAGTAGGATTTAATAAGATTTCGAATAGACGAGTGTGATAAAAGAATGTTAGATCGTGTTGTTAGTGATATCAGATTCATGACTAGACTCAACACTGACAAGGACTTGGATCTCAATTTAGTTGACTTGGATTGAAATTGAATGACGCTTGGTATTCTCTACTCAAAAAGAAATCAATTGGATATGCTAATATTTGTTCAAGTGTGCAGGACCATATACTAAAATTTATAAGTCTTAAATAAGGTATTGGTTCTGAAATATTAATTGAGAGCAAAAGATTTAAAAGAGAAGCTTTTAAGCAAGTCAGAGTCTGAAGACATCAGAGTTTAAAGACCATCAGAAGCTGACCCTCAAACTATGATGTCACCAGAGTCTGAAGACCTTCAGAGTCTGAAGTGAAGAATTTGAAGTTAGATAAATTGGATATTTGATGACATAAGTATGCAGAAGGAATAGAAGACGGAAGTAACGAATATTTCAGAGGAATTACAACGCATTGGATGCTTATCCACTGAAGAAGAACAAAGAAAGGACAATAGTAAAATTGTACAACCACTACTCCAACATTTCCTGCGCATAGTACAAACTACAACTATGTCTCTCCTGGTTAATTCTCCATACAAGGAATGGTTTTCAAATTATTCCCTCCTAGGACATTAACCAAATCAAGCAACAGATCATTGGTGATTGATCAAGCTTCTACAACGACTCTTTGATGTGTTGGCACCTCTACAACATCTCTTTCATACCTCTATATAAAGGAATGAAGACTTGACGATTAGTATAGACTCTACAACATTTAAATTGTGCCAAAACTCTGCTGAAATTGTTGTGCATCAAACACTTAGAATTTATTAACAACTTTCATATCTTAAAAATTCTAGAGTCTGATTTATTTTGTATTGTGAACACCACTGATTGTATATCAAGTGTTCAACCAAACATATTTCTTTGTAATTTGTGTGTTTAGAAGTATCTTTCTTTTGTGCTTGAGCATAGGAAATATCTTGCTTGTATGCTTGAGCATTTGTAATCTGATTGGATTATAGTGTGATGATAGTCAGACATTCACTATTTTTAGTGTTATTTTCATGATATTTTGAATTCACAAGCATGCTTAAACAACACGGAAAGCAATAAAAATAGAAAATTTTAAAGAAAGCAAAAACGTGTCAGGATTGTTGAAAATGTGTCACGATTTGGAGCAAAGGATGAGGTTCATTCGACATTGGTTAAAATGTGTCACGATGGCTATTTCGTGACACGATTTTAGGAACCCTAATTTTGAAGTTTGTTATTCAAGGCAGAATCGTGTCAAGATTTCCTCAAATCGTGCCACGATTTAGGAGCAGTTGTTGCCTATTTAAGCTTAATTATTTTCAGAAACAAGGGTGAAGAATCCTGGAGAGAGAAAGTGCGATTTTGAGACCTTAAAACGGCTGTAGGGGCGATTTCATCACCTTGTAACCCGTTCATATATGTTTTAATTATTCCATTGATTATGCTATTTGTAAACTCGATTATGAGTAGCTAAATCTCTTAGAGATTAGGTCTGAGATGATTATGTGTAATCCTAATTGAAAAATGTTGCTGTGAAACTCTACCTATTGTGAATGACAATCTAGTTTTATTTAATTCAATTGTTCTAAATGCTTTTTATATCCTGATCAAATATAAACATGATTTAGTGAGAATGAATGACTACTGATCATAGCTTTCAACTAAGACCTAATTTAGGGTTAGTTTAGGTGGATAATCGTTTATTAGTGATTATAGGTTAACGTTCTTACAACCTTCAAAGATTATTAGACCACCTAATGAATTAGAGGTTGTAATCTGAGAAGAGGGTTCTAAGTCAAGGGATTGATTAGGGCTAATTTGTTAATCATCGTGAAACTAGAGAATCATTCATGAGAAATAGGTGCATTATACCAATTAGGAGAAACAGAGGATTCGAAAGACCTAGTCTCATCTCTTTTCATATTTTCTAGCCAAATCTATAATTTTTTACCGAATCTATATTTTCTCAACAAATCTTTATTTTTCCGTTATTTAATTTTATGTAATCAAATCAAATCTACTGCCTATGGCAAACAAAATAGTTTACACATCCTAAATATTTACTTTATTGCTAAATTGAGATTACCACAGTCCTCGTGGATACGAACGTATTTTACTTATTTCATATAAACTATTACATTTTTTCATTATGTAAAGATCTTCAGCTCATAAGAACTGTGTGGTGCATGGGTCATCAATCTAGTTAATTACAAACATAATAAGGAAAAGTTCATATCTCTTCTTATGATTGAACCAATCAACACAACATCAAACATGCATTCAAGCAAACATAAAATCAAGAATAAAAAAGAATTATTCAGAATTTTTCTCATAAGTTTTTACTCCTCTTAACATGATTTAAAAAAATGAGGGTTTAGAAGTGAGAGAGGTTTTACCTTGGAGGTTGCGAGGAGCCTCCTTTATATAGAACATGTGTGTCCGACGGTTACGAAATCGTGCATCCCCTTTGCGGAGATGGGATGAGTTGGGACTAAACTACCAAATCTGGTATTTGGGCTTGAGTTGTTATTGGGCCTAGATCTCTAACCGATCCAGAACAGTTTGTTATAATAATAAATACAACAATTGAAAATGATAAGTATAGTTTATTACAAAAGCACTGCTAATTTAGTACGATAAACGATGTATACAAAACACAAGAAATCTTACGCGTTCAGTTTTTGTACCCAATATGGAATGTTTTTTGTTGGGAAAAACAGCAGTCAGCACTTATAAATTTGGTATTTGAAACCTTTGTAAAATAAAATAAAGTTGGCCTTTAACACAATACATGGCCAGGTAGTGTGAAAGTGGGGTCATGGCATAATATATGGTTAAATAGTGGCGTAAAATCACCAAGTAGAAGAGTTTCGTGTGTTTCGTTAACTTTGGTTTCGTAGCAAAAACCATTACCTATGTTACGATATGGAAGTGCAAAATATCTATTATCGATACCTATATCTATAATTTTGATCTAATCAAAATAATTTCAATAAAAGTTTTAAAAAAAAAAAACTATTGTTCACCATTTATCACATTAGCTCAAAAGAAAGAGCGGATAGACGGGCATACAATGCCTATCTGAATGATAGTATCAATTAACAGCTATTTTCATATTGCCAAAAAAAAAATCATTGAGAAAAAATCTTATAAAAAATATTTTCAGTGGGAAAAAAAGAAAAAATCTATTTAATTAAAAATCAAATATTGTAAAAACACAACTTTTTTCAAGAGGATTCCAAAAACAAGTAAAAAAAAAAATCATTGGGAAAAAAATATTACAAGAAATATTTTCATTGGGAAAAACAATCTATTTGATTAAAAATCAAATATTGTAAAAACACAACTTTTTTCTAGAGGATTCCAAAAACAAGTCAAAAAAATTCTTTGGGAAAAGAAAGTTTTTAAAAAAGATTTTAATTGGGAAAAAAAGAAAAAAATCTATTGAATTAAAATTCTAATGTTGTAAAAACACAATTTTTTTCAAGAGGATTCCAAAACAAGTCAAAAAAAAAACTTCTAAAAAATATTTTCTTTGGGAAAAAAATCTATTTAATTAAAAATCAAATATTGTAAAATCGAAACTTTTTTCAATAGGATTCCAAAAACTAGTCAAAAAAGTTTATTGGGAAAAAAATCTTTAAGAAAATATTTTCATTGGGAAAAAAAGAAAAAATATTTTTAATTAAAAATCAAATATTGTAAAAACACAACTTTTTTCAAGAGGATTCCAAAAACAAGTAAAAAAAATTCATTGGGAAAAAAAATCTTACAAGAAATATTTTCATTGGGAAAAACAATCTATTTAATTAAAAATCAAATATTGAAAAAACACAACTTTTTTCTAGAGGATTCCAAAAACAAGTCAAAAAAATTCTTTGGGAAAAGAAAGTTTTTAAAAAAGATTTTAATTGGGAAAAAAATAAAAAATCCATTGAATTAAAAATCAAATATTGTAAAAACACAACTTTTTTTCTAGTGGATTCTAAAAACAAGTCAAAAAAAAGACATTGGGAAAAAAATTCTTACAAGAAATATTTTCATTGGGAAAAAAATCTATTTAATCAAAGGAACCATCTGAATATTGATGATAGTCATTTAAACAGAAAAAAAATTGCAGATTGGGCCAACGCCATCTGAATATTGATGATAACCCTACAATATGAAAGGAACCTTTGTATGAAAGGCCAACAGTGCAACATTGGCAACATGAACACTACTCATAAGGAATTTATGAAAGAAAAGGAGAAAATCTGAGTTGGAATGAGAATTTGTGAAGAATAGGTGGACATATACGAGGGAAATGCTATTAAGTGTAACGACAAGACAAAGGACTGAGAAAAAATCGTGCTTAATTTTAGATGGCATATATGTTGAATAGGAAATCATTTTTTGGAGTTTGGTGGACCGATCGCTTTTGATTCGAGAACGGGAGTCAATGCTTTGATGTAAGTTTGATTTGGGTTAATTATGGTGTTTTTCTTCGGTGGACCGGGGGTAGTGATGTGGTGGAAGCTGAATGAGCGTTGGAATATGAAATTTTCAGGTCTGGCTCAACTATGGTGATAAGAAGGGGATATATGATTTAGAGGGGTGTTTTTTTGGGGTGAGCAGAGGGTGATGAGTGTTTATGGATTTCCTTTTCAGTGGTCGTTTACGATGGAGTTTGATTTAGGCGGTGAAGTAAGTTTTTCGTGATTGAAGGTAAGTGTTAGTTAGGTGAAGCGTGTACTGGTATTTGTGTTTCTTTTGGGTGTTCCTCTTATATACGGCGCCCTTTGTTTTGTAATCTCTACTTTCCAGTCTATATTCATCTTGAGCACAGATCTGACTTTTAATAAGTTTTGCCGTTAAAAAAATAGAAATTATACTGCTAGTGATGCTAAATATACTGCTAGTGCCATCAATAAGTTACGAATATGCTATACATACCGTCAGAGTCATCATTAGCAGTAGTCATAATCCTTAATACAACATTTACTAGCATTACCAATACAAAAGCACTCCTAAACAAAAATACAATAATAAGATAAATTGGCCATAGTCATGAAAACCAGTTCCTCACTTCAGCCAAATATTCTCAACTTTATTGTTAAAAATATTGTAATTCCTTGCCATCCAAATCGAGCAAAGGACGACATGCCAAATAAGCAGAAAACTTTTTGCAATACTAATCCAAGCAATTGATAGGAAAAGAAACAATGCACATATATGCACATATAGAAAACTTTATAAGTCTCAATTTAATATGCTAATAGTCGACATGAAAACTAATCCAAGCAATTGATAGGAAAAGAAACAATGCACATATAGAAAAAAATGTAATGAGTCTGATACCATAATTCTAAATGAAAACTAAACAAGATAAACAAATTGTTTCAATATTTCTTATTCTTAAAGCTTATTAGTTTAGGCTACATCTAAAACTAATTTTCCTTCTAATTCTCTGTAATTAATGTTAAACCATGAAACCCTAAAAATATTTCTCTCCTACTCTTTGTTGCATTTGAATTTCAAAATTTCAAAATTTTCCCAATAATTTAGCTTTTTGAAATTCAAATTCCCTTATGATATTAATCACGTCATTTGGGATATCCCATGCAAACCCATACAGACTCCCACTCACCACAAATTTAGTTGTTTCCAAAGCACATTTATGTATCCTGAAACACTCCTCACTCACTATAAATATATGCCATACAAAGTTGAATAAAACTCATCCTTACATTCATTCAAAAAATGTCATGTCGTAATATTGAAACTTGAGTGTGTTGATTCCTGTAGAAACACTTATGTGGACAAGACTCCGACAAACAAAACATGAATGAAAAGATCATCTGATAATGATAACGGTGCCGATGACGTGGATGTTGGGAGTGGCGCAACAATGTTTTGGACGGCAAACTATAGCTCTTGAGTAGTAATATATTTTTTTTATTTATTAACATTAATAATAGATTAGTTTTGTCAAAAAAAAAACAGATTAGTAAATAATATGCAGATATTAGTTAATTAGTGACTTTACGAATTTCAATGTGGATTTACAATGATTTCCCTTCACACATAAATTAACAACATCATTTAGTTGGTTGCCATCAACACCTGATTATTCGTATGCCTTATGCTATTACAACATGAGGACAATACTTACTATCTTTGTTTAAGTAGTGCTGCATTTTATAATAAGACTGACAAGTCCACTTTGTGTTTTACGGATCAACTAAGGTGAATGAGTTTAGCTAATTCTCTTCTGTAGCTGAGACATGGAGAAGCAGGACACTATGAAGGCAGTTTCATTTGGCCTTATAATTTGTAATAACTATTAATAAGAGGCAAGGATAGTCACTTAAATGTAAAACACTAAAGGAGGACATGAAGAATTTGGTAACCCAGTTCGGTGCAACGTCACCTACGTCTAGGGGACATTCAACCAAGAAAGGAAATCCACTATTGATAGTATTATTTCACATAGCCTTATATGAACAAACCTTGTTTGATGCCTCTTCGCTTAATACTACCTTGCATTTCCATCTAGGTCTCCCCATAAATATTATTAGAAAGCCCTCTCACTTTCTCTCAATCACTCACCAAAGTGATTGGCTCAATGACAATTACAATATAGAGGATGTATTACAATTCAACTAACACAAACCAACTGTAAGCCTTATAATAAATAATAACGGCGCTAGAGAGGTATACAATAAAACACAAAGACTAAAACACACGAAATCCTAAAAGACTATGGTCTTCAATACAAATTTCGATGTCTTGTTGTTAGGGTTGAGCCTCCTTATATAGTCATATAACAGCATGGAATTTTTCCTTGAAACGGGATAAGAACATCATTTGTCCAAAAATATATTTGACACAAATCTTCTAGAAGAACACAATATATATGTCTTTTGGAAACACGTGAAAACATAAACCGACAACAAATAATATTCGAAAACATCTTGTCTTCTAGAAACATGCGAGAAATATGTGTTGGAACAAAGGTGTTCAGCAATACCACGTTTTGAGTTTTGATGATAACAAGGTATTAAAAAGTTGTCAATTGGATATTGCTAATATTTGTTTAAGTATGCAGGATATCAATTAAGATTTGTATCTTAGAAAGCATTCTGTTTGAACAATGTTAAAGAGCAATAAATCCATAGAAGCTTGTTGCTTGTGATTCTGTTTCGAAGAGAGTCTGAAGACTGTGCTGAAGAGAGTCTGAAGACTATACCAAAGAGAGTCTGAAGACTGGATCAGAGTCTGAAGACCATCAGAATCTGAGAACCTAGAGAGTCTGAAGATTATTAGAAGCTTAGTACTACAGTGAGTCTGAAGCCACAAATTTGATGATCTGCTAACAGTGATCTCTACTGCATTGCTATGCACAAAGAAACTCTAATGGAGTAACGGCTAGCTTCTAAGTCAACTTGAGCGTGGGAAGCACAAAGACAAAGATTGCAGGCCAGTACAGAGTACGTTGTACGAACTCTGTTTCCACTACTCCACTACCACGTACAGTTTGGCAACTGTGTCTACCGGTATTAATCCTCAAAGGGAATGGAATTCAAATGATGCTATTGAAGGACTATTACCAAATCAAGCAACAGATCAACAGTCATTGATCAAGCTTCAGAAATCATCCTGATGCGCTGGATGACTCAACGTCTCTTTCCTACGCCTATATAAAGGATAGAAGACTTGAAGAAGTGTGGGACTCTACAACTTAGAAAAACTGCATTGCGCTGCTTTCGTATTCAACAGAGTCTTAACAAAAGCACATCATTAACTTAGATTCTTACAAACTGAGTATTCTAGAATCTCTAAGTTTCACAGAAAAACAGAGTCTGTCTTTTGTGTAAAACAGAGTCTGTCTTTGTTGTATTTGAAACACATTTTGATTGTTATCAAAGTGTTTCAACTGTATTCAATTTTCTGTAATTGTGTAAAAGTCTCTTGCTTTTGTGCTTGAGCAAAGGAAGTCTCTTGGCTGCGTCCTTGAGCAAAGGAAGTCTCTTGGCTGCGTCATTGAGCAAAGGAAGTCTCTTGGCTGCGTCCTTGAGCATAGGAAGTCTCTTAGTTGTGTCTTTGAGCAAGGAAGTCTCTTAGTTGTGTCTTTGAGCAAGGAAGTCTCTCGCCTGTGTGCTTGAGCAAGGAAGTCTCATACTGTGTGTTTGAGCAACTTGTAATTTGATATTACATTTTAGTGAACTCTCCTTGGAAGTACAAGGTGGACATGACTACTTCCGGTTTGTGGAAGGAACCTGTATAATTGCTTGTGTTCTCTGTTCTCTCTTTATCTCTTGATTATTCCGCTGCAATCAGAACCTAATCTCCTATCAGACTCTGATCTCATTCAGACTCTGAGTTTAAAGGAATTAGATTCTCACTCTTCAAGAGTTGCGAAAAGTAAACACAATTCAACCCCCCCTTCTTGTGTTTTTCTCACCTTCAGTTGGTATCAGAGCTCCGGCTCTGTTGTCTTAGCACTTAACTGTGTAACAAAAAAGATCCAGAGAAAAACATGTCTTCCAGTGAACCGTCTTCTTCTGGTGCCACTTCTGGTGCTGCTATACCATATGAATATGGATCAAATAACAGCAGTAGAAAGGCTGATTATGGAAAAATTCCTAAGTTCAATGGTGATCCTGAAGAATTTTCTTGGTGGAAAACCAACTTCTATAGTTATGTCATGGGTCTTGATGAAGAACTCTGGGACATACTTGAAGATGGTGTTGGTGACTTACAACTTGATGACGAAGGTGCTGCCATTGACCGCAAACTTCACACTGCTCCTCAAAAGAAAATCTACAAGAAACATCATATCATGAGAGGAGCTCTTGTCACTGCTATTCCTAAATCTGAATACATGAAGATGAGTGACAAATCTACTGCTAGAGCCATGTTTGCTTCTCTCTGTGCTAACTACGAAGGAAGCAAAAAGGTCAGGGAAGCTAAAGCTCTTCTATTAGTTCATCAATATGAACTATTTAAGATGAAAGAGGATGAAAGTATTGAGCAGATGTACTCAAGATTTCATACTCTAGTATCTGGTCTTCAGATACTGAAGAAGAGTTACATAGCTTCTGATCATGTTAGCAAGATTTTAAGGAGCTTACCCTCTAGATGGAGACCAAAGGTCACTGCAATTGAGGAGGCTAAAGATTTAAACACTTTAAGTGTTGAAGATCTTGTAAGCTCACTCAAGGTTCATGAGTTAAGTCTCAATGAACATGATTCTGCAAGAAAATCCAAAACCATTGCTTTAAAATCAAAAGGAAGGTCTTCAAAGGCTCTCAAGGTTGAAGAATCTGAAAATGAGTCTTCAGCTTCTGAAAGCTCAGAGGAGGATCCTGATGTAGCAAAGGAAATTGCTATGCTTTCAAGCAGAATGCAGTACCTTGCTAAGAAGAACAAGAGATTTCTGAGCAAGAGCAGTGGGAAGGGGTTCAAAAAGGAGGATCAGAAAGGTTGCTTCAACTGCAAGAAAACTGGACATTTTATTGCTGAGTGTCCAGAACTGCAGAAGGAGAAACCCAAGTCAAAAAGGCCAACCTTCAAGTCAAGCAAGTTTAAGAAGCAGATCAAGAAAAGTCTGATGGCCACCTGGGAAGATCTTGATAATGAGTCAGGATCTGAAGATGATGATGCTGATGGTGAAGCCAATGTAGCTGTTGGACTAATGGCTACAACCGAATCTGTTAAAGAGACACCTGAGGCAGAATCAGATACAGACTCTGAAAATGAAACAGAGGTATATTCTGAACTCACAAGATCTGAACTTATAGAATCTGTCAATGAGCTTCTTGGTCATTTTAAAACTAAGACCACTGAGTTGAAGAAAGTCAAACAACAGCTTGATAAGCTGTCAAAAAGACATAATTCAACTCTGTTGGAATTAGAAGATTTAAAAGAAGAAAATATCTCTTTATTGATCAAGTGTAGCTGTAAATACTTAAGTGAGCAAGATGTTGCTCTGCAAGAATTTATTGCTACTAGAATTGACAGATCAAGGGTTGCATCCATGATCTATAGCACGTATCAGAACAGAGGACAGGGTCTTGGATTCATTGGAGGAAACTCAAATGAAATGACTCTGAAATCTGGTCCTGATGGAGCCAGAGAGGCGTTGAAAAATCATTTTGTAAAAGAGTCTGATGAAGTCAACACAGAGACTCATTCAGAACCTACAACTTCTACTTCTAAGATTCTGACTAAGTCAAAACTTCAGAATGTTAAGTTAAAGGGTCTGAAAAACTTTGAACCCAAAGCTTTAAAGTCTCAGACTCTGAAACATTCAAAGTCTGATAAACAGACTCTGAAAAAGCCAGAGTCTGAAAAACCAAAGTCTAAGTTTCAAAGGAGAGAAACTGTGAAAGGCAAGTTGAAACCTAAACCAAACGGTTCCAACCCTAAGGTATGGGAGAAAACATTGCCAAGGATTTCAAGACATAACTTGCGAAAAGAGTTCAATGGTTCTAAGACTAACCAAAAAGGACCCATAAGAATATGGGTACCTAAGTCTGATATTATTGATGCTGCAGGTATGTCTAAAAGGACTAAGAAAGCACAAGGCTTCGTACCTAGACAGTGGGTGCTCGCGTCACATGACGGGAGAAAGGTCTATGTTCCTAACCCTAACCATGAAAGAGGGAGGAACTGTGGGATTTGGAGGAAACCAGACTGGCAAAATCATTGGTACTGGAACCATTGGTAACTCTCTGATCTCAATCAGTAATGTATGGTTCGTTGATGGACTTAAACATAACTTACTAAGCATAAGTCAATTATGTGAGAGTGGTTATGATGTATTGTTTAATAAGAACAACTGCACAATGGTTAACAAGGATGATCAGTCCATAGTCTTCAAGGGAAAACGAAGAAACAATGTATACAAGATAAAATTCTCAGAACTGACTGATCAGAAGGTAATGTGCCTTCTGTCAATGGGTGATAAGAAGTGGATGTGGCATAGACGTTTGGGACATGCTAACTGGAGATTAATCTCTAAAATTAGCAAGTTACAACTTGTCAAAGGCCTACCAAACATTGACTATCACTCAGATGCTCTTTGCGGAGCATGTCAGAAAGGGAAAATTGTCAAGAGTCCCTTCAAGCCTAAAGAAATTGTTTCAACTTCCAGACCCTTGGAGTTACTTCATATTGACTTATTTGGACCAGTTAACACTGCATCCTTATATGGAAGTAAATATGGACTAGTTATTGTTGATGACTATAGCAGATGGTGTTGGGTTAAATTTCTGAAAACTAAAGATGATTCATATTCTGTGTTTAGTAAATTCTGCATTCAAATTCAATCAGAGAAGGAAATGAAAATCTTGAAAGTCAGAAGTGGTCATGGAGGAGAATTTGAAAATGAACCGTTTGAGGTTTTCTGTGAAAAACATGGAATTATTCATGAATTCTCTGCACCTAGAACTCCACAACAAAATGGAGTTGTAGAGAGAAAGAACAGAACCTTACAAGAGATGGCTAGAACCATGATCCATGAGAACAATCTGGCTAAGCATTTTTGGGCAGAAGCAGTAAACACAGCTTGTTATGTTCAGAACAGAATCTATATTAGACCTCTGTTGAACAAAACAGCTTATGAACTCTTTAAAGGAAGAAAACCCAACATATCTTATTTTCATCAGTTCGGATGTACATGTTATGTCCTGAACAACAAAGTCTACCTAAAGAAATTTGATGCCAAAGCTCAAAAGGGAATCTTTTTAGGTTACTCTGAACGCTCTAAGGCATACAGGCTGTATAATTCAGAAACACAATGTGTTGAAGAATCTATGCATGTAAAATTCGATGACAAAGAGCCTGGAAGTGAAACTCCAGTGCAAGATGAAAGTCATGAAAAATCTCAAGATTCTGATGATAACTCAGAATCTGATCAGATTCCAGAATCTGAAGATACTTCAGAAGCTGGAACAACCCCTGAAGTTCCTAATGAAGAAGCTTCTAATGAAGCTCAAGATGGTTCTCTGCAAGCTAGTCAATCCAAACAATCTTTCAAATACAAGTATTCACATCCAGAAGATCAGATAATTGGAAATAAAGAAAGTCCTATGAGAACAAGATCGCATTTCAGACAAGAAGAGTCTGCTTTAGGATTATTATCTGTTATAGAACCAACTTCTGTTGAAGAAGCTCTTGGAGATGAAGGATGGATTCTAGCAATGCAAGAAGAACTGAATCAATTCAAAAGGAATGAAGTATGGGATCTAGTAGCTAAGCCTGATCACAATAACATCATTGGAACCAAGTGGGTGTTCAGAAATAAGCTTAGTGAACAAGGAGAAGTAATCAGAAACAAGGCCAGACTTGTTGCACAAGGCTTCAGTCAGCAAGAAGGCATTGATTACACAGAAACTTTTGCTCCAGTTGCAAGATTGGAAGCAATCAGGTTACTTCTTTCCTATGCAGTTAATCACAACATAACTTTGTATCAAATGGACGTTAAGAGTGCATTTCTTAATGGTGTCATTTCTGAAGAAGTATATGTCAGACAACCTCCTGGCTTTGAAGATTTAAAGCATCCAAAGCATGTTTATAAATTAAAGAAATCACTCTATGGCTTGAAACAAGCTCCCAGAGCTTGGTATGAAAGACTGAGTAATTTCTTGATTCAAAACAACTTTGAACGAGGACAAGTTGACACCACTCTATTCAGAAAGACTCTAAAGAAAGACATTCTTGTAGTTCAGATTTATGTTGATGATATTATCTTTGGTTCTACAAATAGTTCACTTTGCAAAGAGTTTTCAAAAGTAATGCAGGATGAATTTGAAATGAGCATGATGGGAGAATTGAAGTTCTTTCTTGGAATTCAAATCAACCAATGCAAAGATGGAGTCTACGTTCATCAGTCCAAGTATACGAAAGAGCTTCTGAAGAAGTTCAATCTTGAGGACTGCAAAGAAATGAATACTCCAATGCATCCAACCTGCACTCTGAGCAAAGAAGATCAAGGAACCAAAGTTGACCAGAAGCTGTATAGAGGTATGATTGGTTCTTTGTTATACCTAACTGCATCCAGACCAGATATTTTGTACAGTGTATGTTTGTGTGCAAGGTTTCAATCAGATCCTAGAGAGTCTCACTTAACTGCTGTTAAGAGAATCTTTAGATATCTGAAAGGAACTACTAATCTTGGACTTCTTTACAAGAAATCCTCTGACTACAAGCTAGTTGGATTCTGTGATGCTGATTATGCTGGAGACAGGATTGAAAGAAAATCTACCAGTGGCAATTGTCAATTCTTGGGAGAGAATCTGATATCCTGGGCTAGCAAGAGGCAAGAACCCATTGCTCTGTCTACAGCAGAAGCAGAATACATCTCAGCTGCTAGTTGTTGTACACAGCTACTCTGGATGAAACATCAGCTTGAGGACTATCAAATAACTGAAAACCATATCCCAATTTATTGTGATAATACAACAGCTATATGTTTGTCTAAAAATCCAATTTTGCATTCAAGAGCAAAGCATATTGAGATTAAACATCATTTTATAAGAGACTATGTTCAAAAAGGAATTTTAGATATCCAATTCATTGATACTGATCATCAATGGGCTGATATATTTACTAAACCCTTATCTGTCTCTGGGTAATATGCGCCTCTGAAAACAGAATTCAGACTCTGAAAATATTCAGAAGCTATCTGGGAATCAGACTCTCTTTTGGAGATTCTGATGAAAGCTTCTGGTAAAATATTCAGACTCTGGTAAGGAATCTTTAGACTCTCAGAAGCTCGTATTAGTGGAAGCGTGACTGTTAAGTTCAGTAACACCTGCCCCACTATGGTGACAGTTACTTTACAGTTTCTCAGACGTGGCCTGTCTGTATTGGGTAAGAACTCAAAGGGCAATGATTTCATTATGTTAAACAAGTTACCTTCGCTTTGTCCCAATACGTTTACGGCTGCATGCTATATGTATTTATTGTTTGTGTTTGTTTGTCCCCTACTCTTTCCAAACAGTTTTCAAACATTTTCTCTATAAATACATAACACACACAACTCACTTCTCTTTTCACTCTTTGATTTTCTCTTTGAACAAATTTCTTGTTTTTCAATACTTTGCAAAACCTTTTCTTTTGTTCTCAAATCAAACTCTTAGAAAACCCTAATGGCAAGTGATCTCATCCAATCTGGTGTCATAATCAAGTCCGGAGGTTCCTATGTTACCAAACCCAGAACAATGAACATCATCAAGGAGACTCTGGAAATTCAAGTTGAATCTCCACTAGATTTTGGTTCACTCAGTCATCATGGAGTTGACGTTGCACCTCATTTCTTATCACAAGGAATGATGAGATACTTTGGTATGTTGAATGGACCAACATATCAGGAGCTTGTTAGAGATTTTTGGGTTAGGTCAGAAGTCTACGACAAAGCTGAAGCTACTTTGGAAGAAACAGTAGCAATCTCAAACAACCCCAGTCTTGCTGGCAAAAACAGAGACCAAATGGGTTTAAAACCGTACAATGGTCTTGAAATTAGGTCTGCTGTGATGGGAATTCCTATAGTTATCAATGAAGAGGTGGTAGCCAGGGTTTGTCAGATGGAGAGCGCTGGTAAATTTCAGTGGAATGTCAACAAGAAAAGTGAATGGGCTGTTGTCTGCAACAAGTTGTTATTTGAAGGGATACCCTCAAATAAATTGGTGGATATGCATCCTGAGCATAGGGTGCTTCTGAAGATTATACTGGACAGTATGCTTCAGAAAGGAGGAGGAACAGATACATTATATGTGGATCACAAAGTTCTTCTTTATTTTCTTATCAACAAAATAAAGATCAACTTCCCTAGATATGTGATGCACCACATGTGTTGGGCCATCAAGAAGAGTCAATCAGAAACCAGGAGGCAAGTTCCTTTTGGAAGATTAATATCTGAGATTCTGTATCAAGGAGGTCTTTTAAAGGTCTTATCAGAATCTGGTGTGGTATCAGATATTCATCTAGGAACTGTGACCGGTAGAATCATCAATGGCAAGACTCTACAGTACATGAAGATTGTCAAGAGATTCAATCCCTCTAAGCATGATATGAGAGAATCCTATGTACAATCTGATTTGATGATGGACTTCCCTCCCATATCCAAAGAAGATAATCCTGAAGTTCTTGCTAGATTTGTGGTGGATTACTTCAAGGAGACTGATAGAATAATCAACTATTCTTCTATTCCTGAGACTGCTGGAGGAGGCCCTCTTAAGGTCAAAGGAAAAAGGACCAAGGAAGTGGTTCTCAAGGAAGAGGAAGAGAAGCAGGAGCCTCTCAAGAAAAAGATCAAATCTTCTGCTCTTCCTGGAGATTCAATTGGTTCTCCTTCTTCATCTTCTGCACTTCGTGAAATTAAGGATGGGAAGAAGGCTAAGAAAGATGAGAAGAAGGCTAAGAAAGCTGAGAAGAAAGCAATAATAGGCAAAGCTGACAGAGACTATGACAAGTTAGCTCAAGATATTGCTGATTTCATTGATGCTGACTCTGGAGGTGAAGAGAGTCAGATCAAGAAGAGAAAGGTGGATGTGATTCCTGTGGCTAAGGATGTAGCACAGAAGATAGATACTTCTGTATCTATGATTGAGGATGAACACACTGCTGGCAAGGTTATGGCAGCAGATTTGATTGCTGAAGAATTGAAGGAAGAGACTGTCAAGGAAGCTGCTAAGTTACTTGCTTCTGCTCTTAATACGAAGAGTACTTCAGAACCTGCAGAAGCTGAGTTATCAGAAGCTACTGTGTCTGATCATTTTGCCTCTCCAGAAGCTGGCATTGGCACCTCTGGCAACGTGGCATATAGCTCATCTTCTTCTTTGAATCATGAGTCAGAATCAGATTCAGAATCTGACAACAAACCCTTGAGCCATATTCTTCCATCTCTCAAAAATTCATCTCCCTCACCAATCAAACCCATATCATCCCATAACCCACTTGACCAGGTAGTAGTTGATTATGTTGATTCAACTATGGACAGAGTAATTCAAGACACAATCACAATGTCTATGAATCTTCCTGCTGACCATCCTGCTCAACCTTCATTTCTCAAACCACTTCAGGTAATTCAACCTTCTGAAAAACCTGAAGCAACCATTCAATCCAAACAACCATCCCCCCAAACTGAAACCATTTGTGTAGACTCTCCAGACACTCTAGATTCTCTTGAAAAACATCTAGGGGGAGAACTACCAAAAACCCCTGCAAAATCCAAAACAACAAAAGCTACTTCATCCGTTTCCAAACCAGACCCTGTACCTGAACCTACAGAGAATCTGACCTTAGCTTCTGTTAAACCTTCAGAACCTGCTGAACCAGCTTCTGAAAATCTGGAACAAGCCTCTGATACTGTATCAGCCTCTGTAACAGAGTGTAGAGCTGAGACCAGAAGAGTTTCCCAACCTCTTTGTGATCCTATAACCTTTTTCTCTTTTGAAACTTTTCTAGCTTTGAGAGCTTCTCTACCCTCAACCTCTGAACCTCAAACTGACTTATTTGATTCAAATGAGATTGATGAGTTTTATGCCTCTTCATGCAATAAGCTCAAAGAAGTCATTGAGCAAAGGCATATACCAATACTCAATGTGAGCTATGAGGACAAGTTCTCTACAGTGAAGACTGAGTTTTTGGATTTTATCACCAAAATTCAAAAAGCTGCTGCCAAGGAACAAGTTCTTATCACTGCCAAGCATGTTGAAGAAGTAAAGCGGGCTGAGAAAGTTGTAGCTCTGGAAAATGCTCCTATTATGAGGATAAGAGATACACCCTTCTTTGATGAGGATTAGTATATTCCTAGAGAATCAGTGGCTTACAATTCTTTGAAGAGGAAGTTGTATAGAATTCAAGAAGAAGCTAGACTGGAAAGAGAAGCACATTTGCAAAGAACTGAGGCTCTGGAAGAGTTGGTAAAGAAACAGCAAGAGGATCTCCAGAAACTGATGGATCATCTTGCCAAGCAAAACCAACCTTAGTTTAATTTCGTTTTGTTTATTTTTTTGTAATTTTTTTTCTGAACTTGTTTTTACTTACAATTTATTCAAGTTTTTTTATTCTACTTTGCATTCTATTTCTTTTATGCTCCGAATCTTCTATGTTTTCCCTCTGAATCTCTTTCTTCTTTAAAACATGTTTACACCCTTACCTTAAGTCATTTAAAAAGGGGGAGGAACCATGTTCTGAACTTTTTTTTGTTGATGACAAAAGGGGGAGAAGGGAAAGTATTTATGTCAGGGAGGAGAGAAAGCCTTCTTTAATTACATTGCATGTATATGTTAAAGGAAAATCTGCGAAAGGTGCTTAGTTAGACTCTGAGCCCTGTTTAAGAATCAATTTACTAAATATTCTGAGTATGAATCTGATTGCTTTTGAAAAACAATTTAATTAACCTGGATAGAACTCAAGATGAGCTTACAAACCTCAACTTAAGAACTATCAGACTCAGGGGGAGTCAGAGCTTACAAACCTCAGACTCTGAGCTTACAAACCTCAGAACCCTTTAAGTCAACTTGTTAATTAGATTAACAACAATTGACCTTTTAAATACTAATGTTTGTCATCATCAAAAAGGGGGAGATTGTTGGAACAAAGGTGTTCAGCAATACCACGTGTTGAGTTTTGATGATAACAAGGTATTAAAAAGTTGTCAATTAGATATTGCTAATATTTGTTTAAGTATGCAGGATATCAATTAAGATTTGTATCTTAGAAAGCATTCTGTTTGAACAATGTTAAAGAGCAATAAATCCATAGAAGCTTGTTGCTTGTGATTCTGTTTCGAAGAGAGTCTGAAGACTGTGCTGAAGAGAGTCTGAAGACTGTACCAAAGAGAGTCTGAAGACTGTATCAGAGTCTGAAGACCATCAGAATCTGAGAACCTAGAGAGTCTGAAGATTATCAGAAGCTTAGTACTACAGTGAGTCTGAAGCCACAAATTTGATGATCTGCTAACAGTGATCTCTACTGCATTGCTATGCACAAAGAAACTCTAATGGAGTAACGGCTAGCTTCTAAGTCAACTTGAGCGTGGGAAGCACAAAGACAAAGATTGCAGGCCAGTACAGAGTACGTTGTACGAACTCTGTTTCCACTACTCCACTACCACGTACAGTTTGGCAACTGTGTCTACCGGTATTAATCCTCAAAGGGAATGGAATTCAAATGATGCTATTGAAGGACTATTACCAAATCAAGCAACAGATCAACAGTCATTGATCAAGCTTCAGAAATCATCCTGATGCGCTGGATGACTCAACGTCTCTTTCCTACGCCTATATAAAGGATAGAAGACTTGAAGAAGTGTGGGACTCTACAACTTAGAAAAACTGCATTGCGCTGCTTTCGTATTCAACAGAGTCTTAACAAAAGCACATCATTAACTTAGATTCTTACAAACTGAGTATTCTAGAATCTCTAAGTTTCACAGAAAAACAGAGTCTGTCTTTTGTGTAAAACAGAGTCTGTCTTTGTTGTATTTGAAACACATTTTGATTGTTATCAAAGTGTTTCAACTGTATTCAATTTTCTGTAATTGTGTAAAAGTCTCTTGCTTTTGTGCTTGAGCAAAGGAAGTCTCTTGGCTGCGTCCTTGAGCAAAGGAAGTCTCTTGGCTGCGTCCTTGAGGAAAGGAAGTCTCTTGGCTGCGTCCTTGAGCATAGGAATTCTCTTAGTTGTGTCTTTGAGCAAGGAAGTCTCTTAGTTGTGTCTTTGAGCAAGGAAGTCTCTCGCCTGTGTGCTTGAGCAAGGAAGTCTCATACTGTGTGTTTGAGCAACTTGTAATTTGATATTACATTTTAGTGAACTCTCCTTGGAAGTACAAGGGGGACAGGACTACTTCCGGTTTGTGGAAGGAACCTGTATAATTGCTTGTGTTCTCTGTTCTCTCTTTATCTCTTGATTATTCCGCTGCAATCAGAACCTAATCTCCTATCAGACTCTGATCTCATTCAGACTCTGAGTTTAAAGGAATTAGATTCTCACTCTTCAAGAGTTGCGAAAAGTAAACACAATTCAACCCCCCCCCCCTTCTTGTGTTTTTCTCACCTTCAATATGTCACACCACCTAGAGCCTAGATGATGAACTACATGCTAAAACATCTTGTCTCACATATTATATGAGCCTATTGTTTTAACTAAATATAGCCGATCAACAATAAAAAAGACAACAATAGAAAAAGATAAGTATAGTTTGTTAGAATATATAGAAGTTCAAAATATCTATTATCGATACCTATATCTATAATTTTAATCTAAATAAAAATAATTCGAATCAAAATTTCAAAAAACCATTGTTCGCAATTTATCACATTAGCAAAAAAAAGAGAACGATAGACAGGCACACAATACCCTTCTGAATGATAGTATCAATAACAAATATTTCCATATTGTAAAAAATATATAAATTCATTCAGGAAATAAAATCATTGGGAAGAAAAAAAATCATTTTAATTGAAAATCAAATTTTGTAAAAACGGTGGATTCAAGGGTGAGGGATCAGTTAAGTCCCTCACTGGTGAACCATGACAAAAATACCATTAGATTGAATCAATGGTCTATATTTATTAAAATAAAAAATGAGACCACCAACACATGTTCACACACAACCATGCCCTCGTGTCTTCCTCATCTACCTCCCCTTAATGCATAAATTTGTTTGCTAGAAAATTAAAGAATTGTAACTAACTACGATTTGCAAACATTCAACTTTTGTATATGATATACACACTTTAGTTAGTTCTCTTTGCTTATATATGTTTGTTAAGACAAAAAAAAAGAACTTTTTTTTTCAATGTTCCTCCAAATAATTTGAAGTTTAAAGGCCATTTTTTATCACCTTCATTTCAATTGAAATTTCTATTTATTTGTTTGTGTGTTAAAGGCTAGAACCAAACATTATTCTTGTAGCGTTTTTTACCATGAATTATTGAAGTTTTCAAATTTTAGGGGTTTCTCTTTTGACGCAATAGTTATCAACACCGATTTTAATTTTGCATTTTGTATCGATGTAAAAATGTTTGATAAAAGAAATTGTGATCCTGTCACTTTCCCAATTCTGCTTTCTAGAATTACAGATTTAATGGGAGTTGAAAAGGATGAAGAAATATTATTGGGACAAGATTGTATGTTAAAATGTCTAGATGTTATCAATTTTTTTTTCAAAAAATCTCATCCATTGATTCAATCAAGCAGTATTTTCTTCAGGGTCCACCGGTGAGGGACTTAATTGCTCCCTCACCCTAGAATCCTCCTGTAAAAACACAACTTTCTCAAAAAACAAAAAATAGAACGTTTTGATTTTGGAATCCTCTAGAAAAAAGTTGTTTGGGCAATTAGAAATCTATTATTTCAATAAAAACTCCACCCGCTCCCTCACTTTGTTTTCAAACTCAGCGAAATTTAAAAATTAAGGGTTTGGAAAAAGATAAGAACAAAATCATGTCATCATCCAAAGAACCTCACCCAGAATCATCTGCGAAGAAGATCACCCTCACGAGTTTCGATGGTGAAACCTTTGAAATCGAAGTGGCAGTGGCAATGGAATCTCAAACGATCAAGCATTTGATCGATGATGTTTCTGACGACACTGCAATCCCTATTCTGAAGGTGACTGGCAAGATCTTGGCTCAGGTTGTCGAATATTGCAAGAAACATGTTGAGTCTGCGAGATCCAATGAAAAAACACCGGAAGATGAACTTAAGAAGTGGGACACTGAATTCGTCCAGGTTGATCAAATTACCTTATTCGATCTCATGTTAGCTGCTAACTATTTGAACATCAAGAGTCTTTTGGATCTTACTTGCAAGACTGTGGCAGACATGATGTTGGCAGCTAAGACGCCAGAGGCGATCCGTGAGAAGTTCAACATTAAGAATGATTACAGTCCCGAGGAAGAAGAGAAACTTTGTCGTGAAAATCAGTGGGTATTTGAATGATTATTATTATAGATTAAAGATCTGTCTTATGGATTTTATGTCTTGAAATTGATGTTTTACTGATTATTAGTTTAAAGATATGTTGTGTGGATTTTTTGTATGAGATTAATGTTTTATTGATTACTAGTTTAAAAATATGTCATGTGGATTTTATGTTATGAGATTAATGTTTTACTGATTATTATATTTTAACATTTTTTTTGAACAATATATTTTATCATTTTACAATATCAATTAAGAATCTGTCATGTTATGCTTAGTTTTAATTTTATGTATATATGCTTTGCTGTTATGTCATGTGGATTTTATGTTATGCGATTGATGTTTTGTGCATTGGTTCAATCATAGGAAGGGATATAAAGTTTTCTTTATTCTGTTTGGAAATATTATTTAAACAATTTGTGTGATGTTGAAACAATTATTTTTTAACTTTTCATTTCCTTGTTTTGTTTTCATTTAAAATTGTGGTATTAGACTGGTAGTTGGTGGTGGTCGGATTGACCGTCGAAGGTGGATGGAATTGTCCTAGCAGTAGTCGGTGATGGCATATATGCTGAATTTCAATCTGAAGCAATTTGTTTAGGAGAATCATTTGAGTTGGTTCTAGCAAGTGGTCGACGACATTGTCATAGAGAAGCATTTGATTTTGGGAATTTCTTTGTTCTTTTGTCACATAGCAAAAGAGAAATTTCAAAACAAAAACTGATTTTGATTTTTACAAATTGAAAGCATAAAACAGAAAACCACTTTAAATGAGGCCTTAACAAACAAATGGCTGATTCGACTAAACATTTACCCCAAAATGGCATCCCTTGTTCTTAGACTCCAACCATTAATACAACCATTTCTATCAATTACTGAAAAACAATTTCTTAATACAAGAATATTATAAAGAAAAGGGGTGTTGTAAAACTCTTGAGGGGAGGCATTATTTAGGTGGTAAAGCAAAACATTTGAGTTGGATTTTGGGTTTTGAAATTAAAAAAAAAAAAAACAACTGATTTTGATTTTTACAAATTTAAAGCATAAAACAAATCAATTAACCAAAAATGTCATCCCTTGTTCTTCAACTTCCACCACCAGCAATACAAGAGATTAATTCTATCAATTAACTAAAAAAGTTTTTTGATCTGGTTTAAAATCTTGTTATTATGTGCTTCCATATATATGCAAACCAAACGATGACAAACATGTTATGAATTACTTTACCGTCATCAAATAAATCGCAAAAAGAAAAGGTGTGTTGTAAAACTCTATTGGAAAGAGCACTACTCACGTACAACCACCTCAAAATAGAGAGCTACAAATCCTCAAAACTTAGTGTTCAAAATAGAGAGCTACGTATCCACAATCTCCGACACACGAAATAGATTCAAAATTGCAGCTGAAATGGTAAAAGATTGTGCCGACATTGATGTGTCGGGGAGCCTAGTCTCTTTGAAATAAAAAATAAAATATTTTTTGTTGGCATGAACCAAATAACATAGTTTCATTTGGACTTAAAAATATGGACCTTCTTTTTCTTATGTCTGTCTCACTGCATGTGCTATTTAACATAAACTATTACATATGACATAACCTGTTTCATAAAGTCTTATTTAAATCAAGATAATTGGTTGATAATCTATTAGTTGTTTTTGAGATTGCAACCTATTGGAGGGTTTCACTTTTTCATATATTTTATGTAGAGTTTCATAAGAAATGCTAAGCATTCAATAGATAGTAACATGTCAATCTTCATTACAGAATGATAAAAAGGCCGGCTAAACAGGCTAGAATGATGCTGAACACGAAATTGGGTTCAATAGGTGAATATGGAGATTTTGTACATTTTCTAGATAAAGAAGATTCTTAAGCAGAACAATATAATCATACGATGTTATGTCAAATTGATGAACTTTAGAGTTCCAAGATTTCATAGCTTCTGATCGATAATGATGCAAATTGGTAACTTTCTTGCATCGCAAGCAATCATCTAATGCAAATTGTTAACTTTGTTGAGACACAATTCAGCTTATTAGTTGGTTTTATAAGCTATCTATGAGAGCTAATGGAAATAAGCTTAAAACAATCGATGGGCATGTGACGAGATGTTTTCGTAAGCCCTTTTACTCTGTCTGACAATTGCTTATGACAATAGATAAACTCAAATAAGCCAATCTAAACATGATTTTAGTCTTCAAATTACAAAATTTAATGAAAGGTAAATGCATTCTATACAATCATCTGTGTAATCTGTCTCAACATAAACAGCTTCTGTAAACTAAAAGATAAACCAAACATTCAAAGGAAATAATTACATATTTTTAAGAAACACAAAAGTTTTGGGAATTATTCTATAGTATAAAAACAAGGAAACAAATGAAATAAACATGTCAACTTTATGAAATAAATATTGTCAAATATATAGCAGCTATACCACAGCAGAATTTGGACAAGTCTTTCTTGTCTCGTGATAGGTTATTCATTATAAAGTGTTCTCAAATAACTTCTATAGCAGTTCTAAAAAGCGCACACTAGTTCTTTCAAGATCATATAGACTCTTGATGTCCAAATATTGAGCAGCCAAGATCAGTTTCAAGAGAGTATCTTGATCAACCTTGACAAATTCAGTGTCCCACTTCTCATGCTCATCAGAACAAGCAGCACCAAAATGTTTCTTGCAATACTCAATAATCATGTAACGATCGCCATGTAACGACCTATTTTTGACTACCATTCCTATTTTTGTTTCTTTAGAATGTGGGACACTCAACTTCGATGTGACCATAACATTCACATTCATGACATTGAATTCCTTTGCCTTTACCTGTTTTCTCTTCGTCTTTGTTCTTGCGCTGAACCCAACATTCCTGAACTTATTTGACATTTGTCCTCGTGATTTTGTCCATTTTCATCAAGATTTTGTTAAATTTTCAGAAGGGCAACACAATCTGAGAGGCTTTCTTCAATTTCATGTTCACATGGATCTTCATTCTCATCAGTGTTAGATATGAAGGCTGTACATTTAAGTTTATTTCCAGATCTAATATTCTTAGTCAACTCAAAGGTCTGTAGAGATCCAATGAGTTCATCAACCTTGTTGCTACTTATGTCTTGGGCTTCTTCAGCACCAACAACTTTCATATCAAACTTCTTGTAAGCTTTTCTTCAGACATCTTTTCTCCTAGAGCAAATGATGTGTTATCTATGTCACGCATATAAATGTTGAAGCCAGAGATGGATTCATCATCATTCATCTTTATATTCTTAAACTGGGTTGCGAGGAGATGTAATCTTGACATGAGCACCTTAGATGTTCCTTCATGAGATGTAATATTTTTCGTCGTTGGAATTATTTAACAGTCGAGTCTCATTTATGCTATTTATCGTTATCTATCTAAGTGATGAGTTCGTGGGGTTTTACTAGTTATCAGTTGTCAAGTTGCATATGTTGATCACATGGCGATCGTTACATGTTGGTCTTACTCTCTCACATATATGGGCTCATTCCCCTCAGGTATTGTGTTGCAACTGCTGATAACTTAGACATATTGTTTCTTGTGTTGGCTTGTCTTTGAGAGGGTGGATTTAGTCCCACGTCGGTTAGAAAGGAAGCTTGATCAGAGTTTATAAAGAGAAGGTTCTCATCACCTTACAAGCTGATTTTGTAAATGTTGGGATTCGGCATTGCGACACTTCATGCCCATTGACCCTGAGCGTGAGGGGGTTGTGTTAGTAATCCCACTAGATTCAAAATGAGTAAGAAAGGACATCAAAAACAGGTTCTTGATGGGCTGAGTTCTAGGTTTTACTGCAAATTTTGGTATCTATATGGTCCAATTATTCCCTAGACTTTTTTTTCATAGTTTTTTCATGATTCAATCAATAATACCGATACAGTTTTTATCCATAATTAATATCTTTATGATGAAAGTTTATAATTTTTGAAATAGTGTATGATAACGATGTCTATATAAATTTATTAAGTAGGATTTAATAAGATTTCAAATAGACGAGTGTGATAAAAGAATGTTAGAATGGGTTGTTAGTGATATCAGATTCATGACCAGACTCAACACTGACAAGGACTTGGATCTCAATTTAGTTGACTTGGATTGAAATTGAATGACGCTTGGTATTCTCTACTCAAAAAGAAATCAAAATCTACATTAAAATATAAATGGTTTGATTTCAATCTAGCAGCCAAATATGTGCCAAATTCAAAAGCACATCAAATTGATTATTGCCGACAATCCAATTTCGATTCAAAAGATATAAGCAAATACTAGTAATATATAAATCTGATAGATAGTCCCTTAAAAAAAATCAACAAACATAAACAAGTATTGAGCATTTAAAAATCTAATTGATGGCCAATTGAATTTCGATTCAATAGATTCATGACATATCCTTTACTGAGATTGAAACTATAAGATGTCAAAATATAATAATAAAAACCTTTATTCCATAATCATTAAAAAGCACATTCTAGTTCTTTCACGTATAAAACCAAGTATAACAAAGAGAAATTGACTACGACATTGTAGACTAAATTGACTACATATTCATTCCATAATCATTCATAAGGTTTCTGGTGCAAGAAGATGGAAGGGGAAGAAGGAAAAAGTTTGGCAACCCTATCGCATATCCTTAGTAGGAAGGAGATGAGAATGCAAGAGGCGAAGTGGGCAGAGGATACTCTAAAGAGCAACCTCAAATATCGACAACTCGCAGATCCAAACTGATATTTGGTGCAAATTTGTAGATTGGGCCAACGACCTTTGAACATTCAGGAAAATACCTATAATATGACAGGAACTTTTGTATGAATAGCCAACAGTGGAACATTGGCAGCATGAACACTACCCGGAATAAATTTATGAAAGAAAAGGAGAAAATGTGAGTTGGACTGTGAATTTTTTAAGAATGGGCAGGTATTTACAAGGTAAATGCTACCATATAGTGTAACGATGAGTCAAAAGAATGAGAAAAAAACATGGTTGATTTTTTATGACAAGAAAAGTAAACAAAACATGTTAAATGAACTTCCCAAGGTTCGTTGAAAAAACAACTTGAAAATTCTAAGTTATCAAATATACGCCTACAAAATGATAGACAATAGCATTGATAATACCTTGTATGAATGAATTCAATTTGCATTAAAGATCAATAGCATAAAGTTCAAAATCAATAAGAAAGATTGATACCACAATTTTAAATGAAAATTGAACAAGGAAATGAAAAGATAAAATTTTAGATTCAACATTACACAAACTGTTACAATATTCATTCCAAACAGAACATCCAATATGCATATCAAACAAAAATAAAATCAGTCGTGAATACAACGGAAAATAAAGAACCGTCTAAAAAATGAATTATTCAAAAAACAATAATCAATTTCTTTTAGAACCAAGTTGTCACATAAATTTTTCTGTGTTACTTCATATCTTGGTAAAGGAATTGTAATTTACTTTGGATCAATCAAGTCCATCAAATAAAGTTATTCCCTAGACTTGTTTTCGTTTTTTTCATAGTTTTTGGATGATTCAATCACTAATATGAATACTTTTTTTTCTTTCAAAAAAGGTGGAAAGAAACCACCCTTAATATATATTAAAGAAAAAGGTAACCAAATACATAAAAAAGATGGGGGGATCAATCCAAAACCCCATCAAGTAACAAACCTAAAGCAAAGAAGCCCTAGTTTGTTCCTATCAAAATCATCTGGAATACTAATCTGAACATTTGTTAACCAAACCATCTCAGTAAAAAATATGAGTGACCATAAAATTCATAGATTGAGTGAGTAACAAGCATTGATTCCATCTTTACCTCAACTGCCAAGGCACAATGGAGATGGATTTAAAAGCTGAGACCACTAGCTTTGAATCAGTTTCCAACCAAAGTTTTCTCCAATTATTTTCATATGCTATCTCTATTACGTATTGTCATTGATCCAACTAGTTCAGCCTTTAGCGCATTACCATTTTCCACTTTCAAAGCAAAACTAATATGAATACAGTTATATCTTTGTTAATTAGTTTTTATTTACATTGTCTATAAAAATTTATTAAGTCGGATTTAAATAAATTTTGAATAAAAGAGTTTGATAAAAAAAATGTTAGAATGTGTTGCTACTGCTTTTGAGATAAAAAGAGTGAGATTCATGAATATACTCAACACTCTTAAGGACTTGAATTAACTACAGTAATTTAGTTGACTTGACTTGAATTGAATGACTTTGTATTTTCTAATCAGAAATCAAAATCTGCATTAAAATATAAAATCTTTGATCTCAATCTACAAACCAAATATGTGCCGAATTCAACAACACATCAAATTGATTAATGCAGGCAATCCAATTTCGACTCAATAGATATAAACAAGTACTAAGAATATATAAATCTCATAGATAGTCCATTAAAACATAATAATCACTAGACAT
This sequence comes from Medicago arabica, assembly GCA_946800305.1. Classification (NCBI taxonomy): domain Eukaryota; kingdom Viridiplantae; phylum Streptophyta; class Magnoliopsida; order Fabales; family Fabaceae; genus Medicago; species Medicago arabica. The sequence continues at coordinate 14,409,464 of OX326964.1, forward strand.
AAACAAGTACTATGAATATATAAATATAAGTGATGGGCAATCGAATTTCGACTCAATTGATTCATGACATATGTCAAAATATTATAATGCATAAAACTTTATTCCATAATCATTAAAAAGCACATTCTAGATCTTTCATGGTTAAAACCAAGCATACAAAAGAGAAATTAACTAACACATTAAAGATTAAATAGACTACTGATTTATTTTATAATCATTCAAAAGCCCAGTTATTTTCACAACGAGCTTCCTCCTCTTCCTCTGGAGTGTAATAATCATTCTTGATGTTGAAAATCTTGCGAATCTCCTCTGGTGTCTTGTCCTTGATGTTGTCTGCTACAGTCATGCATGTAAGATCCAACAAACTTTTTATGTTCAAATAGTTAGCAGCCGATATAAGATTGAAGAGAGTGCTTTGATCAACCTGGACAAATTCGGCGTCCCACATCTTAAGCTCATCAGAACTTACAACATCAACATGTTTTTTGCAATACTCGATAACCATGGCCAAGATCTGGCTGGTTACGTTTGAAATAGGGATTCCAGTGTCGTTGGCACAACCGTCATCAATCAAAAGCTTGATTGTCTGGGATTGCACTGCCACCGTCTCTTCAATTTCAAAGGTCTCGCCCTCATAACTCTTAAGGATGATCTTCTTTGACGACAATGATGCCATGTCTTTGAAACCTTAAATTTGTATCTATCTCTAAGTTTGAAAAGAATAGTTGTGAGTGAGTACTACATATAAAGCTAGCCACTAGGAATATATATGTTGTTTTATATTAAAAAAAAATTGTTTATAGAATTTTTATTTTCAATTTAATATATCTCTTCCCTCAAAAATAATATTTTAATTAACAAAAATTGTTTCTAGATTGTTGTATTATTAATTTAAAAATTTGTTTCTAGAATATTCATTTTTCAATAATTTTTTTTTCTATAATATTATTTTTAAACTCAAAAAATTGTTTCTCCCGAAAAAATTAATATAAATTTTTTTGTTTCTAGAATATTTTTTCAATAAAAAATAATTGTTTCTCCACTAATAATAATTTTCTTTTTAGAATATATTATCCTTATTTATTAATTTTATTAAGTCTGCAGCAACTTAACCTAATAATTTCTCTCTAAAATGCTTCATTAGGTTAACACCAATTTAACCTAACAAATTTCATCTAAAATGCAGCATCCCTAATATTTCTCCTCACTGATGAGATTTTCATTCCTATCCTTTTGTTTCATCGTTTGTATATATCTATTGTTTCACCAGACTTTTTTTTTTGACAAGTTGTTGTACACTTATTTAATACGTAGTCATTAATTATTATTAGTCAGGGATATGTAATTGCTTTAAATTAAATTAAATTATATGTTAAACGATGACATCTTTAATTTGATGATGACAACATTATCCGATTTGTATAACAACTGCATTATATGTTTTTATTTTGGTGGTATGTTCAGAGTAATAATTTGTTAACGCCACAAAACATCTTTGCCCGTGTGTTGCACGGGTGGAAATACTAGTTTTCAATTAACAAATTTGATTCTAGAATATTTTGTTTTTGAGTAAATACAGTAGATTTCTTTATAATAAAAACAATAGTGTTAATTTTTTTTAAAGAAAAACAATAGTAGATATTGATCGAATGGCAAATGGAATATGTGATTTTTTCTTTCAACTTTGATAATTTTTAGGGTCAAGAAACCTAAGGTTTAACTATAGAGCGTAGATTGTCTTAGCAACTTGCAGTATTTCATCTAACACATTAGAACCGTTGTTCAACATCCGAACATATTTCATCATGTTTTCTAACATGGTAGCTGCGTCTTATAGGCCAGTGATGATTGACATAAGTTTCTCCTTTTCAAGAAGAAAATCACTGATGGTTTTCTTTCGTTTCTCTACTAAATTGCAAGCTTTCCACCCACTTCATGCACAAGAATTTGTAAAGTTTATTACATATCTGTTCATCAGAGTTGTCTTCATCACTTGACTGATTACTAGAATCACACTCTCATGTGAAAGTCATAACATGGTTTGTTGTCTCATCTTCACATTCACCTTTTGAACTTTCATCGAGACAAGTGACTATCATCCCTATTTTTGTTTCTTTAGAAATGTGGCACACTCAACATTGATGTGACCATAACATTCACATTCATGGCATTGAATTCCTTTGCCTTTACCTGTTTTCTCTTCGTCTTTGTTTCTGCGCTGTAACCCAACATTATTGAACTTATTTGACATTTGTCCTCGTGATTTTGTCCATTTTCTTCAAGATTTTGTTCAATTTTCAACCAAGAAGGGAAACAACATCTGAGAGGCTTTCTTCAGTTTCATTTTCACAAGGATCTTCATTCGCATCAGTGTTGGATATGATGGCTATACATTTAAGTTTATTTTCGGATCTAATATTCTTAGTCAACTCAAAGGTTTGTAGAGATCCAATGAGTTCATCAACCTTGTTGCTACTTATGTCTTGGGCTTCTTCAGCAGCAACAACTTTCATATCAAACTTCTTAGGTAAAGAAACAAGTTGCAGATGATGTGTTAGCTATGTCATGCATGAAATTGTTGAAGCCAGAGATGGATTCATCATCATTCATCTTTATATTCTTAAACTGGGTTGCGAGGAGATGTAATCTTGACATGAGCACCTTAGATGTTCCTTCATGAGATGTAATATTTTTCGTTGTTGGAATTATTTAACAGTCGAGTCTCATTTATGCTATTTATTGTTATCTATCTAAGTGATGAGTTCGTGTGGTTTTACTAGTTATAAGTTGTCAAGTTGCAGATGTTGATCACATGGCGATCGTTACATTGTTGGTCTTACTCTCTCATCGATATGGGCTCATTCCCCTCCAGGTATTGTGTTGCAACTGCTGATAACTTAGACATATTGTTTCTTGTGTTGGCTTGTCTTTGAGAGGGTGGATTTAGTCCCACGTCGGTTAGAAAGGAAGCTTGATCAGAGTTTATAAAGAGAAGGTTCTCATCACCTTACAAGCTGATTTTGTAAATGTTGGGATTCCGCATTGCGACACTTCATGCCCATTGACCCTGAGCGTGAGGGGGTTGTGTTAGTAATCCCACTAGATTCAAAATGAGTAAGAAAGGACATCAAAAACAGGTTCTTGATGGGCTGAGTTCTAGGTTTTACTCCAAATTTTGGTATCTATATGGTCCAATTATTTCCAAGACTTTTTTTTCATAGTTTTTTCATGATTCAATCAATAATACCGATACAGTTTTTATCCATAATTAATATCTTTATGATGAAAGTTTATAATTTTTGAAATAGTGTATGATAACGATGTCTATATAAATTTATTAAGTAGGATTTAATAAGATTTCGAATAGACGAGTGTGATAAAAGAATGTTAGATCGTGTTGTTAGTGATATTAGATTCATGACTAGACTCAACACTGACAAGGACTTGGATCTCAATTTAGTTGACTTGGATTGAAATTGAATGACGCTTGGTATTCTCTACTCAAAAAGAAATCAATTGGATATGCTAATATTTTTTCAAGTGTGCAGGACCATATACTAAAATATATAAGTCTTAAATAAGGTATTGGTTCTGAAATATCAATTGAGAGCAAAAGATTTAAAAGAGAAGCTTTTATGCAAGTCAGAGTCTGAAGACATCAGAGTTTAAAGACCATCAGAAGCTGACCCTCAAACTATGAAGTCGCCAGAGTCTGAAGACCTTCAGAGTCTGAAGTGAAGAATTTGAAGTTAGATAAATTGGATATTTGATGACATAAGTATGCAGAAGGAATAGAAGACGGAAGTAACGAATATTTCAGAGGAATTACAACGCATTGGATGCTTATCCACTGAAGAAGAACATTAACCAAATCAAGCAACAGATCATTGGTGATTGATCAAGCTTCTACAACGACTCTTTGATGTGTTGGCACCTCTACAACATCTCTTTCATACCTCTATATAAAGTAATAAAGACTTGAAGATTAGTATAGACTCTACAACATTTAAATTGTGCCAAAACTCTGCTGAAATTGTTGTGCATCAAACACTTAGAATTTATTAACAACTTTCATATCTTAAAAATTCTAGAGTCTGATTTATTTTGTATTGTGAACACCACTGATTGTATATCAAGTGTTCAACCAAACATATTTCTTTGTAATTTGTGTGTTTAGAAGTATCTTGCTTTTGTGCTTGAGCATAGGAAATATCTTGCTTGTATGCTTGAGCGTTTGTAATCTGATTGGATTATAGTGTGATGACAGTCAGTCATTCACTATTTTTAGTGTTATTTTCATGATATTTTGAATTCACAAGCATGCTTAAACAACACGGAAAGCAATAAAAATAGAAAATTTTAAAGAAAGCAAAAACGTGTCAGGATTGTTGAAAATGTGTCACGATTTGGTGCAAAGGATGAGGTTCATTCGACATTGGTTAAAATGTGTCACAATGGCTATTTCGTGACACGATTTTAGGAACCCTAATTTTGAAGTTTGTTATTCAAGGCAGAATCCTGTCAAGATTTCCTCAAATCGTGCCACGATTTAGGAGCAGTTGTTGCCTATTTAAGCTTAATTATTTTCAGAAACAAGGGTGAAGAATCCTGGAGAGAGAAAGTGCGATTTTGAGACCTTAAAATGGTTGTAGGGGCGATTTCATCACCTTGTAACCCGTTCATATATGTTTTAATTCTTCCATTGATTATGCTATTTGTAAACTCGATTATGAGTAGCTAAATCTCTTAGAGATTAGGTCTGAGATGATTATGTGTAATCCTAATTGAAAAATGTTGCTGTGAAACTCTACCTATTGTGAATGACAATCTAGTTTTATTTAATTCAATTGTTCTAAATGCTTTTTATATCCTGATAAAATATAAACATGATTTAGTGAGAATGAATGACTATTGATCATAGCTTTCAACTAAGACCTAATTTAGGGTTAGTTTAGGTGGATAATCGTTTATTAGTGATTATAGGTTAACGTTCTTACAACCTTCAAAGATTATTAGATCCCCTAATGAATTAGAGGTTGTAATCTGAGAAGAGGGTCCTAAGTCAAGGGATTGATTAGGGCTAATTTGTTAATCATCGTGAAACTAGAGAATCATTTATGAGAAATAGGTGCATTATACCAATTAGGAGAAATAGAGGATTCGAAAGACCTGGTCTCATCTCTCTTCATATTTTCTAGCCAAATCTATAATTTTTTGACCGAATCTATATTTTCTCAACAAATCTTTATTTTCCGTTATTTAATTTTATGTAATCAAATCAAATCTACTGCCTATGGCAAACAAAATAGTTTACACATCCTAAATATTTACTTTATTGCTAAATTGAGATTAACACAGTCCTCGTGGATACGAACGTATTTTACTTATTTCATATAAACTATTACATTTTTTCATTATGTAAAGATCTTCAGCTCATAAGAACTGTGTGGTGCATGGGTCATCAATCTAGTTAATTACAAACATAATAAGGAAAAGTTCATATCTCTTCTTATGATTGAACCAATCAACACAACATCAAACATGCATTCAAGCAAACATAAAATCAAGAATAAAAAAGAATTATTCAGAATTTTTCTCATAAGTTTTTACTCCTCTTAACATGATTTAAAAAAATGAGGGTTTAGAAGTGAGAAAGGTTTTACCTTGGAGGTTGCGAGGAGCCTCCTTTATATAGAACATGTGTGTCCGACGGTTACGAAATCGTGCATCCCCTTTGCAGAGATGGGATGAGTTGTGACTAAACTACCAAATCTGGTATTTGGGCTTGATTTGTTATTGGGCCTAGATCTCTAACCGATCCAGAACAATTTGTTATAATAATAAATACAACAATTGAAAATGATAAGTATAGTTTATTACAAAAGCACTGCTAATTTAGTACGATAAACGATGTATACAAAACACAAGAAATCTTACGCGTTCAGTTTTGTACACAATATGGAATGTTTTTTGTTGGGAAAAACAGCAGTCAGCACTTATAAATTTGGTATTTGGTACCTTTGTAAAATAAAATAAAGTTGGCCTTTAACACAATACATGGCCAGGTAGTGTGAAAGTGGGGTCATGGCATAATATATGGTTAAATAGTGGCGTAAAATCACCAAGTAGAAGAGTTTCGTGTGTTTCATTAACTTTGGTTTCGTAGCAAACACCATTACCTATGTTACAATATAGAAGTGCAAAATATCTATTATGGATACCTATATCTATAATTTTGATCTAATCAAAATGATTTCAATAAAAGTTTTAAAAAAAAAACCTTTGTTCACCATTTATCACATTAGCTCAAAAAAAAAATCTTATAAAAAAATCATTGGGAAAAAAATGCCTATTTGAATGATAGTATCAATTAACAGCTATTTTCATATTGCCAAAAAAAAATCATTGGGAAAAAATCTTATAAAAAATATTTTCATTAGGAAAAAAAGAAAAAATATTTTTAATTAAAAATCAAATATTGTAAAAACACAACTTTTTTCTAGAGGATTCCAAAAACAAGTCAAAAAAATTCTTTGGGAAAAGAAAGTTTTTAAAAATGATTTTAATTAGGAAAAAAATAAAAAAACCCCTTGAATTAAATCAAATAATGTAAAAACACAACTTTTTTCTAGTGGATTCCTAAAACAAGTAAAAAAAAATCTTACAAGAAATATTTTCATTGGGAAAAAAATCTATTTAATTAAAAATCAAATATTGTAAAAACACAACTTTTTTCTCGCGGATTCCAAAAACAAGTCAAATAAATTCTTTGGGAAAAGAAAGTTTTTAAAAAAGATTTTAATTGGGAAAAAACGAAAAAATCCATTGAATTAAAAATCAAATATTGTAAAAACACAACTTTTTCCTAGTGGATTCCAAAAACAAGTCAAAAAAAAATCATTGGGAAAAAAATTCTTACAAGAAATATTTTCATTGGGAAAAAAATCTATTTAATTAAAGGAACCATCTGAATATTGATGATAGCCACTTAAACGGAAAAAATTTTACAGATTGGGCCAACGCCATCTGAATATTGCTGATAACCATACAATATGAAAGGAACCTTTGTATAAAAGGCCAACAGTGCAACATTGGCAACATGATCACTACTCATAAGGAATTTATGAAAGAAAAAGGAGAAAATCTGAGTTGGAATGAGAATTTGTGAAGAATAGGTGGACATATACGAGGGAAATGCTATTAAGTGTAACGACAAGACAAAGGACTGAGAAAAAATCGTGCTTAATTTTAGATGGCATATATGTTGAATAGGAAATCATTTTCTGGAGTTTTGTGGACCGATCGCTTTTGATTCGAGAACGGGAGTCAGTGCTTTGATATAAGTTTGATTTGGGTTAATTATGGTGTTTTTCTTCGGTGGACCGGGGGTAGTGATGTGGTGGAAGCTGAATGAGCGTTGGAATATGAAATTTTCAGGTGTGGCTCAACTATGGCGATAAGAAGGGGCTATATGATTTAGAGGGGTTTTTTTTTGGGGTGAGCAGAGGGTGACGAGTGTTTATGGATTTCCTTTTCAGTGGTCGTTTGCGATGGAGTTTGATTTAGGCGGTGAAGTAAGTTTTTCGTGATTGAAGGTAAGTGTTAGTTAGGTGAAGCGTGTATTGGTATTTGTGTTTCTTTTGGGTGTTCCTCCAATATATGGCGCCCTTTGTTTTGTAATCTCTACTTTCCAGTCTATATTCATCTTGAGCAGAGATCTGACTTTTAATGAGTTTTGCCGTTAAAAAAAATAGAAATTATAATTCTAGTGATGGTAAATATACTGCTAGTGCCATCAATAAGTTATGAATATGCTATACATACCGTCAGAGTCATCATTAGCAGTAGTCATAATCCTTAATACAACTTTTACTAGCATTACCAATACAAAAGCACTCCTAAACAAAAATACAATAATCAGATAAATTGGCCATAGTCATGAAAACCAGTTCCTCACTTCAGCCAGATTCTCAGCTTTATTGTTAAAAATATTATAATATCTTGCCATCCAAATCGAGCAAAGGACGGCATGCCAAATAAGCAGAAAACTTTTTGCAATACTTTTACCTTTATAAGTCTCAATTTAATATGCTAATAGTCGACATGAAAACTAATCCAAGCAATTGACAGGAAAAGAAACAATGCACATATAGAAAGAAATGTAATGAGTCTGATACCATAATTCTAAATGAAAACTGAACAAGATAAACAAATTGTTTCAATATTCCTTATTCTTAAAGCTTGCTAGTTTAGGCTACATCTAAAACTAATTTCCCATCTAATTCTCTGTAATTAATGTAAAACCATGAAACCCTAAAAATATTTCTCTCCTACTCTTTGTTGCATTTGAATTTCAAATTTTCCTAGAAGTTTGTTGCAACTCCTCCACTTCGTATGCATTAATTGAGGGATGATGTAATCTGAATTGTTTATGCTTTCCCAATATTTTCCCAATAATTTATCTTTTTGAAATTCAAATTCCCTTATGATAATAATCACGTCATTTGGGATATCCCATGCAAACCCATACAGACTCCCACTCACCACAAATTTAGTTGTTTCCAAAGCACATTTATGTATCCTGAAACACTCCTCACTCACTATAAATATATGCCATACAAAGTTGAATAAAACTCATCCTTACATTCATTCAAAAAATGTCATGTTGTAATATTGAAACTTGAGTGTGTTGATTCCTGTAGAAACACTTATGTGGACAAGACTCCGACAAACAAAACACGAATGAAAAGATCATCTGATAATGATAACGGTGCCGATGACGTGGATGTTGGGAGTGGCGCAACAATATTTTGGACGGCAAACTATAGATTAGTAATAGATTAGTTTTGTCAAAAAAAAAACAGATTAGTAAATAATATGCAGATATTAGTTAATTAGTGACTTTACGAATTTGAATGTGGATTTACAATGATTTCTCTTCACACCTAAAATAACAACATCATTTAGTTGGTTGCCATCAACACCTGATTATTCGTATGCCTTATGCTATTACAACATGAGGACAATACTTACTATCTTTGTTTAAGTAGTGCTGCATTTTATAATAAGACTGACAAGTCCACTTTGTGTTTTACGGATCAACTAAGGTGAATGAGTTTAGCTAATTCTCTTCTGTAGCTGAAACATGGAGAGGCAGGACACTATGAAGGCAGTTTCATTTGGCCCTATAATTTGTAATAACTATTAATAAGAGGCAAGGATAGTCACTTAAACATAAAACACTAAAGGAGGACATGAAGAATTTGGTAACCCAATCCGGTGCAATGTCACCTACGTCTAGAGGGCATTCAACCAAGAAAGGAAATCCACTAATGATAGTATTATTTCACCTAGCCTTATATGAACAAACCTTGTTTGATGCCTCTTCGCTTAATACTACCCTTGCATTTCCTTCTAGGTCTCCCCATAAATATTATTAGAAAGCCCTCTCACTTTCTCTCAATCACTCACCAAAGTGATTGGCTCAATGACAATTACAATATAGAGGATGTATTACAATTCAACTAACACAAACCAACTGTAAACCTTATAATAAATAATAACGGCGCTAGAGAGGTATACAATAAAACACAAAGACTAAAACACACGAAATCCTAAAAGACTACGGTCTTCAATACAAATTTCTATGTTTTGTTATTAGGGTTGATCCTCCTTATATAGTCATATAACCGCATGGGATTTTCCTTGAAACAGGATAAGAACATCATTTGTCCATAAATATATTTGGCACAAATCTTCTTGAAGAACACAATATATATGTCTTCTAGAAACACATGAAAACATAAACCGACAACAAATAATATTCGAAAACATCTTGTCTTCTAGAAACATGCGAGAAATATGTCACACCACCTAGAGCCTAGATGATGAACTACATGCTAAAACATCTTGTCTCACATATTATGTGAGCCTATTGTTTTAACTAAATATAGCCGATCAACAATAAAAAACACAACAATAGAAAAAGATAAGTTTAGTTTGTTAGAATATATAGAAGTGCAAAATATCTATTATTGATACCTATATCTACAATTTTGATCTAAATAAAAATAATTTCAATCAAAATTTCAAAAAACCATTGTTCGCAATTTATCACATTAGCAAAAAAAAGAGAACGATAGACAGGCACACAATGCCCGTCTGAATGATAGTATCAATAACAAATAATTCCATATTATAAAAAAAATATAAATTCATTCGGAAACAAAAAATTCATTGGGAAGAAAAGAAAATATCATTTTAATTGAAAATCAAATATAGTAAAAACGGTGGATTCAAGAGTGAGGAATCAGTTAAGTCCCTCACCGATGAACCATGACAAAAATACCATTAGATCGAATCAATGGTCTATATTTATTAAAATAAAAAATGAGACCAACAACACATGTTCACACACAACCATGCCCTCGTTTCTTCCTCATATACCTCCCCTCAATGTATAAATTATTTTGCTGGAAAATTAAAGAATTGTAACTAACTACGATTTGCAAACATTCAACTTCTATATATGATATACACACTTTAACTAGTTCTCTTTGCTTATATATGTTTGTTAAGACAAAAAAAAAAGAATATTTTTTTTCAATGTTCCCCCAAATAATTTGAAGCTTAAAGGCCATTTTTTATCACCTTCATTTCAATTGAAATTTCTATTTATTTGTTTGTGTGTTAAAGGCTAGAACCAAACATTATTCTTGTAGCGTTTTTACCATGAACTATTGAAGTTTTCAAATTTTAGGGGTTTCTCTTTTGACACAATAGTTATCAACACCGATTTTAATTTTGCATTTTGTATCGATGTAAAAATGTTTAATAAAAGAAATTGTTATCCTGTCACTTTCCCAATTCTGCTTTCTAGATTTATAGATTTAATGGGAGTTGAAAAGGATGAAGAAATATTATAGGGACAAGATTGTATGTTAAAATGTCTAGATGTTATCAAAATTTTTTCAAAAAATCTCAACCATTGATTCAATCAAGCAGTATTTTCATCAGGGTCCACCGGTGAGGGATTTAATTGGTCCCTCACCCTAGAATCCTCCTCTAAAAACACTACTTTCTCAAAAAACAAAAAATAGAACGTTTTGATTTTGGAATCCTCTAGAAAAAAGTTGTTGGGCAATTAGAAATCTATTCTTTCAATAAAAACTCCACCCGCTCCCTCACTTTGTTTTCAACCTCAGAGAAAGATAAAAATTCAGGGTTTGGAAAAAGATAAGAACAAAATCATGTCATCATCCAAAGAACATCACCCAGAATCATCTGCGAAGAAGATCACCCTCATGAGTTTCGATGGTGAAACCTTTGAAATCGAAGAGGCAGTGGCAATGGAATCTCAAACGATCAAGCATTTGATCGATGATGTTTCCGACGACACTGGAATCCCTATTCCGAAGGTGACTGGCAAGATCTTGGCTAAGGTTGTTGAATATTGCAAGAAACATGTTGAGTCTGCGAGATCCAATGAAAAAACACCGGAAGATGAACTTAAGAAGTGGGATGCTGAATTCGTCCAGGTTGATCAAATTACCTTATTCGATCTCATGTTAGCTGCTAACTATTTGAACGTCAAGAGTCTTTTGGATCTTACTTGCAAGACTGTGGCAGACATGATGTTGGCAGCTAAGACGCCAGAGGCGATCCGTGAGAAGTTCAACATTAAGAATGATTACAGTCCCGAGGAAGAAGAGAAAATTCGTCGTGAAAATCAGTGGGTATTTGAATGATTATTATTATAGATTAAAGATCTGTCTTGTGGATTTTATGTCATGAGATTGATGTTTTATTGATTATTAGTTTAAAGATCTGTTGTGTGGATTTTATGATATGAGATTGATGTTTTATTGATTATTAGTTTAAAGATATTGCATGTGGATTTTATGTTATGAGATTAATGTTTTACTGATTATTATATTTTAACATTTTGCAATATCAATTAAGAATTTGTCATGTTATGCTTAGTTTTAATTTTGTGTATATATGCTTTGCTGTTATGTTACGCTTTGAAATAGGATTTTTGACATATAGGGATTGATTGGTTCATATTTTAATGCACATTTCTAGATTTTTTTAAACCTTCAATTGTAAAGTGATTGATTATCAGTATTGTTGTTTTTTTGATACATATATTTGATGTTGTGTTAATTGTTTTGTGCATTGGTTCAATCATAAGAAGGGATATGTCGTTTTCCTTATTCTGTTTGGAATTATTATTTAAACAATTTGTGTGATGTTGAAACATTTTTTTTTTTAACTTTTCATTTCCTTGTTTCGTTTTCATTTAAAATTGTGGTATCAGACTGGTAGTTGGTGGTGGTCGGATTGACGGTAGAAGGTGGATGGAATTGTCCTAGCAGTAGTTGGTGGTGGCATATATGCTGAATTTTAATCTGAAGCAATTTTGTTTAGGAGAAGCATTTGAGTTGGTTCTAGCAAGTGGTCGACGACATTATCACAGACAAGCATTTGATTTTGGGAATTTCTTTGTTCTTTTGTCAAATAGCAAAAGAGAAATTTCAAAACAAAAACTGATTTTGATTTTTGCAAATTGAAAGCATAAAATTCTTTGACTAATCATTTAACCCAAAATGTCATCCTTGTTATTCGACTCCAACCACCATTAAAACAGAACATCAATTCTATTAATTACTGAAAAACAATTTTTTAATACAAGCATATTATGAAGAAAAGGGGTGTTGTACAACTCCTTTGGAAAGAGCACTGAACACGTCCAACCACCTCAAAATAGAGAGCTACGAATCCTCAAAACACTGATGTTGAAGAGACTTTTACCTCAATTTCCAACACACGAAATAGATTTAAAAGTGCGGCTGAGATAGTAAAAGATTGTGCCGACATTGATGTGTGGGGGAGTATTCTTTGAAACCATAAATAAATAAAACCAAAAATAAATAAAAAATGTTTAGCGTGAATAAAATAACATAATTTCATTTAGAATGTGTTGCTACTACTTTTGAGATAAAAAGAGTGAGATTCATGAATATACTCAACACTCTTAAGAACTTGAATTAACTACAGTAATTTAGTTGACTTGACTTGAATTGAATGACTTTGTATTTTCTAATCAGAAATCAAAATCTGTATTAAAATATAAAATCTTTGATCTCAATCTACAAACCAAATTTGTGCCGAATTCAACAACACATCAAATTGATTAATGCGGGCAATCTAATTTCGACTCAATAGATATAAACAAGTACTAAGAATATATAAATCTCACAGATACTCCATTAAAACATAATAATAACTAGACATAAACAAGTACTATGAATATATATAAATATAAGTGATGGGCAATCGAATTTCGACTCAATTGATTCATGACATATGTCAAAATATTATAATGCATAAAACTTTATTTCATAATCATTAAAAAGCACATTCTAGTTCTTTCATGAATAAAACCAAGCATACAAAAGAGAAATTAACTAACACATTAAAGATTAAATAGACTATTGATTTATTTTATAATCATTCAAAAGCCCAACTATTTTCACAACGAGCTTCCTGCTCTTCCTCTGGAGTGTAATAATCATTCTTGATGTTGAAAATCTTGCGAATCTCCTCTGGTGTCTTGTCCTTGATGTTGTCTGCTACAGTCATGCATGTAAGATCCAACAAACTTTTTATGTTCAAATAGTTAGCAGCCGATATAAGATTGAAGAGAGTGCTTTGATCAACCTGGACAAATTCGGCGTCCCACATCCTAAGTTCATCAGAACTTACAACATCAACATGTATTTTGCAATACTCAATAACCATGGCCAAGATCTTGCTGGTTACATTTGAAATAGGGATTCCAGTGTCGTTGGCACAACCGTCGTCAATCAAAAGCTTGATTGTATGGGATTGCGCTGCCACCGTCTCTTCGATTTCAAAGGTCTCGCCCTCATAACTCTTAAGGATGATCTTCTTTGACGACAATGATGCCATGTTTTTGAAACCTTAAATTTGTATCTATCTCTAAGTTTGAAAAGAATAGTTTGTGAGTGAGTACTATATATAAAGCCAGCCACTAGGAATATATATGTTGTTTTATATTAAAAAAAAATTGTTTATAGAATATTTTATTTTCAATTTAATATATCTCTTCGCTCAAAAATAATATTTTAATTAACAAAAATTGTTTCTAGATTGTTGTATTATTAATTTAAAAAATTTGTTTCTAGAATATTCATTTTTCAATAATTTTTATTTTTATAATATTTTTTTTCAACTAAAAAAATTGTTTCTCCCGAAAAAATTAATATAAATTTTTTTGTTTCTAGAATATTTTTTCAATAAAAAATAATTGTTTCTCCACTAATAAAAAATTTCTTTTTAGAATATATTATCCTTATTTATTAATTTTATTAAGTCTGCAACAACTTAACCTAATAATTTCCCTCTAAAATGCTTCATTAGGTTAACACCAATTTAACCTAACAAATTTCATCTAAAATGCAACAATCCCTAATATTTCTCCTCACTGATGAGATTTTCATTCCTATCCTTTTGTTTCATCGTTTGTATATATCTATTGTTTCACCAGACTTTTTTTTTGACAAGTTGTTGTACACTTATTTAATAAGTAGTCATTAATTATTACTAGTCAGGGATATGTAATTGCTTTAAATTAAATTAAATTATATGTTAAACGATAACATCTTTAATTTGATGATGACAACATTATCCGATTTGTATAACAACTGCATTATATGTTTTTATTTTGGTCGTACGTTCAGAGTAATAATTTGTTAACGCCGCAAAACATATTTGCCCGTATGTTGCACAGGTGGAAATACTAGTTTTCAATTAACAAATTTGATTCTAGAATATTTTGTTTTTGAGTAAATACAGTAGATTTCTTTATAATAAAAACAATAATGTTAATTTTTTTTAAAGAAAAACAATAGTAGATAATGATCGAATGGCAAATGGAATATGTGAATTTTTTTTTCAACTTTGATAATTTTTAGGGTCAAGAAACCTAAGGTTTAACTATGGAGCGTAGATTGTCTTAGCAACTTGCAGTATTTCATCTAACACATTAGAACCGTTGTCAACATCCGAACATATTTCATCATGTTTTCTAACATGGTGGCTGCGTGTTGTAGGCCAGTGATGATTGACATAAGTTTCTCCTTTTCAAGACGAAAATCACTGATGGTTTTCTTTCGTTTCTCTACTAAATTGCAAGCTTCCACCCACTTCATGTACAAGAATTTGTAAAGTTTATTACATATCTCTTCATCAGAGATGTCTTCATCACTTGAATGATTACTAGAATCGCACTCTCATGTGAAAGTCATAACATATGGTTTGTTGTCTCATCTTCACATTCACATTTTGAACTTTCATCGAGACAAGTGACTACCATTCCTATTTTTGTTTCTTTAGAAATGTGGGACACTCAACTTCGATGTGACCACAACATTCACATTCATGGCATTGAATTCCTTTGCCTTTACCTGTTTTCTCTTCGTCTTCGTTCATGCGCTGTAACCCAACATTCTTGAACTTATTTGACATTTGTCCTCATGATTTTGTCCATTTTCTTCAAGATTTTGTTCAATTGTCTACCAAGAAGGGAAACAACATCTGAGAGGCTTTCTTCAGTTTCATGTTCACATGGATCTTCATTCGCATCGCTGTTGGATATGATGGCTATACATTTAAGTTTATTTTCGGATCTAATATTCTTAGTCAACTCAAAGGTTTGTAGAGATCCAATGAGTTCATCAACCTTGTTGCTAATTATGTCTTGGGCTTCTTCAGCAGCTACAACTTTCATATCAAACTTCTTAGGTAAAGAAACAAGTTGCAGATGATGTGTTAGCTATGTCATGCATGAAAATGTTGAAGCCAGAGATGGATTCATCATCATTCATCTTTATATTCTTAAACTGGGTTGCGAGGAGATGTAATCTTGACATGAGCACCTTAGATGTTCCTTCATGAGATGTAATATTTTTCGTTGTTGGAATTATTTAACAGTCGAGTCTCATTTATGTTATTTTTCGTTATCAATCTAAGTGATGAGTTCGTTGGGTTTTACTAGTTATCAGGTGTCAAGTTGCACATGTTGATCACATGGCGATCGTTACATGTTGGTCTTACTCTCTCACAGATATGGGCTAATATTTGTTCAAGTATTTTTTTTAGCAACTACTGATAATTTAGACATATTGTTGGAACAAAATGTATTTAACATTGCCACCTCAAGTTTTGATGATAACAATATTAAAAGTTCAATTGGATATGCTAATATTTGTTCAAGTATGCAGGACCATAGACTAAAATATTTAAAAGAGAAACTTTTATGCAAGTCAGAGTCTGAAGACATCAGAGTTTAAAGACCATCAGAAGCTGACCCTTAAAGTATGAAGTCACCAGAGTCTGAAGACCTTCAGAGTCTGAAGTGAAGAAATTGAAGTTAGATAAATTGGATAGTTGATGAAACAAGTATGCAGAAGGAATAGAAGACTGAAACAACGAATATTTCAGAGGAATTACGATGCATTGGATGTTTATCCACTGAAGAAGGACAAAGAAATGACAATAGTACAATTGTACAACCACTACTCCAACATTTCCTGCGCATAGTACAAACTACAACTATGTCTCTCCTGGTTAATTCTCCAAACAAGGAACGGTTTGCAAATTATTCCCTCCTAGGACATTAACCAAATCAAGCAACAGATCATTGGTGATTGATCAAGCTTCTACAACGACTCTTTGATGTGTTGGCACCTCTACAACGTCTCTTTCATACCTCTTTATAAAGGAATGAAGACTTGACGATTAGTATAGACTCGACAACATTTAAATTGTGTCAAAACTCTGCTGAAATTGTTGTGCATTAAACACTTAGAATTTATTAACAACTTTCATATCTTAGAAATTCTAGAGTTTGATTTGTTTTGTATTTTGAACACCACTGATTGTATATCAAGTGTTCAACCAAACATATTTCTTTGTAATTTGTTTGTTTAGAAGTCTCTTGCTTTTGTGCTTGAGCATAGGAAATCTCTTGCTTGTATGCTTGAGCATTTGTAATCTGATTGGATTATAGTGTGATGACAGTCAGTCATTCACTATTTTTTGTGTTATTTTCATGATATTTTGAATTCACAAGCAAGCTTAAATAGCACGGAAAGCAATAAAAATAGAAAATTTTAAAGAAAGCAAAAATGTGTCACGATTGTTGAAAATGTGTCACGATTTGGAGCACATGATGAGGTTCATTCGACATTGGTTAAAATGTGTCACGATGGCTATTTCGTGACACGATTTTAGGAACCTTAATTTTGAAGTTTGTTATTCAAGGCAGAATCGTGTCAAGATTTCCTCAAATCGTGCCACGATTTAGGAGCAGTTGTTGCCTATTTAAGCTTAATTATTTTCAGAAACAAGGGTGAAGAATCCTGGAGAGAGAAAGTGCGATTTTGAGACCTGAAAACGGCTGTAGGGGCGATTTCATCACCTTGTAACCCGTTCATATATGTTTTAATTCTTCCATTGATTATGCTATTTGTAAACTCGATTATGAGTAGCTAAATCTCTTAGAGATTAGGTCTGAGATGATTCTGTGTAATCCTAATTGAAACATGTTGCTGTGAAACTCTACCTATTATGAATGACAATCTAGTTTTATTTAATTCAATTGTTCTTAATGCTTTTTATATCCTGATCAAATATAAACATGATTTAGTGAGAATGAATGACTACTGATCATAGCTTTCAACTAAGACCTAATTGAGGGTTAATTTAGGAATGGATAATCGTTTATTAGTGATTATAGGTTAACGTTCTTACAACCTTCAAAGATTTTTAGACCACCTAAGGAATTAGGGGTTGTAATTTGAGAAGAGGGTCCTAAGTCAAGGGATTGATTAGGGCTAATTTGTTAATCATCGTGAAATTAGAGAATCATTCATGAGAAATAGGTGCAGTATACCAATTAGGAGAAACAGAGGATTCGAAAGACCTAGTCTCATCTCTCTTCATATTTTCTAACCAAATCTATAATTTTTGACCAAATCTATATTTTCTCACCAAATCTTTATTTTCTGTTATTTAATTTTATGTAATCAAATCAAATCTACTGCCTAGGGCAAACAAAATAGTTTATACATCTAAATATTTACTTTATTGCTAAATTGAGATTAACACAGTCCTCGTGGATACGAACTTATTTTATTACTTAGATAGCTTTTGGTACACTTGCCAAATATATATCATAGTGAAAATCTACTTGGAAGTAAAAGGGGGACTAGCCTACTTCTGGATTGTGAAAAGAACCAGTAAAATTGCTTTGCGTCTTTCTCTTCTCTCTATCTCTTTGTTTTTTATAACCGCTGCATTAGACTCTGGACATTGCTCCAGACTCTTAACTCTATTAGACTTTTGACTTTGTACTTAGTTTTGAAAGAAGAAAAAGCTAACACAATTCAACTCCGCCTTCATGTGTTATTCTCACCTTCACTCCAGATCTTCGGATGTTTTGTTTTGCCGATTTCCATGATTTCTTCGTGAATTACATCAAAACACCCTAAAAAATCTATGTTTCAGGAAGAATAGAATTACATACTAAAATATATAAAATATTACAAATGTCTCGAAATCATAAGCAATTGTTCTAGTACTCCTCTATTTTGGATGTAAAACCTACTAAAATTGACTGAAAAACATGCTAAGAATAACGTAAGATGACCTGTCATCAGTACCATCCCAAATTGGTGGTCTATTAACTAATCCTCCTTCCTTAGTATTGTCCATGAGAACATAATATGCCTTCCCTACGCAGGATATATGTTAGAGCCAATGTCATGGACAACGTATATAACATAATGATAATAAAATAACGAATAACCAAAATTAAACTTAAAGCACTAAAGGGCATCTAACCGCATGGGCTAAAAACATCATTTGTCCATAAATATATTTGGCACAAATCTTCTAGAAGAACACAATATATTTGAAACAAATCTATCTTTGAAAAAAACTTGAAGCGCATGAAAACATAAACTGACATCAAATAATATTCTAAAACACCTTGTCTTCTTGAAACACGCGAGAAATACGTCACACCACCTTGAGCCTATATGATGAACTACATGCTAAAACATCTTGTCTCACATGTTATGTGAGCCTATTGTTTTAACTAAATATAGCCGATCACCAATAAAAAACACAACAATAGAAAAAGACAAGTATTGTTTGTTAGAATATAGAAGTGCAAAATATCTATTATCGATACCTATATCTACAATTTTGATCTAAATCAAAATAATTCCATTCAAAATTTCAAAAAACCATTGTTCGCAATTTATCACATTAGCACAAAACAAAAACAAAAAACTAATAGACAGGCACACAATGCCTGTCTGAATGATAGTATCAATAACAAATATTTCCATATTGTAAAAAAAATATTTTCATTGGGAAAAATAGAAAATATCTTTTTAATTGAAAATCAAATATTGTAAAAAAGGTTGATTCTAGGGTATGGGATCAGTTAAGTCCCTCACCGGTGAACCATGACAAAAATACCATTAGATCTAATCAATGGTCTATATTTATTAAAATAAAAAATGAGACCACCAACACATGTTCACTCACAACCATGCCCTCATGTCTTCCTCATCTACCTCCCCTCAATGCATAAATTTCTTTGCTGGAAAATTAGAGAAATGTAACTAACTAAGATTGGCAAACATTCAACCTCTGTAAATGACATACACACTTTAATTAGTTCTCTTTGCTTATATATGTTTGCTAAGACCAAAAAAAGATAATAATTATTGTAACGCCCGTTTTGATTATTTAAATTATTTCATGTGATTTAAGTGATTTATATGATTTATGTGATATGTGTGATTTTATTAAGTGACTTGTTTTATTGTTTAATAAAATAAGATTTGAAAATAAAATAAATATTAAGTTGTGGGGTTGTTTTAGAATTAGATAGAGTTGTGAGGGAATAAGTGAAATAAGATAAATTAGTTAGAAAACATAAAAAGGGGAAAACCTAGGTTTTGAAACTGTCAGAACGTACAATTCAGAATTTGGGAGAAAAAGGGAGAAAAACCTGAAGTGAAGTACCAAGAGGCTGCTGCTCCAATTTTCTTAAGGTATGGGCGAGCCTAGCATTACAATTCCATTAAAAACATGTAATACATGATTGTAGTTAGAAGATTATGGGATTGATTCATGAGAATTTAAGAACTTGAGAACTAGGTTAAAAGTGATGAATTGATGATTAGATGATGAGAAACAGTACCATTGTTGTAGAAAACTGTTTATAGACCACTGGGTAACCCTTAAACATCATTATAGTCGAAATTGGCGAGGAACATGATGAAAATTGGGGTTTTGGGTGAAAATTGTCGTAACCCCGTAACTGTTCTGTCATCGCTCGCCACAGCGAGCAATCAACTCGCCACGGCGAGTGCTCTTCAACAGCTCGCGAGCCGAGAAACCCACTCGCCATAGCGAGTAACCCTTAGATGGCTCGCGAGGCGAGCAACCCCACTCGCCATAGCGAGCGGCACCCTGATGCTTGCAAGGCGAGCAACCCAACTCGCCACAGCGAGTGACCTCTGATGGCTCGCAAGGCGAGAGATCCCACTCGCCATAGTGAGCAGTTCTGTATCAGAATGCCTTCTTAGAATTATGCGACTCTTGTCGCACAAATTGTCATGAGATGACCCCTGAGTTAGAATTAAGCACTGCTGCAATAATGAAGATGATCTGTAAGCTATTATTTAAATATTTTATTTTGTTAGTAGTGACATATACATTTGTGTGTGTTCTCTTTTGAACTATAAGTGACGAAATGTGCGATTATTTATGATATGATTATATCCTGGACTATTTGATGTGCTGCCATGCTGCTACGTATTATTGATTAAACGATGATTGTGTCGTCTTAATATTATGAGTTGTGATCCAAACTATTGGAGTTTATTTGAGATGTCTAAGTTATAAGATGTTGAGTCCATGCATATTCATTCAGAGACGAGGGCTCGTGCCCTAGGAGCTTTTGCTCAACAGAGACGAGAGCTCATGCTCTATGAGTATTTTTATGCTCAAACAGCGACGAGGGCTTATGCCCTAGATTGGTACCACATGCATGAACAAGATGTCTAAGTTGCATAGTCGAGTTGAAGTTGCATAGTTGAGTCAAACTGTTAAGTTGAACTATGATGTTGAATCATGATGATGATTATGATGTTGATTAAGATGTTATTTGACTATTGTTGTGGATGTTTTTGATGTTTATGTCGTTAATTATAATTATTGAATTATATGTTTAATGTCATTGGTTTGTGAATCTCACCCCTTCTGCTTGGAAATGTTGCTCTTCATATGAGTAACTTGCAAGTGACTAAGCTTATAGCTGCTGTTTGCTGTTGTGAGTGGCTACCCTCACTGTGTCCTTAGGTGCTCTCATACGTAACGGGATGGGAACCTTTATAACTATTTTCTATTCCTTACATATTGATTACGATTTAATATTAATAAGTTTCAGTTGAATTTATGTTGAAAAGTTTCGATGAGGCCTGCGTGCCAAAACTATTTTGTTAGTTTGAATCTTTATCCGCTGCGAAGTTTTGAATAATTATGATTATTATTTTATGAAGGATAAATTTTTATTTATTCCGTTTTGAGTTTTCTAGAAATGTAGCATTCTGTTTATACAAGAAACTCTGATTGTTTATTACGAATTTTTTTACTTTTGGAAAACGGGGTGTTACAATTATTTTGCAATGTTCCTCCAATTAATTTGAAGTTCAAAGGCCATTTTTTATCACCTTCTTTTCAATGGAAATTTCTATTTATTTTTTGTGTGTTAAAGGTTAGAACCTAACATTATTCTTGTAGCGTTTTTTACCATAAACTATTGATGTTTTCAAATTTTAGGGGTTTCTCTTTTGACACAATAGTTATCAACACCGACTTTAATTTTGCATTTTGTATCTATGTAAAAATGTGTTATAAAAGAAATTTTGATCCTGTCACTTTCCCAATTCTGGTTTCTAGATTTACAGATTTAATGGGAGTTGAAAAGGATGAAGAATTATTATAGGGACAAGATTGTATGTTAAAATGTCTAGATGTTAACAAAAAAAAAATCAAAAAATCTCAAACATTGATTCAATCAAACAGTATTTTCTTCATGGTCCACCGGTGAGGGATTTAATTGTTCCCTCAACCTAGAATCCTACTGTAAAAACACAACTTTTTCAAAAAACAAAAATATGTTTTGATTTTGGAAACCTCTAGAAAAAAGTTGTTGGGCAAGTAGAATCTATTTTTTCAATAAAAACACCACCCGCTCCCTCACCTTGTTTTCAAACTCAGACAAAGACAAAAATTTAGGGTTTGTAAAAAGAGAAGAACAAAATCATGTCATCCTCCAAAGAACATCACCCAGAATCATCTGCAAAGAATATCACCCTCACGAGTTTCGATGGTGAAACCTTTGAAATCGAAGAGGCAATGACAATGGAATCTCAAACGATCAAGCATTTGATCGATGATGTTTCCGACGACACTGAAATCCTTATTCCAAAGGTGACTGGCGAGATCTTGGCTATGGTTATCGAATATTGCAAGAAACATGTTGAGTCTGCAAGATCTAATGAAAAAGCAGCGGAGGATGAACTTAAGAAGAGGGAAACTGAATTCGTCCAGGTTGATCAAAATACCTTCTTCAATCTCATGTTAGCTGCTAACTATTTGAACATAAAGAGTCTTTTGGATCTTACTTGCAAGACTGTGGCAGACATGATTTTGGCGGCTAAGACACCAGAGGCGATCTATGAGAAGTTCAACATTAAGGATGATTACAGTCCCGTGGAAGAAGAGAAAATTCGTTGTGAAAATCAGTGGGCTTTTGAATGATTATTATTATTATAGATTAAAGATCTGTCGTGTGGATTTTATTTCATGAGATTGATGTTTTATTAATTATTAGTTTAAAGATATGTTGTGTGGATTTTTTGATATGAGATTAATGTTTTATTGATTATTAGTTTAAAAATCTTTCATGTGAATTTTATATTTTAAGATTGATGTTTTATTGATTATTAGTTTAAAGATCTGTTGTCTGGATTTTATGATATGAGATTAATGTTTTATTGATTATTAGTTTAAAAATATGTCATGTGGATTTTATGTTATGAGATTAATGTTGTACTGATTATTATATTTTAACATTTTACAATATCAATTAAGAATCTATCATGTTATGCTAAGTTTTAATTTTGTGTATATTTGAAACAGGATTTTTGACATATTGAGATTGAATGGTTCATATTTTAATGCAGATTTCTAGATTTTTTTGAACCTTCAATTGTAAAGAGATTGATTATCAGTAATGTTGTTTCTTTGATACATATATTTGATGTTGTGTTAATTGTTTTGTGCATTGGTTCAATCATAGGAAGGGATATGAAGTATACCTTATTTTGTTTGGAATTATTATTTAAACAATTTGTGTGATGTTGAAACAATTTTTTTTAACTTTTCATTTCCTTGTTTCGTTTTCTTTTAAAATTGTGGTATCAGACTGGTAGTTGGTGGTGGTCGGATTGACGGTCGATGGTGGATGGAATTGTCCTAGCAGGAGTTGGTGGTGGTTAGAGTGGTGCCGGTGATGGCATATATGCTGAATTTCACGTTCTGACTGTTTACACGATCTTGCCATGCCGTTTGATTGGCAGGAGGAGATTTTGGTACCTACCCTGATTGTTGTTGCTGCACGCACACCGCTCTCTTTTGCATAGGAACTCACCGCATCACACAATGTCGCCACAAACGACAATCTGCCGCAACCTTCAATCTGTGGTGAGAACGTGTTCATTCGTATTTCTCAAGCAATGTATGAAAAGGGGGTTGAGGTATGCAAGATGAACCTTTGTGGAAGGCTGGTTTTGAACAAGGGGGATAGACCGTACACGGCGAAGGAAATTGAGGTCAAGCATCAAAAACAATGGAAAACTACAGGTCCTTGGACACTGCTTTCTTTAGGGAGGGGTTTCTATGAGTTCTTCTTTTCCTCTGAATTCGATTTACGTACTGTTTGGGAAATGGGAACTATCAATTTGAAATCAGGGGTATTAAGACTATTTGAATGGGAAAGGGATTTTAATATGCATAATCAAAGAAACACTCACGCGCAAGTCTGGATACGCTTAATGGCATTACCGCAAGAATATTGGATGGAACGCACGATACGGGAAATTGCAATCGTGGTTGGCACACCGCTGGTCATTGATAATGCAACAACAAAGAGACTTTTTGGCCACCAGGCATGAGTTTTGGTTGACATTGATTTTTCTAAGAAGATTTTCCATGAAATTATGGTAGAGAGGGAGGGATTCGCTTTGAAGGTGAGAAAAACACAAGAAGGGGGGGGGGGTTGAATTGTGTTAGCTTTTCGCAGCTCTTGAAGAGTGAGAATCTAATTCCTTTAAACTCGGAGTCTGAATGGGATCAGAGTCTGATAGGAGATTAGGTTCTGATGCAGCGGAATAATCAAGAGATAGAGAGAAGAGAGAACACAAGCAATTATACAGGTTCCTTCCACAAACCGGAAGTAGTCCTGTCCCCCTTGTACTTCCAAGGAGAGTTCACTAAAATGTAATATCAATTACAAGTTGCTCAAACACACAGTAAGAGACTTCCAATGCTCAAGCACGCAGGCAAGAGACTTCCTTGCTCAAAGACACAACAAAGAGACTTCCTTGCTCAAGGACGCAGCCAAGAGATTCCTTTGCTCAAGCACACAAGCAAGAGACTTCTTACACAATTACATAAAATTGAATAGAGTTGAAACACTTGACAACAATCAAATGTGTTTCAATTACAACAAAGACAGACTCTGTTTTACACAAAAGACAGACTCTGTTTTTCTGTGGAACTTAGAAATTCTAGAATACTCAGTTTGTAAGAATCTAAGTTGATGATGTGTTTTTGTTAAGACTCAGTTGAATACGAAAGCAACACAGTGTAATTTTTCTAGTTGTAGAGTCCAACAATTCTTCAAGTCTTCTATCCTTTATATAGGTGTAGGAAAGAGACGTCGAGTCATCCAATACATCAGGATGATTTCTGAAGCTTGATCAATGGTTGTTGATCTGTTGCTTGATTTGGTAATAGTCCTTCAATTGCATAATTTGAATTCCATTCCCTTTGAAGATTAATACCGGTAGACACAGTTGCCAAACTGTACGAGGTAGTGGAGTAGTGGAAACAGAGTTCGTACAACGTACTCTGTACTGGCCTGCATTCTTGTCTTTGTTCCCCCCACGCTCAAGTTGACTTTGAAGCTAGCCGTTACTCCATTTGAGAGTTTCTTTTGCATCGCAATGCTGTAGAAATCCTTGTTAGCAGATTATCAGATTTTGGGCTTCAGACTCACTGTAGCACTAAGCTTCTGGTAATCTTCAGACTCTTTTGGTTTTCAGATTCTGATAGTCTTCAGACTCTGATACAGTCTTTCAGACTCTCTTCGGTACAGTCTTCAGACTCTCTTCGATACAGAATCACAAGCAACAAGCTTCTCTGGATTTTTGCTCTTTAACATTGTTCAAACAGAATACTTTCTAAGATATAAATCTTGATTGATATCTTGCATACTTAAACAAATATTAGCAATATCCAATTGACAACTTTTTTAATACCTTGTTATCATCAAAACTCAAAACGTGGTATTGCTGAACACCTTTGTTCCAACATACTTTTGGTGTAGAGGTGGCCTATGAATGGCTTCCGAACTTTTGTTCTCACTGTCAGACACTTGGGCTTGATGTTACTAATTGTCGTTGGTTGTACCCGAGGAAGGAAGGCATTGACCATAAGGAGAAGGTCACTAAGGGGAACACGCATGCACCTTCCTAGAAGCTTGAGTGGGTGCCTGTTCAGGAAAATCCCTCCGGTATTGGTTCTTCGAAAGCATTCGCAGCTCCTACAGAGCCTCCTATTGTGGTTACAGACACAGTTACAGATACAGTTGCAAATCTTGACACAGTTATGAATCCAACAGAATCACATACACACTTAGTTGCTAATGAAGTCCCTCGAGGGACTCTGCCTTTAAGACCAGTGTTGGAATTGAACCAATTGACAACTTTTTTAATACCTTGTTATCATCAAAACTCAAAACGTGGTATTGCTGAACACCTTTGTTCCAACAATCTCCCCCTTTTTGATGATGACAAACATTAGTATTTAAAAGGTCAATTGTTGTTAATCTAATTAACAAGTTGACTTAAGGGATCTGAGGTTTGTAAGCTCAGAGTCTGAGGTTTGTAAGCTCTGACTCCCCCTGAGTCTGATAGTTCTTAAGTTGAGGTTTGTAAGCTCCTCTTAAGTTCTATCCAGGTTAATTAAATTCATTTTCATAAGCAATCGAATTCATTCTCATAATAATAAACGAATTTAGAGAACTGCTTCTTAAACAGGGGCTCAGAGTCTAACTAAGCACCTTTCGCAGATTTCCCTTTAACTTTTACATAGAACATGCAATGTATTTAAAAGAAATACAAATCTCATAATTTTCCCTTCTCCCTGTTGAGAAAATACAAACAAATACTTTCCCTTCTCCCCCTTTTGTCATCAACAAAAAAAAGGTTTAGAACAAGTTCCTCCCCCTTTTTAAATGACTTAAGGTAAGAGTATAAACATATTTTAAGGAAAAATGAGATTCAGAGGGAAAAACATAGAAGATTCAGAGCATAAAAAAAAATTGAATGCAAATAGAATCAAATAAAACTTGTATAAATTGTAAGCAAAAACAGTTCAGAAGATAGCAAACAAGAATTACAAAACAAAACAAAACGAAATTAAACTAAGGTTGGTTTTGTTTGGCAAGATGATCCATCAATTTCTGGAGATCCTCTTGCTATTTCTTTACCATCTCTTCCAGAGCCTCAGTTCTTCTTAAATGCGCTTCTCTTTCTAGTATGGCTTCTTCTTGAACTATGTACAGTCTCCTCTTCAAAGAGTTACAAACCATTGATTCCCTTGGATTATACTGATCTTCATCAAAGAATGGTGTATCTCTAATCCTCAGAATAGGAGCTCTTTCCAAGATAATAGCTTTCTCAGCCCGCTTGACTTCTTCAACATGCTTGGCAGTGACAAGTGCTTGTTCCCTGGCAGCAGCCTTCTGAATTTTGGTGATAAATTCCAAGAACTCAGTCTTCACTATAGAGAACTTGTCCTCATAGCTCACATTGAGGATGGGCACAAACCTTTGCTCAATAATGTCTTTGAGCTTATTGCTTGAAGAAGCATAGAACTCATCTATCTTGTTTGAATCAAATAAGTCAATATGAGGTTCAGAGGTTGAGGGTAGAGAGGCTCTTAAGGCTAGAAAGGCTTCAAACACTGGGAAGATAGTTATAGGATCACAAAGAGGTTGGGGAACTCTTCTAGTTTCTGCTCTACATTCTGTTACAGTTTCTGATATGATATAAGAAGCTTGTTCCAGATTTTCAGAGGCTGGTTCAACAACAGGTTCTGAAAGTTCAACAGAAGCTAAGGTAAGACTTTCTGTAGGTTCAGGTACAGGGTCTGGTTTGGAAACAGATTCTGTAGCTTTTGTTGATTTGGATTTTGCAGGGGTATTTGGTAGTTCTCCTCCTAGATGTTTTTCAAGTGAATCTAGAGTGTCTGGAGAGTCTACACAAATGGTTTCATGTTGGGGGGATGGCTGTTTAGATTGAATGGTTACTTCAGGCTTTTCAGAAGGTTGAATTGCCTGAAGTGGTTTGAGAAATGAAGGTTGAGCAGGATGGTCAGCAGGAAGATTCATAGACACTGTGATTGTGTCTTGAATTACTCTGTCCATAGTTGAATCAACATATTCAACTATTGCAGGGTCCAGTGGGTTATGGGATGATATGGGTTTGATTGGTGAGAGGGATGAATTTTGGAGGGATGGAAGAATTTGGCTCAAGGGTTTGTTATCTGATTGTGAATCAGATTCTGACTCTTGATTCAAAGAGGAAGATGAGCTATATGCTACGTTGCCAGAGGTGCCAATGCCAGCTTCTGGAGAAGCATAGTGATCAGACACAGTAGCTTCTGATAACTCAGCTTCTGCAGTAGCTACAGGATCCTTCTGTTTAAGAGCAGAAGCAAGCAACTTAGCAGCTTCTTTGACAGTCTCTTCCTTTAATTCTGCAGCAACCACTTCTGCTGCCATTGCCTTGCCAGCAGCATGTTCATCTTCAATCATAGATACAAAAGTACCTATCTTCTGTGCTATCTCCTTAGCCACAGGGACCACATCCACCTTTCTCTTCTTGACCCGACTTTCTCCACCATCAGAGTCAGCATCAAGGTATTCAGCAATTTCTTCAGCCAGTTTGACATAATCTCTGTCACCCTTGCCTTTTTTCGCTTTCTTCTCATCTTTCTTTGTCTTCTTCTCGTCTTTCTTAGCTTTCTTCTCATCCTTGGTTTCTTTTATCCTATCCTTGATTTCCTTGGATGCAGAAGATACTGATGAAGGCATAGGAGCTATGGTCTTAGGGGAACCAATTTTCACTCCTGGAAGAGCAGTAGATTTGATCTTCTTCTTGAGAGGCTCCTGCTTCTCTTCCTCTTCCTTGAGAACCACTTCCTTGGTTCTTTTTCCTTTGACCTTAAGAGGTCCTCCTTCTCTTCCTCAGGAATGGCAGAATAGTTGATTATTCTACCAGTATCCTTGAAGTAATCCACCACAAATCTTGCAAGAACTTCAGGATTATCTTCTTTGGATATGGGAGGGAAGTCCATCATCAAGTCAGATTGCACATAGGATTCCCTCATATCATGCTTAGAGGGGTTGAATCTCTTGACAATCTTCATGTACTGCAGAGTCTTGCCATTTATGATTCTCCCGGTCACAGTTCCTAGATGAATATCTGATACCACACCAGATTCTGATAAGACCTTCAAGAGGCCTCCTTGATACAGAATCTCAGATATAAATATTCCAAAAGGAACTTGCCTTCTGGTTTCTGATTGACTCTTGATGGCCCAGCACATGTGATGCATCACATATCTGGGGAAGTTGATCTTTATTTTGTTGATGAGAAAATAAAGAAGAACTTTGTGATCAACAGACAATGTGTCTGTTCCTCCTCCTTTTTGAAGCATACTGTCCAGTATAATCTTCAGAAGGACCCTATGCTCAGGATGCATATCCACCAGTTTATTTGAGGGTCTCCCTTCAAATAATAGTTTGTTGCATATAACAGCACATTCACTCTTCTTGTTGACATTCCACTGAAATTTACCAGCGCTCTCCATTTGACAAGCCCTGGCTACCACTTCTTCAGTGATAACTACTGGTATTCCCATCACAGCAGACCTTATTTCAAGACCATTGTACGGTCTTAAACCCATTTGATCTCTGTTCTTGCCAGCTAGCTTGGGGTTGTTTGAATTCCTTTGCCTTTACCTATTTTCTCTTCGTCTTTGTTTCTGCGCTGTAACCCAACATTATTGAACTTATTTGACATTTGTCCTCGTGATTTTGTCCATTTTCTTCAAGATTTTGTTCAATTTTCAACCAAGAAGGGAAACAACATCTGAGAGGCTTTCTTCAGTTTCATTTTCACAAGGATCTTCATTCGCATCAGTGTTGGATATGATGGCTATACATTTAAGTTTATTTTCGGATCTAATATTCTTAGTCAACTCAAAGGTTTGTAGAGATCCAATGAGTTCATCAACCTTGTTGCTACTTATGTCTTGGGCTTCTTCAGCAGCAACAACTTTCATATCAAACTTCTTAGGTAAAGAAACAAGTTGCAGATGATGTGTTAGCTATGTCATGCATGAAATTGTTGAAGCCAGAGATGGATTCATCATCATTCATCTTTATATTCTTAAACTGGGTTGCGAGGAGATGTAATCTTGACATGAGCACCTTAGATGTTCCTTCATGAGATGTAATATTTTTCGTTGTTGGAATTATTTAACAGTCGAGTCTCATTTATGCTATTTATTGTTATCTATCTAAGTGATGAGTTCGTGTGGTTTTACTAGTTATCAGTTGTCAAGTTGCAGATGTTGATCACATGGTGATCGTTACATTGTTGGTCTTACTCTCTCACAGATATGGGCTCATTCCCCTCCAGGTATTGTGTTGCAACTGCTGATAACTTAGACATATTGTTTCTTGTGTTGGCTTGTCTTTGAGAGGGTGGATTTAGTCCCACGTCAGTTAGAAAGGAAGCTTGATCAGAGTTTATAAAGAGAAGGTTCTCATCACCTTACAAGCTGATTTTATAAATGTTGGGATTCCACATTGCGACACTTCATGCCCATTAACCCTGAGCGTGAGGGGGTTGTGTTAGTAATCCCACTAGATTCAAAATGAGTAAGAAAGGACATCAAAAATAGGTTCTTGATGGGCTGAGTTCTAGGTTTTACTCCAAATTTTGGTATCTATATGGTCCAATTATTTCCAAGACTTTTTTTTCATAGTTTTTTCATGATTCAATCAATAATACCGATACAGTTTTTATCCATAATTAATATCTTTATGATGAAAGTTTATAATTTTTGAAATAGTGTATGATAACGATGTCTATATAAATTTATTAAGTAGGATTTAATAAGATTTCGAATAGACGAGTGTGATAAAAGAATGTTAGATCGTGTTGTTAGTGATATCAGATTCATGACTAGACTCAACACTGACAAGGACTTGGATCTCAATTTAGTTGACTTGGATTTAAATTGAATGACGCTTGGTATTCTCTACTCAAAAAGAAATCAATTGGATATGCTAATATTTTTTCAAGTGTGTAGGACCATATACTAAAATTTATAAGTCTTAAATAAGGTATTGGTTCTGAAATATCAATTGAGAGCAAAAGATTTAAAAGAGAAGCTTTTATGCAAGTCAGAGTCTGAAGACATCAGAGTTTAAAGACCATCAGAAGCTGACCCTCAAACTATGAAGTCACCAGAGTCTGAAGACCTTCAGAGTCTGAAGTGAAGAATTTGAAGTTAGATAAATTGGATATTTGATGAGATAAGTATGCAGAAGGAATAGAAGACGGAAGTAACGAATATTTCAGAGGAATTACAACGCATTGGATGCTTATCCACTGAAGAAGAACAAAGAAAGGACAATAGTACAATTGTACAACCACTACTCCAACATTTCCTGCGCATAGTACAAACTACAACTATGTCTCTCCTGGTTAATTCTCCATACAAGGAATGGTTTTCAAATTATTCCCTCCTAGGACATTAACCAAATCAAGCAACAGATCATTGGTGATTGATCAAGCTTCTACAACGACTCTTTGATGTGTTGGCACCTCTACAACATCTCTTTCATACCTCTATATAAAGGAATGAAGACTTGACGATTAGTATAGACTCTACAACATTTAAATTGTGCCAAAACTCTGCTGAAATTGTTGTGCATCAAACACTTAGAATTTATTAACAACTTTCATATCTTAAAAATTCTAGAGTCTGATTTATTTTGTATTGTGAACACCACTGACTGTATATCAAGTGTTCAACCAAACATATTTCTTTGTAATTTGTGTGTGTAGAAGTATCTTGCTTTTGTGCTTGAGCATAGGAAATATCTTGCTTGTATGCTTGAGCATTTGTAATCTGATTGGATTATAGTGTGATGATAGTCAGTCATTCACTATTTTTAGTGTTATTTTTATGATATTTTGAATTCACAAGCATGCTTAAACAACACGGAAAGCAATAAAAATAGAAAATTTTAAAGAAAGCAAAAACGTGTCAGGATTGTTGAAAATGTGTCACGATTTGGAGCAAAGGATGAGGTTCATTCGACATTGGTTAAAATGTGTCACGATGGCTATTTCGTGACACGATTTTAGGAACCCTAATTTTGAAGTTTGTTATTCAAGGCAGAATCGTGTCAAGATTTCCTCAAATCGTGCCACGATTTAGGAGCAGTTGTTGCCTATTTAAGCTTAATTATTTTCAGAAACAAGGGTGAAGAATCCTGGAGAGAGAAAGTGCGATTTTGAGACCTTAAAACGGCTGTAGGGGCGATTTCATCACCTTGTAACCCGTTCATATATGTTTTAATTCTTCCATTGATTATGCTATTTGTAAACTCGATTATGAGTAGCTAAATCTCTTAGAGATTAGGTCTGAGATGATTATGTGTAATCCTAATTGAAAAATGTTGCTGTGAAACTCTACCTATTGTGAATGACAATCTAGTTTTATTTAATTCAATTGTTCTAAATGCTTTTTATATCCTGATCAAATATAAACATGATTTAGTGAGAATGAATGACTACTGATCATAGCTTTCAACTAAGACCTAATTTAGGGTTAGTTTAGGTGGATAATCGTTTATTAGTGATTATAGGTTAACGTTCTTACAACCTTCAAAGATTATTAGACCACCTAATGAATTAGAGGTTGTAATCTGAGAAGAGGGTCCTAAGTCAAGGGATTGATTAGGGCTAATTTGTTAATCATCGTGAAACTAGAGAATCATTCATGAGAAATAGGTGCATTATACCAATTAGGAGAAATAGAGGATTCGAAAGACCTGGTCTCATCTCTCTTCATATTTTCTAGCCAAATCTATAATTTTTTACCGAATCTATATTTTCTCAACAAATCTTTATTTTCCGTTATTTAATTTTATGTAATCAAATCAAATCTACTGCCTATGGCAAACAAAATAGTTTACACATCCTAAATATTTACTTTATTGCTAAATTGAGATTAACACAGTCCTCGTGGATACGAACGTATTTTACTTATTTCATATAAACTATTACATTTTTTTCATTATGTAAAGATCTTCAGCTCATAAGAACTGTGTGGTGCATGGGTCATCAATCTAATTAATTACAAACATAATAAGGAAAAGTTCATATCTCTTCTTATGATTGAACCAATCAACACAACATCAAACATGCATTCAAGCAAACATAAAATCAAGAATAAAAAAGAATTATTCAGAATTTTTCTCATAAGTTTTTACTCCTCTTAACATGATTTAAAAAAATGAGGGTTTAGAAGTGAGAGAGGTTTTACCTTGGATGTTGCGAGGAGCCTCCTTTATATAGAACATGTGTGTCCGACGGTTACGAAATCGTGCATCCCCTTTGCGGAGATGGGATGAGTTGGGACTAAACTACCAAATCTGGTATTTGGGCTTGATTTTTTATTGGGCCTAGATCTCTAACCGATCCAGAACAGTTTGTTATAATAATAAATACAACAATTGAAAATGATAAGTATAGTTTATTACAAAAGCACTGCTAATTTAGTACGATAAACGATGTATACAAAATACAAGAAATCTTACGCAATCAGTTTTGTACACAATATGGAATGTTTTTTGTTGGGAAAAACAGCAGTCAGCACTTATAAATTTGGTACCTTTGTAAAATAAAATAAAGTTGGCCTTTAACACAATACATGGCCAGGTAGTGTGAAAGTGGGGTCATGGCATAATATATGGTTAAATAGTGGCGTAAAATCACCAAGTAGAAGAGTTTCGTGTGTTTCGTTAACTTTGGTTTCGTAGCAAAAACCATTACCTATGTTACGATATGGAAGTGCAAAATATCTATTATCGATACCTATATCTATAATTTTGATCTAATCAAAATAATTTCAATAAAAGTTTTAAAAAAAAAACTTTTGTTCACCATTTATCACATTAGCTCAAAAGAAAGAGCGGATAGACGGGCATACAATGCCTATCTGAATGATAGTATCAATTAACAACTATTTTTATATTGCCAAAAAAAATCATTGAGAAAAAATATTATAAAAAATATTTTCATTGGGAAAAAAAGAAAAAATCTATTTAATTAAAATTCAAATATTTTAAAAACACAACTTTTTTCAAGAGGATTCCAAAAACAAGTAAAAAAAAATTCATTGGGAAAAAAATATTACAAGAAATATTTTCATTGGGAAAAACAATCTATTTGATTAAAAATCAAATATTGTAAAAACACAACTTTTTTCTAGAGGATTCCAAAAACAAGTCAAAAAAATTCTTTGGGAAAAGAAAGTTTTTAAAAAAGATTTTAATTGGGAAAAAAAGAAAAAATCCATTGAATTAAAAATCAAATATTGTAAAAACACAACTTTTTTCTAGTGGATTCTAAAAACAAGTCAAAAAAAAGTCATTGGGAAAAAAATTCTTACAAGAAATATTTTCATTGGGAAAAAAATCTTTTTAATCAAAGGAACCATCTGAATATTGATGATAGTCATTTAAACAGATAAAAATTTGCAGATTGGGCCAACGCCATCTGAATATTGATGATAACCCTACAATATGAAAGGAACCTTTGTATGAAAGGCCAACAGTGCAACATTGGCAACATGAACACTACTCATAAGGAATTTATGAAAGAAAAGGAGAAAATCTGAGTTGGAATGAGAATTTGTGAAGAATAGGTGGACATATACGAGGGAAATGCTATTAAGTGTAACGACAAGACAAAGGACTGAGAAAAAATCGTGCTTAATTTTAGATGGCATATATGTTGAATAGGAAATCATTTTTTGGAATTTTGTGGACCGATCACTTTTGATTCGAGAACGGGAGTCAATGCTTTGATGTAAGTTTGATTTGGGTTAATTATGGTGTTTTTCTTCGGTGGACCGGGGGTAGTGATGTGGTGGAAGCTGAATGAGCGTTGGAATATGAAATTTTCAGGTGTGGCTCAACTATGGCGATAAGAAGGGGCTATATGATTTAGAGGGGTTTTTTTTTGGGGTGAGCAGAGGGTGACGAGTGTTTATGGATTTCCTTTTCAGTGGTCGTTTGCGATGGAGTTTGATTTAGGCGGTGAAGTAAGTTTTTCGTGATTGAAGGTAAGTGTTAGTTAGGTGAAGCGTGTATTGGTATTTGTGTTTCTTTTGGGTGTTCCTCCAATATATGGCGCCCTTTGTTTTGTAATCTCTACTTTCCAGTCTATATTCATCTTGAGCAGAGATCTGACTTTTAATGAGTTTTGCCGTTAAAAAAAATAGAAATTATAATTCTAGTGATGCTAAATATACTGCTAGTGCCATCAATAAGTTATGAATATGCTATACATACCGTCAGAGTCATCATTAGCAGTAGTCATAATCCTTAATACAACTTTTACTAGCATTACCACTACAAAAGCACTCCTAAACAAAAATACAATAATCAGATAAATTGGCCATAGTCATGAAAACCAGTTCCTCACTTCAGCCAGATTCTCAGCTTTATTGTTAAAAATATTGTAATATCTTGCCATCCAAATCGAGCAAAGGACGGCATGCCAAATAAGCAGAAAACTTTTTGCAATACTTTTACCTTTATAAGTCTCAATTTAATATGCTAATAGTCGACATGAAAACTAATCCAAGCAATTGACAGGAAAAGAAACAATGCACATATAGAAAGAAATGTAATGAGTCTGATACCATAATTCTAAATGAAAACTGAACAAGATAAACAAATTGTTTCAATATTCCTTATTCTTAAAGCTTGCTAGTTTAGGCTACATCTAAAACTAATTTCCCATCTAATTCTCTGTAATTAATGTAAAACCATGAAACCCTAAAAATATTTCTCTCCTACTCTTTGTTGCATTTGAATTTCAAATTTTCCTAGAAGTTTGTTGCAACTCCTCCACTTCGTATGCAATAATTGAGGGATGATGTAATCTGAATTGTTTATGCTTTCCCAATATTTTCCCAATAATTTATCTTTTTGAAATTCAAATTCCCTTATGATATTAATCACGTCATTTGGGATATCCCATGCAAACCCATACAGACTCCCACTCACCACAAATTTAGTTGTTTCCAAAGCACATTTATGTATCCTGAAACACTCCTCACTCACTATAAATATATGCCATACAAAGTTGAATAAAACTCATCCTTACATTCATTCAAAAAATGTCATGTTGTAATATTGAAACTTGAGTGTGTTGATTCCTGTAGAAACACTTATGTGGACAAGACTCCGACAAACAAAACACGAATGAAAAGATCATCTGATAATGATAACGGTGCCGATGAAGTGGATGTTGGGAGTGGCGCAAAAATATTTTGGACGGCAAACTATAGATTAGTAATAGATTAGTTTTGTCAAAAAAAAAACAGATTAGTAAATAATATGCAGATATTAGTTAATTAGTGACTTTACGAATTTGAATGTGGATTTACAATGATTTCTCTTCACACCTAAAATAACAACATCATTTAGTTGGTTGCCATCAACACCTGATTATTCGTATGCCTTATGCTATTACAACATGAGGACAATACTTACTATCTTTGTTTAAGTAGTGCTGCATTTTATAATAAGACTGACAAGTCCACTTTGTATTTTACGGATCAACTAAGGTGAATGAGTTTAGCTAATTCTCTTCTGTAGCTGAAACATGGAGAGGCAGGACACTATGAAAACAGTTTCATTTGGCCCTATAATTTGTAATAACTATTAATAAGAGGCAAGGATAGTCACTTAAACATAAAACACTAAAGGAGGACATGAAGAATTTGGTAACCCAATCCGGTGCAATGTCACCTACGTCTAGAGGGCATTCAACCAAGAAAGGAAATCCACTAATGATAGTATTATTTCACCTAGCCTTATATGAACAAACCTTGTTTGATGCCTCTTCGCTTAATACTACCCTTGCATTTCCTTCTAGGTCTCCCCATAAATATTATTAGAAAGCCCTCTCACTTTCTCTCAATCACTCACCAAAGTGATTGGCTCAATGACAATTACAATATAGAGGATGTATTACAATTCAACTAACACAAACCAACTGTAAACCTTATAATAAATAATAACGGCGCTAGAGAGGTATACAATAAAACACAAAGACTAAAACACACGAAATCCTAAAAGACTACGGAATACAAATTTCTATGTCTTGTTATTAGGGTTGATCCTCCTTATATAGTCATATAACCGCATGGGATTTTCCTTGAAACAGGATAAGAACATCATTTGTCCATAAATATATTTGGCACAAATCTTCTTGAAGAACACAATATATATGTCTTCTAGAAACACATGAAAACATAAACCGACAACAAATAATATTCGAAAACATCTTGTCTTCTAGAAACATGCGAGAAATATGTCACACCACCTAGAGCCTAGATGATGAACTACATGCTAAAACATCTTGTTTCAAATTTTAGGGGTTTCTCTTTTGACACAATAGTTATCAACACCGATTTTAATTTTGCATTTTGTATCGATGTAAAAATGTTTAATAAAAGAAATTGTGATCCTGTCACTTTCCCAATTCTGCTTTCTAGATTTATAGATTTAATGGGAGTTGAAAAGGATGAAGAAATATTATAGGGACAAGATTGTATGTTAAAATGTCTAGATGTTATCAATTTTTTTTCAAAAAATCTCAACCATTGATTCAATCAAGCAGTATTTTCATCAGGGTCCACCGGTGAGGGATTTAATTGCTCCCTCACCCTGGAATCCTCCTCTAAAAACACAACTTTCTCAAAAAACAAAAAATAGAACGTTTTGATTTTGGAATCCTCTAGAAAAAAGTTGTTGGGCAATTAGAAATCTATTCTTTCAATAAAAACTCCACCCGCTCCCTCACTTTGTTTTCAACCTCAGAGAAAGATAAAAATTCAGGGTTTGGAAAAAGATAAGAACAAAATCATGTCATCATCCAAAGAACATCACCCAGAATCATCTGCGAAGAAGATCACCCTCATGAGTTTCGATGGTGAAACCTTTGAAATCGAAGAGGCAGTGGCAATGGAATCTCAAACGATCAAGAATTTGACCGATGATGTTTCCGACGACACTGGAATCCCTATTCCGAAGGTGACTTGCAAGATCTTGGCTAAGGTTGTTGAATATTGCAAGAAACATGTTGAGTCTGCGAGATCCAATGAAAAAACACCGGAAGATGAACTTAAGAAGTGGGACGCTGAATTCGTCCAGGTTGATCAAATTACCTTATTCGATCTCATGTTAGCTGCTAACTATTTGAACGTCAAGAGTCTTTTGGATCTTACTTGCAAGACTGTGGCAGACATGATGTTGGCGGCTAAGACGCCAGAGGCGATCCGTGAGAAGTTCAACATTAAGAATGATTACAGTCCCGAGGAAGAAGAGAAAATTCGTCGTGAAAATCAGTGGGTATTTGAATGATTATTATTATAGATTAAAGATCTGTCTTGTGGATTTTATGTCATGAGATTGATGTTTTATTGATTATTAGTTTAAAGATCTGTTGTGTGGATTTTATGATATGAGATTGATGTTTTATTGATTATTAGTTTAAAGATCTCTTGTGTGGATTTTATCGTATAAGATTAATGTTTTATTGATTATTAGTTTAAAAATATTGCATGTGGATTTTATGTTATGAGATTAATGTTTTACTGATTATTATATTTTAACATTTTGCAATATCAATTAAGAATCTGTCATGTTATGCTTAGTTTTAATTTTGTGTATATATGCTTTGCTGTTATGTTACGCTTTGAAATAGGATTTTTGACATATAGAGATTGATTGGTTCATATTTTAATGCACATTTCTAGATTTTTTTAAACCTTCAATTGTAAAGTGATTGATTATCAGTATTGTTGTTTTTTTGATACATATATTTGATGTTGTGTTAATTGTTTTGTGCATTGGTTCAATCATAAGAAGGGATATGTCGTTTTCCTTATTCTGTTTGGAATTATTATTTAAACAATTTGTGTGATGTTGAAACATTTTTTTTTAACTTTTCATTTCCTTGTTTCGTTTTCATTTAAAATTGTGGTATCAGACTGGTAGTTGGTGGTGGTCGGATTGACGGTAGAAGGTGGATGGAATTGTCTTAGCAGTAGTTGGTGGTGGCATATATGCTGAATTTTAATCTGAAGCAATTTTGTTTAGGAGAAGCATTTGAGTTGGTTCTAGCAAGTGGTCGACGACATTATCACAGACAAGCATTTGATTTTGGGAATTTCTTTGTTCTTTTGTCAAATAGCAAAAGAGAAATTTCAAAACAAAAACTTATTTTGATTTTTGCAAATTGAAAGCATAAAATTCTTTGACTAATCATTTAACCCAAAATGTCATCCTTGTTATTCGACTCCAACCACCATTAAAACAGGACATCAATTCTATTAATTACTGAAAAACAATTTTTTAATACAAGCATATTATGAAGAAAAGGGGTGTTGTACAACTCCTTTGGAAAGAGCACTGAACACGTCCAACCACCTCAAAATAGAGAGCTACGAATCCTCAAAACACTGATGTTGAAGAGACTTTTACCTCAATTTCCAACACACGAAATAGATTTAAAAGTGCGGCTGAGATAGTAAAAGATTGTGCCGACATTGATGTGTGAGGGAGTATTCTTTGAAACCATAAATAAATAAAACCAAAAATAAATAAAAAATGTTTAGCGTGAATAAAATAACATAATTTCATTTAGAATGTGTTGCTACTACTTTTGAGATAAAAAGAGTGAGATTCATGAATATACTCAACACTCTTAAGGACTTGAATTAACTACAGTAATTTAGTTGACTTGACATGAATTGAATGACTTTGTATTTTCTAATCAGAAATCAAAATCTGTATTAAAATATAAAATCTTTGATCTCAATCTACAAACCAAATTTGTGCCGAATTCAACAACACATCAAATTGATTAATGCGGGCAATCTAATTTCGACTCAATAGATATAAACAAGTACTAAGAATATATAAATCTCACAGATACTCCATTAAAACATAATAATCACTAGACATAAACAAGTACTATGAATATATATAAATATAAGTGATGGGCAATCGAATTTCGACTCAATTGATTCATGACATATGTCAAAATATTATAATGCATAAAACTTTATTCCATAATCATTAAAAAGCACATTCTAGTTCTTTCATGAATAAAACCAAGCATACAAAAGAGAAATTAACTAACACATTAAAGATTAAATAGACTATTGATTTATTTTATAATCATTCAAAAGCCCAACTATTTTCACAACGAGCTTCCTGCTCTTCCTCTGGAGTGTAATAATCATTCTTGATGTTGAAAATCTTGCGAATCTCCTCTGGTGTCTTGTCCTTGATGTTGTCTGCTACAGTCATGCATGTAAGATCCAACAAACTTTTTATGTTCAAATAGTTAGCAGCCGATATAAGATTGAAGAGAGTGCTTTGATCAACCTGGACAAATTCGGCGTCCCACATCCTAAGTTCATCAGAACTTACAACATCAACATGTTTTTTGCAATACTCAATAACCATGGCCAAGATCTTGCTGGTTACGTTTGAAATAGGGATTCCAGTGTCGTTGGCACAACCGTCGTCAATCAAAAGCTTGATTGTTTGGGATTGCGCTGCCACCGTCTCTTCGATTTCAAAGGTCTCGCCCTCATAACTCTTAAGGATGATCTTCTTTGACGACAATGATGCCATGTTTTTGAAACCTTAAATTTGTATCTATCTCTAAGTTTGAAAAGAATAGTTTGTGAGTGAGTACTATATATAAAGCCAGCCACTAGGAATATATATGTTGTTTTATATTAAAAAAAAATTGTTTATAGAATATTTTATTTTCAATTTAATATATCTCTTCGCTCAAAAATAATATTTTAATTAACAAAAATTGTTTCTAGATTGTTGTATTATTAATTTAAAAAATTTGTTTCTAGAATATTCATTTTTCAATAATTTTTATTTTTATAATATTTTTTTTCAACTAAAAAAATTGTTTCTCCATAAAAAATTAATATAAATTTTTTTGTTTCTAGAATATTTTTTCAATAAAAAATAATTGTTTCTCCACTAATAAAAATTTTCTTTTTAGAATATATTATCCTTATTTATTAATTTTATTAAGTCTGCAACAACTTAACCTAATAATTTCCCTCTAAAATGCTTCATTAGGTTAACACCAATTTCATCTAAAATGCAACAATCCCTAATATTTCTCCTCACTGATGAGATTTTCATTCCTATCCTTTTGTTTCATCGTTTGTATATATCTATTGTTTCACCAGACTTTTTTTTTGACAAGTTGTTGTACACTTATTTAATACGTAGTCATTAATTATTACTAGTCAGGGATATGTAATTGCTTTAAATTAAATTAAATTATATGTTAAACGATAACATCTTTAATTTGATGATGACAACATTATCCGATTTGTATAACAACTGCATTATATGTTTTTATTTTGGTGGTACGTTCAGAGTAATAATTTGTTAACGCCGCAAAACATATTTGCCCGTATGTTGCACAGGTGGAAATACTAGTTTTCAATTAACAAATTTGATTCTAGAATATTTTGTTTTTGAGTAAATACAGTAGATTTCTTTATAATAAAAACAATAATGTTAATTTTTTTTAAAGAAAAACAATAGTAGATAATGATCGAATGGCAAATGGAATATGTGAATTTTTTTTTCAACTTTGATAATTTTTAGGGTCAAGAAACCTAAGGTTTAACTATGGAGCGTAGATTGTCTTAGCAACTTGCAGTATTTCATCTAACACATTAGAACCGTTGTCAACATCCGAACATATTTCATCATGTTTTCTAACATGGTGGCTGCGTGTTGTAGGCCAGTGATGATTGACATAAGTTTCTCCTTTTCAAGACGAAAATCACTGATGGTTTTCTTTCGTTTCTCTACTAAATTGCAAGCTTCCACCCACTTCATGTACAAGAATTTGTAAAGTTTATTACATATCTCTTCATCAGAGATGTCTTCATCACTTGAATGATTACTAGAATCGCACTCTCATGTGAAAGTCATAACATATGGTTTGTTGTCTCATCTTCACATTCACATTTTGAACTTTCATCAAGACAAGTGACTACCATTCCTATTTTTGTTTCTTTAGAAATGTGGGACACTCAACTTCGATGTGACCACAACATTCACATTCATGGCATTGAATTCCTTTGCCTTTACCTGTTTTCTCTTCGTCTTCGTTCCTGCGCTGTAACCCAACATTCTTGAACTTATTTGACATTTGTCCTCATGATTTTGTCCATTTTCTTCAAGATTTTGTTCAATTGTCTACCAAGAAGGGAAACAACATCTGAGAGGCTTTCTTCAGTTTCATGTTCACATGGATCTTCATTCGCATCACTGTTGGATATGATGGCTATACATTTAAGTTTATTTTCGGATCTAATATTCTTAGTCAACTCAAAGGTTTGTAGAGATCCAATGAGTTCATCAACCTTGTTGCTAATTATGTCGTGGGCTTCTTCAGCAGCTACAACTTTCATATCAAACTTCTTAGGTAAAGAAACAAGTTGCAGATGATGTGTTAGCTATGTCATGCATGAAAATGTTGAAGCCAGAGATGGATTCATCATCATTCATCTTTATATTCTTAAACTGGGTTGCGAGGAGATGTAATCTTGACATGAGCACCTTAGATGTTCCTTCATGAGATGTAATATTTTTCGTTGTTGGAATTATTTAACAGTCGAGTCTCATTTATGTTATTTTTCGTTATCAATCTAAGTGATGAGTTCGTTGGGTTTTACTAGTTATCAGGTGTCAAGTTGCAGATGCTGATCACATGGCGATCGTTACATGTTGGTCTTACTCTCTCACAGATATGGGCTAATATTTGTTCAAGTATTTTTTTTAGCAACTACTGATAATTTAGACATATTGTTGGAACAAAATGTATTTAACATTGCCACCTCAAGTTTTGATGATAACAGTATTAAAAGTTCAATTGGATATGCTAATATTTGTTCAAGTATGCAGGACCATAGACTAAAATATTTAAAAGAGAAACTTTTATGCAAGTCAGAGTCTGAAGACATCAGAGTTTAAAGACCATCAGAAGCTGACCCTTAAAGTATGAAGTCACCAGAGTCTGAAGACCTTCAGAGTCTGAAGTGAAGAATTTGAAGTTAGATAAATTGGATAGTTGATGACACAAGTATGCAGAAGGAATAGAAGACTGAAGCAACGAATATTTCAGAGGAATTACGATGCATTGGATGTTTATCCACTGAAGAAGGACAAAGAAATGACAATAGTACAATTGTACAACCACTACTCCAACATTTCCTGCGCATAGTACAAACTACAACTATGTCTCTCCTGGTTAATTCTCCAAACAAGGAACGGTTTGCAAATTATTCCCTCCTAGGACATTAACCAAATCAAGCAACAGATCATTGGTGATTGATCAAGCTTCTACAACGACTCTTTGATGTGTTGGCACCTCTACAACGTCTCTTTCATACCTCTTTATAAAGGAATGAAGACTTGACGATTAGTATAGACTCTACAACATTTAAATTGTGTCAAAACTCTGCTGAAATTGTTGTGCATCAAACACTTAGAATTTATTAACAACTTTCATATCTTAGAAATTCTAGAGTTTGATTTGTTTTGTATTGTGAACACCACTGATTGTATATCAAGTGTTCAACCAAACATATTTCTTTGT
This sequence comes from Medicago arabica, assembly GCA_946800305.1. NCBI lineage: Eukaryota > Viridiplantae > Streptophyta > Magnoliopsida > Fabales > Fabaceae > Medicago > Medicago arabica. The sequence goes on from OX326964.1 coordinate 14,452,966, forward strand.
AATTTGTTTGTTTAGAAGTCTCTTGCTTTTGTGCTTGAGCATAGGAAATCTCTTGCTTGTATGCTTGAGCATTTGTAATCTGATTGGATTATAGTGTGATGACAGTCAGTCATTCACTATTTTTTGTGTTATTTTCATGATATTTTGAATTCACAAGCAAGCTTAAATAGCACGGAAAGCAATAAAAATAGAAAATTTTAAAGAAAGCAAAAATGTGTCACGATTGTTGAAAATGTGTCACGATTTGGATCACAGGATGAGGTTCATTCGACATTGGTTAAAATGTGTCACGATGGCTATTTCGTGACACGATTTTAGGAACCCTAATTTTGAAGTTTGTTATTCAAGGCAGAATCGTGTCAAGATTTCCTCAAATCGTGCCACGATTTAGGAGCAGTTGTTGCCTATTTAAGCTTAATTATTTTCAGAAACAAGGGTGAAGAATCCTGGAGAGAGAAAGTGCGATTTTGAGACCTGAAAACGGCTGTAGGGGCGATTTCATCACCTTGTAACCCGTTCATATATGTTTTAATTCTTCCATTGATTATGCTATTTGTAAACTCGATTATGAGTAGCTAAATCTCTTAGAGATTAGGTATGAGATGATTCTGTGTAATCCTAATTGAAACATGTTGCTGTGAAACTCTACCTATTATGAATGACAATCTAGTTTTATTTAATTCAATTGTTCTTAATGCTTTTTATATCCTGATCAAATATAAACATGATTTAGTGAGAATGAATGACTACTGATCATAGCTTTCAACTAAGACCTAATTGAGGGTTAATTTAGGAATGGATAATCGTTTATTAGTGATTATAGGTTAACGTTCTTACAACCTTCAAAGATTTTTAGACCACCTAAGGAATTAGGGGTTGTAATTTGAGAAGAGGGTCCTAAGTCAAGGGATTGATTAGGGCTAATTTGTTAATCATCGTGAAATTAGAGAATCATTCATGAGAAATAGGTGCAGTATACCAATTAGGAGAAACAGAGGATTCGAAAGACCTAGTCTCATCTCTCTTCATATTTTCTAACCAAATCTATAATTTTTGACCAAATCTATATTTTCTCACCAAATCTTTATTTTCTGTTATTTAATTTTATGTAATCAAATCAAATCTACTGCCTAGGGCAAACAAAATAGTTTATACATCCTAAATATTTACTTTATTGCTAAATTGAGATTAACACAGTCCTCGTGGATACGAACTTATTTTATTACTTAGATAGCTTTTGGTACACTTGCCAAATATATATCATAGTGAAAATCTACTTGGAAGTAAAAGGGGGACTAGCCTACTTCTGGATTGTGAAAAGAACCAGTAAAATTGCTTTGCGTCTTTCTCTTCTCTCTATCTCTTTGTTTCTTATAACCGCTGCATTAGACTCTGGACATTGCTCCAGACTCTTAACTCTATTAGACTTTTGACTTTGTACTTAGTTTTGAAAGAAGAAAAAGCTAACACAATTCAACTCCGCCTTCATGTGTTTTTCTCACCTTCACTCCAGATCTTCGGATGTTTTGTTTTGCCGATTTCCATGATTTCTTCGTGAATTACATCAAAACACCCTAAAAAATCTATGTTTCAGGAAGAATAGAATTACATACTAAAATATATAAAATATTACAAATGTCTCGAAATCATAAGCAATTGTTCTAGTACTCCTCTATTTTGGATGTAAAACCTACTAAAATTGACTGAAAAACATGCTAAGAATAACGTAAGATGACCTGTCATCAGTACCATCCCAAATTGGTGGTCTATTAACTAATCCTCCTTCCTTAGTATTGTCCATGAGAACATAATATGCCTTCCCTACGCAGGATATATGTTAGAGCCAATGTCATGGACAACGTATATAACATAATGATAATAAAATAACGAATAACCAAAATTAAACGTAAAGCACTAAAGGGCATCTAACCGCATGGGCTAAAAACATCATTTGTCCATAAATATATTTGGCACAAATCTTCTAGAAGAACACAATATATTTGAAACAAATCTATCTTTGAAAAAAACTTGAAGCGCATGAAAACATAAACTGACATCAAATAATATTCTAAAACACCTTGTCTTCTTGAAACACGCGAGAAATACGTCACACCACCTTGAGCCTATATGATGAACTACATGCTAAAACATCTTGTCTCACATGTTATGTGAGCCTATTGTTTTAACTAAATATAGCCGATCAACAATAAAAAACACAACAATAGAAAAAGACAAGTATTGTTTGTTAGAATATAGAAGTGCAAAATATCTATTATCGATACCTATATCTACAATTTTGATCTAAATCAAAATAATTCCATTCAAAATTTCAAAAAACCATTGTTCGCAATTTATCACATTAGCACAAAACAAAAACAAAAAACTAATAGACAGGCACACAATGCCTGTCTGAATGATAGTATCAATAACAAATATTTCCATATTGTAAAAAAAATATTTTCATTGGGAAAAATAGAAAATATCTTTTTAATTGAAAATCAAATATTGTAAAAAAGGTTGATTCTAGGGTATGGGATCAGTTAAGTCCCTCACCGGTGAACCATGACAAAAATACCATTAGATCTAATCAATGGTCTATATTTATTAAAATAAAAAATGAGACCACCAACACATGTTCACTCACAACCATGCCCTCATGTCTTCCTCATCTACCTCCCCTCAATGCATAAATTTCTTTGCTGGAAAATTAGAGAAATGTAACTAACTAAGATTGGCAAACATTCAACCTCTGTAAATGACATACACACTTTAATTAGTTCTCTTTGCTTATATATGTTTGCTAAGACCAAAAAAAGATAATAATTATTGTAACGCCCGTTTTGATTATTTAAATTATTTTATATAGTATAGAGAATATTTATATGATTTCATGTGATTTAAGTGATTTATATGATTTATGTGATATGTGTGATTTTATTAAGTGACTTGTTTTATTGTTTAATAAAATAAGATTTGAAAATAAAATAAATATTAAGTTGTGGGGTTGTTTTAGAATTAGATAGAGTTGTGAGGGAATAAGTGAAATAAGATAAATTAGTTAGAAAACATAAAAAGGGGAAAACCTAGGTTTTGAAACTGTCAGAACGTACAATTCAGAATTTGGGAGAAAAAGGGAGAAAAACCTGAAGTGAAGTACCAAGAGGCTGCTGTTCCAATTTTCTTAAGGTATGGGCGAGCCTAGCATTACAATTCCATTAAAAACATGTAATACATGATTGTAGTTAGAAGATTATGGGATTGATTCATGAGAATTTAAGAACTTGAGAACTAGGTTAAAAGTGATGAATTGATGATTAGATGATGAGAAACAGTACCATTGTTGTAGAAAACTGTTTACAGACCATAGGGTAACCCTTAAACATCATTATAGTCGAAATTGGTGAGGAACATGATGAAAATTGGGGTTTTGGGTGAAAATTGTCGTAACCCCGTAACTGTTCTGTCATCGCTCGCCACAGCGAGCAATCAACTCGCCACGGCGAGTGCTCTTCAATAGCTCGCGAGCCGAGAAACCCACTCGCCATAGCGAGTAACCCTTAGATGGCTCGCGAGGCGAGCAACCCCACTCGCCATAGCGAGCGGCACCCTGATGCTTGCAAGGCGAGCAACCCAACTCGCCACAGCGAGTGACCTCTGATGGCTCGCAAGGCGAGAGATCCCACTCGCCATAGTGAGCAGTTCTGTATCAGAATGCCTTCTTAGAATTATGCGACTCTTGTCGCACAAATTGTCATGAGATGACCCCTGAGTTAGAATTAAGCATTGCTGCAATAATGAAGATGACCTGTAAGCTATTATTTAAATATTTTATTTTGTTAGTAGTGACATATACATTTGTGTGTGTTCTCTTTTGAACTATAAGTGACGAAATGTGCGATTATTTATGATATGATTATATCCTGGACTATTTGATGTGCTGCCATGCTGCTACGTATTATTGATTAAACGATGATTGTGTCTTCTTAATATTATGAGTTGTGATCCAAACTATTGGAGTTTATTTGAGATGTCTAAGTTATAAGATGTTGAGTCCATGCATATTCATTCAGAGACGAGGGCTCGTGCCCTAGGAGCTTTTGCTCAACAGAGACGAGAGCTCATGCTCTATGAGTATTTTTATGCTCAAACAGCGACGAGGGCTTATGCCCTAGATTGGTACCACATGCATGAACAAGATGTCTAAGTTGCATAGTCGAGTTGAAGTTGCATAGTTGAGTCAAACTGTTAAGTTGAACTATGATGTTGAATCATGATGATGATTATGATGTTGATTAAGATGTTATTTGACTATTGTTGTGGATGTTTTTGATGTTTATGTCGTTAATTATAATTATTGAATTATATGTTTAATGTCATTGGTTTGTGAATCTCACCCCTTCTGCTTGGAAATGTTGCTCTTCATATGAGTAACTTGCAGGTGACTAAGCTTATAGCTGCTGTTTGCTGTTGTGAGTGGCTACCCTCACTGTGTCCTTAGGTGCTCTCATACGTAACGGGATGGGAACCTTTATAACTATTTTCTATTCCTTACATATTGATTACGATTTAATATTAATAAGTTTCAGTTGAATTTATGTTGAAAAGTTTCGATGAGGCCTGCGTGCCAAAACTATTTTGTTAGTTTGAATCTTTATCCGCTGCGAAGTTTTGAATAATTATGATTATTATTTTATGAAGGATAAATTTTTATTTATTCCGTTTTGAGTTTTCTAGAAATGTAGCATTCTGTTTATACAAGAAACTCTGATTGTTTATTACGAATTTTTTTACTTTTGGAAAACGGGGTGTTACAATTATTTTGCAATGTTCCTCCAATTAATTTGAAGTTCAAAGGCCATTTTTTATCACCTTCTTTTCAATGGAAATTTCTATTTATTTTTTGTGTGTTAAAGGTTAGAACCTAACATTATTCTTGTAGCGTTTTTTACCATAAACTATTGATGTTTTCAAATTTTAGGGGTTTCTCTTTTGACACAATAGTTATCAACACCGACTTTAATTTTGCATTTTGTATCTATGTAAAAATGTGTTATAAAAGAAATTTTGATCCTGTCACTTTCCCAATTCTGGTTTCTAGATTTACAGATTTAATGGGAGTTGAAAAGGATGAAGAATTATTATAGGGACAAGATTGTATGTTAAAATGTCTAGATGTTAACAAAAAAAAATCAAAAAATCTCAAACATTGATTCAATCAAACAGTATTTTCTTCATGGTCCACCGGTGAGGGATTTAATTGTTCCCTCAACCTAGAATCCTACTGTAAAAACACAACTTTTTCAAAAAACAAAAATATGTTTTGATTTTGGAAACCTCTAGAAAAAAGTTGTTGGGCAAGTAGAATCTATTTTTTCAATAAAAACACCACCCGCTCCCTCACCTTGTTTTCAAACTCAGACAAAGACAAAAATTTAGGGTTTGTAAAAAGAGAAGAACAAAATCATGTCATCCTCCAAAGAACATCACCCAGAATCATCTGCAAAGAATATCACCCTCACGAGTTTCGATGGTGAAACCTTTGAAATCGAAGAGGCAATGACAATGGAATCTCAAACGATCAAGCATTTGATCGATGATGTTTCCGATGACACTGAAATCCTTATTCCAAAGGTGACTGGCGAGATCTTGGCTATGGTTATCGAATATTGCAAGAAACATGTTGAGTCTGCAAGATCTAATGAAAAAGCAGCGGAGGATGAACTTAAGAAGAGGGAAACTGAATTCGTCCAGGTTGATCAAAATACCTTCTTCAATCTCATGTTAGCTGCTAACTATTTGAACATAAAGAGTCTTTTGGATCTTACTTGCAAGACTGTGGCAGACATGATTTTGGCGGCTAAGACACCAGAGGCGATCTGTGAGAAGTTCAACATTAAGAATGATTACAGTCCCGTGGAAGAAGAGAAAATTCGTTGTGAAAATCAGTGGGCTTTTGAATGATTATTATTATTATAGATTAAAGATCTGTCGTGTGGATTTTATTTCATGAGATTGATGTTTTATTAATTATTAGTTTAAAGATATGTTGTGTGGATTTTTTGATATGAGATTAATGTTTTATTGATTATTAGTTTAAAAATCTTTCATGTGAATTTTATATTTTAAGATTGATGTTTTATTGATTATTAGTTTAAAGATCTGTTGTCTGGATTTTATGATATGAGATTAATGTTTTATTGATTATTAGTTTAAAAATATGTCATGTGGATTTTATGTTATGAGATTAATGTTGTACTGATTATTATATTTTAACATTTTACAATATCAATTAAGAATCTATCATGTTATGCTAAGTTTTAATTTTGTGTATATTTGAAATAGGATTTTTGACATATTGAGATTGAATGGTTCATATTTTAATGCAGATTTCTAGATTTTTTTGAACCTTCAATTGTAAAGAGATTGATTATCAGTAATGTTGTTTCTTTGATACATATATTTGATGTTGTGTTAATTGTTTTGTGCATTGGTTCAATCATAGGAAGGGATATGAAGTATACCTTATTTTGTTTGGAATTATTATTTAAACAATTTGTGTGATGTTGAAACAATTTTTTTTAACTTTTCATTTCCTTGTTTCGTTTTCTTTTAAAATTGTGGTATCAGACTGGTAGTTGGTGGTGGTCGGATTGACGGTCGATGGTGGATGGAATTGTCCTAGCAGGAGTTGGTGGTGGTTAGAGTGGTGCCGGTGATGGCATATATGCTGAATTTCACGTTCTGACTGTTTACACGATCCTGCCATGCCGTTTGATTGGCAGGAGGAGATTTTGGTACCTACCCTGATTGTTGTTGCTGCACGCACACCGCTCTCTTTTGCAGAGGAACTCACCGCATCACACAATGTCGCCACAAATGACAATCTGCCGCAACCTTCAATCTGTGGTGAGAACGTGTTCATTCGTATTTCTCAAGCAATGTATGAAAAGGGGGTTGAGGTATGCAAGATGAACCTTTGTGGAAGGCTGGTTTTGAACAAGGGGGATAGACCGTACACGGCGAAGGAAATTGAGGTCAAGCATCAAAAACAATGGAAAACTACAGGTCCTTGGACACTGCTTTCTTTAGGGAGGGGTTTCTATGAGTTCTTCTTTTCCTCTGAATTCAATTTACGTACTGTTTGGGCAATGGGAACTATCAATTTGAAATCAGGGGTATTAAGACTATTTGAATGGGAAAGGGATTTTAATATGCATAATCAAAGAAACACTCACGCGCAAGTCTGGATACGCTTAATGGCATTACCGCAAGAATATTGGATGGAACGCACGATATGGGAAATTGCAATCGTGGTTGGCACACCGCTGGTCATTGATAATGCAACAACAAAGAGACTTTTTGGCCACCATGCACGAGTTTTGGTTGACATTGATTTTTCTAAGAAGATTTTCCATGAAATTATGGTAGAGAGGGAGGGATTCGCTTTGAAGGTGAGAAAAACACAAGAAGGGGGGGGGGTTGAATTGTGTTAGCTTTTCGCAGCTCTTGAATAGTGAGAATCTAATTCCTTTAAACTCGGAGTCTGAATGGGATCAGAGTCTGATAGGAGATTAGGTTCTGATGCAGCGGAATAATCAAGAGATAGAGAGAAGAGAGAACACAAGCAATTATACAGGTTCCTTCCACAAACCGGAAGTAGTCCTGTCCCCCTTGTACTTCCAAGGAGAGTTCACTAAAATGTTATATCAATTACAAGTTGCTCAAACACACAGTAAGAGACTTCCAATGCTCAAGCACGCAGGCAAGAGACTTCCTTGCTCAAAGACACAACAAAGAGACTTCCTTGCTCAAGGACGCAGCCAAGAGACTCCTTTGCTCAAGCACACAAGCAAGAGACTTCTTACACAATTACATAAAATTGAATAGAGTTGAAACACTTGACAACAATCAAATGTGTTTCAATTACAACAAAGACAAACTCTGTTTTACACAAAAGACAGACTCTGTTTTTCTGTGGAACTTAGAAATTCTAGAATACTCAGTTTGTAAGAATCTAAGTTGATGATGTGTTTTTGTTAAGACTCAGTTGAATACGAAAGCAACGCAGTGTAATTTTTCTAGTTGTAGAGTCCAACAATTCTTCAAGTCTTCTATCCTTTATATAGGTGTAGGAAAGAGACGTCGAGTCATCCAATACATCAGGATGATTTCTGAAGCTTGATCAATGGTTGTTGATCTGTTGCTTGATTTGGTAATAGTCCTTCAATTGCATAATTTGAATTCCATTCCCTTTGAAGATTAATACCGGTAGACACAGTTGCCAAACTGTACGAGGTAGTGGAGTAGTGGAAACAGAGTTCGTACAACGTACTCTGTACTGGCCTGCATTCTTGTCTTTGTGCTCCCCACGCTCAAGTTGACTTTGAAGCTAGCCGTTACTCCATTTGAGAGTTTCTTTTGCATCGCAATGCTGTAGAAATCCTTGTTAGCAGATTATCAGATTTTGGGCTTCAGACTCACTGTAGCACTAAGCTTCTGGTAATCTTCAGACTCTCTTGGTTTTCAGATTCTGATAGTCTTCAGACTCTGATACAGTCTTTCAGACTCTCTTCGGTACAGTCTTCAGACTCTCTTCGATGTAGTCTTCAGACTCTCTTCGATGCAGTCTTCAGACTCTCTTCGATACAGAATCACAAGCAACAAGCTTCTCTGGATTTTTGCTCTTTAACATTGTTCAAACAGAATACTTTCTAAGATATAAATCTTGATTGATATCCTGCATACTTAAACAAATATTAGCAATATCCAATTGACAACTTTTTTAATACCTTGTTATCATCAAAACTCAAAACGTGGTATTGCTGAACACCTTTGTTCCAACACACTTTTGGTGTAGAGGTGGCCTATGAATGGCTTCCGAACTTTTGTTCTCACTGTCAGACACTTGGGCTTGATGTTACTAATTGTCGTTGGTTGTACCCGAGGAAGGAAGGCATTGACCATAAGGAGAAGGTCACTAAGGGGAACACGCATGCACCTTCCTAGAAGCTTGAGTGGGTGCCTGTTCAGGAAAATCCCTCCGGTATTGGTTCTTCGAAAGCATTCGCAGCTCCTACAGAGCCTCCTATTGTGGTTACAGACACAGTTACAGATACAGTTGCAAATCTTGACACAGTTATGAATCCAACAGAATCACATACACACTTAGTTGCTAATGAAGTCCCTCGAGGGACTCTGCCTTTAAGACCAGTGTTGGAATTGAACCAATTGACAACTTTTTTAATACCTTGTTATCATCAAAACTCAAAACGTGGTATTGCTGAACACCTTTGTTCCAACAATCTCCCCCTTTTTGATGATGACAAACATTAGTATTTAAAATGTCAATTGTTGTTAATCTAATTAACAAGTTGACTTAAGGGATCTGAGGTTTGTAAGCTCAGAGTCTGAGGTTTGTAAGCTCTGACTCCCCCTGAGTCTGATAGTTCTTAAGTTGAGGTTTGTAAGCTCCTCTTAAGTTCTATCCAGGTTAATTAAATTCATTTTCATAAGCAATCGAATTCATTCTCAGAATAATAAACGAATTTAGAGAACTGCTTCTTAAACAGGGGCTCAGAGTCTAACTAAGCACCTTTCGCAGATTTCCCTTTAACTTTTACATAGAACATGCAATGTATTTAAAAGAAATACAAATCTCATAATTTTCCCTTCTCCCTGTTGAGAAAATACAAACAAATACTTTCCCTTCTCCCCCTTTTGTCATCAACAAAAAAAAGGTTTAGAACAAGTTCCTCCCCCTTTTTAAATGACTTAAGGTAAGAGTATAAACATATTTTAAGGAAAAATGAGATTCAGAGGGAAAAACATAGAAGATTCAGAGCATAAAAAAAAATTGAATGCAAATAGAATCAAATAAAACTTGTATAAATTGTAAGCAAAAACAGTTCAGAAGATAGCAAACAAGAATTACAAAACAAAACAAAACGAAATTAAACTAAGGTTGGTTTTGTTTGGCAAGATGATCCATCAATTTCTGGAGATCCTCTTGCTGTTTCTTTACCATCTCTTCCAGAGCCTCAGTTCTTCTTAAATGCGCTTCTCTTTCTAGTATGGCTTCTTCTTGAACTATGTACAGTCTCCTCTTCAAAGAGTTACAAACCATTGATTCCCTTGGATTATACTGATCTTCATCAAAGAATGGTGTATCTCTAATCCTCAGAATAGGAGCTCTTTCCAAGATAATAGCTTTCTCAGCCCGCTTGACTTCTTCAACATGCTTGGCAGTGATAAGTGCTTGTTCCCTGGCAGCAGCCTTTTGAATTTTGGTGATAAATTCCAAGAACTCAGTCTTCACTGTAGAGAACTTGTCCTCATAGCTCACATTGAGGATGGGCACAAACCTTTGCTCAATAATGTCTTTGAGCTTATTGCTTGAAGAAGCATAGAACTCATCTATCTTGTTTGAATCAAATAAGTCAATATGAGGTTCAGAGATTGAGGGTAGAGAGGCTCTTAAGGCTAGAAAGGCTTCAAACACTGGGAAGATAGTTATAGGATCACAAAGAGGTTGGGGAACTCTTCTAGTTTCTGCTCTACATTCTGTTACAGTTTCTGATATGATTTTGCAGGGGTATTTGGTAGTTCTCCTCCTAGATGTTTTTCAAGTGAATCTAGAGTGTCTGGAGAGTCTACACAAATGGTTTCATGTTGGGGGGATGGCTGTTTAGATTGAATGGTTACTTCAGGCTTTTCAGAATGTTGAATTGCCTGAAGTGGTTTGAGAAATGAAGGTTGAGCAGGATGGTCAGCAGGAAGATTCATAGATACTGTGATTGTGTCTTGAATTACTCTGTCCATAGTTGAATCAACATATTCAACTATTGCAGGGTCCAGTGGGTTATGGGATGATATGGGTTTGATTGGTGAGAGGGATGAATTTTTGAGGGATGGAAGAATTTGGCTCAAGGGTTTGTTATCTGATTCTGAATCAGATTCTGACTCTTGATTCAAAGAGGAAGATGAGCTATATGCTACGTTGCCAGAGGTGCCAATGCCAGCTTCTGGAGAAGCATAGTGATCAGACACAGTAGCTTCTGATAACTCAGCTTCTGCAGTAGCTACAGGATCCTTCTGTTTAAGTGCAGAAGCAAGCAACTTAGCAGCTTCTTTGACAGTCTCTTCCTTTAATTCTGCAGCAACCACTTCTGCTGCCATTGCCTTGCCAGCAGCATGTTCATCTTCAATCATAGATACAGAAGTACCTATCTTCTGTGCTATCTCCTTAGCCACAGGGACCACATCCACCTTTCTCTTCTTGACCTGACTTTCTCCACCATCAGAGTCAGCATCAAGGTATTCAGCAATTTCTTCAGCCAATTTGACATAATCTCTGTCACCCTTGCCTTTTTTCGCTTTCTTCTCATCTTTCTTTGTCTTCTTCTCGTCTTTCTTAGCTTTCTTCTCATCCTTGGTTTCTTTTATCCTATCCTTGATTTCCTTGGATGCAGAAGATACTGATGAAGGCATAGGAGCTATGGTCTTAGGGGAACCAATTTTCACTCCTGGAAGAGCAGTAGATTTGATCTTCTTCTTGAGAGGCTCCTGCTTCTCTTCCTCTTCCTTGAGAACCACTTCCTTGGTTCTTTTTCCTTTGACCTTAAGAGGTCCTCCTTCTCTTCCTCAGGAATGGCAGAATAGTTGATTATTCTACCAGTATCCTTGAAGTAATCCACCACAAATCTTGCAAGAACTTCAGGATTATCTTCTTTGGATATGGGAGGGAAGTCCATCATCAAGTCAGATTGCACATAGGATTCCCTCATATCATGCTTAGAGGGGTTGAATCTCTTGACAATCTTCATGTACTGCAGAGTCTTGCCATTTATGATTCTCCCGGTCACAGTTCCTAGATGAATATCTGATACCACACCAGATTCTGATAAGACCTTCAAGAGGCCTCCTTGATACAGAATCTCAGATATAAATCTTCCAAAAGGAACTTGCCTTCTGGTTTCTGATTGACTCTTGATGGCCCAGCACATGTGATGCATCACATATCTGGGGAAGTTGATCTTTATTTTGTTGATGAGAAAATAAAGAAGAACTTTGTGATCAACAGACAATGTGTCTGTTCCTCCTCCTTTTTGAAGCATACTGTCCAGTATAATCTTCAGAAGCACCCTATGCTCAGGATGCATATCCACCAGTTTATTTGAGGGTCTCCCTTCAAATAATAGTTTGTTGCATATAACAGCCCATTCACTCTTCTTGTTGACATTCCACTGAAATTTACCAGCGCTCTCCATTTGACAAGCCCTGGCTACCACTTCTTCAGTGATAACTACTGGTATTCCCATCACAGCAGACCTTATTTCAAGACCATTGTACGGTCTTAAACCCATTTGATCTCTGTTCTTGCCAGCTAGCTTGGGGTTGTTTGAGATTGCAACAGTTTCTTCAAGAGTAGCTTCATCCTTGTCGTAGACTTCTGACCTAACCCAAAAATCTCTAACAAGTTTCTGATATGTTGGTCCATTCAACATACCAAAGTAGTTCATCATTCCTTGTGATAAGAAATGAGAAGAAACGTCAACTCCGTGACGACTAAGAGAACCAAAATCTACTGGAGATTCAACTTGAATTTCCAGAGTCTCCTTGATAATCTTCATCGTTCTGGGTTTGATAACGTAGGACTTTCCAAACTTGATTATGACACCAGATTGGATGAGATCACTTGCCATTTAAAAGGTTTCTAAGTGTTTGATTTGAGAACAAAAAGTTTTGCAAAGTATTGAAAACAAGAAATTTGTTTAGAGAGAAAATCAAAGAGTGAAAAGAGAAGTGAGTTGTGTGTGTTATGTATTTATAGAAAAAATTTGATAACCGTTTGGAAAGAATAGGGGACAAACAAACACAAACAATAAATACATATAGCATGCAGCCGTAAGTATTGGGACAATGCGAAGGTAACTTGTTCAACGTAATGAAATCATTGCCCTTTGAGTTCTTACCCAATACAGACAGGCCATGTCTGAGAAACTATAAAGTAACTGTCACCGTAGTGGGGCAGGTGTTACTAAACTCAACAGTCATGCTTCCACTAATACGAGCTTCTGAGAGTCTAAAGATTCCTTACCAGAGTCTGAATAGTTTATCAGAAGCTTTTATCAGAGTCTCTAAAAGAGGGTCTGATTCCCAAATAGCTTCTGAATATTTTCAGAGTCTGAATTCTGTTTTCAGAGGCGCACATTACCCAGAGACATAACACATGTTCAAATTTTTCTTTATGAAATCAAATCTTTCTACAGATAAGGGTTTAGTAAATATATCAGCCCATTGATGATCAGTATCAATGAATTGAATATCTAAAATTCCTTTTTGAACATAGTCTCTTATGAAATGATGTTTAATCTCAATGTGCTTTGCTCTTGAATGCAGAATTAGATTCTTAGACAGACATATAGCTGTCGTATTATCACAATAAATTGGGATACAATTTTCAGTTATTTGATAGTCCTCAAGTTGATGTTTCATCCAGAGTAGCTGTGTACAACAACTAGCAGCTGAGATGTATTCTGCTTCTGCTGTAGACAAAGCAATGGTTGCTTGCCTCTTGCTAGCCCAGGATATCAGATTCTCTCCCAAGAATTGACAATTGCCACTGGTAGATTTTCTTTCAATCCTGTCTCCAGCATAGTCAGCACCACAGAATCCAACTAACTTGTAGTCAGAGGATTTCTTGTAAAGAAGTCCAAGATTGGTAGTTCCTTTCAGATATCTAAAGATTCTCTTAACAGCTGTTAAGTGAGACTCTCTAGGATCTGATTGAAACCTTGCACACAGACATACACTGAATAAAATATCTGGTCTGGATGCAGTTAGGTATAACGAAGAACCAATCATACCTCTATACAGCTTCTGATCAACTTTGGTTCCTTGATCTTCTTTGCTCAGAGTGCAGGTTGGATGCATTGGAGTATTCATTTCTTTGCAATCTTCAAGATTGAACTTCTTCAGAAGCTCTTTCGTGTATTTGGACTGATGAACATAAACTCCATCTTTGCATTGGTTGATTTGAATTCCAAGAAAGAACTTCTATTCTCCCATCATGCTCATTTCAAACTCATCCTGCATTACTTTCGAAAACTCTTTGCAAAGTGAACTATTTGTAGAACCAAAAATGATATCATCAACATAAATCTGAACTATAAGAATGTCTTTCTTCAGAGTCTTTCTGAATAGAGTAGTGTCAACTTGCCCTCGTTCAAAGTTGTTTTGAATTAAGAAATTACCTAGTCTTTCATACCAAGCTCTGGGAGCTTGTTTCAAGCCATAGAGTGATTTCTTCAATTTATAAACATGCTCTGGATGTTTTAAATCTTCAAAGCCAGGAGGTTGTTTGACATATACTTCTTCAGAAATGACACCATTAAGAAATGCACTCTTAACGTCCATTTGATACAGGGTTATGTTGCGATTAACTGCATAGGAAAGAAGTAACCTGATTGCTTCCAATCTTGCAACTGGAGCAAACGTTTCTGTGTAATCAATGCCTTCTTGTTGACTGTAGCCCTGCGCAACAAGTCTGGCCTTGTTTCTGATTACTTCTCCTTGTTCACTAAGCTTATTTCTGAACACCCACTTGGTTCTAATGATGTTCTTGTGATCAGACTTAGCTACTAGATCCCATACTTCATTCCTTTTGAATTGATTCAGTTCTTCTTGCATTGCCAGAATCCATCCTTCATCTCCAAGAGCTTCTTCAACAGAGGTTGGTTCAATAACAGATAATAATCCCAAGGCAGACTATTCTTGTCTGAAATGCGATCTTGTTCTTTTGGGACTTTCTTTATTGCCAATTATCTGATCCTCTGGATGTGAAGACTTGTATTTGAAAGATTGTTTGGATTGATTAGCTTGCAAAGAACCATCTTGAGCTTCATTAGAAGCTTCTTCATTAGGAACTTCAAGGGATGTTCCAGCTTCTGAAGTATCTTCAGATTCTGGAATCTGATCAGCTTCTGAGTTGTCATCAGAATCTTGAGATTCTACACAACTTTCATCTTTTACTGGAGTTTCACTTCCAGGCACTTTGTCATCGAATCTAACATGCATAGATTCTTCAACACATTGTGTTTTTGAATTATACAGCCTGTATGCCTTAGAGCGTTCAGAGTAACCTAAAAAGATTCCCTTTTGAGCTTTGGCATCAAATTTCTTTAGGTAGACTTTGTTGTTCAGGACATAACACGTACATCCGAACTGATGAAAATAAGATATGTTAGGTTTCCTTCCTTTAAAGAGTTCATAAGCTGTTTTGTTCAACAGAGGTCTAATATAGATTCTGTTCTGAACATAACAAGCTGTGTTTACTGCTTCTGCCCAAAAATGCTTAGCCAGATTGTTCTCATGGATCATGGTTCTAGCCATCTCTTGTAAGGTTCTATTCTTTCTCTCTACAACTCCATTTTGTTGTGGAGTTCTAGGTGCAGAGAATTCATGAATAATTCCATGTTTTTCACAGAAAACCTCAAACGGTTCATTTTCAAATTCTCCTCCATGATCACTTCTGACTTTCAGGATTTTTAATTCCTTCTCTGATTGAATTTGGATGCAGAATTTACTAAACACAGAATATGAATCATCTTTAGTTTTCAGAAATTTAACCCAACACCATCTGCTGTAGTCATCAACAATGACTAGTCCATATTTACTTCCATATAAGGATGCAGTGCTAACTGGTCCAAATAAGTCAATATGAAGTAATTCCAAGGGTCTGGAAGTAGAAACAATTTCTTTAGGCTTGAAGGGACTCTTGACAATTTTCCCTTTCTGACATGCTCCGCAAAGAGCATCTGAGTGATAGTCAATGTCTGGTAGGCCTTTGACAAGTTGCAACTTGCTAAGCTTAGAGATTAATCTCCAGTTAGCATGTCCCAAACGTCTATGCCACATCCACTTCTTATCACCCATTGACAAAAGGCACACTACCTTCTGATCAGTCAGTTCAGAGAATTTTATCTTGTAGACATTGTTTCTTCGTTTTCCCTTGAAGACTATGGACTGATCATCCTCGTTAACTACTGTGCAGTTGTTCTTATTAAACAATACATCATAACCACTGTCACATAATTGACTTATGCTTAGTAAGTTATGTCTAAGTCCATCAACGAACCACACATTACTGATTGAGATCAGAGAGTTACCAATGGTTCCAGTACCAATGATTTTGCCAGTCTGGTTTCCTCCAAATCCCACAGTTCCTCCCTCTTTCATGGTTAGGGTTAGGAACATAGACCTTTCTCCCGTCATGTGACGCGAGCAACCACTGTCCAGGTACCAAGCCTTCTGCTTTTCTAGTCCTTTTAGACATACCTGCAGCATCAATAATTTCAGACTTAGGTACCCATATTCTCATGGGTCCTTTTTGGTTAGTCTTAGAACCATTGAACTCCTTTCTTAAGTTATGTCTTGAATTCATTGGCAATGTTTTCTCCCATACCTTGGGTTTGGAACCGTTTGGTTTAGGTTTCAACTTGCCTTTCACAGTTTCTCTTCTTTGAAACTTAGGCTTTAGTTTTTCAGACTCTGGCTTTTTCAGAGTCTGTTTATCAGACTTTGAATGTTTGATCAGAGTCTGAGTCTTTAAAGCTTTGGGTTCAAAGTTTTTCAGACCCTTTGACTTAACATTCTGAGATTTTGACTTAGTCAGAACCTTAGAAGTAGAAGTTGTAAGTTCTGAATGAGTCACTGTGTTGACTTCATCAGACTTACTTACAAAGTGATTTTTCAACGCCTCTCTGGCTCCATCAGGACTAGGTTTCAGAGTCACTTCATTTGAGTTTCCTCCAATGAATCCAAGACCCTGTCCTCTGTTCTGATACGTGCTATAGATCATGGACGCAACCCTTGATCTGTCAATTCCAGTAGCAATAAATTCTTGCAGAGCAACATCTTGCTCACTTAAGTATTTACAGCTACACTTCTTGATCAATAAAGAGATATTTTCTTCTTTTAAATTTTCTAATTCCAACAGAGTTGAATTATGTCTTTTTGACAGCTTATCAAGCTGTTGTTTGACTTTCTTCAACTCAGTGGTTTTAGCTTTAAAGTGACCAATAAGTTCTTTGACAGATTCTACAAGTTCAGATCTTATGAGTTCAGAATATACCTCTGTTTCATTTTCAGAGTCTGCATCTGATTCTGCCTCAGGTGTTTCTTTAACAGATTCGGTTGTAGCCATTAGTCCAACAGCTACATTGGCCTCACCATCAGCATCATCATCCTCAGACCCTGACTCATTATCAAGATCTTCCCAGGTGGCCATCAGACTTTTCTTGATCTGCTTCTTAAACTTGCTTGACTTGAAGGTTGGCCTCTTTGACTTGGATTTCTCCTTCTGCTGTTCTGGACACTCAGCAATAAAATGTCCAGTCTTCTTGCAGTTGAAGCAACCTTTATGTTCCTCCTTTTTGAACCCCTTCCCACTGCTTTTGCTCAGAAATCTCATGTTCTTCTTATCAAGGTACTTCATTCTGCTTGAAAGCATAGCCATTTCCTTTGCAATATCAGGATCCTCCTCAAAGCTTTCAGAAGCTGAAGATTCATTTTCAGACTCTTCAACCTTGAGAGCCTTTGAAGACCTTCCTTTTGATTTCAAGGCAATGGTTTTGGACTTTCTTGCAGAATCATGTTCATTGAGACTTAACTCATGAACCTTGAGTGAGCTTACAAGATCTTCAACACTTAAAGTGTTTAAATCTTTAGCCTCCTCAATTGCAGTGACCTTTGGTCTCCATCTAGAAGGTAAGCTCCTTAAAGTCTTGCTAACATGATTAGAAGCTATATAACTCTTCTTCAGTATCTGAAGACCAGATACTAGAGTTTGAAATCTTGAGTACATCTGCTCAATACTTTCATCCTCTTTCATCTTGAATAGTTCATACTGATGAACTAACAGAAGAGCTTTAGCTTCCCTGACCTTTTTGCTTCCTTCATAGTTAGCACAGAGAGAAGCAAACATGGCTCTAGCAGTAGATTTGTCACTCATCTTCATGTATTCCTTTTTAGGAATAGCAATGACAAGAGCCCCTCTGATGATATGATGTTTCTTGTAGATTTTCTTTTGAGCAGCAGTGTGAAGTTTGCGGTCAATGGCAGCACCTTCGTCATCAAGTTGTAAGTCACCAACACCATCTTCAAGTATGTCCCAGAGTTCTTCGTCAAGACCCATGACATAACTATAGAAGTTGGTTTTCCACCAAGAAAATTCTTCAGGATCACCATTGAACTTAGGAATTCTTCAGGATCACCAAGACGGTTCACTGGAAGACATGTTTTTCTCTGGATCTTTTCTGTTACACAGTTAAGTGCAATGACAACAGAGCCGGAGCTCTGATACCAACTGAAGGTGAGAAAAACACAAGAAGGGGGGGGGTTGAATTGTGTTAGCTTTTCGCAGCTCTTGAAGAGTGAGAATCTAATTCCTTTAAACTCAGAGTCTGAATGGGATCAGAGTCTGATAGGAGATTAGGTTCTGATGCAGCGGAATAATCAAGAGATAGAGAGAAGAGAGAACACAAGCAATTATACAGGTTCCTTCCACAAACCGGAAGTAGTCTTGTCCCCCTTCTACTTCCAAGGAGAGTTCACTAAAATGTAATATCAATTACAAGATGCTCAAACACACAGTAAGAGACTTCCAATGCTCAAGCACGCAGGCAAGAGACTTCCTTGCTCAAAGACACAACTAAGAGACTTCCTTGCTCAAGGACGCAGCCAAGAGACTCCTTTGCTCAAGCACACAAGCAAGAGACTTCTTACACAATTACAGAAAATTGAATAGAGTTGAAACACTTGACAACAATCAAATATGTTTCAATTAGAACAAAGACAGACTCTGTTTTACACAAAAGACAGACTCTGTTTTTCTGTGGAACTTAGAAATTCTAGAATACTCAGTTTGTAAGAATCTAAGTTGATGATGTGTTTTTGTTAAGACTCAGTTGAATACGAAAGCAACGCAGTGTAATTTTTCTAGTTGTAGAGTCCAACAATTCTTCAAGTCTTCTATCCTTTATATAGGTGTAGGAAAGAGACGTTGAGTCATCCAGCACATCAGGATGATTTCTGAAGCTTGATCAATGGTTGTTGATCTGTTGCTTGATTTGGTAATAGTCCTTCAATTGCATAATTTGAATTCCATTCCCTTTGAAGATTAATACCGGTAGACACAGTTGCCAAACTGTACGAGATAGTGGAGTAGTGGAAACAGAGTTCGTACAACGTACTCTGTACTGGCCTGCATTCTTGTCTTTGTGCTCCCCACGCTCAAGTTGACTTTGAAGCTAGCCGTTACTCCATTTGAGAGTTTCTTTTGCATCGCAATGCTGTAGAAATCCTTGTTAGCAGATTATCAGATTTTGGGCTTCAGACTCACTGTAGCACTAAGCTTCTGGTAATCTTCAGACTCTCTTGGTTTTCAGATTCTGATAGTCTTCAGACTCTGATACAGTCTTTCAGACTCTCTTCGGTACAGTCTTCAGACTCTCTTCGATGTAGTCTTCAGACTCTCTTCGATGCAGTCTTTAGACTCTCTTCGATACAGAATCACAAGCAACAAGCTTCTCTGGATTTTTGCTCTTTAACATTGTTCAAACAGAATACTTTCTAAGATATAAATCTTGATTGATATCCTGCATACTTAAACAAATATTAGCAATATCCAATTGACAACTTTTTTAATACCTTGTTATCATCAAAACTCAAAACGTGGTATTGCTGAACACCTTTGTTCCAACACACTTTTGGTGTAGAGGTGGCCTATGAATGGCTTACGAACTTTTGTTCTCACTGTCAGACACTTGGGCTTGATGTTACTAATTGTCGTTGGTTGTACCCGAGGAAGGAAGGCATTGACCCTAAGGAGAAGGTCACTAAGGGGAACACGCATGCACCTTCCTAGAAGCTTGAGTGGGTTCCTATTCAGGAAAATCCCTCCGGTATTGGTTCTTCGAAAGCATTCACAGCTCCTACAGAGCCTCCTATTGTGGTTACAGACACAGTTACAGATACAGTTGCAAATCTTGACACAGTTACGAATCCAGCAGAATCACATACACACTTAGTTGCTAATGAAGTCCCTCGAGGGACTCTGCCTTTAAGACCAGTGTTGGAATTGAACCATGTAGTGCATGATGACGTGCTTTCGGATGTTGAGGAACATGTAAGTCCGGTAATTCAGGAGGAGTTAGAGATTCCCCAGATTCAGAATGCACCTGTGACGAATACATCCTTAGCTGCGCATGATGTTGTACACATGTTGACTGTTGATTTGGATTTCTCCGCTTCTTCTAGGGAGGACATGTCGACTCAGCATTTTGTAGCTCACAATGAGATGCAAGCTTGTCCCCGTCCCAATCCTCTTGTTGTTAGGTCCATTCCCATGGACAAAGAGGCGATTTTGGTAATGGAGAGACTAGCACGAAACCCCCATCTGTGGTGACACATGCCGAGCTTGATGAGAATGGCGACTATGTTTTGGTAGTTTCTGAAAATACTAACTTGAATCCAAACATACAGCATGATCTTGAGTTATGGAACCGTGTTTGTGAATATGACAAGGAAAATGTGGAGCTTCCTTTTACTCCAGTATTATCCAGAATACAAAAGCAGTAGGTAGGAAGCAAATTATGATTGGAAAACCGCCTTATAAAACTCGTTCTCAGGGTGGATCATCCCCAGGTGCTCAATGAATATGCTATATTGGAATATCTGCGGTTTTGGTAATACAACACTAAATCCACGGTTCTCTGTGCTACCTCAGGCTTTCAACACTGACTTCTTTATGGACCAGAGTGGGATACCTCTTTCTAGGTTACCATAGTCAGCTGATTTTATGTTTATGTTTCTTTCTTGCTTTTTTTTTATGGCTTTTTATCTTTTCTTTTTAGGGTTTTGGCTTAGTCCCCCCTCTTGTACTTCTTTTCCCTTTTTTTAATAAAATTTTCTTTGAGATTGGTGGTATAGGATGGGGGTTCTTCGGGGTGCCAACCTAGTTGGGATGTCGTCGCTTCCCCTTGATGCCTCACCAATCTCCTGGCTTAGCAAAATATAAAATACACATGCAAACCAAACGATGACAAGCATATTATGAATTACTTTACCATTATCAAACAAATCGCAAAAAGAAAAAAGTGTGTTGTAAAACTCTATTGGAAAGAGCACTACTCACGTACAACCACCTCAAAATAGAGAGCTACGAATCAATTGATAGTAACACCTCAAAAAAGTGTGTTTCATAAGAAATTCTAAGCATTCAATTGATAGTAACATGTCAACCTTCTTTACAGAATGATAAAAGGCCGGCTAAACAGGCTAGAATGATGTTGAACACGAAAATGGGTTCTTAAGCAGATTCTTAGGCTAGAATGTCAATCCCTTGTTGAATATGGAGATTTTTGTACATTTTCGGGATAAAGAAGATTCTTAAGCAGGACAATATAATCATACGATGTTAGGCCAAATTGATGATTCAAGTGCATTTAGAGTTCCAAGATTTCAGAGCTTCTGATCGATAGTAATGCAAATTGTTAACTTTCATGCATCTCAAACAATAATCTACTAACACAAAATTCAGCAGCATTTAGAAATAACTCTTCTATTGATAATTTTTAGGTACAAAAAATCTATGGTTTGACTATGGAGCGTAGAATGTCTTAGCAATAATACAGGGGATGTTTTTTCCCCACCATAATCTCTTCTCACACGCCCTACTAAATTCTGAAAATACCTCGGTTTGGTTTATATAATGGGAACTTCTTTTTAAAGGTTTATATATTATATGGGTTTTTCTATCCTATGCAAATTTTCACATGTTAAGAAGTTTAAAGTAGTAAGTTGTATTAGAACTTGTGCATTTTATATTAAATGTA
This sequence comes from Medicago arabica, assembly GCA_946800305.1. Classification (NCBI taxonomy): domain Eukaryota; kingdom Viridiplantae; phylum Streptophyta; class Magnoliopsida; order Fabales; family Fabaceae; genus Medicago; species Medicago arabica. The sequence goes on from OX326964.1 coordinate 14,474,859, forward strand.
CAACCTACTAACAAATAGTTGTTGTTTTTCAATAAAAAATTGCTACTTTTAGTTACTTTAACATGTGCAATATTGCACATGTTAGACAAACCCATGTATAATTTGGCTCGTTACATTATGAAAATGGTATAAATTAAAATGAAAAGCAATGACATAAATCCAAAGAGACATAAGAAAAAGTAATTAATAATTAAATACATTTTATTATTTGATCAATAAATTATTTTTGTTCAAGAATTTGATCAATAGTTCATAATATATTTACATTAACACAATGCTTATTACAACAAACTATTAGACTCTTGAAGCTAAATTTATGGTACACGAAGATGGAGGGGGAAGGGGGGAACATATATTCATGATATTTTGAGATATATTTGTGCAGAATTTTTTTTTTATTCAAGGAAGATGATTAAGATTCAAATGAAGAAAATGAAAATTAAGAGTAAGAAGATGAAGATGATGAACATGTTCATCTTATTTTTGGATTTTTTTTTATTTTTAATAAAAATATATTTCGAAAAATAAAATTATGAATTTTTTTAAATAAAAAATGAGAAAGGATTTATACGTGCTTTTATAAGAGATAAAGGACCTAAATAGGAAGAGAAAAAATATAAAGGACCAAAGTGTTACAAATAAATAAGATAAATGACCTCTAACGTAATTTTGCCTAAAAATTGAAAGCTATATTGACTAAAATACAACCCGCTTGGGTTTGCCTGATGGTAGTGGTTTGAGACCTGAGATTGTGCTCCTTCTCAAGCAGATTTTTGACTTTAAGCGTTGACGGGCGTCAAGCAGAGATGCATGACGGTCATTGTAACGCCCTAGTTGTCGATTATTTTATTTCAGTTGATTTTAATAAGTTTTTATGATTTTAAATAATTACGTTGATTTTTGGCGTGTTATATATTTTATTATATAGTTATTTTGAATTATTTAAGTAAGATAGGTGATATTTACAATTATTAGAAGGTTGGGGAGTAAAATGAATTATTTAATAATTTAATAGGAGTTAATTAGAATTAAGGAGAAATTAATAGGTATTAATAGGAAATAGAAGGAAAGAAAGGTCAGAAGCAGTTTTACGTAGAAACAGTGAGAAACAGAGAAAAGGGAGAAAAACCTAGAAGAAGAGAGAAGAAGCAAGAGGAGGGAAGAACGCTGCTTTTTCAGGAAGATAATCTAAGGTAAGGGTGAGACTAACTCTCAACTTTAGGTTCTATAATTCGTTGATGAATGTAGGGTTGTTAGGGTTGATGAATTGAATTAGGTTAATGATGAATTGATGTTAATAACTTGATTAATTCATGAAAAATGTTGATGTTATTGCTGTTCTGATGTTAGAATGCATAGGGATGATGAATTTCATCAAAATTGAGCCTTTGGGGGTTGAATTTGGGGTTTAGGGTTGAAAAGTAGAAGCCTGTTCGTATAGTCGTAGTTCTGCCAGCAGAATCTCGCCCAGAATCGTGACACGATTTAGTGTAATCGTGGCACGATTTTGCCCTGTAAATAAACAACTGAATTAGGGTTTCTTCAAATCGTGGCACGATTTGGTCATCGTGGCACGATTTTCCTTGGCAGAATGCATGTTTCCTGAAGCTCCAAATCGTGTCACGTTTTGTAGTAATCGTGACACGATTACCTTTTTCAGTTTCCTTAGTCATTCTCGCTTTTCTTGCTGTTTTAAGCTTGCTTGTGAACTCAAAATATCATGGAAATAATGCTCAAAATTTTGTGTGAGACTTTGTTGTACCTTTTTGTCGTGTCTGTCGATTAAGTTGGAGTCTTATGTCATAGTTGATTATGCATATCGTAGTTGTCGTTGCTGTTGTCAAGTTGTATGTAGATATACACCATTGAGTCCGTTTCATACTCATACCCCTGTTGAGGGCTCACGCCCTGGAGTGTTTTCACTCAACCGTTGAGGGCTTATGCCCTGGAGTGTTTACCACTCAATCGTTGAGGGCTTATGCCCTGGAATGTTATTTCATTCAACCGTTGGGGGCTTATGCCCCGGAATGCTTAGCATTCAACGCGCGTAAAATTGTACCACATGCATGTGCATTAGTCGCATTGTTGTCGTCGTAGCTGTTGTTGTTGTTGTTGTTGTAGGTTGAATTGTCGGTGTCGTTGTCGATAGTGTTGATGAATTGTTCAATTATAAATAATAATTAATTATTCGCTATATTGCTGTTGTTGAATTTTATTGATGAATTATGTTATCTATTGTTGTTTGTGAATCTCACCCCTTCTGCTGGAATTGCCGCCTTGTAGGCAAGTGCAGGTATCGAAGACTAGTAGAGATGTCGACTCAAAGTGTCTTAGGGCTCTGATACGTAACGGGACGGGAATTTTGTTGCTTGTTCTCTCTTTCCTTACGTATTAATAATGATTTATGAAACTTTTGATGAGGCCTGCGTGCCAAAGACTTGTTTAGTTGTTTTAAAACTAATTCCGCTGCGAAGTTTTGAAGTTAATTATTACTGACTACTTAATTGGAGAATTAATTTTTCATTCGTTAATTTTGGGAATTTTATTTGAATGAAAATGTAGCATTCCGTTTTAGGTGAAAAAACTCTGATTTAACTTGTGAATTAATAACTGTTGGGCGAACGGGGTGTTACAATTGGTATCAGAGCAGGTCGGTCCGTCCGGCCAAGTAGTAAAGTCGAGTCGAGTCTAGTAGAGTCGTGTGACAATTTTGTATTGTCTTTGATGTCCTGGTTGTTGTTGTAGTGTAGATTTTCACGATGGCAGGAAGGAATGATGTTGCACTTGCTGCTGCCTTGCAAGCGATGGCTCAAGCTGTGGGTCAGCAGAATAATGCTGGTGGTAATGATGGTGTTCGCATGCTGGAAACCTTCTTGAGGAACCATCCACCAACTTTCAAGGGCAGGTATGACCCTGATGGAGCGCAGACATGGTTGAAGGAGGTTGAAAGAATCTTCAGAGTGATGCAATGCACTGATGTTCAGATGGTGCGTTTTGGCACACATATGCTGGCTGAGGAGGCTGATGATTGGTGGGTGAGTGTGCAACCAGTGCTAGGGAATGGAGGAGCTGTGATCACTTAGGCTGTGTTCAGAAGAGAGTTTCTGAATAGGTATTTTCCGGAAGATGTCCGAGGTAAGAAGGAGATTGAATTTCTGGAGCTGAAGCAAGGTGATATGTCAGTAACAGAGTATGCTGCCAAGTTTGTTGAGTTGGCAAAGTTTTACCCGCATTACACTCCTGAGACTGCTGAGTTCTCTAAGTGTATCAAGTTTGAGAATGGTCTGCGTGCTGAGATTAAGCGGGCAATTGGTTATCAGAAGATCCGCAATTTTTCTGAATTGGTGAGTAGCTGCAGGATTTACGAAGAGGATACGAAAGCTCACTATAAAGTGCTTAATGAAAGGAAGAGTAAGAATCAGCAGAACCGTCCTAAGCCTTACAGTGCTCCTGCTGATAAGGGGAAACAACGGGTAAATGATGAGAGGAGGCCCAGGAAGAATGAGACTCCTGCTGAAGTTGTCTGCTACAAGTGTGGCGAGAAGGGCCACAAGAGTAATGCTTGCCACCGTGATGAGAAGAAATGCTTCCGATGTGGGAAGAAAGGACATACAATAGCTGAATGCAAACGTGGTGATATTGTCTGTTTTAATTGTGATGAAGAGGGTCATCTTAGTTCTCAGTGCAAGAAGCCTAAGAAGGCTCAGCTTGGAGGGAAAGTGTTTGCATTGTCTGGTACACAGACGGACAATGAGGATCGACTTATTCGAGGTACTTGTTATTTTGATGATACTCCTTTAATTGCTATTATAGATACTGGTGCTACGCATTGTTTTATTGCTGTTAGTTGTGCTTCTAAGTTGGGACTTACTATGTCTAATATGGATGGAGAAATGATTGTTGAAACTCCAGCTAAGGGTTCAGTGACTACTTCTCTTGTTTGTTTAAGTTGTCCACTGTCTGTGTTTGGTAGAAACTTTGAAGTTGATCTTGTATGTTTACCGCTGACGGGTATGGATGTAATCCTTGGGATGAACTGGTTAGAGTATAACCATGTCCTCATCAATTGTTTTAGTAAGACAGTACGTTTCTCTTCCGCTGAAGAAGAGAGTGAAGTTGATTTCTTGAGTACTAAGCAGTTGAAGCAGATTGAGCGTGACGGAATTATGATGTTTTCCTTGTTAGCATATTTGTCAGTAGAGAATCAAGCAGTGATTGATAGCCTACTAGTTGTGAACGAATTTCCAGAAGTTTTTCCTGATGAGATTCCCGATGTGCAGCCAGAAAGGGAAGTTGAATTTTCAATTGACCTTGTTCCGGGTACGAAGCCTGTGTCGATGGCTCCTTACCGTATGTCAGCAGCTGAGTTGGCAGAGTTGAAGAAGCAGTTGGAGGATCTACTTGATAAGAAGTTTGTAAGACCGAGTGTTTCACCTTGGGGAGCGCCGGTGTTGTTGGTTAAGAAGAAAGATGGTAGCATGAGGCTGTGTATAGATTACCGCCAGTTGAATAAAGTGACGATAAAGAATAGGTATCCGCTTCCGAGAATTGATGACTTGATGGATCAATTAGTGGGTGCCCGTGTGTTTAGTAAGATCGATTTGAGATCAGGTTACCATCAGATCAAGGTGAAGGATGAAGATATGCAGAAGACAGCGTTCAGAACGCGATATGGTCACTATGAGTATAAGGTGATGCCTTTCGGTGTTACTAATGCACCTGGTGTATTTATGGAGTATATGAACAGGATTTTCCATGACTTTTTGGATAGATTTGTTGTTGTTTTTATTGATGATATTCTGATTTATTCTAAGACTGAAGAAGAGCATGCAGAGCATTTGAAGATTGTTTTGCAAGTGTTGAAAGAAAATAAGTTGTATGCCAAGTTATCCAAATGTGAGTTCTGGTTAAGTGAAGTAAGTTTTCTTGGCCACATTATTTCTGGTAGTGGTATTGCAGTTGACCCGTCGAAAGTTGAAGCGGTATCGCAATGGGAGACTCCGAGGTCAGTTACGGAGATTAGAAGTTTTCTGGGCTTAGCAGGTTATTATCGAAGATTTATCGAAGGATTTTCGAAGTTGGCACTTCCTTTGACACAGTTGACTTGTAAGGGTAAAGCTTTTGTGTGGGATACTAAGTGTGAGAATAGTTTCAATGAGTTGAAGCAACGGTTGACGACTGCTCCGATTTTGATTTTACCGAAGCCAGATGAACCTTTTGTTGTTTATTGTGATGCGTCCAAGTTGGGCTTAGGTGGTGTACTTATGCAGGATGGTAAGGTGGTAGCTTATGCTTCGAGACAATTGAGGATACATGAGAAGAACTATCCTACACATGATTTAGAGTTGGCTGCTGTAGTTTTTGTGTTAAAAATTTGGAGGCATTATTTGTACGGTTCCAGATTTGAGGTGTTCAGTGATCATAAGAGTTTGAAGTATTTGTTTGATCAGAAGGAGTTGAATATGAGGCAGAGAAGATGGCTCGAGTTGTTGAAGGACTATGATTTTAGTTTGAATTACCATCCGGGTAAAGCTAATGTGGTTGCAGATGCCTTGAGCAGAAAGACGTTGCACATGTCTGCTATGATGATGAAAGAGTTCGAGTTACTTGAGCAATTTAGGGACTTGAGCTTAGTTTGTGAATTGGCACCTCAGAGCGTACAGTTGGGTATGTTGAAGATCAATAATGAATTCTTGAATAGTATCAAGGAAGCGCAGGAAGCTGATGTTAAGTTGGTAGACCTGATGGTTGCTAGTAATGAAGCGGAAGATAGTGATTTCCAGGTTGATGATAAAGGTGTGTTAAGATTTCGAGGCAGAATTTGTATTCCTGATGACGATGAGTTGAAAAAGTTGATTTTGGAAGAAAGTCACAGGAGTAGCTTAAGTATTCATCCGGGAGCTACGAAGATGTATCACGACTTGAAGAAGTTATTTTGGTGGTCAGGATTGAAGCGAGATGTTGCGCAATTTGTTTATGCATGTTTGACTTGTCAGAAATCTAAAGTTGAACATCAGAAGCCTGCAGGGTTGTTGACACCGTTAGATGTGCCAGAATGGAAGTGGGATAGCATATCCATGGATTTTGTAACGAGCTTACCGAATACTCCGAAGGGGCATGATGCCATTTGGGTGGTTGTTGACAGGTTAACAAAGTCAGCGCATTTTATTCCGATCAATATCAATTATCCGGTAGCTCAGTTGGCAGAGATTTACATTCATAATATTGTGAAGTTGCATGGTGTTCCATCAAGCATTGTGTCGGATAGAGATCCGAGGTTTACTTCAAGGTTTTGGAAGAGTTTGCAGGAGGCTTTGGGTTCTAAGTTGAAGTTGAGTTCGGCTTATCATCCTCAAACAGATGGTCAGTCGGAGAGGACGATTCAGTCGTTGGAAGATTTGCTAAGAGTGTGCGTACTTGAGCAAGGTGGAGCTTGGGATAGTCATCTACCGCTGATTGAGTTCACGTATAACAACAGTTATCACTCGAGTATTGGTATGGCACCATTTGAAGCTTTGTATGGGCGGAGGTGTAGAACTCCGTTGTGTTGGTTTGAATCGGGGGAAAGTATAGTGTTGGGACCGGAATTAGTCCAGCAGACTACAGAGAAGGTTAAGTTGATAAGAGAACAGATGAAAGCGTCGCAGAGTCGACAAAAGAGTTACCATGACAAGCGTAGGAAGGAACTTGAATTTCAGGAGGGTGATCATGTGTTCTTGAGAGTCACCCCCATGACAGGTGTAGGTCGTGCGTTGAAGTCTAAGAAGTTGACTCCGAAGTTTATTGGTCCTTATCAGATATCGGAGAGGATTGGGCCAGTGGCATATCGAATAAGTTTGCCGCCACATCTTTCGAACCTGCATGATGTGTTTCATGTGTCGCAGCTGCGGAAGTACGTAGCGGATCCTTCGCATGTTATACCAAGAGATGACGTGCAAGTTAGAGACAACCTTACGGTGGAGACTTTACCGTTGAGAATTGATGATCGTAAGGTGAAGAAGTTGAGAGGCAAGGAGATACCTCTGGTGAGAGTTGTCTGGGGTGGAGTAACTGGTGAAAGCTTGACTTGGGAGCTGGAGAGCAAGATGCTAGAGTCTTATCCTGAGTTGTTCGCTTGAGGTAATATTTCGAGGACGAAATTCTTTAAATGGGGAAGAGTTGTAACGCCCTAGTTGTCGATTATTTTATTTCAGTTGATTTTAATAAGTTTTTATGATTTTAAATAATTACGTTGATTTTTGGCGTGTTATATATTTTATTATATAGTTATTTTGAATTATTTAAGTAATATAGGTGATATTTACAATTATTAGAAGGTTGGGGAGTAAAATGAATTATTTAATAATTTAATAGGAGTTAATTAGAATTAAGGAGAAATTAATAGGTATTAATAGGAAATAGAAGGAAAGAAAGGTCAGAAGCAGTTTTACGTAGAAACAGTGAGAAACAGAGAAAAAGGAGAAAAACCTAGAAGAAGAGAGAAGAAGCAAGAGGAGGGAAGAACGCTGCTTTTTCAGGAAGATAATCTAAGGTAAGGGTGAGACTAACTCTCAACTTTAGGTTCTATAATTCGTTGATGAATGTAGGGTTGTTAGGGTTGATGAATTGAATTAGGTTAATGATGAATTGATGTTAATAACTTGATTAATTCATGAAAAATGTTGATGTTATTGCTGTTCTGATGTTAGAATGCATAGGGATGATGAATTTCATCAAAATTGAGCCTTTGGGGGTTGAATTTGGGGTTTAGGGTTGAAAAGTAGAAGCCTGTTCGTATAGTCGTAGTTCTGCCAGCAGAATCTCGCCCAGAATCGTGACACGATTTAGTGTAATCGTGGCACGATTTTGCCCTGTAAATAAACAACTGAATTAGGGTTTCTTCAAATCGTGGCACGATTTTCCTTGGCAGAATGCATGTTTCCTGAAGCTCCAAATCGTGTCACGTTTTGTAGTAATCGTGACACGATTACCTTTTTCAGTTTCCTTAGTCTTTCTCGCTTTTCTTGCTGTTTTAAGCTTGCTTGTGAACTCAAAATATCATGGAAATAATGCTCAAAATTTTGTGTGAGACTTTGTTGTACCTTTTTGTCGTGTCTGTCGATTAAGTTGGAGTCTTATGTCATAGTTGATTATGCATATCGTAGTTGTCGTTGCTGTTGTCGAGTTGTATGTAGATATACACCATTGAGTCCGTTTCATACTCATACCCCTGTTGAGGGCTCACGCCCTGGAGTGTTTTCACTCAACCGTTGAGGGCTTATGCCCTGGAGTGTTTACCACTCAATCGTTGAGGGCTTATGCCCTGGAATGTTATTTCATTCAACCGTTGGGGGCTTATGCCCCGGAATGCTTAGCATTCAACGCGCGTAAAATGGTACCACATGCATCTGCATTAGTCGCATTGTTGTCGTCGTAGCTGTTGTTGTTGTTGTTGTTGTAGGTAGAATTGTCGGTGTCGTTGTCGATAATGTTGATGAATTGTTCAATTATAAATAATAATTAATTATTCGCTATATTGTTGTTGTTGAATTTTATTGATGAATTATGTTATCTATTGTTGTTTGTGAATCTCACCCCTTCTGCTGGAATTGCCGCCTTGTGGGCAAGTGCAGGTATCGAAGACTAGTAGAGATGTTGACTCAAAGTGTCTTAGGGCTCTGATACGTAACGGGACGGGAATTTTGTTGCTTGTTCTCTCTTTCCTTACGTATTAATAATGATTTATGAAACTTTTGATGAGGCCTGCGTGCCAAAGACTTGTTTAGTTGTTTTAAAACTAATTCCGCTGCGAAGTTTTGAAGTTAATTATTATTGACTACTTAATTGGAGAATAAATTATTCATCCATTAATTTTGGGAATTTTATTTGAATGAAAATGTAGCATTCCGTTTTTGGTGAAAAACTCTGATTTAACTTGTGAATTAATAACTGTTGGGCGAACGGGGTGTTACAGGCATCACTCTTGGGGGTATTACTGTCACAAGTTATATTTTTAGCCTCTTTTTGCTCTATTTTCGCTTCCAACACCCAAGCACCTGTAAAACAAGCAAAAATCCAACATCAACTAGCAAAAACACGGCAAACTACTCTAAAACAAATGAAAATCAAGCATTTTAGACGGTGAATTTTGCATGTTATCAAACTCCCACACACTCGAACTGTTGTTTCTCCTGAAGCAACTTAGCTTGCAAATTTAAAAATTAAATGCCGCAACTTAACATAAAAGGACTCAAGGAAAAGTAACATTACAAATACTCATTCGTGGTTTCAAAGTTGAATCGGTAAAAGGTTAATTCTCTAGGTACTATAATCAACACCAAGGGTATTGTAACAACACGGACCGCATTTTGCAGACAAAAGTATCTCTCCTAGCATAATAATTCAAATTATGTATTTGTAACTTAGTCTCTTACCCTTATTTCGTTCATCTTCTTTCATTCAAGACAGTCAAATTAGGACCCTTAACTATCTATATTATTGTCACACACATGGTAGGAAAACCGGTTAGCCTTTTAACACACTAGACTTTTGACCCGTGCTATCGCACGGGTCTTATCGACTGTAATAGAAAGCAATAAGTGATCTTCGACCCGTGTAACGCACGGGTTTGATTTACCATTCAAGTAAATTATTATTTAAAAAACAATATATATCAATTGAAGTTTTTATCTCAAAATTTGTAATCTAGTGGTTAAAGGGTTGAGACGTTTCTTAAGAAAAAGGGTTGAGACGTTAGAATATAAGATATAAGTAATTTATTTTGAGTTGTTTAACTTGTTTGATTATTAATGACTTGAATGTTGGTCTATTAAAAAAAAAACTTAATGTTAACTGAGGTGTATCTTTTGATTATAAAAAAATAGTTGTTGATATATATAATAAATAAATGATTCAGCTGTAGAAATCATATACGGAAGCACACATGAAATTGGTAACAGAGAAATTTAATTTTATATTACGTTTAAAGATAAATAAATATATTTTAAACTTTATATAAAAGAACAGAGAAATTTGAATCATCGTAATATAACATGTGTTTATAGCATCTAATATCTTTAAATTTGAATCATATAGAAGTATTGCATACAGATTCAGATCCTTTCCATTATATATGCACATGCTATCATGAAGAAAATTAAACCATGAGAGGTGAAAGCATACAAACTGAATAAATCACAAATAAACCCACATACAAATTCAGCCTTAAATCATTATCATACTCTAATATAGACAATTTAATGGCCTTCTCATATTTTTTTATTTCCTCTCATAAAAACAGTCAAATTTTCGGCTTGAACTTACTAAAGCACGTATACAAACTTAGCCTTTCTATAAAACAACGACTACAGAGGTTGCAATGTAGATAAAAAGGCAGCAGCAAAAACAAAAAAGGCTCAAGAGGAGACGCTAACACAACACAGCTAGAGCAGAACAACAAAAGAAAAACTTTCTCCAATCAAATCTAAAGACTAAAGATTGATTTTAACACCAGAAAGAGTGTTAAAATCTACAGCAGCAAGACCACTCCATGACAACAAAAAAAGACAAAAAAAACTACAGCAGCAAGACCACTCCATGACAGAACCTGCACTCTTGCAACACTATGCATAACTATGTTTTCACTAATGATGTACTCCTTGTCATGCTCATATAGGACCTAATAGCAAAGACTTTGTTTGCATCCATTCCCTTAGTGTCTCTGATCAATCCCGGTTCTGCTAACATCGAAACATCTATACATATGGTGGAGCATTTGTGATCAAATCACCTATTTTAAAAAAAAAATCTCATAAGTGAAATATAATAAATCTCAATAAATCAAAGAAGAGGAAACTTTGAAAGAATTAAAGCAATAAATAGAAACAGAACATAAAAAGAGTAACTAAGCAGCATTACAATGAGATAGAAAAAAAAAACCAAGAAAAAATGCGTAAAAGCTAAAGCTTAACTTCAACAAAATTATGTAGACTAACTTACTTTTTGGTAATTATGCATGAAATTGGATGGTAAGATCCCTCTGCAGGTATTACCACAAAAATTAATCCAAGTGAATTCAGAAACCATTGATAGAAATCATACCAAATATCAAATCCATTGAATCGTCATTAGAAACATGGAGTACTAATCCAATTGAATTCATAAATAGACGATAGCAATCATACCAAATATCAAAGTCATTAAATCATATTCTGAAATAAAGCAAATACAATTTCTTAAAATGTGGATATAGATACTTTTCATGTACTACATTTATGATCCTACAAAAAAAAATGTACTACATTTATGTTGGGATTCCAACGCATATTTCTACAAATAAATAAACAAAATAGCAAATTTATAAGTATTAATACTTTATAGTTAGAAGGTCCAAAAATAGAAGTTTCACCCTCAACGAAAACATAATATGATAGTTTGCATCATTCACGAAAAAATAAGTAGGAAAAAAAAAGCACCTATTCAGAAATTTCAATCGAAAGAACTTCAGTTCATGCCCTTGAATCAAAATAAGTTGCACAAAAACACAAAGCAAATACCCTTATAAACTCATAATAACAAAAAAATATAAAGATATACAAAAGACCAATGAAATCAAACATAAAGCATAACATGGTAACTCATGGCAGTACTTACCTTGAGATATGTAAAAACAACATCACATGCTAAATGATTAGGGCATAGGGCGTCCAATATCCAGATTGATGGATTGCAGAATCCAATCACAAAGAAACATATACAATACAATGATAGCATAAAGTCAAATAAAGTAGGTGGAACAGCCAAATAAAACACATTTGTTAACCTCCAAAAAAAAAAACTATAATTTTATGTGATTGATAATGATGAATAAAGTCCTTCTTCCATTCTATCTCCATTCTTCATAAACTTATTCTACTATAAAGCACTGCAAACGCTATCAAATGGGAAAGAAGTATATCACATATTGGAAACATAAGCACCACATATATCACATCCCAAAGATACCATGAAAAAATGAAAGAAAAACATTGAAGTTCACTTTCAAGAAAACAAAATAAAAGATGGGATATTATAGTTTAGAAAAATTACAGGAACAACATCATATCCCTAAACAAATTCAGCCAAAGTTCTCGAATCATACAAGTAAAAAAATGGTTCAGAACAAATTTTACATGGAAATCTTTTGATGAACCAATGAACTTTGACTCTGCAATCCATTAGGTCACCTTTCGCCACCGTCTTTGCTCCATCTGCACACGGGTTAGGATCAAATCAAACCCACAACGATTACCTTGATTTATGAAAGAAACCGTAAAAAAAATTCGGCAAGCCACTCCCTGCAATTAGACACCGTCTACATATTATAGTCGCTTGAACTGCCCTTTTATGCAATATGCTGTGTTGCAGCAACTCTCTGGGAAAACAGCACACAAATTAGCAATCGAGCAACCAGTGGACCAGCGGAAGCAAAAAAGGAGGCAATTCAAATTCCTTATTCCTCAATAATTAATAATTAAATGGTGTCTCTATTACATGATAAACCTGCAATGATAAAAAGGTACATAACGGCTTTCTTGGATTCAAACCCCACTCTTGTGGCAGGAAAAGATCAATAGTTTTGGATGTACCAATTGATTTTCCAGACTTACAAATTGTGTTTTTAGGGCATGGCGAAAATCACCAAATCTTACTAAATACCCAAAAAAAATTGAAATTAGGAACAAAAATCAGAAATGAAAAGCCCAAAAAATCTTACCGTAAACTACACATAACATGTGTTGAAGTGTCTCATTGAGTACACAGCTGAACACCAGTCACCGTCAAAAACCTCCATCGAAGCTCCATCGAAATTACAATCCTTCTGATCGCATCACTTTCAGCACAGTCTCTCCCACGAGCACCAACCACAAGATAACAAAATGAATGCAACGGAGCAGGGTGTCAGAACGACCCCGAACAGAAGGTAGCTGTTTCAAAACACAGCCAAGACGGTGATAGTGAGATTTGTCTCTAGGAATCATTTAAGATTAGATTTGAAGAACCAAGTGAGAAGAGTTGAGATTGAAGATAGGCTATGAGAAAAAGAGATGGAGGGTAAATTAATTTTCCTTTCCTGAGAAATGAAGTAACGAATCAGAGAGAGAAGACCTAAAGTCTTGGTGCTATTTTTTGAGACGTGTACATGTTTTCAAAGTAATGTTTTGAGTAGTGTGAATAATAACGCGTGAATCGATGCTTAAGGGCTGAGTGGGTGGTTGAGAGATAAGGGTGCAATTAATGTTAGCTTAGGAGGGAAAAATTGAAGTGATTAGGGTTTAGTGCCAGCTTGGCAGGATTAGCTTTTATAATAAGGGATGTTTTCTTTGAATTTACACATTTTGCGCAGATTAAGACCCTCAAGGTTTAACCATTATTGGTCCTTTAATTTATTGCTCGCTTATATTATCGATTAACCTACTTAAACTACTTTAGGACTACTAAGAAATGGAAATTTGAGACTATGGCACAATAGTTATTTAAATAATTAGGACCCATATTCGAGAGACTTTAGGTGTTGGAACAATACCGATTTTTGTTGAAATTTTCCCAATATCTCTAACCCTTAACCTCTCTACTTTTGAAACCTATATACTTTCTAAGTGAACTATAAATCCTAAGTATTTCCAAAAACAAAACTAAAAATTGGTTTGAGAATTAGGAAATCTAACAACAAAAGCAAAAAGACACTCATTATTGACTCGACATCGCATTATTTTACAAACTCGATTATTCATAGACTCAGCAAATAAATCTAAACTATTAAGGTCGGAAATTCCTCCCCACGCTTAAAACTTACATTGACCTCGATGTAAATAATTAAAACAAAAGAAAATAAAGATATTATCGAGCAAGATCAACCGTCATCAGAGTCAACAGGATACACCTAGTCATGAAATAGTTTGTACCAGCGGGAAAGTTAGCATGCATATGTGGGGGAGAGGGTGGATAATGGTGTTGATGTGATGGAGCTCAATAAAAGTGTTTTCCTCACTTCACCAACTCTGATTGATCTATTTATTCTCTTAACTAACTGAATACTTAAAAACTAAACTAAAACTTGTGGGTTGCCTCCCATGCCGCCCTTCATTTAGTGTCGGCATCTCGAGTAGCTCTGACGAGTAACTCATAAGTCAGGAGTAGCTCTGACGAGTACTCCTTAACGCAGTTATCTATGACATCAACAAGGCATCAAAAGTCACTAAATAACGGGCAATTCATAAATTTTGATAAGAAAAACTCGATCTTTTCATCTACAACCTCGAAGGTGAGTTTTCTAACGACCTGATTTTAGGATTTTATTTATTTAATTGTTTTATTAATTATTTAATTGTTTGGTGTGTTATATTTGTTGATTATTTGGGTTTTAGAGATATTGGGGGTATTTTGGTAATTTGAGGAGTTGGTGTATTTTGGTAATTTTAGTGTTAAGGGTATTTTAGTACTATCGGGTATGGAGAGTGATCGTACCTGATCAGAAGGTGACTGCTGGTGCCTTGAATGCGATGGTTTGAGTGGTGGTGTTAATCAAGTAATTGTGTAGTAACATTTTATGAGTGGTAGAAAGTTACTAAGTCCATTAGTGACAGTGAGACTAAGCCCATTAGTATATAAGAACATAGTCTTTGAGAGAGAGAGAGAGAGAGAGAGAGAGAGAGAGAGAGAGCGAGGGAGAGGGAGAGAGGGAGAAAGAGAGAGGGAGAGAGAGAGAGCAAGCGAGAGAGAGAGAGGGAGAGAGAGAGAGAGAGAGATAGCGAGGGTGAGAGAGAGGGAGGGAGAGAGAGAGAGAGAGGGAGGGAGAGAGAGAGAGAGGGAGAGAAAGAGAGAGAGATTTTACCTTTTAAGGCTATTTATTTATCCAAGGCCATTTTTTCTTTCAATTCTTCATTCTCCTTCTCTCGCTAAAAAGATTTTCTCTCCTCCCTCTCTCTAAGAAAGTTACTGTATAGTAACATTTTATGAGTGGTAGAAAATTACTAAGTCCATTAGTGACAGTGAGACTAAGCCCATTAGTATATAAGAACATAGTCTTTGAGAGAGAAAGGGAGGGAGAGAGAGGGAGAGAGAGAGAGAGAGATTTCACCTTTTAAGGCTATTTATTTATCCAAGGCCATATTTTCTTTCAATTCTTCATTCTCCTTCTCTCGCTAAAAAGATTTTCTCTCCTCCCTCTCTCTAAGAATTCGACCCACTCCTTCCCTAACCCTAGCCTTGCCAAATTTTCTATCTTTCATTATGAAATCATAATGAAAATTGTTTAAGAGTGTCCCTTGTAGTGATTATACCAAGAAATAAGCTTCAAAATTAATCCCTCTTCCTTTAAATCGGCCATAATCGATCTACCCATCCTTCTAGATTTTTGGAAAATTTCATTTGCAAGCAAGAGGGAAAGAGTTCAAGAGAGGAAATTCATGGTGGTGTTTTGTTTGGTTGCTAGGTTAAAGGTTTGAAGTAGAATCTCAAGTGGGAAGCTTATTCTAGTAAGAGTTTATTTTAAACAAGGTTAGAATCCTAAATTAAGCTTGAATTTGAATTGTTATAGATTGAATTGTTGATTAAGTTTAATGGGTATGTGAATTGTGTGAGAAAGTTAGGATTTCTATGATAATTTTCATGTTAGAATAGCTTGGTTCATGAATGAGATAATTAAAGATTTGTTGTTGAAGATCATTGTTAATGGTTTGTTGTTGATGTAATAAAGAGGAGTCGGTGATCAAAATGAAGTATTATCGTATGGTTTATTAGTAGTATATTCGTCATATCTCTTTTTGTGTAATCTGGAATTAAGTAATTATTGAAGTTTTGGATTCTACACTTAATTCCGTTCATGTCGATATAGACTTTGTATGATTCGGTTGAGAAATGGATTCCAAAACCGTGTTTAATGTTTGGATTTTATGCTGATACTCACTTACGGGTTGTAAGTGGATTTTTCCGAAATAAGCTAAAACGTGAGTTTAAGTTGGTGAATGATTCAAGAACTTAATATATATGTTTAACATGCTGAATAAGTGGTTGTTTTGAAGTTGAAATGCAGCAAATTAGAAGCAGAAGCAATAAGTCGAAATAAGTCGTTTGCAGAAAAGTGATTATGGAGCTGACATGGGTTTTTGGGACTTAAATGGTGTAAATAATTCAGGAAATGCAAAGGCGAGTTCATTAAAGTTTGTAAACTCTCCCTTTGGTGACGTAATCATTATACTTATGTCATAAACTAGATACCCTCACTTGGTTATTCTAAATGACTCTTTATGTTAGTAATTATGTTTATGTTAGCATAAGGTTGGACGGAAATGTTAGGCAAAATTATTTGATGATTATGATATTGTGAAACTCTAGAAGTCTTGAAACTTGAGTTTTATTCTATCTTTCACAATTCATTATACAATCTCAAGTTTTGTTAAAAATTAATGCTCATTATATAATATTGGCCAAAGTTCGGCTACAAACTTGAAATGTTTATTTTCTTCATAATTGTAAACAAAATGTTATGTAAATCCTCCAACTTAAATGTTAACATAAATGTAGTGTTAGGTTGTTTTGGGATGAATAAGTCATGAATAATCATCATGGTTAGATTACTAACTTTGAGTAAATGGCATTATGTAAGACATTATAAAGAATGAATACATTATGCTTCTCAAACTCCCTGTTAGTAATGAAGTTATCTCCCCGTTAGTAGTGAAGATGATGTTGTTACTCCCCGGTTGTATTGGAGAAGATGTTGTATCTCCCCGTTAGTAGTGGATATATCTCCCCGTTAGTAGTGGAGACGAGATTTCCCCGTAAGTAGTGGAAATGATCTTTCCCCATTAGTAGTGGAATTTATTTATGTCATGAGTATTTTATTTATTTATTCAGTTATGACATGATTATGAATTTAATAGAAATAACACTATAAGTTTAGATAATGGCGATCATAAGAATTCCTCGAGATTGTGTGCAGCCTAGGATAGGTGGAACTCACTGAGACATTATCTCTCATCTCATTCTATTTTATATTTTTCAGGTTCTCAGTCATTTCAGCTTTTATAATGATGTTCATATGTGTGTTTATATATATATATATATATATATATATATATATATATATATATATATATATATATATAACGGTTAAGTTGTATTTTGGTCCTTGTCAGCTCACTGGACTTAATGTATCAGATTATGTAGGATATCAAATTTCATATGTAAATTTTGTATTGTAATTTAATGTATCCAGTACAAAATTTTAACGCTCTGTAAAAATTCTAGTTACTTTATAAGGGCGTTACAATTTGGTAGAGGGACCATTGGGTTCCGGATATTTATTCTAAATGTCATTTCTAGCTGAGTCTGATTAACTCAGACTAGTATATGACACTTAGAACAAATGTCAGAGAGCTGAATAAGACCTAGGTAGAATGAAGCATACTAAGAAGGAAGTTAGGTTTTATAACAATTTTTAATAAAGAAGTATTCAACGCCAAATGATGGCTGGTGATCTATCAAGATGAAGATTCTTAAAAATCCGATAGAAAATGATTAAAGGATGATTTCAACCTTGGCGGGAGCCGTAGTATAAGAAGTGTGATGCAAGGTATGAGAAAATTATTAGACGAACAATGGAATCCACAAGCTCTCGGTGGATGTAGAGTATATTAGAAGTGAAGGACTCGAACGCTCAGGACGAGCAGGATTTTAATGCTCAGTTGTTAAGTTAATTGATTGGAAATTAAGTAAATTATTTTGGAGTGGACAAAGAAACCCCTCAATGTGAGCATTGAATGGACAATGCAAGTCAAATAAACTATGAGATTAGATGCTCCTCCCGAATTTTAAGTGCTAGATTTATGAATAAGGAAGAGGAGATGCTATGCAGCATAAGAATCGAGAAGGATGATTAAATAGTAGTAAAATGATCTTTATTGATCGATGTATGTTTCAGATGTATTTTTATTGGCAAAGAATTGCAGAGAAATTAAGTTAATGGGAGTTGTCCCTTGAAGAAATTGAATCAGACCCTGGCATCTATCAAGAGTTATTAAGTTGTTGTTGAATTAATAAACACCAGATTCGTAGTGATTGGAAATGTGATCTTAATAATGGTTAGATACAAGATGTAGAAGTTTTTTTGATTGGAAAAGAAAATAAAGATTAATGATAAACTCCCGAAGTTCAATGAACTAACGGACAAATGCTGTCAAGCTCTCCCAACAGGATATCGAGGACAAAAATGTGTTAACGCATGAATATAGTGGATTGATGTGTTAAGGATTAATCAGGATTTTAGACGGAGAATTATCTTGATGATGCTTATGTCTTGGGCGTCTTCAATAACATCAACTTTCATATCAAACTTCTTAGGTGAAGACCTGGGAATTTTTCTAGCAAGCTTTTCTTCAGACATCTTTTCTCCTAGAGCAAATGATGTGTTATCTAAGTCATGCAGGCGAATATTGAAGTCAGAGATGGATTCATCATCATTCATCTTTAGATTCTCAAACTGGGTGTTGAGGAGCTGTAATCTTGACGTGCACACCTTAGATGTGCATTCATGAGCTTACTATCAATCATACATTGTGTGTAGGTAAATATCCATTTGTCCGAGGGTAAAAGTCATGTTTGAACCATTGCTCATATAATTAACTAGTAAGTATATGTTAATCACTATAAGTGGTGTTGAATTTGTTTTCAATACTTTTTAAAATAAAATCGCAAGAGTACAACGGGGCTTCTGAATTATAAGAGACGCCCCTGAACCTTTCCCTCATTCTCCCTCCATCTTCATGTACCACAAGTTTAGCTTTAGGTGTCTAATAGTTTGTTGTAATAAGCATTATGCTAATATTATATTATAGAAACTAATTTTTTTAATTGAAAATACAATATTCTAAAAATAAATTATTTTAATTCAAAATACAATATTCTAAAAACAAATTTTTTTCATTAAAATATTTTTTTAAGAGGAAAAACAAATAATATTTATATTAAAAAAAAGTTTGAGTTGAAAATAAAATATTCTTTGACCAAATTTTTTTATTTAAAGTAACATATTCCTAGGTGAGGGCTTTATAAATAGTATACACTCACGCCTATTTGTTTCAAACTCAGAGAAGGACTCAAAAATTTAGGGTTTAAAAGTCATGGCATCATCATCGTTGATGAAGATTATCGTAAAGAGTTCAGATGATGAGACCTTTGAAATCGAAGAGGCGGTGGCAGTTCAATCCCACACGATCAAGCATTTGACTGGCGACGAGTGTGCCAACGACACTGGAATCCCTATTTTGAACATAACCGGCAAGATCTTGACCATGATTATTGAGCATTGCAAGAAGCATTTTGGTGCTGCTTGTTCTGATGAGCTTGAGAAATGGGGTGCTGAATTTGTCAAGGTTGATCAAGATACTCTCTTGAAACTCATCTTGGCTTCTCAATATTTCGACATCAAGGGTCTATATGATCTAGCATGTATGACGACATCAAACAACATCAAGGACAAGACAACGGATGAGATTCGCAATATTTTCAACATTAAGAATTCGCAAGATTTTCATCATTTGTCCTTCATCTGTAGAGCCTTTAGAACTAGCTTTTCAGACTTGACAAGCATTTGAGTCATCCATGAGGTGTCAGGACCTACTCTTGCATAAAGCAAAATGATGAAAATCTTGCGAATTCTTAATGTTGAAAATCTTGCGAATCTCATCCGCTATCTTGTCCTTGATGTCGTCATACATGCAAGATCATATAGACTATTGATGTCCAAATATTGAGCAACCAAGATGAGTTTTAAGAGAGTATCTTGATCAACCTTGACAAATTCAGCATCCCACTTCTCAAGCTCATCAGA
This sequence comes from Medicago arabica, assembly GCA_946800305.1. Classification (NCBI taxonomy): domain Eukaryota; kingdom Viridiplantae; phylum Streptophyta; class Magnoliopsida; order Fabales; family Fabaceae; genus Medicago; species Medicago arabica. The sequence goes on from OX326964.1 coordinate 14,494,708, forward strand.
ACAAGCAGCACCAAAATGTTTCTTGCAATGCTCAATAATCATGGTCAAGATCTTGCTGGTTATGTTCAAAATTGGGATTCCATTGTCGTTGGCACGCTCGTCACCAGTCAAATGCTTGATCGTGTGAGATTGAACTGCCACTGCCTCTTCGATTTCAAAGGTCTCGTCATCAGAACTCTTGACGATGATGATGCGAAGACTTTTAAACCCTAAATTTTTGTGTCCTTCGCTGAGTTTGAAAATAATAGGCGTGAGTGTGTATTATTTATAAATCCCTCACCTAGGAATATGTTATTTTAAATAAAAAAAATTGGTCAAAGAATGTTTTATTTTCAACTCAAACTTTTTTTTTAATATAATATTATTTGTTTTTACTCTCAAAAAAATATTTCAATGAAAAAAAATTGTTTCTAGAAGATTGTATTTTGAATTAAAATAATATGTTTCTAGAATATTGTATATTCAATTAAATAAAGTTGTTTCTAGGATATTTTATTTTCAATTAAAAAATTAGTTTCTCGAATATTTTATTAACATAATGCTTATTACAACAAACTATTAGACACCTAAAGCTAAATTTATGGTACAAGAAAATGGAGGGGGAAGAGGGGAAAGGTTTGTCAACCCTCTCGCACATCCTTATTACAGAGAAGATGAGAATACAAGATGCCGGAGTGGGGAAGGATACTCTGATGAGCAACCTCAAATCTAGACAGGTCGTAGATCAGACTGATCTTTGGTGTAAATTTGCAGATTGGGCAAACACCATTTGAATATTGATGATATCCCTACAATATGAAAGGAACCTTTGTATGAAACGTAAATGGAGCAACATTGGCAACATGAACATTACTCAGAAGGAATTTATGATGTAGTTGGTGGTGGTTAGAGTAGTGACCGTTGATGGCATATATCCTGAATAGGAAATTTATTTTTGAAGTCTGGTGGACCGATCACTTTTGATTCGAGATCGGAAGTCATAGCTTTGATGTAAGTTTGATTTGGGTAGGTGTTAGTTAGGTGAAGCGTGTATTGGTGTTTGTGTTTCTTTTCGGTGTTCCTCCTATATACGGCGCCTTTGTTTTGTAATATCTGCTTTACCAGTTTCTGTTCATCTTGAGCAGAGATCTGGCTATTAATAAGTTTTGTCGTTAAAAAAATAGAAATTATACTGCTAGTGAGGCTAAATATACTGCTAATGCCATCAATAAGTTATGAACATGCTATACATATTGTCTGAGTCATCATTAGCTGTAGTCATAATCCTCAAAGCAGCCTTTACTAGCATAACCAATACAAAAGCACTCCTAAACAAAAACACAATAATCAGATAAATTGGCCATTGTCATGAAAACCAAATCCTCACTTCAGCCAGATTCTCATATTTATTGTTGAAAATACCGTAATTCCTTGCCATCCAAATCGAGCAAAGGACAGCATGCCAAATGAGTAGAAAACTTTTTGCAACACTTTTACCTTTATAAGTCTCAATTTAATATGCTAATAGTCGACAAGAAAACTAATCCAAGCAATTGACAGGAAAAGAAACAATGCATGTATAGAAAGAAATGTAACGAGTCTGATACCATAATTCTAAATGAAAACCAAACAAGATAAACAAATTATTTCAATAACCCATATTCTTAAAGCTTATTAGGTTAAGCTACATCTAAAACTAATTTCCCTTCTAATTCTCTGTAATTAATGCTAAACCATGAAACCCTAAAAATATTTCTATCCTTCTATTTGTTGCATTTAAATTTGAATTTCAAATTTTCCTAGAAGTTTGTTGCAACTCCTCCACTTCGTGTACATTAACTGAGGGATGATGTAATCAGAATTGAATATGCTTTCCCAATAATTTAGAATTTTGAAATTCAAATTCCCTTCTGATACTAATCACATCATTTGGGATATCCCATGCAAACCCATACAGACTCCCACTCAACATTAATTAACTTGTATCCAAAGCACATTCATGTATCCTGAAACAATCCCTGGTCACTATAAATTCATTCCTTATAGAGTTGAATAAAACATATCCTTATTTCTTCCTTCAATCATTCATTTAGAAAATGCCAGGTCGTAATATTGAAACTTTGAGTGTGTTGATTCCTGTAGAAACACCGAAGTAGTCAAGACTCCGACAAACGAAACGAATGAAAAGATCATCTGATAGTGATAACGGTTCCGATGATGTGGATGTTTAGAGTGGCGTAGCTTCAACTACAAAGCCGTCAAAGATGGTTCCTGTGATGGTTGAGCCCATTGAGAAGTGAACGTAGCAAGAGGTTTTTTTTCCAGTTGTTATGTAGCCAAATTGTGTTTGGGATAATATTTTCTGATTTTTTTGCATATCAGAATTTATTATTATTGGTCTCTACCAATTTTGTCAACTATGATTGTGGAGACAATTTTCCCTTTAAAAACTGATGAAGCAAATGAATGGTATTCCGATTGCTGCTTACTTGTGTGTGCATGTCTTGATGCTTAATTGTTTTAGATGGAAATGGATTGAGGTTTTTAAGGTTTAAGCTTAACATCCAAGGAAGAATTACACTTAAAAATTTACGATCATCATAATTTAAAGAATGTGAAGACAATTGATGCAGTATGATATTGCTGAAACTATATCGTAGTTTCAAGAAGAATTTTTGTTCCACACCTCAAGCAATATATAACGTATATTTCATAAGCTCATATTAGATAATTAGTGATTGACAAATTCTACTATTAACTATAAAACTTCGAATATTTGAATGAGAGTCATCAATGGTTGCTGTATATATGGATGTTATTCAATGCACTTAATGGAAAGTCACTAAAGCAATTTGCTAAATTATACGCTTTATACAATGTTTCTTCTTGGAGACAATTTCAATTTAATTAAGAATCAAATTTCTTTTCCATTCTAAACTACCATGTTTTTTTTTTATTTGGCATCTGTTAATGGCAAAATCACTAAAGCAATTGCACGTTCAACTTTAGATGTAGGCTTAATTGTATTGATCTTTAATCTGCATATATTGGATTTCCTTGATATCAGTGTAATCCTTTTGGAAATAGCTAATTTCAAATAACATGAAATGCAATATGCTCATATAATTTAATCAGTTATAACAAAGGTTCGGACGGCAAACTGTAGCTCTTGAGTTGTAATAATATTTTTTACTTATTATGAATTGATAATATATTAGTTCTGTAAAAAAAATAGATAAGTAAATAATATGAATTTAAGTTGTGAACTTTTCCTTTCTTTTATACCCTGTAAGAAGCATGCAAATAGTAGTTAATTAGTGACTTTATGTATTTCAATGTGGACTTACATTGATTTCTCTTCACACCTAAAATAACAACATCATTTTGTTGGTTGCCACCAACACCTTATTATTTGTATGCCTTATGCTACAACAACATGAGGTCAATACTGACTTTCTTTGTTAAGTAGTGCTGCATTTTAAAATAAGACTGACAAGGTGAATGAGTTTAGTTGATTCTCTTTTGTAGCTGAGATATGATGAGGCACGACACTATGAAGGCAGTTTTCTTTGGCATATATCAACCAACTTCTATATTTGCAATGACTATTAATAAGAGTCAAGGACAGTCACTTAAAAATGTTGGCATATATCAACCAACTTCTATATTTTCAATTGGACAACTGTATGTTGTTGTTTTGAGAGTTACATCAAAAGAATGGTTGAAGATATTGATCACTGATGAAGATGGTGAAAATATTGATTTTACATCTAACGTCGTTTATGAAGAAGTATTTCGTAATGTTTGATATAAAACATTTCATGTAGGTGATGATCAAACTAGCTTGACTGTTTGTTGAATTTTAATTTGTAATGAGACATATGCATTTTATTTCTGTTTTATGCTACATTACGCGCACTTGATGTGCTTTAATTTCTAATGAGACATATGCACATAATGTGCTTTATTATGCTATAACTATGTTTGTTATGTTTGTTTGAAACAAGTTGAATTAGCAATGACACTTTTCTTGGAATTCATACATAATCAAAAGTTTCATTTAATATAACAAATTTGAAGGCATTACATAATTTGTGACATTGCCTAATTCACTAAAGCATCATACAAAATACAAAGTTAAAGCATTACACAGACATCAAATTTGTTCCAACAATTGAACAAAAATAGAACCGTAAGATCCATGTATTTTATCTTATTTTTATACTTTGGGATGAATAAGTCATGAATAATCATCATGGTTAGATTACTAACTTTGAGAAAATGGCATTATCTAAGACATTATTATGCTTGAATACGTTATGGTTCTCAAACTCCCCATTAGTAGTGGAGTTATCTCCCTGTTAGTAGTGGATAAGATGTTATTACTCCCCGTTAGTAGTGGAGTTATCTCCCCGTTAGTAATGGAGACGAGATTTCCCCATTAGTAGTGGAAATGAGCTTTCCCCATTAGTAGTGGAATTTATTTATTTGTTCAGTTATGACATGATTATGACTTTAATAGAAATAACACTATAAGTTTAGATAATGGCGATCATAGGAATTCCCCGAGATTGCCTGCAGTTTAGGATAGGCGGAACTCATTGAGACATTATGTCTCATCCCATTCTATTTTATATTTTATTTCAGGTTCTCAGTCATTTAGCAGGAAAGGTAAAGAGAAGGTCTCGGGTTGATCTCAGCTTTTATAATGATATTTGTGTGTGTGTGTGTGTGTGTGTGTCTCTATGGAACAGTTAAGTTGTATCTCAGCTTTCAGATGTAAATTCTTTATTGTAATTTAATGTATCCAGAACAAAATTTTAAAGCTCTGTAAAAATTCTAGTTACTTTATAAGGGTGTTACAGGTATGATGAACTTTGTGAAATTAACTCATTTATGTGCTTAAGTTCATGTATGATGTTATAGAATATGTTGTTTTTGAAGTTTTAGTTTAAATGTGTGAAATCATGATATTGTTAATGATTATTGTTCAAAATATGTTCTTTATTCTTGTTATATGAATGAGTATGTTTGTATATTGAAGTCTATGCAAGTGATTGTGTGTAAAAACAGATTTTGAATCAAATTGTGGGTTTTTGTAAATTTTGGAAAATTGATGATGATTTCTTGAATTTAACGATTGAATCTGTGTTTTGAATGTTCTTTTGATCTATGTTATCGTTAGGTAAAGTTTGTATAACAATTTTGGGTCAAATGGGATAAAAAAAAATGGGGTTTTGGGGAAAATTTTGGGAAGGTTGCCGAGAGGAAACCCAAAATTTTGAGCTCCCAGGATCAGGGTGCTCGCTGAGCGAGCGAGTGCTCAGTAGCACTTGTTGTTTTTCACGTTTTGACCTTTTGTGGTGTTTCCGGACATCCTTAAATGTTCCTTATGTGTTGTTTTGATGCTGTTTTGATGAATTGAGTATGAGTAATCATGTTTACTTAAAGTTGAATGAATTATATGATTTGAGACGAACTTTGAATATTCATGAACTTGATTTTTGGAAAGAAATCGATGTAAGGTTTTTCTCAAATGAAATGTTGCTGCTACGATTTAATTACTGTGATAATGAATGTAGAAGAAACATGTAGGTTCGGTAAGGATGTTTATGACTGTGAAACTTGGATTTTTATGAAATGTGAAAAATATACGAACTTTAAGGAAATAGACAAACTTTGGTGAAATGATGAATTATGGTATGGAAGATTGTAAATGACTTTATATACATGATAATATGATGAATAATTATGGATTGATGATTGATATGTAGAGATCCAATGAGTTCATCATTATGTCTTAGGCTTCTTCAATTACATCAACTTTCATATCAAACTTCTTAGGTAAAGGCCTGGGAATTTTTCTAGCAAGCTTTTCTTCAGACATATTTTCTCCTAGAGAAAATGATGTGTTAGCGAAGTCATGTACGCGAATGTTGAAGTCAGAGATGGATTCATCATCATTCATCTTTAGATTATCAAACTGGGTTGTGAGGAGCTGTAATATTGACGTGCGCACCTTAGACGTGCCTTCATTAGCTTACTGTCAATCATACATTGTCCGTAGGTAAGTGTCCATTTCACCATGGGTAAAAGTCATGTTTGAACCATTGCTCGTATATTTAACTAGTAAGAAGATGTTAATCACTCTAAGCGGTGTTGAATTTTTTCAATACTTTTTAAACTAAAATTGCAAGAGTACAACGGGGCCTCTGAATTATCAGAGACGGCCATGAACCTTTCCCTCATTCCCCCTCCATCTTCCGGTACCACAAATTTAGCTTTAGGTGTCTAATAGTTTGTTGTGATATGATTTATGTTAATAAAATATTATAGAAACTAATTTTTTAATTGTAAATAAATATTCCAGAAATAAGTTATTTAATTGAAAATACAATATTCTAGAAAAATTTAAATTTTTTTTAAGAGGAGAAACAATTTTTTTATTCAAAGAAATATATTTTGAATTGAAAATAAAACATTCTTCAAACGAATTTTTTAATTTAAAATAACATATTCAAGGTGTGGGCTTTATAAATAATACACACTCACGCCTATTCTTTTCAAACTTAGAGAAAGACAAAAAACTAGGGTTTCGAAGTCATGGCATCATCACTGAAGAAAATCATCCTGGAGGGTTCTAATGGAGAGACCTTTGAAATCGAAGAGGCGGTGGCAGTGCAATCCCAGACAATCAAGCTTTTGATCGACGACGACTGTGCCACGGACACTAGAATCCCATTAGAGAATGTAACTGGCACGATCTTGGCTATGGTTATTGAAAATGGCAAGAAACATGTTGATGTTGCAACTTCTGATGAGCTTGAGAAGTGGAACGCTGCATTTGTAAAGGTTGATCAAAATACTCTCTTCAATCTCATCATGGCTGCTAACTATTTGGACATAAACAACTAAGATGAGTTTCAAGAGAGTATCTTGATCAACCTTGACAAATTCATTTTCCCACTTCTTAAGCTCGTCAGAACAATCAGCATCAACATGTTTCTTGCAATACTCAATAACCATGGCCAAGATCTTGCCGGTTACGTTCGAAATAAAGATTCCGGTGTCGTTGGCACACTCGTCGCCGATCAAATGCTTGATCGTCTGGGATTGAACTGCCACCTCCTCTTCGATTTCAAAGGTCTCGTCATGAGAACTCTTCAAGATGATCTTCATCGACGATGATGATGCCATGACTTTGAAACCCTGAATTTTGGTGTCTTTCTCTGAGTTTGAAAAGAATAGGTGTGAGTGTGTACTATTTATAAAGTCCGCACCTAGGAATATGTTATTTTAAATTAATAAAAATTGTTGAAAGAATGTTTTATTTTCAAGTCAAATATTTTTTTTGAATAAAAAAGGTATTTGTTTTTCCTCTCAAAAAAATATTTTAATCAACAAATTTGTTTCTAGAAATTGTATTTTCAATTAAAATAATATGTTTCTAGAGTATTGTATTTTCAATTAAATAAATTTTTTTCTAGAATATTTCATTTTCAATTAAAAAAATTAGTTTCTCGAATATTTTATTAACATAATGCTTATTACACCAAACTATTAGACACCTAAAGGTAAATTTATGGTACAAGAAGATGGAGGGGGAAGGAGGGAAATGTTTGTCAACCCTCTCGCACATCCTTCATAGGGAGAAGATGAGAATACAAGATGTCGGAGTAGGGGAAGGATACTCTGATGAGTAACCTCAAATCTAGATAGGTCGCAGATCCAGACCGATATTTGGTGAAAATTTTCATATTCGGCCAACGCTATTTGAACATTCATGATATGCCTACAATAGTGCATCATTGGCAACATGAACACTACTCAGAAGGAATTTATGAAAGAAAAGGAGAAAATGTCAGTTGGAATGATAATTTCTGAAGAATGGGTGGATATTTACAAGGGAAATGCTACCATGGAGTGTAACGATGATTCAAAGGAATGAGAAAAAAACGTGCTTAATTTTTGTTGACAAATAAAGTAAACAAAACATGTTATGATTCATATATTAATGCAGATTTTGAGAATTTTTTGAATCCCACATAATAAATTTATATAGACAAAGATACGAACCTTCAATTGTAAAGAGATTGATCATCAGTAGTGTTGTAAATCTCTGATATTTATATTTGATGTTGTGTTGAAATTGTGGTATTAGAGTGGTAGTTGGTGGTGGTCGGATTGCCGATCGAAGGTGGATGGAATTGTCCACGCATTTGTTACTGGTGATGGCATATATGCTGAATTTCAATCTGAACAATTTCTTTTAGGAGAAACATTATCTTTGTGGTCAAAAGTGCATATGAGATGGTAAAATATTGTTCCGACATTGATGTGTGGGGACCTAGTCTCTTTGAAACCAAATTTTGTTTAAATAATTTTGCATGAATCAAATAACATAGTTTCATTTAGACTTAAAAACATGGACCTTCTGTTTCTTATCTTCGTCTCGCTCCAAGTATATATTTAATCAATTCATCAACCATTAATCAATTTCTCAATTAAAAAATCACAAATAATCAATTTTTCTAAAACCCTAAAACAACTAAACAAGGAAAGAAGGAAATGAGATTACCTTTAGAGTGAATGAGAAGAGATTAGCAACCAGAGAGGAGATTAGCAACCATAGCTATTGAAGAAGAAAAGAGACAGAGAGGCAGAGAGAGCTGAGGGCAAGAGGCAGAGTCGCAGAGAGCTGAGTAAGAACGAGATTTGTGTTTTCTTTTCCGCACATTTGTCTGTTATTTATTAACATGAAAGAGTTTGCCGTATAATTTTTTTGGTAAGTGTGTTAATGGGCTTTTGAGTTGGGCCTAATAAGTAAAAATTATCGATCGAGCCCGGGCGCCGGGCGGTGAAACAGCCCTGATTTCATAGGCTTATTTAAATCTAGATAAATGGTTGATAATCTATTAGTTGTTATGGGATTGCAACCTATTGGAGGGTTTCATAGCTTCTAACTAGAATTTGAAATTTGTAAAATAGTTAAAAGAAACCTATAATTAAAGTGTAAGATAAGAGAATGAAGGAACTTACTTTTTCATAGCTGAGATGATTTCATAAGAAATGCTAAGCATTCATTTGATAGTAAGTTGGTAATTAACATGTCAATCTTCTTTACAGAATGTTGTTACACGATAAAAAGGCCAGCGAAACAGGCTAAAATAGATGCTGAACGCGCAAATGATTCAATAGGTGGATATGGAGATTTTTTTACATTTTCTGGATAAAGAAGATTCTTAAGCATAAGATGTTAAGCAAATTCTTAAGCATCTATTAGTGGTTTTGGATTAGGATCTTGGAGTGTGGTTCTCTCAAGGTCTCAAGTTCGATTGTCATTGGTGTCAATTTTGATGGGAAAAAGAAGGAAACAAATGACATAAACATGCCAACTTTATGAAATAAGTATGGTCAAATATATAGCAGCAGAACTTGGACAAATATTTATCGTCTCGTGAACCTTCCATCATTTATTGTATGTTGATCTCAGATTTTATAGTTTATATAACCAAATAATAAAAACTCAAGATTATTAATGGTTTATGGATTCTTTGTTAAATATAAGAGATATGGTAGGAGATTATATATGGTTTTGTGAATTTCCTAGTATAATTCTAATTAATCTAATTAAAAAATAATCCAATGAGTTAATGAAATAAGTTTTGGATATGCTAGTTGTTGGTGTAAGCCCTAAAGGTCAATAGTTTATGTTAAACTTATGCCATGTATCATGACTTTTATTATTAAATAACATATGACACTCTTTATTATATTTGTTGTAATATTAATAAAGTCTATAGAATAGATAGTTCGTGTAATGGTATATTAAGTGTGATTTAATCATGAGATTATATTAACATAAAGAGCGATATTCTTAAATATATTTGTAGTCAAGCTTTATTATAAATTGGGATAATAATAAAGCGCCGAGACTATTATGTATGTAGACTGATGACCACATCTCATGGGTCATGGATATGAGATATTAAGTTTATACATAGGTATAAATATTAGAAGTAATAATATTTATATTGGATTGACTCGTCTTGAGAATTCTACATAGTATGTTATGAAAATGTCATAAGATATTCTCACAGTGATAATAGTGTATATCACTCTTAGACCTGAAACCACATGATCCCTAGATGTTGACTTAAATGTTTTATTTGCCATTCTAATGTTGTCTGTATAAGGATAACCATAACGTTGGCTAATAGATACTTGATGAATCATGTTGAGGGACATGAATGTCCTAGATGGAATTTGTCTCTCCTCATAAGAGGGGATATATCTTTAGGCCTCTTGGTGAAATATGACTATAAAGTTGCATGACCATGCTGAACTAAGTCAATATGAGATATTGGAGTTATTCGGTATTCAGTATATTTTGGGGTCAAGAAATATAAATATTGGTCTATACAAGGGTGACAAAGTCTATGTCTTGTTATCAATATAAATATGAGGACAAAAGAGTAATTGTACACATAAACATTATCATGGAAAATGTTTCGTCAGATCACTTGACACTCTTGTCACTTGGGTAACAATTATGAGTTGCTAGATACCGGTCTTTGTTTATAACATTAAATATTACATTTAATATTATTGCTAACGTGACTAGAACCTATGGGGTCACACACAAAAGAACAATCAAAAGAACTAATAACGAATAAAAAAATCGACTGTATAAACAGGCAGCAGAATAAAAAAAAAAATCATTATTGAGCCTACGGAAACCCAATAGTGACTTCTAAATTACAAAGCACACTAGAAGTTCTATAAATAGAACCCTTGTGTTGAAGTCTTGGTTACACGTTTAAAAACCCTAATTCTCCAAAACCTCTGATCGCTTGGCTAACACCGGGAATTGAAGGAGCACCATTCGTGTGAACTAGTAGAGGATATGCTCCTTAATTAGTTGTGATCGTGATTCACTTTCCTGCACTTCAAGTTAGCATTCATTCACTGATACATGTCAAATTCATAATAATTTAAGGAAAGAAAATCGAATTTTTTTATTCCGCTGTCTGTTTATACAGTCAATTTTTCTTCATTGGTATCAATAGCATTCTATATAATCCCCATTAACCATTAATATTTTTTTATATATTTTATAAGCCTCGATGTTAGTAGTAGCCATAACCTCAAAATGAAAAGATACACAAAACATTTCAATATTAAGTCTAAATGGCTAAATATATTAACACAGCTCAAACCGGAGCACAAGGCGTACACGAGATAGAGCTACTTTACTAGCAGGGAAAATAAAAAATGACACTAAAATGCGAGAGCCTTGTATATGTAGCAACATAAAGCAGGATTCCAGAACTAAAGAACAAACTGCAGCCACAAAAACAATAAATGGAACACTCAAACAGACCCAAAAAACTCCAAGCAGTCTTTACTAACCAACGGGATACACCAACAATATATATATTGGGAAAAACCCAAGTCCCACAACGGATAGATAAGACTCTTGATAAAAGTTTATATAGAGGAGACAATCCTCATCTTACAAGCCGGTTTTCTAAGGATGAGTTAGGCCCCAAATTTCAAAGCTTCTAACAAAGTTGCATATGGATTTCTCGTAGCAAATTTCTATTTGTTTTCTTATTAGGGTTTTGGCCTAATCCCCCTTCTTCTTGACGGCGTAGGGCGATGTATGTCCTTACTCCTTGCTTGGCAAAAAAAAAAGTATGAAAGATTGATACCACAATTTTAAATGAAAATAGGAAGAAAAAAATTGAAACAAAAAAAAAACTAAGCTTTGGCTTTTACTTTACTATTCTTTTTTATGTCATTTTGTTATTGGCTTATAAAAAAAAGACCACCAATATAAGTTTGTCTATAAAGAAAAGAAAAAGAAAACTAAATTAACTAAAATACAGTGTAAAGTGAGAGTTTCTTGTGGATTGCTTAAGGTGAAATTTCACAAATTTAGGATATGAAACTATAGATTTCCATGAAATGCATGAGTTATAGATTTTCAAGAATTGCACATGAGGTGCGTATGCAAGTCTTGGAAATCTATAATTTCTAATCCTAAATTTTAAAACTTTACCTTGAGGGATCAACAAGGAACCCCCACTTGACACTATATTCTGATTCCAGTGTCGTTGACATGTCGTCAATCAAATGCTTGATAGTATGAGATTCCCAAGCCACCACCACTTAAATGTTAAAGGTATCGGCATCGATACATTAATTTAATGATTGATAGTATAGGATTCCAATGATGGTATAGGATTCCAATGTATGATTTCTTCTTGAATTACATCAAATTATCTTGAAATTTCTATGTTTCGGAAAAAACTAGAATTACATGACTCAAAATAGAAAACATTACAAATGTCCCAAAAATCATAAGCAATTGTTCTAATACTCTTCCATTCTGGATTAAAACTAAATAAAAATATCTGAAAAAATATGTTAAGAATAACGTAAGATGATCTGTCATCAGTCGTGTGTATTCCAAGTATAAGTAAGTAATGTAATTTTAAAAGATTTGAATGAAATTAGAGAATAAACATGCCAGTATCAACATAAATCTATATAACTTGCTAAACATAATATTAGGGTCATCATTAATCACTTATATCTAGTAGCATACGTTGCTATAACCTCAATATCATTACTAATTCATATGCTGGTGTAATCATTAAGTTTTGGATATAAATGCAGCAATTATGGAGTAACTTTGAATTCCAAGATATTAAAAAATATGGAATGTAGTAATTTCACATATTCCACAGCATCAACAGAAAGAAGTTACAGCTGGAAATGAGAGCTTGGAATATGGTAATTATACTTAACCGCTGTAATATGTACTGAACTTGTCATGATTCATATGTATCAAAATTATCCTATGTATTTATATGTACACAAAATATGATAGAGAACAACATTGATACCTTGTAAGAAAAAATTCAATCAGAATAAAAGAATAATATCACAACATTAATGCAAAAGAAAATGGGAATCCACTTGGGTTAGCCTGGTGGTATTGATTTGAGATCTGGGAGTGTGCTCCTTCTCGAAGCCTCAGGTTCGATTCTCTCTAGTGCCAAATTATGTGGGCTAGTTTAGCTTCTTAAAAAAAAAACTATATATCCCTTCCTACACTTGTATAAATGCTTGGATAAACAACTTATATAGATGCTTATAGAATACTTACATAAATTAAAGTGTTTGGATGTAAAGAGTAGGTTTATGGTTTTGACCCTTGAATCGTTACTTGTACATTCTACTAGACTTTTGACCCGTCGGGTCCTATCGACCATAATAAAAATCGATAAATGATCTTTGACCCGTGAGATACACATGCATCTATCAATAAACACAAATTAGATTATTAGAGATCAAATATCGCAATTAAATTCGTCTCAATATGTCATTAATGTTATTTAATAGAGAAAACATAATTTATTAAAGACTATTTATTTATTTAATCACAATATATGTATTGGGGCAATTATTCTCTTTTTCTCTTTATAGTTAAAAAAAGCACTTTTTTCTTTTTTAACTATAAAGAAAAAAGAATATAATATTTGTTAGGTTAAATTGCTGCTAACCTAATGCAGCATTTTAGAGAAAAATTATTAGGTTAAGTTGTTGTAAACCTAATAAAATTAATAAATAAGGAAAAAAAGTCTAGAGAAACAATAGATATATACAAACGATGACACAACACGATAGGAATGAAAAACTCATCAGTGAGGAGAAATAGTAGGAATTCTTGCATTTTAGATAGAATTTGTTAGGTTAAATTGTTGCTAACCTAATGCAGCATTTTAGAGGAAAAATATTAGGTTAAGTTGCTGCAGACTTAACAAAATTAATAAATAAGGATTAGAAGTGGCCTTCATCGGTTCCGTCCTGAACGGTTCTGATCTTCTATGGGGCCTTGATCGAGTTATTTTTAGGGCAAATTCATGCTATAGTTTGCCTGCATAAAAGCTTTGAAAAGTACTCGGATCCAATCAAGATTGGACCTTGATCTAGTCCCAAACACATTTAAATGATGCAACTTTCAATTCACTAAACAACCTGTGACCTCTGGTCTTCAGGTATGGGTCTATTATTATTTCCTCTCCTTAATTGCAAGGTAGATTTAGCCTCAGAATGCAAATTGACAAAGATATTGGATACACTATAACTTAATATAAAACAACTTTTATTATGAAATAAAATAAGAGTCGATGTAATTTGCATGAAAAAATTGTTATAATCAAAATTATTGGCAAAACAGTAAAGACATCAAGGAAACTCAAAATTGCCTTGGCCAAATTTCTTACCAAAAAACAAGGTCTATATAACTATTGAGGTACTGTAACACTGAAAATTATAGAGTAGCAAACCAATGTTAGTACATGACAAGAAACACAAATAAAATAGTAAATAAAAACAATCTTAGAGTGGTGTTATTATGGTATCCCAGTAATTTGATTATAATATATGTTTTTAGAATAACAGTACCAATAGTGTTTCACAACATATGCTTCACAAATTGATTAGTTAAATTTTTTATTTTTTAATGGTGATTATTTTAATTATTGATACATATATAGAACATTGAACAAGTTTATATTTCTCTAGTCAGAGCAGCTACTTGGTCTTCTAGCCCCTCCTTTCTTCAGCACTACAAACACATACATTATGTCAGTTATGATGTTCAAGAACAAGACATAAGTATGTCTCCAATTCCGGATAAGCAGCAATGATCCCCAAAGGCCTCAAAATCCTGTATTAAATCCTAATGTCACACTCAAATAAATTGAATTCTTATCTTCTGGACTACTTTCTTCAAAAGTTTTGGTTTCTGAGGCGCAATTTCTTCATATCCTAGACATTTTTTGTCAAGTGGTTTCCCGCAAAGATTAACATTTCCTTCATAACTTGAGGCATCGAAACTCTGCAATTGCGTGCCTATTGGAATTCTTCCAGACAGATTGTTATCAGCCAGATTCAACATGGACAGGCGATCAATTTGAGCTAGAGAAGGAGGAATTTGACCATTGAAACGGTAAGTCAAGAAATTCAAGTGATTTTAACTTTTCAATCTTTGAAGTAATTTCTCCCGTCAAATTGTTGCTTGATAAATTCAATGACACCAATTCTATCAAGTTTATTATTTCTTCTGCAACGTCTCCTGTCAATTGATTGCTTGAAAGATCAATGATTTTTAAAATGAGCCTATTGTTTTTGAACAATCGTTTTTCACCTTTCCACATCAACAATGCAATCAAATCATAGTCTTCATCACGATAAATACCAAACTTATTTTTGTAAGTGTAACGGTTATCACCAATATTTTTGGTTGAGAAACCTTTTTGAGACATTGCAGTAAAATTTGTAAAGCAATTGAAAATTATCCCTGATAGATTGTTTACTGAGAGATCCAACAACCGAATGTTTGTTAAGTAACTTTGCAAGCTCAACTTCTGCAATTGTTGTCCTATCCAAGAAGGTATTGTTCCTGAGAATCTTTATGCCAAGATCAAGCATGACCAATTTTGTTCAATTTTTCGTAGAGAAAGGCAACTTCCCAGTTAAATTATTGTTGTGCAATATAAACACCTTAAGTTCTACTAATGATCCTATTGCGGATGAAACTTTTCCAGATAAAGCATTGTCACTTAAATCTAAAAATTCTAATGCTTTAAAATGACTCCAACAATCAGAAAGTTGCATTGATAATTGGTTATTTGAGATATCTAATTAATATTTCCAATGAATCAATTTTAGTGTTATTAGACACCACAATTCAATCAAGGATGCACTAATCTCACATAAAAAAGTATCAAACTGAGCACCACTTAGATCAAGCATTGCAACATGGCATGAAATATAACTAAAAACATCATATGTTATTCCATCATCAATTATTGTATGAAATATTCATGAGACTTAACTTTGTCGTTTGGGACTAAAACCACGCTGGAACTATATCTCTGATTCCAGCATCACAAATTGCCAACTCTTGAAGATGTTTTTGACCCTTTAACCATTTAGGAAAACTAGGTCCTAAAACAAAGGAGCTCAAGAATACATAAAAATAATTGAAGAGGTTGGACTCAACTGTCACTAAATTTCAAAGCCAACAAATTGTTACTTAAGTCTACATATATTAGCATGGACACACGACATGAATTCCCCAATTTACTAACCAATTCAAAATTGCATTACTAACAGATTTAGACCCTCAGTAATTACTGGCGGAATAAACCCTCACTAACTTTAAAAAAAAACCTCAATAATGCTTTGTCAAAACCATCTCATCATTACTGAGGGAAAATTCCGCCAGTAACATTACTGACGCCAGTATTACAGAGGAATACAAATCTGCCACTAATGTGTGTTACTGAGGGATATTTTACAATACTGAGGGTTTATTTCCCCCAATAAAAACCAACATTCTTGTAGTGACATACTGCCAAAATGAGAGTCAGTGATTACACGAATTGTGAATTAATCTAAATTATTGTTATTAAGTACATCAATTGTGTATTCTGCAAGGTAGATATTTAAATATTATCCGACATTATTATCCCTTCTAAAAAACCTAATTTGTTTTCCATGATATAAATATTTTGTTATAATTTGAAGAACTTGACCACCTTATCGAAGAACATCAACATATTTTACGAGTAAAGGGCTGGTTTGATGTTTATGCAGACTATTAAAACATTCACTAAGGTCTAACATAATATCTTCTGAATCTCCAGCCACGGATGAATACTTTCCGCGATCCATATTATATTTTGCATCACCAATCCTAGACTTGACACCGTCAAGGCTAGATAAATCATCTGAACATAGCTGATAATAGTCTACTACCGTATTATTTTCAGCACTTTTAACCAATTTATTTAATAGGTTAAATGTGTTGGTCCAATTGTTATTAAGCACATCAATTGTGTAATATGCAAGGTGAACAAGATCTACACCTTTTGCTCCTCCTGGCTTTGAGTTGAGAAGATTTAAGCAGTATGAAGGATTCGAGGCTTCTTTGCAAATGATATTTACTTCAACAACTTTAGTGAAAATTGATTTGGAGGAATCAACAATCAACATCAACATATAGAAAGAAAAAAAGCACCAACAAGAGAAAGGAGTATTGCCTAGTCATTTTGTGTTGTTTTTCTTCATTTCTTTTTCTTTGCCTTATTGGTTTACCCTTTGTTTTATACTAGTTTTCATTGCTGAAAAAGTGTCTGGTTGATATGAATTAATAATATTCATTGCATTCTGATAAATTACAATCAATCGTGATTGATGCAAATAATTATTTTTATAAAAGTCAAATGGTGTTGTTCAAAAGGTACTTAGTATTAAATTTGCAAGTAATTTTCCACATGTCCTTGATCAATCAACAAAAATGTCAAGATTGTTAGGTCCGACGTCATGATCGGGGTTCAAACATGAACACCTCCACTTATGTGTGAGTTTATAATATCTTCATCATTTCGTCTGTCTAAAAATAATTGCTACTAATTATATCAAATATTCTCCATTTAGAATAATTTTTCTGGATAAAACAGATTGTTAACGGTATCAATGTTGGTAAAGATGAGAACATTGACATGTTATGTATTGTGCCAATAATTTGATTCCAACCCAACTTCAATTCTTCACTCAATTTTTTTTCGAATATTCCCTAAATCATATAAAAAGGAATCTTTCAAGTAGTTAAAACTAAGATCAAACTCGATTAAACTCGAAGTGGCATTAAACACAGTTTGGAATATGATGGAGGATGAAAAGGTATTCGAGGAAAGATCAAGGATTTTAAGTGAGCTGGAAAAATTTGACAATGAATTATGAGACAGAGAAAGGAGATTAAAATCTGAAAGATCACAGTGAGATAATTTCAATTCTTCTATTTTTGGAAGCATATCAATCATTTGGAGCCAATCAGTCGAATGACTGAGGTTCTGTAATTCACTCAGGTCAAGATACCTCAGAAGCGTGGGATTGGACATCCACTGACTTTTGTCACGATTCTTGTCATCAAATTTTAGTCCCGAGTTAAATCCAAGATTAAGATTCTGCAAATTTGATAGGCTTCCTAGTTAGCGAGGAATTATTCCAGCAAGATGATTATAACTGAGATCAAGATGTTGCAAATGGAAGAGATTACCAAGTTGATGAAGGATTGTACCCTCGATCTTGTTAAATGAAAGATCAAGATATTGCAAGTTCGAAAGACCAGCAAGATTGTTTGGAAATATTCCTCCAAATTGTGAATAACGAATGTCAAGGATTCTCAAGTTGCTTAGAAAACCAAAGAATTTTGGGATACCATTGTTTATAAACTGATTCTAGTTGAGGTTCAAATACTTTAGATACTGCAACTCAAACTGAGCCCCACTTAGATCAAGCATTGCAAAATGGCCAGTAATTGATTGTTGCAAACAACTCCTTCCCATTGTTACTGTCCCACGAAACAAAGCCTGCCTTCAAGTCGAGGAGGGCATGTATCTCCATATCTATGCTTCCAACTGCTTTTTCAACTATAGCTTCATAGCAGTTGTACAAAAGAAGGTCTAGCTGCAACAACAACAACACATTAGAGATTGTTCTGACCAACGTAACAGATACAACACTCACCATGGTGTTCTTCACAAGTGATTAAGCCAAATTTCTTGGTTCACAAATTCAAAAGAAACTTTTTAGTAAGTAATACATATAACCAGCTAATTTTAAATCATATTAGTATTTTATTGTTATGGACGGCACAACATTTTCTTTTTGTTCTTGTGAAGATGAAATTATTATTTGATAATAACACTTCATTTGAAAAAAAAGTAAAACTGAAATACTTTTGACTACAAAACTCTTTTTATATCTTATATTCTTTTGTGTTTGTCCCATTGTAAAGGGAGCACTCTATTATGGCTCTATCCCAAGTCAAAACTTTCTATGCTTCTTTATATTGGTTTTCAATGAGTTCGGCGCAACCTAGTGGCGCTCGTATAGTTTAGTAATTTTACAGATATCTTTAAAAATACAGTTACACAAGTTTTATGCTTTTTTATAAACAAAATTATATGTGCATAGGATAACTCAATTTGAATTTGATTAGAATGATTTTCAAGACTAGATCCAAAAATCAATAAAAAAAATTGGTTTTTTTACTTTTAAGTTCGTACAGTCAATTCTATCAATTTGTTGCTGGATAAATTCAATAATGCCAATTCTATCAAGTTTACTATTTCTTCTGGAACGTCTCTTGTCAATTGATTGCTTGAAAGATCAATACTTTTTAAAATGAGCCTATTATTCTTGAACAATAATTTTTCACCTTTCCACATCAACAATGCAATCAAATCATAGTCTTGAAACACGATAAATAACAAACTTATTTTTGTGAGTCTAAAGACATTGCAGTAAAATTCCTAAAGCAATTGAAAATTCTCCCTGATAAATTGTTTATTGAGAAATCCAACAACTGAATGTTAGTTAAGTAACAAAGACTTGGCCGAAGACTTTCAGGGAATCGGTTCCTCCCAAGATCAACATCTGCAAATGTTGTCCTATCCAAGAAGGTATTGGTCCTGAGAATCTATTTTCAACTATATCGTAACATAAACAAAAGATGTAAAAGAGTACATGAATTAAGATCACCGTGGGTCGATTCCTCGCCTCTAGGATGCCTATGTCGTTGGTAGTGTTGTGAATCCTGACAAAATCACACCAATGAATAACAAAGATGCGTGGAGCAAAGGAATTAGTGGTAATCAATGAATGAAGTGTCTCCAAGCAACAACAACAAAGTCAGACCTAAATCTAAGTGTAGAGCAACACCACAAGCATAATCAAAGCAATAAAAGATGAGAAAGAAAGAAATGAACAAACACACCAAGATGGTAACCCAGTTAGGCCAATATGACCGACTCTGGGGGAGAGAGCAGCCCTCCAATCCACTAAGATGAAGGAGTTACAAATGAGTTACAAGAAATTAGCTTATAAGCTACAAAAGAACAAGACCTAATTTCTACCCATTTTCATATCACCCACAAAGCTTTTTGATCCTTCCAATGGTGAAATCTCACTACCCAAGGTGTTTACAATGATTCCTAACCCAAGAGATCCTCACGACAAAGACACTCAACCCTAAAGTTACCTCTTTTGTAATCCAAGTTTCTCTCTCTAAAAGCTCTCCTTCAAAAACTGAACTGAAACACTTAAATAGTACACAGTGACAGACAAAATCGTGCCGCGCCTATGAAAATCGCGCCACGATCCAAAGAGTACGACCCAAGGTACAACAACCTTATACAGAAATCGCGTCACGCCAGCACAAAATCGCACCACGATTTTCCTTCAGCAGAACATGATTTTCCTTCAGCAGAAATCATCCATTCTGCCAAGAAAATCGCGGCACAGCTCCCAAAATCGTGTCACGATTTTGAGCATTCACATAATCAAAAATTTGAAATCAATTTCAACAGGTAGCCTTGCTAAATCAATTTCTCCTATTTCTCCCGTCATAGTGTGTGTTTTCAAATGAGACAAAGCCTCTCTATTTATAGGCGAGTATTTTCCAATTAATATTTTTGGTCAAGAACAGATTGTTAAATTGTCTCCCTTTGTTGAAATCAATAAGTTTTATGTTAACGCACATACTTAAATAAGGGAATCGTTGTGCAGATAAATTAGCTTCTTTAGGTTTATCTATTTCTAATTTTACTTAGTGGTCTTCCACTCATATTATTAGGGAAGATCTAGTTAAGAATAACCTACGGCTTCCTTACTTTTGATTGTGTTGATCTCTTTAAGGGTTTGGTTTGGTCCCCTCCTTTGGTATCCCACCTTTTATTTTATATATTTGTGGTGTGTCACCTACTAGGCACATCAGTCTCTTAAAAAAATATATATGTAAAAGTTTCAAGAGCCTGATATTAAAGGAAGATAAATATGAAAAATGAATCTTATAATTAAAAAATGAGGGAGCACATAATTTAACCTAAAAATATAGTAATGCAAATCAAATTAATTGCCTTTAAATTGGCAAGTTATTATAGAAAAATATCACAACAAAAGGAAAGCAACATCAAAAGAAACCTAACTCTAGCTCTCAACATCAGTAGACTCAGAACTCGACCCACGCGGTATCTGGGCCATGACATCCTCAAGCCCCTCTAATCTAACGTCTACTGCACTCCACCTATCAGTAACAGTCTGCTCTAGTCGGACGAAATCAGCTTTGAGCTCTCTAAGGGCATCCAAAATCTGTGCTCCTAGAGTTGGTTTTATGGCCTCGGGTGCTACTGGTATCTGCTGTTCGTGCTGACCCTCACATGCAGGAACCTGCTGCTCCTGATCACTCACTACTTCATCTGCACATATATCCTCAGCTATTGCCTCCTCATGCTGGTCAGGGTCATGTGGCACTGATACCATGACTTCAATAAACAACCCATCAGTATGCCTGGTTATCTGCATGTGGTTCACTGTTCCCTGTCCAAAGTAATTGATGGCTTCATTATCATCACCACCGGAAACACTAAAATTATCATCTTCATTGACAGGAACAACAACATCCTCCTCGTCTACTACATGACAATGTTCCATTTCATTGTCGACTGGTTCATCATATAAGAGAGATATTGTAGTTTTCTCAACAATGAAACCTTTCCCAAAAGCAACAATAACCTCCACTTTGTTACCAGGTTCTAGATTTGATGTTATGCTCTGCCAATCCTCATCAACAAAAGAGGTTAATGTATCTCTTTTATAGGCTTGAATGGTTGCCTTTGTGTAATTTATGATCAACAAACCTTGGCATCCTTCTGATGTTATGGTTTCCGGGGAAGAGTAATAGACAACGAACAACATCATACTCTTTAAGTTTCTCCCCTTCGTTCTCGGGACATCAAATATAATAGAAGAACCATTGCAACTGAAGGATAACGAATTGGTATTGTTGCCACAAGGGATGAAAAAAGATGTCAAAGTCCCATCTGTAGTCTGTACGATGAACAAATGGTTAAATGCCTCATTAAAAATTTAGAGGATCAAGAGAAAAAAAATGTTCATTATCAATATTTGATTTATTTTACCATCCCTACTTAAGATATATGAAATGATATACTAAGCTTTTTTTTTTTGACAAGAAAATGTACTAAGCTTGTAATTTAATTTTTCCTTAAAAATGTGACTTTTTTTTAGAAGAAGGAATTATGTGTGACTTAATCATGGAATTGTTCACAGTTCACGCTCATTTACAAACTAATAATGTAAAATTATAAAAACTATGAATACAATTTGTGCCTGGTTAAAATTAAGGACTAAATAATCTGTTAGAAAAATATAATTTCAGCAAACCAAAATTCCAGTTTACCTTCTAAAAGTAAGATACAAAGAGATATTCAAACCTGTAAAATATGGTCTTCAAAAGAATTGGAGACTTGACATTTTGTTCCCATCTGAATTAAGAGAGATTTCATGTAATTCTTTGACCCTGAAGTGCGAACTTGAGCAAAGCAATCATCAATCAAAGGAGAAGCATGCATATCGGAGATTTGTGATGTAGTTGAACTTGCACTTGCTTCCAAGTTCTGACAATTTGAGGCTTTTAATACATCCAAAAACCGTGCTGTATCTTGAATTAGTTGCATATCTGAACCACACTCAACGCAAAGAATTCAAAGTTTTTGAAGGTCCTTGGAAGGAGCAAGTGATGACATAGACACAGATGTTTGAACTAGGGATATCACATTATTTGATGGCGACATCCAAGACCGGATGAGAGAAGGGAATACATCACGTGAAAATCCATCAAATCCACGAAAAGAAATATATCCAATGCTTTTCAATCTTACTATTGAAAATGGCACTTTTGTTATAGCAGTCTTATCCGCAATCAAGGTAATCAATGATTCCATTTGTTCCAAGTCTTCCTCCAATTTGTCAATCATGGAACATCCAGAAAGAATCAAAGTTTCTAGAGATTTTAATTTATAGATGCTTCTCGGAAGTTTACGAAGACCTGTGCAGTCTGTCAAATTTATGTAAAGAAGTTTATTTAGAGATCCAATGCTATGGGAGACCGTAGACAAACTTGGACAGTTTTTGAGTACTAGCTTTTCAAGATTAGGCAAGTATGTAAAGTCTGGGGTTTCAATCAAATCCAGAGAATGGCTAAGATTAAGAACTTTTAGATTCTCTAGTATCTGCAAATAAAACCACAGTAGAATAACAGTAAGAGAAGCTATAGAAAAAGCAGATTGGAATTGGCAAAATGGTTATTTTCCACCAAACATTGACACTGGGGGCCTAGTTGTTTAGCATTGATTTTAATGATCCCTAAAGGTTGGTTAATTTTTATATGATCAGTATTGACTATGCTTTTAATATTAAATTTAGGAGCTAATATATAATTTGTGAAAGTGATGATTTGAATTGTTTTGTTTATGAAAGCGTTTGTATTTACAAATTGCTTCCCCATCTTTTCCGTTGATGAGATGTATAAAAGAGCTGAAACATTTTAAACGTGCGTAACAAAAGCTTTACATGATGCTGCATTTAACATGTCATGCTTACAATTTATTAAACCATGATATCGGTAGGATATAGTTTTGATAAATAGTATGAAGCACACAAGACAAGAATTGCAAGAATGTTACTTGTGGTCTTTAAATAAAAAATAAAAACTAATAAATCTGTCTTTCACGCAAATCATGGCCGTAAGATAGTGAGAATCAAGGGGTTAAATTAAGTCGTGAGTTTCGTTTTTCTAGTTTTCGTACCAACAATCATTATCCTTCTTTCATGAGCAAATATTAAACAGAATTTGTACCTGGCTCTTGTTCCATATTTGTTTGAGCTTGCTATATTTTAATTCAACCGCAACAAGACTTCTTTGCTGAAATTCTGCAGGGGCATAGGGTTCTGGAAATCCATGCCAGTACAACCACCTAAGATCTCTCGAAAGATATTTCAAATCACCCTTCAGCTTCACCCCAGCAAGGCGAAGCAATCTGAGTTTATTCATCTTCTTAAATGCTTTGGTTTCCAAACAATCTATTCTTGGGAACTCCAAAGCCAGCCCCTTGACAGCCTTCGTTCCCTAAAATTAAAAAAAATCAAAAAACAAAATCAGAGAAAAAGAAAACAAGTAACTTAATGAAACTAATTTTCACCAATCTTTAGTACTCTTACTTTGTTGTATTTTTCAATAACATCTATAAACCGTACAAAAAGTGTTCTCGAATCAATAATTACCTTTCGCTTTTCTAATATATCAAATACTTCCTCACAGCGCCACAACCTACTGCGCTTCTCAGGGTTTGATGGTGATTCATCATAAATGATTTGTCTTCCCATGTCTCTTAACAAATCATGCATTCTAAGCTTGTTCCTATTGTCAACAGTTACAAGGGCTCTCTCCACAAGGACTTTAATTCCAATATCAGCAAAAAATCCACACCCATTTAATATTTGTATAACATCATTTTTGTCCATCCCAATAAAAAAACAAGCTATATCAAGGAATATTTGTTTCTCTGTAAAATCTTTTAAACCATCGAAGCTTACTTTTAGTTTCTCCTGTACTTGATCATGAGGAATACATTTGAGTTTCTCCAAAACATTATGCCACTCTGTTATTTCACAGTCAGATAAATAGGACCCAAGAACTTCAAGTGCTAGTGGCAATCTCCCCGAATAAGCAATCACATCTGTTGAAGGTGTAGCAAAATTTTCTGTCGGACTTGGTTGCTTGAATGCATGCCAACTGAAAAGCTTAAGGGATTCACTTTCGTCCATTTCTTCTATTGTATACACTTGATCAACTCCACACAATCTCAGAAGATGGACGTCTCTTGTTGTGATTATTATTCTACTCCCTGGACCAAACCATTTGCGACTACCACACAAAGCCTTTAGTTGCTCCAATTCATTAACATCATCAAGCACAAGAAGTGCCCTTTTCTGAGCAAGTCTTTCCTTCAATATATTTTTCCCTGGTTCTATATTCCGTATCTTGAATGTCAATGTTTTGTAAACATCATAAAGTATTTGTTGCTGTAGAGAAACTTGATTAGCATCTGTCTCCCAACATTCTCTTATATTCAGAAGGAAGCTCCTTCCCTCAAATTTGCTCCCAATTTGATTATAAATGGCTTTGGCAAGGGTTGTTTTACCCATACCCCCCATTCCCCATATTCCTAGAATCAAAACTTCTTCTGATTTTTGCATGTTTAGTAGCTTAGTTGCAGTTTCCACACGAGATTCTAAACCAACTGGATGTTCAGCAACAAATAACTCTGTCCTATCTAGCAAAAGGGTGACATGTTCAACAATATTCTTGATATCGGAACTTTCATTCCTACAAAATAGGAAACAATGATATGATGCACAATCAATTTCATGTATATAAGCACTCTACAACATATGCTTCTATATCAAAAGAGGAGGGAGAATTATATGCAAGTATATTAAAAGAAAAAATGGCATTGCAATGGGAAATGAAAGAGAAGCACAAGAATCTGTGAAATAGTAATATGTTGTCATTTATTGGAATTTGAGTTAATTATGTTTAGTATGATTCAGTGTAAAACTTTATTACTGGATTTCCAAAAGTGACTGTACAGTAGTTAAGAATCACTAGTAAGTCTGTGAATTCACTTGCATGCTCTGATATATTACTTGTGCAGTACTTATGCACAATTTTTCTGTAGTATAAACCCACCGTATTCTATATTTGAGTGTTTTTCATTGGCATGTTTCGGTTGTTTTGAGCTAGGTAGTTTTGTTTTTGTGATTCTTTATGGTGTTACTACTGGTTTCGCTTGTGTATCTTAGAGTGCATTGTGGTCTAGAATCTATTAGCCGATTCAAAACAAAACACAACATATATAGTCGAATATCACTACTAGAAACTCTCGTTTTTTTTAATTGCCCTTCCTCTAAAAAAATATATTATTGATTTTCCCTACTACATATTGTGTCCAAGTATTTTTGTAAACATTTTTTTTAGAGAATTTGTGTTCTAATATTAATTATATTTTTTTAACATTGAATATAAATAAATAAAAATTAATTAAAGACAATTGACATTAATGGTTTGACATTTCATTTACACAAGTTTTGATATGGACATAAATTTAAAATTGTAGAGTTCATATTCCATATCTAATTTATTTATTAAAAAATGAAGAAACTGAAAATTTTGTAAATATTTGAATTTTGATAAAAAACAAATTTGCAGAAAATCCGCAGGAAAGATAATATGAATATACGCAGGAAAAACCGCAGATGTATCTGCGGAAATTCCAAGTAAGAGGTGGCGCAAGTAGAACTGCAGGAAAAGTACTCGTTTCCTGCGGATTTTCCTATGGAAATAGTATCTGTAGGAAATATCTTTCCACTAAAGGAAATGACAGCAAAATCCTCAGGAATTCCTGCGGAATAAAATCCGCTGAAAAATTGATAAATTCTAGTAGAGTATGGTCTGAAAATTCTTAAAGCAATGAATAGTGAAAAATGAAATAAATGAGATATCGATTCATGGCTTCCGCAATCACAAAGAAAATGTTTAATGTTCTTCCTCTAGAGCATTGTAGAATCATAAAGTAACGTTTCTATTTCATTGAGCAGTATGCATTCATTCTGACAGTTAATTCATATATGTAAAACAAACTTATTAGAATCATGTTATTTCAAGTTAAAAATTACTTAAAATAGCTTTTCATTGCAATCAAATTCAGATTTTGTAATTATTTTTAAAAACTTCAATAAGTATCTTTAAATTTTTAAAAAGTGATAATCTTTAAAAGAAGGTGAATTTTAAATGGACTTATACTTGCAATGAAATGTTTAATAGCACTAACAATGTTTTAAAAGACAAATATGTTAGTGTGTGTGTGTGTGTACCTTGAATCTATGAGGACAAACCCTGCTATACCACCAATATCAAAGAGTTCTCTTTTCCAAATAGTCTTTGTGGATTCATCCACTGAAATTGTTGATATTAGATCATCAAAACCTTTCCCAAACTGACCTTCCGAATGACGTACTTCCGAGGGAGCTACCTCATAGAACACTGGCACAACGACCAGACCCCTGTTTCTGCCAATTTCCATGATCTTCTCCAATTCTAGCATACACCATCTTGAATTAGCATAATTAGTGGACAAAACAACGATAGAAATTCTAGACTGACCAATTGCTCGCAACAGTGAGATTGAGATATGATCTTCTCTTTGAATCTCGTCATCGTCTCTGAAAACATGAATCCCAGCATTTTGAAGAGAGGAAAAGAGGTGTGAAAGAAATTTACCACGATTGTCTTCCCCTCTGAAACTCAAGAACACGTCGTACATCTTTGGCTGAAAACAACAAGGGAAAGTAAAAATGAAAATCACAACTTAGAAATTCAGTAGATTAAATTCTTGATGATACCTATACATGATAAACTAAGAGGTTACCCAAAATTCATGTTACTAATTTTGAATTCACAATTTTACTAACTTTCAAGGTTCTTGTAAAGATTATGAAACCATATGTTAGTAAACTGATTTCTTAAATGTTCACTTTGCTTCCTTTTGCCATCATATATTTTGGATTCAAAAGGCCATATATTAATGATACATCAATCTGAGATATCCTCAAAATAATATAATAATATAATGCCACTCACCTGATTAGTCATATTACTTGACTCCCTCTCAATGATATCTTTAGCCATGGCTTGTAGCAGAACATGCATTCTAAGCTTGTTATTCTTATCAATGCTTACAAGGCCCTTGTCTTCAAGGAGGCTTATTTGAAGAGTTGTATATTGTTTCGTTTGGAGTACATCATTTTGGTTCATCCCGATAGAGAAACATGATATGTCAAGGAATATTTGTTTCTCCTCATCACTCAAAGCACTAAAATTATCTTCTAGAGCTTGTAGGAGTCGTAAAACTGGAATGGAAAATCTTTGGAGACTCCTCCACACACCCATCCACTCATGTATTTCCTTCCCATACAAAAAGTACCCAATTTCTTTAAGAGCAAGAGGCCACCCTCCAGAATAAGCAACTAACTGTCTAGAAATCTCACCAAAATCTTTTGGAGGAGTTCTAGCTTGGCTGAATGCAGCCCAATTCAAAAGCTCAAGCGATTCACTTTCGTTCAGTCCTTTCACTTTGTATATATGATTAATTTTATGCTTCTTAAGTAGATGCCTATTGTCATGCCCCAATTTTTGACCCAAGATCCCACGGACACGCGTCGTTTAACGCTGATCAGTTCTCGACTTTTCAGTGAAAAATTCGGCATAAAGGTATCTTAAAATACCTCATGTTTGGTTTCGTGTCGGGCCATCTTCTCTCTTTATTTTGTTTATATTTTATAGTTTTCTTTAGTTTTTTTATTATTTGTTATTTACTTGTCAATTTCCATCTTTTATTTAATTTTATAATTTTTATTTCTAATTTTTTATTTTTTTTAATTAGTCATTTTTCATATTTTATTTTGGTCATTTTTTTTTATTATTTGTCCAAGTAAAAAAAAAACAAAGTGTCAATAAGTCCAAAAATAAAATGTCCAAGGTCTAAATAAAACTTTCAAGTCAAGTGTCAACTTTAACATTCCTTTTTCAAAATTCACCATAATTGTCCATCATTTCCATTAAACCAATTTTCCTTTTTACATCAACCTCCTCACCTATAAATAGAGCCCTCATTCCACACAATTTCACACACAAAAACTTCTCTTGAGTTGTCAAAGAGTTTTTCTCTCTTCTTTCTCCCTTAGCTTGTGTTGACGAGCTATTCTTTTTCTTCTCCCTCCTTTTTCTGTCCCTTCGGAAAAGTCCCTTCGAAATTTTTGTCCCTTCGGTAATTTTTGTCCATTCGGTTGTCCCTTTCTTTTATTTTCTTGCATTTTATTTCTTTTTAGCACTTTTGCATTTTTATTTTATTTCTGTTTA
This sequence comes from Medicago arabica, assembly GCA_946800305.1. NCBI lineage: Eukaryota > Viridiplantae > Streptophyta > Magnoliopsida > Fabales > Fabaceae > Medicago > Medicago arabica. The sequence goes on from OX326964.1 coordinate 14,523,614, forward strand.
GCATTTTAATTATTGTTATTTATTTTCCAGCAATTAGAATGTATTTAGGTCCAATGTAAATATAAATGAGAAAAGTGTGCGTGTGTGTGTCCTTTTATTTCTTTACGGCCTTATATATATATTCAAAAATGCAAAAAAAATTAGATTAGGGATTTTGTGGTGATCCAACGTCACTACAAAAATCCACGCGCTTTTATTTTATTGCTCCGTTTATTTAATTTTCATTTATTATATAAAAAACAACAAAAACATGCAAATAATCATAAACTCACAAAAAAATTCTTTTCATAATAAACCTTGATTTTCAATCAAGTGACGTTCCATTTTCATTTTTTTTTCTTAAATCAAATTTCAATCCATTTAAATATATTCAAGTCATTTTCTTTAACATAAAAAACACAAACAAATTCTATTTTTGCCACTTTGGCCTTTACATTTTAAAACCTTTTTCAAAACTAATAAAAAATACAAAAACAAATCAAACGTCAATTTCAACCCCGAACTACGAGGTTTTGATCCCTCACGGGTACGTAGGCAAAGGACCTTGTCCTCTCAAATCAATAAAAAATGTAGATAATAGGCTTCTCTCTTTTCTTTTATCATTCTAATTCCATTTTTAAAAGCAAGCAAGTTTATAGCACAAAAATTAAATAAAATCAAGAGGTTCTTGTAGAGTACTACGAACATAAAGGGTGCTAATACCTTTCCTTTATGTAACCAACCCCCGAACCCTTAATCTTATAAATGTGGTATTTGAACCTTTTTCCACTTTCTTTTGAAAAATTAAAAGTTCAGTCGTGAAATAAAAAATGAGTCAAACGCTAATCAAATAGCATTGATCTCCGAAAAATGACGCGACAGAAATGGCGACTTCACTGGGGACTCCTCTAAGAGGGTTGAGCCTAACTTGGCTTTATTTAGGTTTTGTGCTATAACTTGCTTGAAAACAAAAATAAAAGATGGGAATGCGTGTATATATGTTCTTCCTTCTTCTTTCTCCTTTCTTAACGTGTGTGGTGAGATAAGTCCTAACCCAGACTTGAGGGAAACATAAGATAGGATGGTGGTATAATCATAGTCTCAGGCCAAGAGTACTCTTCGGTTTTGACACATGTGATACAACCCCACTCAACGGAGGGATCTTGGATACAAACGTTGTCAACGTGAGTACTCATGTTTGACATGTTGCTTTCAAGTGACCGTCGAAGTTGAGAACCTTTAGTTACCTTTAACCCATCTTGGCCTTTTAGGACGTAGTGCGGTGGCTAATCAGGAGTACTCTTGAATTAGTCGATACGCGATACTACACTCAAATGAGACATTACTACGAATGTTATTGGACCGGGAGTACTCCCGTTGATCGACAACGTTCGAAAGTGGTCAGTGATTTTTGAGATCCAATAGAACCCGTGATACAGGTACATGAGAAACCATAGTCCCTACCAAATGGCACGTTCACCTTTGACTCCAACATCATGGACTTAACCTCACCATGTTTTCTCTGTCCTTTAGCATAATCATGCATACATGCACTCATTCATAAACTTTTTTCTCATTAAATGTCGAAGGACGAGATAAGTTCTTGTAAACATCAAAGGTATGGACCTAGCAAGAAAGAACAGCAAGAAATAAAACTTCAAAAATCTAAACTAAGCTCTTGCTTTTGCTAAGGGCTTCTTTCGTGGCTTCATTCTTGCTTTTGAAAAGGGAACCGATTGTAATATCTTTATGAATAAAACCATGGTCCTTACGATGTTTACAATTACTTTGACATGTCCTTCGATAAATAAAAAATGTCTATTTTTGCATAAACATATCATGCATCATTTTGCATTCATGGTCTCAAATCCCAAGTCTCACACAAATTTTTTCCTTCCCATAAAGGGTCAGCCTGTTTAAAAAGTGGCCCGACGCACTCTCCGCAAGTCTACTCGTACTCACTACACTCGGGCAGTCGTAAAGAAGAAGATGGACTCTCTCGAGCAAGAAAATCGAGTACTCCGGGAGGAAAATGAAACCATGCAGACTAGGATGGACAAAATGACCGAACTGGTAAAAACACTGACGACTGCACAAAATCAACTGCCGCCACCTCCTCCCCCTGTCAGCACTCAGGCTGAGGCAGGTCCCTCTGCTATTTCTGGTTGGATAGTGTCTACCAGTACTTCACAGCAAATTGCACCTGAAGGCCGTCCTTGGGGCATACCTTTTAGCCTTGGGGAAGCATCCCGCCCTTATGTCTCAGAAGCTCAAGTGTCTATTGTTCAAAATGCAATTCCTGTTCCAACCGCGACCTACTCAGTACCTCTGGTTCATGCTATTCCACAAAAGAAAGAACTCACCGTCCCTTTAGGAAGTATGGGGGTATGTGATCAAGTGGACGACTTACAGAAGAAGTATGATGAGATGTACCGCGAAATGAAGGCTCTCAGTGGAAAGGAGATATTCGGGAAGGACGCTTATGATCTCTGTTTGGTACCAAATGTCCAGATACCCCACAAGTTCAAGCTCCCAGACTTCGAGAAATACAAAGGGACTTCCTGCCCTAAAGAGCATCTAAGGATGTATATGAGAAAGATGTCCACATATGTCAGTGATCATCAGGTCCTTATCTATTACTTTCAAGATAGCTTAGCCGGTGCCGCACTGAAAAGGTACATAAATTTGGGTTGTACGGAAGTCTGAACTTTCAATGATCTATGTGACGCCTTTGTGCAACAATACAAATTCAATGTGGACATGGCTCCAGACCGAAGCGATCTCCAGGCTATGACCCAAAGAGACAAAGAAACGTTCAAGGAGTACGCCCAACGATGGAGGGATGTTGCTTCCCAAGTCAGCCCGGGTATAGAAGAGAAAGAGATGACCAAACTCTTCTTAAAAACTCTCAGTCAATTCTACTACGAGAAGATGGTCGGAAGTGTGCCCAGGGACTTCGCAGAGATGGTCGACGCGGGGGTACAATTAGAAGAAGGAGTCCGAGAAGGACGGTTAGTAAGGGAAAGTGTTCCTACCAACAGTGCAAAGAAATTCGGGAGCAACTTTTCAAGAAAGAACGAACAAGAAGCGAGCATGATGGCCCATGAGAGGCCTCAACAAGAATATCCGGCTTATCAACATGTTGCTGCAATCACTCCCGCTACCAATGCCATTCAACAACCAGGTTATCAGCCACAATTCCCACAATATCCTCAGCAACAGTATCCTCAGCAACAGTATCCTCAGCCACAGCATCAACAACAACCTCGACAACATGCTCCAAGAACACAAATCGATCCGATTCCTATGAAGTACGCAGAATTGTTTCCAATGTTGCTTGAAAGGAATTTGGTCCACACCAAGGCACCCCTTCCGGTTCCGGCAAGATTGCCAGCAGGGTATAGAGCCGACCTCTCTTGTGCTTTCCATCAAGGGGCACCGGGTCACGATATTGAGCATTGCTTTGCTTTGAAGAAAATAGTTCAGAAGTTGATCCGAAACAATATCTTGCCCTTTCCAGACTAATCTCGGACATACAAGTTAACCTACTACCGGATCATCGTGCCTAATATCAACACATGGATTGTTTGGCTGCAATTTGTTTGTTGTTGATGTTCTTTCTACTACTCTTATCTGTTCAAGTAATGCATTTGTTCGTTGTTTACTTTTTTTCAAAAATATCCTTTTGTTCCGCCCGAGACAAAAGTGAACTTGTGTAGGGCTTTTTGCTTTAAGTATTGTCATCATTAATAAAAATGTCGTTTTGATCACGACTTTGTTTTTATTTTGTGCTTTTTCTGGAAAATGGTAACACAAAAAACCAAAAATCTTCTACTTTAATCATTTCCAAATGTCTGCATACAATCATTCACTTTCTAAAATCAAACATAAATGCAGATTAAACATAAATAAGCCCGTTGAACACATTAACCATATACTCTCTCTCGACTTTGAATTCCCTGTATCCGAAGATGAAGAAAAGAAGAATGAAGTTATTCTCGACAAAACCTCTCACATACTTGGGCATCTTAGCCGTCAAAGCTGCAAACAAAATCACGAAGATCGCCAAGAGAATGGCAGTCACTTACAAAGACCAGCATGAGATGGCACCGTTGCCTCACATGGGCATCGTGTTTCAGTAAACATTTCAACAGGGGCAACCCCCCTCCTTCCATCAGTATACAACATGAAGGCCGGACTTCTCATGGAGATCAAAATCCCGTCAACGGGAGTTCTGCTAAAATCTCAAGTTTTGATTGAACTTTCAATGCATGATGACCTGGTAAAACTATATCAAAAGAACTTGAAGCAAACTTCCAACAAGAAGGTTTGTCAGACTTTGTGCTCAAAAGGGTACTCTTTCCAACCTTACTCCAGGGGCCAGTGGACGCCTAACTATGAAGGCCCGTGTGCAATGACTTCTTACAACTACGAATGGTGACAAACTCACACGACCTATGAATGCCGGTGCAGTCAAGAAATACTCTGTCAAAAATAAAAGCTCGATAAGTCGCAAACCTGAAAAAGGGACTTAGGCAAAAATGAGCGTCTCGGTGGACCGAAAACCCGAAAGGGCGGTCCAGGCAAAAATTAGAGACATGTACAAAAAATGATTATCCTGATAAGTTAAAAACCAGGAAGGGCGACCTATGCAAAAGTTAAGGATCATGAAAAAGTAATTGCATAAGTCAGGCGCAGTCCACTTGGGGCATCCAACTATCAAAAGATCTCTGATTCGAAGCACCTACAAATCAAAGACTCGGAACAGGGGCATTCAAAAGTTGTTAGAAAAAATAGCGGTTATCGTGTTCAATGTACCCTTCCCATTACATTTACCATTTTCCAAAATATTTCAAAGATCCGTGGAGCCACGCCATTGGCAGGCCACCACTCAATTAATCAAGTTTGAGCCTGTACCCATTTATTTGGAACTCTCATTTATTCAATTTACAAAATTTCTTCTATTTTTATGACAATACTTAAAGCAAAAATTTTCAAAATATAAAACCTTTTTTACATCTTTTGAAAAATGTGAACAACAAACACACTTTATTTGAGCTCGTGAGTAGGTGAAGCATGCATCAGCAGCCGCCTCGAGAACGGTTACACTCCGGAAGGGAATTATGGCTAAGCACTATGGAAAGGACCTCTGCTTTGAGCAAGATGCAGTCACAATCCGAAAATACAAAAAAAAAAAAAACAAAACAAATGAAAGCTCGCTAAGTCGAAAACCTGAAAAGACGACTTAGGCAATAGAGAGCGTCCCGGTGGACTGAAAACCCGAAAGGGCGGTCCAGGCAAAAATTAGGGGCATAAAAAAGGAATATACTCCCGGTGGACTGAAAACCCGAAACGGCGGTCCAGGCAAAAGTTAGGGATTTCAAAAAAAAAAACAAAGAAACCAAAAAAACAACAAAAGGAGCGTGATTGTTGGGGCATACCAATGGATTGGCACTCTATGCAAATGGCGACTTCCAGACTTTTGGTCAACATTGGCTTTTATCAGAACACTCCGCGCTGGTTTACAAATGGCGACTTCTTCCAAACTTTTGGTCAACAATGGGCTCTCCCCCCAGGAGGCATCAGTTACTATCTTGTGCCAAGTTTCACCCTATAAATGGTTCGATTAGTTCACAATAATATTATCTCCAAGAAAGTTCGCCGAGTGTGTAGTATTGTAGTGTCGGTCCACTTTCCATCTTACCGGTTTCGTCTCGTCTCATCGAGTTCATCTATCACATACAATATAAACAGTCATACCAGTTATATTCATGCATTCATACATTCATACATCAATACTCTCGCATATTCATACACGACATATACAACGCATCATTTATACACGTTTTCACCAGTCACCTAGAATCTTGCTTGGTCGTATCCCTTCAGTTCAATCCTCACTCCACATTGTGCCAAGCGAATAGCTTGCAACCACCTTTCGTTATCCTTTGTGCCAAGTGAATAACTTGCAAACACCTTTTTTATCTTCTTGTGTCAAGCGGAGAGCTGGCAACCACCTTTCAAGTACCTTTTATTACCTTTTGAGTCAGGTTAATAACCTGCAATTGTCTTTTCAGTCAGGTTAATAACCTGCAATTTCCTTTTCAGTCAGGTTGATAGCCTGCAAATACATTTCAGTCAGGTTAATACCCTGCAATTACCTCTTGAGTCAGGTTAATACCCTGCAATTACCTTTTGAGTCAGGTTAATAACCTGCGATAACCTTTTCAGTCAGGTTAATACCCTGCGATCACCTATTCAGTCAGGTTAATAGCATGCAATCACCTTTTGAGTCAGGTTAATACCCTGCAATTACCTTTTGAGTCAAGTTAATAACCTGCAATTTCCTTTTCAGTCAGGTTGATAGCCTGCAAATACATTTCAGTCAGGTTAATACCCTGCAATTACCTTTTGAGTCAGGTTAATACCCTGCAAATACATTTCAGTCAGGCTAATACCTTGCAATTACCTTTTCATGTCAGATTAATACCCTGCAATTACCTTTTCAATCAGGTTAATAACATGCAATTACCTTTTCAGTCAGGTTAATAACCTGCAATTACCTTTGAGTCAGGTTGGTAACCTGCAAATACCTATGTGCCAAGCGAACAACGTGCAATAATCCTTATTTTCATCAAAAGTGTTATCCCCAGCGTGTCTGGTCAAGAGATGTCACCCGTCAGTTTCAAGCCGACAGTCCTAAACAACGGACCGCTTACACTTTACCTGCTTTCAAGCCGACAGTCCTAAACAACGGACCGCTTACATTTTTATCTTGCTTTCAAGCCGACAGTCCTAGACAACGGACCGCTTACACTTTATTGCTTTCAAGCCGACAGTCCTAAACAACGGATAGTCTGTACTTACCTGTCATTCCCTCGAGTGTCATCCCCAGTGTGTCTGGCCCAGAGATGTCATCGAAAGTTTTTGTCTTCATTACACCATCGTTCCAAATTAATACAATAATAGACAATCATTTCCCCAGTGAAACTACATTCCCCTAACAGAGTCAGATCCCTTTTTATAAAGAAATCGGGCATCCCGTCGTTATTACTCGTCCTAGTCGAGTCATCTATGTCGTCTTGCATTCATAATTGCGTCACATGCATTCACAGTATCTTAGGATCAAAAATAGGTGTACTTTGTATTTAAGTCTCTTCTGCCCGTCAAATCAAAGATTCCATCTTCAAATCTCCGGACGAAGAAACTTAAATAGGGGCATCTGTCATACCCCAATTTTTGACCCAAGATCCCACGGACACGCGTCGTTTAACGCTGATCAGTTCTCGACTTTTCAGTGAAAAATTCGGCATAAAGGTATCTTAAAATACCTCATGTTTGGTTTCGTGTCGGGCCATCTTCTCTCTTTATTTTGTTTATATTTTATAGTTTTCTTTAGTTTTTTTATTATTTGTTATTTACTTGTCAATTTCCATCTTTTATTTAATTTTATAATTTTTATTTCTAATTTTTTATTTTTTTTAATTAGTCATTTTTCATATTTTATTTTGGTCATTTTTTTTTATTATTTGTCCAAGTAAAAAAAAAACAAAGTGTCAATAAGTCCAAAAATAAAATGTCCAAGGTCTAAATAAAACTTTCAAGTCAAGTGTCAACTTTAACATTCCTTTTTCAAAATTCACCATAATTGTCCATCATTTCCATTAAACCAATTTTCCTTTTTACATCAACCTCCTCACCTATAAATAGAGCCCTCATTCCACACAATTTCACACACAAAAACTTCTCTTGAGCTGTCAAAGAGTTTTTCTCTCTTCTTTCTCCCTTAGCTTGTGTTGACGAGCTATTCTTTTTCTTCTCCCTCCTTTTTCTGTCCCTTCGGAAAAGTCCCTTCGAAATTTTTGTCCCTTCGGAATCTTGGTCCCCTTCGGTAATTTTTGTCCATTCGGTTGTCCCTTTCTTTTATTTTCTTGCATTTTATTTCTTTTTAGCACTTTTGCATTTTTATTTTATTTCTGTTTAGCATTTTAATTATTGTTATTTATTTTCCGGCAATTAGAATGTATTTAGTTCCAATGTAAATATAAATGAGAAAAGTGTGCGTGTGTGTGTCCTTTTATTTCTTTACGGCCTTATATATATATATATATATATATATATATATATATATATCCAAAAATGCAAAAAAAATTAGATTAGGGATTTTGTGGTGATCCAACGTCACTACAAAAATCCACGCGCTTTTATTTTATTGCTCCGTTTATTTAATTTTCATTTATTATATAAAAAACAACAAAAACATGCAAATAATCATAAACTCACAAAAAAATTCTTTTCATAATAAACCTTGATTTTCAATCAAGTGACGTTCCATTTTCATTTTTTTTTCTTAAATCAAATTTCAATCCATTTAAATATATTCAAGTCATTTTCTTTAACATAAAAAACACAAACAAATTCTATTTTTGCCACTTTGGCCTTTACATTTTAAAACCTTTTTCAAAACTAATAAAAAATACAAAAACAAATCAAACGTCAATTTCAACCCCGAACTACGAGGTTTTGATCCCTCACGGGTACGTAGGCAAAGGACCTTGTCCTCTCAAATCAATAAAAAATGTAGATAATAGGCTTCTCTCTTTTCTTTTATCATTCTAATTCCATTTTTAAAAGCAAGCAAGTTTATAGCACAAAAATTAAATAAAATCAAGAGGTTCTCGTAGAGTACTACGAACATAAAGGGTGCTAATACCTTCCCTTTATGTAACCAACCCCCGAACCCTTAATCTTATAAATGTGGTATTTGAACCTTTTTCCACTTTCTTTTGAAAAATTAAAAGTTCAGTCGTGAAATAAAAAATGAGTCAAACGCTAATCAAATAGCATTGATCTCCGAAAAATGACGCGACACCTATCTCTTGTCGTGATGATAATTTTGCTACCTAGACCAAACAATTCACGATGTTCACACAAAGCATCTAGCTGCTCCATTTTATCAACATTGTCAGGAATAATAAGTGCCCTTTTAGATTGATGTCCTTGTTGAATCTGTAATGATTCAATGGTAGATATGCCTTTTTTAGTTTTAATAATGCCGAGACCATAAAGAAGTTCAGCTTTTATAAAAGCATGAGCATTACTAGTTTTTCCCCTAATATTTGAAACATCAATGAAGCTCTTATCTTCAAAGTAAGGACCAATTTGTTCATAAATGGCTTTGGCAATGGTTGATTTTCCAATCCTACCATCCCCCATATCCCTATTAGGAGAGGAGATTTAGATTGTTTCAACAGTTGAATCAAGTCTTGCACACTAGTCTTCACACTCTGTGTATAAAAAACAGCGAAAAAGTCTCTCTTCTTGTTTATGTCACTAGTCTTTTTTATAATACGAGTAACACAATCAACTAGATCATTAATATATTCACTTCCATTCCTGTATAATATATGAACAAGGGATGATTATATCTATAAGAATATATAAAGCAGATATACACTTTTGAGCCGAACTTTTTCTTCCACATTTGCCTTTCATTTAAACTATTTTATCATTTTTGTAATATTATTTAAATGATCAATTAAAAAATTAGTTAAACTCTATTAAGATAGGAAAAATTTACAACAATAGGCGAAACAATCCACAACAATAAGAACAATATTGGACACTATAATTATTTTTACCATATACAAAAATATAGTGTGTTTTAGTATAATATTTTTTCCCAAATGTATTATGCAATTAATACAATATGTAATAATGTTTGGCTTGATTTTTGGAGGAATATTTCATGTTGTGCACTTGTTCTTCATCAGTCTGATCATCATCCCTTACTGGTAACACCGGTGGTAACAACCGATTTTTCTTTAATTGTCCGTATTACGGCTTTTTAGTTCTTCAAGTCTTGGACCATCCATGAGGATTGTCGACGGGTGGTCTTGGAATTTGGTCCAAACGTGTTGTAGGTTGTGGCATGGTGCTTCTAAGGTTAAGGGTGCAGTTTTTGCTCTTAATGTGGATGGTGCTTCTGGACTGGATGGGTTTGGATGGCATTTTCACTAGACTTTTTGGGCCATTATTGCAGCTGATGTGATTGTAAGAAATTATGGGCCTAAGTCATCCTTAAAAAACCGGCTTAATCCTATCTATCCGATGTGGACTGAATTCTCCACTAAGTGTTGGTTGCTAACACACCCCCTCACACTTCAGCCCAGCCCAATGGGCCTGAAGTGTGGGTGATGCAGGAAGCCAACCGATAGACCCGATAGGCTATGATACCGTGTAAGAAATTACGGGCCTAACTCATCATTACAAAATCGGTTTGTACGGTGAAGAGGGCCTCCTCTTTATAAACTCTTCTCAAGAATCTTGTCTATCCAATATGTAACTAAATTCCACCGAGTATTGACTGCTAACAGTGATTTCTTCGGTTATTGATTTTTTCAAGATTGGTACTTTGATTCCTTCCCCCGATTCCTATATTATAGCTCTGATTCCAAAAGTGAAGGGTGCTTCTTTACTGGGTGATTTTTGACCAATTGTTTTAGCAAATTTTCAATTCAAAATTTTTTCCAAAATCTTGGCAGACCATGATGCTTTGATAGCGTCTCGTTTTGTTTCCAACAATCAACATGGTTTTATTCGCGACAGGAAAATCTGATTGTGTGTTAAGAGCTTTGGAGGCTGTAAATCTTACGGAAACAATTTTGGGGAAGCTTAGCTTTGAAAATTGATATTCGTTAAACATTTGACACTTTAGATTGGCAGTTTATATTGCTAGTACTTCATCATTTCTGCTCATATTCTTTATGCCGATGACATCCTAATTTTATGTTCTGGTCTAAAAAGAAATGTATGTTGCTTGCTTCAAATATTTAATCTTTACTCCGAATCTTCTGGTCAGGTTATTAACAATGCCAAGAGTAAGTTCTATTATGGTGGTATTCCTAACTCCCGTGTTGGTTTGTTGCTAATTTGTTGGGTTTCAGTGAGGGCACAATTCCTTAATTATCTGGGCTGCCCAATTTTTAAAGGAAAGCCAAAATGCGTTCATTTTCAAATGGAGACTTGGAAGGGTTCTCTTCTTTCAAGTATGGGGTGCGTTCAGTTGGTTAAATCAATCATTCATGATATACTACTTTATTCTTTCCATGTTTATCGTTAACCTGTTATGCTTCTCAAATTATTTGATAGTAGGATCAAGAATTTTTTCTGTAGATGAGATATTAATTCTCACAAAGTTTGTATTGTTTCTTGGAAGAAAATCTGTTAGTCGTGGGAATCAGGTGGTTTGGATTTGAAGTCAACCATAGCGCTCAATGAGAGTCATGTTTTACAAATAAGTTGGAAATGTTTTGATGTTGACTCTTGATGGTCTCGAATGTTTAATCATCAGTTTTTTTCTATTAGCGGCCTCTCTATCGTCATTTCCAGCCTTTATTTGCATGGCATAAAGATGCATATTGATTATGTTGTTTCTTTTTCTGTGTGGATTATCGGTTAGGGTGAAAATATTAATGTTTGGTCTGATAATTGGCTTGGAGCTCCTCTAACTGAGATCGTAGTACTCCCTCGGTCCTTGTACGCTTTCTTCTATTATTTATTATGGCGGGATCGATTGTCGAATATTATTCTGCTTGTATCTCTTCTTTCAGACAAGATGGTTTGGATATATACATATGTGTGTGTGTGTGTGTGTGTGTGTGAAGTGAAATTGACACTTTTAAGACTATTGATCAAGATTCAATCAAGTTTCAAATTTAAAATTACCCGTGTAAGGATTTCTGTACTGAATATCTTGATCCTGGATATTTGAAAGCTTTAGCACTGACTGCTGCCACCCAAGACATGAAATTGTCTTCCTCTTGGGAGGTTTTTGTCTCCATCGAGATTCCATCCACAAAATCATGAAAAGCATAACCTTCAAACGTACCTCTCTGATTCGGCAACAATCGGTTATTTTCTCTAACTCTTGACGACACCATCTTGAATTAAGATATTTTCTTGAAATCACGATTACAGCAACTTTGCACTTTTCAATTACATTCAGAGACGAGGTTGGTATTTGTCGATCTCCACTACCCACCCTCTCATAATCCCAGAATACAACGATTTTGTATTATGAAGTAAGAGCCATGTAGAGGTGCGAAGCAAATAAACATGTGTCTTCGTCGCAGAAACTCAAGTACACATTGTAGTTCTTCTTTGGTTCAAAGCAGGAAATGAACCAAGACATAGATGGTTTTTTTATGAAAATTTATTCAAAGTGATCAGTGAATCTGAAATTGCACAAGAAGAATTCAACTTAACTTCAATTGTGATGCAAGACCCTCCTTGAATAGTAAGTCCTTTTTAAACTCAATCAAAGCCTCTGCTGTTTTTTTATGCTAATTGGGCCAACATGTGATACATCCCCCAAGCCTCTGCTGTTGCTGCACAGTTGAATCCATGCGTAACCAAGTTCCAGAAGCCATCACGAGATCATCATCATTCCTAGCTATTACTCCAATACCCCATGAGTCAATGCAAGATAAGTTCACATCACTATTGATTTTAATTACCTCCTTTTCTGGTTTAACCCATTTGCCATTTGCAGGAAAACGATTGCCATGAGAGCTATTAAAAGGAGTGAGACTGTTAATTGGAGCTAGATACGAGGCTTGCGCACCTATGTTCGGCGGATCTGAAGTAGAAGCCTTAGTGCTGTTGAAACTTATAATGTTGTTGCATGTTTTGATCTATATAAATATTCATAATTTCGTTTTTAATTCTTATAAGATAAAATCAGACACTTTTATCCATGTAACATACTTTTCAGACTAAAATCATACTTTTCAGATTAAAAATGTTGACGCAAAATTTTACAAGATTAAAAAATACAATTTTATTTTAGGTTAAATCCCTATTTTCAATTCACATAGTTTTGGTCCCTCATAAGAAAATTTGGCTTCAAACGGGATGAGGTGTCACATTTGTTGTCTATGTGACATGTTTGTTGTTGATGTGGCTTATAAAGATAAAAGAACAAAATTATAAATATTTATCAATATTTAACTTGTCTCCGTGAGCATAGCTCAGTTGACAGTGACATACATTATTATATGCAGGGACAGAGCTTCAAACCCCAGACACCCCATTTATTCACCTTGAAAAAGGGGAATTCTAACCACTAAACTACTTGATACAAAAAAAAATTAACTTCCATTAAAAAAAAACATATCTAATATGAAAAGAACAACGTGAAACATGGTTGGTGACACTCACCCATCACCTGTTTTGCTGACAAAGAATCAAAGGAACGTTTCTTAGTGGGAATACCTAATTCCATTGGAAATTCCAAATTTCTGTGCCTATGGTAACAAACTTATATTAAAAAACGTTAAAGATCGGACCTACAAAACTCAGCATTTAGATAGGACAAATTCTATAGTGAAAGTTACTCTTTACATTTTTAAAATTGCTTTCCTCCAATATGAAATAACCCATTTACTCTCGGCATTAATTAACTGTCTTTACAAAGACTTTTTAAATCGATTTAAAAAATAGTAAAACCGATCTAAAAGAGTTTGAACAACATTTAACTATCATTTGAGGAAATACACCTGAAATTAAATAAGTCAATACACCTAAGTTTTTCCTTAATTAAATTTTGGATTAAATAAGGAACAATGATAGACATCAATGAAATTAATTACAAATAATTACAAATATTTCCTTATTAAAGAATTAAATTTAATTAAGGAAAAACTACCGAGGGGTATTTTCGTCTTTTATATGTGTTTTTCAGCCTTATAACATTTGTGTACAGCAATTTTCTTCTTCTATAGTCCTCTGCCAAATTGTTTTAAAATGGGCTCAGCTTGAACTTGTTGTGGTTAGGCTCAATTTGTTTGGTAATGATTGACGTTGTTAAGATAACATAAACGACCAATTAACATCATATTCATAGCTATATATTATTATTCAACCGAGCAATTGCATTCAAGTGGTTAAAAGCTTCATCAAAGACGAATTGTTATTACCACCAAATATTTCAGAAGTATGTGCTGGGTAGGCTTCACCCTTTCCTAGATCCCTTGCTCCCAGGCCAAGCCTATAGCCTTCCCTCAGATAACATGTGTCTATGTTATTGGCTTCCCAATATTTCAACACATAAAGTTAGAAAGTTGTATTCAGATTTCCTATGCACTCACCATAGTCGCCAATTGAAACCATTGGATAATGGACTGGAAGACACGCATACCAAGTTCTTTGTTTTAAAATTTAATTTATTGAAATCAAAATCTGAGGTGTTTGATCTTTATCTTATGGTCGAGTGTGGTGACTATATAGTTTCCTTTTTGGAGCATTTAGATGGAACAGACACAGCAAAACCTATATTAGAAAGGATGGATTTACAATACTTACATTATAGAATCAACAAAAGATTAGAAGTGATTTTTAGGAATTACGCCATTACAAGTATCAATCATTTAATAAAGATCGGACAACTCATATTCCGAGATAATTAAAAGTTGATTTAATGAGGTCAAAATACAAGCAGATGGAGGAAGTTTTGTTTATCCACTGTCTTGTATCCCTTGATCTTGTGACTTTGTGTTTTTCCATGATTGTAGTGAATCCAGATCCCAAAAGGTTATGTTTATGAGAATTATTAGAAGAGAAAGCTCAGAAAGAAGAAAATATGAAAATAGAAGCTAGGGTTCACAGTTAGCTTAAGGAACAAGTTATTTCATTTACTTGTAATTTCATTCACATTTGAGTTTCATTTGGTTTGTTATGAGTTAGTTAGGCTTAGTTGTCATTACTAACTTCTATATAAACTTACATTGTAACTGAATTAGATTCATTCAATGATAATCACTTTTACTTCACATTTCTCTCTCTTTTCTCTCTGCATGAAGTTCTTAGAAGAATTGAGGAGGCAAATGTGTCCGTTTTCTTATGAACGTCTTTGAATTTTGTAACATCTTTCAGATTTGTGATATTTAACAAGTGAATCACTTTTGAGTATAAAACGTTAAAAAGCACGACAAGCTTGTTGAGAATATCAAACTTCCCTTATTCTCCTTCCAACAACGGTTCAAGGTGATTTTGAAAGGCATGTAACTCTTCGATACGAGGGTGTGCATAAAAGCAATGAGGATAGAGAAATCCTTGGAAGATATATACAATGTGAAGGTTGAATGAAAAGTTTCACCTAAAAAACTAACTCAGCTTGAAGTTTTAACTTGATCAGTATGGAAGAATGGAAAATGCAGGTTGCCATAGGATTGACAGGTAGATCAAATGTTGCACATAGAAGAACGTGAAGTGAGTGTTGTTCCTAAAGGGATTAAGGGCTTTACGCAATATGTTGTACGAGACTTAATACAAGTGGTTTGAGGCTGATCTTTGACTCAATGGCTCATCAAGAATGTTATAGTTTCTAAGCATATGGTGATGACTATACATGATGTTGCATAATGGCAATGTAAAAGAATTGTGTACATCTTGTTTGGTTGCAATGGTTATCAAATAGATGTGTTTTGTAGTTTTCTGCTACTAATTAAATGTTCTACAAATATGCATATTTAGTGAATACGTTGAGTTGAGTTGAATATGATTTATATTCGCTGATAAAGAAACAAAATTAGCCGAATTTTATAACCTGATTTGCTATACTAACATAATGTGTGTCAATTTGCTAAGCAAAAACGTAAACATTACTACATTATCCCTGAAGGTGAGCATAATGCCTCTGCCCCATTTGAGTTACCATAAAAAATTCAATAAAGTTTCCATATCCATATTGGAGGAACAATAACGATATTAAGCAATCTCAAAATTGCATTGGCAAATTTCCTCTGGACAAAACAAGGTCTATATAACTATTGGCGTCGCGTAACACAGAAATTAAGTAGTAGAGCATTTTAGTACATGTCAAGAAACACATAAAATAATGTTTAACAACAATACTAAGGTATGTTTGGTTTGTGAAAAATATTTTTTGTTAATAAGAAGATTAGAGACTTTTGAAGTAAATCATTATGATAAAAGGAAGATAAAATGATAGCCACGGATGATGCGAAAATAATGCTAAGAAGATTAGAGCTTGAATTAACGTTGGAGAAAAAGCTTCTTTGTGTGGGAAGAAGATTTAATTAGTGAGTTGTTGGTAGATGTTACCCGAGAGTGTTTTAGGATCTTTCAAGTATTTGTGTCATTAGGTAAGAATGCTAGGATTACACTAAGGTTTATTTTTATTTGGCATTCGACTGTGTGGACCCTCTTGAAGGCCCAAAATGATCTTACTTTTGCGAGAAAGACAGTTGGGGTTTTGCAAATAGTAGACGTGATTTAATTCCTCTCTTGGAAGTTGTTCTTCGGTAGACACCCTGGACATCACCGCTCCCTTTATGAACGGATGAGCGGATCTGTTGGCGCCAATAGCGCTCAGTATAAGTGTCAAAGTTAGGCTCAGCCTATGAAGAGGGATTGGGTGGTTCCCAGATCTCTGAGTTGTTTCGGTTTGAGATGTTTCTTGCTTTGTTCCTTCTTTTAGTGATGGAGCTTCTAGTGCTATTTTCTTGGCCAAGTGTGTTTGTGAGAATTAGGGTTGTCAATTTTTTCCTTAGTGGCTTTGGCTAGTTATGAAAAAGTATCCCCAAGTATTTGGCTTGTTGGTCAAGTTAAGGACTTTGAAGGGTTTGAATATTTGGGATACCATTGTATTGATTGCAGACATAGAGCGAGTATCAAGGTTGTAATCTTCGGATGGTTTTTATGTTCAATGGAATCAGAAGAAATTATGTGTTGACAGGTGGCTTACCCGTCATCTCAATAACATTTTAAGCATTATGTGTAATGATTGTACTTCTCAAACACATTTCTCGAGGTGACGTTTTGTTGGTGCAAGTGACAACTTTTTGTGGAACATTAAATGTGATAAGACAGCTAAAAGATGTCCTTGCGTATTTCAATGAAGATCTTAACCATTGAGCCAAGTTTCACTGATTATGGATCGTTCGACGTAAGAAGGTGAAGTTATATTTTCCCCTTTCCAACACTGTTAGTCAAGATTTATGGTTATTTTGTTGTTTTTCCCATTTTTTTTCCTATTCTTTTTTCATTGGTCGCTTTCTTTTTCTTCTTAGATTGACTGCTTCACCTATATGAACAACATCAGAACGACCCATCATCTTACCACTCTTCTAACCATCACCTAGGAAAACAACATGAGTCATCACCACCCTCATCGTTAAAATCCTAGCTCAAGGGAGCCTCAAAGATAACCATCGATATTGGAAGTAGATCCCCTACACTCAATTCAACGTTCCTTAAAGTCACTCAACCAACATAAATATTACTAATTTCATCCAACACTCTTAAATAAAGAGAACCACCATTGGAGCCAAGAAGAGCCCTCTTCAAAATGTGACTATGTAAAATTCTATTGAAGTCTGTCCACCTTAGAACTCAACAATATCCACCTTCCATCCAAAAGACTCACCTAGATATCTTGGAATCCTCCTATAACAATGTTATCCAAAACCGATCTTACCCATTTGCAAACTTATTAGACAATTTGAAAGAGAAGATATCCTCTCTTTTTACTTCAAACAAAACCAATAGAGACAATGGAGGTTGGAGCTATTCCACAAGATAAACATATCAAGTAACCATCACCTTATTGGTGAGAACCTCAAAAAAGGTTATAGTTGTAGTAATTGCAACACTACTATCATGCCTTGTCACGATGCTTTGTTGAGGATAAAAACGTTATAATTTGGATGTTTGCCTTCCAAAATTAAAGATATTAACACCAAGTTTATATTGAAGTGTTGAAAAGTATATATAAACCTTAGATTCTATATTTACACTATTAAGTAAAGGTAAAAATTATTGAAGTGAACAATTGGATGCATTTCTAAGAAACAATGAATATGACAAAAAATATATTTTCATCATTTACATAAATGCATCATCTCTCTTACAAGCATTTCATTTTCTCTCCTTGATAATGATTCACATCAATAGTCTCACATCTTATTAGTAGGTAAAATTGATTACATATTTTATGGAATAAATAGAAAACATTTTTAAGAAATGAATGCAGCCCTAACTATCCAATAGGGAATATTTTTTTACATGGATTTCATAATATATGAGAAAAATCACTAATTATTTTATAGGTAAATATTGGTAGTCAAGACAAATTGTTAATGCAAAAAAGTATCGAAAGCCACCCACTAATACACTTTTCTATGCAATCAAACAAGTACTTTTTTAAAAACAACGTAATTTAGAAGCATACAAGTAAACATGTGAAACCTAAGCCACACATGTAACACCCTCAAACTGCACATGCAATATTTAATAATAAATCAACATATAAGGGAAAGGTTCATGGTGCCACTTCATTTTTAAATCCATAAACAGTCATTTATCATAAACATGAAATATAATAAAACAGTTGCAGCGGATTGATAACATAAAACAACATAAACTCATTGTCTAAACATCTCAAATACATGATCATAAGACATCAAAGTTTCCTCAAAACTTAGAATTCATAAAATAAATAAACTCCCGACAAATCATAATCATAGCCTACTACTAGACTCGAAAAGCAAGCATAGAAGCGAGGAAGCATCAAGCTATCCTCGGGTACTCACGGTGAACATGCGTCCTCAACCTGCATATCTATACCACAAGTGGCATAGGCGGAAACCCACAAAAGGGTGAGAAATACTCAACAAAAGGAAATCATGAACATAAGAATAGTTTCAAAGAAACAGATATCATATATTCATAATTCAATTCATCAAACAATATCCTCAAATAAATACACATATTGATTCTCAAACTATGATTCCAATCCACATTATTCACAACTAATTACCATCATTACAAGTACACAAATATCATCAGATATTTACATCGTCATATACACATCTTCACATAAGATCACATAATCAAATACATGACTCCACATAGATTCATATGCATGTAATGTTCTAGACACGACTCTATATGCATGTGGTACAATTTTGGATATCGGAATTCTATTACCAAGTGATCCCTCATCTTCATGATTACTCATCTTCGTGATTACAAGACTATGAATGCATGGACTTCAAGTATAGATTCGGCATTGCACATCACCAAAAACTCATCATTATATAATATCGCACCATCATCTCACCTTTGCATTATCAAATCAATACATCCAAACATCAACAATTAATCATCATCATAATATCAGACTATCATGTTTATCACACCAACATTCATTACTCACATCGATAAAATAATATTACTTCATTTAGCCAATTTACGTCTTAGACAATTTACTAGTTACACCTAATTAATCAACACTTCCTTCACTTATCATTAATCGATTCAATTAACATTCATCACCTAATCATTATCCTATAACCAATTACAAATCAACATGACATGGTTCATTATATCACAAAGTCCGTTTATTTCAAAAGTTCGTCTATTTCACATATTTCCCCTAGACTATGTTAATCATACTCACACATCCTCAATTAATCCATTTTAATCAAATTTGGAGGTTTGGGAACCAACTATGCACTTTGGATACACTTTAAAGTAAAAAATATAAGGTTTTGGACACTGAAGGGTCAAGCACGGTCATGCCCTCCAGAGGCATGGTCGTGCTTGACTTTTTGAAAAAGTCAAGATTTTAACAGTCGATCCACGCACGATTGTGTCAACCAGGCGCACGGTTGTGCCAATCTCTCAAGACAGGATTTTTAAAATTTGTGTTTTCGGGCGTAAAACTTTGTTTTCAAAACTGTTTTTGATCCCATTCATCCAAATTCGTCCCAAAACCTCAAACTAACATTATCTAATTACTTAAACCTTAATCAACTTAGTTCAACTCCCTTCAATATCAATTAACTCAATTAATCACCTAAAAACTTATAGCTTAAAACCCAATGTTTCACCATTTCAACCCCTCACCTAAACAAGTTAACAGCAATAACACCATATCATATTAACCTCAACATAACAACAACTTCACCAATTCAATCATGTACTCCAATTCATCAAAACAACAACTTCCATGATTATTACTCATTTCTCACAAAATTTACCATGACACAATAATTTAATCCAAACACCACATTTAGTATGATAACTTCATGAATTTTAACATAAATACATACACAATAGCATATCAAAGAGATAGAACATGAATTGAACATTATTCATCAACAACATCATGAATTTCACATAATTAAGTTAAAATCTCAAAAGCACTTACTCAATATAACCAAACATGAGTTTTAGCACAACAACAACATAATTTCACAACTTTTATGATACCTAAAATTAACATAACTAATGGAGCACGACAATTAACTTAAGTCATCATTAATTCATGAAATCACATTAAACACAACAACCATGATTCTTCCCATATGAACATTCATTCCTATAGAAGAATAATTCTCACACCCATATCTTATAATTCCAAAAGTTAAGCCTTCATAACACCAATCTTCCCCTCTACTTTGATTCTCTTAAGCTTTTCTTCATTTCTCCCCTTAGCTCTTCTTTCTTCTTTTCCTTTCTCTATTCTCTCTCTAGCCTCCAATTTGTAAACTTAACAAATGATTTAACAAACTAGGGCTATGATTACTACCGGTCTTATATACTCTCACCAATTAGGCTTAGTTCACTTACTCCTATTGGGCTTAGTCTTATTCATACTAACAAATAACACTACTCGTTCTAATTCACTTAATTCTCCTTTTTTACAATTTACCTTTATTCTAGTAATTCTCCAAAGTTACTACTCACCTCATTAAAAAATCGTCACCTCTAAATTACTAAAATGTCCTTTACTCCAAAAATTACCAAAATACCCTTAATTCCTATATTTCTACTAAAACCAACTATCTCAACAATTCAAACACATCAAACAGTTAAAAAAATAATAAAACAATTAAATAAATAATGTCCTAAAAATCGGGTCGTTACAACACATGATGACTAAATCACACATATGAATCAAAGATGGAATGATTAGACACATAATAATGACTAAATTGCACATATGAATCAACTTTTAAAATATAAAATAAATAATGATAGATCCACCTTAAAGGGTTTGCAAAGCAAATACCTGAATTCATTCAAGGTAGTATATTGGGCAAAAATCTAGGATCGACCTCGCCAAATGGCACTGTCTCATCTCCATTACCATTCATCATCAAGCCCATCAAAAATTGACTTTCAATGATGTCACCATAATTCATGGTCATCCCAGCATGGCCATGACCCATCCTTGCCATTTCTTCATTCATGGATGTTAGTGGTGGTGCCATTTGGAGTTGAATTTCATGTTGACCATTACTATCCTCTTCTTCCAACCTTCTACCAACCTCCTTCAATTTCTGGTCAATCAACCAACAAAAATGTTTTGAATCAACCAATGACATATTACTCTGCATAAAGTTACCTTCATAAAGACATTGAAACATCAGCATTGCCATCTCTTTCTCCTTGTTGTCATGCCTTAGTATCTTCAGTTTCTCTTTGGCCTTTAGAACCCTTTCTTTCATATATGTCTCTTGATTCACCATTTTCTTGCTCTTCTCCCTTTCAGTCATTGTTCTGAATTTTGAGAGCACTGTTTGGACTCCTTGTGATGATGGCCATATCTCTGGTTGAGGCTCGTATGGTCCATAGACTATGGCACAGGCTTCAACTCCACACAGAGTGCTTAGTTCATAAACCTTCTTCAGTAAACCCTTCCACCTATTATTGTATGTTGCTTTCCTAGATGCATCATTGACAATGAAAGCAAGTTTCATCTTTTTCCTAGCCATTGTTATGAAAATAACAAAAGAAAACGAGAATTGAGAAAAAATGTTTATTGGTGTGGTTTTTCTTGCTGTGAATAATGTTTTGCTATTTTTTAATATAGACAACTTTGATATACTTTGTGTGTGTGACTCATTTCCAACTGGCGTTTTAATTAGTCGTAAAATGTAACTATTTTGGCTTACAATCAAAGAAGGATAAAAATTCAAGTGCATTTATGGCCTTTAATTATATATTAGTTGGTATTGGTATTGGAGGGCTACCTTATGTATAAAAATTTTATTGCTTTTTGAAAGGATTTGTTTACCTTTTAATTTTTAAAATCATATATTTATATTAGTATATTATGATATTATAAATAAGGATTTTTATTCTTTAAAGAAAAAGGTTTTTTTATGATGTACTATATTTATATCATATTACCAAGAATTATTAAGTGCTTGATTATTTTATTGATATGAACTTTAGAAACTGTTTTTTCGTGCGTGCGTGTGTGTGTGTGTGACCGTCAATATATTTTTAAGGGCTTAAAAGACCTCTGAAAAGGATTTTACACCATCCTGCAGGGCTTAGCGCCTTGCGGAAAGGCCCTAAGACCCAGAGCGCGCCCTTCGTAGGGCACCGCCTTAATCCACTTCTAGAAAGCTCTAGAAGCCGCCTAAAACACCTAAATTACCCCTATTACTTACTGCCTAAGTTGCCACAAATCAGGCACATAGAGCGCTATAAATACAACCCTTGAGAGCCTTCTCAAGGTTTGACCAATACAATACCAAACCCTAATACGATTATTGTACTTTTGCAAGTACAGTTGGCACCGTCTGTGTGTAGAGGTAAAACTAACCTTGACCACGTTTCTGAATCATAAATCACAATTTGGAAGCCCTAAACTTAAACTCCAAATCATAGACTCTATCTCTTTGTGATTTAGAAATCCCAACCAGAAAAGAAACCCTAAATCGCACCTGCAGCATGATATAGGAAACCCCTCATCGCCATGGCCACCGCTAAAGAAGTCGCGACGATGGGAATCCAAATTGCCCAGTTACTTGAATAGACTGAAGCCCTACAAGCATTGATAGAAACTATCCAGCAACAACATAACCAGAAGAAGACTGACTCTCATCATGGGGAACTAGAGGAGCCAGAGCCCCAACCGTTATCAGCAGAGATCTGGAACGCACCGGTCCCAGAAGGTTTCAAATCCCCATCCCTATCCTCTTTCGATGGCAAGGGCAATCCGGTGGAGCACATCACCTCATTCAACACCCGGATGGTCGTAATCATTGTGCCTGACTACCTCAAGTGCAAATTACTTGTTGGGACTTTGAGCGACGCCGCTCTTCGCTGGTACATGAACCGTCCCAAATTCTCTGTGATCATCTATCAAGACATGACGAAAAAGCTTATCCACCAGTTTTAAGTAAGCCACAATCTGAAGGTCTCCACCACCAGTCCGTTCAACGTCCGCCAGGAGCCGAGCGAATCCTTGAGGAGTTACCTCACCCGTAATAATGACGCAATCATCAAGGTGGTGAAGTAGCAATAAACGTCGCAAGAAAGGGGGGGGGGTTTGAATTGTGACCCTTTTTAAATTATTCCTGAAACTTAAATCAAGTTTATATACTCAAGAAAAATTCTTGGTTAATATTAGTCCAATAGTTAAATAACAATTAATATATATATATATATATATATAATATATAGGACCAGAATGTTCTAGAGAATAATTATATAAGCAGAATGAGAAAAAATGATATTAAACTAGATGTAAAGTTATTTTAAACAAGGACCAGAATATTCTGGAGAAATATAAAGGCAAAATGATAAAACAATATTATGAACTGAATTTAAACTTTAGTTAAATATTTAGACAATTGTTTTATCTTGGACCAGAATGTTCTGGAGTCAATTAAAAATAAATATTAGAATAGGACTAGAGAACTCTGGATTAATATGGTTGTGATTAATTAGGACCAGAATATTCTGGAGTCAGTTAAATAAAATAAAGATTTAAATTAGGACCAGAGAACTCTGGATTAATATGATAATGATTAGTTAGGACCAGAATATTCTGGAGATAAATAAATATTACTGAGTGTGATAGTAGAGAGAGAGAGAGAAAGAGAGAGAGAGAAGAAAAACACAAGAGAGTTATCCTGGTTCACCAAACCCGGCTACTTCCAGTCCCCACACTTCGTGTGAGATTATCCACTATAGTATACAGTTGGTAGAAACTTCTAACCAACACTATAAGGTCTTGATCACACCAGATCAGTCCGTAACCCCTGTATTATCAACCTCAGCAGGCTTCTACAATTCTTTGCTTTCTCACAAGAAAGGTTGGAACTTTTCTATCTTAAACTATTAAGCCCAATAGACTTGAGACCTAGCTTTTACACTTTGTATGATGGATGATTTAGATCGTGATGTCTCAAAAACAATAGAGACTTTCTACAAACACAAACTCAAAAAGATATCTCAAACAAAAGAGATAAAGAGAATAAATATAGTGATGATTATGGAGTTTTCTTTGTATATGTTGAAGAGAATGATTAAGAGAATGTTCTTGCTTTGAGAGAGAGGGTTATCAAAGCTTTGTATTTCAAACTCTTAAAACTTGCTGTAACCTTGCTGTAAAACTTGTTGCCCACTTGTTGATGTCACCTTGATGTCATACGATGATGTCACTCAAAGATGTCACATGCTTTAATCCCAAGGAACACTTTGTGATCAATTCTTTGAAGATCTTTTTCACTTGATTCCTTATTGGGTCGAAAAATGCATAAGGCTTCTGCAGATTTTATTCCATAAAAAGTTCCAAGGCCCATGTGCAAATACACTCTAGATTTGCTATGCCTTTTAAATGCCATTTTAAGGAATCTTGATCACTTATGATTTTGATCCTTCTTTTGGTGGGACAAAGAGAATAACCATTATTCTTGATCTTTAATTCTGCACACACTTGTTCATTTAAAAGATCATATTTGTCCTTTTTCATTGATGGAGATGCTTGTTATACTTTGTGAGCTCAGAACGTTCTCATGGACATTCTCATGAAACAATCTCACAAATCAATTAGTAGATAACAAGATAATTAAAAGTAAATAAGTTTGTTATCTTTGAAACATCAATAAAAGATTTTGCTTTCAACTGGTGGTACATCCCAACCAGGAGCTATTCGTGGGTGCCTTCCAGATTGGACTAAGAGCAGGACCTTTCAACGAATCCCTAGCACAGAAGCCGACAGACTCCATGGAAGAAATCATGTCAAGAGCTTAATGTTATATCAAGTGCGAGGAAAGTAATGCAGAGAATAAGGCCATAGACGCCAAAGAGCGTGGTAATTCTGGAGGAGACAAACGGAGCTACTACCCACCACCGACTAGAGACAGAGGCACCTTCAAAAGGCAAGAGAGAAGAGCTCACAACGTGGACAACTTCACACCATTGAACGCCAGACCATAACAAATATACATAGAGGTCTACCAGTCCATACTCATTCCTGACCCTACTGAACCTCGGAGAGAATGCATGGGCAACGATTATGAGGAATCGTGCAAATATCATCAAATTTGAGGCCATACAACTGACAACTGTTGGCAGCTTAAGAAAGAGATTTAGAAGCTTATTCAAGAAAGATCCAAAAGAAAGGATTTATCCACAAATCGTGTTACGCCTACCAAAAATCATGTTACAATTTTGACACCAGAAGAAACCATTCATTCTGCCAAGAAAATCGCGACACACCATCAAAATTGTGTTACGCCACCAAAATCGCAACGAAATCGCGTTACGATTTTGAGCTTTCACAACACACTAAATTTGAGTCATTTTTCAACACGGAGGTCAAGGATTCTCAAGTTGCCTAAAAAACCCAAGAATTCTGGGATACCGTTGTTTATAAATTGATTCCAACTGAGGTTCAAATACTTTAGATACTGCAACTCAATTAAGGATATGATAATCTCGCAACGAAAAGGACCAAACTGAGCACCACTTAGATCAAGCATTGCAACATGGCCAGTTTGATTGTTGCAAACAACTCCTTCCCATTGTTACTGTCCCACGAAACAAAGCCTGCCTTCAAGTCGAGGAGGGCATGTCTCTCCATCTCTATGCATCCAACTTCTTTTGCAACTATAGCTCCATAGCAGTGGTACAAAAGAAGGTCCAGCTGCAACAACAACAACACAGCAGAGATTGTTCTAACCAACGTAACAGATACAACACTCACCATGGTGTTCTTCACAAGTCATCAAGCCAAATTTCTCGGTTCACAAATTCAAAACAAACATGTTAGTTAGTAATTTTAAATCATATTAGTATTTTATTATTATGGACGGCACAACCTTTTCTTTTTCTTCTTGTGATGATGACGTTATTATTTGATAATAACACTTCAAATAGGAATTAGGCGCAACATAGTGTTCTCTAGTATAGGTTAATAATTTTACAGATATCTTTAAATATGCTGTTACATAAAGTTTTATGCTTTTTTATAAACAAAATTATATGTGTATAGTGATAACTCGATATGAATTTGATTAGAATGATTTTCGAGACTAGATCCGAAAATCAATACAAATTTTTGGTTTTTTTACTTTTAAGTTCATGCAGTCTCCATTTGGCTAGCAGCTGTTCACTTTTGCTGTTAAAGATTTAAGTTTACTAAAGATATAGCAGCACAGATGAAATGTGACAGTTAAATACGGCTCGGGCAACTCATATCTCGTAGCATGGCACGTCACTAATTCACATACTGGTTCAAAACCAGACCATACACAAATCTGAAGTGACATCTAATTTCATATTAGTTCTAGGCAGTTATATAGCAGATACTGAAGACTTAGCACACCGATGGTGAAGGGAAAAACAATGTAAGTTAACTGTTTGTCGTTCTTCTGATCCTTAAATGTCAGCTTCACATTATAGGTACCCTGCAGAAGTAGCACAATTAAAATGGAGAGTAAGAAACAAACTCAACAAAAGAGATTAATTAAATGTTCAAGAAAAAAAGCTATATGTATCAGAAATTGAATACGAAAACAACATTGCCCTAAAGAATGCAAGGTATTGAGTATCATTAAAGAATTATATAGAAGCTTCTAAAACTAAAATTTTAAATGAAGATAAGAAAAACTAAAGTGATTTAACATATTCTTAGGCTCGACAATTTACTCATAAAGATAAAACCAGTAAAAGCGGAGAATGAGGAGGAAAAATCAATTTCACAATATGTTTTGTATATATAAAGGTAGAACCGAAAAGTGATACTAACCGGTGGAGTGACAGGAGGCAGTAATTCAGTATGAGTAAGCAAAAAGCGACCTTGAGGGACGGGAAGGGCTGTTTCCTCACTGAGAGCATGGTGAAATATCGCAGGTTGTCCTTCTATCCCAGCATATGAAATTTCATATATTAAATCACCACTAAGAATTGGCTCGTCTGCATCATAGATAGATATTCTTTCCATTAATAACCTTATGCTAGAAATTGAATCTATAATGCAAGCAGAACCATTTAGTGATGTACAATAGTACCAAAAGTCTCAGATAAAAGAAATTACATGGCCATATTTTGGTTCATAAAAAGAATATATGCAAAGAAAGAAGTTCGACCAGTATAAGCTGCAATTTTGAAGGTGAATGACTCTCCTCTAACCACAGGGTCAGGTCATATTTCCACATTGCCAACCTGCACTGCATAGTTTGCAGTCTTTTCTGTATAGAACAAAACTCAAATCAATAGACAAATAGTTTAACAGACATAAATGATAAGACAAAAAGGAAATGTGATCGAAGATTCGAACACCAAAGCTCACACATCACATTACAAAAGCACCAACATCCATTATATCAACCAAACTTTTCATTTTAGAGGTTCATAATGAAAGTCATAAAGGACCAAAAGAGATATTTTGCCAAACTCAACCTACCTTGTAAGTCCCATTAAAATGGTTTGTAATATTCTTGAAGATTCAATCCATGTAAGATAAAGCAAAGAAATTAGAAATTTGATTAAAAGACACTGATATGAGTCATACCAGGTAACATTTGGGAAGTCTCATAAAATATGGATGGTTGATCATGTTAGTCGTTTATTTGGTAATGGGAAGCATACGCTTTTCTGGTCGGATGTTTGGTTTGGTGGAGTGTCATTGAGAGTCAAGTTCGGCAGGTTATACGAGTTGTCGATGTTTAAGGGGATATCAGTTTTTGATATGTGTCAGTTAGGTTGGGGAGAGGAGGAAGAGGCGTGGAGGTGGAGGCGGAGGTTGTTTCCGTGGGAGGAGGAGATGGTGGGGTAACTGTTGATATTGCATCATAATGTAAATTTACAGGTTGAGAAGGATGACAGATGGCTTTGGACATTGGAATCTTCTAATGTTTTTTCTGTTCGTAGTGCTTATAATTATCTAACTTTTCAACCTCCTATTGCTTCACGGATGACAAATTCCTCTTTTTGACATAAGGATGTTCCTTTGAAGGTTGTGTTGTTTGTTTGGCGGTTGTTTCGAGACAGATTGCCCACAAAAGACAATCTGCTTCATCGTGGTGTTATTGATTTCAATTCCAAGTTGTGTGTGGTAGGGTGTGGTTCGGTTGAATCCTTCCATCATTTATTCTTACATTGAAACATTTTTGGGTCAGTTTGGCATTATCTATAAGTGGCTTGGCATTTTTGCGGTCATCCCTGCTCAAGCGTCGGATTACTTTAATCAATCCAGTGTTAGTGGTGGTTTTGCAAAGAAGCACGTTTCAATTTCACAGGTCATTTCGTTTGCAACAGTTTAGGAATTGTGGAAAGAAAGAAATAACAGGCTTTTTAACGAAAAGGAAAGCTCGGTAATTCAAGTGGTTGACAAGATTAAGTCTCTAGCTTTTAGGTGGTTGAAGGCGAAATTTGATACTCTTCTCTTTAATCTCTATGGTTGGTGGCTTAGCCCGTTCACCATGCTCGACATAGGCTAAGAGTTATTTCCTTCCTAGTTTTATCTTGTAAATACTCTTTTGACTGTTGTCTTTCCCTTAGTATTTCTTGTACTAGGAGAGACACTTTGTTTGAGTAATATATTCCATTTTACCATCTTCAAAAAAAAGATTTATTAAATGATTGATGTATCTAATATATACATCATTTATTTGATCAATAAACCTAAAAAATGATTTTTTTTTCTTTCTTTGTATAATAATGATAGAAGAGATTAGTCCAAAGTGGACTACTTATGAAGGTTCCATATTAAAATTTCTCTTAAATACATTCTTTAATTTGTGCATTTAATTTTTAAAAATTGTATTCTTTTTAACTTAAAAGAAACATTTAAAATAATTTAATATGAATGTGATCAATTGACGTGTAAAATTTTAACATGTGAACACATATAAAAATCGGGGATAATAATTATTTGGGCAATGCTAACCAATGCCCCCGGAGCACTGGATAAGGAACAATAAATAGCCAATAAATAAATGAATCTCCACTTAATTTCTTTTAATTCTCAAAGGCACGACTATTATTATACAAACGCGTCTTTTCCATTCCATCTGTTTACACAACCATATGTCTGCTATCTATTATCTCTCTGCCATCATCATCAATACTATATTCAATTATGCAGGTATTATTCAAACTTTTTTTTCTTATTTTTATATGTTATTGTTTTTACATCACGTAAAATAAAATCCCTTGAGTAAAATTTGCAGGGAAAACATTATTAAGAAATGAAGGCTGGATATAATGGGAGTAATTTCCGAAATTGAAATCATAAAGAAAAAGAATGAGAAGCACACGCACGTGTGGTATTTAGCTGTGTAAAGGAAAGATAAGAAAATTTGCAGTATTAAATACAACTATTTCTTATTTTAATTAGTTGACATATTTTACATTTAATTGAGATGAATTAAGTGAGATTCATTTATTAATGCATATTAATTGTTCCTTATCCAGTGCCGTTAGCCGCACCCTAATTATTTTAGTCTTTGAATGTAACAATTAATCATAATAATCTTTGATTGTATCGATATTTTAAAATAGTTCGTGATTGCGTGTTTCATCAATCAAAATGGTCATTCACGTTAAAAAAATTGTTAATTGTGTCATATAAATCAATCAAGATATTTACTTAATGTCATGATGTCATATCAATCAAGTATTTATCATATTAACCTTTATAAAAATTAAAATTATTATCAAAATTAAAAGATTATTTTACCGTTGAAAACTATATTAATTAACATAGAATCCAACCTTTTTTGTTAGAGAGAAACATAGAATACAATAAAAAACTATTTTAGAATTTCGATAGATTCGACTAATCTTCAGAAGGAAAAAAAAAAAAAAAATGATGAGTCAATAAAATAAAATCTTACTAGAGTCGAGATATCAGTTTTCACCAGCGGCTAAGGAAGGAAGAAGAAGAAGAAAGAAGTAGAAATGATAGCGAGCTGTGTTGGTTGGACATCATCATCATCATCACTCTGTTCCGACACTAAGCTGCGACAAAATCAACTCCTATCATCTCCATCTTCATCTACCTCTTCGCTTTCGTTTTCACGCTCATTTCCTTCTTTACCCCCTATCTCTATCTCAACAACCACTCTCTCACCCTCAAACTCCAACAACTCCAAAGTACGTTCTAACCCACTATTTTACTTATGCAATTGCACCTTTTTTGTGACACTGTACACTGATATATATGTAGTTTGAAATTATTACAAGACAAGATTCAATCGATTTTGATTTTTGACGGTTAAAACTGTAAGTACATGTTAGAAATATGGAATGTTTGGATGAACAAATTATCTTGCAGCTTATTATTAAGTTATTTCTATAACACAAGCACAGAGACAAGAATTGATTTTGAGTGAATTGATTCCGACTAAAATTTAGTTGATGGTAAGTGATTTTGTTTGAAGACTGTTAAGAGTCTCACATCGGATATGTGAGGCCCTGACAATGTGTTTATAAGTGGGGCCAATCCTCACCTCACAAGCCGGTTTTGTGGGGTTGTGTTAATGTGTTTATAAGTGGGGCCAATCCTCACCTCACAAGCCGGTTTTGTGGGGTTGTGTTAGGCCCAACCACAATTTCTAAAAAAGACGTTCATGTAAAAGTGAGTTGAACTATAAATTTGTGTTAAATCAATTATGTAATCAAATGCTACAAATCCTAGCTTCAAGTAGAATCAATTATGGAGGAAAAATTAATTCTACTTGAAAGCAACTAAACATATCATAATCAATTCTACACCTCTAGAATCAATTTTGGCTACTATAGAAGTGGAACCAAACTTACACAAGATAAAATCAAGTCAAACTGTTTATAAGCCGTATTCATAAGCCCTTCTAGAGAGCTTATGGAAATAAGTTGAAGATATAGAATCAATTTTGGCTACTATAGAAGTGGAACCAAACTTACACAAGATAAAATCAAGTCAAACTGTTTATAAGCCGTATTCATAAGCCCTTCTAGAGAGCTTATGGAAATAAGTTGAAGATATAGTTTATGAACATTTCATAAGTTTTCCCAAAGAATATCACAAGTGTTTATGCCAATAGATAATTCAAAAAGTCAATCCAAACAGGTACTAATTACATGATTAGAGAGTAAGGAGAAAGGATAGAAATTGAGTATGAATTTTTATTGATTGATATAAATCTTTTATGTATAGGATTTGATATATATTGTAGGAAAAAATATCAGTAACAAACTCTTTTCAGCTTATTTTTTCTTCTATTTGTTGAAATTCACTTTGAGTCCTACCAAAATCATGTGGGACTCAGTTCCCGAAATTGTGAAATTCATTTGTATTTCAATTGATACAAGACAATGTGTTGAAAAGATAGTGTGTTTTTGACACTTCTCATACGTGAGTAAACCTTCATTATAGGCCATGAATGTACCAATAATACAGAAAAACCTCCGTGTGCGTCTTTTGTTAATAATATTATGGATCAAATTTGCTAACAGACACACATTCATGGATGTTTTTGTGATACTGATATATTCAGAGACTATACTGAGAGCGTCCTCACAAATTTAAGGGCCGAAACGGGTATTTACTCATAGGATAACTAACTCATGTCTGTCATAGCAGATTAATAGATACCAGAATGATAACAGGTCTATACCTAATAATATTAACTGATTTCAATACTTTAATTTTTCTTGGTTGAATTTATTTAATTGCCACATTCATAATCAAATAACTCACTGTCTCAGGAAAGCTTCATGTTTTAGTTTGATGCATAGTATGTGCTATGTATATGTAACAATGGCATGTCATTCATCGTTCTATTTCTGAATTGCCTGTATTTTTAAGAACCGATTAATTACCTCTGGACTTCATTTATCTTCTTTTTATTTATGATATTATGTTTGTTTGCAAAAGAAATAATTAGCACTTGGTCTTCTTTTCTTTCGTGGTGTTCTGAGCATTTTGGATGTTGACATTTGACACACTTTATAGATATGGTCCAATTTTGATAAACATCTAGGCTTCTAGCTTATAAGAGTTTTTCAACTTAAATAAGTATTTGCTTTCTAAATCGTGAAAAACCTTGTATGTTTATAGTTGTTTAAAGAAGATAAATTTCTGGAAAATTTGAGATGCAGAAGTTGATTTTAACTTATGAGGGAAGTTGTTAGTTACAATAGTTGTGGTTATTGATCACTTCTTTTATGTAGAATAACTAGCTGACCTGTTTCTGTCATAACAGATACCTCAATGATAATAGGTATATACCTAATAATAACTACTGATATCAATACTCTAATTTTTCTTGGTTTAATTTCTTCAATTGCCAGATTCATAATCACATAACTCTGTCTTATGAATTTCGGTTTGATGCAGTGTGTTCTGTGTTGCATTTGTGACAACGACGTGTGTTTTATCGTTTTAATTTGGAACTGTCTATATTTATGAGAACTGGTTAATTTACCATTGGACTTCGTTTTTCTAGTTTATTATTTGTTTTTCAAAAAGAAATTATTTGCACTTGGTCACTTTTTTCATCCGTGGCAATCTGAATTTCTGATAGTTAACTCTTGACATAAAATGATGGCACAATTTGGGTTAGCTTATAGATATAACTTCTTCAACTCTAATTAGTATTTAGTTTCTAATCCATGAAAAAAATAACTTTTAAGTTTTTAGTTGGTAAAAGAAGCTAGATGAGTGTTTATGTAAAAAAATATTAATTTTAACTTACGAGGGAAATGTTAGTTAGAAAACTCATGATTATTGCAAGATTATTTGAATTATTATTACTTATCTATTATTAGTGCTCGTGTAAAAGTTAATTTAAACTAACTTTATATGGAAAACAGTTCCAATACTAAATAATGCTTCCTTCTCTTGTGCTGACTCGAATGAAGAAAAGTAATTTTGTTTAACATCTATAGGGTACTTTCATTCGAGCTGCTTGGACTCGAAGATCTCGAGGTGAAGCTGCAAAGAAACCCAGCAGGAAATCATGGAAGCGGAGAACAGATATGTACATGAGACCGTTTTTATTAGACATTTTCTTTTCAAAGAAATTCGTTCACGCAAAAGTGACACACCGTGGAACAAGCAAAGTGATATGTGTTGCTACCACAAACGCCAAAGATCTTCGAAACTCTCTTCCATCCTTGATAGATCCTGAAGCTTGTAGAATAATTGGAAGGCTTATTGCAGAGCGATCAAAGGAAGCTGATGTATATGCAATGGCGTATGAACCGAGAAAGAATGAAAGGATTGAAGGTAGATTGGGAATCATTATTGATACTGTTAAAGAAAACGGGATTCTTTTTGTTTGAGCTCATTACTATCAGCTTATGTTATTTTAGATGTAGATTCGATGTATGTGTTACTGTTACAAATTTTATTTAACTGGTTATGAATCTTCTGTGCATTAGTTTGCTCCTCGATGTTTTATTGACACACATCTGAACACGGACACCGTATATTTATACGCTTACTGAGTTTTAAATTGTTTCTTCTCTCTCTTCGTGCTTGTTCTCTCTTCTCGAGATCAATGTCCACATTAGTGGTATACTCAATGGTATATGGTATCGAAAATTATTTGTACAAATAACACAACTACTGTGATTTATTTTTAGCTTGTTAAAAATAAAATAAAAACTCCTGTGATTTTATGTTGAGATTTCTTGGTGGCCCATTTAATTGTTAGGTGGTATTGAGATGTGTTGTTTAAGGTGGGAGAGATTAAAGGATTTCAGATTGTTTTAAAGTTTCTAGGACTTTGCTAAGAGTGAAGTGCTAATTATTTAGTGATTGAAATTTTAGACTGCTATTAATTTGGTTATGAAACTAATGCAATTTCAAAATATTAATGAATTTGAAATTGTCAATTACGACTAATTTCATTAAAATTAAGCAAACAAATGAAGATTTTTATTTTTCTTATAATAAAGGGTCTTGTTAACGAGTGTTTTCGGCCACTCTTTATGCATTTTAAATTTAAAAAATATTTTTAAAAAAATCAAATGTTACAAATTTCAATACAATGATTACATAGATTTTCACAAAAACTTACTATTTTCCCTATTAAATCTTTAATTTGAATTTTGGATTTTGATTATGTAATTTGATTTGAAGTTATCTTGAAGCCAAATATGACAATTATTGGTATACTCAAGATATCTATCTATTTTATTCTTAAAACTGAATAAACAGTTTTTTTTTTCTTTTTCAACTAGTTTTTTTTTATATTTTGAATGGCAAATTAATAATATCTTTTTCTTTTTCAAATAGTCTATTTGTTAGAAATTTAATTCTTAAGGTGAATTGGACATTTAAGATGAATGAATGAAGAATCTAAGGTTCAAACTCTGACCCTTATATATATATATATATATATATATATATATATATATATATATATATATATATATATATATTATGCAATGTCTTTATCAACTGAGATAAATTACATGAATAAACCTCAGAGGATTTTAACTATGATGTGATAGAGAATTTTTTAATTTAAATATCTCTAAATGGTATCATTTCTAAATAAAACTCCTCGTTAATTGAACACGTGCATTTAATTTTGATACATTGTGAGTTTTACACGATAAAGGGCAAATATTTTTAACAATCTAACAATTAGATTTACACTAATGAATTAATTAAATCAATTTTTTAATTTAATTAATTCATACTTTGTATTTTTTGTAGGTGAAATTCATAGCTTGTTTGGAAAGAATATACCGGTATAAAAAAATAGAAATAGAGATAACAGAAAATATGATCCTAAATGGTAACCACAAAAAAGATAAACTGAATGTTCCGATATACATGATAGATACATACACACATCACAGTTCCCCACAACAATGAAAGTTAAGATTTAATCTTAACACAGAAAGTAGAACAAATTATAGCTTTCATGAATAATCACTTATCCATTCCATTTTCATTCTGTTAAGCAGAATTGGTTTTGATAATCAATTATCATGCGCACTCTTTCATTGCCACCACCATGTTATTCTCTTCACACCAATAATAATCGATTATCCACTACTTTTTCTTCTTACAAATGTTTTCATTTCTTAACACCACATTCTTCACTCAAACAAACCAAAAAACAACCTAGTAGAATCAATAACACTAACCCATCTCGTTTAAAACGTTTGTTTAATCCCAAAAATGAAAATGATGATGATGATAAAAAAAAGAAAAGAGATGAATCTGAGGAGGAAGAAGAGGATAATGGTGCTGCTTTGAAGGGTACCCTTTTGGCTGGTTTTTTGCTTGTTGGTTTTGTTGGTGGTTTTGCTTCTGTTGGGTATATTTATAGAGACCCTATTAATACTTTCTTGAATCAATTCTCTGGCTTCATTGAAGGTCAATTTTCTTTGTTTATTCATTTATTTTTCAGCTTTTAGTTCTAGTATTATAATATATTTTGTTTATGTATTTATGCTATATTGCATGTGCCTTTCTTAGTTATATTTTATCGACACCAGAATTGACACTGACACGTAGACACCGACACCGATGATAATTTGAGATCATAGAATGATTGAGTATAACCACATGTGTGGGTGTGTCCTGTTGGAGTAAAAGGTGACATTGACACATGTCAGACACCAGACATGCAGTGTCCCGGTGCTACATAAGATACATTTGGAAGAGTTTATTTGAGTTTAGCTTATGATTTAAGCGCTTATGAAAATTCAATGAGGGTATGTTAGGATAAGCAACTTAATTAAGCAGTTATAGGATAAGCGTTTATCGTATAAGTTAGTATATACAAGCTATTTCTATAGTCAAAAAGAAAATATTTTCAAATTTTTTTCATAAGCTATCATGGAGAGTTTGCTTATCGAGCTTATGGACATGTGATAAATTATTTGCATAGGCTCTCCCAAACACTATGAGGCTTTTTCGATTGCCTTATTTGAGTTTATGTACTTGCATAATCACTTGTGAGACTGTTTGGGGGAACTTACGGAAACAACTTATGACAAGTCCATAAACTGTTTCAGCTTATTTCGGTAAGCTCTTCTGGATAGCTTATGAAAACAAATTTTATAGCTTATTGAATTTATTTTACCTTTTAATTTAGAAATAGGTTATAACTTATATGACAAGTGCTTATATTAAAGCGCTTAATTAAGTTGTCTATCCAAACAGTAGTGCCTATGTTGCTAGGTAAGCCTGCATAAGTTGTTAAAAAGCCAATGCAAATTCAGCCTTATTCACGGGTTTGGAAGAATTTACATATAAAGAATGCATACCGGTCTGTGTCTGGTTTTAGTGAGAATCTTAATGGCTGCAAATGCTAAGTTGTCTATGCCCGAAATAGTGAAGAAAGATTAGTTACAATCTGACATTACTGACAAGTCTATAATGAAGATTCGAACAAGTCAGCAGATGTTCACAAACTCTTAGTTTATTTTCATAATCTCGTAGACATAGCTATTGTGTTTTGTAATCGTATGCATCTTATGACATAAACACTTAAGAAAGCATTCTTGTCAGAGTTTGGATGAACTTATAAAAATGAATTACGATGAATTACGAGATATTCAAACACTTAGGCTCTGTTTGAGAGTTTGGAGGGGAAGGGAGGGAACGGCTTTGGAGGGATGAGATTAGAGGAAAAATAGAGAAATCTTTTTTGTAGTGAATGATAAATGAATACTTACGATTATTGTACTTTCAATTTTGCGAGTATTATAACAACATAGATTGGATTTGGAAAATTTACCCAAACCCCCTGAAACCCTCCTCCAATACTATTTTGTAGTTCTCCCAGATTAGGGGGATTTTGTATTATGAAGAAAACTAAACCCCTCAAAGTCCTCCCCTCCTAAAGCTCTACATTTTTTCCACTTCTTCCTTCCTTTCTTTCAAACCCTCCCCTTCCCTCCAAACTCCCAAACAGAACCTTAATATATTTTCATAAGCTCTTATATATAGCTGGTGTGTGTTGCAGGTTATGCAAAGTTTTCCCTTATTATCTATTGAATGTAGAAACAGCTCATGAGGAATGCTAGGAACACCATTTTTCCAGCACTCTCTTATTTGGTGAAACTCATGTAGGTCCCACCACTTTTTGTGGGACCCATTTCTTAAGTGTGGTATCCAAATGAGTTTCACCTAATAAGAGAGTGTTCTTGGCACTCCTCAACAACTCATACATAACTTTTAAATGATAAGAGTTTAATTAAGTGGGTTATCCACACATCATCTAATTCTCTATATCTGTTCTTTTGATGAACAGGTTATGGTTCAGCTGGATATGCATTGTTTGTGGCTGTTTATGCTGGATTGGAGGTATCAGTGCATCTATTACTTTTCCTTATTTTCAATACTGCTTTGCTCTTAGTATATATCTACCATGTGTTGTATCTTTGCGCAACTAATCTATTATTTGAAGGACAGGACATATGTTTTTGTTTTATCTTTGCCCTCGATTTGTAAATTTCAATCTAACTTCGGTCTATTTAATGTTGTCCCAGATCCTTGCAATTCCTGCCATTCCCTTAACCATGTCAGCTGGACTTCTTTTTGGATCCCTTACCGGCACTATCATAGTCTCTATCAGTGGAACAGTGAGTCAATTTCTTTGAAAAAAACAGTAGAATATGCCTTCAAATCTTTTTATTAGTTCAGATCCAGAATATGCAAAAGTCATATATAGTTTGATATCAAGAGTAAACAAGTATTTATAAGTGATTGGCTGGACTATTTAACATCATATGACCTTGTTTGGATAACTAGCTTAATTAAGAGCTTAAAGCATAACCGCATATCATATAAGTGCTTATGAATAAACTATTTCACTAATAAAAGATAAATCAAAGTCGAGTTATATTCATATAACTTATAAGTTGTTTTCATAAGCCATCCTAGAGAGCTTATGGAAATAAGTTGATAACGGTTTATGGACATGTCATAAGTTGTTTCTATATGTTCTCCCAAACATTCTCACAAATGTTTATGCTAGTAAATAGACTCAAATAAGCCAATCCAAACAGACTTAAATGGAATTAAGTATAATTTTTTGTCACCTGTTAATAGATACTAAATGTGTATATAATTTTGAATCTGATATTTTAAGGCTTTTTAGGTGGCGGCTAGTGTTGCTTTTCTAATTGCAAGATATTTTGCTCGTGAGCGTATTCTAAAATTAGTGGAAGGGAATAAGAAGTTTCTTGCTATTGACAAAGCAATTGGAGAAAATGGCTTCAAGGTTGTTACCCTGCTTCGTTTGAGCCCTTTGCTGCCATTTTCTTTGGGGAATTATTTATATGGGTTGACATCTGTTAAGTTTCTTCCGTATGTATTGGGAAGGTATGGTGCTTATTACTGATCATTACCAATTTGTACTGATTTTCATTGTCCTTTTGAATCTTGAAATTGTTTCAAGGCTTGAAATAACATTGCTTGGAATGATATCTCCAGGAATAACATTCCTACTCATGTATTTGGTAAAAAAAAATATTTCCTCGGAATATTTTCAAAATTTGGTAATCAAGGCATATGCATTAGTAGACTCGAAATTTTGAGATGCAATATCCAAAGTTTCACCTTTTTTTTATTACAAAGAAGGCTTAAAGCCCAAAATATCTTCACTTTGATTGATCATAGAGGTTGTGTCGTTATAAATGTCATTAATTAGTTGCAGCAAATTGTGATTATACTCTAATGAAATGCAACTAAAAATGAAATTGGGAATATTTGTGTTGAGTTGTATATCTACTTCGAACTGTTCCAATTTATTTTTTACTTTGATTGGAAATGTACAATTCTTGTAAATTTCTAATCTAAAACATATAATTGTCATGCAGTTGGTTGGGAATGCTTCCAGGAACATGGGCTTATGTTAGTGCTGGTGCTTTTGGAAGAGCAATAATAGTGAGTTTCTACTTTGTTTTCCCCTGATATTTTTTGCATGCCTGATGTGTTGGCTATTCAATCATTATTAGAATCTTTTAGCCCTCCATCAGCTTCATCTATTCTTTCCCCTTCTTTTCATCCTTTCTATGTGTGTTTTGTGATTGAAGTACGAGATGGTGATAAAGGAAAAGTTAATGATGTTGAAGACATGTTATCATACTGGTTCTTTGTAAATATTAGTGCGATTGTCCTGGCAATTTCATGAAACCTTACCGAAAGTCCAGGTTTAGTTCTTTGGCTGAAATAAAGGAAAGGCTGGAAAAAAGTTATGGTAATGTGGGGGAGCCTTTTATAGATTTATTTAAATTAGGAGATTAATGATTAGTTTCTATCAAACACATGGTGCGAGATCAGAGTGTTTTGGACTTAAGTGTCAAGATAAAACGTTGATTTTAGTGTAGTATAATGCATGTCTATGTTGGATGACAATCATGACATCTGTTGAGAAGTCTCGCATTGGATGAGATATGAATTGAAATTGTGTTTATAAGTGGTGGGCAATTGTCACCTTACAAGCCGGTTTTGTTGCGACGAGCTAGGCCCAATTCAAATTTTAAGATGGTATTCAAGTCTATCCAAGATCCATTGGACCACCCCGGTCACACTCCATATGTCAGACCTGGTGGCGATGGGTGTGTGTTGAGAAGTCCCACATCAGATGAGATATGAGCTGAAAATGTTTTATAGGTGGTGGGCAGTTGTCACCTTACAAGCTGGTTTTGTAGGAATGAGTTAGTCCTAACCCAAAAGAGTTACGTAGTAGATTAATGAGTTTATGGTTTCTTACATCCTGTCTATGGGTGATGCCGTCCCTCTGTGGAGTAGGACAGTAACGTCTTTGTGAATGGTCTTTCTGTTGTCTAGGTCTTTTAACTCTTTCTCACTCTCTTGTTTGAAGATTAATTTGACCAAGAATGGTTTCGCAGGTCTGGTATGTAATATGGATGGATAGCCAGGTGCTTTATGCCTAAGCTTCTTTGGCTGGATTAGACCAAAGAAGGTCAGAGTGGCACAGGATAAATTAGTTAGACTAGATAGGGATATAGATGACCGTTTTTTGTGGATGTGTCACTGCCGAAAGAGGAGTTTAATGTGCTCTTGCACACTGGACAGACCGTTTCTGATGATGGCCCTGTCCAAGAAGATGTGTTAGTTTTTAGTTATTGGCTTGAGTCTTAAGATAATGAACTACAGAAGACGAATAATGAGATGAATAGATGCTGCCAAGAGTTCCATTGCATTCCTATAGAGTCGTTCAGGGATACATTCTTAAAGCTGACTGGTTGTGAACCTTTATTAGGTAGGTATGCAGAAAACGGTATGAGTTCAGCCTATGCTACTTGTCTCATAGCAGCCACAGATTTGGGATCATTGGGTCCATTAAGCTGAGTATTGGTATAATGCCACTTTCCATATCTTAAGAGTCAAATCCTTTTTAAGGACGTGTACAGAAGACAGCCACCAAACCTGACCTGATTTCTAAGTAATGAAACCAAAGTCGCTGCTGTGGCGCTTGAATTAAGTGAATGAGATGAATCGACAACTCAAGCTCCAATCAACTAATCCCCTGACTCAAATAGAGAGGTACATGAATAAGAACAGACATTTAGTAAATATATATGTTGGAGAATGAGGTTTTCTAAAATTCTGGCCTCGTAGGAAATGGTCTGTTGCCATGACGACTGACCAAAAATTGGCTGCCACTTCTCATGGCCCTTCCCAAATTTTGACCAGAGTTGGAGAGGTAGTACAAGCTTAACCTACCAACGGACTCGAGAATTTACCCAGTTTTTCAAGCAGATCCAAACTTAAATCAAATGTGACATAGGAAACTACCAAATGCAGGGGGTGTTGCCATGGGTAGCTGGAAGTTCAACCCAAATCTGATGCTGAGCCTAACCAGTGCTGGGAAACGTAAGCATTACAAAGGATAGAACTACGGTACAAAAAAGCTTGATCAAATGGAAAGACAGCTCGATTGAAAATGTCACATGGGAGGATGACGATGTCATTCCTAGCCAGTTCCCCAAGTTCAGCCTTGAGGACAAGCTGACTCTATTGCAGGTTGTATTGTTAGCGATCGTGAAGTGGAATCGGCCAGCTAGTGACTAATAGTTGGAAAAGACCCAAGGTTTAAATTGTTTTATTGTAGCACATGTATCAGAGGAAAAGGGTGCTGAGTTGACAAGGGAGGGAGAGAAGTGAGTGATATCATAGAATTCTGTTATAGGAGAGAAATGGATCACTAAAAATAAATTCTTTGATGAGGGAGCCACTGGCTTGGGCTGATAGACTATTCTACCAGATTGTTATTGTCTTTTACCTGTAAACAATTGGCAGCAGCTATGTCCATGAGGTGTCGGTTCTGAGGAAAGAGCTTGACCTTATATTCTTTAGGGACAGAGTTCAAATGTCTCAGAAACAGTTGTAAAATGGTCATTGGTCTTACTTTAATCAATGATAACTTCCTCCTTCCCCAATTTAAAAAATAAAAAATAAAAAAATTTGGCAGAAGCTATCATTTCATTGTTTCTAATGCAATTCAGGATTATACTATCCATTTTGTTCTTTGAACTGAGCCCATCGGATAACACTTGGTTGATGTCGATTCATATTATATTTTACCATTTTAGACAGATTATCAACTGGATCTTGCTATACCAACCCTAATACTAATTATGGATTCATTGGTTGCCTCTTTAATGTAACTGCTGCTTCTACATTTCAGCAAGAAGAATCTGAACTTAGTTCACTTGGAGGAAACAATCAGCTGCTGACGCTTGGGCTGGGACTCTTGGCCACTGCATTAGCTGCTACATATGTCACGAAGCTTGCAAAGGTATTATCCTGTTTTCCATATCCTAATTAAAGAACATGTATTTATTTGTAATATACAATAATAGGATACCAAGTAAACATCCAACTTTTACCCTTTTAGTGCATCGTTATGGATAGTAAAGATGAAAATAATATCAGAGAATTCAGACCAATTAGTTGTTTAGATAATGTTTCTATGTCTTGGAGTGGGAAGCATGTATACCATGTTGAATATTGATTCATAGAATTGGTTGGCACTTGGCACTAATAGTCTATCTAGCAGTGGAAAAATAGATTCTACTAGATTAAATTCCATATTCTCTTGATTGAATCATAATTTTTTCTTCTCACCCTTAATTTTTCTTCATTTCTTGAAGATGTTTATGTCTTGCTATTTCACAATTCTGAAGACAATTGAAATGCGCCTTTATAGTCCTGACAAAGGTTCATACCTGGGCAAGGCCAAGTTTCCCCTTGAAATCATATTTGGATTTCCTGCATTCACGCATTCATGCAGCTGTTAATATATGTTGTCATCAAGATTGAACGAGTCACGTTCCAACTTGTTTTTTGGACCTTTTACTAAAGTTAGCAGGCATCCAATCTTGATCTGATGATCTAGATCGCGTCACTATGTCAAATGCATGATTTCGTGACTGCTGGGAATGTATTCCCACAACCCCTCGTCCTCTGAAGTTTTCAATGATGCGAAAATGATATTAATGTTGAAATTTATTTTTGGTACTT
Organism: Medicago arabica; assembly: GCA_946800305.1. Classification (NCBI taxonomy): domain Eukaryota; kingdom Viridiplantae; phylum Streptophyta; class Magnoliopsida; order Fabales; family Fabaceae; genus Medicago; species Medicago arabica. The sequence goes on from OX326964.1 coordinate 14,566,377, forward strand.
TACATTATACATGTAAGCGTTGCATTACCATGTCTTGCATTAATCTTAGTTGCTAAAATTCATCAACACTTCTTATCATTACAATGCAGGACGCTGTCAAAGACATCGACGACTAGACCCATTAGAGACTAGAGGCAACCGTCACACATTTGCGAATGAAGGCAGGTCTATGATCGGATTGGGAAACTGATATCTGAGTAAATAAATATAAAAAATGATAGATGAGAGAGAATCAAGAAAAGTGGTAGACCTAGCATTCCCCTTGTAAATTACAATATTCTTATTGATGAGAATCTTGGAGGATCGTTTTGCTCCTTTTGTGTTGCTCCCTTAATTTGAAACAGTGTTGGAACTCAAGTGCGAGTTGTGGTTAGTCCCATCTTGGTTAGAAGTTGGCAAAACGAAGATTATATAAGAGAAGTGACTTACATTGCCAATACCTTAAAGTTTTGGATGGAGATGTGGTGTCTTAATTTCTTGGTGGTCCTTGTTATTAGTTCCTAGATTCCATTTGCACTAGGTCTTTAACATGCTCAGAGAGACAATTTAATTTATAAATGTTTCATTAAAATGTTCCTCTTGTACTTACCCATACACAACAATGGGAATCAATAAATCTAGGGACACACAAATGGGCAAGTATGAGAAAATTCTCAGTACTTATGTATTATTTATCTCAATAATTGTTTTTAATTGAATACTTTTCTTCTTTTCTTAAATACTCATCTTTCTGAATGTATGTTTATATGCCTATATTGGAACAAATATAAACTTTACCAAGATTATATAACATTGAGCTGTTCTTAATTTATTACATGATTATGCAAATAAAACTTAAATATGCTGACAATATGGTCATAGTGGTCCCTGACTTTACACCTCGTTGTCACAAAGGTCTTTGATTCAGGATTAAATACAAAGTAGTCCTTGCATGTGCACTTTTGTTATCAGCTTACTCCTTGACGTTAAAAACTTTTGTTAACTGATGAGGTGACAAATGTTGTGCTGATAAGGTATATGATGTGTCACAAAGACTAAAGTGAAAGTAGAGAATTGAATTGAAGGATAAAAACAGGGAGTTAGAAATCCCCAATTTGGTTCTCTACTTTCACTTCAGTTCATGTGACACATCGTGTACCTTGTCATCACAAAATATTTGTCACCTAATCAATTAACATAAGTTTTTAAGCAAGGGACTAAACTGATGACGGAAGTGCACATCTAGGGACTGCTTTATATTTAAGCATGAGTGAGGGAGCTTTGTGACAATTGTAGTTATTCCTTAGTTTAGGTTTTGATGATGGTTTATTTTATATGTTGTTTTATGTTTAATTAGCTCTATTGTGAAATCGCCTAGTGAATTCATGATCTTAGGTTCTCTACATCAGTGTCATGTGTTAAACTTGTGTTTAGGAGTTTCTTGTGAGTAGAGTCTTGGTAAAACTGGTTTGAGTCATTTGATACAATTCAACATAATTGTGATTTGTATCAAACATGCCCTCGGGTTCCTTCCCTGTTGTTTAATGATATATGATACGATTCAAACATATCCTTATTCGTATCAGTTTGATAAGATTCAAAGTTTTTCCAAAGATTCCTTTTGTCCAAGGTTTTGGCCTAGTTGATATGTATCAATGTTCTTTGATTCATATTAATCTTCATCTGGGTTTTTATCATACGATTCAAAACATTGCTTTGGAAGTTTGAATCGGTTCAAACTCAATCTGGAAATTGTCTGATACGATTCAAAGTTCTTGTATTCATATCAATCTTCGTGCTTACTAGAGTTCCTCATTTTACACTATTTGAATTGTATCATGCTTTTTATGATTTGATTCAAGCATGTTATTTTGTGATCAAAATCTGCTCTTTTCACTCACATCTATATATACTTTTACCCACATACTTTATATTCATTGAAACAGTTTGCAAATAGGCTTTGAAATCTTAAAATACGCTCTCTCCCTCTACATCTTCTTCAGATTAAACACTTTTTCTAAGATCTTTGTAGAGTGTGAGGTCTAGGTTGTTAGGGTGATATAGGACTTGTAAGATTTGTTTCTCACAAGGGTCTGGGTGGTTGATCAAGGACTTGAAGAAAAGAAGGCACTTTTCACCTTGGGGGTTATTTCTCAACTACGCAAGGTTCATGGTGGGTCTAAGCTTCGGAGATAGCAAAGACGGATTCTCAAAGCAGAAGTTCAAAGGATTACTTGGAAGCTTGAGATTTGAAGATCGTGTGAGTGTCCAGTTTCTTGTGGTCTTGAAGATTGGATCATGTGTGATTGCTTAGCATAGAATATTATGGAATGGAAAAAATCTTTCTAATCATACACTTGTAAACATTTTTCATCATAGTAGAAGACCGTGATAGAGGCGTTTTCTTTCACGAACAAATGACGTACCCTTTAGCGAGGAAGAAAAAGGACAACCTTTATAAATCTCGGTGTTCTTCTCTTACCTATCCTTTTAATTTCAGCATTCTATTTGTGTATATGAATTCATTGTGTGAAGTGATCATTAATTGACTGTGAGTTTACAAATTACAAAAATCTAATCTCAATTTTCTTAATTGAGGTTTTACCGATTTAATTTTCTCAAATCAAGTTGAAAATTATCTTCAAACAATTACTTCATACCTTATGTTCATAAGTTGTTACTGTGATTTATTGTTAATAGGTTTAGTTTGAGATGGTTAAGTTTTGTGATTTGAATGCGTGTATTGATTGTTGAATTGTATAATAAGTTTCAATAGTGAACTTCATCATTATCATCACTTGATACATCCTGTAAAAAGTATAGCACGACATGAAAGTTGTCTAATTTGGATGATTTGACATGGTTTCAAGGTCTTATACGTATAATTGTTCATCCATTGATTTATTTATAAAACTAGACTAAAACCTTATGAAAACTAACTAAAATGATTCTGAAATGACACCTAATTAGTATTTAAAATATTATATGACTAACATCATTTCATAAGATACTTCTAGGGCATTTAATTTCGACTTGACCACGATATTTTTTTGAGGTGGATTCAAAACATGATGTGAAATCAAAATGAATATAAGACTTTTATTTTAATATTTGGATGTCTTTAATATTATTTTATCAAATCTTTTGGACTTGAATGCAATTTCAATCTCTATATAATCAATTCATAATTTTGGTCCCCTCATGCACTCGGTTGTTTAAGTTATATCTTTTATAAATTAATTATTGACGTTACATAATCAAGTTTCAGACCTTAAAAAGCATACTTCAATGTTCCAAACCAACACCACGAGACCAACCCATATGCGTTTTCATTTGTTTGGTGTTAATTTTTCAATTCCTAAAAAAAATGAGTTTTATAGTAATCTAAAATTCGATAGGAAGGTAAGTAAAATTTGAAAAAAAAATTATTTTAATCTGAAATCGAGCTTGAACAATATATTATATTATCCGATGAAATTCATCAATCACTTGAAATCAATTAATAAAATAATGAAATATCTTAAAAATTCATATTGAGTAAGTTGGTAAAAAAATGGTAGAAGGAATAAAATGAAAATAAATGAGTTGTGAAAATGGAAATTAAAACAAGCTGTAGTAGTATATAACAAACGCGCCAAACAAACTCTACTCTCCGGGTTTAGGGTTTTTAGGAACGCAGAGAAGCGAAACAACTCTTCTTCCAAAATAATGGCTTTTTGGGGTAATCACTTTTTTTTCTTCTTCTGTTCCGATCAAAAACCTAAACGTTAATTCATTTTCTGATTCTGATTCTGATTGTGATTGCAGGTGTTGAAATCAAACCTGGAAAACCTTTCACTCACACTTATGATTCTTCCAAAGGTCGCCTCCACATTTCAATGGTAATCTAATCTTTCATTGCATGTTTTTAATCTACGATGAATCGTTGATTTTATTGTTATCGGCACCGCGATTTTATTGAAGCTTTCGTGTTATTGTCAAGATCATTTTGAGTGAGTTTGTTACTGTGATTCTGCCAAATTCTGACTTGCATTTAGGGTGTGTTTGGTTTGGTTCAAAAATAAAATGATTTTGTTTTTAAAATGTTTAAGGATTTTTTTGTGTGTGGAGATTTTTGAAAAAAGCTGAAGCTACTTTCTGTTTGTTTACTGTCATAAAAATCATTTTTTTAAATTTTTTTGAAACTCTTACACTTGTTAATTGATTTTAGTAAAAATAGATTTTGGAAAAGCTGCTAGGAATAGCTTTTCATTTTATGCCTAAAAATGAACTTTTTATGTTAAAATAATAAAAGTGATTTTTTTGGTTTGAAAAATCGCAAACAAACGGGGCCCTTGGTGCATGTTTGGTTCTGCAATGATAAAAATTGATTTGACTTAAAAGTGAGCTTAATGTGAAGTGGTTTTATGTTTGGGTGCATTTACATAAAAGTGAGTTGAACAATAAACTTAAGTGTAAAAGTCATGTTTAGACTCTTAAGCTACAAATCCTAGCTTCAAGTTAGAATCAATTATGGAGACAAAATCAATACTACTAGAGCAACCGAATTTGTCAAAATCAATTTTACACTGCCAGAATCAATTTTGGCCGCTCCAAACATGAACGTAGTGCAGGTTTGGAATACGGTGAGTTTGACAGAATCACAGCATCAAAAGTGACAGTGATTCTGTCAAATTCACTGCCAAACCAAATATGCTCTCAATGCATGTTTGGAATACGAAGTAATGGTGGCACCCTGATTTTGTTGAGGTTCCTAAGCATAGTTTTTGCCAAACTTACCATCAATCTAAACATGCACTTAATCTGTTATCACTTGCAAAATTAGATTGTTAATAGTAGTTGTAAACTCTGAATTTCAGGCCACTTTGGGAATTGGCACTGCAATTACGAAAAGCACACTGCAATGTAATGTGGGAAACAGAAGTCCTGTTTTTCTGTGCTCTCTTTATCCAGGAAAAACTGAGTCCTTGCAATTGAATTTGGAGCTTGAGGAAGATGGTAATGTTATTCTTTCCGTCCTTGGACCTCGGAGTATTCATCTCTGCGGTTATTATCTTGCCCGTGGCCACTATGGCAATACTATGGATGAATCGTATCCTTATATTTTTGATGAACTTTATTTTTTTCGTGCACCTTTTTTTTTTTATTATTATGGTTGGTGCCAGCATGCATTTTTTACACATTGAAATAATTCAGGAAAATGGAAACTTGGTACATTTGATTAAGGCTAAGTTTGGATTACCTTGTAGTTTGTGAGAGTTTTTCAATTGTTTTAACTTAGACAAGTATTTGGTTGTTCTGAATTTATGAAAATGTAAGTTCATATGTGCTTATAAAGAAGTTAATCGAAGGAGCTTCTGAGAATAGAGTTGCGGGAAGTTGATTAAGTCCATGTTTGGATTATCATGTAATTTAGAACAGTTTTTCAATTATTTTCACTTAGATAAGTATTTGATTTTGAGCTTAGGAAAATGTTAGTTTATACATGCTTATAATGAAGTTAACTTTAGGAGTTTCAGAAAATATAGAGATCGGTGTGTTAAGAAGTGTTTATCGAAAACTTTACCCAACCTAGTTCTAAGAAGTTCACATTGAGTCCTTTGATGGTTAAGCCTGAATCATTATTTGGATTGTGAGTCTGTCAAAAGATAAAGTACAACTGTATTTCCAAATCCAATTGTCCTTTTTCTTTGTGGGTTTCTTTTTCGTGATTTCCTTCACTACAATGGAAAGGGAATCATATGGAGAAGATATAGCCAATACAGAAACAGAGAAATCTGATCGCAGTGATGAAGATGACTACGATGATAGTTTTATTAACGATGACGGTGATCTAGCTGTTTTCTCAGCCTCTCCTATTTCCCATGAAGGCAAGTTCAAATATTTATGTTAATCCCTCAGCATGTAAATCTTTAGTTTGTCTCCATTTCAATCCCTGTGTGATGTTTGCATCTTTTCTTTGTTTTGACTGTGATTACTGCAGAGGAAGCATCTTCTGATAGTGGACGAAAAAGTGCGAAAGGCAGCAGAAGACGGCTGAGAAAGAAGTACCAGTTGGTAGAGTCGGATGATGATGGTGGTCTTGAAGGAAAGAAAATTGTCAATGACAGTGTGCATGTACAATCTCAGGAAATTGATGATGAAGATAGTCTACCAATTTCTTCTCTTTGCAAGAAGAATAAATCCTTTGTAAGGGTCTTGGATCAGGAAATGGAAGATTGTTTTGACAAAGAAGCAATTGATGCTGGCAAAAAAGACAGTGAAGACCATGAGAACAGTATTATTGAAACAAAACTGAAATATGACAATGCTGTCACTGAGAGTCAGATTCATAGGTGACTCTTCTCAATGCATATCATTATTCAAATAAACACTTGCTTTTCTCATCTTTATGGTCTTCCCTTTTAGAGATAGTAAATTTTTATTTGTTCTCAAATTATGTTTGTACTGAAGCAGGGAAGCTGAACCTTCAGATCTTCCTTGCAATGTTCTGGATGTTGGGGATACTAAAAAGTCAAAAAAGAAAAAGAAGGGAAAGGAAAAAGAAACCTCCACTGAACTAGATAATGCTGCAAAGGATGAGCCAAAAACGAACATGGCCCAGGATCTCTTGGATCAGGAAATGCATGATAATATTGACAGAGAAACAGTTGATGCTGGCAAAAAAGACGGTGAAGACCATGAAAATAGTGCTACTGAAACAAAATTGGAAACTGACAATGTTGTTGCAGATAGTCAGACTCGCAGGTGACTTCTCAATTCAATATCATTGTTCAAATACACGCTTGCTTCCCTCTTGGAGATCGTAAATTTTTAATTGTTTGCCTTTGTTTATAAATTATGTTTGTTTGTAGCAGGGAAGCTGAACCTTCTGATCACTTGGCTGATCCTTGCATTGTTCCGGATGTTGGAGATATTAAAAAGTCAAAAAAGAAAAGGAAGGGAAAGGAAAAAGAAACCAAGAGTTCTAGTAATGGTGATTCCACCGAACTTGATAATGCTGCGCAAGATGAGACAAAAATGAACACAGCCCAGGATCTCTTGGATCAGGAAATGGTTGATAATGTTGACAAAGAAGCAGTTGATGATGGCAAAAAAGACGGCGAAGACCGTGAGAATATTACTACTGAAACAAAATTGAAAACTGACAATGTTGTCGCAGATATTCAAACTCATAGGTGACTCTTCTCAATTCAATACCATTGTTCAAATACACACTTGCTTTTCTCAGATTTTAAGTCTTCCCTTATAGAGATACTGAATATTTAATTGTTCTTGCCTTTGTTCATAATTTATGTTCGTACTGAAGCAGGGAAGCTGAACCTTCAGACCAGTTGGCAGTTCCTTCCACTGTTCCGGATGTTGGGGATATTAAAAAGTCAAAAAAGAAAAAGAAGGGAAAGGAAAAAGAAACCAAGAGTTCTAGTAATGAACATTCCACCGAACTAGATAATGCTGCGCAAGATGAGCCAAAAGTGAACACCGCTGAGGATCTTCTGGCAGGAAATGAACAGCACCAGCAGCAACCTGATAATAAGTGAGTGTTCATGTCTTGAGTTCTTGTTATACTTATAAGAAACTGTTATTGCTCACTAATATTTGTTGTTCACAGGATAAAATGTTAGATTGATTTGGAAAATTAGGCCAAGCTATTGTATTTATACAAAAGCCATGAAACTTTGAAATAATGAATTTAGGGTTCTTCATTTCCACAGAAATATTACGAGTGCTTGATTTAAAGATGAGGCAGGTTGCTATTTATATCCCAGGCTGATACCTTTTTTCTCATACCTCCTTTTTTTTTCCTTTCAAACTAATTCATGAGATGAAACTTCTATTTAGTGTCAAGCTGGTTCTCTTTAAATGTTGAAAACTTAATTCTGGTCAGTTTTTTTGGAATGTCAAGTTGGTTCTCTTTAGTGTCCTTCATTTGCGAAAATTCATTCCAAATGTTAATGCTTATGGGTTTTTGTTTATTAAGTGAAATGACAATGTATGTGTTTGTTTCAAATGACCCATGTGGCAATGTACAGTATAGTGACAACCACATGTTGACTCACATCTCTGTCTGACTTCTATGCCACCGCTTGGCTTTTGGCTGTTGGCAATGCCTATTCGAATTAACGAGTGAGTGAGAAAAGTCACTGGTGAGATGGTGGCATGTCTGGCTCATGGTGGCAGTTACTTTTTACTTTGACAGGATTTGCTTTCTCTTATATTTTAAAAATGTTTGTGGATCTTTCTTACATTAGGCATGGCCATATCATACACAAATCAATAGGCTTAAATGATGCTGGTTTTGTGGGCGTCATCTCTTGGATTGGTTAATTGATTACAATTAATGCATCACACTATTTTTTTTTTATTTTCTTCTTAGAGTCAAACTGGTATTCCGTTAACATTGCAGCTGAAAAATTCGGGGTTGATATTTCGTAGAAGACTCGCCACTGAATGTCACCTAATTTTTAAGTGTATACCAAACTGAAAATGGTGTATTGATGTCCTTTACTCCTATGCAAATAATATCATGAGTCTGACCCTTACTCGTATTCCGCTATAGTAGGAGTTTTATTGGTTGCCAGTTGCCTTTTTGATTTTTTTAATAAGTATTGCTATTTTAGTGATAATTATTAAAAAAAAAAAGTTATGTTTGATAGAAATAATAATGTTCTCAGATTATTTGTAACAAGTCCTAAAACTTCTCATGCATATCAAATATTAGATGCTATCTTTTTATTACCTAATAGCTATTCACTCTTTGGCAAAGTATTTTGCTTGCACCTTTGTTCCGCATCTGCTTTCAAAGGCAATGTTCTTGAACTTGAAAGGAGAACTGACAATGCATTTACGAACTTCCTTTTGTTGTTACTTGTAAAGATTTCTGGTATGGTCGTTGATCATTTTTGATTTTGGTATGTGCCAGGAAAGCTGAAACCACAGATAAAATACTACCTTCTTCACAGGTTGGTCAAGGACAGGATGAAAAACCAAAGAGAAAAAGGAAGGAGCGGTCAAAGGAGAAAACACTTTTTGCAGCTGATGATGCTTGTATTAACAATGTTGTTAACCTACCTCAGGGAGATGAACACAGTAGTCAGGACACAGTTAATGGGTGAGTTTTCTTAGCTACTTCTATTTATATAATCAGGTAATACCGTAATACTAGAATAACTCTACAACATGTGGTATTTTATATGGAGAAGTTGTCGAAATACTCTTCATATCCTGGATATATGCAACAGAACTTGATGATGCAACAGACACCTAGGCTGTCCTTCCTCATATAAATTATTTACAGAATATAGGCAATGCATATTTCACTAGAAATTATACTGTTTTAAATAATTACCTTCTGGTATGACTTATCTTGAATTTACCTTTCAATCTACCATGCATTTTGTTCTTCCTAAAATTGTGCTTTTTTCAATTATTACAAAAAGTTTGTCATTTCACAATAGTATCAGATAAAATCCCTCAAATGCTAAAATAAGTTAAGCATGGGAAGAAACCACTCTCCTTACAATAAATTTTTGTAGTTAATCTCCATGTAGATATCATGTTCAGAATTGTCTCCGAAACTTCATACTGCTTAACTGACATTTTCACTGTGATTCGAATTTAAGTTGTGTTACATCCTGGCAAAAAAGAGAAAAGACTAATTTTTGTTATCTGGTAACCTATGGCAAATTAGCAGGGATGTTAAGATTTCAGACAGTGTTGCATTGCCTTCCTCTGAAACAGATTCTCAAAAGAAAACAAAGAGGAGAAAGAAAGAACAATTAAACAAAGCTTCACATCCTGAAGGTGACAATGGAAATGTAGAAGGTATCATTCAAGATTGCAAAGCCGACAAAGAGACAGCAGAGTCCGATGGTCTGACTGATAAGTTTTCTGAAAAGAAAGAGCAACATCCGAAGCTAACAATTGAAAAGTAAGTATAGTCTTTTTGCTTCATCCAATATCTCTCCATTGCCATAGTAAGGATATAGCTTCCATCATTCATCTCTTTGGAAATAAACCAAATCAATTTCCTGTGATGGAGATATGTTGTCTTAATCTTTTCTTTAATTGGTCTTTCACAATGCTTGTGACTTATGAGTTTAATACCCCTTAATTTGTGCAGTTTTGCTAGTCAATTTTGTTATTAAAAATAGGATAGGAATAAAAGGACTTCTCCATCATTCCTTTGCATTGCTCTCAGACCTAATAATCTCTTTGAACAACGATGTGAGTCATCTTATGCCTTTTTATCGTAGCCCCTCCCTTAACTCGATAGGTATATAATTTGGTCCAACTATCACTATGTGGACCCCAACTGTGGGTTCTCATGACTCATTTCCTAGTCCTCAATGGAAATTTCTGTTGGGAAAATTAAAGAGAAGAAAGGGAATGCTTATGCGGCAGGAAGTGGGGGTAGTGTGTTATCCAACTCAGGGGAGTCAGTTATATGAGGACTGAGGGGAGAGGAAGGGTATCTGGGGAAATCATTAAATATTCATCCTTTTGCAGTTATCTTTCACATTTAGAAATAATACACTGTTATTCCAGTAGTTGTGCATTTTAATTCCTTATTTTCTATATTATGTGAGTTGCTGTGATTTGGGTATGCAACAAACTATCTTACCACTTATTCTCACTCGATCTGTTAACAATATAAATCTCTTCTTTTTCATTTTTGCATTCTACATTTTTGTTTCCAGTATTCTATTTTTTCAAGTTACATATTCTCTGTACGCTTTTCATATTCGTTTTTTAGTAAGTTACAGTTTTGTTCCTCGTATATTTTTGTACGCGCTCCCATTTTGTTACGGGCCAGTGCATATTTGTGGAATAGTAAGTCTCGTAATTGTAGTCATGTTTTCGTTGATATATCTTTCATGCTGTGCGAGTTAAAAGGTCTAACCCAATGCATTTACTTTTTTGGGAATAAAATAACTTGAGTAGATGTATCATAATTAATTCATCTTTGAATTTATCAATTATTTACCATCCAATTTTTATAGGAAATCTTGGTCCCCAACATACTACAACTTATTTTGTGCAATAATCTTGGTTATTATTTCTGGTGCAGCAGTGTGGACAATGGTGCTCAAGACAATCCTGATGGAAATCAATCCGAAGATAAGAAAGTTAAGAAAAAGAAGAAGAAAAGTAAAAGTCAGGGCAGTGAAGTCGTAAATTCTGAGGTGCCTGTATCGGTTGAGCAAAGTACTGAGATGATGGAAGAGGATGGAAATAATGTGGAGGATACAAAGCCTTCCCAAGTTAGAACATTGTCAAATGGACTAGTTATTCAAGAGCTTGAGACTGGGAAAGAAAATGGCAAAATTGCTGCAATAGGGAAAAAGGTAGTTCTGTTAAATGATTTAAAATATTTTAGTGACTAGTGACTGCCTCTACGAAGACAAACATTAATCGCAGATTTGATTTTATTTAAATGAATGTCCTTTGCTTACAGATCAGCATCAATTACACTGGCAAGTTGAAGGAAAACGGGGTGGTGGTTGAATCAAATGCTGGCGAAGCTCCTTTCAAATTTCGCCTTGGTAACATATGACCATTTACCAGAACATTTTATTATCTGAATATGACTATTGTGTACTTGGATCTTACACTTACATTGCCTTTTGCAGGTAAAGGAGAAGTTATTGAGGGTTGGGATATTGGTCTTGAAGGTAATCATTTAAACATTGTCCTTGTTATTTTCTCTAATCGTGGTTGTTTTTATTAAAATTGAAATATAATTTCTCTACATACTATGAGATACGTGCTCCAACATGCATTTAATTTTATATATTCATGGTTATCAGGCATGCGAGTTGGAGAAAAGAGAAGACTTGTTGTTCCACCATCAATGACGTATGTGATTAAAATCATGTGTTTAATTAATATAATTTTCCTTTAGTTTTTTTTCTTGAATCTCTATAACCTTCTCTAATATGTGCATACTTCAGGTCTAAGAAGGACGGTGAAAGTGAAAACATACCACCAAATTCATGGTTGGTTTATGACTTCGAACTGGTTAAAGTTCATTGATTATTCCATCCAACTGATTGTGGCTGGTCATGTTTGAGTGAATATGGGAAACGTATGGAGTCAGGAGGCAATACAGCTGGGCAATCAAAATCTGGATTCAATTGTATGATAACAATTTTCTGTTGAATCTCTGGTAACTTTGCCCCTCGTGATTCATTTTTGGTATAGAGGGCAGTTGGTTTATACTTGCAATCAAATCCAAAGTTTTGTTTCTTTTGGATACTATTTAAAAACCAAGAACCATGTGAGTCTTTGGTGAAAGTAACGGCGATTTTAAGATATATCGGATTGGTTGCTTTCCTTTTTGTGCTAAAAGAAAAATTACTTTTAAAAAATAATGTTATGGATGCTGTTCTTTCTCCATGTCTTCACATATAAGGCTGAATTTAGTTGCATTTGATTACAATCATACACAGTTTTTTACTATATAGACGAAATCTCAAGTCACTTTAGAACTCATTGACGTAAGTGTAGGAGCCACGGTGTTCAGCCTAGTTTCAACATTTTTACTAGTTTAGTAAAGACTTCTTGACCAATCCTACGTGGTCTTATAGTTAAGTTAACGAATCTCTTGGAGTAGTGTTTGGCATGATCCCAATTAAACGACCATATCCGTGTTTCCTATGCAGATATGATATGTTTGATGGATTACGGGTCTTGCAAACCAATGCCTTAGAGCACTCTTTAAGGATTCCAAGTTTAGAAATTAATTATTCATTTAAAAAGTTAAATATTTTCAATGCATTAATACATATATTTTAATAAAAGAAAATATATTATTTAAGGTTGTTATAGAGTGCCTTTAAGGCACTTATTAACATTTCCCTAAAAATTGATAAAATTAAATCTTTGGGTTTATTTTATAACTATAAAGATCAGGGTTTTTTTCACAATAAATCTCTGGCTTTTATACAACAAATCAGCAGTCAAAGAAATGGAATTATTGGTGTACTTTTAAATGAAGTTGACACAATAGATAAGTAACACTCTTTTGATATGTGTTAGCATTTCTCTTGTTCAAAATGGTTTTAGGTTGTTGTTTTGATTGCCTTAGCTTCAAATGATGTTTAGTTATCAAGCACTGGTAGATTTGAGCAAGGTTTTATTGAGGGATTAAATGGTTTTAGGTTTTATAGGCCATGGTTTCAAGAGTTTTGAGAGGAGGATGATTGTTTACTTAAGTGAGTTTATAGAACCCATAGCTCTTACAATAACTTTGTCAAATGCAGCTCACTTTTATTAATGGTGGAGCCAGAACAAAAAAGACAGGGATATCAAGTTTTTTTTTTTTTTTTGAAGGAAGATGGGGATATCAAGTTGTATACCTCTATTTATTTATTGCAAATCAATCATTTAAAACAAAATATGATTTGTTCTTTCTTTAAGCAGAATTGTGTTTAGTGTTGAGATAATTAAGAACAATAAACAATAAAAAAAGAAGAGGAGCAATTTGATCAATTCTAGGATCCGAGGTCGAGTTGATTCTTATTTTTAACAATGAGACTAGTGTTTCAAAGAAGAATGATAACTAAAGACACAAGATGAACTAGAGTCAAATAAATGCTCAAAAATAAAATATGAAAAAAGGATCAAAAGGATTAAACCTTTACCCACAAAGTGTACAAAACTTCTACTTGGAGAAGATGAAGAAAGATTAAGCTTTGTCCGTTTTCATTAATGACACACACAACACAAGAATAATAAAAAATGGCACAGCACAATAATAGAAGGAAAGATAGAATATATCAAATAAAATATAACAATAAAAGAAGACGCTACACTTTTATAGAGTCTCATTGAGTTAAATTATTATATTGGACTATGAATAAATACACAAGTGAGTTGGATAAAATTCTTTTAACTTATATGTTTTTTAACTTCAACTCTTATCTAATGTGAGACTTTAACTCACACTTAACACATTACAACATCTCTCTTCAAAAATTGATGTACACACATCTCACAACGCCGAGAAACACCTTTAGAACATCGAAATACCCCCTCGGCAATCTGCCGAGAAATTTGAAAACCGGCTGCAGTTAACTGCCGAGGTTTTTACGGTAGTTAACTATCTTCTCATCAACTGAAACAACCACCTGCTCCCCCTACACACTATTTTCTCATCAACTTCCATACCACTTCCATTTAATCCCCCAAATCCAATAATTTTTTTCATCAAATCTTGCTACAAAATCATTGAAGCATCTTTCAAAGGAGGTATCAACACACTTTTGACGTAAAAAATCAAGTATTAAGCATTTTAATCCGTTCATTTTTTTACTGTTTTTTATGTCAGTTTACGTAAACCCTGTCATGGGACTTATCGGCAGTTAACTGCTGAAGTCGGCACCTAACTACCGAAGTTTTTTCGGCACCTAACTGCCGAGGATTACTTAGAAAAAATTTAAAAAACGCAGGAATGACAATGCCACTGCCATATTTTCAATTTTTTTTCCTTTGTTTTTTTTGTTTGTTTTAATTCACTGTGGCATTGATATTTATAAATTAGTTAGTAGTTTAATTCATAGTTTTGTGTTGTTTAATTATAGTAATGGTTGGCAACGCGGAAGATGATCCGGGAGAGACAAAATCAAATTTTGTCGAAAATTCTGGAGATGTCAAACCGCCTAAGGTTGAAGCCAAACCAAACATTGATGGAGCTTTCGTCCATGTTGAAGCATCTAAATATGTCGACTCCAGTGTCCTCCCACTTCTTGCCCACGAAGTTAACACAGCTAGGTTTTTTTTTCGGACGACGTTAAGTGGAAAGATAGAGAAGACTTGCTTGAGTGGGCACGTCGTCAAGCAAATAAGGCGGGATTTACAATTGTTATACAAAGATCAAGTTTGATCAATCCAATGTTGCGACTAGTTTGTGAAAGGAGTGGAGCTCACAAAGTGCCGAAAAAGAAACTGAAGTATGATACAACGGGCTCAAGAAAATGTGGGTGCATGTTCATGGTTAGTGAATATCTTAGTAAGCCAACAAAGCATACTATTCCGCTTTGTATCCACTCCCACCACCTACTCGGTATCCAAAGCCTATTCCGCTTCCAAAGCATACTCTAGTTTTTGATTATATGCCAAAGTTCATGGTTCCATTTATTGAAAAAGTGGTGGATGTTATAGGTGATGGACATTGTGGATTTTGAGCTATAGCCGAGTTCATGGGATTGACCGAAGAAAGCCATATCATGACTCTTCACAATCTTATTAAAGAGTTGAAAGATCATAGAGATGATTATGTGAGAGTATATGCGGGTGCGGATCGTGATAACTACATTTTAAATGGCTTACATCCTCTCGAAAATATGAAAGGTTTTGCACATCTTGTTGAGAAGTGGTTTACTATTCCGGACATGGGACACATTGTTGCTAATTATTACAAAAGGTGTGTGGTCGTGTTGACAACTCTTGGAAAATCAGAATCTTTTTTCCCACTAAGAGGGTCACCACCGTCGGGTAAGCAAAAAACTCCCATCATGTGCCTTGGCTTAATTCTGAACCATTTCATGCTTATATTTTTGAAGGATGGTTGTCCACTACCTCCATCATCTACGGAGTGGCACAATCACAAGAATGAAGAGGCGTTAACTTGGGAAGATGAGTACTTGGATCAACATGAGTTGTTCGGAAAGCTCATGATTATTGAAGAGGGAAAGAAATCGCCACAACCAAAAAAAGATTCAAACAAAGCGGTCCCTTTTTTGTTGGACACTTCCGAAAAACCAAAGCAACAATTTGAAGTAATTGCAGAAGATGAAGAAAAATCTATTTCACTTGATCTTCCCCAATCACTTGGTCATTAATGAGTGATTTTTGTTCGGTGTTAGTCCTTTTTGTTGGTAGAAATTACACCGACGTATATTTTGGGGTCGAAATTGTAACGCCAATTTTTTGTGGCCAATATATAACTAATGTAACACCCCGAAATCCCAAGTATAAAACTTCATATATATAATCAGAGTATATCGCAATATTCAGGATGTCACATTTCATAAAAACTTTAAACAAAATGAATAATAATTTATTTCCTCATCAATGTTCAAATTTAGCAGTGGAATCATAATTCAAAAATCCTTAAAAGAATTAGTTCTTGGCACACATGCCTCACAAGCATCTCAAAAATTCAAAGATAGTTCGTAAACGTCATATTTAATTCAACATGATACATAAAGGAATAGAATTCAATAAAACCTCATCCCGTTACATATCAGAGCATTTCCTACGACACCACAAGGACCTCTCACATCGTCGAACCTATGCTTGGTCACCTGCACTTGCCCACAAGGCGGCAATTCCAACAGAAGGGGTGAGATTCACAACAATTATATTAACATATAATTCAAACATTTATGCTTAACAACAACAACAATCATCACATATAACGGAAACATCTCGAACATCTACATATAACTAATCATCTTAAACATCTTCACATAACAAATCATCTCATAACGTCTTAGACACAAGACTCGACAAATGCAACTCTAACATCTTAAACATCATGCATGTGGTACCAATATTTAAGCTTGAATAAGCTTCACCGTCGCTTTGAGCAAATGCTCCACTGTCGCTTTGAGCAAAAGCTCCACCGTCTCAAATTATGCAAATGCATGAACTCGACTCTTTATACTTAAGCAAGTTAACACAACATCTTAACATCATTTACGACTCTTGACCGACACATGCAATTATAACAGTACATGGCAGCAGCTCAACACATTTAACACATATTCACAGCACATAATCATCGTCGCAAATATCATTTAAACATCATTCCTATAACTCACTTAATATGCATATAAATCATAGATTAACGCCAACAATTAAAATCATCTTAAAGCATAATTACAGATTGTAATTTAGGTCATAAAACATCTCTAACACTATCCAAAGGTCTACCCTCAAAGCCTCGCTCAAAACAGAATTACAAAACTCAAGTTATAGTGGTCTGAGACCACATTACTCACTATGGCGAGTGGTTCTGCTCGCCTCGCGCGCGCTACGTGGTATTCTGTTACCACTCTACTCGCTACGGCGAGTGGTTTGCTCGCCTCGCGAGCGATGCCGTTCTGCTCGCTGCGGCGAGTGGGTTTGCTCGCCCCGGCGAACTCTCGCAGAACAGGGTACGGGTTCACTCAATTTCTCACCAAAACTCGTCCAATCTCTCATGTTATGCCTCTAATCTTTTAGAATGATGATCCTAGTGATTAACCTAGGTTCTGTAACACGTTTTTACAGCAATTGACATCAATCTCACACCAAACCATCAAAATTCATCAATAACCCTAACCTATGAACTCTCTCAAACCCTTTCCCAACCTCTTAGTTAATCATAAACAATTGAATTACAGTATAATATAATCGAAGCTAGGCTCACCCTTACCTGGTAAGTTTGCAGAATCGGGGTTCCCTCTTCTCTGGCCACTTTTCTCCCTTTTTGCAAAAGTCTGTAACGCGTACTGAATTTTCTCTAAACCTAATTTCCTTCTTATATCTCTTTTCTAATCTCACTTATCCCACAAAACTCTATCTTATTATAATAACAACCCCACCTCTCTAAATTATTATTATTATAGCACATCTTTATTTTCATATAAGAATATATATATTAACATCACATATCTTATTTTATTAAACAATAAAATAAGCATCACATCACAACATGGTCTCATACGTCACAAACATCATCAAAATCATATAATATATAATAATATACTATATACTCTAATAAAATAATTAAATAATCAAAGTGGGCGTTACAACTAACATTATGTAATTTATATAATTATATGATAATATGAATTTTATGTGGTGAAACTAGTGCAATACTTATTTATTCGTTATTAATGTTTATGCATTTTATACATACATTTTATTGATTACTACGTTTCGTTTAATTTCATTCTAATGTATTATTTTTTCATAAAGCTTTTTGTGAAGTGAAACATGTCCGAGGTTGCAAGAATTGAAGGCCGTGTTAGGTACTCCGTTTTTAAGAAGACAATTAAAGTTATGATAACGCCGACCGACTCACTTGATGATTTGAAGGCACATATTAACGCTTATATTGTGCATGTCGGTTCAAATCAATATACACGTCACTTATTTGGTCAAATGCCTTGCATAGACCCAGAAGAAGATAGAGATGAACACGCGTGGAGAACGGCAAGCTATATGCCTTGGCTTATTCAGGATGATGGCGATGTCGGATTTATGTTTCGGAATATTGTGGAAGCTAATATTTTATATATGTATGTTCGTTCCATTTGCAATTGCATAGAATGTCACTAGAGATTTTATTTAACGATATGTAATGTGTTGTTTAATTATGGACACTTTTTAACGTTTTGGTGAATTTCAAACATTCGTTTAATTTAAACTCTATGTCGGATTGATTTAATTATGGATAATTGTAAAAGATAATGCATTTTTCTTGTTTATGAACGAGTATAAATGTTGTACGAATAGTATTGCCTCTTGGAAATGCTCTGGTTGAATTACAGGTAAAAACTGGCCGAAAATGGCTTGGTTCAATCATGCAGAACCCACTGTCTGCATAATTGTTTTCCTCGGCAGTTAACTGCCGATAAAATACTGAAACCGGCTACAGTTAACTGCCGCAAAAACCTCGGCAGCTAACTACAACCGATTTTCAAATTTCTCGACAGTTAACTGCCGAGGGGGTATTTCGGTCTTTTAAAGGTGTTTCTCAGCCTTGTGAGATGTGTGTACAACAATTTTCTCTCTCTTCAAGTCTAAGATTTTTGGTGTCCGTGATCCAATACTAGGAATTTTTCATGCTCCCCCACAAAGTCAAACATGGCTTTGATACCGTTGTTGGATCATGAGCGAAAAATTCACTAAGTTGGATCGTCACATTGGATTAAGAGCAACCATACAAATGAGTTGGACACCGGCTCTGTTTGGTAAAAATAGCGGATAACTGATAAACTAGCTGATAGCTGATGACTGATAGCTTATATAGTTGATGACTGATGACTTATAGCTGATAAGCTAATTGAAGTGTTTGGTAAAATTAGCGGTAGAACTAACTTATAAATGTAAAATGACTTAAAAGATATTCTTAATTTATTATAAATTTATATATATATATATATATATATATATATATATTTAAGTGTTTATAATTTAATGATCTAATATTATTAATTTAATATATTTTTTATGTATTATTGTTAAAATATAAAGAACAACAGATATAACGTAATTCAAGAGTTATCATTGCACCGAAGAATTATATTCAAAATTGTCATTTTTATGAAAAAATCATAATGTAATTTATGAAAAAATATATATTTAAACGGAAGGCAATGAAGATTTATGAAGAAAAAAAAGTATATTGCATTGAAGAAACAATTAAAGGAAATCGATAAAACAACGAAAGGTCATTGCACTTCTTCAAAAAAAAAAAACGGAAGGTTATTGCACTGAAAAAATAATTATTAGAAGTTCCAGTTTAAAAAAAAAAAGGATAAATTTTGATTTTAAAAAATTATTATTATAAGAACTTTCATTAGAAAAAGAACCTTCAAATATGCCTATTTAAAACACATGTATTTTACTTTATAATATAATAATATAATAAATGATAAAGGGTGAAAATGGAATTTAGTTAGACTAATAAGGGTAAAAATGGAATAAAAGATGATAAGCTATAAGCTATAAGATCAAACGCTACTTGGAATAGCGTCTGAAAAATAGCTTATAAGCTCGTTGTAAAAAACTGTTACCAAACATAGTTTTTTTTTTGTCAGACGAGCTTATAAACTATCCGCTATAAACTATAAGCTCGTTTTTTAACCTTGCCAAATAGAGCCGCCATATCTTTACCAAAAACCTTAAAATATTAGGTATGCGGGCCATGACACTTAGGCTCAGTTTGGTAAAAATAGCGGATAGTTGATAAGCTAATAACTTATAGCTGATAGCTAATGACTGATAGCTTATAGCTGATGACTGATAGCTGATAAGCTAATTGAAGTGTTTGGTAAAATCAGCGGTTCAACTAGCTGATAACTGTAAAATGATATAAAAGGACATTCTTAATTCATAATAAAATTTACAACAATTGATATTTAAAATACTTTCTTTTACCAAAATATTTA
This sequence comes from Medicago arabica, assembly GCA_946800305.1. NCBI lineage: Eukaryota > Viridiplantae > Streptophyta > Magnoliopsida > Fabales > Fabaceae > Medicago > Medicago arabica. Next base: position 14,586,524 of record OX326964.1, read on the forward strand.
GAATACTTAAAATTTAATAGTTTAAATTTATTAATTTAATATATATTTTATATGTTTTTATTAAATTAATTATTTTCCACTAAAATTTTATTTTAAACTTAACCAAAATAACGTCAAATTCAACTAACAAAGAAAATTATAAACATATTTTATTGTAGCAGCTGACAGTAGTAACAATAAAAGTAACGCACAATAAAAAAAAAATTTAAAGAAAAAAGTAACATAACTGTTTATGTGATAAATTACGTTACTTTTATAATGTCCCTTAAAAAAGCGTAACAATATGAAATATATAAAAACAACCCAAAAAAATTATATATATATATATATATATATATATATATATATATATATATATATATAAGCACGTAAAAACGTAACATTTTGTAAAAAAAATATATGAACATAATATGTTAGTCAAAATAAAATATATAAAGGTAACTTAAACAAATTATAAAGGGGTAAAATTGGTTTTTAGATAAATCAATAAGGGTAAAGTTGGAAGAAAAGATAATAAGCTATAAGCTATAAGCTCAAACGCTACTTGAAATAGCGTCTGAAAAATAACTTATAAGTTCGTAGTGAAAAATCATTACCAAACAGAGTTTTTTTTGTCAAATAAACTTATAAGTTATCCACTATAAGCTCGTTTGATGGTCTTACCAAACAGACCCTTATAGATTGATCAACCTCAACTATTTAATGAGATTTTAACTTAGGCTTGACACATCACAACAATGATAAGAATTAATGGTGGTTCATCTATTCAATTTTATTTTAATTTGAGAATACACGTCATTTATAGCCATAAAGGGCGTAAATTCCTCCATCCTTTTCCATTTGAGTTGGGCTTCCAACCCTAGATTCCACCGGAAGACAAGTGGCCAATGCATGATATGCAATACAATCCTCTATTACTCCAAGTAAATTGTCATTATTATAAAATTAATAATCAAATTTAAAATTAAAAATGAAAGTCTTAAACAAATAAAATGTTAAAATCAATAGTTCATGTTCCCATAATAGACTCTTCAACTTTTTGAAGGATTTGGATCCGTTTTAAACTTGATTCTTTATGACATGACTTAAATGCAAGAATTCTTTGTTCAATACTTCTTTCACTTTGTTTGTTTTGAATTTTGTCATTGAGCTTCTTCATCTTAATGTATTCTTCTACAAAATTCCTTCGACATACTTAATGAGTTCAAGATTAATTATATCAATAACTAAGATAATTTTCAAGTTCAACAAAACTATGTAAAACCGTTGCTTTTCATTTTGTTTTTCAAAAGTGTGTATGGTATTTTTCTAGCTGGGGGGATGACTTGCAAAGCACGTTAGACTTGCAAGCTATATTCTTGCAAGAAGATCTTAAAGAGCTATCTAACCATGCATGAAAAAAAGACAAAAATAAGTTGAAAAAGTGTTTTTGTTATGCAACCAATCAACCTTTTTATTATTGACTCCCCATTTTTCCATTTCCATGCAAGTAAGTAAATCCACATGGGAGAGTACATAACAAACAGATTTTGGCATTTTCTTCATAAAAAAGTAGCCTTAATTTATTATGGTAGTATAAAATGAAGTATAACACATCACCTATATCATTCCAATCCCCCATATATTTTCACATAAACCATTACCTTTTTCATTCACCCAAACCATTACATTGAATTTGAACCTCTGTCAAAAATATCCAACACCAAAATAAAAGAGTAGTAAAGAGAAATTGAGGTGGAGGAATCTCCAACTGCGAGGCATCATCACCTCTAGCAAGCTACAATTCTGATTATGCTAAATACTCCTTTTCCTTCACTAAATAAATTGATCAGGTATTTCAATTTCGTTGAATTATGGGTTGAGATCCTCTTCATTTTTTTTAGAACGAATAAGAGCTTGATAGAAACATAAAAAAGTTTAATGGTGGCACATTTTATAAATTATCATCGAACATAGATCTCACTAATAATATTTTTTGTGGGGCACTAAATATTGTCTCTGTATATTTATCCCTTTTTAAATAAAAACCAAGTTAAAACATATATATTTTTTATTGTAAACATATTTTTTAGAAGAAATGTTAAGACAACAAAATAGTGTTAAAACTTTAAACAACTAGCTTTGATAACAAAATTAATTTGAAAATCATTTCATATATTCCTCTATTTTACAAATATATTTTACTCCATCCGATTCTTAATATAATAGAATTTTTGGAAAAAAATTTGGTCCTATTTATAAGAAAAAGTTACAACTTTTAAAATGCATTTATTGCTTAAAGGACATTTTTACTCTTATTTTAAATTTTGTTTTTTTTTTAATATTAGTGGATGCATTTAATCTATCACAACTTTTTATGAGGACATATTTGTCAAAACAATAAAAAGATAACAACAACTCCTAACCTCATTGGTTTTGATGTTTTTTATTTTCTTTTTCTTTAATAAGGATAGAAGGGAGTATTACGGTAGCCGAAAGGTTATCAAATTACTCCCTCCAGTCATATTTATAAGAAAAAATCGATATTTTAGATTCGTTGAGTAATTGATGTACCTTGTCTAAAATATAAACCAAATACATCATTTATGCAATGAATCAAAAAAGTTAAATGTTTCTTATAAGGCAAATGCTAACATGTGTCCTAAGGACATACTCCCTCCGTCTCATAATTATTGTCACTTTAGCATTTTTTTTCTTTTTTTCAAAA